>CM060697.1:171768385-174168385 GCA_030686995.1 Artemisia argyi
GAATGCTACAAAGGATTATTGAATACGTAACAAGTATTCTCGGATGATACTTGTGGTTCATTCAAAACAATGTTTAAATTCTTTTTGATGTAATTCTTTGGAATACCGAATGTTTAATAGTAAGTATGTACATCTTAATGATGACAATATTTGTTTAATATTAATTACTTTTGATTACTGCTGATTTCTGAGTGAACATAAATGCACTAAAGTATACATCGTGTTGCACTAAAAATATACTGCATCACAATATTGTTTTACTGCATCAGAATGTTATCATATTACTGCATTAGAATATTATAATACTACTACATGCAAAACACTATGATGCCCTGGCATATAACAATGATGCAGTAACATTATAACTACAATGCATTAAACATAAGCACAAAACAATGTGATGCATCACATGCAAACACAATGATGCACCATAAATGACAATGTGATCCACTGACATATAATATTGATGCAGTGGAATTATAACTATGATGCACTTGATATAGATATAAAAACATAGTGATGCAGTGGAAAATGACATTGTGACGCACAGGCATATAATAGTGATGCAGTAACATTATAACTATAAAGCACTGGAAAATAGCACTATGATGTTGATGCACTATATATAAAATTATGATGCACTAAAAAACTGAACACATAAGACATTTCATAACATTAAGATAATGTTGCATTGATAAACTGTAAGTAATGCTCTACTTTTTACAACTGAATCGATGTTTAGTAAGGAATGCTATAGTCTCATAACAGTACTTATTGGTTAAAAAATGAAATAACAAAAAAAAAAAAGAATATTCATTGTAAGCTCATTTGCGGGTAGATTATCTAAGCTCATCCCTTTTCGGTAGATCTTGGTGATGGGTTTCTTTGATATTGGCAATTTATGTGAACAAGTCCTGGAGTTATGGCCTCCCTTCTCTCCACAAACGCTACACGTATTTCTCCAGGATATTTCTTCTTGTAACATATATAATCTCATTGGACATATCCTAGAGTTATGACCCTGTTACATTCCACATATGTTACACGTCCTCCTCTTCTACAACTACATTCAACCATTACTTGAGAATGACAAAAAACCCTACAAAAACAGATATAAACAGTAAGATACAGTAGATAAAAATCAAATATGCAATAGAGAAGAAAACAACGATGAAGTGTAGTTAAAGTGTGCTACAATAATAAGTTCGTATCCACTTAATAAGAAAACTATGATTTAATGAACTTAAAGTGTTGATTCAGTAATAAGTACGTAGGCATTTGACAAGAAATCCGTCATATTGTAATAAGTCGGTATGCACTTGATAAGAAAATTGTGGTGCAGTAATAAATTTGTATGCACTTGATTAAGTGTTGATGCAGTAATAAGTTGTATGCAATTGATAAGATAACTATGATGCAATCATAAGTTCATATGCTATTGATAAGATAGTTGTGATGCAGTGAACTCAAAGTGTTGATGCTGTAATTATGTATAAACAATTGATACTCAAATATAGACACATGGCATCTATATGCACAATGATAAACCAGATGCTCAAGATACAAACTTGTAAAGAGATTTTAAAATGATACTCCACTAAGACTAAAACAATACTAATATACCTGCTTGTAAAAAAAAAATAGTAGTAGTAATAATAATAATAATAATAATAATAATAATAATAATAATAATAATAATAATAATAATAATTTGAGCATGTTTAATGCGAAAATGGAGACCGACCTTTTAAGTAACTGTCACAACTCACCATTTCAGGTCATTTCCCAAACTTTGGAAAAACACTATTCATCAAATACTATTCATCAAATACTATTCATCAAAACACTATTCATCGTTTTACTATTCATCATTTTTTGTTTCAGTTTGACATTCAAAGAAGCACTCAGAAATTTTACTATTCATTTAACACTATTTATTCCGGAAGAAATTTCATCATTCACGTGCATTATTCATTTCATCGTAAATTTAGTTTATGGGTATTTAAATTCGCGTAACCGTATTGGTTCAGGTGCGAATTCATGCATTATCAGTAAGGACATTTCATACGGACTAGAGGTAGTCTGCATCTCATCAGTAGGTCATTTACATGTTATACCACTCTAAGGATTTTCAAATTTACATATTTGATACATTTAACGTTTTTCTAATAATTATTTATAATAAACGTTAACACCCGATTTATAAACACGACGAATATATCTAAATATTCCCACAATGGTCCCGACATATTTTTATATCCATTATATCATCATAAAAGTTATAATATTCATTTACCCAGTATTTTGGAAATTTATTTTATTTATAACGTAAGCTTATAAATATTACGACGGTTTTCGTGAAAACTAAACAATAATCACCCGAACACTCAGTAATTGTACCCAATATATTTTTAACATTTTTATGACTTTATTAAGTCCCGGTTAACTTCGGTAATATTTATTTCTAGCAAACCCGGTACCCGATTATAACTAATACTTACACTAAACTACAACTAATATTACACTAACTTATCCTAAGCAACTCAGAACCGATTTGGCTACCCCTTGCTCCTTTGAAAACCGGCCACAAGACCATCCCAAGACCACATGACTAACAATTTTAACCTTAAGCTTTAACTATGCATTAACTTAATATATATTTCTACATAAATATCTACAAAAACCTCAAAACACATAAACATACATTTTCTTAGAATCAAAACACCAAAACCTCATCTCCTTCCTCTCTACATCAAAACCCACGACCCAAATAAGATCCAAGACCAAAATCCATTATTTTCCAAGAGTTAAAGCTACAAAGTTGTTCCATTTGTCATCCTAATCAAGAATCTTACAACAAAAACACAAGTAACACAAGGTTTCTCATCATCTAATCACCCATTATTTCAAAGTGAGTTATCAACTTTATTTTCATGATTTCATCTAATTAACAATTGTATCTTATGGTTTTCATGCTTAATTTTATGTACAAGTTAGCTATACCACATTATTTTTGTTAACTTTTTGAATATACAAACCCTAGATTTTGATTTAGGTGTTCCTTTGTTAAATTAACATGATTACTAGTGATTAGGAACCCATGGCACCCTAAGAAGGTGTATGGTAGGATTAGTATAGTTTTGTGGTGTTTGCAAGAGATTTGGTTGAAGTAGAAACTAGTTTTGAACATGAAAAATGGATTTGTAACAAGTATTTATACATTCTGTCCCATTTTTATAAATCTAGGAAAATCAGTAAACATAAAGTAAACTTTGGCAAAAATTTTAAAAAATACATTCAAAAACGAATCCGTAGGCGAAAGAACGGATCAAAAAGAGTTTATAACGAAGTAGTTATGATTTTTGCAAGTTTATTGACGAAAAGTATTTTTCTGAAAATACATGCTGTTGGACGTTTTTCGTCGGACAAAAAGAGGCTTTAGACGTAACCCGGAGAAGCCAAGCTTTCCAAAATATATTACTACATACTAAGACGTAACCGTGGATATAAAGAACAAGTAAAACGGACTTATAATGACAAAGATATTCACGTTTCAATATCGGCAAAACTCATATTGTTTTGACAGCTTTCAGACCAAAAATAACACAAAAACTACGTAGTAACTCTAGATTTCTAGAAATAATACCAAGTACCTAAATTTATAACTAATGAAGTATTAGTGATTACAAGTATATTTTTATCACTACAAGGCGTTATATCAATGATTTCAAACCGAGGATTTCAAAACTAACATTGATACATACGATATATATATATATATATATATATATATATATATATATATATATATATATATATATATATATATATATATATACACATTTCAACTAGTTTTAGTTTTCTAGTTGCCTTATTTTTCTAAGTCTTGGAAAATGTATATTTTTGATAACAACAAGTATTTTTCAAAGAGTAGAGTGGTATAGGAAATAGAGCCGGCAATTTTGACACGAAACCTGTTAACACGACACGACACGACCTGCTCTTAGCAGGTTTCGTGTCAGGTCTTAACAGGTTTCGTGTCTTAACAGGTCCGAACCTGTTAAGACACGAATGAAATTAACAGGTTTCGTGTCTTAACAGGTCCGGACCTGTTAAGACACGATAAAGACCTGCCAAATCCCACCTATATATACCCATGTTATAATAGTTTAGGGTTTCACACTTTCACTACCCTTTCTCTCTCTTTCAGCCGCACCCACCCAACTCCTATCTCTATTTTTCCGGCAACAAAAACCGGCCAACGCACCACCACCACCGCGAGTGGTAACGCACCTCTACCACCATCACACGCCAAATTTGATCCTCTTTCTTTTGAACTATATCACGCGCCGTGTAACTCACCCAAACACTCTCTCACTTGAAGTTTTGGTCACGAATTCTACAACATCACCACCCTTTTTGTGTTTTCTTGATACTTGAAGACCAAGGTGGGTCTAACTCACCTTTTAGGGGGCAAAACTTCAAGTCTTTTAATTTGATGGGTTTCAATTATTTCGATACAAGTCTGATTATATGTTTTGAAATTGTAGGCAGATCGAGTGTTGCCAGTTGTAGCTGATGGATGGGAAAACCTGTCGATGGAAGCAAGGAACCAAAGCAGGGGATGCACCCAAGGAGTCTTCCTGATGCAAGATCAAGAACAAATGATCCTTACGAGTTTAGGTAACAGCTCCCATACGAGTTATTGTTTTGTTTCTAATGTTGACTTATTTAGTTTTATGAATTTTAGTTAATAATTTCATTCCGATGCATGTTGTTATGATGAAGGTTAGGAGCTGCAAATGGAGGTACTTGAAGACCAAGGTGGGTCTAACTCACCTTTTTGTGAGTATTATCTCAACTTACTGATTATTTTTATATGAGCTTTGGTTCAGGTTGAAACTGGCCAATTTCTAGTGCAGGCTGATCCACATATACTTGTTCCTCCTTAAGTTTTAAAAGAAATTTTAGATGTAGCAGTCATGCGTAATAAGATATTGTAACTGCAATACTAATCTAATCCTGTATTTGAATAAGAATTAGGAAGTTGTATGAATTAAATATAGACTTTGGGCCACTTTCATCCCATTTGGAACATAAAGAATCCAAATTATAGAACTTGAGAACAAGCAAGAAATTTACAGTAATTTAAGTTTTTAGAATCATAGCAGTAACTCTATTCATTACTGGTCTCAATTCGTTGCATTTTATAAAGCACAATTTATTCATTTTCAGGCTGTTAGAATTGGAGATCTAGAGCTGTTCAAAACCACAGCAGAGAATTGGAGATCTAGAGCTGATATTGATTCAGATTGCTTATTTGGCGAAAGAAAAAGAAAAACAATAAAAAGACGTGCTTATTTAGCGAAGATAGAGACGAGGATGATTGTTGTTCTAGTTAGTATTTTTGATTCAGATTGGTTATTTGATTCAGATTGTTGCTCTAGTTAGTATTTTTGCCTTGTTATGTATTTGGTATAAATTTAGTATTTGCCTTGTTATGTATTTGGTATAATAAATTTAGTATTTTTGTTAACAGGTCCCTTAACAGGTTCGTGTCGTGTAACCTGTTAATTTTCGTGTCGTGTTCGTGTTCGAAAAAAATGACACGAATTGTTATCGTGTCGTGTTCGTGTTTAGGTCATTCGTGTTCGTGTCTTATCGTGTTCGTGTCTTATCGTGTCGTGTCAGACACGATATGCCAGCTCTAATAGGAAACATGTGCATGGACATTCATAACATCATTTCATGATCTAAAGTAGATCGTTCATTATTCATATTAGGTTGAGGCAGCTAACCGTTCATTGTTATTGTTCATTTCACTTCATCAAAGTATCATCAGTTTAAGGTGAGTTTTCATAGCCCCGTTTTCAATTCAACATTTTGATTTCAAATCCCACGGGGGAATACATTGCATCAACCATTTTAGTACGAGCCCAAGTACCAAAACATATGTACATTGCTTAAGTTGCCTTACCAACCTGTTAAAGTCCCCTATTTATTATCATGGACCGTTAATTTGCCTGTAAGCGAGAGTGAGTGGATAGATCTATCGAGGGCGACGCCTCCATCCGTGGTAGTTATTACCAACAGTAAGCCAATGCATTTTATTTTGACATTTTGGGAGTGTTCTGGTAAAACATTCGGGAGGGGCATATAATTTCATCAGTCATAGCTTCGGGGTCATGAGCTTAAGGTCTATTGTACTATTTTACTTGATTTTTATCTTGCACTTATACTTGTGGTGGCCGTACAACATTACATTTTATAAACCTATGGAATTCACCAACATTCGTGTTGACGTTTTATCAATGTATTTCAGGTTATTAAGGTAGCTCATGTGACATGCATTTGGACCTTGATGGAGTCGCGGAGTCGACGCGTCTCACCATTATTTCATGCACTTATGTAAACGTTTGTTCTAGTATGACTTGTTTTTCATAAACTTGCAACACCTTTTGGGGACCTCATTTTGTAAACTCTGGATTATTTCAATGATCAAACGAAGTATTTTCCAAACGACACTTTAGGTCGTTCAATGTAACTGTAACTGTGATGCTATGACAGACACCCCCAGGTATTCCATTCCGCTGCAAGTCAGGTAAATTGGGGGTGTGACAGATTGGTATCAGAGCTAAGGTTATAGCGAACTAGGATGTATCTTGGACCCTAGACTATAACCGCATCAGCATAGCATCTCATCATTTCATCATAAGTGCATAATCGTGATACATGTTGTTTCATGCATACCCTGTGTGAGTTATTTATACTCATATTTGTATATATATATATCATTTTATTGACCTGGTTCACAAGTGACATGTCTTCAGATACTCACCCTGACATCCTTTTATCGGATTCCGACATTGAAGATGCCTTGTCATCTTCCACTACCATTATACCGCCAGTTGCACTTACACCACCATTAGCACCATTGATTTGTCATAGGAACAGGGTTTTCCTATCATTCAGCCCATACATAGAATGCCTTTTGGTAGAGTATTCCGACTTAATCTTAATGGACTTATTAGGATGTTTATTGCAAGGAAGATAGTGTGTTTTCTTTCCTTCACTAGTAGAGCACCCACTACTCAGGTACTATCACCACCATCAGCTACTTATTACACTATTGGTCGTCCTATAATGCGTACTTTAGTTTTACCTCTTAGATGTCGCGAGGTAGCGCGAAAGAGGGTAATATTCCATTCACTAGTACCACCATTGTCATTTTCCTTTTCCATTCCCACTTGCCATGAACTAGATAACACCTAGTAGATAATACAAATATCACGGACTCAACAGGAACATCCGCAGATTCTTCAGGAATGGTTCAGAACCTACATTATCTAAGATTTGATAGATGCACAACTTCAGACACCACTTCAGGACTATCTCGACCTTATGATGCCACAAACCTGATTTCACACAGAGGGACACCAGGAAGTCCCTAGACCAGACTTATATCCTCACTAGCTTTTACTATTATCCTAGCCACAGAAAGTGTGGGACATAGTCTAAAGAAATTGTTGTCTTTTGATTGTTGTACAAACAAAAATATCAAGTGTGACTCTACTATGTAAGGAATGGTTGTGCTATTTGTGATATCGGTTCACGTAGACCGAAATTTTCATGTATTATATTCATGTGTTGTGAATATGATGACTTTTATTAACTATATCCTCATGGTCTCTTATGATTTGATGAAGAGAGATTTAAGCAAACCACTCCAAGCATGACGCAAGATGCTGCTGGACAAGTCATTGCCAAGAACATAGCCACCGCCCTCACTAAGGAACTTACTCACGTGGAATTTATGGGGTGCAATCCTCCCTCCTTTAGCGGAACTAGAGACACAAAGGAATTTCTCAAATGGTTCGAAGAGACACAAAGGAATTTCTCAAATGGTTCGAAGAAATAGAAACAATATTTCAATGTGGCGACTGTCGTAAGGAAGACAAGGTTAAGTTCGCCGCATGCACTTTTCAGGATCAGGCCCAGGAATGGTGGACCAAACATATTAAGATGGTGGGAGTTGATGCTGCCTACTCACACTCTTGGGAGAAACTAAGAAGGATGATGAGTATAACATTTGGTGTAGGAAATGAATTACGAGCAAAGGAACAGGAAACACTAAACTTTACCATGGTAGGAAATGATGTTGACGAGTACACTACTCATTTTTATGAATTAACACGACTAGGTTCTGCAATGGATGAACCGGAAAGCAAGAAACTTGAAAGGTACATCGGGGGACTCTCCCATGAAATTCGTATGTTGGTCATCGCGTGGGAACCCGATACCATGTCTGAAGCTATCAAAATGGCGATCGAAGCAAAGGAACTCATAGTTCACGCCGGGACATCAGGAAACAATAGTGACAATAAAAGGAAGTGGAACAAAAATCTAGGTTGCAATGCTGCTCAACAATCACCCAAAGGACAAGAAGTGAATAGAGCCTTTGCTGCAGAACCGTACACAAAGAGAAGGTATACTGGAAAGTTACCTTACTGCAACCTGTGTAATCAACATCACCGAGATCACTGCAGTAAACCGTGTGGAGTGTGCAAGAAGCAGGGTCATTGGACTAAGGATTGTAGGAAACTCACAAATCAGAAGACCCCAGGGAGTTGCTTCAAATGTGGAAACTTAGGGCATTTCAAGAATGACTGCCCGGAACTAAGGAACAAGGAAAATCAGGAACTTGGAATCAAGACTGAATCGCTCGAGGAATAGCGTGAGCTATTGAAAGAGAACCGTCAGGATATTAGCAACATCAAGGATAACAACAATGCGTCAGCAGGAGGAGCCTTGTTTCAATATATAAACCGTAGTTCGAGCCCTTTAGGGTTGTATCTTTCCTTTTGTACTTACCGTTGGTACGATGACATAACCTAATTGTATTAGGCACTTTTCTATCCAATGTAGTATCTATCCTTTGTTACCTCTGTGATAATCATAACCATCGTTTACTCCATTTTCTATCCCAAATGCTCAAACTTCAATTGTTTCGCAACATTTTAGCATTGTCTTATCAGGGATTAGGCTGATTTGGTTTTTGATGAATTAGTAGACTATTACCATTCGACAAGATTCACCCACGTATCCAATACACTATTCAAGCTATTTTACTATCATATGGGGAAATTGTTTTACAGAAAAATTTGTGAAGTAAGCTATTTTATTACCATCCTATAAATTGATTTTTCTGTCCTTACACCAAGTATTTACTATTATTACGGGAGGCAATTTTCATGTTATTTGAAAGAAAACATCAGGATACCATTTTTAATAACAATGCGTTGAACACCATCTAAAACTTTTGAGAAAAGTTATGATATTTTGACAAAATCTAACATCGCATCATTAGTCCTCAATTATACATAGCCTGATCACCTATGTAAAATTCAGGAAGGATTATGCCATGGAGGAAATAATTACCTTTTCAAAGGATTGTTAATAACAATCTTCATTTAAAAGTTTTGTAAACAAAGGAACTCTTCCATAAACATCCCTTTTGCCGAACTATCCCTGGATACTTACCCCACCTGTTACCCACTTAGCCATTAAGTTGGATTTTCCCATTGACTTCCCTAAGAGAGACTTTCCATATCAATTACATGCAGGATTCCTCTATACAATAAAAACAACGAAAGGATTACAGAACTACTAACCAGGACTAGAAGTATATAGTGAGAGAATTCATAACTCAACAACAAATTCTAAGATACTGCGAGACCATCTGAATCACCATCTTTGACTCAGTTGTCAAATTCTATCGTTTAAGGGTACTAGCTAGACTGAGCTACAGGATTGAACTCAATATGAATGTCCGCAGGACAACACAATAGAAATAAACCAAGCTTCTAATTGAGACTGTAGAGCATTTCATTTAAACATGGCCTCATCTATACATAAACTTTCCTGCAGTAAGTTTTCATAAAGGACAATTGTTTGAAACAAGAATATCGATGTAGATTCCTCCAAGGCATTAGGTCTCTAGAAATTTCCGATAACCTCACCTTCATACCAAGCAAGGGATCAAACCAGAACATATCTCCTCATCTACATGGGAAAACAGAATAGACATTCATCGACACAACATCAAGTGATACCTTCGTCTTGCCAATTACAACGATAAAATATTTCAGGACTTAAGTTAGTCTAAATACCTATGCTTGTAGTTATACCTGATAACCACCAATAGGCATTATTCAACCTCAGGAACTAAATGTTAGACATCTATGCATGTAAGCGAACATTTCCTATTCTACCATTTTATCCTTGTTAGTGTTTTCACTTTTAAATAAAGTTGATGCATTTACATAAATCACATACCTTGTGGAAAAAAAATGATTTCTGAAATTCCTATTTTGAACAAGTACGATCCTTTTTGGTCAATCTTTAGCAACACTATTGTACAATGAGAAATATACATAGACATCAAACTTTGGTAAGCAGTTTTAATCACAACATATTTGAAAACATTTTTCTACTTCATAACTACTGAAATTTTTAATCATCAGGAAAAATATTACTTAGTAAATCATTTGCTCCATTTTCTAAATTCGTTTAATCAGAAAAAGATTTCAACCAAAACTCACAATCGCGAGACAAATTTCCAGAACTAATTTCCCTACAACATCGCTTATGCATTTAGCATTTGTGACTTGACAATAAAGAATATTTGGAATATGTGATGAAGGAATTAGGAAGGACATTACAAATTAATCACGAACTTCAGTAGTGAAGACCAAACCCAATAGACAAAGAAGGACATATGTCTTACCATCCGTTGGAACAAAACACAAGGAATCAAATTGTTACCCATATTCTATCCCTTTCAGATAACGCCAAGTTCGAAGGACCGAACGTTGTGGAATTAGTCATAAAGGTTTATTGTTAAGGAAACTGATTCACCATGGACTTCAAGCAATTATTTCAGGATTTCCTTCAGAAACCCATTTAGATGTAAACATCACCTATCATCCTCAGACCGATGGTCAAAGCCAGAGAACAATTGATTGACCCTATAAATGGTTGGACTAATCACTTAACATAAATCAAATTCATCTACAACAATAGTTATCACACCAACAGCGAGAAACTGGCAGAAGTTAGGTTGGTACATAACACACATCATTTGGATTGGGTATCCTGAACAACAAACCATCCAGATTCAAGTGGGAGAACAAACTAAGTTAAAAGCATTGCCTGGTTTGGCATGATACAAATTGGATAACAAGAGAGGTTGAACCTTTAGCATATTGGACCATCTAAGATTCATTTTAGAATTGACCAACTAGCATACAAACTTGAGTTCTGGCAGAATTCAGCAGTATATATTACCAGTATCACATTTAAAACATTAAGAAGCGCAGACCATCTATTGATGGGCCAAACTCGGAAAAAGCTCAACTCACTAGTCCAGTAGGCATTCATGAAATAACCAGAAATTTCCTACAAGTCAAGAATCAGTTACAAGTTCAATAAGTTGTAAACCATTAAAACTTCAAGTTGGTAAGCAGAGTTATGTTGAAAGTTCTGCCTAGGAAAGGCATGATATCATTCAGAAAACTTGGAAAGTTAAACCCGATATACACTGGACCATGTAATATTTCAGACAGAATAGGCCTAGTGGCCGTCAGACTTGAGCCTTGTTAGAGAACAACAGGATTACACAACCATGTATTATCATCTTTTCAGATTAGTCACTCATAATCCCATTTGGAAAGGAATCCAACCCAAAGTAAAACATAAACCTGGTAGGAGAACAAACAGAAATCATGGACCGTGTGGTCGAACAGTTGAAGCATAGTCGAATTCCTATCGTTAGAGTTCGCTGGAATTCTCGAATATCATCACCTTTTCACCAATACATTATCAGAGACCAACATAAACTGAACTTCGGGACGAAGTACCCTTTTAGAGGGGAAGACTGTCACAACTCACCATTTCAGGTCATTTCCCAAACTTTTGAAAAACACTATTCATCAAACACTATTCATCAAAACACTATTCATCGTTTTACTATTCATCATTTTTGGTGTCAGTTTGACATTCAAAGAAGCACTCAGAAATTTTACTATTCATTGAACACTATTCATTCCGGAAGAAATTTCATCATTCACGTGCATTATTCATTTTATCGTAAATTTAGTTTACGGGTATTTAAATTCGCGTAACCGCATTGGTTCAGGTGCGAGTTCATGCATTATCAGTAAGGACATTTAATACGGACTAGAGATAGTCTGAATATCATCAGTAGGTCATTTACATGTTATACCACTCTAAGGATTTTCAAATTTACATATTTGATACATTTAACGTTTTTCTAATAATTATTTATAATAAACGTTAACACCCGATTTATAAACACGACGAATATATCTAAATATTCCCACAATGGTCCCGACATATTTTTATATCCATTATATCATCATAAAAGTTATAATATTCATTTACCCAGTATTTTGGAAATTTATTTTATTTATAACGTAAGCTTATAAATATTACGACGGTTTTCGTGAAAACTAAACAATAATCACCCGAACACTCAGTAATTGTACCCAACATATTTTTAACATTTTTATGACTTTATTAAGTCCCGGTTAACTTCATTAATATTTATTTCTAGCAAACCCGGTACCCGATTATAACTAATACTTACACTAAACTACAACTAATATTACACTAACTTATCCTAAGCAACTCAAAACCGATTTGGCTACCCCTTGCTCCTTTGAAAACCGGCCACAAGACCATCCCAAGACCACATGACTAACAATTTTAACCTTAAGCTTTAACTATGCATTAACTTAATATATATTTCTACATAAATATCTACGAAAACCTCAAAATACATAAACATACATTTTCTTAGAATCAAAACACCAAAACCTCATCTCCTTCCTCTCTACATCAAAACCCACGACCCAAATAAGATCCAAGACCAAAATCCATTATTTTCCAAGAGTTAAAGCTACAAAGTTGTTCCATTTGTCATCCTAATCAAGAATCTTACAACAAAAATACAAGTAACACAAGGTTTCTCATCATCTAATCACCCATTATTTCAAAGTGAGTTATCAACTTTATTTTCATGATTTCATCTAATTAACACTTGTATCTTATGGTTTTCATGCTTAATTTCATGTACAAGTTAGCTATACCACATTATTTTTGTTAACTTTTCGAACATACAAACCCTAGATTTTGATTTAGGTGTTCCTTTGTTAAATTAACATGATTACTAGTGATTAGGAACCCATGGCACCCTAAGAAGGTGTATGGTAGGATTAGTATAGCTTTGTGGTGTTTGCAAGAGATTTGGTTGAAGTAGAAACTAGTTTTGAACATGAAAAATGGATTTGTAACAAGTATTTATACATTCTGTCCCATTTTTGTAAATCCAGGAAAATCAGTAAACATAAAGTAAACTTTGGCAAAATTTTTAGAAAATACGTTCAAAAACGAATCCATAGGCGAAAAAACGGATCAAAAAGAGTTTATAACAAAGAAGTTATGATTTTTGCAAGTTTATTGACGAAAAGTATATTTTCTGAAAATACATGATGGACGTTTTTCGTTGGACAAAAAGAGGCTTTAGACGTAACCCGGAGAAGCCAAGCTTTCCCAAATATATTACTACATACTAAGACGTAACCGTGATATAAAGAACAAGTAAAACGGACTTATAATGACAAAGATATTCACGTTTCAATATCGGCAAAACTCATATTGTTTTGACAACTTTTAGACCAAAAATAACACAAAAACTACGTAGTAACTCTAGATTTCTAGAAATAATACCAAGTACCCAAATTTATAACTAATGAAGTATTAGTGATTATAAGTATATTTTTATCACTACAAGGCGTTATATCAAGGATTTCAACAATAACATTGATACATACGATATATACATACATATATATATATATATATATATATATATATATATATATATATATATATATATATATATATATATATATATATATATATATATATATATATACATTTCAACTAGTTCTATTTTTCTAGTTGCCTTATTTTTCTAAGTCTTGGAAAATGTATATTTTTTATAACAACAAGTATTTTTCAAAGAGTAGAGTGGTATAGAAAACATGTGCATGGACATTCATAACATCATTTCATGATCTAAAGTAGATCATTCATCATTCATATTAGGTTGAGGCAGCTAACCGTTCATTGTTGTTGTTCATTTCACTTCATCACAGTATCATCAGTTTAAGGTGAGTTTTCATAGCCCCGTTTTTAATTCAACATTTTGATTTCAAATCCCACGAGGGAATACATTGCATCAACCATTTTAGTACGAGCCCAAGTACCAAAACATATGTACATTGCTTAAGTTGCCTTACCAACCTGTTAAAGTCCCCTATTTATTATCATGGACCGTTAATTTGCCGGTAAGCGAGAGTGAGTGGATAGATCTATCGAGGGTGACGCCTCCATCCGTGGTAGTTATTACCAACAGTAAGCCGATGCATTTCATTTTGACATTTTGGGAGTGTTCTGGTAAAACATTCGGGAGGTGCATATAATTTCATCAGTCATAGCTTCGGGGTCATGAGCTTAAGGTCTATTGTACTATTTTACTTGATTTTTATCTTGCACTTATACTTGTGGTGGCTATACAACATTACATTTTATAAACATATGGAATTCACCAACATTCGTGTTGACGTTTTAGCAATGTATTTCAGGTTATTAAGGTAGCTCATGTGACATGCATTTGGACCTTTATGGAGTCGCGGAGTCGACGCGTCTCACCATTATTTCATGCACTTATGTAAACCTTTGATCTAGTATGACTTGTTTTTCATAAACTTGCAACACCTTTTGGGGACCTCATTTTGTAAACTCTGGATTATTTCAATGATCAAACGAAGTATTTTCCAAACGACACTTTAGGTCGTTCAATGTAACTGTAACTGTGATGCTATGACAGACACCCCCAGGTATTCCATTCCGCTGCAAGTCAGGTAAATTGGGGGTGTGACAGTAACCCAGATGAGATCGCTGCCCCCAAACTTATGAAGAAACTGGCAGACATATATTTCAAACGTGTTACCCAAATGGCCGAATCCATGTTTTGTCTTTCCCCCCGACAAATGGCACTCTGGAGGTCGCAAAAAGAGGATCATACATCAGACTGGCTTAGGGTGGTCCCGATATCCGGGTTAGGACAGACTATGAACGCCAGAACTTATAGGTGCATTTTATGCTATCGCCTGGGTGTTCCCCTATTCTCTATCCAGGGGCCGTGCTCAGCATGCTCTAAGGTTTTCGCCGATGATATTTATGGAGACCACGCTGTATCGTGCACTAGCACGATTGGTGTTAAACATCGTCACAACCTGGTGCGTGATACTTTGCTTGATATCTGCTCTCGATCCGGGGTCTCGGCTCGCAAGGAGGTCGACATCGGGTTGGGTGGGGAAAGAGAGCAAGTCTTAAGGCCAGCCGATATTTTGCTCTATTCCTGGGATGCAGGGAAGGATGTGTGTGTTGATCTGACGGGATCGTCACCCCTCACGCAAACTGGCATGGTTGACTTTGTGCCGGGGCGTGTGGTGATTGATGCCGCAAAACGCAAGCGGGTCAAATACAGAGCTAAATGTGCAAATTTGGGATATGGGTTTACCCCTTTCTCGTTTTCCTCCTTAGGGGAACTTGAGACAGATGCGGTGGGCCTACTTAAGCGGATCCAGAAGTTTTCCATCACTCAAGATATTGGGGCGCGTGCTGCAAACCACATCTTCAGTAGGATTAGTTTTGCAATTGCTAAGGGTGTGGGAGCTCAGATAGTATCGAGACTCCCCACTAATTTCTTATAATAATAATAATAATAATAATAATAATAATAATAATAATAATAATAATAATAATAATAATAATAATAATAATAATAATAATAATAATAATAATAATAATAAACTAGTACCTATCACAGCTGAGAATGCATCCTTCAAAGATTGTAAAGCCTCGGAAAGAAGATTATCAATATTCTCTGTATATACGAATGTTCGCAACCCAAAGGCTTTAATTGCATAATCCAAAGCTTAAAACAAAGAATGCAAATTTACATCAATACTCCACTAAGACTATAAATAAGCTTTATATATGATGCCACAAGAATAGAATTATTAATTCCCTAAAGTAAAATTGAGAACATTTACTGCATCCCATAGAGGTAACAATTAGCAACAAATATGAGTATAATTCAACAAAAGATCCTAACTCAACAAATAAGTGTTACAACTAAGGAAGCATGTATGTTCAAGAAAACATCTATACATTATAAGATGTTATGTCATCATTGCTTACCTTATGATCCATGCTCCATTGGTCATAAATACACACGCGAGCACTTTACGACAAGTAAAGCACAATATAAGTATCTTAATTGAACATTATTTTCCCACAAAACATAACTTATTGCATCACTTCTTTACAGTAAATGCATCATCCATTATCCATTTAGATGTAAACACAAACACTTTACCATAAGTAAAATACACTACACGTATCTTAATCGAATATTATTTGCCATATAACATAACCTACTCTTCTTTTATATAAATTGCATCCTCCTTACAAATACAAACACAAACACCTTTCAACATATAAAACCTACTACAAGTATCCTAATCGAACATTATTTGCCATAATAGATAACCTACTGCATCACTTCTTTACAGCAAATGTATCACCTATTCAAATACAAACACAAACACAAACACTTTTCCACAAGTTAAACACGCTACAAGTATCCTAATCGAACCTTATTTGCCACAAAATATAACCTATTGCATTACATCTTAACATCAACTGCATCATACATACAATTACATACACAATATAAAATTAATAGTTGATGCATCACATTGTAAAATTACACTCCTAGCGCATTAGCATTCCAGAACAACTGCATCGCAGTATAAAATTAATAGTTGATGCATCACAGTTATGAAGTCTAATAAGGAAGTTTATCAAACACCTTGTATGCACCTTTTCTAAACACCTTGTATGCACCTTTTCTTAACACTCATATATAAAATCATATAACATGAATACAGACATACAAAAATAAAAACATCAAGATACAAAAAACAAATAAAACTGAAGAAAAAAAAGTAGCTCTTGAATTAGGTTCTTACTGTTAATAACTATGGATGAACAACAATCATTACTGTTCGGTGATTCAATCAACATCTTCAATATCGATGTAGAATTAGGCTTATGAAAAATGTTGAATTATGTTTAGTTATTAGATAATGAATAACAGTGGTCATCGATTGATGATTAAACATTGATCGATGGAAGTTAACGGTGGGAAGGTGGTGGTGAGCGGTGGGGAAGGCGGCGGTGAACTATGGGGAATGCGTCGGTGAACGATGGGGAAGATATTGGTGATGGAGGGAAAGGTATTGGTGATGGCAGGAGGATAAGTGAATGCTTTTTAGGGTGCGTTTGTTATAATTCCATGAATCACAATCGGTATAATTTAGATATAAGGTAGGCCCCTCATGTACGATAGTTTTCATACTTTACCATTTTGAATGGTATATAATATGAAATATATCCATCTATGATTGTCATATTTGATATTAAGATTTATTAAACAAACATCATTATTTTGAATGAAACTCATTCCATCATTCCCATAGATATGTACCAAATGCACCCTCCAAATTTAGTTTTTCTTTTTTACAATCATAGTAATCTTTGCCTCTTTAAGAATTGATCACGGCTAATTATTAAGGGCCCGTTTGGTTGACACCTTTTCAACATAAGGTTTGGACTAAGTTCTAAATTAACATGTTTGGTTTGCATAGATTGGGTTTTGAGGGCCCACAAAAACCTAAATATATAGGGTTAGACAAAAGAAGGGTGGAGTGATAGGTTTTCTCTCTCTTCATTATACATTTGCATATTTTATTAAAAAAGTTTGTCATTTTATGAAAATAAAACTATTCTATTTTTAATATTTGTGGGCCATATCATTTACTTGTATTATTTTATTTTTAAAATGACTAAAACTTATGTATAAAACAAACACTTATATTACAAATCCTAATTCAAATCTAAACATTAATCATTCAAATACAAATCCAAATCTTAAACCCATCTATAAATCAAACGGGCACTAAGTGTTTGGTTTTTTGTCATTTTTTATCTTTTGTTATTTTGTTTTGTAAAGGCCTTACTAGAATTTACCAACTCATGTATATCCCAATGTATCAAAGTGCATATAAACAATTAACACACAATCTCTTGGTTTGCGAAATCCTTAGCTTTTAACAATAACTAGTTATGTTGTTTAGTCTAGCGATTTGCTAGACTTTTCTCTCGTTTTTTTTAATCTAATGTTGTTCCAAAAAAAAAAAGTATTTAGCCTAAAGTCTATCTCTACTCTAACCGATTGCATCAGATTTTATGTTTGGGGAAGTCAATCAGAACACTCCAAATATTATTGCTCTATATTCTTGTTAAGAATAGATAACTTGATATGTTTTATAAGAAATCATAAATGAAAAGGACAATTAACCATTTACTAGTGTCTCCTATTACCAACTAGTAATCCATCTAATCTCGAAATTGATCAAGCTGAACCGGACAAAGTCACCAAACCAATCATAAACGACCGTATACCGAAAAGCAAAAGATTTATATGGTCTAAAAAGATACTACTACTTGAACTTGGTTTATGTTTTATTCCACACTCAATCGATCCGTGCTTATGTTGAGATAAGTCGATCGGTCATCTTGTTTCTCTTCACACTAATTCACACCACATGTGAATTTAAGGCTCACTAACTTTTTTTACAAAACGTTAATTATTATTTAATTTCTATCTTGGCCAACCTACACCGTTGAAGATTGATAGTTCAACATCAAGTCACTTCATTAAAAGACATCACATGTGGTTTCATACGTATACTACTAGTTGCTTTGAGGCCCACCCACAGTTTCGATTCTTGACCCATGGTCCCATCCGTAGATAATTAAATATCGTTGTTTAGTACTCCAAACAGATCCAACCAACTTATTATATAAACGCTAAACTGAGTCTTGGCTTGATAGGTCATATGTTTTTTTTTTTTTTTTTTTTTTTTTTTTTTTTTTTTTTTTAACATAGGTCATATGTTTTAGAGATTTTCTAACATGTGCCCTAAGGCACATGTTAAGACGTGGGCCCTTGTGTCCTTTTTTATGGATTCTTGTCATTTGTCAAATAAAAAAAATATTTTTAGTGTTCTTTTTGTGAATTCTTGTGTAAAAAAGACGCACGGGCCCACATCTTATCATGTGCCTTAGGGCACATGTTAGAATGTTACAGAAAGATCAACACGTGTAGAACAGTAGTTCAATACCCTAATGATGGATTGTTCGTTGCTATATTGGTCAAGAACATTATAGCAAATAGATGGACAATATGAAATTAATTGTCGGGTTAGTTTCATGTGGAATTTATAATATTGAGTCATTTGCATTTGCTTATAATTTTTGGTATACATACAACAAGTCGACCAGATGCACTTAAGATTATGGACGAAATCAGAACAAGTAACTAATTGCGTTTACCATCTATCTATAATACTAAAAGACTCAGTCCCTAAATTTAATGTGGAGTTATGATGATAGAGTTGTTAGAGTTAGAAACAAGTTGGAGTCGTTTAGTAGTTGCGTAGAGTACAAGATAGATAATGCTCGCAATTCAATGCAGCCTCATAATAACTATACAATCATGAAAGGAGATGAAGTGCAAGGGTTGCCGCAATTGATCACATGACATTTAAAAGTCAGTTAGATGAAGTGCAAGGGTTGCGAAAGGTTGCAAGAATAATTAATGATTTAACCTAATTCATGCCTATATAAACCGGCAAAAATCACATTTAGTATGTACATTTGAAGATGATTCACACATCTTTTAGATCTTTGATTGTTGGTAGCGGTATGTAAATTATCTTTTGCAACATTTTGTAGATGATTCAAACATCTTTTAGATCTTTGTAATTAACTTGGTCTTTTTTTTTTTTTTTTTTTTTTTTTTTTTTTTTTTTTCTTAATTTAGTTATTATATGCAGGTACCATGAAAATCACACAAGATCATGCATGCTTAGATAAATGGAACCAAAGATTGAGATACCAACTATCTTCTTTGTTTCTTACATATTTAGGTGATTGTTATAGACAAGGTTGTAAATATCGCTCGGCGGTACCGTGGCGGTCGACCCCCGAAATCCGCCATAGCGGTTTTGGCGGCGCCATGACGGCGCCATGGCGGTGACCATAAATTATAAAGGAATATGAAAAAAAAAACCCTAGATCTAGGCTAGATCTGAAGTGAATATGAAAAAAAAACCCTAGATCTGAAGTTAAACGGCGTTGACCGGCGTGAATCTGAAAAAAAAAACCCAGATCTGAAGTTGACCGGCGTTGACCGGCGTTGACCGGCGTTGACCGTCGTTGACCGACCGCCGCCAAGGCCGATTTTTGACCGATTTTGACCGCCAAGCTCCGAT
Organism: Artemisia argyi; assembly: GCA_030686995.1. Taxonomy (NCBI): domain Eukaryota; kingdom Viridiplantae; phylum Streptophyta; class Magnoliopsida; order Asterales; family Asteraceae; genus Artemisia; species Artemisia argyi. The sequence goes on from CM060697.1 coordinate 171,788,941, forward strand.
TTTGACAGATTTTGACTGATTTTGACCAAAAACGCCAAGTTAGACCGATATGGGAAATATCGTGGCGGTGGACCACCGAAATCCGCCATGGCGCCGCCATATCGGCCGCCATGGCCGATTTTTACAACACTGGTTATAGATAAGCATATATATAGATATATGTATTATGTTAATGCATTTTCATATCCAAGTAATTTATGTGCGTTTTCTATTGATGTAGCTCACATGTGCGAATTGATTCAAGAAAATGTGCACGAGCATGTATGTAAAGCAACATTTAAATTGTTAAATGATACTTTTTAGCTTGATTAGTTTATATAAGTAGTTCCTTTCGAATGCTTTTTGAGAAATATTAGAATGAATTTATCGTGTGCAATTGAATTATTATTGCAAAGAAGAAGGGTCGCGCATCGCAAAGTGTTTTCTTTTTCTATATGTAGAATCATTAGTGAGAAACTAATATTTACGCCAATTAAATGAGTTTGCCATAATAGCAAAATACGACATATTAAAAATATCACATTGAGTAATTAATAGAAAGGAAAAAAATACATAATTTTGACTTAAATTCGTTTGTAAATTGTAATATCAAATAAAAAAGTTGAGTTTTAAACATAAGCAAAAGTTCAAACTTTTATCGAAAACAAAACCGGTGCATTTAATATGAAGTATATACAACATCGAGATGGAAGTGCAAGGCTTGCTGAAATTTATCACATGATATTTAGTAATTAGTATACAATTAAAATTCGGTTATGAATCGAGATGAAGTTGAAAAGGTTGCAAGAATAATTGATGATTTAACCTAATGTAATATATATAGATATATGTATTATGTTAATGCATTTTCATATACAAGTAATTTATGTGTATTTTCTATTGATGTAGCTCACATGTGCGAATTGATTAAAGAAAATGTGCACGAGCATGTATGTAAAGCAACATTTAAATGGTTAAATGATACTTTTTAGCATGATTAGTTTACGTAAGCATGCAACTTGAATAATGAATATAAAAGAAAAAAGTATATAATTTTTGCTCAAACCCATTTGTAAATTAAAAAAAAATTATGTTTAAGATATGATACTGGAGTCCAAAGGTTTTAGAAATTATTAATAATGTGTTAATTAATATTCATTTAGTTAGCTATTTAGAATCGAGTTTATTGATAAGATTTATTAATATTAGTTAGACTTTATAATGTTAATTCAATAAAATTAGTTGTACATTAAAATGAGATGAAGCTAAAATGGTTTGTAACGATTTTCATACAGTTTATGTATCATTATTATATATACATTATTACACAAACTTTAACTTACAAAATTAATAAAGAAAATATTTAACGCACATTAAACTATAACAAATTAGATAAACCCCGTGTGCTTCATATTATCATGCAAAAACCATCTAATAGACAAGTATTGTAGGGCTAAGTAAATAAGTAATAGACCAAAAGAAACAAAACCATTTTTTTATCATGCAAATAAGTAATAGGCCAAAAGAAACAAAGCTATCACAACTTAATAACCAAAAGCCCATATATAGAATACAACACCACAAAACCAAAACAACATCAAACACCTTTCAATTTTTATACAAGAAAGTTAAAACATTTCATATGATATACTAAACCATAATTAAATATACACTCGCCAATATACAGAAAGAATACACGATTAACAATTAGATTATTAGCCCGTGCGTAGCACGGGTTCTGCATGTCTCGTTTAGAATAAATTAAACCAAACAATAATATAAAGACAACTTTTTGAGACTTTGTGTATTTGAGAAAAGTTGATATTTGTGTTTTTTCTAACTAAATTAATATTACATCACAAAAATCCAAGAGAGTCCCGTAACCCACCCTTATTCTATCACTGCGTAAGATATATGTTGGTCCTAAGGCTCGGCACATTAATGAAGGTTGACGATAGTTGACCGACTAACATCATGGTCGCCCTTACAGTGGCGTGTTGGTCGTGATTTTTTTTTGATCGTCTGACCGATCGACACAAATGCACACATAAAAAACAAAACTCACACTTTCCAATTAATTTTATTACCTTTGATATATTATAAAAAAAAAAAAAAAAAAAAAAAAAAAAAAAAAAAAAAAAAAAAACTACCAAAATTTATTCTTAATGTTTAATATAATGAAATATAAGAGATGGAAATATACAACATAATTTATTATCTTTACTACCTATAAAGCAAAAATGGTCAAAGGGGAATGTGAAAAACTGAACTTTCGGTCAATCCCGAAATTGCCCCTGTGTTAATTAGGAAATTATGAAATGTAATTAATACTCTAATTAAAACACCCTATTAGTTAAAAGTACAATGATTTATTCACATTGTACAACCAATTAAAAACATATCTACCAAATTAAATACAACCAATTAAAACAATTAATACAAATCACAAACCGGGTTGACACGGGACGCTTCAAACCTGACGGGTTGAACCGGTTTAATTTGACCCATTTTCGACCCAACCTAGCAAGTTGACCCGGTTTAAATCGACCAATTTTTCGACCGGAATGGTTCAACCGGTTGAACCACCCGGGTCGAACCGGGTTTCAAAACATTATGTTTAATTCCCAAATCTTCAAATTTTTATTATTTTTCATTTATAACATATAAACTTTTTTTATCAATAAACTATCTGTCGCTATAAAATCCCGTTGCTATGCACGGGTACTCGTCTAGTTTCAAGAAAAATCAATACATTAGAGGTGGAAAAATACATAAAGATATGTTACATTGTCACTGTAACGAAAATCACCACCTATGGATCGATGATAGCTCGCAGATTAAATTGATAGTGTTTTTATTACTGCCTGAAGCAACCAAAGCAGGCTGCAAATCGTAGTCACCACAAAGAACTGAACCTTTCGGCTTTCTATACAAAATCTGAACCTTTCGATATTGTCTCCATAAGTTGTTGTCACTTGTGTGCCTCTTTTACACTTTGTGCCTTTTTTTAAAGGACTGCTCGTTTCTCTAGCATTAGTAAAGGTAGTACTTTCGTTAGTGGAAGAGCATTCGTCTGGGACATTGACAAACTTGGTTCTAACAATAGCTGATACATCACTAAAGGCGCCCATCATGTACGTTAACTTTTTTTTTTTTTTTTTCAAAAGGGTGAATTATATTAATACCAACATGTATTACAAAATAAAACATGGCTCTAATTAGGCATATGCCCAATAGAGACACAAAACACGAATACAAAAGACTATCAAAACTACACAATATCCGATATCATATACTACACTTATCCGATAACTGATATGTCACAGATCAAATATAGTATGCTGCCTCTAACTCAGAAGTGAGCTATCAAAGCCATCAGCAAACCATCATTAATTAGACTTTACCCTTTATGCACCAAGACCATAACTTCACAATTACATTTCCTACTCATCTACTCACCAGGATCAGTCAACCAATCCACACGAAATGGGAGAAACATGAGCAGGCATCATTGTGCGAGTTACCTTTCCATCTGATTCAAATCTAGAAGCAACCTTCAACACATAGTTCTGTATGTCTTTGTTTTCTTTTATGTGCGATGGGAGAAAAAACTCTAACACATAGTCATTGTTGCTTTCTAAACCATGCAGACAGATTGCGAACCAGCTAGTTAACCCACTCTTACCTGCATAGGGGACCAAAGGGTAGACTTCTAGACTGAGTTTGGTTACATCTTCACAAAAACACGAACCGCCGGATAAGACCTTGCTAATAAAGCCACGAGACTTGTCTAAGTGTTGTTTTTTACATTCTTCCCGAAAACGCCACACAGTCGAGTCTTGAACACGAAATGGTAAAGCACATGTTGACATGCAGACATTCCTAAGGCATCTGGTATCATATCTATTACAGCTCTTTTTCAAATCTTGTTCATAGGAAGCAACACTAGTGAATGGGGACAAAGCCCATGTCTGAGCAAGAGGTAATTGGTGAGTGTGACACACAACTTTCATAATTTTGAATATTTCATCCAATTCATTCACCTGTAGATTATTTAAAGGACATCTCCAAGATAAGTATTACGAAGAAAAACAAGATTTCAAAAACGACTCTTTCAAAATATATAGTCATGATAGTAGAATTTCAGATAATAAATTAGCCATGCACAACTTACATTTGAAGCGCGATCATCCAATACTTTTAGGCATGTCAGTTTTTGTGTCTGCCATGTTGACAACATTTGGAAATTAGTAGCTATGCAAGGAAGAGTAAACTAGATTACAATACAAGAGAAAACATGACTTATTAATAATTAAGCGAGTTATAAAGATTATAACCTTCAGTGCCTCCTCAAATTGTTGAACCTCGTAGTCAAAACTCGGATACTTTTTTGAAGCCAACAATTCAAGTATACCAACACATAATCTTGTAGTTGAATCAAACACTGGTAAAGCCAAATATCCATGGAGATTGCAACGAATCGCACACTCTTGTTGTGGAAAATGTTTTGGCAAGTAGTTAGCTAGATCGGAGGACCATTCTGGTAATCCTAGCTTGAATACTCGAGCGATCGGACTAGTGTCTTCATCATCCATATCCACAACAAAAGACTTTGGCACAGACTTTCGATACGAAAGAAGTCTTTCATCACCAAGACCAAATGGTTGATCTATAGATGTAAGCAGTTGTTGTTTCCCAAAGACACGAAGAGACCAAAACTGAACAAGAACATGTTGGTCGCGGAAAGTTAGCAACTTTAGGGCAGCTTTGATCTTATCCTCTACTATCTGAATATGTGGGTCGATTTTGGCAGCCATCAGCTCATAATCTATATTTTAGAAAAATGACGAACCCAATCAGAATTGAAGCATGTATGCACATAAATATTAAATTACACCGGTATGAGCATTTAGACCCGAATCCTGGTACCGTACGGACTCCCTATACACGGTACGGGACCGGTACCATGAATCGATCAAGAAAAAAAATCGGTATCCCTAATACGGTACCGGTACCAAAGCGGGTAGTACCAAAAAAATCCGAAATTTGAGTAGTCATATTTTTTTAATTAGATAACTTATCCAAACACCATTTGGAACATGTTAAACAATAATCACGTAAAACATATGAAAAGAAACTAAACGTTCAAAAAACTTACTGTGACAACTATAGATCCTTTATAAACCCTCCCAAAAATTAAACCCAATTTTGGAACGTTTCTATGTTACGACTATCTGATGTATCATTTATTTAAGTGTTTGTTGCATTTTGTACCACATTATGGTTTGAAAATCATTTGAAAATGCATGTTTTTTATTTTATTTTATTTCATTTTTTTTTTTTTTTTTTGCATTTCTTGGAATCCTGTTTGGTTTAACAAAAAACAGGAAGAACCGTATAGATACCGATTTCTTGGTGCTAACCGGTTCCGGTACCCAAATCCCATCCGGTACGATACTAGTACCCCTTTCATGCTCCCCAAAAAATCGGTACCACCAATTCGGTACCATTCAAGTACCATATGCTCATCCCTTAATATTACAAAGTATAAACCAAACATGGACAAGTTTCTTTTTATAGCTAAAAAATATAAAGTTGTTGGGAAAAAAAGATATACCACCAGTAGTTGCAGATTGAGAAAGTTCATCAGCTTTTCCAGAGACCCAAAGTCGCGGCAGGTATCTCGACTCCCCGGAAGGTGCAACTGAAGGGCGTTCCAAAGAGATGTTTTCATTCATTGGAGTCATACCCAAACCAAATAATTTGCCTGCCTTGGTATGAAAAATCGACAGAGTGAATGTGTGAAAACAAGGCTATAGAAAAATAGAATGATTTGAGGTATCTATGAGGAATGGGGTTTAAAGTTTATATAATTGCTGAAAAGTACTGTAAATGTTTTTTAAAAGATATCTATATGGTGGATTTTACAGTTGATACTGTATTAAATTCTCTCGAAATATGTGCAAAATTTAATTAAAAACATATGCTACTACTGTCAATTTTTATTTACTTTTCTAATGGTACATTAATTTTTGTACTCTATTTCATCCAATTATTTATTTAAAGAGGGATGCTACATCCACATAAGAAATCCACAAAAAAACTTCACACGCTGACGTGTCATGCACTGATTGGTTTAATCATAGAGAAGAGAGAGAAACTATAGTAAAATCCACTAATCACTGACTGACACGTCAGCGTGTGGATTTTTTTTGTGGATTTCTTATGTGGATCTAGCATTTCTCTTATTTAAATACCACAATAAAACTAAATTGTTAATCCGGTTTAATTCTCAGTACTTTTTTTTTTTTTTTCGTGTTTGTAGTTTAATCCTTTGAGATCCTTTGAGATAATTACCACCGTTAGCTTCGGCTAAGTTCAAAAAAAAAAAAAAAAAAAAAACCACTGTTTCTTTTAGTTAATGTCTTCACCTAGTATATGACATATATTAATTACCCACATGAAATTATGTTTTTGGTTAGTTCACCATTAGTTGTTAACAATGATTTTGTACATGAGCTGAATATTGGACTATTGGAGTATCTATTAAACTTTTCTAAACAAAAATAAGCTGTTAATTAATACTGAAAATAAATGACCTTTTGGGGTCTAATGTTTTTCGCTAACATCTTTTCAATGAGAAACAAACGTACGTATATGGCTTACATTGTACCGTAATGCTTTTTGGTTCAAAAGTTCATATTAAACAATTCAGTACAAATTATTGCTTCTTAAAGATGGGAAAAAGATTAAATACAAAACTTTAATTAAGTCATGGATACAGATAATGAACATTTTCAAAACATCCATAAATTTTGCATCTTACGTCTTTGATGTTTCTGGACCATATGATTTGTTTTGTGAGGTTGATTTACTTTCAAGATCAATAAATATTTGCAAAACTTATAGTGAATTAAGGCAAGAATTTATAAAAACCACCAAGACCAAGAGTACAAAAGATACAAAATACAAGTTATGCCTAGCCAAATAAAGCAAATGTGAGAAGGACCCAAAAATTCAAGTTATGCCTAGCCAAATAAAGCAAATACAAGTTATGCCTAGCCAAATAAAGCAAATACAAGTTATGCCTACAACTAGCTAGTCAAGCTAATTAAGAGTCCTATCCACTAGCTAGTCAAGCAAATGTGAGAAGGACCCAAAAAGCAAAACACAAAGGACACAAACTATCCACTAGCCAAATAAAGCAAATGTGAATGACAAACTATTACTAGTACTAACAACGATGAGACAATTATTTGCTTATTGCGTTTTCAAAAGGCTATAATTTATTTTGTAGTGTTTGGCAAAGCAAGGATGAAACGTGCTTTGTTTGCGTTATTGGAGCTTCAAAACGTGGTTATGCAAAAGCAGGTGGAGACCTGCTGCAAGCAAGGTGGTTTTGCATTGGTCACAATATTACACATTTACCCTCAACCTCTTTGCTTCTTATTGGCTGCCACTCATGCTTTCTTTATCTTTTTATTAGAGTTTGATATATTTAATTGCTATTTTAACAACTGCGTTAGGGGTTGGTAACCCATCTCTCACACAAAATCCAATCACTCACTCTCAATCAATCATTTTATGCCACATCATTCACAAACTTTTTTCATCACACACTCATATTTTTGTTGGCAACACCATCACTCACTTCATTTTTTCAAACAAATGCCCAACGTTTGATTTTTTTTTTATTGTGTATTCCTTCCCGTACGTGATCCCATCACTCAAAACCCATCCCGCATCCCATCACTCAGGCACGGCGGCGGTGTTGCCGTGCGTGATGGATGTCGTCCCGTGCCATTACTCACCCATTGCCAACCCCTTAGTACCACAAAAAGGACGCGAGTTCGAATCCATTCCGCAACATGGTTGTGTATTGGGTGAAGGTATTTCACATGTATCAAACATTTGCTGGGTAGGGTTGGTGGGTACCATTATGATACACATGGTTAAGATGTCCCAGCCAATCTACATTTTTTTTATCCAACTACGTTAGTACCTTAGGAAATTTTTATTTCATTATAGAAACTTTAATATGAATATTTGTGTGACATACATATTTATGATTTACTCGTAACTTTTTGAGTTATTCTATCTGTTTATTGAGTTATTCTATCTGTTAATTAGGCCTGTTTAGATATATAAATTATACTGTAAGTCATTAACTTGATGTCTATTTTGGTTATTATACATGTTAAATTATAAATAATTTGATTTGTCAAACACTAATTTTTAGAATCACGTTTTGTAAACGTTGAATATCTGATTATCCATTTTCAAAACAAATAATCTATTACCCCTTTACTTACGTGTCCCACACTCCCACTAAAAACATCGTGCCATCTTTTCTTATATATATTGTTGCCTTTTGAAAAAGGAAGATCTTTTAACTGACGCACATCCATTAAGCTTCAAAGTTAACTGATATATTTCAATAATGATTTTATAAAACAAAATACTTATACAATGTCAACTATTGTGAAGAACTGAAATTATCAAAATTAGACCATTTTCGAGCATGATATACTTTTTTAAGTGGTCGTTTTTTAAAACATATATACACATCTAACTAAAGCATATGCTAAAATTTAAAAAAAGTAAAAGACAAAGGAACACGTTAAGAAAAATAGCTTTCAAAAAAAGAAAGTACTAAGCATAACTCTTAGGGTTATGTTTAAAAAATTCTTAGATGCTTAATTAAATGGTTCTTACCTTCATAATAGCCAATCACATTCTGAATTTAGTTGCTCTCTACAATTTAAAATGTGTCACTTTTAATGCATGTTTTTAACTTTGAAATACTGTATAGCACTTAGGACTAGAAATAGCAAAACCATAAAAAAAAATAAGTTTAACCCCATAGTTGGTTTCTCTAAATTTTTGAGATAAAATTCTATAATCATTAAGGCTAAAAATATAATGATTTAGTGGCCTTGATTTATACGAGTAATAATAATAATAATAATAATAATAATAATAATAATAATAATAAAAGTTTCTAGTGAGTTTCGTGACTATATGTGATGCTCTTAAAAAACAGAAACTTTTTGTTAAGCGAAAAATATGCATATTTTTTTGAGGCAGAAACTTTCGTAGACCATGCTATTTATTTATGGGGCTAAACTCAAGATGATTGAGGTTTAAACGTTATTTAAAGGCTAACACTAGAATTTGAGTTATCTGGAGCATGCGAATGGTTTCAAAACAAATTTGAAAGACACCGAATTCGAAAGTTATTAAGTTTATGGGACGATAGAAATATAAGATTTGATTCGTGTGGACTTTACGATATTAAAATGATTGATGCATCCACCTAATGTATTTGAAATGATTTATTAAAATTAAACTTGATGTGGACTTTACGATATATATGTATTACTATGGCTGGTTTGGTTTTATCAATAATAATTAACGGGATTGCTATAGCAACACCCCTATAGTACAAAAAGTACAAAAAAAGTTACAAAAAAATACACTGGTGATGCACACCGTATAACATCGATACTATATAAAAGGGTGCGTGTATAAGAAATTAGGGGTGTTGTATACAATATCACATAATTAAATTCCTAACATGTCTGATGTCATGTACGTACTTTACGATATTAAACTCGTTTTTACTTTAACTCGATTGACAATGATTAGGAGACCTAAGATATTGACTAAATTTACCAATAGGCCTCTGGTCTAGCGGTATAGAGGTTATACCCTCATAGGTAAGGTCTCAAGTTCGAGTCTTGTCTAGAGTGATAGGGGTTTTCTTCCGCGTGCGTAAAGGGAAGGGTGTCATTGCCTCCTGGGCAATACCCAACCTGATTGTGTGAGCTCGCTACGCCTTCTGGGCTAAGGGTCATGTAGCCACAATTGCAAAAAAAAAAAAAAAAAAAAAAAAAAAAAAAAAAAAAAAAAAAAAAAAATTGACTAACTTTAAGCTTAAATATATGTGACATGATCATGATGATTTGTTAAAAAGTAAGTCCTTTAACGATAAACATCAGTATGTATGATGCCACAATGTTTAAGCACATATGTATACCTCACAACCATAGCTCTTATGATATATGTATTGCTATAGCTTGTTTATTTATAAATCTACAAATAAATTCCTAAACATGTCCTGATGTCATGAATCATGAATGGAAAGAAACGTGTGGTTCAGATAAATATAGGTAGCCCTATAGCTTAAGGAAGAATTGGTGGAATCCTTCCTTCCTTTTACTAAAACTCGAAGCGGGTTGTTTTGCTAAAGAAATAGTTTATGGCGTGTAGTGAACATGTATGAAAAACAATGGTGCATGGAACAAAATTTTTTATCAAATAAGAACTTGGAACGTGCTGCAAAGTAACATGAATGTTAGAATTCCAAATTAAATCAGTCTTTGCATGATTACAAACAAATCCGGTTGGGGACTTTAGTCTTCATAATACCAGTTAACAATAACTTATTAGTTAGGTCCATGAAGATTCCCTGTCGTAATTTATCAAGTGTCTAATCTATATTCTCTTGTCTAACTGGTTGCATCAGTTCCTCTTTACTGGGAGCAGGTGCTCTTTTAGTAACTCTGAGAGCTTGCACATACAACTTCAAGACTGAAGCACGTGGAATGAAAATCTGCAAATCAAAGGAGACAAACATAACTAACTCTATGACGGAACACACAAATTTGTGGACTAAAAATTTTCTTTCCTAACTTGTCAGCTGCAACTGGTGATATTTTGTTAGCGAAAAGTGCAGGAGTTCAAGTTTTTGCAATCTTTGTCTTTGGACAAAGTAAAGCTCCTATTAAGAAGTAAGAAAAGAAATAGAAATGAGCACACACTGTACATCAGAAAAGTTTATTGTTTACAGTGCAGTCATAAGGAAAAAAAAGGGTACATGATGTGCCCCTTCCAAGGCGATGAACACAAACATGTCATAATCGCTGACTATATATAATGGGTCAAATTGGTAAAATAAGTTACAAATGGCTGAAAAAAGGAACATGAAATCACTTATAAGCCTTTTAAAAAATATAACTTTTCATAATCCTACTTAACACGCCAATGTTTATAAAATACTTCTAAAAAACGCGTATTATTGAAGTTGTTTCGTGTTGCGCTATCTGATCGCCAATCTTATGTATTTCCTTGGGTTAGGATTTAACGAATCAGAAATTGATGCATTATGCAAAGATTGAAAAGATTAGGATATACTACTTTGCCGTCGTCCTTGTTACCTAATCTCCGGTTAGACTTACAACTACTATGAAAAAAAAAACCGAGTATCGAAATAACCTGGACTACAGATACGCTGCGTAGTCATGCAAGTCCATTGCAGCTACTTCTGCTATTGAGTAAGAAGTTTGAATTTGATACCTACTGCGGATCAGGTCATTATTTCCATGTCTTTCCGTTGCCGTCTTCCACTCTTCAATAGCCTTTTGTAGTATTATATAGTAACATTACTTGAGGCCACCTGTAGCATCACTATATAAACATTATTCACAGTTATGATCACATGATTTTTTTTGTATACTTAATAAATACAAAAAACCTGTAGCATAATTATTCAAACAAAATTAGTCACTCCAAGTGGCTCGTTTACGTATAAACACACCAAAGCAATCATTACCAACAATGGCCTTGTAGTTTGCATACCATGAATGATAAGATCGTTCGGACCAGGATCAGCAGCAATGGTTTTTAAGGTGCTCGCCACGTCTTTCTGGATACATATGATGTTGACGGGTAAAAGATGGATGAAAGAACAGAATGTCTTGCCTATAAAGCACAATGACATACGGACTGAAAAAGATTCATGTTTATATTCTTACGTACATGATGTTGAATTTATATTAGTAGTATTTGCTATTGTTGATCGTAGCTTTTAATTTTGAGCAGCTGATGACAATGCAACTCCGACTGCTGTCACCTGCAATTAACAAAAAAAAAAAATAAAAAAAAATGATAATTGCTACCATAAGGTCACTTTTTCATTTAGTTTGTTGTAAATATAATCCAGGAAGGAATTTGTAACCTGTTTCGCTCATCCATCCCATTTCGGAAAAATCTGGTATACCTGAACAAAGGTATATGAATACAATGTTAAGAATAATAACTATGGAACAAACAACAGGAACAAACAACAGTTCTCTAAATTCTGTTTGCATCATATTTTAATGACGCTTTTGGTTTGAGCCAATGAAAATCTTAAGTAAATAATACATGACATTTTTAGATGCACCCAATGTCAGCCAAACGAATCTGTATTTTGAGATGTATTTTAGATTAACTATCTTGACCTGTTTCCCAACTCAACAACATGAATTAAGAGGGAAAAAATGTTGACCCGCGATTTCCTCCTAATACATAAATAAATTTCAATCACTGATAATACAAAATAAGCTGTGGTTTCAGATTCTAAGTCCAAACCTGTTTCATTTTGTGTCTGCAAGAAACCTGTTGCTGCTTGATGGCCGTTAGCTATTCGTGGCCTTATTGCACCATCCATATCAGACTTTCAACGGAAGTAGACTGTGTCATTCTGAGTGTCCTAATACGCGATTGTAAAACTTAGAGCAAAACATGTTCATAAGCTTAAATAACCTACCCGTATAGGCCCGTTAACTAACCCACCCATTTTCACACCTCTTGATGAAAGCAGCATCAGTAATACATTTATTTTGCTAATCTTAGTGTTGGCATAAAGTGGTGTAGGAAAAAATATAGGTAGAAAGATAGAGACCATGAGGCTACTTCTTCAAGAGCAAAGAGGATTCCACCAAGTGGGGCACAGAAGGCGGCTGCAACATCAGATGGAACTCCACCAGCTGATTAGGTCCCTTCGGTCCTGTCATTAGCAAAGTTATACAATGCAATATCGGCCAATAACTATTAACTAAAACGCAATAAGCTGTATTTGTGTTTGGGTTGCTAACAGGTAAAGGTTCATACCGTAAGCTTCTGTTGTTCATTCGTTACTGACCCAAGATCAGAGTTGTTAGCGTTACTGAGAACCTCAAAACATCGCCAATAAAATCCGACATCTTGTGCCTGCATTGCTCCTCCGGTGAATGTAAAGGTTGGTGAATGTAAAGGTGGGTTCATAAAACCTTTTCTGGTGGGTCTAATCGATGAGGTCACGAAATGGGTTGTTATTAGGGTCAGCAGGGTCTCGCAAGAAATAAAGAACTCCATTACGCAAGACCTGCAAAACACATGTAAAAGAGATTACTCGCCTTAACAGGAGATGAATATTTTAGTAAATTACAGAAACTGTCCTAGCGGTTTGCTGAAAATCACTAATACCATTACTCTTGGAAACTAATTGCATAAATGGTCCGTGAGAGAAAATATCCGTCGCATAAGTGGCCCCTATGAGGACTACTTAAGCATTTAGCTTCGACAGTTGTTCCCTATCAAGGACCAATTATGCATTTAGTTTCCGGCAATAATACCCTCGTAGTGACCATTTATGCAATGTGTTTTCAAAAGAAACAATTTCAGTGATTTTGCGCAAACCACATAATTTACTAACTATTATATGGAACATTATCTAGATAAAGGTAATCAGGCTATACCCCACGCATAAGGCTTACAAATATCGATATCTGTAACATATAAACAATGCCTACAACTCAATGGATTAGCGAACCTGCTAATGGAGAGGCTGAAAAGATTTCAACCCATTGACCCAGTTACTGTGACGAAATGATCCAATTTTCAAACAGCGTAGACATAAGTTATACTGCGGTTAATAGGTCTTTTGGAAGAAATAAAGAAGTTCAAATTTCAGGATATAGAGATCACGTTAGTATCCTGTAATTACGTATGTTTATGAAACTGCAATCTCAATTATGAAGTAACAAAAAAACTGACAATACCTGTAACTCAGAATAGCTATCATCTCCAGAATTGTCTTTAGATGAACTGGCCGTGACCGTCAAATACCGTCACCGGGTGCAACATCACAGATCCTATGGAAAAAGGAACAAAAAATAGATTAGCTCAAATCACGCAGCATGAATAAAGACTGCCTAAGCATCTCAAATACACAACCCCAAACATCTACTAATCACAAAATACAATAATTCGACCCATAACAATAAAATAATCAGAATAGTTGTGAGAAAGTAAAAATGCTTCTTTTTAGTGATTATCTGCTTAACCGCTAGTTCAGTTTCAAATATGCCCATAAACCCACGAAATCTGCTAACTCAAATACCAAGCCTCAGCCTCCTATGAACGGTGGATTACGCATACGCAATACCAAAAGCTACTTATTTATGTATTCACATATCACAGTTAAACTAATGAGAAAAACACGTCGTGCAAATTATACTGGTAAATAAGCATGACTAACCAAATATTACATGTGCTGCAAACATCATCAAGCCAACCTGCAAAACAAATTCAAAACAACCCCCAAATTAACGAAACCCTAATTTCAGCGAAAGAAAAAGAAATATCTAAATTAACTCATGAATTAGGCAAAAGTAAAGCGTAACAGAAAATTAAAAAGCATAAAATCTAAAACACCTAAATTTAAAAACCATAAACTTAAACACAATTAAACTACAATAAATTCCAATTTAACCAAACTCCAATTTTAATACCCAATTGCAATTCATTCGAAATCACAAAAAATTAATAATAAAATAACTGAGATGGAGCCTACCTTTCATACCAGTTTTTTAGAGGCGATCATTTGTGGGTATGTCGGTGTTTTGTGAGTTGTGGATAATTGTGGAGGGTTCTGGAATTTGTGGGAGAGGAGGAGCGCCTTTATAATTAGCTCACTGTAGATGATACTGTGTATACACACACAGAAAACACTATAGATGCCCCGACTCGTTTGCATTTCGGGTTTTTGCAGCTCCAGTGGACCTCCGGTAAACCGGAGATGTTGTGAGAGAGGTGTGAGAGGATAAACATTTATTTCGGAGCCGGGTATAATACATAGGGTCGGTTTGGGAGCCCAAAAACCAAAAACGGGCAAAAAAAACTGTTCCTAAAAGGGACGGTTTTTAATATATATATATATAATTGTCGCATTCTAGAATAGCTACAATAAATTAGGTGCGCATTTCGCCATTTCCAATTAAGATATGGATTTGTTCATAAAATCTTTTATATAATACAAGAATTACATCATTTTGGAGTGTTTTTGCAAAACCTTTCTCATTGAAAAAAATTGGACCAATAAGAGAGCTCGATTTTGACACATAAGCAAAATCAAGCAATATGATTGGCCAATAAAAAGTCAAAATTGAATTGATTTTGGTCAAACTTTAATAAATTTGGTGGAGAATTTGATTGATAAAAAAAGCACATAAAAATATAGGTGTCAAATTTATAAAAATAAAAACTTAAGAAAAGATGAGGTAATTAATAAAACTTAGTGGTTAAGTGTAAAATTATAAGTCTTCATGTTTTTTAATAACTTTAGATAATAAACAAATAATCCCTTACACTTCATACCCCCTATACTTTATAATGTTAACTTTGTTTAAAATTACATGAGTGATAGTATTAGTTTTATTGACTTTCATCTATTAAAATAAATTTGGTAAATATGCGAATTAATTTTATTATACGTTAATATTTTTTAAACTAATGTTAGTTTTAAACTTTTATACATTAGAATATATTTTTTTTAATAAGGACTCATGTTACTATTTTGAAAAAAAATTGGACCAATAGAATAGCTCGATTTTGACACATAAGCAAAATCAGGCAATATGATTGGCCAATAAAAAGTCAAAATTGAATTGATTTTGGTCAAATTTTAATAAATTTAGTGAAGAATTTGATTGATAAAAAAAACACATAAAAATATAGGTGTCAAATTTATAAAAATAAAAACTTAAGAAAAAACACATAAAAATATAGGTGTCAAATTTATAAAAATAAAAACTTAAGAAAAAAGTAGGTAATTAATAAAACTTTAGTGGTTAAGTGTAAAATTATAAGTCTTCATGTTTTTTAATAACTTTAGATAATAAACAAATAATCCCTTACACTTCATACCCCCTATACTTTATAATGTTAACTTTGTTTAAAATTACATGAGTGATAGTATTAGTTTTTTTGACTTTCATCTATTAAAATAAATTTGGTAAATATGAGAATTAGTTTTATTATACGTTAATATTTTTTAAATTAATGTTAGTTTTAAACTTTTATACATTAGAATATATTTTTTTAATAAGGACTCGTGTTACTATTTTGAAAAAAAAATTAGACCAATAGGAGAGCTCGATTTTGACACATAAGCAAAATCAAACAATATGATTCGCCAATAAAAAGTAAAAATTGAATTGATTTTGGTCAAACTTTAATAAATTTTGTGGAGAATTTGATTGATAAAAAAAACACATAAAAATATAGGTGTCAAATTTATAAAAAATAAAAACTTAAAAAAAAGATGAGGTAATTAATAAAACCTTAGTGGTTAAGTGTAAAATTATGAGTCTCCATGTTTTTTAATAACTTTAGATAATAAACAAATAATCCCTTACACTTCATACCCCATATACTTTATAATGTTAACTTTGTTTAAAATTACATGAGTGATAGTATTAGTTTTTTTGACTTTCATCTATTAAAATAAATTTGGTAAATATGCGAATTAGTTTTATTATACGTTAATATTTTTTAAACTAATGTTAGTTTTAAACTTTCATACACTAGAATATATTTTTTTTTAATAAGGACTCATGTTACTATTTAAAAGTTTAATTTATGCGTACACGGGTTTGAAATACGGCTAAATTATTAGTAACGGGAATATAAATATCAAATGGTAAGCATGAGATACTGTGATATAAAATAAATATACGTGATTCTACTTATAGCAACGACTCATGAAATTGTTATTTAAAATTTATATATGAATATCCATAAAAACATTTTAAAAACTTTACGGAACATATTTTAACTTTATCAATGCTCATTATGTGCCACTAAACTCGCACATTTTGTACAACTTGATATCAATAGTTAAAGTTAAACAACAACATTAATCTCAAACTCAACATCTCTGTCAGTTAAAAATGTTATACAAAGCTAATTATTAAAAAAAAAAACAAACAAAAACACATCGGTTAGATAGTCATTCTTTAATATAGAAGGTGTTTTTCTTAAATTATAAAAAATGCACGCATCACAATCCTTATTTTATAAGAATCACCTCCTAAATCAAAAAACGAAAAACTACATAGATGATAACCTAACTTTATTCATTGACTTGATGTTTCAAAAAAAATAATAATAAAAAAAAAAAAAAAAAAAAAAAAAAAAATAGTTGGTCGTTGTAAAGGAATTAAAAGTATGTACATGAGAATTATTCAGCAAGAATATATAGTTTTTAATTAGGTTATTACGTTACTATTCTGCGATAATGTTATTAACTTGGTAATCACGGATGTGAGATACAACCATTATTCTATACTTATGATTTATGTGTAAACCCCTTTTTGCTTCTGAATAGAATCCGAAAGAGACATCAACAGCATTTTGGCTTATGCCTTATCTAACTGATAGTTTTTAGTAAAATTTTTTATTGTTTAACTTTTTTGTTATACACACCAGCTTTTAGTAATTTTTTTTTTTTTTAATGTTTTATTGAAAATTTCTACACTTAATATTTATGTTTTTACTATAAACACACTAAGCTATGATAGAATTAGTTGGGAGTTCAGTGGTTTTTTGCTAAGCTTCTCAAAAAAGCTTATAACTTTATTATAAACTTATTGTGTTATGGTAATTGAATAAGTCAATAAGCACCTTTAATAAGCATAACCAAACACCCCTTTAGTTCTAATACGAAGTTTTCTGATTTGATGTTATGACTAACTTTGTTGTTATCCTCACTATAATGCAACATGTTAGTGGTTTTTGCAGTTTTATGATCTTATCGCACACACTAAAGTGTAACGCAATTTGTTGTGTGCGCTTTTTAAAGGAGGATTAAGTATCAATACATGATTGTTATAGAAGGTTAATGTACCAAATATGTGTTTTAGTGCCTATATGAGGAATTTTATGGTAGGAATTCTTTTCGCAGTGTAATTTGTCTTTGAATGAATTAATAAAACTTAGCAGGTGTTTACCGTCATTGATAACACTATTGGTGTCAACCAACGGTCTAAAATATGGGTGTGTTTTACCTTGATGATTTAGGCCAATTTTAAAGAAAGTTGCATTAAAGTGAAAGGTCGGTAAGGATTCAAACAATCCTAAAAGACTTACGGATGTACTCTGTCATTTTTTATGCATTTATAATTTACTTATACAAGTAATAATAATTTCTTTATATAGTTCGGGTTTAGAGAAAAATTATTCTTATACATCATAAATAATCGTAAGATTAAATTTGAGTTCTATCAATTACATTTTTTTGTTTCTCTTTATATAATAAAGAAACTATAGTGTAAGCATCTATGTTAATTTGGTAATTTTATGATCAAACATGAGAAGTAAATAACACAAATTTATGAAAATACAAATTTTCAAACAAAAAGGTACATTAGTAAACATGGTATGATGATTATTCATAATCAAGGAAATGAATCAATCTTTAAAGCTATCTAAATATGCTACATATATTAACGAAAATATAAGTAAAAGAAATACCACAATTACAAAACACATCGTAAATTGATAATACGGGTTTGCAAAACTAAAAGCATATATCACTAACATCTCATGCAAGTCAAGTATCATCATGTGATTTTGCTTGAATAATAAAATATAATTTTTAATCCAAAACCATTCTCCTAAACTAATAGGTATATTATAACATATATACATATGATTTTTTATTTTTAGTCCACTAAGTAAAACTATTTGAAACATGTTAAGTGGTTCATTTCTTAATCGATAATAATACATAATCAAAACGAAATTTTAAAAACCCTGTGCGTGCACAAGTATTATAACTAGTTAAAATAATAATAATAATAATAATAATAATAATAATAATAATAATAATAATAATAATAATAATAATAATAATAATAATAATAATTGAACTTAGTGGGCACGCCAGTGTGAACTTTGAGTTTAGTAGTAAGCTTGTTATGAAAAGGGTTGCTAAAACTATTGAACTTATAGATGCTGTTGCTAAGCTTAATGATCCTCAATGTGAGTTGTTGCTACTGCGTGCATGTGTTGGTATTTTCAAGTTGTATTTTTCTATGCGCACATGTCCTCCTTCGGTCTTTGAAGGTGCTCAGGTTTCTTTTGATGCAGCATTTCGTTCTTCTTTAGAGCGTATTGTCACTGCTTCTGGACCTGGGTTTGGTGATTGGCAATGGAGACTAGGCACCCTACCTTTTGCTTTTGGGGAACTTGGTATGTATTTTTTTAGGTAAAGTGAAGTAATCCTGCACCCTGATAAATATATTAAACCAAAAACGTTTAAGTACAAAGGATATGGGTGAAATCCCATATCTCAGCCCGTTACATAGGCGATAAAGCATACATAACAAGGTAGACAGCTAAGAAGCTTGAAAATAACTAGTTCTTATGAGATGCCATAAGCACATACAACTCAAGAAATAACACAAACAAACTAACCAGCAGCTACCGTGAAAGATGAACTTCCATTAGTATTTGGATTAGCGAAATCTTCATTCATATGTGTGACATGTTCTCCATCTTCTTCATCATTGTTCACCAATGCAGCATAAGAATTAGATGTAGTAACAATAACTTCCTTAGAAGTAAAACCAGTAGACTTCAACTTAGACGACGTTGAATGCACATTAAGCCGAGTATCAGCTCCCTTCTTTGGTTCACTAGTAGTTTTCTTTGGCTCATACCTGAAATTCTGTTTGACAGAAGTACTAGCAAAATGACTACCTTTAGCATACTGGGGTTTACCTTTGTTCTTCTTATGACTCACCGTTTGAAAACCATCATTGGCAGTCACAGTAGAAGGATTAGCAACTTTTGAAGTAGTAGCAACAGGATGATTGACCACTTTATTAGGGCAATTATCATGGATATGGCCAAAAATCTTGCATAATGTACACCTGGGAAACCTCCATTCATACTCAACTCGAATACTATCTTTAGTAAAACCATCCCCTATAAGAGAGGGGACACCAATAGTAACAACCTCAACGAGTTCAGCCTCTGAACTAACCTCAATTAAGCATCGAGCAAAACTACTCCTACCCCAAGAATCCTTACACATAGAGCTCGTATACGAATCAAGCATAATAGGCTTGCCAATAAATGAAGCAATTAAGCTAATACCATCCTCTTCAAACACTTGAATAGGTACATCATGTAATTTAACCCATACTGGAATACGAGTCAGCTCTTCCTTACACAACCTAGTATCAATTGACCATTTCTTTAGAATGATCGACGATTTTCGTATCATCCAAGGGCCATCTTCCAAAACTGCTTGTAAACCAGACTGAGTATCGAATTTAAAAAAGAAAAAGCCTTTTTCATTCATCATAATCTTTTTCAAACCATATTTAACCCAATTATTTTTAACATAGTACTCAACCACTGGAAACGCCATTCTATTACCAATAAAGTAGCCATATAGGGTATGTTCAAGACGTGCACTAACCTTTTCAACCACACTACGTGGAATAGAAACGTTAACTCCTTCACAAATTGAATCAGCAACCAAAGGACGAAAGTAGAATTAGGAATAGATTTATCCTTTGTATTCGCATCCACATTTACAACATTGGGTGTTGTATCTTTGATACTCTCATCAGAATTAGAATTTGTTGCATTAGTATTCATCTCATAAGCCTCAAGCAAACCACTCATAGCTTCATGCACCTTTGAATGAGTATCACTATCCAAATTAGACCATATTGGATATTTACTAGCTTCAAGCTCCTTAAGGAATAAATCGATATCCAAGGTTGATTTCAGCGAGACACCAAACACCACTTTCATAAAATCATGTTTGCTTTTGATAAAATCAACCTGAACATGAGGAGATGTATCATAAGAATTATCAGCTATAGGCTGTGTCGCCATACCTATAACATCCTTAGGTCGAGACTTCTTATGTTTCCTCATAGTCACCTTCGACAAATCAACATAAGCATTGTTATCTTCAGCCATAGGTAAACCACCAGACCACGTAGCCTCTTCCACATCATTGTAATTCGTCTCAGATCCAAAGTCTTCAAAACCAGATGCGTTTGCATCAATAGCAGCCCCGTTATTATCAGATTCCATAACCTAAACAAATAAAAAAGTCGCAGCAGCACAGTAACAAGAAGGTCAACGTTAACCTTCAAATCGATCACCTTAAAGAATTAAGGCATGAGTTTAAGCACCAATTAATGTCTAACTGACTTCCATTATGAACAACGACAGCAGGTTATGGAATTAATGAAGTACGAAACCCTAAAAAACCCTTACTCAGCAATTAAGAGAAAACCCTTCAAAACTTCGAAACCCTAACCTAACAAGCCTTAATCATAATAAAAATAGTGTCACCGTTGATAGAAAACGCAATCGTTATAATGATTAGACCAAGAATTTGATTAGAGAAGCGGTTAGATAGTAAGATCGATTAGGATTTTTAGATTTTTAGGAAATCGCTTTTTTCTCCAGTCCACTGGATTTCGCTTTGATTTTGCTGGAAACGGTTCTGCAGGTGATGTCTTGATCTATGCCTTCCTTGCTTCTAGACTTCAATCTGCCAGCTTATAGACTAAGCTTCTCCGTAGTTCTGGAATTGTGGCTACTGGTCCCTCATTTGATGATGCTTTGCGTACTTTTAATGTGAATATGGAAATTGACCTTTTGAGTAACCCTAGTGAGATCGCTGCCCCCAACGGTTGAATCCACCTTCCATTTATCTCCTAGACAGATGGCGTTATGGAGCACACTAAAAGAGGATTATACGTCAGATTGGCTTCGGGTGGCACCGATATCCGGATTGGGACAAACTATGAATGCCAGGACTTACCGATGTGTGTTGTGTTATCGGTTGGGTATTCCTCTTTTTACTGTCCAGATGCCATGTTCAGCTTGTTCTAAGGTTTTTTCTGGAGATATTTTTGGGGATCATGATGTTTCGTGCGCAGGTATTGTTGGTATTAAACATCGGCATAATGTTGTGCGTGATGTTCTTGTTGATATATGTTCTCGGTCTGGAATTTCAGCTCGTAAGGAGGTTGATATAGGGCTTTATGGAGAGAGGGACAAAACCTTACGTCCAGCTGATATGTTACTTTACTCTTGGGAGGATGGGCTTGATGTTTGTGTTGATCTTACAGGATCGTCACCTTTGACGCGTTCGAGTATGGTTGATTTTATGCCCGGTCGGGCGGTTATTGGAGCCGCACAACGTAAACGTGTCAAGTATGAGGCTAAATGCACTGATATCGGATATGGGTTCCTCCCCTTTTCATTCTCATCTTTTGGAGAACTTGAAAAAGATGCAGTGACATTATTAAAGCGTATTTGACGATTCTCTGTGACTCAAGACATTGGCGCACGTGCTGCTCCACATATTTTTAGTAGGATTAGCTTTGTTATAGCTAGAGGTGTGGGGGCCCAGTTAGTCTCTCGGCTCCCCACTAATTTCTTGTAAAATCCTATTTGTTTTTAATAATAATAATAATAATAATAATAATAATAATAATAATAATAATAATAATAATAATAATAATAAATACTTATTAAGATATGGATGATAAATTTTTTTTATTTAACTCTACTATTTTTTTTTTTGTTTTGTAAAATTTTCTTTTTTTTTTTTCTTTTTTTCTAAATTAAAATACAAACATTTCAATTTTTTTTTTTTTGATATTTACATGCATTTTGCTTATATGCAATTATCATTTTATATTCCGATGTTAATAGGTTGTTAAAAAACGTAAACATATAATGATCACAAAAAACACACAAAACTTAAAATTTAATATATTTGTGTTTTAATAAATTAATTAATTAATTAAAGAAAACTAACTAGAGAACAATTAGATACAATTATTTTTATTATTATCTCATTAAAATAACCGCAGACAAAAGTGATTATCACAAAAAGATAAATATATAGTAGATGTTGATACTTCAAAGACGAAACAAACAAATAAATTCAAACAAACTAAGCGGAAGCTTTATTCAAATTATCAAAACAAATACAAAACCAAATTCAATGGTATCAAACCTAAATTCAAAAGGTACCAAACACAAATTCAAAAGGTACAAAGAAAACTAATGACATAGATCCTTATTTATAGGCAAAACTAACCGTCATAAATTAGTTTCCAAATTCTAAGCAAACTTGGTGGACAAGTCAAACAAATTACCAAACAACGCTTAAAGTTTAAGTCACTATTCTAACAATCTCCACCGTGACTTAAACTCCTCCACCTGCTTCAAATCAAATTCAAAGTTCCAAACGCTAGAGATACTAGCCAAATTCAAATCAAACGATCAATTCCCAAAAGCAACCTAAAACAAATTCGATCCAAAACAAACGCCGATGACTTCAAAACGAACAATCAAACGTTAACCGACAAATTCAAACTCGGTCATCCAAACAAACAAATCGGCTTCAACGATCTTCAACAAATACAATCAAATTCGGGCAACCAACTTCAAACGCCAGACAAATGAAGATCCAAATTTTCCAACTAACAAATTCCAAATGATCCAACAAATTTCAAACGACTTGAACCAAGTCTTCAAACACCAAATCGATCTTCAAATTCCAACTATCAAATTCAAATTCCAATGGTCCACTTATATAATAAGAATTACGACCCAAATATCAAATTCAAATTCTAATGACCCACTTATTGATAAGTATTACGGCCCAACTTCAAACTTATTATCCAAGTATCAACCAAATTCAAGTTAATAAATAACTTGACAAACGGACTCTAATAATTCAAACGTCCCGAATATTAATACTCGATAATAATTCTAATGACCCACTTGTGTGATAAGGATTGCGGTCCAAATTTCAAATTCAAATACAAATACCCAAATAACCTAATCATAGATTAGTCTTCAAACAAACAATCCTCTTTCTTCAAATTCCAAAACAAAACAAATATATTCAAACGGCATCCAAATTTTCAAACAGATGGCCAATTCGACTTATAACCCCAAATTATAAGACTAGTCGAACAAACAAAACCCAAATCCTAAGTTACCACAAAATATTATCCAAACTAATTCCAAATTAATAAATTCAAATGTATGAGAAGAAACAAATTCTGAATGCCCAAGCTTAACGAATTCTAAAGGCCCACTAACAAATCAACTTAACAAAATCCTTCATACTGCTCGAGCTATGTCAGAACCAAAACAAAAGAAGCATGCCCAATCTAATTAAATCCAAAAAAAACGACTTCAGAAACTTTAGTCAAACAATTCTTCAACACCAAAACCAAACGAACCCACAACCATTTTTTTTTTCTTTTTCTTCATGGTCAAACGAACTTGTCTCTGATACCACTTGTTGATACTTCAAAGACGAAACAAACAAATAAATTCAAACAAACTAAGCGGAAGCTTTATTCAAATTATCAAAACAAATACAAAACCAAATTCAAAGGTATCAAACCCAAATTCAAAAGGTACAAAGAAAACTAATGAAATAGATCCTTATTTATAGGCAAAACTAACCGTCATAAATTAGTTTCCAAATTCTAAGCAAACTTGGTGGACAAGTTAAACAAATTACCAAACAACGCTTAAAGTTTAAGCCACTATTCTAACAGTAGATCAGTTCTTTTCCTATATAAATTTACTCAATTAAATATCTAACTCCGATTGATATTATTCATGTGTTAGTTTCGGATACAATTAAGGTGAAGAACATAGATAATTGTCGATTTTTTACGGAATATTACTTTTGCAAACTCTCACACATTCTACATGTACATATGTCTATAGCGCCTGATATACCTTGATGTACAGGGGTGGATCAGAACTTTTTTATTGAGGGGGCAAAATATGATAATTTTTAGAAACTACATTAAAATTGATCCGTTTAAGGGTCAAATTACAAAAATAGCCAAAAATTTTGAAAATTTACTCTACAAATTTTTTTGCTGGGGGTTCACGTGACCTCCGGACCCCCCCTTTATCTCCGACCCTATTGATGTGTTGCTTGTTAAGCACCTACTTGATGTGTTGCTTGTTATGCACCTGATATACCTTCGGTATACCTTTTGAATAATGCGAAAGGAAGAAAAATAACATGGTTACTGATTAGATAGAAAAATAATGATAATTAGACACCTTGAAAAAAGTTCAATGCAAAACATTTTTTGCTAAAGATCAAATCTTTTGATCTCAACCACTCATTCAACTCTAATCCAATGATTCAGATTAATAGACATTTTAAATTAATTATTTATTGAGGGGCTTTTTGGTAATTATACTCTCACTAACTAAACTGCCAGAGTCTTTCATTTCTCCTTCAATATTCTCATCGGTAACACACATACACTACTTGCACACATTAACCACCCCCAAACCACCGTATCAAACCTTAACCGTGATTCATGCCAAATTGATCAAAATCAACGCTATTCAATGGACATACGAGACGAATTATGACTATCTAAAGGTGATTTGTGGTGTATTATATACGCGTACACCAAGTGTACGACGAAATGTGCTAATGAGTTTTCTGTATTTTTTTTTGTTTAAAACGCTGTGAGCACAAATGATGAGGTGTCATGGTACCTAGGGAAAAAGATGGCTATGTTTACAAGGCTAAAGTGAAGAAGAATGGTTCACATTATAGGTGTATTTGGGGCAAAGATACTAGACCTCGTGGTAATACTGGAATTGTTCATGCTAAGTTTAAGTCCAATTTGCCTCCTAAATCTATGGTAAATATACAATATTCAATAATGTTGTTGAATCATCCATATGTTTTTTTTAATCATCAATATGTGTAATAAATTATTTTTTATCATTTGGTTTGTTGGAACTTTGGATTTATTTTGGGTGTTTTATACGACTTGATATAGGTTAATAAAGATGGGAAGCATTGGTTTGCAAACAACTACAAACAGTTCATCGTATTATAATGACTGTCGCACCTATTCAAAATAGGGAATTGAGAAGCATTTTGTCGTTGTTTGATTTTGTATTTCCTGGAAAGTTGGGTGTTTTTCTGGTATTTGAAGCGGAATATGCAGTTCCAATTTATGTTGGTGGCTATGCTAATGCATCGCCTTTCCAAGTATCTACTGCTTATAGGTATGCTTGAATCAATTTTAACATTTCTCCAATATGTATAATAGAAACACATTTGCACCTTTCTCTCCGTATATCTTTGTTGCAAGGTTTATATTTCTGTAACAATATGCAGATATGCGGTTGTTCTACGTGACTTAATCATGCCATATCTTCTTCGAAGAATGAAAATGGATGTGAATGCTCAGCTTCCAACAAAGACCGAACATGTCCACTTTTGCAGCCTAACTGATGATCAATTATCAATATACCGAGCATTCCTTGCTAGTTCAGACGTGGAGCAAATTTTCAATGGAGAAAGGAACTTGCTTTACGGAATTGATGTGATGCATAAGATTTGCAATCACCCCAATCTACTTGAGAGGGAACATGCTGCCGGGAATCCTAACTATAGGAATCCTGAAAGAAGTGGCTAGATCAAAGTCGTTGCACATGTGCTGAAGGTGTGGAAAGAACAAGGCCACCATGTTCTTCTTTTTGCGCAGACTCAACAAATGCTCGACATTCTTGAGAATCTCTTGATTGATACTTATATAGAAGAATGGATGGTCTAACCCCTGTAAAACAGAGAATGACTTTAATGGACGAATTTAACGATTCTCCTAATATCTTCATCTTCATTTTGACCACTAAAGTTTGTGGCCTGGGGACAAATCTTATGGATGCCAATAGAGTGATCATCTTTGACCATGATTGGAAACCTTCGACTGATATGCAAGTTTGCCTTTTTTTGCTTATGTTTTATATTAGGTAGCAAAATAGACGGGTTGTCGAGTTAGGTAACGGGTCAAAACAAGTCCTGGGTGGACGAGGGCATCTTTAGTACTTCTATACAAGTCAAAATAGATCAGTTTAAATTTAACCGCAACAATTTCATGTCAATTAATTCTTTTACTACCATTACAGTAATATTACAGAGTTAGTTTGAATCTCTCTGTAAAACAGTTTGAAAGGTTGTATTCTTATATATAAGGTATTAATAAAATACAATAGTGGCCCAGGCCTGAATGTGAGCTTGATGATCATTAGTGTATTCTACGACTTGATTTTGGGTGTTTTATACGACTTGATTTTGGGTGTTTAAAGGGACGTTCAAGCTGTGATTGCTGAGATAAAAGTAATTGTGCGCCTTACTATTTTTAGCATGCCATTTATTAAGATCATCAGTCTGTATATCATAAATCACATGTGATTTACCTAAAATCACATGTGATTTATCTCAAATCACATGTGATTTTAACTCAAATCACTTTAAATTTGTGTATGTTTTACTGTTCATTTGTAGTAGAAAAAGTTGTTTGCTTCGCATCTAAAGTTGAACCATCATAGAAGACAGGCTAGTTAAGCTAAAGCAAAATCATGAATCCCATAGTTGAAATGGAGGACCGAGGAAAATGACAGAGAATATTGTGTTTTCATAGTGCTTCACATGGAAAGATATTTGGGTGAAGCTTTTGAAGTTCAAGTACGCCACAAAGATGTTGTTACAAAAGTTGAATGTACATGTAGAGAGGATATTTGTATTGGCTAAGAAGCTTGAAAAGTAGGTTTAGGAGGATGTAACGCGATTAGGTAGAGTCCAAGATAATTGTAAAAAACATGTATATGGTAGTTTGCTACTTTATTTTATGAAGTATGGGTTGTCTTTGAAAAAGTATCAATAGTTGTATACTTGTATGTTATAATCGTCTTTGAACAATTTATATGTTTATTAACCTGTCTTTTGATGAAAATTTTAACATGTCTTCTTAGTTTTGGTAAATATGAAAAAAGATTGTCGTAGCCTGGGCAAGTTATACATCTAGATCACATGTGATTCATGAGAAAATCATATGTGATTTTCACATGGGATATGATTTTCACATGAATCCCATGTGATTTTGATATGAAAATCGTATGAGTTTTTGGCACGAATCACATGTGATTTTTGGATGAATTACATGTGATTTTTATCATGAATCACATGTGATTTTGAGATTAATCACAAGTGATTTTATTCTGTGTAATACCAAATCTGCTAGAACATCAAACAAAATAGTATTCAAGTAAAATTTCATATATTCGAATTAAAATCCATATGACACTTTTATTCCGTGAAATGAATTTTAGATTTAACGGACATGTTGACTTGTTGTGTGCTCGTTAGTCTTTTCTCCACAACATCCACATTTCTTTCTCGGCTTAGCTCAAGCTTCAAGTGCTATTTCTCTTCTAGTTTTTCTACGTGCTCTTTTCACACCCCCTTTGTTTCATATTTTTCTCCATATTTGCTTGTATTTCTTCTCAATACATGTGGTATTATATCCCTTCCCCCAATGCCTCAATTGTACTTTTTCGGAATCACTTCAATGTCACGGTTCTTCAAAACACAGAATATGTGGCGACATATAAATTCGAACCGAAGAAAATGATGACAAGTACATTCCACTGACCCGTCTTCAACATAATATAGAACCTTAGTACGAAAAAGAAAATAAGAAGATTAATATTTATGCTGGAATCACATGTAATTTTAACCAAATCACATGTGATTTAAACCCGAATCACATGTGATTTACACCAAAATCATATATGATTGTTATAACAGATTATAATAGCTAATACATTTCTTAAAACT
The DNA here is from genome assembly GCA_030686995.1 of Artemisia argyi. Classification (NCBI taxonomy): domain Eukaryota; kingdom Viridiplantae; phylum Streptophyta; class Magnoliopsida; order Asterales; family Asteraceae; genus Artemisia; species Artemisia argyi. The sequence goes on from CM060697.1 coordinate 171,817,742, forward strand.
GCAAGTAATGTACATATAATCGGAATCATATTTTAGCTAGTAATTCGTTGAAATTAATTAGCAAACCTGTTTGAATAGCAAGGAAATACTATTTATCACCCTTCCAGCTTGTAATTTATTAGCAAACCTATTTGAATAGCTTGTGATACAAGAATGGTTAGTCGTCGTAGCAGGTTAACATACAGTGATTTTTACTTAATTATAAAAGTCAAATAGTCTAAACTTATTTGTTACTTCACAAAGTTTCATCAAAGGAAATGATGTCTCCAAAATTTTCATAGTTCATTTCATTACCTCGTTTGCCCAAAACAAAATCACATGTGATTTCATGAAAAATCACATGTGATTTCATGGAGAATCACATGTGATTTAATGCATAATCACATGTGATTTACTTATACTTGTTGGTTCAATAACATGTATTATGATAATTGCATGTTCAAATCACATGTGATTTGTGACACTTGCAGGTTCAAGTTTAAAACTCTAAACATGTGCATCAATCACTCTTTTATAAATATAAACAGAATCACATGAGATGTCCCCATATACTTCATGATAACACATTCATAAACATAACTATATGTTAATCACACCTGGTTAACTTTTAACAGGTTTAACACTTTGTTTTCATCATCTAGCATATGATTTTTCAACAATATAAACATCTTTAAACCCATACCTCGAGACCTTCTTTAAAAATCTGAACTCGTTCAACATTTGTAGAGTTTGTACTCTCGACAACAACTACATCAAGTATGCAACTGAAAACAATAAGATGGGTGCTTACCTCTCATATGAATTACCTGTTACATAACCACGTGTGATTTTGCTTCAGAATCACATGTGATTTTTCTTCAGAATCATATGTGATTATCACAGACGCATTTCATCAAACACATGACGTGCATCTGGATTATCAACAACTTCATCCATAACCTAAATTTCAGAATTCACCATACGATTTTCAACATCCACAAATGCAACAACAACTAAACATGCTTCGTTTAACTGATAATCGTCCATTTTTTAACAACATACTACAATTTCAAATTCATGTTCTAACCCACCAAAATCTGTAAACCTAGATCCATAAACATAGAAGGCTGAAGAAGATGATCACTCCATTTTGATTTGTACACTGATTTCTTCATATAAAAATCAAGGACGCACAACGTATTGATGAAGGATGACACATTGGCGGCGAAACAACATGTCAATGCGGATCGACGGTAGATCGGGTATCGATTGACGGCGAGATTGACGACGGTTATTGTGTGTGTGTAAATCATGTTTTTTTTGTACAGCGTGTGTGTTCTGCTAAGAGAGAAAATGTTGAAAGCCTGGTAATAATGAAAGTAGGAGGGATATTGTGACTTTTGTATGAGACAATTTTGCCCTTACTGTATAATTGTGTGTTTTGATGTTAGCCTTTGGATCAAAATAAAATGGAAGGCCAAGATGTGTTCTTTTGATCTTTAGAGATTGAGTGATCCGTAGGGATCACACCTCTAGACACCTTTGATTTTTTTATTATTATTTTTTATTTTTTTTAATTTCCCAATCGAAAACGTACGGATAGTCGTCTTTGTGGCCAGTAATCTTCAAGGGCATAACTTGCAGAAAAACGAAACGTTAAGGACATTTCTTGCAGTTTTTTTTTCGAGGATATTTTTTGCATTTTTCGAAAAGTTTAGGGACATTTTTTGCACTTTACTCTACTTTTATTATAATTCTTACTCCAAACTTTTAAAACAAACACTTTTCTTTATACTCTTTTACAAAATTTAAAACCAAATTCAAATTCAAATCCAAACCTACAAACAAACCAGACGAGCCCTAAAGGGGTGTTTGGTTGGTGTTAAACTAACAACATACGGTTTGGTAATGTGAGGCCTCACATTAAGCTGACATGGACACCCATAACGCAGCGTTAAGCTTGTGTAATCATACCACTGCCACGCGTTAAGGTCATGCGTTAACCCCAGCGTTATCATGGCAACGCACATTAACACTTTTTTATTTTTCTTTTCTTTTTTTTCCTTCCGATTCAAATGCGTTTTGATGCGTATTTTGGTGTGTGTTTGTATAACGTGTGTGTGTGTAAAATGTACAGCTTTTTAAGGTTGAAGAAAGCCAAGTTTTGGTGTTTTACATTTTCAGTTCTTGTGGGTTTTTTTTATTTGTTTTTTTTTTTTAAATTGTTCATCAAAAGTAAATAAAAAAAAAGTTATTGTAAATTTTAGTTTTGTCACTTTAAAGAAAATGTTTTTTTTTTTTTTTTTTTTTTTTTTTTTTTTTTTGTATTTTATAAATGGAAAAGAAGAAAAAAAATGGGGCCGTGTTATGGTTGAGATATGGTTGAATTATGATAAGAGGGGAAGGTGTGGTGAAGAGACTAATCTCTTTATTTGGGTCCCACGGGTGCCACATCACCTTACACCCTCTTCACAACTAACGCCTTTCTCACCAACAACTAACATCTACTTACTCATTTGGGGCCACCACTTACAACTTTATTTTTTTAATCATTTCATTAACTAAATTAAATTCATTTCATTAAATTAAAAATATAATACAAGAAAATAAAAACATACGAAACGTAAAATAACGATACGGTAAAAAACGATACGAAATTTAACACACAAATAATCAAACGATTTATATAGATTTGTAATTGTCGATAAGATCTGACTTTTTGATGCGTGTGAATTGCACCAGGCTTTACCTCTCGAGGGATCTCGAGAAGCTTAAAACCCCCACTAGGCAGTGTACCTGATCGTTGAAGTATAGTATAGTGATAAGTACCGGGAGATTGATCGTTCAACTCAGGAATAGTGTCGCTAGGATTAGAAAGCCTAAAAATTAAGTCTAGAGGTGAGGGATGATTCTTTTTGTATTTTTATATTTTATAAAAAACAATTAAAATCTCGGATTTTGCAAGAGTGGGCGGAATTAGTTGCTAGTCAACTAACCCAATAACTAAGATGCAGTCAAAATAAAATAACAAAAATGTAAATAGATCTAATTAAACTAGTGGTGAGAACAATAAATGGGAAAATTGTGTTTACTTAGATTTCATTACTCCCTAAATATCTTTTACAGGTTGATAATTTGTTACAATTGCGTGGATAACGGGTTATATTCCTTAATACCATTCGTGGGGTGGCGTACGTACTTCCCCAACTCTATAAGCTCCTACTTCACTCCTATGTCAAGCCTGCAAGAAGCTCCTAACATGGGATCATTAGAATTCGCTCATGCATTAAATACAACCATAAAAACCTAGTACGCATTGGTTCATGTTTCTTAAGACGTTCAAGCATGTTACCCTATGGAAGTCTGCCAGTTTTCTTGAGCCTAACATCGAAATCATTCATCCGTAACAATTATAAACAAGCAATCAACCCATAATCAACATCTAGGTTTCATTACATCTAAGCAAATACACAAGAGATCTAGCCTAGCATGTTAAAATCAAGACAAGCGTAAGATATATTCAAACAACACATAGACATATTTAATGAATTGAAAGGATACTTATCTTAATTGAACATGAAATGTTTCAAAGGGTGAAAACCCTTGAAAGAACTGTAAAAATCGTGCTAGGGTTTCTCCAAGTTATCCCTCTAGTTGTCCTCTCCTATGAATGAAAATTACAAAACTATATATAGATTTTCCATTGTGACGGCGTCAAAAAGAAAAATCTGACGCCGTCAACTCGCCGCCCATAGTAATATCGGATTGCCTAGATCCAGATCTGACGCCGTCAAGTGCAACTTTTCTCTGGGCCGTCACATGTAATGGGACCATGACGGCCTATGGTGACGCCGTCATGCCCCTAGTGTGAAAACTCTCTGGATCGTCACGGACTCTATCCACTTTACCTCTTTTTTTACTCTTGACGCCGTCATGTAGAATTTTGTTACGCCGTCAGGTACTGTTCCCAGCAAGGAAAATTAAGACTTTGCTGTTTTCTTCACTTTTATGCTCCAAAAACGTCCAAAATGCTTTTTTTTCCAGAATTCACTCCAAACGTACCTAAAATCACAAAAGGAACGATTTAGGGCAATATTTGATCAAATAAATTCAATTCCGGGCTTAAATGACCCCCTAAAAACGAATCATTTTTCGCCTCATTATATACCCTTAAACTTGAGATTTGCTTGTCCTAAAGCAAATGCGCTTTTATTCTAATCAAAATACAAGTTAGGGGTCATTTAACACTAATATAAAATTAATTACAACAAATAATCGTTCCACTAAAGACTAAAGACAAGCACGGAGGTCATACACTAGCACCTCATAAATAGTGTTTAGATACTCACGTCTCTCGGGTGTAATAAAGTATATATCACAATATGGAAATGGAAAACATCTCTCACTACCTGTCATAACAAAATAGATTACCATAGGCTTGGGAAAGGATCAAACCTCCACCACATGGCGTAAGCACCTAGGATAAACTATCAAATAGGTCTTTCAAAAGAGTTATAACGTTAGGTGTAGGGATATGGAATACACGGTTTTGTTGGATATAGGCAATCTTTACTGGTGGCGAGTTAATAATCTTGGTTAATTACATGTACAATATGGCGTTGCTAAGCCAAGACTAGACTCGACTTAAGCTAATAAATGAAAAATAACAAAAACAAAAAAAATAAACATAGAATGAAAGGGATGGTAGTTCGTATGTTTTTTTTTTCTTTTCTTTTTCTATTTTTTTTCTTTTTTTTACCTTAATTTTTTCGATTTTTTATTTATTATTATTATTATTATTATTATTATTATTATTATTATTATTATTATTATTATTATTATTATTATTATTATTATTTTTGCATACACTCTTACCCTACCATCCAAAATAATACATCATAGGGAATGCACATTCCCCTTACACCTGAATTTTTACATACTTTACAATAAACTAATCTAATGACTCAAATTAAGATAATCAAAACACTTGGAGTACTTTTAAGATTAACGCACATATGGGGGGTAATAATATGATGTTCTTCCCCATTACTCCATAACATAAGTACTTTACCCATGAGTCCCAATCGTCCTAAAACAATATGTACAAGGATATGACTCGACTTAGCAACCATATAATCAATTAGATAATTATCTAAGGGTTTAAACAAATAACAATAATGCACTAAAGATGAGTGCATACACGGAAGGCTAAAGCGATTTGGGTGTACATTTAAGTGGGTTGTAACAAATTATCCCTTTAAGTTAGATGCTTAAAGTTAGAAACGAAAAGATAGGCTTGGAGGGGTGTACTAGGGGTTTCGTGTACTAAAAATGAGTACAACGCTAACGTGTGGAAAAAAATAATTGACTTTACTAGCCAAATAATATGACTTGAATGGTCAAGTAATTATGATACGAGTTTAACACAAGGGTGATCCTAATGCCTCTTATCATGTAGTAAATCCTACTACACGAATGTAGTCTCACTAGCGGTCTCGGGATGCATCACTAACGCAAGTTCTAGAATCTAAATGCTACCGGTACACTCATAAGCACTAATAATGAATGCTTTTCCTATCAAATCTAAAGGCGAACCTCACATATTTGGGTGGAAAATTTTTCTGAATGGTACGGTTTTGTGCTAGTCATACAATCTCCTATCCATGAGACACTTGCTAAGGTTAAAGTTTCACTCCTAAATCTTGTAAAAAAATTTAAATTTGGCTCTAAAATTACACTAACAAGTATTTCTCATAGTTTTATTACACACCTACCATCAAACAAACAAACTCAAGTGAAAGTGTATCGTATAAGGTATCATCATTTACCCTCCCCTTACACTTAGGATGAACATTGTCCCGAATGTTCAATTAAAGAATGTAAAAGTAAAATAGGTAAAAGAATGAAATCAAATACTCCCATGATTCGTTCGGTGTGGATAGTGTGGTAACAATGTTAGATCTTCCTCCAAGAAAATGAACAATCAAAACTTCCCTTCCAGAAATATAAATCATTTTCTAGTCATACATAACCTGTTAAACCTGAGAAAACAAACAATGCAACCTCGCGTAAAATCGGCGGCAATCTATATATACTAATAAATCCTAGAAAACAATGTAAGATATAATGCTTGTGGAATGAATGTTTGCAGATTTTCTGGAGTTTATAAAACTAAAGAATTAACAAAAACTTTAAGACTCCGTTAGAAAAAACAAAACTAGCAAAATTTCCAGAATTTTACACATGACGCCGTCACGAATTAATTCCTGACGCCGTCAGAAGTGACATGCAGAAATCTTTACGTTAAGTTTCCGAAAAATTTCTGAAAAACTTATATCCTACTTCCTGAAAAATCCTGCAAAACATCATTATGACTCGATACAAGCATTTGACTCTAACAAATACGAATATACATGTCCATTTAATATTGTGAGAAATCATGATCGATTTTGTTTCTTAGAAAACATATTTCGGGTTTCCCTTTACACTTATCTTTTGCGAAATAACTTTGGATGAAGTTAAGACGAAGTCAAACAACAAAATAAAGTATTTTCACCATTTTATTTTTGAAACATGATCTACCAACAATAAAAATAAAGCATGCATATGGAAACAAATAACAATCAAACAAATAAAAATCACACAAATTAAAAAATAAAATCTTAAACAACCCAAAATATTAAAATCCTACATGAAAATAAAAAGTATCCAGGGCCAACAGAGGCCATACCCTAAACTATTACAAGCCAAATTGTTTCAAATCATACAACCATGAATAAATTGTTCAGAAATCACAAACATCATGACAAATTATTGGGGAGGGGGACCATAGCGGTAGTCATAGCCAGGAGGGAGGTGCCCGGTGTACCCGTAGGGAGGGTAGTCCATCTCGCGACCAGGGAATGGGCCGATCTGTAGCGGGGGCTCAATCTGATCACGGGTGGAAAGATGCTGCATCTGGCGGATGATGTGATCATACATCCAGTCAAACCTCTGGTCAGTGGTGGTTCGCCATGCGTCCACCTGACCCATCCAAGCCCCCTGATGTGCCATCCAATCCCCCCGACCCATGTGTCGGTAATAGTCTGCAGACCCAACCTCATAATCCCCGTAATGCGGCTGCTGGGGCACACCCTCATCATCATCCTCATCATCGCCAACACCCGCAGGTCCTCCCACCACGTACCAAGTAAAGGACCCATCCCCCAGCTCTATCACAATACTCATCTGCTTGAGGGACTTAGCCCTCACCACCCTACATGTCCCACAGTCGCTCAGGTACCCCATAATCTCAGGAACAAGGATCCCATAAGAACGAGCCAAACGGGTCACAAACATCCCTCCATACACCTTGTCAATATCCCTCTCCCCCACACTAGTCTTCAAATAACTTGCTACCCAGAATGGGATGTTACATTATACATCCGCTGAAAACATGGTGTATAGGTAGAACAGATCTGAAGCAGTGACACGGTGAGTGGTGTCATGATGCCCCGACAAACTGTAGGTGATGCACCTGTGGGCTAACTTGATCATGGGGTCCCTGATTGAGGCCGCCCCAGTGGTTGAGGTATAAACCCCGTTCCCAATACTCGGCCAAAACATGGAACACCTCAATTCGTTCCTCATCGTATCCCCATTCAACAACCTCTGCATGAAACCTCCCTGAACAGCCTCCTCCTGACTATATAAACCTAATCTCCACCCAAACTCAGTAACCGAGCATGATCTAAGCTATCCCCCAAGTCTAAAGTAAATGGTGGTGCCTCCCATATCTGTCCTAGCCTCAGCCAAATCAAAGCGAAAAGTCGCAAAGAACTCCCTTACCAATTCACTGTAAACCGTCTCCCTCATCCTGAACAATCTTTCCCATTGAGGACCCGTAAATGCATCAGTTTGGATCCTCCCAAGGAAGTCACCCTCAAGACCTTGGGACCTCAAAAATTCCCAATCGATCACTGCCCCAGCATCAATATGGTGATAGAGGAGTTCCGCGTACTTGGTTGTAGTGGCGTCATTATCAAACTCACTCCAACTATGGACCAAGTCACCATAGTTTACACGTTGGGATCTACACAAACTCCCTCGGTGTTGTCGGGATCGTTTTCTCATTTTCCTGGAAAAAGATGGAATGGAACGAAAATGGTTAGAATGAGAGTTTTACGAAGTCATGCTGTCAGACACATCTGACGCCGTCAGGAGATAAAACCTGACGCCGTCAGATCCAGCAAAAGTTCATCCATGCAATTACGAGGGAAAAATCAATTTTCAAACTCTAAATCCATGACCCAAACACTCATTTATGCAGAAAACATGGGTGGGAGGTCAAAAAATCTGTGGTATGAAAGTTTTTTTCCGCAATTAACTCATGATTCAAATCAACCACTACTACCTAATGCTAAACTCATGATTACAAAACACCTAAGGAAGGGTATTTATGATATTAAAAGATGGGTCAATGATAGGGTATCGGATGATGGGGGTTTTCAAAATTGGTAGGTTCTAAGGATAATTGAACGAACAAGGATGGAGAAAAGTTACTTACCACTTGGAAATTTGTCACGGAAGATGTCGGATTGGATCTTGGAGATTCGGAGGTGGAGCAGCACTTGGGTATGGTTTTAGGGTATGAGTTGATAGTGATGGAAATGGGATTATTATTGCTGAGAATGCGAGGTGACGGCGTCAAGAGTAAAATCTGACGCCGTCAGATGCCCGTTTTATGAACACTAAGTGGCAATTTCAAATTCAGTCCCTGCACTAATGTAGATAGCTAATCAAAAGTAAAAACTATGAGTAGCCATCCCGTTAGTAAGGTCCACCAGGGTCAAACAATTTGTTACTGTCACGGAAAGAGGCGTTGTTATCAAGAGGGGTGGGCAAAGTTCCAGTTAAGTTGTGATCTTCGCATTGGTCAACGGTGGGTACGGAAAAGAGTCATTCCATTGAAGTTTCCAAAGCTACAGTGTTTTTGAGGTGCAACCTCTTCACACCAGGTTTAAAACCAAAGGAAGGTCTCTTGTACAAAATGGGGAGAGTGGTTTGCAAGCTTTCAACGAAGATGTTATGAAATTGCAAGTTTTTTTCCTCCTGAGGACGCTCATAGAAGTAAGGGGTAATTAAGGGAGACGCACTTGAAAAGGATTTCTCATTATCCTCTTCGTCACACACCAAAGGGGTTGGGAGTTCAAAGATTTTTTCGATCTTTCTTGGTGCAGATTTTCCTTAATCTTTTCCTTAATTCTTGATATGAATTTGTCTGCTAAGTCCATAAAAGTATTACGAGTGCTTTCCATGCGAGCTTCTAAGTGCCGAATTTGTTTTTCCTGATTATTCATGAAGGTTACCATTATCCCTTCGAACACCTCTTGTCGTGAACGTTCAAGAAAATTATATTTGCTAATCGCACTCACACGTACATCAGGACTCCTTGTGGTTTCAGCTGCAGGCATTTCAGCTCTCATCAAACCCTTAACCTGCTTCTCAATATTCACCAATAACTGTTCTTGGGTAGCGTTCGCGTAATCAAGACTTCCCTCTCTTGAAAACATCGGGTCCTCCCATCCTTCTTCTTCGTATTGTGCTAACCCCTCAAGAACTTCCCAGCATTTATCAATGCTGAGTCTGTTAAGCCTACCATTGGCTGCGTAATCAATGGCCCTTCTCGTTTGATAATTAACTTTATCATAAAAGATTTGAATCTGGAGCCATGGTTCGATGCCATGATGAGGGACTTTTTGGGGTAAGTCCTTGTATCGAGTCTATGCTTCATAGAAGGTTTCATCTTGACGCTGTTGGAACATCAAGATGTCATTTCTAAGCTTGGTAGTTCTCCCCGGTGGGAAAAATTGAGCAAGGAAACGAGTGGTGAGATCATCCCATGAGGTGATGGATCCCGCGGGTAAACGTTCAAGCCATTGACTAGCTTGATCACGTAGAGAGAATTGGAATAGGCGTAATTGGGTCGACTCTCTAGTTGTAACATCAAGGTCTATAGAATCTACGATTTTAAGGAAATCCTTGAGATGTTGGTTAGGATCTTCGGAACGAAGTCCATGGAATGCACATCCGCTTTGCATCAACCGGATGGTGTCGGATCGCAAGGGGGACACATTGGCTCCTTGAGTGAGCTTAATAGTGTTTTGATAGCCTTGGTGGCTAGGACGGAATACTCTCCTAGGGTTCGGGGCCTAAGAGGTTGGTTTGCTAGTGGTGGGTTTTGTTGTGGTGGGTTGATGGGTTCAAAGATGTTACCACCTTCCATGAAGTCGGATGGTAAAGATTACGAACAAAGACACAAAGAAATAGATAGACTAAAGAAAACCTAAATATAAAATAAAATTGTAACACCCCAACCCGATAAGGGTAGAAGTATTACATTACAGTGACATATCAGAACAAACACAAGCATATGATTCATACATACAAAGAAATTCAGGTTACAATTGAAAGTCTGAAACTACAAGGTTACAAAACAATAAATACTATGTCTAATAAAATGAACTTCATCTAATCGTCTCTAGTCCAAAGCATAGTCTTCTAAGTCCAGTCACACTCTCTTCCCATAACCCAGCTTCCTACTAAAACCTGCCGCAGGAAAAGGAAATGCGGCTGAGCTTAAAAAGCTCAGTGAACAGATATATAAACAAAGTAATGATAATGAAACAGAACTGAAATACAGTGCATTGGGGAAATAGAATAAGGAATAGATAAAAGAGTAATAGAATATAAAGAAGAAAGGATAGTCATCTACCACGAGCCCAGAAACATATCATATCATATAAGCCGTCAATACCATAATTCTTCATAATCATATAGAGGGGAGTCCTCTCAGATAATCAGATAATATGAGGGGTGTCCTCATTCTTCAAATGGGTGGAGTAGCGAACTCCCAGAAATTGTGAAAGGCATGTATAGCACACAGTACCAGTCACCAGACATATATCATAATCATAATCATAGTTAAATCCACTAAACAGAACAGATCTAGGATGCATCCATACGCCCCCGCAGAAATCATAGTGGCCATAACAAATCATATCATAAAGCGCGCATATCATATAACAGAAAGGGGACGGTGTAGCCAAATCACTAGGGCCACACACTAGTCATGCCAGTGGTGCATCACAGACACGCCTATGGTACCTCCATAGGTAGGGAAACAGAAATGGCTCGGGTATCAAACTAAGAGTCAGGTCTCATATCATACAAAAGGTCATATGGCAAAGGTGTATCTCAGAATCATATCAAAGGTTCATAATAGCAGTTCATAACAAAAGGTTCATATCAGAAATAGTATTCAAGGTCCAATCAGAGTTTATCAGGTCAAGGTTCATATTCAAAAATCAATTCATGGTTCAGTTCGAAAGTCCGTTTCAAAAGTTTCTATTAAAAGTCCAATTTAAATAATCTTTTAAAACAGTTTTCATAAAAATGGTCTTTCAAAATATAGTGTTCATGAAAGTTAAATAACCTTTCTTTTAAAAAGAAATTTAGCATCACTTATAAACATCTTTTCAAATCGGTTCTTCTCAAAACATTTCCATGGTATCATTAAGAAGGTTTTCATAGCATAGGTTCATAACGGAGTTCATATCAAGTGGGATCAACAGAGAAGGTTCAAGTAAAGGGGATCATAGCAATGGCATCAATTCGGGAACTAACGGATCAGAATATGAAAGAGATCATGAGAAACCTTTTGAGAAAGGTCAGAATATCTGTACCTCAATCGCCATCGAAATCATAACATACGTAAGCATATGGAAACACTCCTTCTTCAACGAATCTACACGAATTAATGATCGGCTTATTATTAATAACTTATTCAATTCAGATTTCTCATTTTAGTCGGCTTCCAGTTTTAGTAACTTTCCATTTAAAGTGACTTTCCACTTTTAGCAGGTTTCCATAAATAGTAAGTTTCCACTTTTAGAAAGTTTCCATAATTAGAAAGTTGAGTCATTATTAATGGAATCAAAGTATCTTTTAACATATTTACACATTTGGTCCTTAGGGTTTCATAACTTTACCTTTTACACCCTTATATTTTCAAAATTACACTCTAAACCTTTTAGTATTCAAAGTTACACTTAAAACCCTTAACTTATCCATTTTACATAATGATCCCTTATTTTATCATGTTATACGAATATACCTCCAAGTATTCACAATTTACACTTTAAGTCCTTCAAGTTATCAAAGTTACATATTTAACCCTTTAATTTACAATTACAATTTTTAATTCTTAATAATTACATACTAAGCCATTAATTTACCAAATTAGCACATAATCCCTTGAATACTTTTAAATACTCAAAACAGTTCCAGGTTTCTGAAAATTACATTTTTAGTCCCTCTCTTTTAATTAATTACAAATTGCACCAATTAAATACAATTAATTCATTTTCTTATAATATTTACACTTAGAACCCTCAAGTTATATTTTTCCCATATTCCTACTGATTTATATGACATTACAAAAAATATCCCACAAGTTTTAATAATTACGAAACACACCCTTAACTATTATTTTTCAATCGTTAATTTATAAAATAAACCAAAACCCTAACATATATCCCAATCATTACACCATCATTTCCAAAAACCTTAAACTCATCATTAAGGACCAGAATATTAAAACAAACCCTAACCCTAATCGAATTACACTAGGGTTTTTATTTTATTTTCTTTCTTTTCTTTATTTTTCGTAAATCCGGTTTTACAAATAATTCCACCACGACTTTTACAGGCCATGTAAATTTGAATGGGCATTTTTACCAGGTTATATGGATTATATAGAGCTCAGAAAAATTTAGTCTTGCACCCAGAAAATTCGTACATGATTATTTAGTATTTTATCACGTTTTTAAGGTTTAATTCGCAAATAATTCATAGAGCATGCATGGTTCGGTTTTAGCATTTTATATGGGTCTTATATGATGTAAGAGACGTGAGAAAAATACCAGACCAGATCTGGGACGAGTAGAATAGGCTGGGCGAAAATACTTCTCTCGGATTGAATAAAACAGCACCAAAATTCCCACGACCACAAACGCGACCAACAACCCTTGGAATCAATTTTCCCAGATCATATATGATGTAAGAAACTCAGGAAAAATAGAAAACGAATTTATAAGAGGTCGTATGAAACATAACGAATTTACCTTGTTTTTAGGGTTCGACAAAAGAAAATGGTACCACGATCGTGCAAGGCTTCCACAATTCAAAAGGGAATTTTTATTGGCTTCTTAGGATTAGGTTTGAACCCAGAAAATTGCTTAGGAGTTTATTTGATGTTGAATGAGAGCTAGGCGAATTTGTTTGTGTTATTTTTGTGGATCGGCTAGGGTTTTGAATAGAAAAAGATGTGAATTGATTTTTATGGAGATATGCCGTGATATAGGGGGAGGATAGGACCAAATTTTCGGAATTTAAGTTGGGCAAGGATCTCTTGATAATTATCTTCTTAATTTATAAATTATATACCTTTTAAATCAAAATCAAACTAAATAAAAATGCATTTTTACCATAACCGGCCATATAGGGGCATTTTAGTAATTTTCAATCTTGTATAAATGTTAATTGTAATTGTTAAAATTATTTGGATACATAACTTGTGCATTGTTCGAAGTTTGGGATTTATTTGGTACTTTTAATAAGCTTTTAATTAAATTTCAAATTGGTAAGGGTAATTTGGTCTTTTCACATGTTCTCAGATTTTAGGTGTTACAACTTCTTCCCCTCTAAAAAGAAAAATTTCGTCCTCGAAATTTGAAGTCGCAAGGTTAGACGAAGTCGTAGCAAACCGCAAAAGTCGTCACAACATTCTCACGCCCGGGGAGGTTCTTCCAAAAGATATTCAGACCAACTGGTTTCTCATGACAGTTTCAGATTTCTCAGAAGGGCATATCATATTGAATTTGAATCAAAAGGATAATGTACCAAACATAACGGATGATAATCGAATTCTCCAGGAAGAGGTATAAAAATACATAGGATTTTCATCGAATTGATTAGGCGAATCAGATGAGAATACATTGAATTGTAGCAAACATGGGGTGATATAAGGTTTACTTCTTCAACTTCTCAAATAGTCTCGACTTTTAGATAACCTTCCAAAGGTATTCTCATAAACAAATAGGTCTCATTTCCTCAAAGTCCACAATCACATATTTTACTCATGGCAGATCATAATGAACAACTTCAACGAATGCGAAACGTATACGGGCAGAAAGCATATGGTTAGATATCATCAACGGCAGAAATTTCATAATGGAACCTAAGATTCTTATCAAAAGTTGCAAGATCAGCAAAACACGTGTCGAGAGTCCAAACGTATCGAATCGTATATCAAGGGTAGCAGATCAAACGTATAGGTAGAATGAACCTAAAGTCTCACTAAACTCAGATGATCTTGATCAGATGCCAGAATTCTAAAGCTTCTAAGGCACTCCTCGAAATATCACATGCCCACCATAAGTGCACGTTATATGATGTAAGTATTATCACGTTGGCCAGGCGTCATAATACTGGCATCATATACATATGCCCTCATGATGATCATACTTTATCTCAAGTCGTGAACACCCAAACTTATTTAAATCCACCTAGTCCACCTATAGTCTCAGAGGTCACCAAAGTCAAACAACATAACTAAGAGAACGAAATTACTCGAAGAGTAACGGAGATCCGAGAATGTCATTCAAAATTAAGGTACGTCATCAGTAACGTCAATTCTTTACAGCATCATCTCGTCTAAACACAATGTCCGCTTTCAAATCCGTCTACTCAAATATGAATTTCAAAATTTCTTACAAGTTGGGGTAGTCTATCTACTCTTGTCCATCTTACCTCATGATTAAAAGAATTTAAAACTCGAGTCGGGTTCCTCCGGTCTTCAGCAGCTCCTCTTGGTAGTGTGGCATCGTAGCGGCAGTCTCTGACGCGATCACGGTGCATCCCTCCATCCGCAGGTCTGCTTCTGCTCTCAATTCATCTTAGTACAACTAAAATGAATAGAGAAACAAGACTGCGTGTCTTCGACAGGTCTTCTAACATAGCTCCAGGTTTTAAGGTGCATGATGTTGTTGTTGACTCCAGGTTGTGTGTTGAATGGTTCGTCTTCTTTGGTCTGGTTGTCTTGATGCCCAAGCTGAAATCTTCACGCGTTGCATGATATGTGATTGAGCATTATCCCAATTCCTCTCTCCTTCTTATATGCTTCTTCCATGGTAATGCTTGTCACAACCATCTCCTCCTACTCTTCCACCTGGTTGCTAACTCCGATAACGGTCTTCGATCTTGGTCCCTCTTGTGAAAGCTCTGTCTTCACATTATACAGGGTAGTGTTGTCTATTATGCTTTCTGAACGTCAATCAAATTTCTCTTCCAGAACAAAGGGTCGTCTCACCAATAATCTCTATGTTCTTCTTTCGTTTTAGAACACAACACAATGTCATACTATGACAATTTGTCCAACACACGCGTAAACATGATTATTCTAGCCAACACCATTGGCATCATTCAGGCTCATAAATGTTATGACGAGTGCAAAGGCAGCTTCAGAAATCATCTCAGGGAGTTTTCACATCGCCTTCTTTCTTCTTCAAGAACTGAAATACTTCACAAAGGTTACTCTCGGTTAGTTAACCCTCTTCTTAGAAGTTCATGTGGTTGCTTCTTCAGTCCTTCAAATCTAAAGTGATGCAATCAGATGCGGAGTTTCAAAGGAAGACCAAATTAAATATTGGTACTCGGGAACAGATAATGATTTCTGATAGTGGTACGTTTAAGTTCACGATAGTCGATACGTCATCGCATACTTCTCTCGTTCTTCTTCATAAACAAACAAGAGCATCTAAAGAGAATCACCAAGGTTAAAAATCATATTCCATCAGCTCCTTCAATCTCTCAACTTCTATGGCACCATGGTTTCTTCACTGATATCAGTTCAATGTCCACTCTACTTCTTAAGCAGGAAGGAGTACCAAAAGGTTCATCAGAGGATACCGGAAAATCTTCGTATGACAAAATATTTCCCAATAGTAGAACTTTCCAAGGGTTGATAATAATGGTTTTCAGGTCAACTTGTTAATCACATGAGTTTGGGGTAGGTGTTTCCATAGTGACAGAAATTTTAGCAGATGTAGAGAGTCATCATAATGGAATAGGGTGAAGCAGATTTTTAAGGTCACATTTCAGATATGGTAGTCTATGGTATCTTTACGAATAGCCATCCAGTCCAAAAGACCGTACAATCAGACATCTCAAAGTCAAAGGATTCATAGAGTGAATACAGTCGTCAAATCATACAGATAGTTCATATATCAGAGTCAAGTACATGGTTCAACAAAAATGTTGGGATGGATAAACGAATAGTTCAATGTGTGGGAATTTCGTTTAGCTTCTTAGCATAAGTAGCAGGTAGGATGTGTATCATTGGTAATACGAATATCGTATAATCGTCAATTGTGAGAGGTACAGAATCTCAGTTATCAGCATCATCATGCTTAGTTAACAAATCCATATAGAGATAGTATTTACATCATACCCTTCCAAAGGAAACAGTTGGCAGAACAAGGTTCATCATTCAAAGAGAGGAAACAAAACTTCTCATATTTGTGGTTCATAATTACCAGAGTTCTCATAGGGGTAGTAATGGATCATACAGAGTTAAGTAGTATCGGATGATACATTCATACCCAGCATAAGTAATGAATTTACAGAATGTGTCGAACACATTGTGGTTGAATGACCTACGATGTGGTCGAAAAGGTGTCAAACAGCTTATCAAACAAATCGGAGGCAGAGATCAAAATCTGAAGGTGAAACTTAAATGTGTAAAGTATCCAGGTAGCCTTCCGAGGTATTCCAAACTTACTTGGTTACTAAGCTTAAGTTGCAAAACTTCTAACTTCTGAAACAAAGGTCCTTATAAGGCTTATCTAAGAGCAAAGGCACGATCAGAGTGATACGGAAGCAAATGATACTTACATAAATGTCTTAGTCTACCCATTCCTCACTGGTAATAACTTAGGTTCCTATGGGGAATCCTAATGTAAAGTTTCAAAGGTTGTCTTATGAGCGCCTACAGTGGAAACTTAGGGGTCCAAACTTCACAGGTCAAGGGTAAATGTATTACGAATCGCAGCCTGGGCTCTGATACCATAATTGTAACACCCCAACCCGATAAGGGTAGAAGTATTACATTACAGTGACATATCAGAACAAACACAAGCATATGATTCATACATATAAAGAAATTCAGGTTACAATTGAAAGTCTGAAACTACAAGGTTACAAAACAATAAATACTATGTCTAATAAAATGAACTTCATCTAATCGTCTCTAGTCCAAAGCATAGTCTTCTAAGTCCAGTCACACTCTCTTCCCATAACCCAGCTTCCTACTAAAACCTGCCGCAGGAAAAGGAAATGCGGCTGAGCTTAAAAAGCTCAGTGAACAGATATATAAACAAAGTAATGATAATGAAACAGAACTGAAATACAGTGCATTGGGGAAATAGAATAAGGAATAGATAAAAGAGTAATAGAATATAAAGAAGAAAGGATAGTCATCTACCACGAGCCCAGAAACATATCATATCATATAAGCCGTCAATACCATAATTCTTCATAATCATATAGAGGGGAGTCCTCTCAGATAATCAGATAATATGAGGGGTGTCCTCATTCTTCAAATGGGTGGAGTAGCGAACTCCCAGAAATTGTGAAAGGCATGTATAGCACACAGTACCAGTCACCAGACATATATCATAATCATAATCATAGTTAAATCCACTAAACAGAACAGATCTAGGATGCATCCATACGCCCCCGCAGAAATCATAGTGGCCATAACAAATCATATCATAAAGCGCGCATATCATATAACAGAAAGGGGACGGTGTAGCCAAATCACTAGGGCCACACACTAGTCATGCCAGTGGTGCATCACAGACACGCCTATGGTACCTCCATAGGTAGGGAAACAGAAATGGCTCGGGTATCAAACTAAGAGTCAGGTCTCATATCATACAAAAGGTCATATGGCAAAGGTGTATCTCAGAATCATATCAAAGGTTCATAATAGCAGTTCATAACAAAAGGTTCATATCAGAAATAGTATTCAAGGTCCAATCAGAGTTTATCAGGTCAAGGTTCATATTCAAAAATCAATTCATGGTTCAGTTCGAAAGTCCGTTTCAAAAGTTTCTATTAAAAGTCCAATTTAAATAATCTTTTAAAACAGTTTTCATAAAAATGGTCTTTCAAAATATAGTGTTCATGAAAGTTAAATAACCTTTCTTTTAAAAAGAAATTTAGCATCACTTATAAACATCTTTTCAAATCGGTTCTTCTCAAAACATTTCCATGGTATCATTAAGAAGGTTTTCATAGCATAGGTTCATAACGGAGTTCATATCAAGTGGGATCAACAGAGAAGGTTCAAGTAAAGGGGATCATAGCAATGGCATCAATTCGGGAACTAACGGATCAGAATATGAAAGAGATCATGAGAAACCTTTTGAGAAAGGTCAGAATATCTGTACCTCAATCGCCATCGAAATCATAACATACGTAAGCATATGGAAACACTCCTTCTTCAACGAATCTACACGAATTAATGATCGGCTTATTATTAATAACTTATTCAATTCAGATTTCTCATTTTAGTCGGCTTCCAGTTTTAGTAACTTTCCATTTAAAGTGACTTTCCACTTTTAGCAGGTTTCCATAAATAGTAAGTTTCCACTTTTAGAAAGTTTCCATAATTAGAAAGTTGAGTCATTATTAATGGAATCAAAGTATCTTTTAACATATTTACACATTTGGTCCTTAGGGTTTCATAACTTTACCTTTTACACCCTTATATTTTCAAAATTACACTCTAAACCTTTTAGTATTCAAAGTTACACTTAAAACCCTTAACTTATCCATTTTACATAATGATCCCTTATTTTATCATGTTATACGAATATACCTCCAAGTATTCACAATTTACACTTTAAGTCCTTCAAGTTATCAAAGTTACATATTTAACCCTTTAATTTACAATTACAATTTTTAATTCTTAATAATTACATACTAAGCCATTAATTTACCAAATTAGCACATAATCCCTTGAATACTTTTAAATACTCAAAACAGTTCCAGGTTTCTGAAAATTACATTTTTAGTCCCTCTCTTTTAATTAATTACAAATCGCACCAATTAAATACAATTAATTCATTTTCTTATAATATTTACACTTAGAACCCTCAAGTTATATTTTTCCCATATTCCTACTGATTTATATGACATTACAAAAAATATCCCACAAGTTTTAATAATTACGAAACACACCCTTAACTATTATTTTTCAATCGTTAATTTATAAAATAAACCAAAACCCTAACATATATCCCAATCATTACACCATCATTTCCAAAAACCTTAAACTCATCATTAAGGACCAGAATATTAAAACAAACCCTAACCCTAATCGAATTACACTAGGGTTTTTATTTTATTTTCTTTCTTTTCTTTATTTTTCGTAAATCCGGTTTTACAAATAATTCCACCACGACTTTTACAGGCCATGTAAATTTGAATGGGCATTTTTACCAGGTTATATGGATTATATAGAGCTCAGAAAAATTTAGTCTTGCACCCAGAAAATTCGTACATGATTATTTAGTATTTTATCACGTTTTTAAGGTTTAATTCGCAAATAATTCATAGAGCATGCATGGTTCGGTTTTAGCATTTTATATGGGTCTTATATGATGTAAGAGACGTGAGAAAAATACCAGACCAGATCTGGGACGAGTAGAATAGGCTGGGCGAAAATACTTCTCTCGGATTGAATAAAACAGCACCAAAATTCCCACGACCACAAACGCGACCAACAACCCTTGGAATCAATTTTCCCAGATCATATATGATGTAAGAAACTCAGGAAAAATAGAAAACGAATTTATAAGAGGTCGTATGAAACATAACGAATTTACCTTGTTTTTAGGGTTCGACAAAAGAAAATGGTACCACGATCGTGCAAGGCTTCCACAATTCAAAAGGGAATTTTTATTGGCTTCTTAGGATTAGGTTTGAACCCAGAAAATTGCTTAGGAGTTTATTTGATGTTGAATGAGAGCTAGGCGAATTTGTTTGTGTTATTTTTGTGGATCGGCTAGGGTTTTGAATAGAAAAAGATGTGAATTGATTTTTATGGAGATATGCCGTGATATAGGGGGAGGATAGGACCAAATTTTCGGAATTTAAGTTGGGCAAGGATCTCTTGATAATTATCTTCTTAATTTATAAATTATATACCTTTTAAATCAAAATCAAACTAAATAAAAATGCATTTTTACCATAACCGGCCATATAGGGGCATTTTAGTAATTTTCAATCTTGTATAAATGTTAATTGTAATTGTTAAAATTATTTGGATACATAACTTGTGCATTGTTCGAAGTTTGGGATTTATTTGGTACTTTTAATAAGCTTTTAATTAAATTTCAAATTGGTAAGGGTAATTTGGTCTTTTCACATGTTCTCAGATTTTAGGTGTTACAAAAATCTTACTAGAAAGGAATCTAGCAAGTAGACCTAATAAAAGAAATTCTAACCTAGACAATAACTATTCTCCGGGCTGCGGCGCCAAAAACTTAATGCGTGGGAATTGCACCAGGCTTTACCTCTCGAGGGATCTCGAGAAGCTTACAACCCCCACCAGGAAGTGTACCTGATCGTTGTAGTATAGTATAGTGACAAGTACCGGGGGATTGATCGTTCAACTCAGGAATAGTGTCGCTAGGATTAGAAAGCCTAAAAATTAAGTCTAGAGGTGAGGGATAATTCTCTTTGTATTTTTATATTTTATAAAAAGCAATTAAAATCTCGGGTTTTGGAAGAGTGGGCGGAATTAGTTGCTAGTCAACTAACCCAATAACTAAGATGCAGTCAAAATAAAATAATGGTATGCATAGGGATTGCACCAGGTTTTACCTCTCAAGGAATCTTGAGAAGCTTACAACCCCCACCAAGCAGTGTACCTGATTGATGTAGTATAGTATAATGACAAGTACCGGGGGATTGATCGTTCAGCTAGGAATAGTGTCGCTAGGATTAGAAAACCTAAAGACTAGGTCTAGAGATGAGGGATGATTCTTTTTGTATTTTTATATTTTTAGGAAAGCAAGTAAAAATCTCGGGTTTGAAGGATTTGGGCGGAATTAGTTGCTAGTCAACTAACCCAATACTAAAGATGCAATCAAAATAAAATACTAAAAATGAAAATAAACTAAATTAAATTAAGGTTGTGAGCAATAAGTGGGAGAAATGTGTTTACTTAGATTTCACTACTCCCTAGATATCTTTTACACGTTAATTACTTGTTATAGTTGCGTGGATGACGGATTGTATTCCTTAATACCATTCATGGGGTGGCGTACTTACTTCCCCAATCCTATGAGTGCCTACTTCACTCCTATGTCAAGCCGGCTAAGAAGCTCCTAACATGGGATCATTAGAATTTACTCATGCATTAAATACAACCAATAAAACCTAGTACACATCGGTTCATGTTTCCTAAGACGTTCAAGCATGTTACACAATGGAGATCTGCCAGTTTTCTTAAGCCTAACATTGAAATCATTCATCCAATACAACCATAAACAAGTAATCAACACATAATTAACATCTAGGTTTCATTAGATCTAAGCAAACACAAGATAGATCTAGCCTAGCATGGTGAAATCAAGACAAGTACAAGATATAGACAACCAACACATAGACATATTGATTGAATTAAGAGAAGACTTATCTCAATAGCACATGAAAGGATTAAAGGGCTGAAAACCCTTGAATATACTGTAAAATACGTACAAAGTTTTTTCTCTTTTTGTTTTTTTCTTTTTCAATATATATATATATATATATATATATATATATATATATATATATATATATATATATATATATATATATATTTTTTTTTTTTTTTTTTGCATACACTCTTACCCTACCATCCAAAATAATACATCATAGGGAATAAACATTCCCCTTACACTTGAATTTTTACATACTTTACAATAAACTAATTTAATGACTCGAATTAAGAAAATCAAAACACTTGGAGTACTTTTAAGATTAACGCACATACGGGGGTAATATATGATGTTCTTCCCCATTACTCCATAAAATAAGTACTTTACCCATGAGTCCCAATCGTCCCAAAACAATATGTACAAGGATATGACTCGACTTAGCAACCATGTAATCAATTAGATAATTAACTTAGGGTTTAACAAATAAGAGTAATGCACTAAAGATGAGTGCATACACGAAAGGCTAAGGTGATTTGGGTGTACATTTAAGTGGGGTGTAACAAATTCTTCCTTTTAGTAAGATGCTTAAAGTTAGAAACGAAAAGATAGGCTCGGAGGGGTGTACTAGGGGTTTCGTGTACTAAAAATGAGTACAACGCTAAGGTGTGGGAAAAATTAATTGACTTAACTAGCCAAATAGTATGACTTAAATGGTCAAGTTATTATGATACGGGTTTAACACAAGGGTGATCCTAATTCCTCTTATCATGTAGTAAATCCTACTACACGAATGTAGTCTCACTAGCGGTCTCGGGATGCATCACTAACGCAAGTTCTAGAATCTAAATGCTACCGGTACACTTATAAGCACTAATAGTAAATGCTTTTCCTATCAAATCTAAAGGCGAACCTCACATATTTGGGTGGAAAATTTTTCTGAATGATACGGTTATGTGCTAACCATACAATCTCCTATCCATGAGACGCTTACTATGGCTAAAGTTTCACTCCTAAATGTTGTTAAAAATTTTAAATTTGGCGCTAAAATTGCACTAACAAGTATTTCTCATAGTTTTATTACACATCTACTATCAAACAAACAAACTCAAGCGAAAGTGTATCTGTAAGGTATCATCATTTTACCCTCCCCTTACACTTAAAATGAATATTGTCCCCAAAGTTCAAGTAAAGAATGTAAAAGTGAAATAAGTAAAAATAATGAAATCAAATATTCCCCTGATTCGCTCGGTATGGATAATAAGGTGGCCAGGTTAAATCTTCCTCCAAGAAAATGAACAATCAAAGCTTCCCTTCCAGAAAAATAAATCATCTTCTTGTCATACGTAACCTGTAAATCCTGAGAAAACAGACAAGGCAACCTCGCGTAAAATCAGCGGCAATCTACATATGTTACTAAATCCTAGAAAACAAAATAAGATATAATGCTTGTGGAATGATGTTTGCAGATTTCCTGGAGATTATAAAACTAATAATTCAACAAAAACTTTAAGACTCCGTTAGAAAAACAAAACCGGTAAAATTTCCAGATTTTTACACGTGACGCCGTCAAGAGTAAACTCATGACGCCGTCAGAAGTGACCAGCAGAAATTCTTATGTTAAGTTTCCGGAAAATTTCTGGAAAAACTTGGTTCTACTTCCTGGAAAATCCTGCAAAACTTCATTATGACTCGATACAAGCATTTGACTCTAACAAATATGAATATACATGTTCACTTAATATTGTGGAGAATCATGATCGGTTTTGTTTCTTAAAAACATATTTGGGGTTTCCCCTTACACTTATCTTTTGCAAAAATTCCTTTTGATGAAGTTAAGACTAGGCAAAACAACAAAATAAAGTATTTCCACTATTTTAGTTTAGAAACATGATCTACCAACAATAAAAATGAAGCATGCATACGGAAGCAAATAACAAACAAACAAAATAAAAATCACACAAAATCATGGGTTGCCTCTCAAGAAGCGCTTTTCTTTATTTACGAGTCTTGTAGCTAGACTCAAAGTCATGGGTTACGTTTTCCTTTCCCACTTTTGTGCCAACTCAAAACATCTAACCCAATTCTCATCACGCTTGTATTCCGGGCCTAGATTCATGCAACCCGAATAGTATGTTCGCCTCCTCTCATAATAGGCGTCATCAGTAATTCCATCTTCCTTAACCTCATAAGGTCGAATCTCATCAATTTGTAGATTCTTGATGCCCCTTAATTCTTCCTTCATGTGAGGCATCATAAAAGTGACCTTCTCTATCCCGCCAGTAAACTGAGCTATCCCCTTCTCATGGTCGTAATACATCTTAGTCTTCTCAACAAAAGGTTGTCCTAAAACTATTTCTCCTAGGTGTGGATCTATAATGCCTCTAACATCTTCTAGGATTACAAAGTCGCATTGATAAGTAAAATTTCCTATAAAGATGTGTACCCCTTTAACTATCCTGACGAAATTACACAGCCTATTAGAATTGTAAGGGTGTTTTCTAGGGCTTAACCTTTCGTTCATTATCCAATTGTAATAGAGCCTAGACATGATATTCATGGGTGCTTTTAAGTCAATATATGTATGCTCTCTAGACATGTACCCAATCATGCAAGGAATTTTTATGTTCTTGAAGTTATGCCTCCTAATCCATGGTGTCTTTCTATATTTTGAGGGGCAAGGGTGTTGTAAAATGTGACAACTGGCAAATTAGGGAGTTATTTTGAAAACCTGCATTACATTAAAGTTCGTTTATAAATTATATTTGGAATTTTATTCGTAACGAACTTGAAAAACCAATATTGTGGTTGATTATATCTAAAATTTTTATGGAATCAAATGTGGTTTATCGATATGATGAGAATTTATTTCGAGATTTTATGAGCACTACGTTGACTCCGGCACTAGAATAACCTAACTAAAATTTTATTGTCTTGAGTCTACGGATTCGACTATATATATATATTTATTTATTGAACGTATTGTGATATTTTGGGAACGAGCTCGGTCTGAGAAAGAGTTGGAGTATTTTATAAAGTTACGGGTTTTGGTCCGTGTATTTTACACCTAGTCACCTTACCCTAAATATAATAACACTTTTGTTATTATTATTATTATCATTATAATTATTATTAGTGTTATTGTTTGAGAAAGAAAGAAAGAAATAAAAGAAAAAGAGTAACTACAAAAACGTCCTTGTGGTTCCCTGGTTCTTCACACAAAACACAAACACACCTTTATTTATCTCTCTCCTATCTCATCTTCTTCACCTCCCATTCAACCCTAGCCGCCACCTTCTTGGCCGGCCACCACCGCGACACCGCCGTCTAACACCACCCAAACCCGCCTTAAAAATAATCCCTATCATTAGATCTTTTAGATCCACTAGTGCACGCTCTAATTTACTGGTTTATTAGAATATTTCGTGTTCTTTTCTTGTGAAATCGAAGGTAAGGTGAGTCACGAGAGGTTTATGACTCGGATTTTTCTAAAAACGTGGCCAGGAGGTCGCGAGTTATTACTTTTCTGGTTGGGTTTTGATGAATAACGAAAAATATATATGGGTTTATGAATAAAAGATGATTTTTAACTAGTTTGGTATCCGGGTTTGTTTGTTTTGTGTGTGGTCGAGACTCAACCGAGAGCTATTGCTCTCGGCTTGTATATTTTTCGGGCTTATGAACTTTCTTGTCATTTTGGTTCTGGTCATGATAGGATGATGATTTAGGGAGTTGTTTGGCTGGATTAGTGTTGGGTTGAGCATAACCGAGACCTTTGAGGTCTCGGGGTCACGTCTTGTGGCTCGTGAAATCAAGCCGAGACCCAAGGGGTCTCTCGACTTGGATACGGCTCAGCTTGTTGACTATGTTTTTGATGTTTTGAGCTTGTCCTGGTTACATATTCTTGTGGTTATGTTGGTGTTGTCGAGAAGGGTACAACCCTTTTGAGGACTTTGTGATTCATGGTATGGTATGTGATTCATGGTATGGTAAGGTATAGCAGTGGGCTGCTACTTTTATTGCTATTGTTGTGGTTCCTTTCTTTTTTTTAAATGGATGCACATGGTTGATTGTTGTTGTGGTTGTTTATTTTCGCCTTGTTGTTGTCTTGTGTTGATGGCCGAAGGAAAGAAGAGGCTGAGACCCTCGTGGTCTCGGCAATGGCTTTGGTAACGTATTTTGAAGTAGTGTTGTCGAGGGAGTGTGAATGGGGACCGATTGTGAGACGGTCAAACTAGTATGACGGAGATAGGTTAGTCGGGTGCCGTAGTCGGACCCTATTGTTGTAGCACGTGTTTTGGGTATTGTTGGACGGAGATTGATTACTTGATTTTGACTTGATTATTATTTCTATTTTGGACTTGGACAATGAGCCGAGAGTGATGACTCGGACATGTGACCATTTCGTATGACTCGATAAATATTTATAATTAACGCAAATAATAAAACTCGTAATAATATTATTGGTAATATAAACGTTTATATAAATATATAGACGTGAGTAACGTATATATAAATATATAAATGCGTATATTAAAAATAAAAAGATCACGAGTAATATTATAACAATAACGTGACTATACATATTATGCTATGAAAGTAGTGTAATATTATTGGGAGCGTTATTATAATTAAACGACTATAAATAACGATGAAATCTTGAAGTTAAATAAATATTAAATGAAATAATTTCTTCTAAATAAATAACGGAAACTATCGAGTTATACGGGGTCGTGGTCACTCGAGTCCAAGTGGATTATTATATTGTGACGTTCGTGTTGTCACGGATATATGACGATTAATACATTCATTTTCGATAACTACGTAACTTATTTAATCAACGGGTTAAATAAGAGCTATTTAGTTGTTTAAATTGAGTATATTAATGGGCATCGTATCCTACGACGCCCATAGGTTGTGGTATGTGTACGAGAATAATAAGTTGCTAAGTATCTCGTGAGATTGCCAAATTGACGAATTTGGTAAGCTTAACGGTATAATTAGTGAATTTATTAAACTTTGATGTATACCATATAGTACTTTATGTGCAATGTGTGACCTAGGATTCGGGTATAATCTTAGAATGGTATATTAAGTAAATAAATATGGGGGATTACCAAATCGACGGATTTGATAAACTTCGATGATTTATTTAAATGATATATTGGGCTAATATTAGACCTATAGATTGTTTTATTATCCTTTTTGTTGTGATTTCTTGGTTTGAGTTGTGTCGACCCACCACCCGTATGGATACCAAACGCCAAACTCCAAACTAATACGAGATAATACGAGAAATGGATTTTCGGAAAGTAAAATGGAATACGTTCGGGTTTGGGAATATTCGATTTCGAGGAAATGATTTCTGAACGAGTTGATATTGTTAGGTCGTGCCGAGTCCGTAGTTGCCGTCTTTTGAGTTATTATACGTCTTACTTCTACCGATTTCTTATTGCTGATTTCTGGACTTGAGGTGAGTCATAGCCCCACTTTTTACTCTTGAACTATGTTTTCAATACTTGGGGTGAGAAACGTGCAAATTATTTTATGTGGACTATTATCGCTTTTATATTCTTTCTAAAACTTGCTATGTGTATGGTCTAGGATGTATTGTCAGCTTTAGTCACATAGTTTTGTGTGTACTATTCAAGGTTGGCTTATTTGGTTATTGACGGATTGTCAGCTTTAGTCACATATATGTTGTGTGTACTATTCAAGGTTGGCTTATTTGGTTATTGGTGGATTGTCAGCTTTAGTCACATATTTGTTGTGTGTACTATTCAAGGTTGGCTTATTTGGACTGTCAGCTTTAGTCACATAGTTTCGTGTGTACTATTCAAGGTTGACTTATTTAGATACTATAGTGTGCACCTATAGGTTATTGATACTTCGGAGGTTATCCGAGTATTTATGGTATTGCGGGGGTTACCCGGATATCTATGTTAGAACGGAGGGTATCCGTGTGTTATGTTGGAGCGGAGGGTATCCGCAGGCTTTTAGCGAATCCTTAGTCTAGCTAGCAAACGTTTTGCGTATATGTCCACTATATTGTTAGATGAATTTAAACCTATGATCTCACCAGCGAAAGCTGACTTTTAACACGTTTTCTCAGGAAATTAAGTGATGCTCTATGGATGCTTGGATTGGAGGCTTGGCAATGGCACCGGTTATGGATCTATTTTCTAAAACTCTGTAAACTATTGTGGACCTATGTTTATTTCTATTGGGCCTTACTTTGGATAATTCTTGGGATAAATGTAAACTTTAAACCCCGTTTTGGTTGTGTTTTTCTTATGTTTACTTTATCTCATTCTTTCATGACTTTGAATGGATACCAATCCCCGTAGCACCCCGAAAGCTTGTTGAGTCTTCCGCTGTATCAAATTTTGGGGGTGTTACATAAAAGGAACCTATGGTAACTCAATTCATCCGGGTTGGAGCGAAGTCCGTAAACTCAATTTTCATTTGGAGAGGCTTAATGAATTCCTTAAATGTGTTAACTTTTCTCTTTCTTCTTTTATGCGCTATAAGCCTCTTGCTAACTTCTAAACGGCGACTCTCTAAATCCATGAAGACCAAACTAGTACAAACAAAAACACGAAGAAATAAGATAGACTAAAGAGAACCTAAAAATAAAAATAAAATCTTACTAGAAAGGAATCTAGCAAGTAGACCTAATAAAAAGAGATTCTAACCTAGACAATAACAATTCCCCGGGCTGCGGCGCCAAAAACTTAGTATGCATAGGGATTGCACCAGGTTTTACCTCTCAAGGGATCTTGAGAAGCTTACAACCCCCACCAGGCAGTGTACCTGATCGATGTAGTATAGTATAATGACAAGTACCGGGGGATTGATCGTTCAGCTAGGAATAGTGTCGCTAGGATTAGAAAACCTAAAGACTAGGTCTAGAGATAAGGGATGATTCTTTTTGTATTTTTATATTTTTAGGAAAGCAAGTAAAAATCTCGGGTTTGAAGGATTTGGGCGGAATTAGTTGCTAGTCAACTAACCCAATACTAAAGATGCAATCAAAATAAAATACTAAAAATGAAAATAAACTAAATTAAACTAAGGTTGTGAGCAATAAGTGGGAGAAATGTGTTTACTTAGGTTTCACTACTCCCTAGATATCTTTTACATGTTAATTACTTGTTATAGTTGCATGGATGACGGATTGTATTCCTTAATACCATTCATGGGGTGGCGTACTTACTTCCCCAATCCTATGAGTGCCTACTTCACTCCTATGTCGAGCCGGCTAAGAAGCTCCTAACATGGGATCATTAGAATTTACTCATGCATTAAATACAACCAATAAAACCTAGTACACATCGGTTCATGTTTCCTAAGACGTTCAAGCATGTTACACAATGGAGATCTGCCAGTTTTCTTAAGCCTAACATTGAAATCATTCATCCAATACAACCATAAACAAGTAATCAACACATAATTAACATCTAGGTTTCATTAGATCTAAGCAAACACAAGATAGATCTAGCCTAGCATGGTAAAATCAAGACAAGTACAAGATATAGACAACCAACACATAGACATATTGATTGAATTAAGAGAAGACTTATCTCAATAACACATGAAAGGATTCAAGGGCTGAAAACCCTTGAATATACTGTAAAATACGTACAAAGTTAGGCCCTAGGGTTTCTCCACACAAGTTCCTCTCTAATGAATGAAAAATAGAAAACTATATATAGAGTTTAGAAGGTGACGGCGTCAAGAACAAATGTCTGACGCCGTCATCTCGCCGCCAAATAGTTCCTCGGACAGCCTAGATCTGGGTCTGACGCCGTCATGTAGTCTCCTTATGCAGGCCGTCATGATTTTAACTCTTGACGCCCTTGTTGTGACGCCTTCAGGTTTGTACTGGGTCGTCACCACTTTTACTCTTGACGCCGTCATGAATTTCCTCTTGACGCCGTCATACACTGTTCTCAGCTTGGAAAATTAAGTCTTTGGCATTTTCTTCACTTTTATGCTCCAAAAACGTCCGAATTGCTTCCTTTTCCAGATTTCACTCCCAAAGTACCTAAAATCACAAAAGGAACGATTTAGGGCAATATTTGATCAAATAAATCCAATTCCGGGCTTAAATGACCCCCTAAAAGTGGTTCATTTTTCGCCTCATCATATACCCTTACACTTGAGATTTGCTTGTCCTCAAGCAAATGCGCTTTTATTCTAGTCAAAATACAAGTTAGGGGTCATTTAACATTAATATAAAAATAATTACAACAAATGATCGTTCCACTAAAGACCAAGGACAAGCACGGAGGTCATACACTAGCACCTCAAAAATAGTGTTTAGATACTCACATCTCTCGGGTGTAATAAAGTATAAATTACAATATGGAAACGGAAGATATCTCTCACTAGTTGTCCTCTCCTATGAATGAAAATTACAAAACTATATATAGATTTTCCATCGTGACGGCATCAAGAAGAAAAATCTGACGCCGTGAACTCGCCGCCCATAGTAGTATCGGATTGCCTAGATCCAGATCTGACGCCGTCAAGTGCAACTTTTCTCTGGGCCGTCACATGTAATGGGACCATGACGGCCTATGGTGACGCCGTCATGCCCCTAGTGTAAAAACTCTCTGGATCGTCACGGACTCTATCCACTTCACCTCTTGTTTTACTCTTGACGCCGTCATGTAGAATTTTGTGACGCCGTCAGGTACTGTTCCCAGCAAGGAAAATTAAGACTTTGCCGTTTTCTTCACTTTTATGCTCCAAAAACGTCCAAAATGCTTCCTTTTCCAGAATTCACTCCAAAAGTACCTAAAATCACAAAAGGAACGATTTAGGGCAATATTTGATCAAATAAATTCAATTCCGGGCTTAAATGACCCCCTAAAAACGGATCATTTTTCGCCTCATCACTTTTACATTCCAAGTTCAGTTTCCACCGGTAAACAATCCACCACAAAACCAACCCAATGCATTTGGGTTGACTGATGAAGAACTCTTCGAGCAAGATATGCAAGTCTTGTTAGATGTTCAAGCGGAGGGGAAAAAAACAATACATATTTAAAACTTTACTAAACTTTTACATTTATAAATATACAAAATAATTACATTAACAACTATACATATTTAAAACTTTACAAAACAATTACATTAACAACTATACATATTTAAAACTTTACAAACCTTTTACATTTACAAATATACAAAATAATAAAACGATAACAAAAGAAAGGAGTAAAAAAGGACGATACTGTCAGTGGTGAAGCTCGTCGTGCAGACGAAGAGCTTGCTTTTGGCGAGCTGCAGCGAAGGTGAAGAGCCCTCCACGTAGGAACTGCGAGAGGAGATGAAGAGTTGCACCTTCCCCTCTAAGCATTTTTTTTAAGGTTAAAAAGTTAAAGCTGATATGGAGCTGACGTGGCACTGAGTTAAGCCTTAACTCAGAGTTATTATGCTGGATGCAGTAAAGAGGGTCAATCCCTCCCATTTTCTTTGCCACGTTAGCTTTCTCTCTCCAGCGACCTTCAGGCGATTAGGTGGACACCTTCATTTTTTTTTAATATAAAACAAACACTAATAAAATCACAAACGATTGGTGGTCCAGACGATCGAAAGGAAAAAAATTTGAGGATTGATCGAGTGCCACAGTAAGAGGATTGATAACGATCGACTCAATTGATCGATCGATTGTTATTACTGAAGTAGCCTTACACCCACTGCTCTAATCTAATGTTGAAAGTTATCTTTGTGATCACGAAAGATTTGAGTAAAGAAATTGTAATAGATATGGATCGTTGATTTACGAGAATTCCGACAACTATATTTTGAGTCCTTGGCTAGGTTCAATTTGAGCAATCACATGCCATGATGTGTTTTTGGGTAGGAAAAATAGTCTGAGTCGTAAGAAAATAAGGAACGACATTAGAGCACTCGGTAAGGTAACCCTTTGTTATCTTTTAACTCACTGCCACCTCAGCGCCACATCAGCTTTTACCTTTTAACTTAACACTTGACTTTCCACCCCGGTAACATAACTTACATTTAACTCACCTTAACTCACCTCAACCCCAATTATTTTCAATTTCAACCTCAAATTTTAACAAACACTTCATTTAAAACTAACATAAACATTTATAAAACACAAATTACATAAAACATCTTAATTAAACTACGATAATTAAACATTAAACATCTTAATTAAAATACAATAATTAAACTACGATACTTAAACATAAACTACGAGTTAAATAAACTACGATTATTAAAAAAACGAATCATCAGACACATAGCCCTCGTGACTCGAATAAGAGGCACTCGAATCGTCCTCACTGGATGGCATACGGGGCAATCCATTTTGAATTCGCCATTCACAACGACGGTCTCTCCGAGCCTGTTTAGCTCTTAAGTACTCATCAAGAGCTCTTGCCGCATCTTCTTCCTCTGCTTCAACACGTAACAATTCTTGGATATCTTGCTGAAACAGTTCTTCATCAGTCAACCCTCTCCAAATGGGTTGGTTTGCCACCGGTGGATTGTTCACCGGTTGATCGGGTTTGGACAATAGGTGGATTGGGCACCGGTTCATTATCCGGTCTGAATACCGGAAAGATGTCTTCTGGTGGAGTGTTCTCTGGTTCATTCGGTATCATGCTGGAGCTTGAAAATTGATGGGAAAAGTCATGGTGACTTGGGAATTGCTGGGAGAAGTCACAGTGAGTTGGGAATTGTGGGGAGAAGTCTTTGCGAGACATTGTTTGAGGGAATTGTTTGTGAATTATGTATGATTTGTGAGAGAATTATGTGAGCAATAATGAGCTGTGAATGGGTGTTAAATAAGCTCATAAATCCCGCCCATTGATTTGAATTTTAAACGTTTAAAACAATCCCGCCCATTGATTTGAATTTTAAACGTTTAAAATAATCCCGCCCACGAACTTTTGAATTTTAAATTTTTGAAAGATCCCGCTCGGTTTTCAAAATTCTATTATGTGTTGCTTTAACGGCTACTTTTTCCAACGGATATTTGTTTAACGTCTTTTTCCCCCTATAAAAACCAGTTTAACAAAAATATATTTTCTCACACAAGTATCACTAATCTTCACACACAAACACAATGGCTAACGAACCAGCTGAGGTACAAAGAACAATTCTTGCCCGATTACGCAATGAACAAGAAAAAGAGCTCAGGTTAATTAACAAATTGCTAAGTGAGATAACTCGTATCATGCTCCAGAAGCAATATCGTGCTCCAGATATTGAAAGGTTGCGTGAGCTGCCTTAAGATCATCCAGCTATCAGGGTCGGTTTGCAAACTCTATTAAGAAACGATGAAAAAGATCTTGAACTTCATGTAGCCTTAAAGATGGTTAGGGAACAAGTGTTGCAGGTGTGGGAAGAAAAGTCAGAGCTCATCGACAATTACAAATCTATATAAAAGCTTACCGAGTATCGTTGGATGGTTTATGTATTCATATTGTCTTGTATTCGATAATGAATTTTAAGTTATGCTTTGCTTTTTAAATCGTAGGGGGTGTTTTGTAACTTTTTCATTTTGGTATTAATAAAAGCAAATAATATGCCAAGGGCCAAAAGTGTAATTTTTTTTTAAAGTAGCAGCTTAACGCTGCGTTAGCAGCTTCACTTGGCACGTTAACATGCATTTCACCATGAAGCCCGGTAAGTTAACATTGGTCTTTTTTGTGGTGCGTTAAGAGTTAACGCATGTGTTGCGTTAACTTACCGAAAGCTCTTATGAGTCTTGCAAAAGTAAGCAACAATGCATTCTATCTCATTAACCACTATTATATGGTGCACCTACTGCCAATAACACATACACTGTAAAGCATAAATGGGAGTCTAATTTATACATTGATGCTTGGATGTGCGTGCCTTTACTATCCGTGACACTATATTTAGGCCGCCCAGTAAGGGATCCCAATCCCTCCTATTTTCTCCGCCACATCAGCTTTATCTCTACAGCGACCTTCATGAGATTAGATGCCTCAGTAAGACGACCTACAAAAAAAAAAAAAAAAAAAAAAAAAAAACTTGGGCGATCGACTTGGTGGCAGCAAGGGTGATCGACTGTGATCGAGTGAAACGATCGATCGTGTGCTATTACAGGGGGCAGCCTTATAGATTGACATATTATTTATGTTGTTTGGTTTCAATGATATTAAAGTTGCTTTGTATTGAGTGTAATTGCCATGTTATAGTTGATTTTCCCTTTCTTTTGCTTCAAAACATGGGCACTTTGTTTGTTACTGTAATATTTAATTGACTAAGGATTCACCATTTAATTATCAGTTGCCCAAATGGTTTTGCAGGAACGCATCTTCAACTAATCGAAAATTTCAAAAGTATATGTTATGTCAAGGTAATTTTTATTCACTAGATACTTTATTTAATGATTGTAGTTCTAAATTTTGCGTCATATTTTCATGTTGAAATGGTTGTTCAAAGGACAATTCTAAATTGAACAAAAGGATCACATGTTCCAAATCAACTTATTGATACACTTATCAAACCAATAGACATAACAAGTTAA
Source organism: Artemisia argyi (assembly GCA_030686995.1). Classification (NCBI taxonomy): domain Eukaryota; kingdom Viridiplantae; phylum Streptophyta; class Magnoliopsida; order Asterales; family Asteraceae; genus Artemisia; species Artemisia argyi. The sequence goes on from CM060697.1 coordinate 171,852,068, forward strand.
ATAAATCTAAATCTAAGTAAATTACATGACTGTGTGTCTTCTTGGGATCACTTTATGCATGATTCTTTTGGTAATATGTAATCTTTGTCATTAGATTTCTACAAATGTGGCTGATTAAATGCTTTTATATTAGCAGGTTCAAAATTATCATCGAGACATCCAGTGGTTGAATACGGCGTACGTACAAAAGCAAAATTCAAACGGTATTTCATCTAACTTCAATTTCTAAAATGTTACATATGGAGGTTTATAATCCCGAGGTCTAAAGATTATAATAATGTGTTTTCTTTGTCAACAAAATCCATGTCTTTTCCTTAAAAAAAATAAGCCATGTTTAGCTATGCTCTGTATCAGAGGGAGTATTAGGGGAATTATAGGTCCATTCAATCACGAATTTCGTGGTCTAAAACAAGCCTAACTTGGATCTCAATCTTTAAGGTTATAGTATATAATTAGTGTATCTAAAAACATTTATCAATACCTTTGGAGGGGCAGGTGTGGTAACAGTTTTCCTGAAAAGAAAATTACTACTGCGTAAAAAGTAAAAACTACAGTATTTGGGGTTGTTTGGGATCACGTAATATTAACCTGTACATATGGCTTAGTGGCATGCCGCATGTGGTTAATCCCTTTCTAACAGACGCAAATAAGCCGACAACAACATAATTATGCAATCCCAAAAGCACTTTCAAACTTGTATATATGCCACACACATAAACTATGCAACCCGAAAGCAGTTTCTAACTTGTACATACGCTAATAATTTAGCACATAGTTATGCAATCCCAAAAGCAAGCAACAAAAACAAAATTAGACATAATGGGGGCTTACAAGTCACAAACCCACCACGACTGGAGGGGGACACAGAGAGTTGCCACCTCAAATAACACTAATCACACACGCTAAAAAAAACAGTATTTTTTCTGAGGATTGTCAACATATAATAAAAAAAGTTTACACAGTTTAAGAAGATAGTATGTGTAAGGGCAGGGAATAGGACAGAATACACAGAAAATTCCATAAATTATGATACTGTCACTATCTGAAATAGCGAAATCCAAATCAGCATTAGAAAGAATGGATATCCAATCACCTTCTTCGTCCAGGTACTTTAGAGTGAGCTTTGTACCCTCTAAGTTGAACATTTGCACTACTTTGTTTTCCAGTTCTGACAGGTTAAATGGAATAAGAAATATGAAGCTTCTAGCAGTAAATTCTTTAAAATTTACCTCCACTGTAAATAATGGTAGTGGGTCAGATTGTTTTAACTTTTTTGAAAGGGCTGCTTTCTTCTCCATCATCAGTAAAGGCACCAAAACCTCTTTTCTCCAAACTGATCATATTGGTGGAAGCGGAAGACGCTGTGTCTGAAACATCTGTCACAACTGACTCTGAATCTGAAAAACATGCATAAAGTTGTTAGCCATTTGATTCGAGATTTCGAGAATGTTTGAATAGTATCAGGTTCAATGTTGACCTGAATACTCAGTAGAACCGAGTTTAAATCCAGGATCACCCTCAATTTTCTGCTTCAAAGTTTTCACCACATCTTGAACACTACTATCTTCCATACCCGGAGGAAGAAAAAACTCTAAGACATAGTCATCACCGTTTTCAACACTATGCAAATAGATTGCAAAGCAGCTAGCTAACTTAAACATGCGTGCAAGGTAGACCAAAGAGTACTCTTCTGCATTGAGTGTGGTTACATCTCTATAAAAACATAAACTGCGATATAACAATGCCCTCCCTACAGCCCCATGGGATGACTGTTCCAGGTGTCGTTCTACACATTCTTTCCTGAATTGCCACTTGGTCAAGTCTTTAACATAAAATGGTAAAGCGGTTGTGGACATGCAGACTTTATCTATGCACTTAGTGTCGAAACTGCAACAACATTTCTTTATAATTTTATCATGTGTAACAAAGTTTGTTGACGGGGAAACGACCCATGTCTGAGCAAGAGGTAAATGGTAAATGTCACATACAGTCTTCAGAATACCCTTGATTTTATCCAGCTCATTTTGCCGAGGAACCTGTATATAAAAGAAACTTACCACATAAGAATTCATAAGCAAAGGAAATTTTACAGTTTATTTTATTTTATTTATTTATTTATTTTAATAGCTATATATCAAAGGAGTCCCAACTCACATATACGGATCCATCAAATGCTTTTGGGCAACTCAGATTCTGTGTCTGCAAGATGAACAATCTTAAAGTGAGCAGAAAAGCAAGGATCTACAAATAGTATCTTCAAGTACGTGTAAGGGAAAATATAGAAACCTTCAAGGCACTGTGAAATTGTTGAACCTCATGAGCATAACTCACATACTTTGAAGACGTCAAGAGTTCAATTACACCAACACAAGACCTTGTAGTTAAATCAAAAACTGGTAAAGCCAAATATCCATGGAGATCGCAACCAATAGCACACTCTTGTTGTGGAAAATATTTTGGCAAGTAATTAGTTAGATCCACAGTCCATTCTGGTAAACCTCGCTTAAAGACTCGAACAGGAGGACTAATGTCTCCTTCTTCCTCCTCATGATCCTTACCCACAACGTGAAGGTAGCGCTCAGAGTCCCTCCTATACAAAAGAAGTCTTTCATCCCTTTCACCAACACCATATGGTTGACCTTTAGTTGTCAAAATCTGGTCATTTCCAATGACACTCTGTAACCAAAACTGAGCAAGAACATATGGCTTGCGGAAAATTAAAAGCTTTAGTGCAGCCTCTATCCTGTCCTGTATCATCTGATTGTTTTGGTTGACAGCGTCAGCCCTCAGCTCAGGACCTAAAGTTTACAAGAACGGAAAACCTCATTATGATTTATGAATATGAAAAAAAAAAAAAAAAAAAAAAAAAAAAAAAAAAAAAAAACTTATAGTGGTGCTACCATTAACCTTTTTACAGATAGAACTGAAGGCTTATTTAACAGGAAAACAAATGAGGTTTTAGTTTGCAAACCAGAACAATGCCAAGCTATAAACAAAATCAGGAAAATAGACATACCAGCACCGGTGATTGCGGAATCAGATTGAGAAAGTCCCTTTCGGTTTCCAAAGACGCAAAGTTTAGGCAGGTATCTCGACTCGCTGGAAAATGATAGTGCCGGCGCTTGTATGGACATCTTCTTACTCAGCATATCTTTTGTCCAACCTATACCAGAACAAAAAACGCTTCAGATCCATCTGAATAATTCCATGGCATTTTAGCAGATTTTTCAGCTTCTAGACTTATATATACTGCGCGAGTAGACTGTAAGAGCCTGTTTGACAAAATTGAATAAATAAGTACTGCGTGAGCAAGAAGCGCAATGTTTAGAACCTCAGTTTCAAAGTGATGTTGAACGAAATAGGACCGCCTAATATGTACAACCACTTTCAAGTTTCAACACCCTTTTTGAACACATGGGTGCAATACGAAATAGTCAAACTGTTAATGTTTTCTTCTTTTGTTTTTCCTTATTAAATAGAAATCCGATACCCAAGGACTTAAAAAAAAATGGCAAGAATGCAACAACAACAACAACAACAAAAAACAGAGCAACAACAACAATGAAAAAACAGAGAATATAACAATTCCTAAGATAATTCATTAAACGATCAGGTTCATGAAATTAGGAGTATCGTCAACGAAGATGTTATAATATCAAACCTAAACTTCTAGTGTTATTTCAGTAGGTGATACAATGTTTTGAGCAGAGGACTAAAGATTTCTTGATGACTAGCTTAACCACAAAAGTATGAAAGCAAGTTAAATTCAGGATGACGCTCAAGAATGTATGTTAACAACTACAAAAAACCAATGAGTAAAGATATAAGGTAAAAGAAAGGCAAGAACAACATAATAGATTAATCAAAGAAGTTAAAGTTAATAACTAATTGTTAAAGAAAAATTACTGTATGTGTTTGTAAGATCCAAATGCAGACATGTACAGTAAGGGGTGTTTGTTTTAGCTTTTATGAGCTTATTTGTGTTTCGGCTTATATTTTATAAGCCTCAATTTTCCGGCTTTTTTTGAGACTTTTGGGCTTATATAAGTTTATTATGATATATATAAGTTTATTATGATATAATAAACTTATATAAGGCCAAAAGTCTCAAAATAAGCCAGAAAATTGGGGCTTATAAAATATAAGCCGAAATCAAATAAGCTCATAAGCCCACATATACGCGTAAACAAACACCCCCTAAATAAGGTTAATCCTGTTTCATGAACTTTACATCTCTTAACTTATGGACTTATGGTGTACGTTTAATAATATCTACATCAGTACATCTTGTTTAAAAGTCACTTTTTATCTTCGAGAAATGCTAACAACAACCCTTAGTAAGTTGATTTATCACTTCTAAACTTTCCAAAATTTTAGTAAGTGGATGTGGAACTGTACAAACTGTCTAACTGGGATTTTGATTCGTATTTAGTACAGTAAGTAATAAAACTAGTAAATCAATCAACTTAACAGAACCCAAAACAAACATTTTTGTTGCCCGGCTTAATTAAGTAAAGCACCCTAAAAAGTACAAACACCAACAAAAGATTCAGGTATACTTTTTCTAGTTCATTAAATGCCACATCAACAATTCGGCATAACGATATTGCATAATTAGATCATCAATCAATCTAATTGATAAATCATCAAAGCAAACCATTAAATATGATAAACATGGATCAATAACTCTAAATCAAAACTCAAAAGTATATCAAACTACTAAAGTACTAATAATTGCCTAATAACAACTCCATAACGAAGGGGGGAAAAAATCAAAATATATCAAATTAATATTAACTTGATATGCTATATATATAATACAAAACGATATATAAACCCAAAAACAACTTACGGATCATTGTGTGTAATGTGAGTAAATATAGTACAGTAGCAGATGATCGTAAAGCAAAGCATATATACTATAGACATAGTTTGATAAATGGTTCACTTACACAAAGCGTGATTCAGAGAAACCTAAGATATATTTTGTTTAGGAAATGAGTTGGGGAAGGGATACCACGAAACCAGCGACAACACCTCTTTATAATAGTAGCTTTTTAGTTAGATTAAATTATGATTCGCAATTAAAAAATGAAACATTTCTAATCTAGTACTGTACAGTAAACGTTAACGTCATATATATGCGCTCATGCTTTACGACATTAGTACTGTACTTCCACTACTTTAGAGATTCATGAACCAGATTTTAATATTTTAATATAATATATTCATGAACCATTTATGATTTTAATATTTTAATATAATATATTAACAATTGCTAAATATGTTGTGTAAAGTTGTACTTTATGCATTATTACCATGATTTAGTCGTGACCTCCCTACTCATCATAATACTGAGAAATAACTTGGCTGATAAATAATCATTTTTGTTAGGTAAAAAGAGACTAGAAACTGTGTTTAGCATATTCATTAAAGTTACTAATGGTAATTTAGAAAATTGAAATCAAAGACTGTTTTATCATGACAAACTTAATAGTTTAAGTGTTTAACTATAAGCTTATTATAATATGATTGTTTAATTTTATAAGATAAAGTGAAATGGGGGAAAAGCGTGATTTGACTTTACCACGCTAATGCTAGCTACTTCGTTTCCAATAATAGAAAGGGCCACTTTGTCCTATGATCTTATCATCTTTTTGGTATAAACAAACGCTCACTTTATATTTATTTATATCCAAAAAGTTCAACAACCCACCGGCCATCACATTAATATACTACGTAACATTTATTATATGAACATCACAGTCAATCATAGATAACTTTTGTGACTTGTGACCAAAGCATAAAATCGAAATGACATTATATATTGTATTTTCCAGTTCAATAACACGTCAAAAATGTCATTACCATTTTTGCTTAAATATTTTTGTACTTATATTTTATGACTTGCATCGAGAGTAAATCATCCATAAGACCATAACGTACACCTCAGCATCAATTTATTTCCACTTAGAGAGCACGGTGCAAAGGAGTGATACCCGCCGTTCGTCACAAAAAAACAACCAATAATACACAAATAAGTGTTATTGGTGCACCGTCCTTTGGTGCCATTTGTTCCTCTATTGTTCCAGCAATTGGTGTCATTGGTATTTCTCTTGTTTTTCTTTCGTGAGTGAGCGTGTATTTATGGTTGGGTATTTTGTGAGACCTACACGCATCAATAACAGTTACTGATTTTATTGCTAGAGATGGTGTTTTAGTTATTAGTGTGTTATTGAGAAGGTGATGGGGTGACGTTGAGATGACGCTGAGATGACATACCAATAAGTGTTATTGGTATCCTCCTACACCTAGCACTCATGCATAGCATGTACTGTTATTGGCACAAACGACGCTTATTTTAACTTCTTTTCTTTGACCAACTATTGATTCTTAATTACCGAATGTTTTTTTTCCTTATTGATCATCGTCACAATTTAGTAAACCTAGCTACCCATAACCCAACCGTATAATTTGCTTAACTTCTTTCACAACATCGTGCGGTTGGCATTAGCTCGCATTTTATTTATTATGTTGGTGGTATTATTGATGCCATAGATCGATTAGGTATTGTAAATCTTAAGAGCGTGAGGTATGGTCACATGTCGTTTTGGTACCGTTTGTAGCAAATGAGCGTCACCTCAACATTTTGCATTTCACATTTCATATTCATACACCAAAAATACCTCCCTTTATCATGGCTTGAGTCGTTGCGTACTGTTTCGCAGTTTTGGGCCCCATCATTTTTCTCATTTTTCAAATAAACTAACTTTTCATTCATAAAAATAAAAACACAAATTACAATTAAAAAAAATAAATAAATAAAAAAAAATACAATAACTAATCTTGTTATTATCCATATTTTCTCACTATTTCATCTTTTTGCATTTCAATGAGGAAGGCTCGGTCTGGTGACAAATTAGGGTCGGTTAGAGTATTGCGATACCTCAATTCTTCAATTCTTAGTATGCCCTCGTCTTTCCTCTTCGAGACCTCATACGTCGCTTTAGTGGCTTCTCGTTTGAGTCGAAATACATTTTGCATAACACCCACAAATTCCAGCGGGTTACTTCACGCAGTGCTCGACGAGGTTTCGGATTTTGTTTTTTTCGAGGCACGTGGCTTGCCTTGGGGGCGTGGCCTCACATCATCACCGAATAGCACAGCATGCCCGATGATATCAATCGGGTTAACGGGGTCGAGCGAATCCCACTTGGCGTGTTTTTTTTAATATTTATCACGCCCTGTCTTGAGTAAACGGTTTATTTCCCGATTTGGATTCATCACGATATGCTTGCCTAACATGCCTTAAAAGATCAGTGTCGTTTTCCCCACTCCGACCCAAACGTTTCAAATGTTTGTATATAGCGTTGAACCTTTAACAATTAGGGTTCAAAGTTTCCCACTTTTTCGTCAACATATCCTTGGTATATTTGTGATGAGAAGCTTTGTTGAACGCGAAAAGAACCTTGTTCTAAAACGAATCGTCCTTTTGCTCATTTCCGGTTCGGTCATCCTCAAGATCACTAACATAACACAAGGCTAATAAAGTTTCCTCCGTCTCCGTCCAACGAGAATGAGCTCGTACGGGTTCGGGTTCACTTTCCTCATCGGTTATGTTGATTGTGCTACGTTTTGCGAATCGTTTATTCTTCTGCCGCGGGACAACGTGGGCTCGGTTGGTGTTGGTGTCAATTGTGTTTATTGTTTCTTGTGGTGGATTTTATTGAAGATTTTGAAATTGTTGGTTAAGTAATTGTCATTGGTATTCTTGATATAGTTGCTCGAGGATTAATGTAGGCCTAGAGAATTGGGTGCCAAACGGAGGATATTGCGAAGATGTCGAGTATCCGGACAAAGGTGTCGGAGGGTTAGACGAGGATAATTGTTGTGACATATTGAGATTTAGAAAATTTTGAAAAACTTAATCGTTAGGAAGTTGAGCCATTTGCTATTCCACATAGGAATGACGAGTGTAAAAAGTGAACACACCTCTTGCTATAAGATATGATACTTCTTTTCTTTTGAAATAAAACAAAAGGTAACGTGTTTTGGTGACCTAATACAGATTTAGATTTGGCTGATTTGGTTATAAAATCAAATCATGATTTTGTCATCTTTAACTCTGTAAACCTCAAGGTTCACAATTTAGACCTTATTTTACGAACCGTCTAAGTTGTAGCGGAAAAGCACGTATATTAAAAAAGATTCTTTTCACATCAAATTTAGCATTTGCTCAAATGTATACAGCAAAAATTTACTAAATGTCTAAATAGTAAATACCATCTTTTATAAAGTTATAGCATACCTTATTTCAAATAAAAAATTGTGTAATAAAGTTAGTTATAATAATAAAAAAAAAAAAAGTTTGATGTTACACTAAATGTGGTATAAAAATGCGTTGACAATTGTGTTGCACCAAAAGTTACATCAGATGTCATGAGTTTGTTTGCGATGGTCCGATGAACCATAACGCCTAGACATTAATGTAATATTTTGGGCCTTACATGTTTAACAAACAAATGAAAAACTAAAAACATTGCAATGGAGGAGAGTAGAGATCTTGGTAATCAACTTTTAAATAAATTCTACATGAGGTAGGGTTGCAATTTATGTCGAGTTCGGGGTGATGGGTTTGCGGGTTCATATATCTCAACCTTAACCTAACATGTTTAGTTAATCGTGTCTAGAAGTTTAAGTGTTTAACGTAACTTGAACACGTTTATTAAATAGGTTAGTCGTGTCAACTTAGTTAAGATTTGAATTGAAATTTAAAGGTACACAGTAGAATTAAGAAGATGGATTTTCAACCCCAACGCGATATATTTAGGCAAAAGCTTAAAAACTTCAAAAGTCGATAGAATATTATAAGATATATACACAAAGTAGTTGGGCTTTTTGATAATTGTACGCAATACATAATTTTTAATTTTTAAAGATTCAACTATATATTTAAATAAAAACAGGTTGGCGGGTTGGAACCAGGTTGAGAATTTCAACTCAAACGTAACCTACTTATTAAACGGGTTTAGTTGTGTCGACCCAATTACAACCCAAACCTATTTAGCCTCAACCCTGGCCTATTTATTTTCGTCGATCTCGGGTCGTGTTTCGTGTCGAGTCAGAAATTTTCACGCATACCGTATATCTATGCGTCATTTGGGCATGGAGTGGCTAGGATTCTAACCCAAGAGGCCTATCTGGGCTGATGTACAGCTCATTATGTCAAGAGGCCTATCTGGGCTGATGTACAGCTCATTATGTTTTCTTTTGTTTATGTCCGGTGGGCATCTTGGTTTAGTTTTATTTCCATTTTTTATTTACGATTCGCTCTACTTGAAGGCTGGAGCTTCTAGTTCTATTACCATAGATATGCATTTCCCACATGAAATGTCGTCGTTTCATGTGGGCTTGAAGTTAGCCCGGCCCAAAGCCGTTAGCCAGACCTAAAGCCGTTAGCCTGTTTGTTGGGTCGATTATTTGTTGTGCACAAGGTACGATTTGCAATTAAATCCACATTGGCTCCACCGCAACGCGTGAGAGCCTGTCTTCTTGTTCAATAAAGTATTGGCCGCCATTCCTAAACAAAAAAAGTCCCTTGACAAAATTGGCAAAAGTATTGTGAACTCTATCCCAAATAAGAAATAGAAGAAACTTGAGTCTGTTTTGTCAATGATTTTTAATGTAAGATACATATTTTTCATATCTTAAAGGGGAAGTTTCTTTTTTTGTTAGCTAAAAGAGTGTGTGATGTCCATATTTATATGAGCCACTTATTGGGAAGGGTATTACAATTCATGCCTTGTGGATATAGACCAAATAAGAGAAATAGTAAGTCTCACTTAAAAAACAAATAATATTGAATGGGTTTGTGGACCATTCTCTTAAAAAAAAAAAAATGCCCCCAATCATTAGTGACTGGTTGATAACAAATCAGAATTGTGTTGATTCATCAGCACATTTCTGATTTGTTATCAAATTCAAATCATTTGCACTTTACTAACTCAATTCTTTATTATAGAAAATAACCCCACCTACACAACACGCACACACACAAATGGTTTACGTGAGTATTATGTATGCTGCAATAAGAAAATAACCCCCTTTCCCACAAGAGGTGTGGTGCTTGGTAGTGTCCCGTAGGGCAAAGTCATTTCCCGCATCCACGACGGACGAGTTTTTCTATATATCGATCGTATGCTATTATAATCGTTATCATCGAAGACATGGATTGTAAGTGTCTTGGTGAATAAAATATACTCACTTGTAATATGCAGAGTCATCAAAAACAAAGTCTTCAAGACACATTGAAGTCTGCCAATGCTCTTATAGACCTTCAAACTCTTACCATATTTTTCTGCATCCATCATCCAGATGGTTTCGACTTTCGTCACAGATCTACAAGTCCATTTATGGCATATTTGGGATTTTGATGTCACTGATGTCTGATACTACGTATCAATCAGTATCAACTTTAATGTAGTTCTTTTCTTTTGCTAGATAGTAAATAGTGATTCATTTTGCTAATGCAATAAACAGATTGATTCTGAATGACTTTGTCTTGAAGTATGAATGTTCAAGATCCAGTTGAGTTTTCTTAAATACAAATATACAGTATGGTTATGCATATTGCTATAATTTACAACAAATTATCAACATAAAACGCGTAACTCGAAAAAATCTTATAAAATTGTAGGGTGAAGGTTGCGGTCATCGGAACAGGTGATAGCTGGAAGGAGTCCGGACATATATTCGCAGATAAAACGAAGGTACAGTAGGACTACTACTGCCATGACCTATCCATAAAACAAACATAACAATTATAAACTACACATAGCTCACAGGGTTGTGTTTTAAGATGTGACAAGTAAGGACATGTATAAATAATTGTACTTCATCAAAACCTCAAGGTAGTAGATGATAACCACCTAAAGGTGGTTAGAGTACAATATTTTATTCATGGTTTCACATCTTAAATATAGCATAAAAGTGCTATGTTTAGCAATACAACACTTATACTATATAAGTGTAATATAAAAGTGATTCATATAGTCAACATCAGGAGATAATCACAACCTGATTTGGCCATCCTAAGTCGATGACCAAGTCAACACGATCTATCATCTTCAAATTGAAATTTAAAGGATTAATCCATCAAATTATCAGCAATATTGGACCCCGAAAGTTCCAATATTTGAAATGATAGTCGATTCTTTCTGCTGTGCTACATTTTTCTTTAGAAATTTATGGATTACAGAAAAAAGAAATACAAAATTCAACATATGGAGCAGTTATTTTAGATATTTGTAGTTTCATTGCATTTTGATACACTGTTTTCGCTTTATATAAATATTAGCCTTATGAGAGTGCACTTGCACCTGAGCATATTTTGTTTATAGAGTCAAAACTATAGAGTGTAGATAATGTTATTGTGGAGATGTGTGTCAGGTTGGTATCTCTTCTTTCTTATAGCAATCCAACGGTTACGAAATCGTATGCCCATCACACAATCCCCACAAATCTCACGATGGATTTTGGTGAGTTATTGACCAAAGCATACAATCTTTTTTGGTCAGACTCTATTTAGGTTTTGAGTTGTGAGACGGAGTTTTTGATACCAAGCCAATGCATGTTTGATAAGACCACACAAAAGGATCAATTAGTGATACAGGAATTTGTAAATACAAGTTTCTAAAGTGAACCTGAGATTATGAGAATTGCTAGCAAAAAGTGCTTTTCTTGAACCAAAAAACAATGTGTTTTCTAAGTTAAGGATCTGTGTAGTTAGATCCATTAAAAAAAAGAAAAGAAAAGAAAAGAAAAAAAAAGTACTAGTATATCTATAAACAAGCAAAATCAGGTGCATATAACATGGAAAATTGTATCTATACCATAGAGAAACGGAGTTGGTTGGGTGGTACAACGACTTGCGCGACGGGATTCAAATTGAAAATTGGATTCTTCTGCTGCATACAATTATAATTATAAATAATTGGCTCTTGATTACCCAAAAACTAAGAATACATGTACTTCCTAAATAATTGAAACTGAAAACAGGGCCTTGAAATCGAAAAGAGGGTAGTTAACGTAAACTTTTCAACAATCACAAACTTCCAAATGGAAAAAATGCAACAAAATGACAACACGACTATTCAACTTAACATAATTTCGATTTAATCCATTCAAAGGTCAGATTCCTGGAACAGGGAGATTATCATCCAATATGTTTAAATATTGGAACTAAGTAACCCAAAGTTCCAGTTTTATGTCAGTAAGTGAAACATTATTCAGGGACCGTTAAAGTGATGGATTTGTGAATGTTAAAATTCTTGTTAAACTTAAGTCCTTGTATACCAAAATGAATCCTCTTTAAAAAAATAATTTAAGGAAATTCATTGGGACAAATCTATTTACCACATCTATAGTAATGAAATCTGCTGTTGAACAGGGGGCTAATAGATTCTTGATGATTAACTTGACCATAAAAACCTATAAGTAAGTTAAATAAACGATGATGCTCAAGAAAGTAGGTACATAACTGAAGAACGACGGTGATTAGAAAAACAAAGCAAAAGACAACTAAAAGTGCTGTTCCACAAACAAAGAAAATTAGGAATATTGTTCTAGAAAACAGGACAGCTAAACATTCAGAACTTAACCGAGCATACATCATATCAACATACACGGGATGATTCCAAAAACAAAGCTATTTAACCTATCATCAAAGCTTTGAAAATCCTCAGACTGAAAGCCTAAATTCGGCAATTACAGCAAAATAAAAACCAAATTCTTGTATTGCCTAAAATCAAAAGCCTAAATAACAAAAGCCCAAAATCAGAATCAGAGCACATAATAGGAGGATACGAACTATTTATATGAAGGTTCACAAATTCTTTACATGACAATGCAACTGAGTTTATGATTATGAACAGAATGGTACCCTAGACAGAATAACATTTACCAATAAGTAACGGATCTTTTCAGTAAAATTTTTTTACCTATTACACAATTGTCAACAAGTTTCGCAACATTAATTATTTAGGGAAAAAGTTAAGTTTTAGTAATCTCCACACTGGTAACATGATTCATTAACTTTTTTTCTAAGAAAGACAACTATTCACACTTGATAGACTAGAACCCACAACTTTATGTACGATTCATCAACTATAACCTAAAATCAGATAAAACTAGTAAATTCACTTAAAACTGATTTTCCTAGGGGCGTTAACGAGCCAACCTGCTTCTGGGCTACTTGGGATTGGCTCGGTAAAAGCTCAATATGAGCCGAGTTTAAACAATCCCGAGCTTCATACCCAAAGCTCTATTAGGCTCGAGAACCTAAATGAGTCTATAAAATATATATAAGTAGACGTATAATTGTATTATGTATAAATAAATGAGCTCGAGCATAATGTTTTTAACATAAGGCCCAAAACAAGCCGAGCTCCTGCTAAAACATAAGGTCCGGAACAAACTCTAGATTTATGACTCTTAAACGAGAATTAAGATTGCGAACTTAGGCAGGTCCGGGAAGGCTCAGCTCGTTTACACGACTGGGTATAATACTTTTTTCTAGTTCTGGAAAGCGATTAAATACGACATAAACAATTTCGATTTCGCCCTTGTTATCTAAATAATACAAAACGAATTAAATTCAAGAAACATATATCAATACAAAAACATAACGATATCAAATAAACCTATGAAATAGATCTATTAAATAACGGTAATAACCGTCTAACTCATTTCATAACCTCAAAACGAAGAATCATTAACCGAAAATATCAAGTGAAAGAGGAAAAACACACTAACCTAATTTAGTTATATCATTTAAGAAGAAGAGTAAGATGCATGAAGTTGTTTGATTAGCTTTTGCAATTTATCTCTCTTTTTTTCTTTTGGTGAGTGTGTCTGTCTGTGTGTGTGTGTGTGTGTGTGTGTGTGTGGAGAGTGGGGCTTGTGCTGCAATTTATACTCGAACTCGATGGTTGCTGAAAAAAGAAAAATAAAAATAAAGACAAGAAACTTCAAAGATGCTACTTTTTTTGTGTATCTCATAGACATAGATCCTAACTGAAGAAATAAAGTACCCAATAGATCCGGATTCTTTTTATTTAATTTTAATGAAAAAATAAAAAATAAAAAATCCGAAGTGAATATACAGTATCTTTCGTGTCTTGTTTGGAAAATACTGGGAAATTGGGAATTACCTCCTCCAAAAAGTAAATATCTGCATAATATATTTTTAAGCGTTAATTACCAAAAGGGTACTTTTTCTTGATCAAATTCCCAAAAGGGTATAAAACCAACTAGTTTTTCTAATTTGGTCATGTGCTAATGTACGATCGTGCGATCTCATTAGTTTCTTGACACGTGTCCCAGACAAAGAGCACTATACCAATCATTGCAAGCCCACCAACTATCACTTGTACCCCACGTGTGTATAAACAAAATGTGCGATTTGAAATGTGCTAATGTGCGAATTTCGGCCATGTGTCACATCTCCTTTTTGTCTTATTATTAAAAATATTAAAAGACTATAATACCCCCATCTTTATATAAAATTAACTCACCACTCATTCTCTCTCATTTATTTTTTTCACCTTTTCTCTCCATTTTTTCCAGTCAACACCAACTCGCCATCACCGCCACATATCAACACCACCATCACCACCTCATCACCATCGCCACCTGATCAACACCACCACAGATCCGCCATCACCACAACAGATCAACACCACCATCACCACCACAGATCCGCCATCACCACAACAGATCAACCACGTTGCTCGACCCAACAGATCCGACCATCACCGCCCCGTTAAGTTTATTTTTCCGTTCTTGTTTTGATGTTTTTCTTTAAAGCACGCCTTTGGTTTCCAAAGTCAAAATAAATAAGACATAAAGATGTACCTTCATGCAACTAAGTCCCATGGATGAGTAAAAACATTGTTGATTGAAAGGTCAATTATATAGACAAATGAAGAAAGAAACAAACAAAGGAATTGTCATCATTTCATGGCGAATTATGCAAATGAGGGGAAAAAAGCAAGAAAAATAAAGTGGGTGCCCGAAGAACCAAGACCAAATGATCAGGTGAGGTTGACTTGAAAAAAACATACCTTTGTAGTATAGGAACCATGTTGTAAAAAAACATTGTTTATAAGTTCTAATCTATGAATTATAATGGTGTCACTAGTTTTCTGTTTGATTACTGTTTGTATAAAGATTACTAACATGAGTGGTGAGTTAATTTTATAAAAAAACGGGGGTATTATAGTCTTTTAATATCTTTAATAATAAGACAAAAAGGAGATGTGACACATGGCCGAAATTCGCACATTAGCACATTTTAAATCGCACATTTTGTTTATACACATGTGGGGTACAAATGATAGTGGGTGAGCCTGCAATGATTGATATGGTGCTCTTTGTCTGGGACACATGTCAAGAAACTAATGAGATCGTACGATCGCACATTAGCACATGACCAAATTGAAAAAACTAATTGGTTTTGTACCCTTTTGAGAATTTGATCAAGAAAAAGTACCTTTTCGGTAATTAACGCTATTTTTAATTATGAGGTGATAGAAAAACATAAAGATTAAGAGATCAACCAATAACCATTTAACTTTTAACTAATATAACTTAAAAATCGTTAATCATTAGCCTAAACAAATTATACAATTATGACAAGCATTTAATTATATTTCAATAAAGCAAATGCTTTTAATAAATTTATTATTATTATTATTATTATTATTATTATTATTATTATTATTTTGATACATAAGTTTGCATGATACGTATATCACATGAGATATAACACAAATCATTAAGTTCAAAATTTTTAATAGACAATAGTATAACTATTTGTATTCATGCTTTTTATATATGAGAAAAGTTAAATTAATGACTAATATTTTTCTGCATATTAGGAGACAAATCTCAGCTACTCCTTTTATAAAGTAAAGAAATAATAGGGTTAATTAATATTATTAACTAAAATCCAATTTCACCCTTATTTAAAAAAAAAATACAAATAGAATATAATATAAAATAGGAAATACGTAGAAACACACGAGTACTGTTGAAAGCCGGTCATGAAACAACACACTTTTTGTCAAATAAATGCCTAATACAAATGTCATATTTTATTTGAAAATTAAAAGATATTGGTAGGCCATGTTTGGGGGCGTTTCTTTTTTTTGTTAGCTAAGGTATGTGTGGGGCTTATGTGGGATCCACGGCTGTTAAATGGTCTTAATGGGGAGAGTCTCCATTATACCACTCACATGGGGATAGAGGCACTAGTGGAAAAATTGTGGGCTTCACATAAAAACACATTATTTTATACTTTGTGTGGACTCATTCCCTTAGCTAAGGGAAAAAGAAAGACCCTTAAGGGGTTGTTTCTTTTTTCCCTTAGCTAAGGATTCATATGGCTCCCACTTCCATATAAGCATCTTAATGAGGAAGAGATGATAAATTAAGCGTTATGCATATAGAGCATTTAAGAGATTTTTGTGGGTCCCATCTAAAAAGTAATAATATTAAATAGCATCCCTTAGCTAACAAAAATCCGAACAAAAATCATATGAGTAAATATCAAAAAATTAACTGGCTACTTCAGTTTAGTTCGGTTTAGCACTAAAATTAGTGTTGGAAAAACTCAATAACTCGTATTGTTTCACTTTCTCTACATCACGCATGGGAACTTATTTTTGCTACGTGAAACGGAAAGAAATGCCAAAAGTGATAAGATTCAGTGGATAGAAACAAGAAAGAAATGATGTGTCATTTGTGATTTGTGTGTGAAACCGTGTAGGAGATGGTGAAAGAAAACGCGTTTGAAAGAGAATAATATTTGTGGCGATTGTTATTTGAGCTTAACAATATAAGACCACTTTTTCACTAATGCAACTTTATTCAACTAAAGACACCTTATGGCACGTTTGGTAGAGAGAATTTCAGAAAAAAGAAATGAAGTAGACAATAGAAATTCAGAGAATTGAAATCAGTAGAGAATTTTGTTCAATTCTAATGTTTGGTAACAAAAGAGACTTGATCCGAGAAATGAAAACAAAAATATATTTGTTGATTTGTTTTTAAATTTTTTTTTTCTAAATAACAATTCTAAAAAATATATATTTTTAAAAAAATAGTTTTTTTAAATTATATTTTTTTAAAATTTATTTTTTTTTAAAACGTATTTTTTAAAAAAATTTAATTTATTTTTTATAAAAATTATTTAAAAAAATTTATTTTTTCTAAATAACAATTCTAAAAAATCTATATTAAAAAATAATTAATTATATTTTTTTTAATTTACTTTTTTAGAAACCTTATTTTTTTAAAAACCTTATTTTTTTAAAAATTTGATTTTTATAAAAATTATTTAAAAAAATATTTTTTCTAAATAACAATTCTAAAAAATATATATTTAAATTTTTTTAAACTTATTTTTTTAAAAAATTTAATTTTTTTAAATTTATTTTTATAAAAATTGTTTTTAAAAAAATATATATATTTTTTAAAAACTTATTTAAAAAAAATTATTTTAAAATAAAAAACTTATTTTTTAAAGCTCAATTCTTTCCATTTCCACAACAATAGGGGTGGAAATCAAAGTTAACAAAATACAAAGAGGTGAACTCTTTGAGAATTCGAAATTCTCCGCCCATCTAATTTCTCAACCTACCAAACAAGAGAAATTAGTTAATTTCCTTTTCTTTGGTTTTATTTCTCTGTACCAAACACACCCTTAATTCCTATCGTCATTATTCAACAGGTAAATCTAATCTTGGAGTGAGGATACTTTTTTGAGAAAAGTATAAGA
Organism: Artemisia argyi; assembly: GCA_030686995.1. Classification (NCBI taxonomy): domain Eukaryota; kingdom Viridiplantae; phylum Streptophyta; class Magnoliopsida; order Asterales; family Asteraceae; genus Artemisia; species Artemisia argyi. The sequence goes on from CM060697.1 coordinate 171,869,907, forward strand.
TCATTGATAATAATCGTACAAGTACATTAAAAAATGTAAGATTATACACAATTACACATATATAGCATTACTTTTAAGGGTAAAGCATGTTTAAGAAAATGTAATATTATATAAGGTCTGAGACATATTGCATATTTGCATGACTGCACAGTCTGCACTTGCATCATACATACTCATCTTTGTTGAATGCGACTATTTGACTACTTTTTCTCTTGGCTAATATGCGATTGGTACTACGTAGTACATCATTGTCTCATTTTTGTAAATCTTCTAGATCTCTAAAGACTTTATTGTTATCAGCCGTCACTAGGTTATAGTTTCAACTCTCATGTTTCTTGTATTATGTTGTTAGTTTCAACCGTCATATGGGCATTTTGCTTATAATCAGTATGTGGTCTCAAGTTTTTGGTCAAGAGTTTGTTATAGTGTGCCACTTCTTATTAGTTTTCGGTAGAGTAATGGTTTCTTTTTTGTTTCTCGATTTTTTTCTTTTGGGTCCTCTCCTCTTTTAATTAGCTTGTTGATAGAGGAGGGATGCCTTATTTTGCATCTTGTTTTTGTGGTTTTATTTTAAGGTTGCCTTTCTAAAAAAAAAAAAAGTTTCAATCGTCATATGTCTTGCATAATCGCATTCTGTTGATTATTTACTATGCTGATGTTACAAGGTTTATTAAACAGGATCATAACGTTATATGCTTCTTTTCTTATGTTAGAAAAGACTAGAAGGGTACCAAAAATATAGTTTGCGATAAAATAATTTTATAAAATTCTCGAATAGTACTGTAAAGTTATTATTAGAAAAGCAAATAATCAAATAATATTGTTTACAAAAAATTTGATTACAATGTATATGCCGCTGCAACGCATGAGTACCTCTGGTATATGAAAGAGAAATTATATTTGTCCAATTATCCTTACTAATCCTCATACTTCAATAATCTTGACAAGTAAAAAAAACTAACGATTTAAATGATGCAAGATAATGAATAGAATACACATGTCACACCCATTTTAACCTCTTTGACCTCCACCCAATGCACACACTCCCAACTTTGTTCTTATTATTTTACTAACTCACATATTCTTTATTGTTGTTTTACTACGGATTATCAATTTACAATAATAATTATTCTCTAATACACAGGCTTAGAAAAAACACGCATTTTAACCTTTTTGACATCCACCCACCTACTATAATGCACACACTCCCATTTATGTTATTTTATCAACTCTCATCTTCTTTATTATTATTATTTTTTTTGGCAAAATAAATGAAATCTCTACATTATATATAACAGGAGGCATTTGAAGAATATGCCACCTCATTGCCCCAGTAATTCATTATCAGCCATGTTATCACATTCTGTCCATGTAAGCAATTTTTATAATTTATTTTGTATTTTTTTTTATAATTTATTTTGTATATATTTTTTTTTTAATTTTTGATGATGTACGCATTTTTTTTAAATTTTGTTAAAATTCCGGATGACATTTATTTGATTTAATTGATTTTTGTGTAAAAATTCGGATTTATTAAAATTAAAAATTTAGGCTTTACAAGAATCGAACCTAGGTCTATTAGTCCATGAACAAACATGATAACCACTAGACCAACACACTTTTTGGATTATATCTTACAAAACCAAATCTATAAACCAACACACATCCATTCCTTAATTATATATAATCAACAAATTATCTATTATTAAAAAAACACACGTATAAAGTCAAGTAACAGTGCCCCGCAAGGGAGTGGCATTACGGGATAATTTATCACTGTTTTCTTATTGGTCCTTGGAGTTTACTTTAGAGTTAATAGTCCACATGTCATCATGTGGTTGGTCATTTATGGTAATGATTGATGCTGCTACAGGGCCTTAGCAACAGTGCAGTGCCTTTAGGAACAGTGCAACCCAGCACGTGTAACTTTCACCTGTAGAACCTGTAACCTTAGTAATAGTACACTTTTCCCTTTGCATATTTTATCTCAAGAACAATCCAGACATTCTTCATCCTCAAAAAAACACATACACAAATTCTAGAGGATTCTTCTACAAATCCAAAACCTAGCAACATCACAAATAACGGTGTACTTTTCAAGTCAAACAAACAAACAAAACCTCTTTTGATTTCCATCTTCAATTAAGAAAAAACAACCTTTAATTTTTATGTGCTCAACTTCCAGCCACCGCCTCAAGTCTTGCTCAACCTGTCCAAGCCATACACAAGAATCAGGATATATACCCTTCATCTCAAAGGTAACATCATCGACACACATATGCGTGCACACATATACACAGTGATATAGGATATGTGTTAACTGAAATTGTTGTTGTCCAGGTGCTTAATGTGCCAGAGGCTAATGTTGAACTTTTTCAACTGAGTTTGGTGTCTTGCAGCAATTTGGTGTACGTGGAGTGGGTCAAGTCGGTCAAGGTGAACAACCTCGACATCTAATATGTCTGCATTAGAGTGTGGGTGGATAATGCAAAGCTGTTACTGTGTAATGTTCTATAATTTTTGTTACTTTATTTTACTACATTGCTTACATTTAAAACTTATGCTTATGACCTCAATAAGCTCTTTTAGCTAAGCGCTTTCAGTTATAGCATGTTTGGGTACTCAAAACATTTTGTTTTGTTTTAAATGTGCAATTACCAATAAGCTGCTGAAATAAGCTTTTGCCCAAACACCCCTTGAAGTAACCTTTTTAAATGATTATGCAGGGTAAAAGACCAAATGAACCTGACACAGCCAAGTTCATCTCAGCAATCGCAGCAGGAAAATTTCCTCCTTGTGGTGAGTACTTGAACTTTTTATACTTCGTAACACTCTTTTGTAGTCGCTAAGAATCACAAGAAGTAATGACATGCAATGTAGTGCATATATGATATATGTGTAATCAGTTAGATGGTTTGTGTCTGCACCCATAACGAGATTTAGACCATATTTGAGCGAGTCAATCTCTTGGCTACACATAAGGAGTGCACTTACTTTTGGCATACATGTGTTGTATTAGAGTAATGTAGGAGGTTCTGTTAAATGCTGCAACAAAAGTCTGTTATCAGATAATTAGATGTATTGAGTCTTTGGCAAATCTGACTATTTAAGTATTTAAGGAGGTCAGGTAATCAAAAGCTCTAATTAGTTTCAATGTTTTATACAAATCTGTAACATAAACAAGCTATTGATTTAATTTGGATTTTGTTTAATTTTTATAAACTAAGATTGTCTCATGAGTTTAACGAATATTAGAAGATGAAGTTATGAAATTTATTGCATAATTGTGTTATGTAGAAAGAAGCCGGTCAAAGCCAGTGAATAATCTGTGAAAAAACCTAAAAAGGAGAGAGATCTAAGCCGAAAGGCCACCGGGTTTCAATGCCCATAACGACAGAAGCTGCAGGAGTGGTACGAAAAATGCTTCGTTCCAAATACGACATCTTGGCTCTTCAAAAGCTCCTGGATTTTCTCATGTACCTGTTGGGCCTTCTTTACAATTTTTGGGCTTGCTAATAGACCCATAAACCAGGTTCCAAGGTATATATTCTGAAGTGCAATACTTTTTTTCATTTGAGTTGAGTTTACTCAGTCACATGAGCTTCTGAAAATGGATATGGAATCACAGTATTTTTTTTGTCTGTTTGAAATTCTACTAAATTGAATAAGGCTATTATGAGCCACTTGGTTAAAGATGGAAGAAGAGCGCTTTACACGACCGACTCTTTTGTAACACAAAGCAATACTTATATTTAATTATGTATGTCTTTATGCCAAAATTGTATCCAAGCATTCCACATCGACTTTAACACGATGCCGCCACAGCAACGTGCGGGCTTCACCGACTAGTTGATATATATAATGGAAAGCAATCTCATCTTCTTTATTGACATCCAACCTGCACATACTCCCATCTATGTTATTGTTATTTTATTAACTCTCATCATCTTTATTGTTATTATACTATCAAGTTACATTAATAGTTATTCTTTAGTGTATAGGCTTAGAAAATCAATAAGGTATTAACCAAGTGCATATCCTCTTAATGTATAAAAGAAAACTTTACATGTTTCGTTCACTTCATTTACCCAAAATCACACTCGTCATCCCTAATAAATTTAATTACATAAGTAAACTTTAATTTTCAAATTATTTGCATTAATATATAGTCTCTATTTTGAGAAATAGAGATTATCTGTGTAATAAGGAATAACGATATGAACTACACGTATGAAAAAAAAAAAAAAAAAAAAAAAAAAAAAAAAGTCTATCTCACATATGATCCCAATTTTTTAAAATAGGGATTAGTGATGCAACTAGTTTAAAAATTAAGTATCACTAATATAGCTAAAATCGAATAGAGAAGACGAGAGTGATTTTGGATAAATCGCAGAGATAAAACATATAACTTTTTCAATATAAAAACACCTCTTTTAACCTAATTAACCTTCACCCACCTACTATAATGCACACACTCCTACCTTTTTTTTCCTCCTAATTCCATATTCTTTATTGTTATTTTTCAATTTGTATTAAGACCACTAGGTACCGTCAATGTTATCCTACGATATTATAACAATTACATGCAGTGATTTTCTGACACATATTTGCTTTCAAGGTGATAGTTAACGAACATTTAAAAACAATTTCATAAAACGTATGTCGGATGTTATGGGTTTTGCGTATGCACAACTTCTAACATTTTTAGTTCTATCATAAAGAAACATCTAAAACCACGACCTTTTCCTAATAAAAACACATAATATATAAAAACACCCATTTTAACCTCTTTTAACTTCCACCCACCCACCCACTGTAAGTCTGTAATGCACACACTCTCATTTTTTCATTGTTATTTTACTTACTCTCATCTTCTTTATTGTTATTTTACTATCAATTTATATTAATAATTATTCTTAATTGCACAGGCTTAGAAAATCAATAAGGTATTTACCAAATGTATATTAATTGTAATACAAATTCAAAAATAATATATTTGTACTTGCATATCTAATAAATTATACCCGCAACACAATACCCAAATTCAAACAAAATCAAAACCCACAAACTCAATTAATCTATATTTTAGGGATGGCAAAGTCTGCCCATATGCAAAAAAGTTGGGGTACCATGGACAATTTTTCAAAAGTTCGGAGGCTTTTTTGGGCATGGACATTCTTAATACATCTAACTAGGCAAAAATAATAGTATACTTTATTAATAACGTGTGTAATTGTTCACTTATGCGGTAAAATCATCATTATGGTTTCCTCTTTTCTTTTTGTTCTCTATTATAGTTTATGTTTTCATTATGTTTAACCCTTTAAACATATTGGCCATGCATACCAAACCCCTAATTACAGATCTCCTAACAAGTTATATAACCTAATTTAACATGTATTATGGGTGTTCATTAAATTCTTAATTGAACCTACTGTAGCGTAAGCTTCTAGACCAGTCTGCGTGGACGTAATCACCTTCTTCTTTCTTCTGCTTATTGGGTCGATCGAACTAGGGTTTCATGGGGAGAATCACAAGTTATATTGCATTAGATATCCATCGGTACTGCACATGTAGAACTAGGGCAACTATGAGCCTATGACTATGGAATGTAAGCAACTATGCAAGTTAAGAGATTAAGAACTCGAGTTGAATTATATGGTTGTGGATAACTATATAATGAATATGGGCTATCTCCTCCCTTTTTGTGGGCCAAAAATAGATAGTTATAATCGGTCTCAAACCCAATAGCCAGAAACAAACTCACTCTAGTCTGCCTCGCTCTTACTCTTGCTTTAAAAATGAGATTATCTAAAAATAGATAGGTATGGAGCGGGGTAGGCGTGGTAATAGTTTTCTAGAAAAGATAATTACTACTTCGTAAAAAGTGAAATCTATTTTGGGGGGTGTTTTAGGATCACATATTATTAACCTGTATATATGGCTTGGTGAATGCCGCATGTGGTTAAGCACTTTCTAACAGCAGGCGCAAATAAGCCAACAGAACATAAATTATGCAATCCCAAAAACACTTTCAAACTTGTATATAAGCCAGCCAATACACACTTAAACTATGCAATTCCAAAATCATTTTCTAAATTGTACGTAGGCTAATAATTTAGCACATAAACTATGCAATCCGAAAAGCTAGTAACAACCATAAAACTAGACATAATGAGGACTCAAAAGTCACAAAGCCACCACGACTGGAATGGGAGACAGAGACTTGCCACCTCAGCTAAGAACACTAATCACATGTGCTACAACTGAAATCAGTAATTTTCGGAGGATTGTTAACCTGTCGTCAAAAAAATATACGGAGTATGAAAAGATAGTCTGTGTAAGAGGATATATAGGAAGGAATACATAATTTTTTGAGAGAAAAAAAAAAAAAAAAAAAAAAAAAAAAAAAAAAAAAAAAAAAAAAATCTAGACAGATTATGTACCCGTGTTTGATCAAGGATTCAGCTGACCAACAGTCAAAAATTAATCTATTTCACAGATAGGCTGATCCTGTCACTGTCTGAAGTTGCGAAATCCAAATCAGCATCAGAAAGAATAGATATCCAATCATCTTCATCGTCAAGATATTTTAGAGTAAACTCCTTAACCTCTAACTTGAACCATTGTGCCACTTTGTTTTTAATCACTTCCAACAGTCCGGGTGAAATAGGGAAGTGGAAGCTTGTCACGTCCTCTTCATAAGTTACCTCCACTGTAACTGATGGTACTGGTACAGAGTCTATTCTAAGTTTTTTCAAAGGGCTGCTTGTTTCTTCATCATCAGTAAAGGTACTAGCAGCACATCTTTTCCCCGTACTCAGATTGGTGGACGACCCTTGGTCTGAAATATCTGTCACAGTTGACTCTGAATCTGATAAAACTGGATAAAAAGATTAATTGTTAGCCATCGGATTTTATTATTTATTTTTTGAATAATTTTGGGTTCAATTTTACCTGAGAAATCCATAGGTGATGTATCACCGAGTTCAAATCCAGAATGGACATCAAATTTCTGTTTCAATGTTTGCACCAAATGCCGTACATACTTAATGTCTTCCATACCGAACGGAAGAAAAAACTCTAAGACATAGTCATCATCGCCTTCAACACTATGCAAAAAGATTGTAAAGCAGCCAGTTAACTTGTAAATGCGTGCATAGTGAACCAAAGGGTACTCTTCTTCATTAAGTTTGATTACATCTCTACAAAAACATGAACCATGGGATGACAAAACCTTGCCAACAAAGCTACGAGACTTATCCAAGTGTCGCTCTTTACATGCTTCCCTGAAAGGCCACACACTCAAATCTCGAACATAAAATGGTAGAGCAGTTGTGGACAAGCAGACCTTCCCGATGCATCTGGTGTCAAAACTACTGCAACTCTTCTCTATATTTTTATCATGTGAAACAAAACTAGTGGATGGAGAGACAGCCCATGTCTGAGCAAGAGGTAAATTGTGGATGTCACACATGCTTTTAAGGATGCCCAATATTTTATCCAACTCATTTTGCCTCCATTCATTATGAACTTCTGCAGTAGCGGAATCCAATACTTGTGGACATGCCAGATTTTGTGTCTGCAAGATAGCGACAATTTGGAGATGAGCAGCAATAAAAGATGATGCAAAGTAGAATACAACAAAGTATAATCAATAATCAAAAAATTGTGAATATAAGCCGTTCCAAAAAAATTGTAATCAAATTAAAGAGGTAAGACGGAAACCTTTAGGGCACCATGAATTCGATTAACCTCATAATCATAAGCCATATACTTGGAACCCATCAAGACCTCAATCACACCAGCACATAATCCTGTAGTACAATCGAAGACTGGTAAAGCCAAATACCCATGCAGATTGCAACGAAAAGCACACCTTTGTTGTGGAAAATCTTTTGGATTGTAACTAGTTACATCAGAAGTCCACTCTGGTAATCCTCGTCGAAATACTCGAGCAGGAGGACTAACAACTTCTTCTTCATCATGCTTATCCACGAAAAACGCATTCTGCTCAGAGTCTCTTCTATAGGAATAGAGTTCTTCAGAGGGTACACCAAGACCAAAGGGTTGATCTAAAGTTGTAAGTTGTTGGCGTTTCCCAACATCACAAGGTGACCAAAACTGAACCAGAACGTGTGGCTCACGGAAGGTTAAGAGCTTTAGAGCAGCTCTTATCTTTTCATTTATTCCCTGATGACGTGGGACAAAAGCTTCAGCTTTCGGCTCGAAACCTGTAGTTTTGACAGCACAAATCAGAAGCACACACAAAAATCTAGCAGGGAGTTCATTTTATATCTAAACAAGCTAGAAACAAAATAAGAAAATAAGACATACCGGTGGTTATGGATTGAGACAAATCAGATTGATAGAGTCCATCCTGGGATTCTTCATTTTGAGACACCCAAAGCTGTGTCAGGTATCTTGACTCATCAAAACGTGGAACTGGCTGTTCTAATAAGATCTTGAAGTCTGTCATTTGATCCCTTGACAAAACAGAATGTGCACCTGATGATTTGTCTCTATTTGTGGAATCAGCAGTGCACTGAAATTACCCAAACAGAACTTAGGCAGCTTTCAAGTCTATATATATTGTTACAGAATGTCAGAATGTGCCCAATAAGATACGGAGTAATAATTATCAAATGAATAAAAGACTAGATAATAAGTGTGAAGGAATAAATCAAATAACAGAAGGCGAGTGTTGTAGCTCTCCAAAATCATATAGACCAAGAAGACTATTTGATGAAAGTGTGATCACAAAATGCAATAATTTGTTACTATTAACTAATTAATCAAAAGCTAAACAATATAGCCAAATATAGCATTGAAAAGTTATTTAAAAAACGATAGTAACAAAAGTTTCATTATTTCATAATCTCTAAACGAAGAATTTGTATAACCAAGCAAAAATTCATAAATATAAAGAAAGCAATACATGAAGTATTTGAGTAAAAGAGATAAAACACAAACCGAACTTAGATTAAGACCATGAGCATAACAGTTAATTTGTTTGTTTGATCTTTGTTGGTACGAGTGTGTGTGTTTAAACTTTAAAGGGTTTATATAGGACTCAACTGAATAAACACACAGAAAGAAATGTCACTTTCGTGGTCCCCGAAAGACAAAAAAAGGTCACTTTTGTAAAGTGATATCGAATAAAGTAATCACATAAGTGTACAGACAAACAATGATATTCACACGAGTTGGTTTTTAAGTAAACACTTTAAGAAAGTTTTCCTCGCGAGAATTTATTTGCAGACATTCACTAGAGTTCATGCATTAATTATTTTGTACATTATTGATATACCTTTTTGTTTGTTTGTCCATGTTTAAATAAAAAACTAGGTTGAGAAAATCATTTTTCTTACTTAATAATCTGTGATGAGGTTTGCTAATTATGGAGTAAGTGATTACTTTATTACATGCGAATGTTTTGACCAGAGGCGGAGCTACGGAGGGGGCACGGTGGGCACATGCCCCCCCTAAACATTCCGGCATAGTGTATTTTTTTCGAAGATTTTCGTGCTTGTCGTCATTTTGCCCCCCTTTACAAGTATATGAAATAAAGTCTGTAAATCTGAATATTGATGATTGAGTCATAAGAAGTGGCAAAACAAAATCTTACCGGAAAAAAAATCAGAGTTGACGGAAGAGAAAGGGAATGAAGAAAGGTTAAAATGAAGATGAGACACTTTCTCTCTCTTGTGTGGTCAGTGGTCACGTGCTACATAGAAATGAGAAAGCAAATTGATTTTGTTTTTCTATTCTCTATTTTATTTTTTTGTTATGATGTCAGTATTATTATTCTCTACTTGTAAATTTATCTTACGTTTAGGCAATATTTTTGTCACCATCTTTTTGTTTTATTATGTGCCTTTTTTACTCTCATTTATTTTTCACACACTGTCTTAGTAGAAAACTATATATTGCAATGCTAATAAAAAATCCAGTTACACACTAATCATCTTTTCCCGATCGCAGTCTAGTCATAAAATCAATAAACTTGTAAACATTTTGAATTTTTAAACTCTACATACTTAATTCTTCTTTTCATAATAATGAGTCTTTCCCAACTTAAATCACATGTTTGAGTTGGCTTAATTTACGTATTTAGCTGTTATCGTTTGCAAGGAAAAATAAATTTAGTGACACTTTTGCACAAGTTTTTTTCCTACTATAATAAGAAATTTTTTTTTTTGCCCCCCTAAAAAAATATGCTGGCTCCGCCCCTGGTTTTGACCATGCCTTTGTATATTGGAGTATGATGTTTTAACTATTTTAGATGCACTAAGTTAGTTTGACCAATAAGTAAAAACTGGACAAAACGAGCTAGAGTACTAAACTTTAGTTTCGGTTTAGCATGTGCAAGGGAATTTATTCTTTACATGAAATGGAAAGAAATGCGTGTTTTTTTCTTTCTTAACACGTAATGGGAATTATCTTTTCTGCATAAAATGGAAATAAATGTGTGATAGAATTCATAAGATCCCGATGGGAAAAAAATTTAAACATTGCAAGAAGACAATGGATAGAAAGAAATAACATGTCATTTCGTGTGTGAAACCGGGTAGTAACCATATAGCAATATGAAATGGTGAAAGAAAACGCGTTTACATAGAGGATAGACAATAGTCAATAATTGAAATGGTGGTTGAGTTTTTCCGATTAAAAGTAACCATATAACAATATGAAAATCATAGGTAAACGTACTATCAAATACTTGAGTACTTAAAGAATATATGCCGCCTCCAATGAATATTTGAACAAAGATATTCTCTTATAAAAAAAAGTTACTATTAGATACCATTTTGCATTAGAAAAATAACTTTGATCATCAATTATTTAATTTGAGCATGTGGTTATTAAAGCAAAGAAGTTTTTTTTTTTTTTTTTTTTTTTTTTTTTTTTTAAGTACTTATTTTATTATGACTCACCTAATCTGAGAATGTATTTATCCATCTCGTACACGTCAACATTAATTTATTTCCACTTATGCAAAGCATGCAGCGTGCGATTGGAGTATTTGGCACAAAGTCACAAACGGCTCTTATTCAATATTTTTTCTTTGACCAACTACTGATAATTACCGAATGTTTTTTCCTTATTAATGCCTTCGCAATTCAATAAACCTAGCTACCAAATGTCCAAATCGTATAATTTGTTTATCTTCTTCCATCAACATCAACATAAACATCTTCTTCCATCAACATCAATATCAACATCAACATCAACATCAATATCAACATAAACATCTTCTTCCATCAATATCAACATCAACATCAGTCAACATCAACATTATAGGGTTGATATCAACTATCACTAAACAGCTAGCATTCTATTTATTATGTCGTTGATATTACTGATGCCGTAGATATCGATCACAAAAGGTAATGTGTTTTGGTGACTTAATAGACTTTGATTTTGATTGATATGTTTATTCACCGGGTATATAAAACTTTTACCCAAAAAAAAAGTTCAAAAATCGAAACATGGGTTTGTCATCTTCGACTTTGAAAACCCGAGGTTCCAAAATCCGTACACTTTATCAACAACAACATACCCGATCCCATCAAAGTGGGGTATAAAGAGGTAGAATGTAGACAGATTCGACTCCTACATCGTGATAAAGCCGAAAGTAGAAATACCGCATATAGGAAGACATCTGACAAGTGTAAGTGTGCATAAGTGCTTATATTGTGCCGTAAAAGCACAATCTATACATTTTATGAGTTGTCTAAATTGTGTCGTAAAAGCACTAAACAAAATTCTTTTTACATCAAATTCGGCGTTAATTGTGAAAACATTGTAAGGTATTATGTTTCATTAATCCACCATTTATAATGGTAATTACGTGTTAAGCTTTAGAAATTCCAAACCCACAAACGAGCTTGGGCTTATGTATTTATCCTCTAACACTCCTCCGCAATTCGAGCGATGAAATCACGTAAGCTCGGATTGGTTTAGATAACTAAAACATAAAAACAATAAAAAAAAATGTTGATGAAGAGCTTCGACAGCAAGTGGAGATTGATCTTCGTAATGCAACAACAACGAAAGCAAAAGGAGTAGAGATTTTTTTTTCTATGGCAATCGGCTTACAGCGGTGCGTGGAGTCGCGTTCGAAGGCTAGTGACGGTGATATTGGAAGGTTTTTGTGCATAATTGAAAAACGAATGGAATGTCATTAACCACATCAGTCAACTCTAAACGGTTTGAAAGTTATAACAAATACAATATGCATATGATTTTTCGCTGAAAATTGCATGGTTTTTTAGAAAAAGGATAAAGGAATGCTAGAGTTTGACGAAGTGGTATAAAAAAGCGGCCAACCAGGTTTCAAGATCAGACCTGATATCATGTTGAATTGTGAAACCCATAAGGCATTATGCTTCATTAATCCACAATTTACAATGATAATTACATGTAAAACTTAAAAACACTAAATCATTAAACTTGGACTTATTTATCAATCTTCTAATAGTAATGTGTACATTGAAAATTTGCCCCCAATGACTGTTGTATAACTTATTTTATAAAAGAAAATGATTGAGAGGCCTAAATGCGTGACTAATTTTGTGAATAAATGCATGTGGCACTCTTTTATTGGTTTGTGAAGAAATGAATCATTTTGTTGTCACCAACACGATGCGAATTAGTTATGCCAATCAATTAGGTTTAGCCGTTTAGGTATACAATTAGATATACTAATTACTTATGCAAATCAATGCTCTTTTATAAAAGTATATTGTACTAACGCTAAGTGTACCTTCGTAAGTCCTTTTATTTTCTTAAAAGAGTAGATAATTGATGCAAAGGTTTGAGTTACACCAAAATCTGTGTAAAATTGCCGTGCCAATTGTGTCACCCAAAAGATTACATCATATTTTGTGCTTTTACCGAAGGTGATCTTGCGACCATGTTTAACAAACTCATTTATTTAATTATGACACAGCAATATGGAAAGTTGGAGATATCGGTAAATTAAGTTTTAATTAGTAGGATTCTTCGTGGAATGTGTCAATGTATATTATTTGAGCCATATGGTGGTATGGAAATAGATGTTTCACTTCATTTGACCTTGTTAGGCTCGATGGGTGGTCTGAACTTTGGCGTGGCTGTGATTCTAACTCAAAGACGCATGGTGGCCCGATTTGTTCTCTTTAGCGTATGTCCTGTGTCCGGTGGGCATCTTGGTTTCGTTTTATCCAATTTTGTCTACTGCTTATAGGGGCGTTCACAAATTGGGTAATATGAACAAGAACCAAAAACCGAAACCAAAGCGAACCTAATAAAACCAACCCGAAAATTTCAAAACGAACCAAACCGAATTAATATTCGATTTTCTGTTTGAGTATGATTTTGGTAAAATATAAATTGAATCGAAAACCGATGATGATTATAAAGTATTATTTGTTTTGCTATAGCTAGAGGAGTAGGGCCCAAATAGTATCTCGTCTCCCCACTAATTTTTTGTAAATCTTATGATTTTCTAATAAAGTGATGATGATGACTGAATAAACCCAACAACCCGATAACCAAACGGATAAACACCCCTATCTGCTTCTGATTTGCTTGTACAGTTTGTATAAACTACTTGTAGCTTCACTTGGAAAGAGTTATGGTAACTTGGTAAGTCATGCGTCCCAACTAATACTTAGTAATGTGGTGTAGAAAGTGAGCAATGGGCAGCAATGCAAACGTTGATCTAGGTATAAATTTAACTCCAATGGAGGATACATGGGTTTGGACGTTAGAAAGCTCGGGGAACTTCACTGTTCGTTCGGCTAGGATTGCAATTGATAAGGAAATGTTAATATCAAATGGTGCCCCAACAAGAGGGTGTAAGTTAGTCCCGAATAAGGTCAATATTATGGTTTGGAAAATGACCCTTGATAGGCTTCCTACTCGAGTTAACCTTGATGCTCGTGGCTTAGATATTCACTTAGTTTTATGTCCAATCTGTGAGGAGTGTGTTCAGAATCTGTAACTCATGTTTTTTTTAGTGCTTCTTCGCTGTGCAGGTATACAACAGGCTAGGCACGTGGTGGGATATCAATGTTCAAGATTTGCGATCTTATTCTCAATGGTTAGAGTGGTTTGGGTCTATTCGGCTAAGCAAGGTTCACAAGCAATTCTTGGAAGCGTCACTTATATCATTATGGTGGCGTGTATAGTGCTATCGGAACTCATGTGTGTTTGGAAGGATGCCTCCGAGAAAGTTTATTTTTTGATAACTTTGTTATGACATCTTTTTTATGGGTTAATAGTAGATGTAGCTCTAAACGTTTGAGCTGTGTTGGTTGCTTCAAAATCGGTTGCTTCAAAATCCAACTCTGTGTACTTCCATTATGTAGTTGTTTGTTTTGTTTCTAGCTTCTTGCTAGTTTATAAAATTTCCGCCGTTTAAAAAAAAAAAAAAAAAAAAAAAAAAAAAAAAAAAAAAAAAAAAACCTTCAAAATCATATGTCCAGTATAGTTAGAGATTTCATCAAAGATCTAGGAATCCGTTATATATTTGGGATTTTGCCGCCACTAATAATAATCAGTTGTGTTAACTAACATAGTTCTTTTCTTTTGCTAGATGATAAATAGTAATGCATTTTGCAAACTAGCAGATATATTGATTCTGAATGACTTGATCAGATATATTGTTTCAGAAGCAGTTGAGATTTCTCAAATACAATACGCCAATATGGTTATGCATATTATTATAATTTACAACAAATTATCAACATTATTATAATTTACAACAAATTATCAACATAAAATTCATAACACGAAAAAATCTTATAAACTTGTAGAGTGAAGGTTGCGGACATTGGAACAGGTGATAGCCGGAAGGAGTCCGGACATATATTTGCAGATAAAACGAAGGTACAGTAGGACTACTACTGCCATGACCTATCCATAAAATAAAAACATAACAGTTATATAGGTTTAGCTACACACAGCTCACATGGTTGTGTTTAAGATGTGACGAGTAACGACATTTATAAAACATTGTACTTCAATTATGATAACCTTAGTACTGGTTAGAGTACAATATTTTATGCATGGTTTCATATCTTAAACATAGCATAAATGTGCTATGTTTAGCAATACAACACTTATACTAAATAAGCATTATATAAAAGTGATTCATATAGTCAATTTTGGGGGTGTTTGTTTCGGCTTATATAGGCTTATGGCTTTTTTTGTTTTGGGCTTATGCGTTATAAGCTCACTTTTTGTGGTTTATATTGAAACTTTTCGGCTTACATAAGTTTATTATGTCATTTTAAAATTATATAAGCCGAAAAGTTTCAAAATAAGCCACAAAAAGTGAGCTTATGAAACATAAGCCTAAAACCAAATAAGCCATAAGCCGGCGATATAAGCTGAAACAAACACCCCAAAATCTGGAGAATTCATAACCTGACTTGGCCGTCCTAAGTCGATGATGAAGTCAACATGATCTATCATGTTTAGATTGAACTAAAAATGGATAATCCATCAACTTGTCATCAATGTTGGACCCCGAAAGTTCAATATTTTGAGTGATAGTTGTTCTTTTCAGTGCTAAATGTTACTTTAGAAAGTTCTGGATTTTGGAAAAAGGAAATACAAGATTTATTGTAAGTAGATGTTATTTTAGACATTTATAGTTTCATTGCATTTTGATCCAATGTTTTTGTTTTAAATAACTCCCAGACTTATGAGAGTGCACTTGCACCTGAGCATATTTTGTTTAGAGTCAAAACTTTAAATGTAAATAATGATATTGTGGAGGTTTGCGTGTGAGGTTGGTATATCTTCTTTTTTAAAGAAGTCTAACAAGCACGATATTTGTATGCCCGTCACAAAATCCCCACAAATCTCAAAACAGATTTTGGTGAGTTGTTGACGAAAGCATAATCATTACTATTTTGGTTTTAGTTATGAGGCGAAGTTTTTGACAAGCCATGTTTGATAATAGGCCACACAAAAGGATCAATTTGTGATAAAAGAAACTTGTGAATACGAAGTTTCTAAAGTGAAACTGAGATTATGAGAAATGCTAGTGCAACAAGTGCTTTTGTTGAACCAATTAAACCTACAATTATATCTATAAATAAGCAAAAACAGATGCATATAACATGAAAATTTGTATCTTACCTGCGAGAAACGGGGTTGGTTGGGCGGCACAATGACTTTGCAACAGGGTTGAAATAAAAAATGGGGTTCTTTTGCTGCATACAATTATAATTATAAACAATTAGCTCTTGAATACCCAAAAACCATGAATACATGCACTTCCTCAATAATTGAAATTGAAAACAGGGTCTTGAAATCGAAAACAGGGTACTTGAAAGTAAACTTTTCAACAATTATGAACTTCAAAATGGCAAGAATGCAACAAAAAGACAACATGCCAATTCAACTTAACATATTTTCAATTTAATCCATTAAAAGGTCAGATACCTTGAACGCGGAGATTATCAACCGATATGTAAGAATACTAGAACAAAGATACTACCCCCAAAGTTCCAGTATTATGTCAATAAGTGAAACATTATTCAGGGACCGTTCGTATGGATTTGTGAATGTTTAACTCCATATCTAACTTAAGTCCTTGTATACCAAAATGATTTCCCTAAATAGAGTAATTTAGGGAAATTCTTTAGGACAAATCTACATACTACATCTATAGTAATGAGGTTTGCCCTTGAACAGGGTACTAAAGATTTCTTGATGCTTAACTTGACCACAAAAACCTATAAGTTAAACTATGGATGCTGCTCAAGAAAGTAGGTAAATAACAGAAAACTAAAAGTGCTCTTCCAGTGTAGAAGAAAACTAAACGTTCAGAAGTTAACCGCGCATGAACTTTCTACTTTTGATCGTCACAAATTGAATTATAATCAAATTGCTTTGGGTCAGTTACCAATGCCAGTAATTGACGATTACACAATTCGAACGATTTTAAATTTGCCTGAAATAAAAACTTAATAACTCATTTTGATCTAAAAGAATGAGGTTTTTTATTTGGTGAATAACTAGAATTTGATTAATACCAAAAACAAAGCCATTTAACCTGTCATCATAGCTTTAGAAATCCTCAGACTAAAAGCCTAAATTCGGCATCAATAGCAGATAAAACAAAATCCTTATAATAACTAAAATCAAAAAGCCCAGAATTAGAATCAGAGCACATAACAGGAAGATGATGAAGAACCACCGGTTTCTCTATGCAACTACAAACTATTTATATGAAAGTTCACAAATACTTTACGCCAACATGCAACTGAAAATCTGAAATTATGATAACGAGAATTATACCCTAGACACAATAGCCTTTACAATAAGTACCTGATAACACAAACACGACCTATTTAACCCATTTATCTACACAAGTAAGCAAACTAAATGTGTTGGATGGGTCAAAGTGTCACACAATAAACGGGTTAGCGGGTCGGCCTGTTTGACCCATTTATTTAAACATCTAGTCATGTTACACGGATTAGATAAGTACAATGCTTTGTTTTGTGACTATTCACAAAATCTTAAAATGTCAACCCTCAATTGTTTATCTATGTCCTTTCTAATTTACACAAATAACTGTTAAAAATCTAGGTTTTCGAATTATACACAACTTATTGAGCTTGAGTTTTAGCCTTTAAAAAGTGTGATTAAACATGGTGACGCTGACATTATTTGGGAACACCAGGTTGGAAACTTTGTTCGTACATAGTCTTAACATTATTGCAACCTGGTGTCCAAAAATTTAAAAAGAAAAAGATTAGTGCCTCAAAGTGAAATTGAACAAAAATTTGGTACCTTTTTATGCGAGTTGTCCTATTACACATTTGTCAGAAAGTTCCTCAACATTAACTATTTGGGAAAAAAGTAGAGATTTAGTAATACCCACATATGATTTCTATGTTTGTTGCTAATACAAGGGCAACAAAATCTGGTTAGTTTATGTGGAATTGGACTACTGTACGACTGGTAGGGGAGCAAAATCAATCAAAAACCGAACCGACATGACCTTATTCGGTTCAGTTTTCGGTTTAATATAATTATGGTTTTCAGTTTCGGTTTTACTCGGCTCGGCTCGGTTCGGTTCGGGTCAAAAACAAGAAAAATACACCTAAACTATCTAAACCGGTTTCGCTAGGTTAACTTCGGTTTGGTTTCGGTTTCGCTAGGTTAACTTTGTTCGGTTCTCGGTTCAGGTTTTCCTCAAAATCGGTTTTTGGTTCGGGTCGGGTTTGGCCGATTCGGGTCGGACTTGACCCGTTGCTCGGCCCTTCGACTGGAATCACAGTTGTTAAACACTTAAACCCATACGATTCGCGAGTCACTCATACAAGTCAAGTCAGATTGCACTTAAAAAGAGGTGACTCGGTTGTCAACTCGACTCCTGGCTGGCTCGTACCCAGTCAACTTGTGACATGGAGTAGACTCGACTCATACAATAATATTAAGGATTATATAAATCGAGTCAAAAGCCGAGTTTCAAATAAACCAATGATACCTAATAACATCTCCGTATACGTTAATAAACTAAACTTCAAAAGTGATAGATCTAAACATATGTGATCACAAAATGCAATATAGTTAATTACAACAGCCAAAAGCAATTCCCAGATAAAAAAAACGATAATAAGAGTCTAATCTTGTTAGGTGCAAACAACCTTAAGTGGCCACGCTAACCTCCTAAAAAGGGAGGGCTTTACCTGGTTTGAGTCTGTGTGGCGGTGGGTTCAAACCCCGTGGATTAGTCGGCCAAAAGGTCAAAAGTAAAAACGATGAGTTTAATCATAACCCAAAAAAAAAAAAAAAAAAAACGATGAGTTTAATTATAACCAAGCAAAAATTCATAAATACATTAAGAATACACTTGATCCAGAGTCCAACACGCGAGTTCCTGGCTGACTTGTACCGTGTCAACTCGACTCGTGACTCTGAGTTGATTGGTACGAGTAAAGTCAAAATTGCACCTAAAAGATGCGACTTGGTTGTCAACTCGTAAATACACTTAAAGTCCAACACGCGAGTTCCTGGCTGACTTGTACCGAGTCAACTCGACTCGTGACTCGGAGTTGACTGGTACGAGTAGAGTCAAAATTGCACCTAAAAAGAGGCGACTTGGTTGTCAACTCGTAAATACACTTAACTCAAAGTCCGACACGCGAGTTCCTGGCTGACTCGTACCAAGTCGACTCGACTCGTGACTCGGAGTTGACTGGTACGAGTCAAGTCAGATTGCACTTAAAAACAGGTGACTAGTTGTCAACTCGACTCCTGGCTGACTCGTACCGAGTCAACTCGTCTCGTGACACGAATTAGACTCGACTCATACAACAATCATAAGGATTTCAATCCCAATAAATATATAATAAATCGAGTCAAAAAAGCCTAGTAACAAATAAACCAATGATACCTAATAACATCAATAATTACAAAAGTGATAGATCAAAACATATGTGATCACAAAATGCAATAATTTATTACGTAGTAGTATTAACTGATCAAAAACTAAACATATATAGCAAAATACAGCATCGAAAAGCAATCTAAAAAACGATAGTAGTAACATACGTTTCATCATTTCATAGTTCAATACGAAGAATTTAACAATAAGCAAACAAAAAATTCATAAATATATTAAGAAAGTGTAACATGAAGAAGTATTTGAGTGAAAGAGATAAAAACACTAACCGAACTTAGATGAAGACCAATCAATCGGCGTTGAGTAAGAGATGTTTGAGGTGGTTTTGGTTAAGAGGCTTTTTGCAGTTTATGTTATGTTTATTTGACTCTTCTTTTATACTAGAATTCAATTGCGGGGGTCGGGGTGGGGTTGGAGGTAGGGTGGGGTGTAGGTTATTTAAAGCAAAAAGAGCATCTTTCAACTACATTATTTAAAGCAAAAAGACTCCTAGTACAAAAAGTATAAAAATTAATACAAATAATATACAGTGATGCATATTGTATAATAAAAATATATGTTTATAGGATGATAAATGGGGTGTGTGATTTACTCATTTTTTTTTATCTCCTACTAATACTTTTAAACATTACTTCATGTTCTTACACTTCATGTTTTTACACTAGTCTAACAAAAGAAAATGATATTACAGTAAAAAAATTGTGTGCTCACTTTTATTTTATTTATTTTTTATCTTAATATAATGCTTAATAAAATAAAATACCAAATTAAAACTTTAGTGTATTGAATAGTGTTACTCCATATTTAAAGGAAATATCGTTATTTCAAAAAAAAAAAAAAAAAAAAAAAAAAGACACGAATGTTGTAAGCAGTAAACGCATATTTCCATAATTTTCTGACGAAACTCCATATTTGAAGATAGAAAATGGTTATAGAGCTAAGATCCAAGATCATCTAAGCCCTTCATCCTAACGCTATATTAGTATTCTTCTTCTATTTTGTTTTTAACAAGTTTGCATCGACTTCATTTCTACTTTTTTTATTCAAAAGTAACCATTTGTACACATACAAGTACAACACACAGAAACACATAAATAGAAATGAGGTCCACATGTTTTGCTTGCATTTTGGCAAAACTACGCTGTTGTTTTTTTAAGGTTTTACCAATGGCAAAAATAAAGGAGAGGCTGTGTCTAAGGGTTTTGAGTTTTGACAAAGCAACACTTTCTCTTGCCTTGCCACTTAGGGGTGGAAACGAGCCGAGCCGAGCCCGAGCCTGTCAGAGCTCGAGCTCGGCTTGTTTATATATATAAAGCTCGAGCTCGAGCTCGAGCTCGTTTCGAGCCTAATATTTTGAGCTCGAGCTCGGCTCGTGAAAATTTTCACAAGCTCGAGCTCGAGCTCGGGCTCGTCTAATTTGTATGATGTTTTAAAGAAAACAAAGTTAAAATAGAGCTCGGCTCGTTAATTACATAAGGCGCGAGCTCGTTTACCACTTTTAAGCTCGTTTATATTTATAGACAATATATATACGTATATATTTCTCGGGCTTGTTTAGGCTCGCGAGCCTACTCGAGTTTTTTTATAGAGCTCGAGCTCATTTAGGCTCGACTCGTTCGAGCTTTTTACCGATCCGATCTTGAGCTTTTCACGAGCGACTCGGCTCATTTCCACCCCTATTGCCACTAAAGGAAAATAAAAACTCATTTATGTTGCCCCCATAAGGCCAATGCACAACCTCTCGTCATGTGCCAACTGCCAAGAAAACTTGTAAAGCGAATCTATATTAAAAGCATAGACAATTTGTTATAGATACCCATCGATGGCAACAATCATTCGGAAGCGTTTAAAATCAACAAGCGGTAAGAAGTTTGATTGAAAAACTTGTTTGGCAACAAAGCAACGAGAGTTAATATATTGTCGAACAGCTTCTATTATGGAACTGCTCCAGCATTTTGTTTATAAAATTACCAATATGCACTTCAAAATAACGTTCAATTTTTTATTTTAATGTGTATATACCTCTTTTGGTAATTTACATTTTATAATTACAACTATAATTACGTTATCAAACGTGTTTTTTAAACACTGCTTACTGCTACTACTTGTTTCTTACTGCAACTACTACGTGTCGCCAAACATAGCCTATATGATATCGAAACTGTTAGATTTATTTTTTGCTTTTTTCTCTAAGAAAAATATATCAACTCAAAAAATGAGAAATAGATCAGCTTGAATGAGTAATACTTTCCATCTCACAATTTAAAATCTTAAAATGGCTAATTAAGGTGTAACAAAATAAAAAAGCAAGACAATAGTACTCAGACGAATAAAAATAATCAAGTAGGTGTCATAAATACCAACAGGCAAAAGTAACACTATACTTAGGGGGTTGACAGTGCATCACTCACCTCAAATCATTTCTCTCACTTACACTCAATCTTTTTATGCCACATCACTTTCCCACTTTCTCCTTCACTCACTCACTTTTTATTGGCATCACACCCCTCACCCTTCACTCATTTTTTTTTTCCTTTTTCCTTTTTTTTTTATAAATTCTATTAAAATTTATTAAAAACTAAAATTTCATTAAAATTAAATAAACATTACATAATATTATTAAAAAACATAAAATACCATTACATAATACTAAAAAACTAATTTTCATCGTCCACCTCGAGGTATGGTAATTATTGAGCGTGAATATGCTCCATAAGATCAAAGCTGACACGAAAATGTGTATCCTCATCTCGTATCTCGGCTAAGGCTGCTTCGTCAAACACCGGTTGGATCAGAGGATCCCGAATATGAACCGGCGAGATTGCGGTACCGGCGTCATGTATAATCATGTTATGCAATATGACACACGTATAAACTAGTTTACTAATTCTTTCTATTGTGTGTTGCCGTAAGGGTCGATCCAGTATACCCCATTTACCCTTGAAAGCACCAAATGTCCGTTCAACATCCTTTCGAGCCGACTCTTGTACTTTCTTGAACTTTTTCTCCTTCGGGTCGGTTGGATATTTGAACGCTTTAACAAAAGTAGACCATTCCGGATATATGCCATCACAAAGATAGTAGACACGCTTGTACATATGACCATTCACAACAAATGGGCACTTAGGTGCCGTACCATTACGCTCGGTGAGGAATAGCGGAGATTGCATCACAACATTCACATCGTTGTTTGAAGGCGGTCCAAAGAACGCGTGCCATATCCACAAATTTTGAGACGCCACTGCCTCCATCATAATTGTGGGGTATTAACGATCACCCCTTTTATATTGACCCCTCAATTCGATTGGACAATTCCTCCAAACAAAATGTGTGCAATCTAGGCTACCGATCATACCCGAAATGTGATGTCGAGCTTCGTGTACTTCGTACAAAAATGCAACATCATGACTTGTTGGCCTACGTAGAAAATCTCGAGCATATAATTGAATAATAGCCTCACAAAAAAATTGAAGGCATTCACGTGAAGTTCTTTGTGCCATTTCTAAATATTCGTCAAACTCATCCGGTGGTATACCGGTTGAGAGTTGTCTAATGGCAGACGAACATTTTTGTATGGCTGTGAAACTTTTTTCATTCTAGCATCATAACCTTCCTGAAAATACTCGAATCTAGCCTCAATAGCTTGCGTGATTTTTAAAAATAAACTTTTAGGCATACGATACCTATCTTCAAAAAATTGATCATCGAATTTTGGATCTTCACAAAAATAATCATGATGCAATCTTTGAGCAGCAGAGATCCGATTGCGTTTTACTGATTTTTGTGTCGACTCAGCTGTATCTCCTTCATCTTTGTCAATCGCGGCAGCAAAAACATCGAGACTACTATCGTTAGACCACTCGAACGGCTCATCTAAAAATAAAGGCGAACCAATTTTTTATGCTCTATATACTTGCGGTTGGATCGGATTTTTTTTTTATCGGTTTTTTTTTTTTTTTTTTTTTTTTCTCTGATGTTGTGTGTGTTTACTTTTGTTGTCCAATATATATGCACAAAAAAAAAAAAAAAAAGCCGTTAATGGCCAACGTTCAGTTTTTAATGCCTTCCAACATTCCAATTTCAAAAGTTTACATGCGGTGAAGATCCCCGCATCTTAGGCTTGCCGTGCGATAGGAGAGCACCGGCGGCGTTGTTCCCGCAGGGGATGCCTGCTGTGCCGTGCCTCCCCGCATGAACTGCCAACTCCCTTAACATATATGTGATGAAGTTCGCTAATTACGGTGTAAGGGATTACTACTTTAGGGAGAATTGCATATATACCCACTAAAACTCAAAAACTTGCATATTTTCTCAAAATACAAGTTTTCAATGCATGATGTACAATGCAAGTTAAGCATGTTTTGAGTATATATGTAAATATACAAGTTTTAGTGGGTATATATGCAATTGCCCCCACTACTTTATTACATCTGAATATTTTGACCATGGTTTCTTATAACGATGTTTTGACTATACTTAAGTTAGTTTGACCAATAAGTAAAAACCGGACAAATAAAAAGTTGATAAAAATAGGCTACTTCAATTTAGTTTCGGTTTAAAAAATATAATAAATAAATAAATAAATAAACTCGATGAGATATGATTTGTCTTGTTTCTTGCTTATCCAGCACATGTGTCATATGTGAAACCGAGTAGTAGAAAACTAGAAATGAATTGGTGAGAGAAAACGCGTTAACATGAGCTTTTAAGATTAAAAATAGAGGGAATTTTATTTTTGCCCAATCACAATAAACTGATGATCCTGAAGGCCTAAAAAAATGTGTTTTTCCAAATTAGACCGGAATTTGAGCGACTCCATTAAACAATTTTTTTTTTTTGGTAAAGGGAGTAATCCTGTATTCTGGTAAATATATTAACCAAGTGAGACTTTCTTACGAGAACCATCTTATCTGCGAGAACTGAGATAACCACAAAAAACATACATGCACGACTTCAATAATTGTGTTTTTGCACTATGTTCTAAAAACAACATACATGTTTTAAGAAAAAGATAGTTGTTCTAAATAATTTGATAAGAAATTGGAAATACAAAATTTTTCTTCGAAGGTGTGCATGTGTGTTCTTATAATGCATGCAACGACAATATTGCAGCCGTGTGTAAGGTTTTTGTGAAAAAAGAGGATGAGTTCATGATGATATTAAAGAACATTGGTGGATACTTACGATTATTGATGATTTGCATGTATTTTTATTTTATTTTAAAAGGCGTGCATGTATGTTTTTGGTGGTTCTCTCAGTTCTCGCAGTTAAAATGGTACTTGCAAGAAAGTCCCCCTATTAACCAAAACGTTTAAATATATTAACCAAAACGTTTAAGTACAATGGATATGACTATATAATGAATCGATGGTGAATTTTTCATTTTGGTAATTTTCTCTAATAAAAACTCTTTCTCACATTGATACACAAAAGTTTCAAGATCTTTAAAGGTTTCTTGAATTTTAATGAGAAAAAAATGAATTTGAATTCCAGATCTTTAATTCTGGCAAGTTCATCGAAGTGGGTTTGAGTTCCTACTTTTCATCGCTTGTAATGTTGGGGATATTTAAGCAGATCTAGTTTGGGTATGTTTGACGAAATGAGCAGGGACTTATATCATAAGCCGAAATTAAAATTTGTATTTCTATAAACTTGTTTAGCAAATTGGCTGAAGCTGGAGCTTATGATTGCAAAATTACTAAAAATGACCTAATTAAATGAGTTTTTATATGCGTTAAATATTTTTTTGGGTAAATAAGTAATTCATTCTTCAAAAGCCCCGGGCTAAAGTTTTTAGCCCCTTTTATGAGGCTAAAGTTTTTAGCCGACTTATTTTATAAGCCCTTCCATATGTCCCATAACAAACAAGATTTATTTTATTAGCCCACTTATTTTAAAAGCTCAAGCTCTTATAAACCCTCGCCAAACACAGCCAAGTCTTCGAAACAAGCAGATCAGATGGTGGTTCATGGCGATGCTAATTTCAAATCTAGTGGATGATGATACGTTTGATGGATGTATTCAGAAAAAAGCAAATTCTAATTTTTCCCCACCACAAAAAGTCGGTGACCTTTATATTGCAAGAAAAAAGAAAAAAAAAAAAAAGGTGTTTCCTCAAACTAGACCAAGACGGCTTCGATGACAATAGGGCGACCTCATTAAATATGACACAAAAAGAGTAAAGAAATAAATGAAAGGACAAAAAACAAAAAGACATTCGTACCCTTGTGTGGACTGGAGATAACGAGCTGAAATAACAGTCGTTACAATTTTAGACTAGCAGCAAAACAATAATTTAAACGTTGAAGAGGATTGTAGTAATTTTCTTGTAATGGCATACGTGAAATCTGGCTAAACCACATAGACTAACAGTGTATTTTAATCAAATATAAATGTTGTCTTAAGGATACACATTTTCTAAAATTATCAGCAAGCAAAAATGATAAAATGATAAATTATTTGCAATGAGCTAGTATATAAATTAAGATCTTGAACCAAAAGGCTAAATGAAATCAGCTGTGCATTTGACATCAATAAAATATATAAATATCCATTTATTACTTCATGTTTCCTTTTGCGACTTGTACATATAATTTTGGTTTCTTATGCAATTATAAGTTTTCAGGTACTTTAAACATAACTATAATATAAGTTCCAAATAATTTTGTGCAAACATAACTATAATATAAGTTCCAAGCTCACCCCTCACACCTCACACTTTGGCTCCAACTCGAGCTCCATATACCAGTTCTTGCAGCTCCAACTCCAACTGACCTACATACATAAAAGTGAAAAAATGTACTGTATTTAAAAAGACTAACTGAAAGTTGTTAAGACTTGAGACAAAATACACAAAATCTTGGCAAAGTTCCAAAATAAAATGTACTCAATCACTTACCAATGATCCAGGATATGACTCATTTACTGTCAAAACTTAATCAGCTGTACAGAATAACCTGATAATTCCACTGCCTGAAGCTTTAAAAGCAGATGACACGTCGGTATTGATACAAATGAGTATCAAATCATCATCTTCATCCCTGTATTTTAGACGAAGCCTTTTACCCTCTAACTTCAACCTCTGTGCCACTTCCTTTTCCAATTCCGACAGTTCAAATGGATTAAGGAGCCGGAAGTTTATTGTAGACTGTCCAAAAGAAACCTCAAAAGGAACTGAGGGTACCAGATCAAAGTCTACTTTATGCTTTTTTAACGGGCTGCTTGTCTCTTCATCATCAGTAAACATAGCAAGGCACCTTTTCCGCATACTCACATTGGTGGAGGACCCTTGGTCTGAAACATTTGTCACAGTTGACTCTGAATCTGAAAAAACAGCATGAAAAGTGAAATTGTTAGCTATCTAATTTGAGGTTGTTTATATAGTTTAAGGTTCAGTGTTTACCAGACCAATCTATAGGTGACGTATCACCTAGTTCAAATCCAGAATCAACGTGAACTATCTGTTTCAAATTTTCCACCACATCTTGAACAAGTCTACCATCTTTGGCGCCCAACGGTAGATGAAACTCTAAGACATAGTCATTATTGGTTTCAACACTATGCAAGAAGATTGCCAAGCAGCTAGCTACCATGTAAATGCGTGCATAGTGAACCAAAGGGTACTCTTCCTCATTGAGTTTGGTTAAATCTTCCCAAAAACATGAACTACGGGATACCAATGCCTTCCCAACAAACCCTTTTGACTTGTCTAGGTGTCGTACACTACATTCATCCTTGAATTTCCACTTTAGCAAGTCTCGGACTTCAAATGGTAAGCCTGCGGTAGACATGCAAACTTTCCCGGTGCATGTAGTGTCAAAACTACTACAACACTCCTTTATAGTTTTATCATGTGAAACAAAACTAGTGCATGGAGTAACAGCCCATGTCTGAGCATATGGTAAGTTGTAGCTGCCACACACACTTTTCAGAATAGCAAAAATTTTGTTCAACTCATTGTCCCTCCGTTCGTTGGGAATCTGTACATAAAAGACATCTGCCAAATAAGAATCCCAAAGAAAAGAAAAAAATATAGAATTAGAATTTTGCCAAAATACTAAACCTGAGTGATAGAATTTGTAGCATGATCATCAAATGCTTGGGGACATGTCAGATTCTGCGTCTGCAAGTTAACAATTTGGAAATGAGCAGCAATGCAAGGAAGTATAAATTAGAATACAACTATAAACATGATTCAATAAATAGTGGAAACACTAATATTCTTACTCCTTTAAATCGCATGTTAAGCTTCTAAGGGATACCTTTCTTGGCCTTTTGGCTAAAATCAAGTGTAGTATTAAATCCAGCGCATCCTAATTAGTGTATAACCCCATGTGACCTAAGAACCATTGTAGCCATAGAAAACTGGTAAACGGATGAGGTTTACCTTACGAGTCTTGAAATCAGATTTACATGGCCTAACAGAGGTATCTGCATGACCGTTTCCGACCCTTTCCCAAGCTACCCCCAAATGTGTACCTAGTATGTGAAGTGAGGTTTGAGCCCTTGACCTCTTGTGAGGAGGTCAAGTGGCACACCGCCGTACCATTGTAGCCATAGTGTTTTCCCTAAAGCAAAGTGTTACGAGTAGTTAATTTTTCTTCTTCTGAAAACAAAGTCGAAAATCCTAACGTGCCTAAAGGGAAAGCAAAATGGAGTTA
Source organism: Artemisia argyi (assembly GCA_030686995.1). Classification (NCBI taxonomy): domain Eukaryota; kingdom Viridiplantae; phylum Streptophyta; class Magnoliopsida; order Asterales; family Asteraceae; genus Artemisia; species Artemisia argyi. Next base: position 171,897,984 of record CM060697.1, read on the forward strand.
AGAGAGACCTAACTGACAGACAAACCAAGCAAGACTCAAGGAGATTATAAAGAAAAATGATGCAACACATATCTGTACCAAACTATGAGATAATTAGGGCATTGATGTTATTTACTGCTTAACTAAAAAATAAAAACCAAGTATAAAACACCAAAAACCACAAAATATAAAGAAAGTACAAGTGTGTCTAGGATTGACAGATATTATTAAAAGGAAACCTTTAGCGCCTCGTGAATTTGTTGAACCTCGTATGCAAAGCTCCTATACTTTTTAGACCGCAAGACTTCAATCACACCAACACATAACCCTATAGTTGAATCGAAGACTGGTAAAGCCAGATATCCATGAAGATTGCAACTGATCGCTAAGTCTTTTTGTGGGTATTGTTGCGGTGAGTAATTAGTTAGATTAGAAGTCCACTCCGGAAATCCTCGCATAAATACTCGAGCAGGAGGACTAATGTCTCCGTCTTCATAATTTGTACCCATAACATAAGGGTTCTGCTCACAGACCTTTCGAAACAGATATAGTTGTTCCTCTGTTACACCAAAACCACATGGTTGATCCATAGTTGTAAGTACTTGGTGCATCCCAACGACATGAAGTGACCAAAACTGAGCAATAACATGTTCCACACGGAATGTTAATTGCTTTAGAGCGGCTCTTATCTGGTCCTGTATTTTTCTCTGATTATGTGGGTCAACACTGTCAGCACGCAGTTGGAAACCTACATATTTGACAAAAAAGTGAGAAGCACACATAGTCACTTTCATTAGATGTATCAATTATAATAAAATAAAACATCTTATATTTCAAGAATACTGGTATGGATTTTATGACCATTTTATTAAAGCAAAATATTATAGTAGAAAGTGGAATCGCTAGATCATTGATCTTTAATCACCTACAAGGATGATAAAGTCACCTATCTAAACTTACAGGTATGTTATAGCAAAAAAAAAAAAAAAAAAAAAAAAACAGAAGCTTTTATAGGTGAACCGACACTTTGACAAAGTCAATCCTGTAAAGGGCATGCATAAAGAAATACATACCGATGGTTTTAAAGTAAGATGGGTCTGATCGAGGGAGTCTCTTCGGTGTCTCTTCTTTTTCAGAAACCCAAAGTTGATTCAAGTATCTCTCCTCGCCAGAAAATGGAATTGCCTTTTCTAAAAAGATATCTTTCCACTTCATTTTGGTTATCTGATTTCTAGATGAGCCAGAACCTGAACCCCAAGTCGAACGTGAACCTGTTAGTCTGTATGCCTTTTTGGATTTTATTGACTGCAGGGACAATCGCTTCAAGTCCATATTGAAATTGGGCAGAGCTTAGCTTCTTGATTTTTATATGTTTCTGCACCAGTAACACCTTGGTAAGTACTGAATGAAAGAGAGGCTCGGTAAAAAGGGACAATTGAATGAAAGATGACTGCCGCCTATAATGTAATTTGTAAAATAGATAACTGTTTTAAGCCTGCTGGTCACTTCAAGAAGCAGACAGCTTGATAAAAATGAATGACAAACAATGGAATCTCAACATTTTATAATAATTCCATACCGACAAGGCGACAACACAGACCACTGCTACAGAAAAAATGCGAAGAAGTAATATCATACAAATTCAATAATACCAAACATAAACTACCAATGTATAATCAATCACCATTGAGGAGGAAATTTCACACATTAAACATGTATAATACACGTAAAGCTATGAGCCTATGAAAGTTTAAGATCAAATTAGGGGTGGCCTAGTGGTAAAAAGGTTTTCGACCATCTTCACTAAAATGTGAGAGTTCTCAAGTTTAGTTTCTGCTTAGTGCAAACAACCCTTATGTGTCCTTGCTTGTGTTAGTGTGGCGGTGTGCTCAAACCCCGTGGATTAACGGCCAAAAGGCCGGAAACCATGGTTACCCAAAAGAAAAAAGTTATAAACAGAATCAGAAATCAGCAAACATAACAATGCAGTTGAGTGATAATAATACCGTATAAAGAAAATCTTTTGCCAACAACTAGACAACCATTTCCGTAACAAATAGAACCCATTGCTATATGGATCAATGCTACATGTGATTCTAATATACTAAAACATAGAAAAGAAACCAGAATACTATAACTATATATGTAGCCATTTATAAGACGGGAGGTAATAATACCCCACCGATGCGTCATGCTCCTATGTGGCACCCCCAACTATAAAATGGAAAATCAGATACTTCGGGTGCATTTAGTTGAGGGAAAACACCCTTGTTTTCCATAAAATGTTTTGTGGAAAATAAAGAAAACAGAGATCGCGTTCAAATCAGCGTTTTCCAATAAAATGTTTTGCAAAACACAAAATCTCCTATTTCCTAACTTAACAAGGAAAATTACAAAACAAATTTTAGTTTTTTTTCCTTGTTTTCCTTTTTTAACCCACAACCCTCCCTCCCCTTCTTCAAAATAGAAAATACAAACATCAACTAAACGTGTTTCTATATTTCAAGTGTTTTGTGAAGATAAATTTTCCTTCCAAATTTTTACAAAACTAAAAATTTTTCACCAACTAAACGCACCCTTCGCATCTAATAACTAAAACCTGATTCACCTATAATCTTATAAATTCTCAGTTTCCCTAAAAACACAAACAAGACAAATAATTATACTTTTTCATTTCCTAAAAATAATCGTATATATAAACTAACACAAAACAGCCAAAAAACTAAAATTCAATACCAAAAATCGAAACATGGATAGATCCATCATCTCAACAACACGCGAGTATCAAGTAAATAAATAATCAACTTATTTAAGCTCAACGAGATTTTCTTGAGAATTAATGAACACGTACATCGGATCCGATTATATATATGTTTTTGTTACAGATTCATCATTGATGGATACAAGAAGAAACAAATATATGAGAAAGAAGAAAAATGACTTACAAAAGAAACCCTAGAGAGAGTAGTTTTTCAAGTAATGTGTGTTTCTTGTGTGAGAGAGAGAGAGAGAGTAAGGAAACAAGTGCAGCAGTTTAGGTGTGGCAAAGTGTGTTGGAGGGAAAAGGAAGCTTCTTTGAAGTCACAGATTTTTTGTTCACACGTGGAGAAAAGAAAGTAAAAAACAGTTGTTGTAACAATATTTTCTAGCTATTTTTCTCTGTCTCATTAAATGTTACAGTAATTTTTACTTTCTTTTCATAAATATTTTAAAAAATAGGTAAGTGTTTTTATTGATTAAAAATATAACTAGAAAATAAATATAAAAAAAAAAACTAAAAATAACAAAATGGTTATATTATAAAATGGAACACTACAACAAATTTATCATTTTTACACGCTTTTTTTTTTCACACTTTATAAAGCGTGAACTTTTTCTTAAAGGTATTCACATTTAAGAGTGTGAATAATTGTTTCAAAATCTTCACACTTAAAAAGTGTGAAGAATTTCAATCTCACACTTAAAAGTGTGAAAAATTATTTTAAAATCAAAAGCATCACACTTAAAAGTGTGAAGAATTATTTCAAAATCAAAATCATCACACTAAAAAGTGTGAAGAATTGTTTTAAAACTCTCACACTTAAAAGTGTGAAAATATTTATAAACCTTCACACATAAAAGTGTGACAATATTTGCTACACCTAATTGGTTCACACACATGCTAGTGTGAACTTTTTAATTCTTCACACTTTAAAGTGTGGCGCCATGCTCTAATAAGTGTGAGCATGTTACTATTTTGTTGTAGTGGAAGAATTGTTTTTTTAAGATGTTAAAAACATTTTTTTAACGATAATAAAACAAGTAACAATGACGCTCAAAACATATATAAATCCTTATAAAACATACTTCGTAAAACTTAATCATGACATACCAAGACGCATATATAAAGTTTTAGACTTTGTAACACGTATCTAACTAAGAACACGCATGATAATTGTTTAATACTCACAATAATGTTTTACTAATTATATATTCGTTCCAATTAAACCTACAAATGTATAAATAAAATGCAACTAACATTTTATAGTTGGAAATTTAGATTAATTATACACTAGAAAAAAGTCAAAAACGTACTTGCGCTTGCCTTTCCCACCAAACTACGTGGATCAGTACAAAAAACAAAGGATCAAATAGGTCCAAATTATTTATCCCCGCAATCTCTCTTTATAAAGTATAAACCTCTTTTTTATTCGTAAAAGTAAAACTAGTACTACTACTTATGGAGATAAAGTGACTATTTTATATGTATGTCTTTTCCCCTTGTTTCTATTTGTTATGTCGACTTTTGGGGAGTTTGACGTGGACTTGTACAGTTGTACAACTTTATCATATCGATTACAAATCGTACTGTATTTATTAACTAAAAATGAAAAATCAGATAGATTTATTTAGATTCTTGGTATCCCTAAAAAACGCAAAAAAAAGACATTCAACTGTACTTTTCACTTTCTAAAATGACTCAACAAAACTAACAAAAACGAATATTATCATCAACGAATCAATCTAACGTAATATTCGAAAAGCAAACAATCGGAACATATAGATAGATCCGATCAGTTCAACAACATACAAACTTACTAAAACTTGTTATTAACGTCAACGTTAAAACGAGACTTGTAATGCAATAGAAACAAATTTACAGATCCATTATAGCATGCATGTTTAATACTAACTGAAAGTTGAGAGATAAAACAAGAAACAAATTATATAATCGTTATAACAAGAAAGAAGGGATAGAAATATAGCTAGATCATGACTTACAGATAGCAATGAGATAAAGAGGAAGAGCCTAACTAGATAGATAATGAGATGATCATGTGTATTTGTAGTGACATGTGTGTGAGAGTTAGTAGCGAAAAAGTCCAATTAAAGAAGATCGAGTTGGTTGGGCAATGGGCAGTCAGTGAAGAATCTATTTTTTAAATGTCAGATATTGTTGGTTCACACGAGGGCTTAAATAACTTTTTGTAGTAATAATTAATGGAGTATAAAATTTGGAACTATATGTGGGTAAAAACAATAATAAGCGGTAATTTGTACCCTTAAGCCATGTCACGCTGAGACAGCACCTTGCCGACCCCTAAAGGTCAAAAGAAAGTTTTTCAGAGACGACACTTTGTTTATTTACTTGCGCTATGTGACGACACTAAGAAAGTTCAAGATATGTATTGAAGCTAGAAAACAAGCAATGTTAGGTTAACTAAATTTTATTAGTAACGAATATGCCCTTTACTTTTAGAACTTTGAGTCTTCGACGTTACTAAATATACTCACAATTAATCCTATTATTTATTGTTCACTTTTGTCATTTTTTTTTTCTCCTGTTTTTTGAACAAACATTGTTTCTCCTTTCTAAACAAAAAAACTTTACGTTTTTACATTTTTTTTTCTCATCGAGAACTTAATGCTACCTAACTGCACTTAACGCTCCATAACAAACTGTAGAAAACAATTGCCATTCACGTTGATGTTTGATATATAATTATGTTATTTTGCGATCAGGGCGGTGGACATATCCATGGACGGAGGATTTAAGGGGCAGGGAGGGGTTGTGGCCCCTCCAAAAGTTTGAGTTGTAAGTAGTAGTCATATGTTATATTTGTGAAACTTGTGAAAATCTAAAATATTAATATGCTAAAATCCATGTTCCTCCCCCCCCCCCCCCCCCCAAAAAAATTTTAGAGAAGTACAATATACTTTCTTTTTGTATTATGGATGCTTTATACATTAGAAATTATATTTTGTGTTTGAATGATTTTGGCCCCCAAATTAATTTGTTCAAGTTCCGTCCCTGGACATATCATTTAAAGGTATATGGTTCGAGTCATAAGTGTCCATTATTTGAAATGGGAGAAAGGTTAACTTCTTTTGCTATGCCACTTTTGTTCGAAGATAAGCGATCGAGGACATTTCATCTCTAAACGACTTTTCTCTGTTCTATACCTGCCAATCCCTCTCTCAAGAAACATCTTTGTTATTAGTCAAATTATTACGTTGGACATAAAATTTTCCTTTGAGTTCAAAGGATTTGTCTTTGTCGAACTTTGGGCTAAGAACGACCGAACGTCTATCTTAACAAGATAAGATGATAAAAGATAATTTATAATCGTTTTCATTTTATTCATCTTAAAAACATAGAAGGTATATGTTAAAAGATTGATGTAAAAAAGCTTGATTATAATAGGATTAAAAGGGTGCTCTAATCATGGTAATATATCTTGCTTTATGTGTAGCCACAATTCGCTTTTATGGTATGTTTAAAACATTTTTTAACGGTAATTTGTAGCCTTAAACTATGACACACTATGACGACACCTAGTGACTCAGCCGACCCTAAAAGGCCAAAATTAAAGTTCAAAAAGCGACAGTTTGTTTGCAATATGAAAATGAAACTAAGAAAATGAAAGATAAGAAATGAAAACTAAATCCATGAAATAAAATAAATAACTACGAGGATATCCAAACTTTTACAACTTTAATTTATGGTTACTAAATATCCCACACTTATTATTATTTTATTTATTTTAATTTCCTTTTCTTCTTTGTTTCTCATCTAAAGCTAGGAAAAGTTCGAGTAAAAATTTTCATTGTTTAAACTTTAAAGTAAAATTTTGTATGTATGTCTTTTTCCCTTGTTTCTCTACCTTAGAGGGCAAGGTGTGGTAACACCAAATAACATCATATCACGTCAGTGACATATCATTTCAACAACAAATAACATAACACCATGAAATCATAACACCACTTTTTGAGACCCATTTTTTTTTCTTTTCCAATTATTAAACAAAATATATTTCATTTATTACATAAAAATACTTTCAATTATTAAATAAAACAAAATACACTTTCATTTAAAAAAAAAAAAAAACAAAAAAAAAAAACAAACTCACATGTATAATCCTGTTTTTTAGATAAATGGTAACCAACACATCCTTATCTATTCTTTCTCACAAAAAACACACGCCTATACACACACACTCTCTCTCGACACACCCCAAAACAACACACACTCTCAAAACACATCAAAACACCAAAAGCAACTAATTTAATCCCAAAAACAAAACAAAAAAGAAATAAAAAATACAAGCTTTGCGTTTTAACTTGAGTTATTGTACCAACGGTGTTGGTAACGCAGCCCGAACGCTGGACGACGGGGTATGGTAACGCAGAGGCAACGCAACCACGTAAGACGAAAAGTGAGCCAGCTAGGACGAAACGGCGTTGGGGCGTTATGATTCCCTGCGCTCTTATGAGTTATGTCTACTTTCGGGGAGTTTGACATGAACTTGTACAAGTATAATCTCGATTCGAAATTGTACTGTATTTATTAACTAAAAATGAAAAATCAGATAGATTTATCTAGATTCTCGGTCTCTTTAAAAACGCAAACAAAACATTCAGTTATACTTTTCACTTTCTAAAATGATTCAACAAAATAAACTAAAACTAAAATAATGAGAATATCATCACCAATGAATTAAGCTAACGTAATATTCAAAAAGAAAACAACCGGAACATAGATAGTAGATCAAGAGGCGGAGACAAAAGGAAGCAGTGTGGGCATGTTTCCCTTAGCCAAAAAAATTATAATGTAAAATTTTTAAAATATCTGTCAATTATTGTAATTTGTCTCCCTAATAAATCGATTTATAGTGTAGTTTTTAAAACTATCAAAGTTTGCTTTTTCGATTATAACTTTCTGACTCCGTCTCTGGATAAATCCAATCAGTTCAACAACATACAAACTAATTAAACTTGTTATTAACGTCAACCCTTAACAAGACTTATAATGGAATAGAAACGTATTTAAGGATCCGTTGTGGCAGGTTTAATACAATTCGGAGTTGAGAGATAAAATAAGAAGCAAATATAATTATATCTTAAGAATAGATATAGTTAAAATGATTCGCATAGCTTAGAAAGAATAGCTATAGGGAAAGCCTAGGCCTAGGTAGATTATTAGATGATCACAGTATTTAATTTGTAGTGTGTGTGAGATAGACTTGGTAGTGAAAAAGTCATGTTGAAGAAGAGTTGGTTGGCTGTCAGTGAAGACGTGAAGTCGTGAAGTATAAGCTCTTTTTAAAGTCAGAAATTGTGGATCACACGAGGGTTATTTAAAGTATAATTTTCTAATGCATGCATTATTGCCGATAAAACTTGAAAGTATGCAAATGAGCAAATCAATTCTCAATTTGGAACTATATGTATGTACCATTTACGTAAAAACAATTCCCATCATGTTAGTATTCTTACGAGTACGTTAAAAACAATTTTTAGCTGTAATTTGTGCCCCTAAACCCTGACACACCGAGACAAAACCTCGCCGACCCCAAAAGGTTTTTTAAAAAGGCGACACTTCGTTAACAGTATTTAACTAGTCGGGTAGCCCGCGCGTTGCGGCGGGTGTGTTTTGCGTTTTGTATTTTGTGGGTTGTACAATGTAATTAATAATTTTGTTATTTGAAGTATGCATATGTTTACTTGGAAGCATACTTTGTTTATGTTTGCGGATTTTTTTTTTTTTTTTTGCGTTGCGATTGAATATTTTTTATGTTGTTTGTTTTTTCGGTATTTTTTTTTTCTTCTTGTTTGGTATTTTAAAAGAAACAAATTTGTATAAAATTTTTTTTGTAAATGTATTATTTTTTGTGTTTTTTATTTTTATTTTTTTGAAAAAACAAATTTTCATAACAAAATTAAAAAAAAAAAAAAAAAAAAAAAAAAAAAAAAAAAAAAATTACTGTAGCAAGCACTGTAGCTGCTACAGTGCTTTGTAACAGTGTTTTTTGGATTCACTGTTTTCTGCATTTTAGTATATAGTGTAATGAAACTAAAGGGGTGTTTGATAGCAACCGAATGAGATGACTCTGCACTTACCACCTAATCGGTTAGCAGAGGTATTGTTTGGTGAGGAAAAAGGTCAGACTAAATGAGTTAATTTAGTACTGAATGGGCCATGCAATGAGGGGATGCTCTATCGTTCAGAAGCCTTTATCTTCATATGACAACTAAAGTGACACAACACATTTTGAATATATTTTTTTATATTTTAGGTGACATGTCTATGATTTCATTTTAGCCTTCAATTTATATCAAAGTTTAAGTCACATTGTAAAAAACGTGTAGGGAATGGTAAAGATACGCGTTTTTGGCATGACAGATGGATTGATGATAAACCCCTTAGTGTCAATTTTCCTCGCTTGTTTGCTTTGGAGTTGAACAAAGATGTTTCGGTGGCTGTTAAAATGGATACTTCGGTGAATCATTCCTTTCGTAGAAGCGTACGGGATGGCCTCGAACAACAGCTTCTGGTAGAGTTGTCTACGATGCTGGAATCGGTGTCCTTATCTGATTCTCAAGATTGGTGGATATGCGATTTGACTGGTGATGGAGAGTTTCGGGTTAAAGAGGTACGCAACTACATTGATGACATGCTCCTTCCTTCTCATTCTGAGTCAACGAGATGGGTGAAATATATTCCAATTAAGATCAATATTTTTACTTGGCGAGCTCGTCGGTATTGCTTGCCATCTAGGGTCAATTTGATTCGAAGAGGTGTACACCTAAAGTCTCCTAATTGTCCGCTGTGTTCCTCTTATAAGGAGGATGTTCCTCATGTTTTGTTTCGATGCGATTTGGCCCAGCTTGTTTTGCGCCGTAGTTGTCGATGGTGGGATTTGGATTGGCAGTTTTGGTCGTCGTTTCCGGAATGGCAGTCTTGGTTCTCTTCTATTCGGCTTTCGTCCAAGGTTAAGAATATGTTGGAAGGAGTTTTTTGTGTTGCTTGGTGGTCTATTTGGATGTTTAGGAATCACACTATTTTTTATAAGAATCCCCTTAGTCGTTCGGCGATTTTTGATAACATTGTGTCTTGTTCTTTCAATTGGTGTCATAGTCGATGTAATAGGATGTTTTCATGGGAGGATTGGCTAAAAAATCCCCATTTAATTTCCTTGTAATGGTTCCTCTAGCATCTTGCTAGTTAATAATTATCGTTGTCGTTCAAAAAAAAAAAAATTTATATCAATGTTTAACAACGTTATTGTCTTATAATTTGCTATTATAATATATAATTTCTTCTATTTTGTTTTGTATTTTTTAATTTTTATTTCATCTCCTAGTTTAAAAATGACGCAACTTCAAATATTTACCAAACAAAACAATTCATTTGGTTCTAAATTATAAAACAAAAATAAAAAAATTATAACTTATTTTTCTTATATACACCATACGTACATTCAAGATGCTAATCGAACAATCATTTTTATTGAGAATTATGTTTCACTCAGCATCTTTGATTTATTCAGTGTCGTTGATTCATTCAGCGCTAAACCATGTTTTTTTTCAAACAACTCTTAAGAAAGTGATGTTCAATTCGAAGATAATCTCGAGAGGGACATTTTGTCTCTTGCGACTTATCTTATCTTTATTGTACCATCCATTTTTCTCTTTAGAAACTTCTTTTCTATTCGTCAAGCTACGTTGAACCGAAATTGTCTATTTTATATGAGAAACATAATACAAGGTATTTTAATTATTTTCATTTCATCTTTACAACATAAAAAGTACTGTGTATACTAAATAAAATGCAAAATTTTCTTCTTTTGTTTGAAGCAACCTTTCATGTAAAAGCTTGATTACAATAGGATTCAAAGGGTGCTTTAATCATGGTAAAATATTTTGCTTTATCCGTTGCTTCAATTGCGAATATTCGGCTGAAGAAAATATATGCAAACATTTCTCATTTATTGATTCATCATGTTCAGTTTTTGTGCGTGTTTTCTCTCTTTCTCTTCCCGTTAGGGTTTGTTTTTTAAGATATGACTTCTAGTTAAGTTTTGTATGTTTCTCTTTTATTTGAGTTACGAAAACCCTATATTGTTACAAGATGCAGTTTATATAAATAAAAAAGTGGTTGATTGAATAATCTTTATGTGTCTTTGTTTATTATATGTTTTTATATGAGGTGAGTTATTTTAAATACTAAGTTTTTGTTACAAACTAAGGGACAAATCCCCACCATCCATCTAGTTTGATCTAATGGTGGGGATTAACCTAAGATTTAATAAGACAACCTAAGTCCATGTTTTTTTTCTTGTCTTTTTTGTCTATCTTATTTATTCATTTTTTTTCCTTTTTTCTTTTCTTTCTTTTTTTATTCTTTTTTTTTCTTTTCTAAATTCACGTTTTTTTTATAATTCAATTTTTTTTCTAACTTCATGTTTTTTCTATAATTCATTTTTTTTTTTCACGTTTTTTTCGTTTTTCATACATATTCGTCGGTTTTTTACGTTTTCGTCAGTTTTCTTACGTTTTCGTTCGTTTTCATACATTTTCGTCCGATTTCATACGTTTTTGTCTGTTTTTTTACGTTTTCACTCGTTTTCATACGTTTTCGTCTATTTTCTTACGTTTTCACCCGTTTTCATACGTTTCGTCCATTTTAATACGTTTTTGTCCGTTTTTATACGTTTTCGTCCGTTTTCTTACGTTTTCATCTGTTTTTGAATTTTTTTCATACGTTTTCGTCTGTTTTCTTACGTTTTCGCCCGTTTTCATACGTTTTCGTCCGTTTTCATATATATATTCGTCCATTTTCTTACGTTTTCATCTGTTTTTGAATTTTTTTCATACGTTTTCGCCCGTTTTCATACGTTTTCGTCCGTTTTCATATATATTCGTCCGTTTTCTTACGTTTTTGTCTATTTTCATACGTTTTCGTCCGTTTTCATACGTTTTCGTCCGTTTTCATACGTTTTCGTCCATTTTTATACGTTTTCATATGGTTTCAATCTGTTTTCATTAATTTTCGTCCGTTTTTATACGTTTTCGTCCGTTTTCATTCACTTTAGTTCGTTTTTAAATGTTTTCAAACCTTTCTGAATATCACAAGTGATATACTGTGATTATCAGAATATCACTTGTGATATTCAGAATATCGTGAGTGATATTGAATATCACTCGCGATATTCTGAATATCACAAGTGATTTTTAAAATTTTGTAACATGAAAATCACAAGTGATATTCAGAATATCGCAAGTGATATTCAAAATATTGCAAGTGATATCTGAATATCGCAAGTGATATTCTGAATATCACAAGTGATTTTCAACAAATGTTCTGTGACATGAAAATCGCAAGTGATATTCAGAATATCGCAAGTGATATTCTGAATATCAAAAGTGATATTCTGAATATAAATCACAAGTGATATTCAGAATATTACAAGTGATTTCACGCTTTTTTTTTAATATCACTCTGAATATCACTGAATATCACAAGTGATATTCTGAATATCACAAGTGATATTCTGAATATCACAAGTGATTTTCAACAATTGTTCTGTAACATGAAATTCACAAGTGATATTCAGAAAATCACAAGTAATATTCTAAAATATTACAAGTGATATTCCGAATATCACAAGTGATTTTCAACTAATATTTTGTAACATGAAAATCACAAGTGATATTCTAAAATATCACATGTGATTTTCAACTAACGTTTTGTAACATGAATATCACTTGTAATTTTTTGAATATCACTTGTGATATTCAGATTATCACTTGTGATTTTCGTGTTACAAAACATTAGTTGAAAATCACTTGTGATATTCAGAAAAACACAAGTGATATTCAGAAAATCACAAGTGATATTCTGAATATCACAAGTGATATTCCGAATATCACAAGTGATGTTCAACTAATGTTTTGTAACGTGAAAATCACAAGTGATATTCTGAATATCAAAAGTGATATTCAGAAAATTACAAGTGTTATTCAGAATATTATAAGTGATTTTCACATTTTTTTAATTCACGTTTTTTTTACTTTCTTACGTTTTCTTTTGTTTTTGTTCGTTTTCATACGTTTTCTTTCGTTTTCATACGTTTCTTAATATCACAATTGATATTATTAATATCACAAGTGATATTTTGAATATCAAAGAAAATCACTTGTGATATTAAGAATATCAATTGTGATATTCAGAAACGTATGAAAACGGACGAAAACATATGAAAACGATCGAATACGTATGAAAGCGTAAAAACACGCCTGGAAAGGGACAAAAACGTATGAAAAACTGATGAAAACGGACGAAAACGTATAAAAACTGCTGAAAAGTATGAAAACAGGCGAAAGCGTCTGAAAACAGACAAAAATACATAAAAACGGACGAAAATGTTTATAAACGTATGAAAACAGATAAAAATAGATGAAAGCATATAAAAACAGACGAAAACGTCTGAAAACAGACGATAATGTAAAAAATTGATGAAAACGTTTGAAAGCAGATAAAAACGTCTGAAAACGTATAAATACTGCCGAAACGTATGAAAATAGACGAAAACGTTTGAAAACAGACAAAAATATAAAAAAATGGATGAAAACAGACAAAAACGTATGAGTATCACCGAATATCACTTGTGATATTCAGAAACGTATGAAAACGTCTAAAATTGGCCAAAAAAATTGAAAAACGGATGAAAACCTATGAAAATGAATGAAAATGTAAGAAAACAGACGAATATGTAGGAAAAATGACGAAAACGTTTAAAAACGGACGAAAACATAAAATAATGGAGGAAAACGTATGAAATCAGACGGAAACATATGTAAACATATGAAACCGGACGAAAACGTATAAAAACGGATGAAATCGTGTAAAAACGGATGAATACATATAAAAACGGACGAAAACGTATATAAACGTATGAAAACGGACAAAAACGTATAAAAACGGACGAAAACGTCTGAAAACGGACAAAAACGTATAAAAACGGATGAAAACGTATGAAAATGGACAAAAATGTCTGCAAACATATAAAAACTGACGAAAACGGATAAAAACGGACGAAAACGTATAATAACGAACAAAAACGTCTGAAACAGACGAAAACGTAAAAAAACGGACGAAAACGTATAAAAACGGTAAAAAAAGGTCTGAAAACGGACAAAAACGTCTGAAAACGTATATAATCATGTGAAAACAGACGAAAACGTAATAAAATGAGAAAAAATCGTGAATTTATTTAAAAAAGAAAAGCTTGACTTATTTAAAAAAAAAAAAAAAAAAAAAAAAAAAAAAAACGTGAATTGAAGGTGTAACGTTAATTGGAAAAAAGAGCAAAAAAAAAAATAAAAAAAATAAAGAAAGAAAGTAAATAATAAAAAAGACAAAAAAAAAGAAAAGAAAAAGACATGGACTTAGGTTTCCATGTTTAATCTTAGGTTAATCCCCACCATTAGATCAAACTAAATGGATGGTGGGGATTTGTCCCTTGGTATGTACAAAAAAACTAGTTCACAAAAGAACTTTTCTCGTGTTTATATTTGCATAAAGTTAAGAAATTTGTACCCTTAAACCATGACATGCTAGGACGAGACCTAGCCGACCTTAAAAGGCCAAAAAGAAACGTAAAAAAAGCGACACTTTATTTGCAATATGAAATGAAACTAAGAAAGTGAGTATGAAACGAAATTAAAAAACAAGAAATGAATTAATAACTATATATATCCTATTTTTTTTAGAATTCTAACAAGGAGGTTGCCTCCGCCGCGCTGCAGCGGGGTTAGTTTGTTAGGCATGGTGGCTGTAGAATTTTGTCCAAAACATCTACCGCATTTTAGTTTATGCACTTAAGTGGATCACATTCCGTCAGTTTGTTGGTAGTTTTGTATGGGTGTTTAGTAAAATGTGCTACTTGTATGTACTAACTTAACATAGCTTTTTTATCTGCTCTCTATATCAGTGTTGTGTTTTCACTTTTCTAGTGATGTGTTCACATATTCATTTCAAACACTGGTATTTCAGTTGCTTTTCGTTGTACCTGGTTTTATTCCTTTAACATTGTTTCAATAATGTACTCTACTAACTTTAGCAAAAGGGAAATGATTTGCACACTTCACTAATTGATGGGGACACTCAAAAGTATTGTGTATTGACATATATATCCTTAGATCATTTGTACTCATGTTCACCCCTGCAAGGGTATAAATGTCAAGATACAATATTTTTGAGTGTCCAAATTAATTACTTGAGTGTGCAAATCACCTCCCTTAGCAAAACATATAAAACAGATATCCAAACACCCATTGAATAATGAAATAACAAAATATAATGTACAAAAGAACACAAAGGGTACAACAAAACAGTTTTTAACTTAACAACTGTGACTATAACCACCTATGACCGATACTATTAAGTGACGTGGTGCAACTATTTGTACCATCATTATTTCAACCCAAGGATGCTGGCACTCGACATGTACATAATGGCACGCAACAAATAACATTACGCTAACTAAAATTTAGAAATTAGTCATACCAATTCTTAGCCACTTATTGTAAGCCACCTAACCGCCCAGCTTCCATCTGCTGCTGAACTCGAAAAGGCGATAGAATCCTCATACCTCGCACGAACCAAATAAATTCCATGCAAAAGTTAATTCGGCATTCAGCTTAAAACATCGGCAACCAAACAACCTAAAAGCCTACATAAAGTATGCTATTTGTGGATAGTAGATACTACCTGGTCTCACGATTCATCTGCAATTGCCAAAACTTGACACCACAACCACCATCTAAGGTGCCTCGTACACACTGATTAAAAGCAATAGCAGAAACCATCTACACTATTGGTCAAACGACAGTATCAACTTTATGAATACATAATTTACATCTTACAATAATATAAAAATGGAATACCTTGAAAATTTAATCCAAGTACTGATTTGCACCATGTATAAACTGAGTTACACCACGGGGAAATATGAACTTCTCTTTCTTTGTTGATAGCCAGTTTTGCCCTCTTTTGTCTTCACCCAAAGCATTTGCATTAAAACAATTCATATTAAGGATATGTTTGGCACACAAAATTGTTTAGAGATTATGCTTATTTTTTCAAAAAATAAGCTATTTAAAAAATAATCTTTGTTTGGCAGACATAACTTATAAGAGATTCTAAAAAAAAAAATCTTTCTTAATCTCTTAAAATCAAATGTTACTTCATGTAGCTTATAAAAATAATCTTTTTTTATAATCTCCAGTACCAGCACCATCTCCAGCACCATCTCCAGTTTCAGCAACAGTTACTTTCGCCAAATATACCCTAAAGCTAACAACTTCCAGCTATAATACGAACAAAAAGATGCAAATTTTTCTCACACAACTGACCTTGAGCTCGAATGCAGAATACATTTTTTTTTTCAAAGGGGCATAATATATGCGCTTAGCTAAAATAGACACCATGCAATCACAAAATATTTACTACTGCATAAATTTCAAAAATCAGTAAAAATATAAATCTAAACCTTTTCAAAAAAAAGAAGTAACAACATACCTATGTGTAATCTTCTTCTTCTTCCTTTTCTTCCAAACGTAATCCTGTTGTTGAATGGTTAATCTTGCCGTTCGATGATGATTCATGGACAAATGGTTCAATCAACAGTTGCTGTGGATGAATCTTGGGATTGGGTGCATGTAACCTCTCGTAATTTCCCAATGAATAGTAAATGCTAAATAATGATTTACGAACCGTGACGTTAATTAATAACTGTTTTTACCAATAAAAAAATTTTTGTTTGTTATTCAAGTTATATTGTTTATGATCACAACGTTACTTGTGATTACCATTTACCTTGGAACGAGCTTACACGGACCCTTAACATTTCTTTCTTTCTTTCTTTCTTTGGGCTCAATCCACGACACAAGCCCAAACACAAACACTAGCCCAAAACCCTTTATACATTTTCGAATTTTACGTTTTCAAAGCACGATCACTTTGGCCATATTACGAGCAATCTAGCTTAACAATATACGTATATTTTTGCACAACTTGATTCACCACCTAACTGAGATTCGAACGTGACAAACCTCATTCCATAACTCGATCAATTACTCATTTCAATTCAATCAAAGCTCTGCTCAATTTCTACAAGTTTAATAATACAAAATTTCGTTTTAACTAATGTGTACGCCTCGTACCACCCTCAAATGATTTCACAACTTGTTTAACATGTTTTACTTATGCATTGACTTTCATGAACACCCAACGAGATCAAACAAACCAACATGATTACTCTTTTGGTTTCTTTCTTCTTGGCTCAACACCGCAAGGACGATGCAATACAACCACTCTCCTATTCACTCTTTGACTTCAAAGGTAATCATGAGCAAACTCATTTATCACATGCTAAAAGGAATTGATCTTCCTATGGAGCCAAGAAAACCAAACGCAAAACCGGGGTCAACTTGTCTTGTTCTCGTTGGATAATCTCACAAGGACGAATACATGCTAGCAACCTCACTATTTGGCTCACTATTATGCGTACCATGTTATCATTTCTCTTCTAAAACACGTTTTCAACTCCGTATATATACATGCATGCAATACGAGCCGTGCACCATCACATACAATCACAACACAAATATTTTCTAAGTTTTTCTAAGCTGTGGGAGTCGAATACATTGGCAAGGTTTGGGGAGTTTTCGAATCAAACTAAGCATTAACAAACACGAGGTCCTATATTCTTGGTGTACCAAGAAACGAGCCACAATCTCATTCTAGCCGTTCTCGAGCTCCACATCGCGTTTTACCCCCATCACTCTTGGTAAGGTGAGCCAACGACACTCCCTTTTCATTACTATTCGTTTTGTGATTTTATTTTGATACTCGATTCACCATTTACTTTGCTTCAATTATTCGTTATTTATACAAACAACATATACATATTTTTTGACATACTCATAGTTCATTAAGTCATTAACAAGGTGCAACAAATACTTGACACTCATATTAACGTATAAGCAATTTATATAACACGTTCCTGCATTGCTTTGGACCCATACGATTTCACTTCCAAACACTTAGAATATTTTTTACCCAAGAAAGTTGTTTAAAAACGATTTGCAACGTTTTACTTTTGCCTCGTGATTTCTAAACGAGACACACGACACAGTCTTTTTACAACTCGATCTGTTAGTTCACATGGTAAACCAACAAGTTACGTTAATAATTTACTCAAATGAAGTCATGTCGTGCCTCGTTTGAACTCAAAGCAAATCGCGTATAAAACCATTTTATGAAACCTTTATGAATATACACGATGGGCTTATAAGCCCACTAAGCAGTTTTTAAGCTTATTGAATAAGCTAGTCTAATAAGCTCGACACCCACATTTTTGTAGTCCAAAAATAAGCCCAATGGCAGGCCCATATGTTTCTTAAACCCAACGAAACTCAAAACCTTAACGGGCCCTTAACTTGGCTCGTTAAGAGCCCATAAGCTCAAAAATAAGCTTTTGATGAAATCAGCAGTTTGTATAAGCAATTTAAGCTAAAATACTAAACTTTGATTTCCGTGAAATCAGCAGTTTTTTATACCCAACGGAACTCAAAACCTTAACGGGCCTTAACACGACACCAACATTTCTTATCCTCATCATATAATTCATGAAAGCCACATTCATTAAAACCTGAAATGAGGCTGCAGTGAAATATATATTTACTTCATTTGCTCAATGGTATTACTAGTATTAGACATCTTCAAATAAAAAAATACTCGTATAAATTATCTTTTATTTATTTTAAAGAGTAAATTACATAAATGTTCATTTTCGTTTGTCGAATTTTTTCACATTTAGTCATTTTTTTTTGGCAAGTTCAGTTATTAAGGTTTCAAATCGTTACAGATCCAGGCAACTTCAGTGACCATTTATTAATTTTAGCAACCACAATGACCGTTTATGTAATACAATTGGATTGGATCTGTAACGATTTGAAACCTTAATAACTGAATTTGTCAAAAAAAAAAAAAGTTCAGTGACTAAATGTGAAAAAATGGGCAAACCATTGTGATCATTTATTTAATTTACTCTATTATAAACTTGTTTTGCAATGTTGTTGAGGTTACGATTAAGTGTGATTACCGATTTAATACACACAAACTTTCTATTTGTTTACTCCTTAGAAAGGTGCTCACTGCTCAATGATCACCCGCTAGCAAATCCCATCCAAAACTTATCAGCAAGCAAAAATGATAGAACTGCCCATCAAATAATTGAGCGAAAAAATGATTGGCAATGAATATGTTTTTTGACTTTTTGCGATGAGTTAGCATGCATATAATTAACGAGCTACTATTGAGAGACCTAAAGTTGTGCCTAAAAATGTGACTAAACCTATGTGCCATCATCCTAATGGTTGCAGTTAAGGAACCCATTTTTCCACAAACCATCAGGATCAAGCCACATATGTTTAGACATAAATTTAGGCACATATGTTAGGTCTCCATATCATTTTCCATAACTTATATGCTCTTGAACCAAAAAGCTTTAAGAAATAAGCCGGAGACTTTGACACTGATAAAATACATAAATATCCTTTATATAATTGATATTACTTTTTTGAGTTATATTATTGTATTTTTCAAATGTAATTATAATCATGTACTTTTAAAGCAAATTTATACAAATAAAAGTTTCAGGCTCACAACTCTTGCAATCCTTCTCCAGTTGACCACCAATCCCAACTTCGGCACCTCCGAGGCTCCGACTCCAGCTACCCAGTGCACAACTCCGACTCCAACTCCAGTGCAGCTCCAACTCCAAATACACCTACATATGCCAAACATACAGTGAAAACCATAATCAAAAGACAGAATATAGAAAATCTTGGCAAATTAATATCTAAATTCAAGTGTACTGACTCACCAATAATCAAGTATATGACTCATTAACTGTCAATCCGTTGCCCAGATCAGAAGTCTTTTCTAAG
Source organism: Artemisia argyi (assembly GCA_030686995.1). NCBI lineage: Eukaryota > Viridiplantae > Streptophyta > Magnoliopsida > Asterales > Asteraceae > Artemisia > Artemisia argyi. Next base: position 171,917,742 of record CM060697.1, read on the forward strand.
CTTTTTCAAAGGGCTGCTTGTTTCTTCTTCATCATTAAACGTAGTGGCACGCCTTTTCGGTATATTCACATTGGTGGAGGACCCTTGGTCTGAAACATCTGTCACAGTTGACTCTGAATCTGAAAAAACAGCATAAAAGTGATATTGTTAGCCATCTGATTCGAGGATGTTTGAATAGTTTTAAGTTCAATGCTTACCTGACCAATCCCTAAGTAATGTGCCATGAAGTACAAATCCAGAATTGACATCAAATTTCAGTTTCAGTGCTTCCACCACTTCTTGAACAAATCTACCATTTTCCATACCCGAAGGTAGAAAAAACTCTAAAACATACTCAGCATCGCCTACATCATTCTGTACATATATTGCAACACAGCTAGCTAAGGTAACCGTGCATGCACAGGGAACCAAAGGGAATTCCTCTTTATTGAGGTGGGTTACATCTGCACAAAAGTATGAACCACGGGATGCTAACGCTCTCCCAACAATCCCTTCTGACTTGTGCAGGTGTTGCTTTACACTTTCTTCCCTGAATTTCCATTTGCGCAAGTCTCGAACATGAAACGGTAGACCAGCTGTGGAAATACAGATTTTCCCAATGCATTTAGTGTCGAAACTACTACAACACTTCTGAAGAACTTTCTCATGGGAAACAACATTAGAGGATGGGGAAACAGCCCATGTCTAAGCAAGAGGTAAGTCGTAGATGGTGCACATACTTTTCAGAATGTTGAAGATTTTATACAACTCATTGTCCCTCTGTTCATTGGGAGGCTGTATATGAAAGACATTCACACATCAGAATCCTAAAGAAGAAAAATGGAATTAGAGAAAACATTTGTTGAAATACTAAACCTGATTGATAGAATTTGAAGCCTGACCATCTATTACTTGTTGGCATGTCAGATTCTGCATCTGCAAGTTAAGAATTTGGAAATGAGCAGCAATAAAAGAAAGGGTTAAAACAAGATACAACAGAAAACATGATTTCATAAAATGTGGTAATACTAATCTTTTTACTCACTTAGATCGCACTGAGAAAGCTTCTACGGGAATAGTATTTAATCTAGGGCATCCTTATATGACCCCACGCGACCTGACGACCACTCTAGCCATAGTGTTTTCCTAAAGCATAATATTAGGTTGTTTTTTCTACTTCTGAAAACGAAGTTTAAAATCCTAATGTGGCTAAAGAGAAAGCAAAATGGAGTTAAGGCAGACCTAGCTGACAGAAAAACCAAGCGAGACTCACGAGAGAATATATAGAAAAAAGATGCAGCACATATCTGTACCAAAATACAAGATAATTAGGGTATTAATGTTATTTACTGCTTAACCACAAAATCAAATATGTAGTATAACGTACCAAACACCACAAAACAGCGAAAAAGAAAGTACAAGGGTGTCTAGATTGACAGGGATTATTTAAAAGAAACCTTTAGCCCCTTCTGAATTTGTTGAAACTCGTAAGCAAAACTCGTATACTTTGAAGACCCCAAGAGTTCAATCACTCCAAGACATAACCCTGTAGTTGAATTGAAGACTGGTAAAGCCAAATATCCATGGAGTTTGCAACTGATCGCTAAGTCTTGTTGTGGAAATTGTTTTGGCAAGTAATTAGTTAAATCAGAAGACCACTCTGGCAATCCTCGCCTAAATACTCGAGCAGGAGGACTAATATCCACTTCTTCATATATATTACCTACAACACAAGGGTTCTCCTCAGAGTCCTTTCGAAACAGATATAGGCATTCCTCTGTTACACCAAAACCACATGGTTGATCCATAGTTGTAAGTACTTGGTGCATCCCATCGACATGAGGTGACCAAAACTGAACAATAACATGTTGCTCACGAAACGTTAATTGCTTTAAAGTGGCTCTTATTTTCTCCTGTAATTTTCTCTGATTATGTGGGTCGACACTCTCAGCACCCAGTTTGAAACCTACAGATTCGATAAAAGACGTCAGAAGCACGCATAAAGTCATTTTCATTAGATGTATCACTGCATCAGTACATAATAACATTATATATCTTTTCTTTTAAGTATACGGGTATGGATTTAATGACCATTTTATCAGAACAAAAAATGATTAATGACCATCAATGATCTTTGATCACCTAAAGTAGTACCTTGCAAGGATGATAAACTCACCAATCTAAACTTATATGTAAGTTAAAAGTACAATAAAATGAGGTTTTTATGGCATGAGTTAACCGGACCCCCCTGTAGGGAGGGTTTGTGGAAGATAGTGCTGCCGCCGCCTGTACTGTCTGCATTAAAACTTGTACATTTTGACTAAAGTAGGTGGACCCCCATGGTAGGGAGGGTCCGGTTAACACATCCCGTTTTTATATGCAAACTGACACTCTGACAAGTTCGTTTCCATAAAGAACTACATAACAAAAATACATACCAATAGTTTTAAAGTGAGATGGATCAGATTGACGGAATTCCTTCTGTGTCTCTTCTTTTCCAGAAACCCAAAGTGGATATAAGTATCTCCCATCACCAGACAATGGAACTGCCTTTTCTAGAGATATATTGTTCCAACGAGTCGAAAGCAAATTAGAAACCGAGCCCGAACCAGAAAGTGAACCAGGTAGTTTGTATGCATTTGCAGATTTACGTGACAGGGACGGTCGCACAGAGTCCATAAGAATTGAACAGATTTCAGCTTCTTAACTTCCTAACGTCTGTTTGAAAAAACTGAACTAAATAAGTACTGAATCAAAGAGATGCTCAGTTTAAAGTGATGTATGAAAGATGACCACCTATATTTTTTTTGAACGGAATGACCACCTATTTAGTAATTTGAAAAGCAGCCAACTTGATAAAAATGAATGACAAACAACGTGTGTTCTAATCTCAACATTATAGAATAACCCCATACCGAAACACACACAATTACTACTGAAAAAATGCAAAGAAATACAATCTACAAATTTTAGGACCTAACATAAATCAGCAATGTATAATCACAATTGAGCAAGAAATTTAGCACATTAAACATGTATAATGCACTTTGAGCTATGAAAGTTGTAATAGAATCAGAAATCAGCTAACATAACAATGCAACTGTGTTTATGATAATGATACCGTATATAGTAAATCTTTTACCAATAAGTATACGACCTTTTCAGTAACAGATAGATCCTATGGCTATATGGATCAATGCTACACGTGATTTAAATACACTAAAACATAGAAAAGAAACCAGAATACTATAACTGTAGCCAATAATAACTAAATTCTACCCAACAGAACCACCACCAAATGGCATAGTGGTAAGGTCTTTGGCTTCCTCACAAGAGGTCAAGGGTTCAAACATCGCTAGGTGTATATATACTGAGCGTGGCCAGGAAAGGTTCGGAAACGGTTCCGGGTTTAAACCGGTGAAGCCGCGCGCGTAAATCATAGTAAAAAAGGCTTGCCTTTCCAAGGTAATTTGAAGAGGGAAAACCTTATCCATTTCTAGAGTCAAAATGAAATTACAAGTGCAGTAAAATGCTTATTCAAATTCAATATTGCCCCAACAAATAGTCAAGTTATCGTAAAATGCGAATGCAATCCATATTAAGCTTGATCGGTGTTAATAAATAATATCCCCATTTGGCTTGCAAGTCTCTTTCCCCTTTTTTTCTAGCTTATGTCTATTATTGTGAGTTTGACATGGAGTCGCACAATCTTGATTCCAAATTATATTTACTAGTCTAACTAAAAATGGAAAATCAAATAATGAATAACTAAGACCTGATTTGCCTAAAAACACATACAAAACATTCAAATATACGTTTTCACTTTCCAAAAATGATTAGATAAAGGAAACAACAACCAAAAACTACAATTCATATGAAACGTAATAATTTAATACCAAAAAAATCGAAACATAGATAGATCCATCATCTCAACAACAATACAACATGCGAGCATCAAGTAAATAAATAATCACCTTATTAAGCTCAATGAGACTTAGTAATGTACTTCAAACGAGATTTACTTGAGAATCAATGAACACGTACATCGGATCCGATTATATATATACATGTTTTTGTTACAGATTCATCATTGATGGATATAAGAAGAAGAAGCAAATATATACTCGTATGTAGAGAGAAAGCAGAAAGATAGAAAGAGTTGAAATGACTTACATGAGGAAACCCTAGAGAGATAATTAGATCGTAATAGTGTTTCAGTGTGTGTTTTTGTTTGTGTGTGTTTTAATGTGTGTTTCTTGTGTGTGTCAGTGTGTGAGAGAGAGAGAGAGAGAGAGTAAGCAAACAAGTGCAGCAGTTTAGGTGTGGCAAAGTGTGTTGGAGGGAAAAGGAAGCTTCTTTGAAGTCAGAGATTTTTTTGTTCACACGTGGAGAAATGAATGTAAAAAACAGTTGTTGTAATAATCATTTAAAGGCTTTATAACATGTGCCTTTATGCACATAATAAAAAGTAGGATCGTGTATCATTTTTACTTAGGGATTTAAAAAAAAAGACACATAAAATATATTTTTTAATTGAAAATGACAAAAATACACAGAAAAATGACACAATGACCCACCTCTTATCATGTGCTAAGGGCACAAGTTAGAAATTCCTTATTTTTTTAAGCTGTTTTTTACTCTCTACCTGTCATGTCAACTTTAATATTTTCAAAATTTAAAAGATTAGGATAATGATTTTTATTGGTTGAATTTGAAAACAGACAATAATTTTGGTAGGAAAAAACAGTTTGGACTTCTATTTTAGGACTGTAGTAGTTTTTATAAGGGTATCTATTATTATGAACCTATAAAAAGGTTTATACATTTAAAACTTCATTAATTTATAAATCTTTTCAAATCATAAACCTATTTTCATTATGTATAAACTATTCATAAACCTTTTCGTATCATAAAACACTTTCAACACTCTCAAAATACATAAATTTTAGACTTTTTCAAAATCCTAGATCTATTCATGCCACATAGACATAAAATGGTTTCTCACTATGATACACAAATTCTTGAACCTCTTCAAAACATTTTAGACTTATTTTTGAAAAACCATAGTGGATGCTTTAAAGATGTACAGTTTTTTTTAGGATAAATGTATAAAACAAGTAACAACCACGCTCAAAACATAAATCCCTGTAAAACTTAATCATGACATACCAAGACGCATATAGAAAGCAAAATAAGAAAAACAACGGCCTAGAGTAATGCGTTTCACCCTTCAAATTATTAGCATACTATCTATAGACTATAGTTGTTTATTTTAGACTTTGTAACACGTATCTAACTAAGAACACACATGATAATTGCTTAATAATCACAATAATGTTTAACTGATTGCATATTCCTTCCGATTAAACCTACAAATGTTTAAATAAAATGCAACTAGCATTATAGTTGGAAGTTTAGATTAATTATACACTAGAAAAAAGTCAAAAACCACTACAAAAAACAAGTTGAATTCTTCACATTTTAAATGCCAAATATCCACGTTTAAAAACGTGTAAAATTATTGTGTCCACACATTCTCAAGTGTGATAATAATGTGTGTGACAAATTTTTCTACTAGTGTGGAGATATTGTCCAAATTTCTATTGTTAAAAGTATGGAAATATTTTTTAAATGTCCACATCTAAAAGTGTGGCAAAATTGCAAAAAATGTATATAATAAAAAGTGTGAAAACATTTGCTACACATATAAGTGTAGCTTTATTGTAATTGTACACACTTATATATGTGAATTATTTTTTTTAATATTTATGACACCTGTAAATATAGCAAAATTATTATTCCATATAACAAAAAGTTCATGGTTTAACAAACCGTAGCAAAATAAATGTGAAGAATAGCACTAGTTTTTGTAGTGAACGTACTTGCGCTTGCCTTTCCCACCAAACTACGTCGATCAGTAAAAAAACAAATGATCAAGTAGGTCCAAATTATTTATATATCCCCCGCAATCTCTCTTTATAAACTATAAACCTCTTTTTTATTGGTAAAAGTAAAACTACTACTTTGGAGATAAAGTGACTATTTTATATTGTGCTGAGCATCGGGCCGGATCTCGATCCGACCCGACTAATCTCGATCTCGAAAGTCACTTAAATCGTAAACTGAATACCGACCCGAAAATAGTCGGGTTTTTTGCCCGTCCCGACCCGTACTGAAAGTAGTCGGTTTTTGCTTGTATTTTGTCGGTTTTTGGCCCGTCCCGACCCGTCCTGAATCCCGAAAAAACTGAAAACCCATCCCGACTCCCGACCCGAAAAGCTATTATTCAGTTTCTGGATTATCGATTTATCTGTCAGGACTCGAGCGGTTTTGCTCACACTAGTTTTATATGTATGTCTTTTTCCCTTGTTTCTATGACTTATGAGTTATGTCTACTTTTGGGGAGCTTGACACTTGTACAACTGTATGATATGATCTCGATTTCAAATTGTACCGTAACTATTAACTATGAATGAAAAATCAGATAGATTTATTTAGATTCTTGGTATCCCTAAAAAACGCAAACAAAACATTCAACTGTACTTTTCACTTTCTAAAATGATTCTAACAAAAACTATAATAATAAGAATATCATCATCAACGAATCAATCTAACGCAGTATTCGAAAAGCAAACAATCGTAATATAGATAGATCCGATCAGTTCAACAACTTAACATACAAACTTACTTAAACTTGTTATTAACGTCAACGCTAAACGAGACTTGTAATGCAATAGAAACAAATTTACAGATCCATTATAGCATGTTTAATACAAACTGAAAGTTGAGAGATAAAACAAGAAACAAATTATATAATCGTTATAACAAGAAAGAAGGGATAGAAATATAGCTAAATGACTTACAGATAGCGTAGAGAGAATAATGAGATAAAGAGGAAGCCTAGTAGAAGAGCCTAGCTAGATAGATAATGAGATGATCAGAGTATTTGTAGTAGTAATATGTGTGAGAGTTGGTATTGAAAAAGTCCTATTGAATAAGAGTTGGTTGGGGAGTGTGAAGAATCTATTTTATTAAAGTCAGATATTGTTGGTCACACGAGGGCTTAAATAACTTTTTGTAATAATGGAGTATAATTTGGAACTATATGTGGGTAAAAACATTAATTATTAGCGGTAATTTGTACCCTTAAGCCATGTCACGCTGAGACAGCACCTCGCCGACCCCAAAAGGTCAATGAAAGTTTTTAGGAGACGACACTTTGTTTATTTACATGCACTATGTGACGAAACTAAGAAAGTTTAAAGATATGTATTGAAGCTAGAAAACAAGCAATGTTAGGTTAACAAAATTTTGTTAGTAACGAATATACCTTTTATTTTAGAACTTTGATTCTTCAACGTTACTGAATATCCTCACAATTAATCATTACCTATTATTCACTTTTGCCATTTTTTTCTCCTTTCCAACATAAAAAGACACATATATTTTAGGGTTGTATTAACCATACGGGGGAGACAAGGTGGCAGGGGGTGGCAGGCCCACTTGTCTCCTCTTTGTCCCCTATTTTTTTCCAGTGTAATCCTGCTTTTTGTCAGTTTCTGTTCTGTATTTCTGACAGTTTTAAGCGTTTGACATATTAAACTTTACATTTTCTGTTTCGCACTTTTAGGTTTATAGCTTTTTGATATAAACAAAATTATAAAAAAAAAAATAAAAATAAAAAAAAAATAAAAAAAAATAGGGGGGTGTGGCTAAAATCTAGGGGAGGGTGTGGTCAACAAGCCCCATATTTTATTTCGTTTATTTACTTTACCTTTTTCCATTTTTTATTCTCATCGAGAACTTAAGGCTACCTAACTGCACTTAACGCTCCATAACAAACTGTACAAAACAATTGCCATTCACGTTGATGTTTGATATATAATTATGTTACTTTGCGATCAGGACGGTGGACATATCATTTAAAGTTATATGGATCGAGTCATAAGTGTCCATTATTTGAAATGGAAGAAAGGTTAACTTCTTTTGCTATGCCACTTTTGTTCGAAGATAAGAGAGGGACATTTCGTCTCTAACGACTTTTTTCTGTTCTATACCTACCATCCCTCTCTCAAGAAACGTCTTTGTTATTCGTCAAACTACGTTGGACATAAATTGTCTATCTTAACAAGATACGATGATAAATGATAATTTATAATCGTTTTCATTTTATTCATCTTAAAAAGAGAGAAGGTATATGTTAAAAGATTCATGTAAAAGCTTGATTACAATAGGATTAAAAGGGTATATTATATCTTGCTTTATGTGTGACTACACTTTGCTTTTACGGTATGTTAATACTAACATTTTTAACGGTAATTTTCAGCCTTAAACCATGACACACAAAGAAATGGTTCAAAAAGCGACACTTTATCTTGTCTTTTCATTATTTAAAGACAAAGGTTAGCTGCTTATTTTATTGCTTTCCCTGCAAAGAATAATGTTCATTAAGTTGCAATCGTCTCAAAAATATTTCTGTTTATTTTCAATGTCAGATGCTAATTCTTCTGACATCAAAAACTGATTTATTTTTCTACGTTTTTTAGATGATCGAGTGACAATAGATTAATACCAGTAACTAAAAAGGTTTATTTTAAAATAATACAGTATTTTTTTTTACCAGTAATGAATTGCTCCAAGATAAACGATGGGGACATTTTGTCTCTCATGACTTGACTCTATTCTCTTCCCATTATTAAAAGTTTTTTGTTTATTTTCTTATGACTAATTTCATTTTTTTTTTAACCATGGTTTCTGACTTTGGTTTGAACCTACCGCCAAATGTACAGGTGGACTAATATTCTAAAGACTATCATTACCTACCCATAAACAAACACATAGCAGATTTCTTATAGCAATTAGGCAAGAAACTATATGTGATTTACTCACAATCGGGAGAAAATCAAAAGCTGACTCGGTCGTCTTTAACATTGACCCAAAGTTCCATTATTTGCGGTTATGTCCTTACATTTAAAACTGTATTAATTAATTGTAAAATTCGTTGGAAGTAGTAGATATTTTCAAAAAAGGGATGATTTGTGCATCATTTTTTTGGCTATACACCACTAAATCACACCAGTAATGCATACAGTACAACACCGTTATGCATATTTTAGTGGTAGATGACAAATAAAAATTGTGTATAAAGAAATATGTAGCATTGTCGCATATATTTGTATACTTTCGATTTGAACATATTTTTTTGAATGAAACTGTGGAGAGTTACGCTTCAGGCTTGCATCTTCCGAATATAAAGTGAATCAATGACATTCATCATATACCTGCCCATCTCCATGTCCCCACAAATCTCTATGAATTTTGTTGAGTTATTGACCAAATCACATAATAATTACAATCTTTATTTCTTAGTCAAAAACTTTATCAGTTTAGAGTCATGACACAGAGTTCATTGATTGTGACCTAATCTATGTTTTAGATTTAAAGAAAACTATATTTCGGAATAAGAAGTTTCTAAAAGTTAATGTGTGAACATGAGAATCCTTAATGTCAAATGCTTTTTAATTTATTGAACCAAAAAGTGTCTATTATTGTGACTAAGAATCTATAAACAAGCAAATCACATCCATAAAGAATCAAATCATATTTGAAAACAAGCAGATAAGATGCACAAGACATGGAAAATGACCCATACCTGGCGCTGCCACGACTGTGCGATGGACCGGAAATCCAAAATAGGCTTGTTTCGCTGCATACCATTAAAAATATATATAAAAAATAAAAATAAATACTACCTCCGTCTCAAAATTATTGTCCACATTTCCATTTTTAGATGTCTCAAATTAATTGTCCACTTTCCTTTTTAAGTTAAAACTAGAGAATATAATAAAAGAATATTCTTTTTGAGTGGTTGAAAACAAAAGTGACCCTACTTTTATTAAACTTTGTAATTCTTGTCTCCTGACAATAATTTTGAGACGGATGGAGTAACATTTAGCTCGTTATCACCCAAATAAATTATTAATGTACATACTCCTTCAATAATTATATTAAAAATTAGGGTTGTGATGGGTATATTTTACGAATGTTGAGATGATGTATATGTGAGGGTTTGTGAAAGTTAAAGTCCATAGTTAACTCCTTGTACAACAAAATAAGATCCCGTTAAACAGGGGACTAAATTACAGAAACTATTTGGGTCAAATTTACACACTACATCTATAGAAATTTTTTAGGAAGCATCTATTAAAGTAAAAGACAACTAAAAGTTCTGTTCCAAAAAATGAAGCCATCTAAAACTGCAGAATCAAGCAGACAACAAAGGTACTGTTTTGGAAATGTTCCAAAAAAAACAAAACCACTTAATTTATTATCATTAAAAGCCTAAATTCCGAAATCACAGATTCATATTAAACAAAACTTTATCAATGCCGGATTATATACTCTTTCTATTTTTTGTAAGCGATTATATACCAGATCAACAAATTCGTTTTCGCGCTAATTCTCTAATAACACCCTCACACGAGCTGTTGATTTATAGTGTCAAAAAACGAAACGCTTTTATACTTGGTAAGTAACAAATCCTCACAAAATGCAAAGATTGATTAGAAAATGAAGATGATAACAGTCTAATGTGAGTTCCTAGTCTAAAAACAAATAAGCATAATCAAGTAGGAATTAAGTTAGAACAATCAACAAAATGTGTAAAAACACTAACCTTGTAAACTAGATCATTTGATAACAATCATTGACAGTTAAAGAAGAACAAGGAGCCGCCACATTTGAACTTGTTTTGATGTTTTTTTATGTCTACACATGAGGGGGTCAATTTGCTTTATATTGAGGAGTAAATTGCAAAATTTGTCCTTGTACTTTGGAAAAATTACAAGTGCAATCCCTACCATTTGAGAAGTGCCGAAACTGTCCTTATGCGGAACTTAAGGTTGCAAATTCAGTCATCAGTCAAAGTGAAATGACCCAATTACCCTCGTAAATAGAGAATTGAAGATGAAAAAGATAAGTGTATTTAATCATTTTGATTTGGCCATGGACGAATTTGAAACCATAAGTTCCTCACTTTGACGGTCTCCGTACTTACCAAATAGTAGGGACTGCATCCGCATTTTAACCAAAATACAAGGACAATGTTTGCAATTTACTCTATATATTGACCTGAGTTGGAGCTAGAAAACAAAAGTAATGCACGTTGTCAATTGGTTTTCATTCATGTGCGAAGAACCTAAAAATGTCCAAAATTTCATGATACACGTAAACCCTTTTCATAGATTTCAATTAATTAATCTGTTAGTAATACAACCATACACGTGTCCTGGTTTTTGTTTTTTATGAAACACTCGTGCAAATAACACCTATGTTTACATTTTCTTATGTTTTGCTAGGACATGGTATCTGCATTCGAAAATTGACAGACTGTATCCAATAAAAAAGTTTTCCACTTAAAAAGAAGCAAATAAATTATGAATTATATCATCATCAATATTCTTATCCAAACCCTATCCAGAGAGCTACATATGTAAAATAAATTATAAATCTGATTTTGAATAAACAAATTTTCTGTTTTATTTCATGTGTGATCGTTAACTGAAAAAATTATGTATCAAAAAATCTCAATCACGTTATCACATGACTGGTCAGTCTGTCAAATTCGCAAGGTACTCACCTTCTCTTAGGTACGTTCACCTCACACAACTACATGCCACATGAATAAGAATTAATTTAAACAACATTACATGAACGGGAAGAGCATTGCACTATGTGTGAAAAATAATAATGCAAAGATAGAAATGACTATTTTATTATTATTATTATTATTATTATTATTATTATTATTATTATTATTAAATAAATAAATATGTGACCGTGTCTAAACCGCGTCAACATTTCATGAACGGTTTTGTTTTTGTCAATAAGGTTGCTACTTTTCTTAAAAACAAACAATAATGGAGAAGAATATGCTGTCCATCCTTTCATTATTGTCCATGTAGTAACATCTAATGTTGGATATCTTTTGAGAATACAGTAATAAGATACGACTAAGTATCAAATGAGAAAAATCTTTAAAATAAGAAAGATGAGAAATAACTATAACTACATATTAGAGATGTATCAATTTGAATTATATGCATCTCTAATATTTTAGATGCATCATAATATATTTTCTAGCTAAAGATGCATATACATATATTAGATGCATTTTATCAAGTTAGACGAATCCTATATATTTTTCGTCCTCTGCGGGTCAAATTTGTTGCTAGTACTACTTTGCATCGTTTTTACTTCAAAATTACTTTCGAAACTAATTGTGATGCATCTAAATGAATAGAGATGTATTTAATTCGATCAAGTTGATGCATCTCAAATATGCAGTTATAGTTATTTCTCATTCTTCTCATTTTAAGTTTTCTTCTCACTGGATCCTTACCCAATAAGATATTTATAAATTGAGTTTACACATATTATTTTTTCAACATGTTCATTATTTGACACATGGTTATCAAGATCGCGATCTTGATCGTAGGATCGTACGATCTTACGATCATACATTAGAAAACCTTGCAAGATCTAAGTAGGATCGGAGATAGCATAGGATCGAAGTATGATCGTAAGATAGCTAGTAAGATCGTAGGATCGCTATCGATCCCGATCCTACTATAAAGCCTAATTTTTATTATTAAATAAACTTTTTACTGAAATTAATCTCACTTTCTAGATTTTGACAAAATTTTACCCTTATACTTGACAATGCTTTACTCGTGTTGTATTTCTTTTCTACCAAATCGTTTATCAAACGACTGAAACATGAAGTAATTGCATGTATTACGTATTTTATATTATTACGATGTTTAAATTTTGAAATTTTCATCTATACTCACTTAAATTGGTCTTTTATATCGAGTTTTATATGGAACTATATAACACTACAACCCCTATCTAAAAAATTTACATTTTTGTAGGATCTTACGATCCCGATTTGATCTTACGATCACGATCTTACGAAGATAAAAACGATCCTAAGTCGGATCGCAATCTTGATAACCTTGAATTTTGACTTTTGACATGCTCTTTGCTAATCTCATCTCATAGGTAAATTGATTTTCACTCACTCGCCTTTGAAAATGAAACGTTTGAAATTCAATCAGTGAATTCAGTCGCAAAGTGCAAAATAGTTATATGTGGATATTGTTATATTTAATACGCAAATTGGCATATGAAGTTTATATTCACGAACCGAATTGACATACAGTTTATAATACTAGTATACCACTGTAGGTTTGTTTATAAGGCGGAGGGGATCCGAGCATACATTAACGAATTAGCAAGGATTAGATAGTTGGACACCTGTTGTTGATAGTAATGAGTATTTAAAAGCAAACATTATAAGTTTATAACACTAATAATTAACGGGTCTTACTAAATAAACACCAAATGCACTAAATAAAAACAATTCAAACATTTTATTTTGGGTCCTACTATTCTTACCTAAATTTCCCTAAACACAAACTTTCATGTAACAAATACATCTTAATAAATTAAAAGAAAAACATTTTATTACTTTTCTTTATTTCTATTTAATTTTTGATTTTTAAGCACGTGTTCAAAATACATGTGTCATAATTTAATTTGATAAACTAGTTACGTTACTATTGTCGAAAAATTCTCAAGTGTTTAAGTATCATCATCATTATCTTGAATATTATTTTTCTTAAAAAATGGGTAATTCTCATAAACTTACTATTAATATTAAAGGAAAAAGCGAGAAAAATATCGTATAAAATGAAAAAAGAACCATAGGAAAAAAAAAAGAAAAAAGGAAAAGAAAAACACTAGTACAGATCTGGCCTTTCGTCACACATGTCGTATTTTGAACTGTCACACGATAACATATTTACGTGATTAAATGTACAAGGATAAAATAAACAGCCACACTTAATCCGACTTGTGTGACCATTTCAGAAAATATATGTCACACATTTGAATATTTATGTGACCAGAGGTAACTGAAATTTTTTTTTTTTTTTGGATTATTTAGTCACTTATAATTTAGGACGTGTGACATATACAAATTAGTTTGAAACATTAGTCACACTATATATATACATATGTGAGTTGTGACAAATATATGTCACACAATTGAACAGTGTGACCAAAATCCATATATAGTCACATGAAGTAATTATGTATGCGGCTAAATCATATTGTCAAGTTTGTCACACATTATTTAAAAATGATTGTTATTGTTTGCTGAATAATTAGCCACATATGAATTTGAAATGTGTGGCAACTGAAAAGTAAGTTTGAAGCATTAGTCACGATACGTATTTAAAAGTGACAAATATATGTCACACGTTTGACCAGTGTGACAAAATGTCATATATAATCACGTTAAACCATAGAAATAGATGATTAAGTGTAACAAAAATTACATACATATGGTCACGTAAGTTAATATGTGTGTCTAAGGTGTCGTGTGTGTTTGCTTTTCAAAACCTAATGTGTATAATCACGTTTAATTGTAGCACGATCATGTGACTATAGGTTTTGCAATAGTCATACCATATCACAAATGTGTATCTAAACTATGTTTATGGCCATATTATAAGGGTATTATATGTGACCAATACATTCAAAATAGTCACATTGTGAAATATTCATGTGACTATTATTTATAGCAACATGTTAACTCAGTTATCATTAATCTTGATATTAGTCACATTGAGTGTTTGTGTGACTAAATTCAAGATGTTATATATAGTCACATGAAGTATTTATTTAAATGTCTAAATGATAAGAGTCATATTTTGTCACATATTATTTAAGTGTAGTCACAATTCGATACATATAGTTACACATTTGATATTCAATGCATGAATTGAGTTCAGACTATTAGTCATGACTTTTCATTTGCCCCATTACAATTTACAATCGTGGGATTGTTATGGGTGCATATATAAAACCGATCGATATATAAATCCATCAGAACAAATTCATATCATCTTCACCCCTCAAGTTATAAAAAAAACCATTTAACTTTCATTTAAACAATCAATTCATCCAAGGCATCATCAATTTGCAGTTTGAGTGTCACACCCACTCCCATTGTGGATGAGATCTTTGCGGACCTAATAGCCATTATAGTTGCTCAAAGGATGATGATAAAACTAACATAAGATTTGATTATTAAAATGATGAGAGGTAATGACAAAATCATAAAATTAAGATAATAACAATAATAATCCTAGAATTGTTGGGCTTGTGGGCTAGAGAAATTATGCAGAGTTGGTGGGCTTGTGGCTGGAAATTTAATACAGGGGATTGTAATTTAAGGCTTTTATTAGCAACAAAAATACGATAATCAATATGTAAAAATTATCTAACAAGTTACAAATCTGGTGTACTACGATAGTTAATATTATATTTATATTACAAACATGCGTATGTAAACATTAGTCATAAGCCAAATCGATGAATAATTTAATATTGGTGTATCGGAACTTTATCATATCATCTTTGAAAGTTGCCTTCACTATCACTTGTTGTGCTGGTATATGTATTTAGAATCTGGCTTGGAAGGGATATATCACCGAAAATCCACCACTTTCCTGAAAGTCCATGACGTTTACTTGAACAACTCCACCGTTTATGATTTCACCAATACAACACCACCTATTATATGCTTACATGGGCTTGAGTACTGTTGAAAGCGTTGGATTGAAGATAATTCCTGTGACGGTTTTGAGTTGGTAAGATTAGTAGTTTTTTTGCTCTGCTTTGGCTTTGGCCAACTGGATAAACCATTCACCCGACAAAAACGCTTCAACGTAGACCTACTTACTGAAAAAGAACATGTTTGGACCAGAATTAGGATTGTCCCAAATAAATGTGAAATGATAAAAGACTGCAAATGGACATAAAAAAGTAAAGATGACTCACCACCGAAGCTCTTCGCAGCTTCATCTATTGGTTTTCCAACATGTTGCTTCACTTCCTCCATTTTAAGAGAGTCTATTTTACGCTTTCTGCCACTTTTCATGATGGTATCCCTTGTTTTCTTCTTGATCACAATGGGATGGGAAGCACCATTGTCGTTTGCTTTTGAAGCAACCAAATTATAGTTGTTGCTTATATCACCTTGTTTATTATCACTTTTAACAACATTCGTGAAGACTGAGTTTAAATCTGATGAATTCATACCAGATGCCATGGTATTGGCCGTTGTGGTCGAGGATATTTGGATACTTTGAGGTGATCCAATAAATTGTATAGGTGATATATCACCCAATTCAAATCCAGAAGCAACCACAATATTCTGTTTCAATGTTTGCACCAGATAACTTGCATCTTCAATGTCGGATGGCAGATAAAATTCAAAGACATAGTCATCATTGCCCTCAATACTATGCAAGAAGATTGTAAAGCAGCTCTTTAACCCACTCATGCGTGCATTGTGGACCAAAGGATACTCTTCTTCACTGAGCTGAGTTACGTCTTGACAATAATATAAACCAGGGGCTAACAATGCTCTTGCAACAAAGCTACGGGACTTATCTAAGTGCTGCTCTTTACATGCTTCCCTGAAAGGCCACACCCTCAAATCCCGAACGTAAAATGGTAGGGCATTTGTTGACAAGCAGACCTTGCCGATGCATCTGGTGTCAAAACTACTGCAACTCTTCTCAATTATTTTATCATGTGAAACAAAAGTAGTGGATGGAGAGACAACCCATGTCTGAGCAAGAGGTAAATTGTGGATGTCACACATACTTTTAAGGATACCCAATATTTTATCCAACTCATTTTGCCTCCATTCATTAAGAACTTTTGGAATAGCGATATCATATACTTGTGGACTTGTCAGGTTTACTGTCTGCAAAGATGACAAATTTTCAACACAAAAATGAGGATTAGTCAAGGTAGCCTAAATGATTTACAACACAAAATATAATTCTTAGAGCACGGTTTGTTATATATGAGAGGTAAAAGATGAAAACCTTTAGTGCCTTGTGAACTTGTTGAACCTCAAAAGCATTAGTTGTATTCGTGGAAGACATCAAGAGCTCAATAACACCAACACATAACTCTGTCGTTGAATCAAACACCGGCAAAGCCAAATATCCATGCAGATTACAACGAATAGCACATTCTTGTTGTAGAAAATCATTTGGTCTGTAATTAGTTAGATCAGAAGTCCACTCTGGTAATCCTCGCCTAAATACTCGAGCAGGAGGGCTAATGTCTTCCTCTTCATCATCCTTATCCACAAGATATACATTGTGCTCAGAATTCTTCCTATAGAAAAGAAGTCCGTCGTCAATTACACCAACACCAAATGGTTGGTCTGCAGTTGTAAGTAGCTGGTGTTTCCCAACAACACGAGGTGACCAAAACTGAACGAGCACATGTTCTTCACGGAAAGTTAAGAGCTTTAGTGCTGCTCTTATCTTCTCCTCTATTTTTTGATAAACTGGGACAAAAAGTTCATCTTTTGGCTCGATACCTGTTGTTTTGACTAAAACGTCAGAATGATACACATAAATTTTGTAGGAGCACCATGACAAGCCTTTTATCTTATAGTTGTATACCTATTTAACCGAAAAAAGTAACAACGGGTTTTTGTTTGCATAACCGGAAATGAATGAAATAAGGAAGAAAAACGTACATGTGATAATGGATTGAGATGATACGGATTGATAGAGCTGTTCCTCTCGAGGATGTTCATTTGCAGAAACCCAAAGCGTTATCAGATATCTCGATTCATCAGAAGATGGAATAGTTGGTTTTTGTAAGGAGGTCTTGTACCACAACAAATCTGTGATTTGATCTTTAGGCAAAACAGAAAGGGAACCTGAACATGATGATTTCTCTCTCTCTGCAGAATCAGCACTCTGAGATCGCCTAAACGGGTCCATAGAAACTTGCCAGGAAACTTTCAAGTATGTGTATAAACTGCTGTAGATATGTGCCTATTTGACAGAATCGAAAAAATAAATAAGAGACCAGGATTCTTTGATAGGTTTTCTCCAAAAACTGTTGTTGAGTATAAATGCAGAGTATTTATAACTATTTACTAAGTGTGAACGATTAAAGCAAATGACGGAAGACTACTGTTGCAGTTCCCAAAAATCATTTTGAACAAGAAGACTAATTGCAAAAGTATACAAATCTACAAATATTAGTGACCATATGGTCATATGACCATATCAAACACGGTTAAATAATAACTTAAGATATAAGATATGTTCAATACCTAAAACTTAATGATTAAGCTATGCAGTACTAAAAGTAACTGATATAACACATTCTCACTGTCTGATTCTTCCCAGAAGGATTTTAAATACTTGAAAAAAGGACGCTAATAAATATGTAGAAGCAGGAAAGTTATGATACAAAACCTTCAGCTAAGAAGACCGGATTTATGTTTCATGAAAACAGATTAATATATTTGACAGACAAGTATCCAATCAAGTACATAACGCAGTGACACACTAAAAGATCATGATTAGAACACTCTGATGATACATTTAAGGTCACATGTATTTATGACTAGAGCTAGAAATGAACTGAACGAACACGGACGAGGCTTGTTCATGTTCGTTCATAAGCTTAAATGAACAAACACGAACAATTAAACGAACAAAAATTGTGGTGCTCATGTTTGTCTATTAAGAAAATGAACTTGATTACGTTCGTGTATGTTCATTCATTGTGATGTTAAATAGACTGAGCGAGCATAAATTATTCGCATCATATTAGTTTAGTTAATGTTTGAATGTTTAAGTGTTTTACTAACAATACTGTATTGGATAAAACTATATATAGGCATATATACATGAGCACAAAAGATCTTAGCAAACGGATAATCGAACCTTCATGAACATAGAAATGATACGTTTGTTTAGTGTTCATTCATGTAACTAAACGGATATAAAATATTATTTTTGTTCGTTAAAAATAAAGGGACATAAATGAATTTTCCCGACAAACTGTTTAGAGTCAGTTGCTAAATGTTTGGTTATAGCATTAAGATCAAAGGTAAATAATTCAGAGGCATCTATCTAAATACTTACAAAGGTATGTTGTTATTAAGTTCCAACTAAGCTAAATTAAGTGACTAAAACTTTAAAAGTAAAAATAAAAAGTATTATGTAATATAATCTCAGGCACATACATAAAAAGATTTGAAATATAGATAGAATAAAAATAAGGATTAATTTCATATATACATGCACGTAAAATAAGTCCTAGATTATGGCATCATAGTGAAGAGATATGGACTCACAAAAACAGAGGAACCTCAGGGGTTGCTATCATTCACAAGCGGGTGTTTATAGGAATGTTAAGAAAAGTTGTAGTTTATACTTTATAGGCACAACAACTGTAAGTAAAGTCAAGTTTAATTTACATTCTTTTCCTCCTTTATAGATTTGAAACTTTATGGCGGTTTCTTCTCTAAGGAGAAGTTTCTTAGAAAAGTTTTTAAAGAAACACAGAAAAACAGAGAACGTGTCTAAAATAAGTATTTTCTGAAATTTCTCTACACAAAACAAAAAACATGTTTTCTGCACTAAGTATTTGGTTTCTCAAGTGGATGTAAATAAAGCTTTCATTAAACCATGCCCCGTGCTTGGCACGTTGTATATATATCTCTTTTACTCAATTACTCCAATATGTCCTTTTCTTTTTATTCAAGATACGTGTGTGTTTTTTCCCCTATCAAAATAGGAGGTGGTTTGCACTTTGCACTCTATTTTTTATTTCCATGCATCAACGTAT
This sequence comes from Artemisia argyi, assembly GCA_030686995.1. Classification (NCBI taxonomy): domain Eukaryota; kingdom Viridiplantae; phylum Streptophyta; class Magnoliopsida; order Asterales; family Asteraceae; genus Artemisia; species Artemisia argyi. Next base: position 171,937,470 of record CM060697.1, read on the forward strand.
AAGCACACCAATATGATTCACTAGAGAAAAATGATACAATGATACTTTGAATCTTCCTAATTTTATATCCAATAAAATTTTTAATGATAAACATGAAACATCAACAGTTGAATGGAATGTGCCGTTCAAAAAAAAAAATAAAAAAAACGTTTGATTGGGAATGTAACAAAATGGCTAACTTTTTAACCATGTAAATTTATGACATGTAATAGTAGAAATAATTTTTCTAAATTATTACGAGTTTATAGCACACTTTCTCTTATTTACATTTTTCCTACTCATCCGCTTTTCCCTAAAATTTGTTTGGACTGTCTCAGTTGAGCATATAGTAGTAAAGGGTTAAGAAGCGAGCAGATAAAAAATTACGGGTCAATGTGAATGACCTGGTTGGACCCTTATCACACGGTCCACGCGGATTCAGGGTCCACACTTGAAATTAGCCATCAGTGTTCACATACATCGAGAAAAGTCCAGATTTTATGTACACACGACATGGTTTTGAATTTCGTTTATTAATCTAGTGTTAGTTTTGTCTTTTTGACATTTGTAAATTACTTGGAAGTTGAACTGTTTGGAAGCAACGTTAGCCAAGTCCAAAAGCTATAAACTCAGACCATATGATATTAATTGTTGATAGGTCTTTGTGAATTACGTGTGGAAGCAACTACCAACATTCAATTAAAATATACGTCTGCTTCACATCATCATCATATCTTGAACAAACTTGATATAACATTTACCTTTAATTTACTGCTTATTTGAGCCCCCACGTCGTCAAGCACATTAGTCTTGTACCACATGACACGACACGACAACTGAGACCAGACAAATGAACTCCGAATAATAAAAGTAAGAGAAAATTATTTAAATATCTCAAAATTAAAAGTATTCTATTTTTCTTTTTGTAAAAAAAGTGAATATATTACTAACCACAACAACTTTACTAACCAAATCTGCAAGCTAAAGATTTTGGACATGTCCTAAAATCAGACAAGCAGAGGACCAATAAAACAACAGAAGTACAACCAAAAGATTACAAACTGAGAATTCAGAGATCAAACTTCCATTTATCAACTAGAATTCACCAACAAATTCTACCTTAAGACTACAAATATAGAAGAAACTAGCAGGCATCCCCTAAGGCAAATGTTCCATATATCACTATTGATTAACCTGTGATGTTGACTACATTTCCCATTACTAGGGATATAAGCAATAGCATACTTGTATCCCCTCACAAGCCAAACTAAAGCATATATACACATCAATTAGCATATGTAGCATGTATTAAACCTAAAGCAACTTATTATTTATTTAGGTTGCGGTTAGGGTTTTCATGTATCGTTTCTATTACTGATATTACTATTTGTTTGAGATGAGTTTCATAGCCCCGTTTTTACATGTTTGTACTATTTTGAAATACTCGGGTGAGAATACTATGCTTACTTTTACATACGGACACAAGTGCATAAAACATTTACATATTGCTTAAGTTACCACATATCATGAACCGTTAATTATTTGTAAGCGTGAATGTTGTGTATAGCTGTTGCGTTGACACCCCCGTCCGGGTTGGTAGCACCAACTGGGTAAACGGACGCATACCATTTGGGATACTTTTGGTGCTTGGCAAACACCTACAGAATCATTTACATATGTGCAAATTGCATACAAATTAAGCTTCGGAGTCATGAGCTTAGGGCAATAGTGTTACTTTTCATATGACATTGTATTTGTTATAATGGTCATACATACTAAAATCTTGTGGTTCGCACTTGACTTTTACCTTTACATAAACCTATGAACTCACCAGCATTGTTGTTGACATTTTAGCATGTATTTCTCATGTACGTAACTGCATGACACTGGATAGCATTTTCGATCCTCATTCTAGAGTCACATTTTGTGATATCATCACGTTGAAGATTTACTTGCATTACTTATAAACTTTTTGTTATATACTAATATCTTCTTGTATTTACGTTGTGAACTCTTGCACTACAACATTGCCTGCTTTTAGCGGGGACATTTCCTCACTTTCAGCGGGGACTTCTCCCCGCCCAACACTTTCGGCGGGGACATGTCCCCGCCGAAAGTGCCTCGGCTAAAGCCCTTCGGTGTAAACTTTCTGCGGCGACGTACCTCTCTTTTGGCGGTGACACGTGGGACCCACGCTGCCAGCGTGGACAATTTTGGTCAGGTCAAACTTACCAGCGTGGCAACACTTTTGGCGGGGACATGTCCCTGCTGAAAGTATTTTATAAAGTAAATTGTGCATATTTTTGGCGGGGACTATTCCCTGCTGATAGTATTTTACAAGTAAATGGTGCAAGCTTTTGGCGGGGACTCTTCCCCGCTGAAAGTATTTTCCAAGTAAATGGTGTTTATTTTTGGCGGGGACACGTCCCCGCTGAAAGTTGTGCTCACTAATAATGTAGCAACCTTTTGGCGGGGACATGTCCCCGCGAAAAGTGCCTGACCCATTTTGCAGCAAATTGCTGCAAAATGGGTAATTTCCAGATTTTTTCCGGAAAAAATCTACATTATCACTACAAATCCAGAACCTGTATATAACCTAATTACAACACCACAAGACACTCAAATCACAAATTCGCCAAACATAATATGATACATATCCAAATTTCTTAAAAATTAACATAATCATGTGTTTGTATCCAAATTCGCAAAATACGGTTCAAAAACCGTTATCACATGATCACTACATAAGCTAGCTATCCGCTATACGCTACAAAACTATACGTGGGAACAATGTAGCAGGAATCCTAACACATAAACTACATAAAGACATAATAATCCATGAAACTATCCAAACATTTGTCCATAACCCAAAACAAATATAAATCAACCCAAACAACCCATACGCTACTCCTGAGTCCCCCCACTAGCCCCACTCCCCTCCTCCAGGGTACCTGTAGACTCACCTGGTGATGGTGAAGCCTCCTGGGATCCCGATGTCGTCGCCTGAGTTGCTAGCTCAGCGGGGAAACCCGGCTGTGTCTTAGCCCACCCCACCAACATATCAATCAGTGTCCTTTGCTGGGACATCTCCTGGGTTTGCTTCTGGACTGTTTCGTGCAGGGAGGACGCGGAGGCTTGATCACGAGCTCGTGCGGCGCTGAGGGTCGTCTGACGACCACCGCCGGGTAAGACTGGACCTATGCCAGGAATATGACCTCGCTGCTTGCCACCGATCACGTGGCGCATAATATCGAGGTTAGACATGGTCGTCCCCCCAGAGGTGCTCTCCGTCCGCATCTGTATCATCTGGTTCTGTTTTACAAAAAAATAAGCAAAGTAAAATATAAGTCGTGATTTATTATATTTGCATTAATGTGGGTGAGTTTTATGGAAATAAATTATACTTACATATCTAGTCTCGGACAATGCAGACTCCCAAACGCCGTCTCTCGTATGGTTGTGTCTGTACATCGCGATCAAGTCTCTACCATCCACAGCATCGGTGGGTTCTCTCAGCTGTTTATAAATAAACTCAATAACGACTCACCAAACACTATATATATAAATGAAATGATTAAAAAGCGTCTTACGAAGTTATCGCGTATAACAGCTAACGAATGCGACCCATGAAGGCTGGCAGTCGGATTGGCGAGCCGGTTCTGCCTGTTGGTCTCTCCTCTCTTCAAATTATCCGGGTTCGACCAGTGCTTAACCTGAGTATTGTAAATAATAAAAAAAATGTTATATAAATGAATTATTATTATTATTATTATTATTATTATTATTATTATTATTATTATTATTATTATTATTATTAATAACAATAAGAATAATAATAATAGAAATAATAATAATAATAATAATAATAATAATAATAATAATAATAATAATAATAATAATAATAATAATAATAATAATAATAATAATAATAAAGTGTGGATCCAGAAATTTACATATTTTTCCCAATCCGACTCCGACATGTTCTCCGGGCGTTTTGCCTTGATCTCCTCCAGCTTCTCCATCCCACCTTGCTCACTAAAATTTATCTTTTTGTGCCGCCACTTGTTGTCGTCGTATCGCTTTTGGAGATAATATTCGATACTCTTGACAATATCCTCTCCATCAGCACTGGCAAGGTGCTCGCCGAGATCAAAATAATGCTGCAATAAAATATAATTAAAATAAATATTCAAATTTAAAAAAACAATCAAATTTAAATAAATAGCAAAGTTAAAATAAACAAACACAATAATTAAAAAAATAAAAGATAAAAAAAAAAAAAAAAAAAAAAAAAAAAAACTTACGTGTAGCTGGTCGTCGATGTGGGCCTTCGCGGTAGCAGGAACAGCCGACCAGGATTTGTAATGCATAGGAATTGATTGCCGTAACAATTCCCTGACCAAGTTGGAGAACCACTTCGCGTGGTCGCCCACATGCTCCCACATCCCTTTGTTGTTCTTCCGGAATCTGATCGACACCGGACGACCAGTCTCTTTCCTCTCATTGCGGAGCCGCGTGTTCTTTGTGGGACCACGCACCGACTTCCCGCCTTTCCCAATTTTGGCATTGGGCTTGGGAGGTCTGGATTTAGATCCTACAAGTAACCAAATTCAAGTGATGATGATATAAAATAACAAGTTATCAATTTCAAATAATAATCAAGTTTAATTAAAATAATCTAGAAATACTTACTCTGACAATCACTGCCTATCCTCGTCGGACCACGGGGTGGCTCATTGCCTCCATCGCCACCGTGGCTCCTAGCAACAACATCTGCCATCTGTAAACGTACTAGTACAAGAAAATATAATTAGTGAAGAAACACATATACACATATACGCATATACACACACATTGAAATAAATAACAATTTATACAAAAAAAAAATAATAATAAATAATTAAATAAATAAATAAACACATTTAACCACTCAATAACAATTTCATTCAAATAAGTGTCATTTAACAAATTACAATTTGAGATCAATCTCCCTCATCACTAAGATAAAAACCCTCATTATTAGTGTCAGCTTCATCTTCACGATCGACGTAATCTTCACCATCAGATGCTAAATCATGAGGAACGTGGTCATCATAATCAATATTATCTTCGTCGTCATCGACATAAGTGATAATTGGTTGTGGTGGTGCCTCAACTTCCGCTGGCTCAGCATCTCTATTTATGGTGTCATAATTCAACGTATCCAACTCAGCAGAGAGTGTGACATGTGATGATGTGTTGTCATGTACAACATCCTGATTGTCTTCTACCACGATGATATCCGGGTTCAAAATCTTTCGATGATAAGAATCTTGGACGGCCTTGACATTACCACGTTTACCCGGGAAATCAAGGTAAAAGACTTGTGTTGCTTGTGTTGCAAGAATGTATGGTTCACTTTCAAACGATAAACGATATGTCATAATTTGTGTAATGTTGTTTCTATTGGTACAACGTTTTATGCGACCATTGTTATTAGTGTCGAACCATTTAACTTTGAACAACACAACCTTGAACGGAATATATTCAAGCTCGATAATTTCTTCAAGCTGGCCATAATACATTCCTCCGCTAGGATTAGGAGTTGAAATTCCGCTGTTTTGGGTTGAACGACGTAAATCACGGTCGTGTACGATAAACTTCACACCGTTCACTGTGCAAGAGTCGGCTGAGAATGCAGCACATGATGGTCCACAAGCCAAAGCGAACAACTCGGAAGTACAACTTGGGTCGTCCTTTACTTTCAATTCACGAATCTAAGAAAAAAAAGTTAAGAATAGATATAGATGAGTAATAGTCGTTATTTTTACAGGGTTTTACATACAACAAGTCTACCTTGTTCCCAAACCAGCGAGGAAATCCTTCTTGTATGTCATTGCCAGGAAATTTCCTGTAAATGTTCATGATATTAGAATAAGTCGTCGAATAATAACTTACGTAAAACAAAATTTTGAAATAAAATGTGTACCTCGTGTACTCGTTCATGTACGGGTCGATTTCATGACTGTTGTGTAGTACATACCATACTACTTTCTGCATTGCGTCCGGTTCAAGCCGAATTAATGATTGTTTACCATTTAGTTTACAGGCTGATCGAAACACTTGAAATCGACTTGTTGGGCTTGGACCGTCCTCATTCCGGTCAGGACGATTAAAACTCGTCTCAACACCCCGAAAATAATGCGAACAGAAAGTTAATGCTTCATCAGCAATATAACCCTCCGCTATTGATCCTTCAGGCTTAGCTTTATTTCTGACATAATTATTGAGCTTTTTCATGTACCTTTCAAATGGATACATCCACCTCATGTAAACAGGCCCGCCTTGAATAGCCTCTTCGGGTAGATGAATAACCAAGTGAATCATAATGTCAAAAAAAACTGGAGGATAGATTTGCTCGAAACTGCACAAAATATTGATAAGCTGTTCTTTAGCTTTCAACATGTCATCCACCATCAAAGTTCGAGCGCATATTTGTTTGAAGAATGAACAAAGCTCGATTATTGGTGTTGTGGTGGTTTGGTCCTTCAAGTAATTTTGAAGTCCAGCAGGAAGTAACCGCTGCATCATTATATGGCAGTCATGAGCCTTCAAGCCTGTTATGTTGTTATCACTGTCTGTCACTTTATGCTTGAAGTTAGATCCGAACCCATCGGGTAGTTTAACACTTTTGATCAATTGGGAAAAAAAATCAAGATATTAGAATAAGTTGTCGAAATGAATACGCGAATTGAATTGGAACAAATAAATTCTGAAATAAAACGCGTACCTTTGATGAATTGACAAAAAAGTTTTCTTTCTTCAGTTGTGAAAGAGTACGTGGGATGAGGCTTAGAGCACTTCCCACCGCCTTTGTTGACGAGCCACAAAGCATTACGAATATTCAAATTTTGTAAGTCTTGTCTTGCCTTGTTGGTGTCTTTTGATTTGTCATTCATTAACAAAGTACCCAACACACTTTCACACACATTTTTTTCGATATGCATGACATCTAAATTGTGTTTTAGTGTAAGAAAAGACCAATACTTTAGCTCGTAGAAAATAGATACTTTGGTCCAATTCAATTCGCGGTCAGGATCACGTTTTTTCTTCGCACCCCCAAAACTTGGATGTTTCCCCGGGATACGTATAGGCAATCTCCCAAGTTGAGTCAATATGTCATGACTGGTATATTTTTTAGGAGGTGGTCTATCATCGAGCTGAGTATAGAATGCCTTTCTGTTCTTTCGCCATCTGTTGTTGGCTTTTAAGAATCTTCTGTGACCAACATAAGCGGTTTTGCTTAACACGCGCATAGATGGAGTCTCTATATTACAGGTCGGACATGCCTTGTAACCTTGCCCACTCCACCCAGACAAACTACTTCGAGCGGGAAAGTCATTGATAGTCCATAAAAGCGCTGCTTTCATACAGAATTCTTCGCTTGTAACAGCGTCCGTAGTCATAACCCCATCTTTCCATAAAGTCTTAAGGTCTTCAATCAAAGGCCTCAAGTAAATATCTATGTCCTTCCCGGGTGATTTAGGGCCCGGAATTAACAACGTCAACATAAGAGAAGTCTCTCTCATACATATCCAAGGAGGCATATTGTATGTTGTTAATATTACCGGCCACATACTGTAAGACTGACTAAGGTTGCCGTACGGATTGAAACGATCAGCAGCCAACCCTAATCGGACATTTCTTTTTTCATAAGAAAATTCTTTCTTATACTCGATATCAAATTTCTTCCATGCTTCACCATCAACCGGGTGTTGCATCTTACCGTTCTCCGTAGACTGCCCAGAAGCATGCCAAGTCATATGTTTTGCAGTGTGTTTAGACTTGTACAAACGTTGTAGTCTAGGAATGATAGGAAAGTAATGCAACACCTTGTTAGGAACTTTCTTCCCCAGTGTATTCTTGTCTTTCCATCTACTAGCATCGCAGATGGGACAATTCTGCAAATCTTCGTTACCCACCCCCCGATATAAAAAACAATCATTTACACCAGCATGTATGGATTCGTATCCTAACCCGATCGTTTTATATGTTTTCTTTATTTCATAGTATGACGGCGGGATTTTGTATCCTAGAACGGGCGGGAAGCATGTAGAAATTTTAATGTTTCGTTAAACGTGGTGTCACTCATTTTACCTTTGACCTTAATGTTCATAAACTTTGCCATAAAGTCCAATGAAGACATCCATGTACAGCCCGGGTATAGTGGGTCGTTAGCAGTGGCAAGTAACTCTTCAAACTCGTTACGTTGAGGAAGTGTTGTTGCTTGAGTTGGCTCGTTACTTGTCTCGCCAATATTTTCTTGAGTTGGCTCATTCGGATACATATCATGAAGGAAATCAGCCATGTCACTCGTCCCGGGATGATTCGTGTTGGGTACCAATGTTCGGGTATCCGGTTCACCATGATTATACCATTTCGTATAACTTTGGTCCCAACCATTTGAGTGTATGTGATCAAACAAGTCTTCGTACTTTATCCAACCATTGTTATAACAACGAGCACATGGACAACGTACATTCCCATCAATATTCACAAAGTCCTTGGCATACGCGCAAAAAGCTTTAAGACCTTTTAAAAAATCGAGGCTAGTACGAGGTAATGAGACCCAACTCTTATCAATTGGCATAACTGCGTTTTAATGATGCAACAAATAATTATATAGAATTAAACATGTTCACAAGTTGTGCGTTTTAATGATGCAATTACGAGTTGTGCGTTTTGTTCACCTAATCCAACTATGGAAGGCAATCCTAACCCACTCTTTGAATGTTTCGTCTCATATATGAATGCGTATAAATGAATTTACTATTTGAGAAAATTTCGGCAGCATTTCCCCTCAACTCCCCAAATATGTGCATTAAAGACATATTCGTAGGAGTAAAGGGGAAACACTGTCGAAATTTTCACAAACAGTAAATCAATTATACGCATTCATATCCTAAATGAGACAAAACATTCAAAAAGCAGTCCCAAACAGGGGACTTTCCGAAATTAATTTCTAATAAATTAATTTCGGACGGGTTTTCTATGGGATGATTAACTTTGGACGGGGACTTTCCAAAATTAATCACTAAAGTCCTAAACCCTAAAATCATTTACAATAGTCTAACACAATCAAATACCATACAATAATATGAGCTTATTTGTTTAATCTTATTTGTAGCTTATGAGCTTATTTGATTTTCGGTTTATATATCACAAGACTTAATTTTCCGGCTTATATAAGTTTATTATATCATAATATATTTATATAAGCCCACAAATCTCCAAATAAGTCGGAAAATTTAAGCTTATGAAATATAAGCCGAAATCAAATAAGCTCATAAGCCTACGTATAAGCTTTTATAAGCTCATAATTATCAAATTGTAAAACAAAATAAAAACAATTGGCAAAACACATTGCAAAAGTTAAATAAAAAATTAACAAATTAAAAGAATAACGAAAATTAAAAATTAACAAATTAAAAGCCCTTGTGGGCTGCTGTTAATCAAATAAGCCAAAAAGAGCTGAATAAGCACAAGGGATAAGCCAACAATCTCAAATAAGCAAGCCAATTCACCACAGACCACAATAGGCTAAAAGTGGCCATTTTGCAGCCCTCTGTGGGGCCCACCTGGGTGATCACGGGTCCAAGGTGAAACCTGATATGGAGAGCTGAGGTGGGGGGCTACCAAGTAAGCCAAGCTTCAGGACCAGGGGTCCAATGATGAGCTTATGGGGAGGGCTTGTAAAGATGGTGAATAACTGAGGTGGTGGTGCAGGGGAGGTCAGTCCCCCTGCAGGTGTGTTTGGAGGGCTATGGACCCCACAGAAAAATTCACAAAAATAAAATAACACTAGGACATCAAAGACAAGGTGGGGGACTACAACTCCTAAAAATTTCAATCCCTAGAACACAACACAAAAATCACAATAAATCCTAGCATTTTTGCATTTCTGCACAAAAGAGATTTTTGACTTTTTATATTTTGCACCTACTTTGGCAGTTGAGATGACAAACCTACTTGTGTATCCACCACTGCCCCAATAGCAAGTCCCCACGACACTACTTGTGTCGTGGTACACATCACGAGCACACCCCATGGTGTGTCGTGTTCCATAATCCCTAAGCAATCCTAGCAGCTTAAGAAGCAATCCTACATACTGATATAAGCCGAAACTAAACACCCTAGCATCTTAATAAGCAATCCCTAATTGGGCTGCCGTTAACCATACGTACCTTTTCTGGTCTTGGCAGTTGGCTAGCTGGTCTCGGCACTCGGCTCTTGGCTATCGGCTGATCTTGACAGGAAACTGTAAAACGTTATAGAAAAATGTTATAAAACATTTAACTGTGAGCTTATATAAGTTGAAAATACAAGCAGCCATGGTTATCGGTTGCTCATGGCTATCGGCTGATCCCTTTATAAGCTGAAAATACAAGCAGCCATGGTTTTCGGCTTATAAATTAAGGGGGTGTTTGTTTAAGCTTATTTGTTTTCGGCTTATAAATCACAAGCTTCAATTTTCCGGCTTATTAGGAGACTTGTGGGCTTATATAAGTTTATTATATCATAATATACTTATATAAGCCCACAAGTCTCCATATAAGCTGGAAAATTGAAGCTTATGAAATATAAGCCGAAATCAAATGAGCAATCCCAAGAACACCCCTGTTTGGACAACATAAACCAAACGGCCCTCATGTTTCATAAGCCCCGCTATATAAGCATGTAATTCAAATTTGCATGCAATTTCTCTTTAATTTACGAGTGTAATGAGGCCTCCTGGTTGTCATTACACAGGCCACTAAAAACCATGGGACGGCCTCGTTAGAAGTGTAAGAGCTATTTAATCAATTCAGTGTTCAAAAGTTGTGTGTTAGTTATATTCTTAGTCATTTCACAGATATTTAGTATGCTCAATGGAATATGTTTACAAAATGATTGTGTAATATATGGTTGTGTTATCTGCTTACCGATTTCCATTTTGTAACGAAAATACTACATATATTTGGTTATATTTGCTGATGTATGATCTTTACCTCTTTGATTTCTGTAGGGATTGCGGGAAACAAGTATACTTGGGTAAGTAGTTATGACTAATGACGACCGTTTAACAAATTGCATATATATTTCTATTTTAGTTTGGATCTGATTATATTAGTAGCTGACTTAGTGGTTCTGCTGAAATTACTTCTGTTACTTTATTTTTATAGGTGGTTTTGACACTGCTCATGCTGCTGCAAGGTAAATAATACTCCCCATTTTGTATCACCCTTTTATGCATTCTTTCGGTATATGAATTTGGTGTTTGTTATAGGGCTTATGATCAGGCTGCCATTAGATTTCGCGGAGCTGATGCAGATATTAATTTCAACTTAAATGATTATTGGCTTATGTTTCATGAGGCCTCAAAAACCATATAAGCCATAAGCCCTGCTATATAAGCCGAAACAGCCCCGGCTTATGGTTTATATGGTTTTCGGCTTATGTTTCATTAGCTCACTTTTTTGTAGCTCACTTTTTTGCGGCTTATAAGCAGAAAAAGTTACAAAATAAGCCACAAACTGTGAGCTTATGAAACATAAGCCGAAAACCATACAAGCCATAAGCCGGGGCTGTTTTAGCAGTGGCGGATGGCTTATTTGGCTTATGGCTTATGGTTTTTGACTTATGTTTCATAAGCTCACATTTTGTGCTTATTTTAAAACTTTTTCGGCTTATATAATGGGGCTGCGTTGTCGTTAACCTAATACCAAGTCCCCACGACACTACTTGTGTCGTGGTACACATCACGAGCACACCCCATGGTGTGTCGTGTTCCAAAACATCAATTCAAGGGGCTAAAAAAATACATAAACATAAATTACTGAGTATAAACTTTTGGCGGCGACATGTCCCCGGTAGAAACATAAACAACAACAAAAAAAAAAAAAAAAAAAAAAAAAAAAAAAAAAAAAAAAAAACATGTATACCTTTTGGTGGGCTCTCGTCTGTGGTCTCAGCTTGGTCTCGACAGGTCCCGGCTTGGTCTTGACTCAACTGTGGTCTTGGCTGATGTGGTCTCCAAAGGAAAAAAATCAAAAAAATTAATAAAATTCAAAAACATAATACATTTAACACAAATTAACACAATTAAAAAAAATTCACACAAATTAACAACAATTAACAAAATTAACAAAAATTGAAAAAAAGTTAACCTGGGTCTTGGCTGGGTCAAACAAGGAGAGTAAGAAAGGAGATGAGAATAGAGAGAATCAAATAAGGAGAGGGGTTTAGGAGAGAATTAAACAAGGAGAGGGGTTTAGGAGATGCATCGTGCACAATGGTGCGAGTGTGGGTGCTGTGGGGGAGATGGTGGTGCTGTGGCGGTGGTGGAGATGGTGGTGCTGTGGTGGTAGTGGAGATGGTGGTGCTGTGGTGGTAGTGTAGATGGTGGTGCTGGTCGTCTGTGGTGGTGTGGTCTCAGCGATGGTTTTTTTTTCTAAGTGTACTGTTAGATCCAATTCTGCTAATAATTGAGTGTGTTATTGGGTTTACTTTTAGCGGGGACATGTCCCCGCTGAAAGTGTGCTTTTGTCTTTTATCAAATCTTTTGGCGGGGATGTTAGGAATACAAATATTCCTATAAAAGTCTCGGTCACCTAATGATTGTAATAGCATTAAGTTAGCTCGTAGTTAGTTTGTTTATTAGTTAATTAGTATTAGATTAAGTAACACCGTGGAAGAAGGAACGGGTCTTTACCCACTGTATGCCTGATCCACAGCCCGGGAGTGGGCGTAATATTGTAACTATAAATACCCCTCTCCACATGTGGAGAGGGTTGGACCTTCATTCATTTTCAATCTAATATTTTCTTTTTCTTTCAAGGTTCCTCTCTTTCTCTCCTTTCCTCCCTCCTCCCCATTTCCACGCCACTCACATCACCACTTGATCATGTTTCCAACATAGTTAGTATTCTACAATTGGTATCAAGAGCCAAGGTTACATCCTAGGGCCTTGTAGAATCGAATTTGATGATGTTTTGAGTGGTTTTGTGAGTTTGGAGTTACTTTCTTGGAAAACATCTTGGTTTTATCCCTCTAGTGTTGTTATACATGTTTGTGATGTTCTTTTATGTTCATTAGTGTTTGTGGAACATTGTAGTGTAGAGTGTGTTACAATATCATCAAGCTATTTGAAGTTTGGAGTTGATTTTAGGCGTTTTTCTTGGTTGCGGTTAAGTCCACTGTTTCATTGCTTCGTTGCGGTTAAGTCCTGCGAGCTGCGATTAACTTTCTGCGTTTACTATTTCGGGAATACAAAAAAAACGCAACGATAGTGACACTTTTGGACCATTATCACTGCGATTAGTTGTCTGCCTGCGTTTAGTTTTCTGCGGTTAATCATTTGCGGTTAACTGTTTCTGCGGTTGGTTATTTTCTGCGGTTAGGTATAATCTGCGGTTAGTGTCTTGCGGTTAGTATCTTTGGCCTGCAGTTCGCTTAGGTTGCGGTTAGTTCATACTGCGACTGGATTTTATTGCGGTTTGGTATAACTTGCGGTTAGTGCTCTGCGGTTAGTACCTTTGGCCTGCGGTTTGCTCTGGTTGCGGTTAGCTCATACTGCGGTTGGATTGTGTTGCGGTTTGGTATTGTTTGAGGTTAGTGTCCTGAGATTTGGTCAAGTTGTGGTTAAGTTGCGGTTGGATTTTATTGTGGTTAAGTTGTGGTTAAGTTGTGGTTAACTTATTTGTGATGTCGACTTCTTCCGATGACATTCAAGCTGCGGGGTCTGACACCCGACCTCCGATGTTGGACAGAACTGACTATGAATCATGGGCTCAAAGGATACGGCTGTACTGTCTAGGTAAAGATAATGGGGTTAACATCCTGAAATCCATCGATGAGGGACCCTTTCAAGTGGGTACTACTAGAGACACGATTTCAGAAGCAACTGATCAACTACCGGCCGTGTTTGGTCCTGATAGACCTCGCACTTACAATGAGTTGTCTGAAGAAGAAAAGAAACGCTATGATGCAGACATCAGAGCATCTAATATCATCATTCAAGGCCTTCCCAAAGATGTCTACAAACTGATCAACTTCAACACTGAAGCAAAGGCGGTCTGGGATAATGTCAAAATGCTTCTTGCAGGGTCTGAGTTAACTAAAGAAGATCGTGAGTCACAGCTATACGATGAATTTGAGCATTTCAAAATGAATCCAGGCGAAAGCATCACTGACTATTACGTCAGATTTCACAAGCTGGTCAATGACATGAGAGCCATCAAGATGACAATGCCCAACATACAGCTCAATTCCAAATTCGTGAACAACATGGCACCGGAATGGGATAGGTTTGTCACGGCTGTTAAGCTCAACAAGGGTCTCAGGCATACCAATCATGAACAGCTGTATGCGTATCTCCAGCAACATGAGACACATGCAGCTTACGATCGGCTAATGCAAGAAAAGCTCAATCCGTCTGCAACAAATGAATCTCTTGCTTTTGTCTCCAATGTTCAACAACCTAATCAAACCTCTAAAGATCAAGTTCAACCATCACAATCATCCTCCAGGTCTACCCCAACCATTAGTCAATCATCAACTCCCTCACCATCTGCATTGAATACTCAACTTGATTCTGGGTATTCTCACACTGACATGATGATTGATAATCTCTCCAACCAAGTGTCTTTACTGGTCCAACAGTTCAGGGCTGCACTCCCATCTACTAACAACCAGCTCAGAATCTCATCTAATCCACGTAATCAGGCAGTCATTGAAGATGGTCGGGTAGTGGTGCAGAATGTGCAGGGAAGACAGAACTTCAACCAAAGAAATGCTGGTAGAGAGAATGGGCAGTACAGAGTTGGGAATGCTCTTCAAGCACAAGCTAAGCAACCGAAATGCTACAACTGCGGAGGGTTGGGCCATATTGCTAGGAATTGCACTCTCCCAAAACATCCCCAAAACTCTGAGTACTTCAAAGACAAGATGCTGCTGATGCAGGCACAAGAAAATGGGACTGTGTTGGATGAAGAAGCTTTGCTCTTTCTGGCTGGTAATGATGGGAACACCTTTGATGCTGATGTGGATGATCAACCTGTTCAGGACATGGCTCTTAATGACCCAAATATCTTTCAAGTTGAAGAGTGTGATGCATTTGACTCAGACGTGGATGATGAACCAACTGCTCAAACAATCTTCATGGCTAATCTGTCTGCAGCAGCATCCTCTTCACAGCATCCTGATTTATCCATCACGTCTGCTATCTCTGAGGTACCAACATCTTCTAAACATGATCTGAATAATTCTGCACCTGTACAGGGGGCATGTGGCTCTGTACAACTCAAGAATATTGTCAACACAGACATCACTAATATGGGTAATACCAATAATATCCCATATGAAATGTATGTGAATGACAATGGAACCCAAGTTGTACCGAGTGACATGCCGTCTATTGATTCTAGTAAGCATGAGATATATGAGCACTCTATATACAACCCTGATGATTCTCTGATCACTAGAATTAACTCCCTTAAGGATCAAGTAAACATTTATGAGCAGCGTGCTAAGTTTGAGTTGAATGAACGTGAGCAGAAAATGGAATGGCAACTGCGTACTTACATATCTGAAAACAATTCCAAACAAGAATCATTAAAAAGGGAACTAGTTTCTTTAAAGAACCAATTGAATCAAACCATCAAACAAAAACTTGAGGTTCAAAAAGGTTTGACTACAATCAAACAAGAATTCAAAGATAAAGAAACTAAACTTCTAAATGACTTCTCAAAATTAAAAACGTTAAAAAATAAATTGGAAGATAAGTTGTACACACAGGGCCAAACCATTCAATCTGCTCAAATGATGGAAAACCACATGAAGTTAAGTGATGAATTTAGTGAACATGATACCTCCAAACCCAAAGCAAGATTCCTTAAAATAGGTCTAGGTGCTCAACCTGCATTATATGATGCAAAAACTATGCTTGAACCTAACCATGCACCTCCTGATACACGATCCTATGACCACATCAATGAGGCAGAGGATAGAACTAGGGCAAAACTTGCTGAACGGTTAAAGGATCCTAAATGCATTGCTAAGAATCTCGTGTTTCACTATGATTATGCAAATGACAATCATACTGCAATTTTTGTTCCTCAAAAGAGAATTTTTCCTGAAAAAGTGTTTTGGAACATTGACATTGAGAAAATGCAAGCTGAAAGAGTTGTAGGCAACACACGCACTATGTTTAGAATTGCTCACCCAACTGCCTATCCCCTGAACACACCCAGGCACCTTGTACCTTTCACTCTTCCCACACAATGTAATACTCTAATTGGGCTGTATGTGCTAGGTCAATTGTTCAATGACTTTGAGAAAACCTGTAAAATAAGAATTACACCTACAGGGATTACAGAAGGGGAAAGGGGTTTTGAGCAAACAAAACAGTGTTACCTAACAGAAGTTATGCCATTTTTTAAACTTCTAAAAGAACATTTTGAGGGACTTAAAAACACCATTAATGATGATGTGACTCAAATGAAAAAGGTTTTTGATAAAGTGGAAAGTGAGGGTAACCAACTTGCTATTGATCTCAAACACAGTGAAATTGACAGAAAAGACATTCTCATCATGAATGAAAACTTGATTGCTAACTGCATTGCTAAAGATGTGTTTTATACTGTTACCGACTCTGCGCTATCTGCTCGACAATTTCATGAAATGTCGGTTACTTTGAATGTTTTCCAAAATCGTGTGATTGAGCTTGAGGGGGAGAATTACAAACTTACTGAAAAAATTCAAAACGATGATCATGATAACATGGTCAGGAATTTCTCAAAACTAGAAGTTGATAATCTGAACCTACAATTAAAATATCAACATCTAGAAGAAAGTATAAAAATATCAAATGCCAAGATATCTTCGGATGTTCCTGAATTTGATACATGTTTTGAATTAGCCAAAAAGGATGAAGTAATTCAAGCTCACTCAAACACGATTCGGAAGTTGAAGGTCCAAATTGCACAATTAAAATCGAACAGAAGCGATGTGACCAATACCAATTACCAGAAGTCTATGGATTCTCAAAATTTTCAAAAACAGGACACTATCAATGAGTTACAACATGAAAATGAGTGGCTTCGTGCTGAAATGTTCAACGCTAAACAACGTTATAAAGAATTGTTTGAGTCTATCAAAACAACACGTGACCAAAACAATGAGAAAGTCACCTCTTTGTTAAATGAAATTGAGAATCTAAAGACCATGGTGAAGGGTAAAATGTCCGTTGCTTCATGTGATCATGCAATTTCCAATGTACATGTTTGTAATAAATCTGAGTGCGATGCTGTGAATGTTTCTCTTCCCCTTAGGAACAATAAGTTAGTTCATAATAACTATCTTAGAAATCTTAAGGATTGTCTGGCCATACTTAGAGAAACCGTTGAAGATAAGAGGATCTCTAAACCACTTGATGATGTTATTATTGGTGCGTGCTTCCTCACTAATAGGGCCCAGGAATTATTAGAATATGCCATAGGATCATGCCCCAAGAATGATACCAAGTCGGATAGGACAACTGCATTGCACCCTCTCAGTGGCAACAAGCATGTCACAGTTGACTTTCCCCAAACCATGTCACAATCCCCCATCTTGATCACCAGTAAACAAGTAGCAACTAATCAGACTAATGTTCCCATCATTGCTTCTACAGGAGTAAAAGGTGTATCTAATGCTAGCAAGTCACAGCCTAAATGCAATACAAAGAATGATAGGACTTTGCCGGCTAAGAGCTCACTTATGAAGGAAGTAGAAGAATCATCTAGGAACAATAAAGTGTTGCTTAGTGAAAGGAATCGTGTTGATTCAGACATTTGTGTGAAAAATGATGTAATTAATTCGAATTCTGATGCTATTTGTAAGACGTGTAACAAATGCTTATTTTATGGAAATCATGATGCATGTGCTGTGTCCTTTCTTAAACCCACTATGCAATCACCAGTTATGAATGTTTCTCGTATTAAACGGGCAAAACAAGTATGGAACAAAACAGGAAAAGTTTTCACTAATGTTGGTTATCAATGGAGACCTACTGGAAGGAAACTCACTCTGAGGGAAAAGTGCCCAGTGACTAGGATTACTAACTCTAGAGTCATGCCTATTAGGAAGTGGAGACCTACTGGTAGAATATTTCCAATAGAAGCAATAAATACCACTCCTAGGTCTAGTGCATCAAAATGTGAACACTCCAGTGAGATACCTGTTACTTATGATAATCCAATATTTGTGTGTTCTAACCAAACGGACCCCAATTGTGTGTGGGGCTCCAGCTTTTTCAGTTATCCACGATTGTCTGATTTCAAATGCAGGTCGTACAAATCGTCCTTTGGTATTTGGACTCAGGCTGCTCAAAACATATGACTGGTGATCGCTCAAGGCTCAAGAATTTCGTGGAAAAGTTTATTGGTACAGTTAGGTTTGGGAATGACCATTTTGGTTCTATAATGGGTTATGGTGATTATGTCTTTGGAGACAGTGTTATATCCAGAGTCTACTACGTGGAAGGACTTGGGCACAATCTATTTTCTGTTGGTCAATTCTGTGACTCAGATCTCGAAGTCGCCTTCAGAAAGCACACCTGTTTTGTTAGAGAATTAGATGGTGTTGATCTTCTCAAGGGGAGTCGGGGCACTAATCTTTACACCATCTCCATCGAAGATATGCTACGGTCCTCTCCAATTTGTCTGCTCTCTAAAGCATCCAAGAACAAGTCATGGTTGTGGCATCGTCGTTTAAACCATTTGAACTTCGGTACCATCAATGAACTTACACGTAAGGATCTTGTTCGAGGCTTGCCCAGACTTAAGCATGAAAAGGACCATCTGTGTTCCGCCTGTCAAATGGGCAAGAGCAAAAAACATACCCATAAACCCAAAACTGTCAATTCAATCATGGAAGTTCTTCATACTCTTCACATGGATCTTTGTGGACCAATGAGGATTCAAAGTATCAATGGAAAGAAATATGTGCTGGTGATTGTTGATGACTACTCTCGATTCACATGGGTGAAATTTCTACGATCTAAAGATGAAACTCCAGAAACCATCATCAAGCTCATCAAGATGTTGCAAGTCCGCCTCAACAAAACAGTTAGAGTCATTCGTACTGATAATGGAACAGAATTTGTGAACAGACAACTTACTCTGTTTTATGAAGGTGTCGGGATTAGTCATCAAAAGAGCATTCCACGAACTCCTCAACAAAATGGAGTTGTTGAAAGACGCAATCGCACCTTAGTTGAAGCTGCTAGGACCATGCTCATCTTCTCCAAAGCTCCTCTATTTCTTTGGGCTGAGGCAATTGCCACCGCATGTTACACATAGAACCGATCCTTGATACATCCTCTCCACTGCAAGACTCCCTATGAACTGGTTCATGGCAGAAAACCCGATCTTTCGTTTCTTCGAGTTTTTGGTGCACTTTGCTATCCAACTAATGACAGTGAAGACCTTGGGAAACTCAAGGCCAAGGCCGACATTGGTTTCTTCGTTGGCTATGCTCCAGAGCGAAAAGGGTACCGAGTCTACAACAAACGTACCAGAGATATAATGGAAACAATCCACGTTACTTTCGATGAGCTGACTGAGCAACCGGTTCCTGGACAATCAAGTTCTGGACCCGTACCTAACCTTTTGTCCCCTGGACCAATTAGTTCCAGGCTTGTACAGAATCCTATCCCTGCTGCTCCTTTTGTACCTCCTACAAGTGAAGATTGGAAGAAACTGTTTGACCCAATGTTTGATGAATACTTTGAACCTCAACAGATGAATGCTTCTGAAGCTGCAATGGTTCAACCACCAGATGGGGTGGTGAATGATCAAGATGACAATAACGGTCCATCCACTTCATTGTCATGGGATTCTGAAGCTCCCGCCATCAGTCAATCGGTTAGCATGTCTAATGTCCAACCTTCACTTCCACATAGAGTGGCAAATGTAGATAATACATCTGATGTTAATCCTTTTGCTCCACCTGATAATGAGCCATTTGTTAACATCTTTGCCCCTGAACTATCAAATGATGTAACATCCTCTGACGAATCTAACACGGCTACCTCAGTTCCACATTCTCAACCCCATGAATACCTCCGAAAATGGACCAATGATCATCCTATTGACAACATTATTGGGAACCCTTCACGTCCAGTATCAACCCGCAAGCAACTTGCAACCGACGCATTGTGGTGCTTCTTTAATTCTGTTCTTTCTAAAGCTGAACCAAAAAGCGTCATGGATGCAATGTCTAAACACTCATGGTTCACTGCAATGGTGGACAAAATTCATGAATTTGATCGACTGGATGTCTGGGAACTAGTACCACCTCCCGAGTGTGCTATGATCATTGCTCTCAAGTGGATATTCAAGGTTAAACTTGATGAGCATGGAGATGTTTTGAAAAACAAAGCTAGGCTTGTGGCAAAAGGATATCGACAAGAAGAAGGTATTGACTTTGAAGAATCCTTCGCCCCAGTTGCTAGAATAGAAGCCATAAGGATCTTTCTCGCTAATGCTGCAAGCCAAAACATGGTGGTTTATCAAATGGATGTCAAGACCGCATTCTTAAATGGGGATCTGAAAGAGGTGGTGTACGTATCTCAACCCGAAGGTTTTGTGGATCCAGAACGCCCTAATCACGTGTACCGATTAAAGAAGGCTCTATATGGGCTTAAACAAGCACCCAGGGCGTGGTACGACACCTTGTCTAAATTTCTTCTGGCCAACAAATTCTCCAAAGGCGTTGTTGATCCTACTCTCTTTACCAGAAAAACAGGCAAAAACCTCCTACATGTACAAATCTATGTCGATGACATCATCTTTGCCTCATCTGATCCCTCAGAATGTGATCGTTTCTCTCAAGAGATGAGCTCCGAATTCCAAATGTCTATGATGGGTCAAATGTCATTCTTTCTAGGTCTGCAAATTTCTCAAAACCCCAATGGCATATTCATCAATCAATCCAAATACGCCAATGAAATTTTGAAGAAATTTGGATTCGACTCCAGTGATTCAGTTGATACTCCTATGATTGAACGATCAAAGCTTGACGAAGATGATGTGGGAATTCCGGTCGACCAAACCATGTATCGAAGCATGATTGGTTCTTTAATGTACCTTACTGCAAGCAGACCCGACCTTCTATTTGCAGTTTGCATTTGTGCCCGGTATCAATCCAAACCCACCAAGAAACATTTGGAAGCTGTCAAGAGAGTCTTTCGGTACCTTAAAGGAACAATCCACTTGGGCCTTTGGTACCCTAAAGAAACCTCTATGGCTCTCACAGCATATTCGGATGCTGATCATGCTGGATGTCAAGACACTCGTCGCAGTACATCTGGGGGTGCACAGTTTTTAGGAAATAAGCTAGTCAGTTGGTCTTCAAAGAAACAAATGAGTACATTTATCTCCTCCACTGAAGCTGAATACATTGCTATGTCATCATGCTGTGCTCAGATCCTCTGGATGCGTTCTCAACTTTCTGACTATGGCTTCATCTGCAATAAGATTCCTATGTACTGTGACAACAAAAGTGCAATTGCACTCTGCTGCAACAATGTCCAGCATTCAAGAACTAAACACATTGACATTCGACATCACTTCATCAGGGAGCAAGTTGAGAAAGGAATTGTGGAACTTTACTTTGTGAGGACTGAGTTCCAACTAGTCGATATCTTCACCAAAGCACTTTCTAGGGAACGGTTTCACTTCATCCTCCCACGCCTTGGTATGAAGAGTCTCACACCTGAGGATCTCAGATGTCTTCAGGAAGATCAAGAGGAGTAAAGGGGTTGCTTCACATATCTTTGTATAGTATATAATCATAAGGAAAATAGAAACATATAAAAAAAAAAAAAAAAAAAATTCTTCTCACGACATGTCTCTTGTATAATCGATATTATGTACGTTTCTAGAAATGTCATTCAATAATGACACGGATTCATACATATGCTTGAGCAAGAGTTTTTCGGTTTCAAATAAAGTTCTTTTCAAAAACATGTCGTATCTCAAAACGTTCTTAAAATATGGTTTGCTATTACTTCAGATAGCAACCCGGTTTTCACAACTAAGGAAAACACGTCGCCAAAAAGACGGTTGTTCCTAACAAAGGGTGCCGTTCATCCGAGCGTGAATTACTTTATATTCATGCACCCTCGATCTAATGTACGTTTCAGTGCATTATTTCTTGATAAAGAAGAGAAGTCTTCTTTTTATCGCCAAATACTTTCTCTTCTATGATTCTTCCGGAAAGTATTTGTGCAAAACTTGGTGGTACCATGAGATTTTGATTGAAACTCAATTTGAACTCAAAGTTTGATAAAATTTTCACTCAATCAATGACGTTAATAGTTTATGATAATATTTAGGCTTTAAAATCCGTCATTGATTGAGGGGGAGAGTGATTTTTCTCAAAAATTTTATGTATCATCAAAACTCCCCACACTTCGTACATAAAACAGTGCAACAAAAAGATTTGTGATGGTTACGTGTCAGAATGTGCAAATTTTCAAAGAGTTTTCGTAAAAACCTCGAATATTTTGATAAATCTTCAAATCTGACACATAACAACCTCCCTCATAGTTTGAGGGGGAGCAAGAAAAAGTTCCGTTTATCAGACAATATTAAAAATTAACCGCATTTCTCTCCCAAACATTTTCTAACTTATTTAAATCGATTGAGATCAAAAATCTCGAAAGATTTGAAATTTTTGATCGGGGGAGAGAATGTGATTTAAATATGAAATCTGATAATCAAATGTGATCTTTAAGACTCATAAAAGGCTCCCGCATATGTGCTAAACACTTTCGAATACCGATGCACATATTGAGGGGGAGCAAACGGCGTTTGTGGAAGTTATACCAATGACCGACCATTTATCTTTATGCATGGAGTTATAAGGTTGGTTAAGGTTAGGTATTAATTCCCATGATCCACCAGAACCGGAAGGATCTTCCCAGGGACAATCCATAGATAGATTAGAAGTCCTTAGGAATGATTGAAAAAAGGAGTAAAGTGAGAAAGGGAAGAGTGCGGACTGAGATAGAGCTAGGACTGGAACAAACCCAACAAGGTCCTAGTGATGAAGTCTCGGTAAGCACTGAAGGGGTTGAAGAATGAAAAAGAAATGAAATGAGAAAGGGTGAAAAGAAATAGCCCTCCATATATTCAACCTTAGGGCAGAAACCGGGTTCAATTCATAATCTACTGGCGGTTACTAAGGTAACACCGGTATTGAAGACAAGACGTCATGGACCCAGTGACGCACTGCACTAAAACTTCCCAACCACTCAAGTTCTCTTAAAAGAGCTTGTTTCAATCTCACGGGGAACCCTGTGCAATGTATCGACCGCTCATTGCGAGTTATGTTGATACCTAAAACAGGAGACGCCTCCCCAGTCTCCAGGAGCGGATCAAAACGCACTATCGAGTCTAGAGCCAAAGAGATCATCCATAAATCTCGTTAGGACACACTTCCAAATATGCTTATTGTTTCACACAATGTGGAAAATAAGGTAAAATATTTAGAGTCCTACGCATTATCCTTGTGGTATTGCCAGAACATCCGAGTGATACGAAAATATTCACAATGACGATGGAAATCCTTCTAGAGCGAACATCACTCAAGCTCTTGGTAGGTGACATGTGAGATCCATCTTGGATCAATGATCAAGTGACAACTGGAAAGCAACAATGGTGCGATTCAAATTTGAATCAAACTTGTTCCAGGATATGGATTGACGGATACTTTTGCCAAAACCTCTCAATGTGCTCACCAACTTATCTTTCGAGCACATTGATTGTGTAATATC
Source organism: Artemisia argyi (assembly GCA_030686995.1). Lineage (NCBI taxonomy): Eukaryota > Viridiplantae > Streptophyta > Magnoliopsida > Asterales > Asteraceae > Artemisia > Artemisia argyi. The sequence goes on from CM060697.1 coordinate 171,961,288, forward strand.
TTTCAAACAAAAGTATTTTTGATGGAAATGTGATTCAAAGTATAAAACTCTCGCCGTGTCTCAAAAATGATTATCATATGACACGCGAGTAATTTCTATAAATCAATTTCTCATCAATCCGTGAATATCTATTCACAGATTCACTCTATCGTGCTGTCTGCTTTGAGACGTTCCGGTATGAGAACATGCTAAGTATGAAGATTCCGAAGTGGACTCTTTGGAAAATTCATTACTACAAGCTGGAAATTCCTGTCAAGGAGAGTCTTCTTTAAAAGAGACTCTACCTGATCACAGGTCGGTTTTCACAAAACCGGAGGGTAGTCTGTCCTCGCAGAACGAATGACAAAGCCATATTCGTTCTCTATCTTTAGTGCTAACTGTTTTATTTCAGGGACACATATAAAGATGGCGTTGATGGCTCCAGTTTCCAGCTGAATCGGGTCAATCCATACCTCATGCTCACACATCCTCCACACTATCAATGAAGATGAGAGACTTGCTACAACAAATGTTGAGAGACTACCAACAACGCTTCCTCAACTCTGATGAAAAAGTCTCCTGATCCATAACTCCAATGCAACGTCTCCAGATACAGAAGAGTGTGAGCATGATGGTCCTAAAGTCACTACATCACATGAAGGCGATACTGCAATGGATGAGCTTGGAGATTTACTTTGGCTGATGATCTCAAAGAAGCTCAAAGATCACACATCACAAAGGAACTCTAATCACAAGTTCGCTTGCTTGAAGTACGAAGTGTGCTGAAAAGAGAAGAATCAGATCCTACGAGCTACAAAGACTAAAGAATGCTTAAAGACCAAAGATCTTAATTTCAAAGGTGACCTCGCTTAGGGGGAGATTGTTAGGAATACAAATATTCCTATAAAAGTCTCGGTCACCTAATGATTGTAATAGCATTAAGTTAGCTCGTAGTTAGTTTGTTTATTAGTTAATTAGTATTAGATTAAGTAACACCGTGGAAGAAGGAACGGGTCTTTACCCACTGTATGCCTGATCCACAGCCCGGGAGTGGGCGTAATATTGTAACTATAAATACCCCTCTCCACATGTGGAGAGGGTTGGACCTTCATTCATTTTCAATCTAATATTTTCTTTTTCTTTCAAGGTTCCTCTCTTTCTCTCCTTTCCTCCCTCCTCCCCATTTCCACGCCACTCACATCACCACTTGATCATGTTTCCAACATAGTTAGTATTCTACAGGGGACCTGTCCCCGCCAAAAGTTTTAATTATTCGCCAAAAGTTTTGGCGGGGTAAAGTAAATGCATAGAGGGAAAAACAAAAATATTGGTGAAATCTTTTAACGGGGACATGTCCCCGCCAAAAGTGTTCTAAATGACAAATCATATTTTCAGCGGGGACATATCCCCGCTAAAAGTGAGCACCAAAACATTTAAAATTATCTTTAAATCATTTTAATTAAGTAAAATAATTTATAATTAATTTAAATCATTTAAAATTATTTTTATTTTTAAATAATTTTAATTAACTTAAATTATTTATAATTAATTTAAACGAATGAGTCGAGATGATAGGGTTATACACGAGATGTTAACCGAATGATTCGAGATGATAGGGTTATACACGAGATGTTAAACGAATGAGTCGAGATGATACGGTTATGCACGAGATGTTAAACGAATGAGTTGAGATGATATGGTTATACACGAGATGTTAAACGAATGAGTCGAGATGATATGGTTATACACGAGATGTTAAACGAATGAGTCGAGATGATACAGTTATGCACGAGATGTTAAACAAATGATTCGAGATGATACGGTTATGCACGAGATGTTAAACGAATGATTCGAGATGATACGGTTATGCACGAGATGTTAAACGAATGAGTCGAGATGATACGGTATACACGAGATGTTAACCGAATGATTCGAGATGATAGGGTTATACACGAGATGTTAAACGAATGAGTCGAGATGATATGGTTATGCACGGGATGTTAAACGAATGAGTCGAGATGATATGGTTATACACGAGATGTTAAACGAATGAGTCGAGATGATACGGTTATGCACGAGATGTTAAATGAATGATTCGAGATGATACGGTTATGCACGAGATGTTAAACGAATGATTCGAGATGATACGGTTATGCACGAGATGTTAAACGATTGAGTCGAGATGATAGGGTTATACACGAGATGTTAAACGAATGAGTCGAGATGATAGGGTTATACACGAGATATTTTCCCACCTAACAACTTTTATCAACTCACAATATAAACTCACACACACTCATCTAACCCATATCATCTCACACACACACTCATCTCACTATATCTCTCTCTCTAGCAGTTTCCGTTTTCCGGCGACACCAGCAGTTTCCGGCCGCCAGAATCTTTTTCTGGCCACCACCTTTTATCAACTCAACTTGTAGATCGGGCCACCCCGATCACGATTCTACCACACACAACTACAAACACACACTGTCAACCAGAATGCAGTGATATAATCCTTTTATGTGTACTTGTGGAGTAGGAAATATAAAAAAAAGAACGTCACATCAAAAAGATACATTTGGATTGGAGTATTATGCATGTCCTCTTTCGAAGCCAAGAGAGAAAGGTCATGGATGTGGATATTTTATGTGGAAGACTGAATTTGATGAACAATTACAAGTAATATATTCTGCTTCAACATCTCACGGTTCTGGGTGCACAAACTGCCATGAAAAAGATCTTAGGATAAATATGCTGGAGGCACAAAAACAGGTGTTAGAGACAAAAGTCAGGTTGCTCGAGGCAAGACTTGCAATGGCAACGAATCCCGACAACAATGACCACGCATGTCAATCGGATGCAATACTCCATGACCTGTTAGGTGACATGGAAAATCTTCATATGTAATGCTGTTGTTGTTGATATTGCTGTTGTTGTTGTTGTTGTTTGTTGTTTCTTGTGTTATTCTTGTTGTTTGTTGTTTCTTGTGTTATTGTTGTTGTTTGTTGTTTAATAAAATGTTGTTTGTTGTGTTGTGTTATTGTTGTTGTTGTTGCTTTACCACTAGAAATCGTAAACTTCTATCCAAACACTCAAGATTGTAATTATTAATCTAAAAAAACGTCCACAGTAAGAACCTAAGCAGTTTATAAAGGAATCCGAAACACCACATGCTTAGCTTCAAACACGAAGGCAAACATTTTATTCAAACCACACAAGAGTTGTAAACCAGATACATTTTCATACAGACTCAAACTAAACAACTCGACAAGCAAACGAACCAGATCAAACGAAACAACTCAAACTAAACAACTCGACAACCAAACAAAACAACTCAAACTAAACAACACGACAACCAAATGAAACAACCCGTTTACTTTTTTTTGCGGCTAACTCCCGCTTTGCTTGAACTCGCACCACCTCTTCCTTTCCTTGCTCTCATTTCCTTGAGATATGCAAACGTAGCTTCAAGACTTGTTATTCTATTTTCCAGATTATCAACAGCTGCAGCTTCATCAAATGTGCTTTCAGCTTCATCCTCACCTCCAACAGCAGCAGCTTGAGCTTCGGCAGTACGTTGAGCTTCAGTAGTATCTACCTCTTCCAAATACTCTCTATAGTATGACTTTTTCCTCAACCATACCAGAATCCGGTCTCTCTGCCACGGTGCACAGTTCGCGTACGAACCATATTCATCAAAAATTTCAACGCCCCAATGATTTATAATTTCATTATACAAGAGCTCGTGTGATAAAGCCTTTGCCCATTCCTGTTCCGGCGTTAAACCATCCATTGTTATGTGTGTTTTGTATTTTTTTTTTGCCGAATTTATGATTTAATATGTATTAGGTGTATGTTATAATATATATTAAAAAGTTTTTGGGAAAAAGTTGCAGCTTGGAGGGAAATTCAGCGCCTAAACTTTTAGCGGGGACATGTCCCTGCCAAAAGTTATGCATTTCCCCGCCAAAAGTAATGGCGGGAATAATACCCGGGACAATAAAAAGCGCAACTATTTTGGTCAAAGATTATGGAATACTTTCGGCGGGGACAGTCCCCGCTAAAAGGTGGGATTGAAATTGTGACTATTTTGGTCAAAGTTGTGATCTGCAAAAACACTTTCGGCAGGGACATGTCCCCACTGAAAGTTTGCGTTGAAAATGCAATGGGCGGTCAGCGAGAATTTGTGCCAGCTCAGCACATTTTTGTCGTTTAGTGACTTTCGGCGGGGACAAGGGCGTCGCCGCCGAAAACCTCGTCGCCCGTCCTCCTGTTTGTTGTAGTGTTGAAAACTTGTCCTTTTGTTAAACTTTCAAATGAAATCAAACGTTATTTTAAACGTCTCATATAAAGGTCGTTCTTTATACTCTTGACTTTTGGTATGAACGTCACGCCCCCCGTTACCATTCCGTTGTGACATTTTGGGGGTGTAACAGATCATGGGTTACCTGTGAATGCTAAGCATGCAAGTGAGGTTTCTTCAAAAACAAGTAATGATTCAATTGGTAACTATGTTGGACCTATTTCATATGCGAAACTGGTAAATGGTGAACCGAGTAGGAGAAGTGTTAACTTTCGTACATTGTTAGTACCCGCTGGTAGTGGGACGGATGTTGCTATCTCATCGGATTCGGTTCGTGTTATTCATGAACTATTTAACATCCTTGTGTATGGGTTTTCTCTTGGGAAACGCATGGCATATCCAGTTGTTGAGAACTATGTCAAGAATACTTGGAGTAAGTATGGCGGTGTTAATTCATAGATGAACTCTAAAGGTTTATTTTTCATCAAGTTTAGTTCTAATGACGAAGTGGATGTGATGCTTGAAAATGGCGCATGGTTAATTCGAAATGTATCGTTAATACTGCAAAAAGTGGTCTCTCGATGTGAATCTTATGAAGGAGGACATGTATAATGTTCCGGTCTGGATTAAGTTCCATGATGTTCCTATTACCGCGTTCACGGATGATGGGCTGAGTGCTATTCCAACTAAACTTGTTACCCATTGATGTTAGATTCTTGTATGTTAGTTATGTGCACGGAGTTATGGGGTATGTCGAGTTATGCAAGAGCCATGATTGATTTACGAGCTGATGCGGATGTGAAAGACACTCTCGTTGTGGTTGTTCAGAAAATCTAGGGTGAGGGGTATACTCTAAGTACTATTTGTATTGACTATGAATGCAAACCTCCAAGTTGTTTAAGTTGAATAGTTTTTGGTCACATAGTGGATGAGTGTCCTAAGAATCTCTTAAAGACGCCAAGGCAAGCTATATGTGGAGCTCAGGTTGGTTCAAAGTTTCACTCGGTGGAGGATCAAAATGAGGGATTTATGGAGGTTAGACGGGAGGCTTCGACGTCTCGAAAGATTGATGGAGTGATATTGAATAAACCAAAGTCTAATTTTGTGTATCGTTCTAAGTCGAAACCAGTTAAACCAAGTAAAGATAAGGAGACCAATATGAAAAATGTGGCATCTACATTAGGTACTATGGTTAATACGAGTAATCAGTTTGGTGTTTTGAATTCATTGGATGTGGAAAACAATGCAACGAGTCAAACGGAGGATTTGCAAAATAGGGATGGTGTTGGTTCGAACATTGGTACTAAGTGTAGAAATCAGAGGGAAAAGGACAAAATATTGATCAGAATCAACTAATTATGAAGGTTACAAGACATTAAATAGATAAAAACTAATACGAAATCCTAACTATTAAACAGGCCTAAACAAGTGGGCTGGGCCAATAGGCCTTATTAGCTAACATCCTCTCCCAAACTCACAATGCCGCAGCGGTGAACATTTGGAGTTTGTCATACAAAAAATAAAATAAAACTGAAAACTAAACACGCAGCTTCGGAGTGTCCCATAGCAACATAACTATGAAGATGAACGAGAGTAGAATAGGCGGATAAAGAAAATTCAGACATATGTAGATTTAGACAGGCAGATGCAGATTCAGTATAGAGGTCCAAACAGAGATAGACGAAGAGCAGATTCAGGCGAACATATGTAGACAAAAAAATACAGATTCAGCAGAGATATCCGAACATAGGTAGATGAAAAGCAGAATGAGCCAGACAGATACAATAGACAAAACCAGGCGAAACTAGATGCAGAACCACGTGATACCATGCAGGAATCAGACAGAGCAGAACCAGACATAACCAAATATAGAACCAGGAGAAACCAGACGGAACCAAAACATGTTGATGCCGAGATGCTACACATAACTACTCAATACATAGTCGGACTAGTTAAGAATATAACATCACCATCACCAAGTACCGATATAACCTAAATAAACATAACCGTGTTTACCAAATAGCAATGCGGATACCAGTATTAATACCAAGTCATATTCCGATACGAACCAATCAAAAACAAAATCACACCTCAAGTTTGCATTTGTTCCCAACCAATCAAATACAATCAAAAATAAAATCACACCATCTGTTCCGAACAAATACGATACGGAAATGTTAACTTATAACATTATACGTTTGAAATAATAATTACATTTTTTATTTCATCAATAGTCGTATCTGTTTTGTGTAGTTTGTTTTCTCTACGAAAATTAATGAGAAGATAAAAGCATGGCTTTATGATTGTTTGTGCACTACAATGGCATATAGCGCTGATGGAATCAGGTATACTCAAATAGACATATTGTAAATTTATGTCAAGTGTTTCTTGGTTTTCAAATTGAAGGTACTCTTACTGAATTTTCTCTTGTGGAGCGAGCAAAGAAGGTGAAGCCCACTTGGTTGAGTGGAATGTGAGTGAAAGAGCCATCAAGAAGGAATATGCTGGTTTTAGAACGCGGTCTATAGGTGTTGTACAGTTTGACACAACAAGAAATCGCTTCTTAGCTGTTGGAGATGAGTTTCAAATTAAGTTTTGGGACATGGATAGCACCAATTTGCTGAATGTTACCGATGCAAATGATTTATACCTGTAAGAATTTACTGCCTCTACATAAAAACTAGATTTTTTACAATGATAATCAAAGTGTTAACAATAATACAATTTAGTTGACTTTATACATTATAAGTAGGGTGAAATGATTGAACAATAACCAAGTTTTATTATTGTTGCATTTAAGTCGCTCTCACGTGTTAGAAACCGCATGAAGTTTCAATAAAATGATTGAACAGTGTTTGGATTGTTAGATTATGAGTTTATTTGAAACTGAAAAGGTCGATAACCTCGTAAGCCTCAAGAATTTAGCTAATAATTCGTTTTGAATTCAAATTCTTGGAACATCATTTTTCAGCTACATGGAATGTAGGAGGAAAATCACCTTCGAGTAAAATGAATCTTGATGATTGGTTACATGTGGCACCTCCTGCTGATATTTATGTTCTTGGGTATCTTTGATTATGAATAAAGATTTGATTTGGATTTATATTATGTAGTTTTGATGGGTTTGATTTGTTTGTTACAGGTTCGGCTGGTAACGCCCTTTATTCTATCCAGCAGGTTGCAGGTTAGAAACTCTGCAAATACCAATTTTATATTTATTTATTTATTTATTTATTTATTGTATTATTTTTTCCATAAAATTTACCTCTATGTTTCTTAGCAAAACGTGTAGTTCCACTTTTTATGTAAACATCTGTATTATCTTTCTTATTTAGGTTGACCAGCCCTATTGTGGGGTGATATGAAGAAACGCTGATACTTTCTTCTATCACCATTCCAAGTTTGTTTTGTTTTGTTTTGTTTTGTTTTTTTTGTTTTTTTTTTTTTTTTTTGTTTTTTTTTTGTTTTTTTTTTTTTTGTGGCTAATAAAAAGAAATTAATCTATTGATTTGTGTGAATTTGCAATGATTGGATGAAGCATGCATATGTTTGTGAGTTGCCACATATTCACAATTTAGTATTGACATAAATGTTTACTGTCACATGCATATGTTTGTAGCGCTTTGTAGAATTGTGGTAAAAGATAAAACACAAAAGTGGCTTTTTTGCTGAAGCCATAAGGCTTTTTTTACCTTAGCCAAACACTGTCATAGTTAATGAGCTGCGAGATGTAGAGTTTATATGTGTAACTTGATATTATTGCTTGATTATGTGATTTGATTCATATGTAAATACTTTTGTTTTATATTTCTTATTAGCAGCCCCTATTATATTTATCATATTAAGATCCAACAATTCACTTAAAAAAAAAAAAAAAAAAAAAAAAAAAAAAAAAAAAAATCTGCACACATAGATTTTAACTTTGAACCTCTTTGAACCTGTACAAAAAGATTTTCTTTTTTGAATTGGTCTTGGGCTCCATTTGTATTTGTTTCTGTAATTTGGTTTCACATGGAACGATTGGTCTAGAAATATTCAAAAAGTGAGGAACTGAATCATTCAACATAGTTGTTAACCTTAAGGCCTTTCAGTTTAGTATAATAGTGTTATGATGTAAATGTACCAATAAAGTAATAATTTGACATTTAGTTGTTGCTAACTTTGGATTGATCTACATGTGGAATGGCTTTTTTATTACTGTTAGATGAGCTAATCCTCACTCATTATACAAAATATATTCCTTGCCCTCATTGTACCCAAATAGCAAAACTGACTATTTGTGACATAAATATGTACTAGCCAAATAAATCAGCTACAAAATTCAACGCCTAACAACTCGTAAGTTCAGAAGAAGTAGCAGTTTGTCATATAAAAATTCCTTTAGTATAACTTTACTTGTGTGCAGTTATTACTTGATGCACATTTATTATTCGTATCTTAGGTAATTGAGGAGCAAAAATTGGTGTAAAGACGCCGAAAGTAGAAAATGTCTCAGAAGTCCAATACGGCGGTATACATGAAATGAATACGATGTATACAAGAATGCCCATCAAAGAGAAGTGGATTGGATTCAAGGTGAATATGGTGTATTCATTTATTTGAATTCGCTGTATCCAAAGATACTCCTCGAGTCATAGACCAAGTGACTTTTCGCCCTCTTGTCATAGACCTGACTGCTCTGCCAGTTATAAACCGAGTGAATACTCAGCTAATTATAGACTGAATGATTATTCAAGATGAAGTTAGGATTTTTAAATGATGACCTCACATATAAAATTCACCGGAAATATTTAATGATTCTAATATGTTGTTGAATGATTATTAAGAAGTTCTTGGTGCAAGCAGGAAAAAAACTTTTACGAAGTATCAAGTGTTGCGTTGTGACAAAGACGGCAGCTACAATTCTACAATCAACGTCTATAAAGCTATTTATCGAATATAAGTTAGTTTTCTTTACTCTTTTCCTACACAATAAAGTAACTGTAATTCTCTTACGGTTATTTTCAACATTTTATTTGTTTAATGTTATTGTATTAGGCATTTTACAATTTATTTTATTTAATAAAAAAAAAATCTAAAAGCTAGCCGCCCATCGGGCGGGCCTTGAGGCTAGCTTTAACATATTTAAAAGGTTTTTGTTTATATAAGTTAATGATTTAGATACATATTGTTGGATTTGTTTATAACAACAGCAAGATTGTTGGAATATATAACAGCAGCAAGAAAACAACCACAAACAACAGCAAGAATTCACTTCAAATAGCCTGTAACAACCCCGTAGCAATAACCTGCAAAAAAGGAAACAAAAGAACCGAAACTGCTCGGGTATTCCCTGTCCTTTTAAGGTTATTACAAATTCGTATTTGTTGCTGCGAGTCTACAATCGTACAACCCCAGGATTTGATGCAGTCACGTGTGTTTTATCGACAGCAACCGAATAAACACAAAAACAACGATGGTGGTAAAGAGAACACAATGTGGTGTGTTTGATATGTGCAAGTATTTTGTAGTGTACTTTCTAATATATCAACTCAGGGTATGGATACATTATTTATACACACAAGCTTGTGAGGTAACTTGCCCACTACCAAAATAACTGCCTCAGATTTTAATTAGGGGATGAACGTTGCATGTGAAAGAGTAAAAGATGGAACAGTAACCCATGACTTTCAAATGTGAAAGACTTGGTCTTGTAACTCCTACTTTCACATTATTATTTATCCCCCACCACATTCACCATTGTAAAGTTATATTTGCATCTCAAATAAATATAAAGTATAACCCAATATTGTTTTAATCAAGTAAACCAATAAAGGAAAACTTTACAACCTTCAATATCCTAACACATATGATATGTTTGAATTTAAGAAGGATATATATGTAATTATGATTTTAAGTTGGATATATATGTAATTATGAAATTTAGAAGGGATATATACGCAATTCCCCATACTCAATAGATTATCTTTTATTTATGCTAAACTTATTTTGCAATGTTGTTGAGGTTACGATTGACCAATTCCAACTCTGGCACCTCCAACTCCGGCTACCAGTGCGCAACTCCGACTCTAACCCCAGTGCAGCTTCAACTCCAAATACACCTACATATGCCAAAAATACAGTGAAAACCATAAACAAAAAGATGGGAAGTTGATAAGACAGAATACAGAAAATCCTGGCAAATACCCAAAATTAAAATGTACTACTGACTCACCAATAATCAAGGATACGACCCATTAACTGTCGAATCTGTTGCACAGATTAAGCTGATAGTTTTACAGCTTTCTGAAGCTTTAAAAGCCAATGACACATCGTCATCGATACAAAGGAGTATTAAATCATCATCTTCGTCCTTGTATTTTATTTTTAGACGAGGCCTTTTACCCTCTAAGCTCAACCTTTGTGCTATCTCCTTTTCCAGATCCAACAATCCCAATGGAATAGGGAGCTGGAAGTTTATGGTAGACTGTTCAAAATATACCTTAACAGGAACTGACGGTCCCAGATCAAGGTCTTTTTTAAGCTTTTTCAAAGGGCTGCTTGTCTCTTCATCATCATTAAACGTAGCAGCATGCCTTTTCCGCTTCACATTGGTGGAGGACCCTTGGTCTGAAACATCTGTCACAGTTGACTCTGACTCTGAAAAGCAGCATGAAAAGTGATGTATTGTTAGCCATCTGAATCGAGGATGTTTGAATAGTTTTAGGTTCAATGTTTACCTGACCAATCCGGTTTCAGTGCTTCCACCACTTCTTGAACAAATCTACGACTATCCATGCCCGAAGGTATAAAAAACTCTAAAACATACTCAGCATAGCCTTTATCACTCTGCACATATATTGCAACACAGCTAGTTAAGTTATCCTCGCGTGCATAGTGGACCAAAGGGAACTCCTCTTTATTGAGTTGGGTTACATCTGCACAAAAATATGAACCACGGGATGCTAATGCTCTCCCAACAATCCCTTCTGACTTGTGCAGGTGTTGCTTTACACTTTCTTCCCTGAATTTCCATTTGCACAAGTCTTGAACATGAAACGGTAGACCAGCTGTGGAAATACAAATTTTCCCAATGCATTTGGTGTCGAAACTACTACAACACTTCTGAAGAACTTTCTCATGGGGAACAACATTAGTAGATGGGGAAACAGCCCATGTCTGAGCAAGAGGTAAATCGTAGTTTAGGCACATACTTTTCAGAATACCACAGATTTTATCCAACTCATTGTCCCACCGATCATTGGGAACCTGTATATTAAAAAATCCCCCACATAAGAATTCAAGAGAAAGAAAAGGAAAAAAAAAAAAAAAAAAAAAAAAAAAAAAACAACAACAACAAAAAACAAAAAAGAAAAAAAAAAACAAAAAAAAGAAAAAGAAAAAAGAAATAGAGAAAACATTTGCCAAAATACTAAACCTGAGTGATAGAATTTGTAGCATGACTATCAAATGCTTGTGGGCATGTCAGATTCTGCGTCTGCAAGTTAACAATTTGAAAATGAGAAGCCAATGCAAGGATGTTTAAAGATAAAATACAACAGAAAACATGATTCAATAAAAATGTGGTAATACTAATCTTCGACGGGCGAGTCTTTGATCTAGGTCATCCTAATAGTCTATAACCCCACAGGACCTGACAACCATTTTAGCCATAGTGTTTTCTCTAAAGCAGAGTATTAGTTATTATTTCTACTTCTGTAAACAAAGTATCAAATCCTAACATGACTAAAAGAGAAAGCAAAATGGAGTTAAGGGAGACCTAACTGATAGACAAACAAAGGCAGACTGGGAGATTATAAAGAAAATGGTACAGCATATATCTGTACCAAATATGAGACAATTAGAGTATTGATGTTATTTACTGGTTAACCGAAAAATTACTTATAAAACTACTAATACCACGAAAACAGCGAAAAAAGAATTACAAGTGTGTCTAGGAATGATAGGGATTATTAAGAAGAAACCTTTAGCGCCTTGTGAATTTGTTGAACCTCATAAGCAAAACTATTATAGTTTGATGACCCCAAGAGTACTTCAATCACACCAACACATAGCCCTGTAGTCGAATCGAAGACTGGTAAAGCCAAATATCCAAGGAATTTGCAACGTGTCACTAAGTTTTGTTGTGGAAATTGTTCTGGCAAGTAACTAGTTATATCAAAAGTCAACTCTGGCGATCCTTGCAAAAATACTCGAGCAGGAGGACTAAGGTATTTTTGGTTTTCCTGATTGTTATCCACAACCAAAGAGTAGTGCTCAGAGTCCTTCTTATATGAATAAAGTACTTCATCAAGTACACCAAGACCGAATGGTTGATCTTTAGTTTTAAGTAATTGCTTCTTCTCAACGACAAGAAGCGACCAAAACTGAACTAAAACATGTATCTCGCGAAAAACCAGTAGCTTTAGTGCATTTCTTATCTTGTCCGATATATTCTGATTATGTGGGTTGACACCGTCTGCCCCGAGATGGAAACCTATAGTTTTATATTTCAAGTTTAATTAGATGTTTTGGAAGATAAAACTTGAATGTATCACTACATTATAACATACAACATTTGATAATTCAAGAAAAGCGGTACGAATTTGACCATTTGATCAGAACAAAAAAGATATTTCAAAGTGGAATAGCTATATCAATGATCTTCGATCATGTACAAAATAGATGTTTTGGAAGATAAAACTTGAATGTATCACTACATTATAACATACAACATTTGATAATTCAAGAAAAGCGGTACGAATTTGACCATTTGATCAGAACAAAAAAGATATTTCAAAGTGGAATAGCTATATCAATGATATTCGATCATGTACAAAATATTACCTTGCAAGAATGATAAGTCACCAAACTCCTGTATATGCAAAATGACACTCTGACAAACTCCTTTCTGTAGAGAACATACATAGAGAAATACATACCGGTGGTTTTGGAATGAGATGGATTTGACTGATGGAGTATCTTCTCTGTCTCTTCTTTTCCAGAAACCCATAGTGGATACAAGTACCTCTCATCGCCAGACAGTGGAACTGCATTTTCGAAAGAGATGTTCCACATCGATTTGGTTATATGATTCCCACACGAACCAGAACCAGATCCCAAACCCGAACGTGAACGTGGTAGTTTGTATGCATTTGCAGATTTAAGTGGCATGACTGGTCGCTTCGAATCCATTTAAATTGGAAAGATTATACCTTCTTGATTTCTATATGTTCAGTGCCAGTAAGAACCTGTTTGACAAACTCAAAAAATAAGTATTGAATGAAAGAGAGTGCTCAGTTTCAAAGTGAGGTTGATGGAAAGAGAGCCGCCTATGAAGTAACTATTTAAAAGACACATGACTGTTTAAAGCTTGTAAGTCATATTGAAAAGCAGAAAACTTGATATAAATAAATGACAAACAATGGATGATCTTATAGCAATAATTCCACACCTAAAACACACAATTGTAACACAAATATGTATAGAAATACAATCATACACGCTAATACGAGTCATGCCAAACATGCATAATGCAAGAAAATAATAGATAGAACACGTATGATTTTGCCACTACCCAGCGACAATGCTCTATATATGTTTCTAATATTACTGACCACCTCTTTCATCACAACTTTTGTACACACGTACAATATGAACGAGTCTTAAGCTTTTAAAGTTAGAATTAGATATCAGCAAACTTAACAAAGTTTTGTTTTATTCAAGATATCGGAGCATAGAATTGAAATCAAGTTTAATAATTGGAGGGTATTGTTTAAAGATACAAAGATGCTTACTCTCATCAACTATGAATCAACTAATATGAAAGTTCCCATATCGTATTCCTATAATGAGTAACCTTTACGAACAAGTACACGACCTTTTAATCTTTGTTTTGGCATGATAACTAAAAAGAGATTTGAAGTCTAACACTTGTATTTTCAAGTATCACTTAAAAAAAAAAAAAAAAAAAAAAAAAAAAAAAAAAAAAAAAAAAAAAAAAAACTGTGTTCTCAGATATATTAGTTAAGGAAGAAAAGAAAAGAAAAAAATAAAATAAAAATGATTTGTTTGATTTTGAAATAAAATATTTTCTTTCGAGCTTTTTTTTACACACTTGAAAAGTAATCATAAACTTTGTAACGTTGCGCCGTTGCGTGTAAAGAAAGAGAAACTCAATGTAATATTTTAATAGTTTTCATGCATGTGAGATGCAATACATGGAAAAAAATAATCAACGACATTTGTATCAACTATCAAGAGATTAGTTAATTTGGACAAAATGGCCCGTTTCTTTATCAATGTAGCTTTGGTGTACTAGCGCATAAAAAAGCAGTATCTTTCCCATTTCACTTTACAATTTAAATAATGAAATATTTGACTACAACTATTATAAGAAGAGGAAAACCCACCTGTCTTTTCCTAAAGTAAACAATTTCATTTGAAGAAAAGAACTTTTTTCTACTTTTCAACATCTCTAAACTTTCATTAATAAATGTTAGCTGCATTTGATACTTATCAATATCTTCCAATTTGTTTTTATTTTGTCTGAAATTAATTTTTTGAGAAATGATTCTTAGATTAGATATAATTTGACAGAACATACCACAAGACACAAAATAAAAATAAAACCTTATTACAAGAATTAACTTCTTAACAATTATCATATGCTCTTAAGACACTTTTAAACAAACCTCAAAGAAATATATGTAAATAGTATGCCTCGTTTTCTTTTTGTCTTTTGGGTTGTCTTGGTGTGTCATGATTTAGGTATATGTTAGAAAAAGTTCGAAACCTCACTTGGTCATCCTAAAAAATGATTCCAATATCCTTCAGAAAAATTTATACTTATGTTGCATCAAACAAAAACTTTACATGTAAAGTTCAAATGAACATGTTTATTATTATTTTTATTATTATTATTATTATTTTCTAAATAGGTCTATTTGTGTAAACAATGAAATTGTGGAGAGCGACGTGTGTCGTCCGTACTTGGTATCACTCTCTTTATAAAGCAACGATTGCGAGTGTACTCCGAGTGTACGACTTGCCCTTTCAAAATCTCATCAAATCTAAAGATGTGTGTATTTGGTAGAGTTATTGAACAAAGAATAGTATTTTCAACTTTATTAGTCAAAGTGACAAAAACTCAATTATGGTTTTGAATGTGACATCCACCATAGTCCATAGAGATAGGATGATGCAAAAGTTAATCAATAACTATTTTTATATTTCCCACTATATTGCAACATTTTCATAAATCCATTTTGACTTCTATTTTTTTTTTTTTTTTTTTTTGAAAGTGTGAATTTTAAAGTTTATTGTTTTACAACCTTTAACGACTTTTTTTTTTTCAATTAATATAAAATTTAATAACTTACATTATGCATCACAATTACCACTATTATAATACATTCATTTTTGTCATTTTCTTATTGCTTGTTTTTTATAATTAAAAAAAAAGTGTCATTTAAAGTTAATATCTAATTTTTCTTCTCATTTGATCCTAACTCAATGTTATTGTTGAAAAAGATTATTGCCAAGATAAGAATCCATGGGGTTTTTAATCTTAGAACAATTATAACCATAATATCGCAACTATAATTATTTTTAGCTAAAAATTTATGTTGTCATGCGCGGATACTCGTTTAGCGTTTGATAATAGGTAAGAAATTAGTGTATACAAAGTTTTCTAAAGTGAAACTGAGATCATGTCAAAAGTGCTTTTGTTAAGCCAAAAATGTGTTTTGTGAAAAAAGACAAGTTAGTAACTTACTACGTAGTACATAAAGAAAAGCAAAAACATGTCAACAAACAAGCAGATCAGATCCATAAACAAGAAAAATTATATCCATAAAGAAACAAAATTAAACAAGATGCATAGAACATGGAAATTGAAATCCATACCTGGGGTTGCAACGACTGTGTGCGACAGCGCTAGTTAACTTATTGTATCATGGCTCCAGGATCCTCATATTGAAAGCCTAACTTCGGCAATTACAGCAGATAAAACAAAAGTCCATTAATGCCTAAAACTGAAAACCCAAAATGAGAACCAGAGCATAAAAACGGAAGATGTCGATAAACTAGCAGTTGGTCTAGGAACGCAACTACGCAACTATTCGAATCATGATTTATCAACTACTACAACGGAAACCACCGGAATCTGATTTTGATGTTAATGAAACTAATACTAAATCATAAAAATTTATAACCTTACTATAACCACAAACTCTATTAATCCCTTCCCTCACTAAATAAAAAATATGATATGACACGTCACCCTCTGACCTCTCTATTACACCACAAACTCACCCTTTTCTCGTACCCACCACCGCTAGAAAACCGTTAATAAAATAAAATCAGGAGGTCAAATTATACTACACATATACGACATATTTCACACAATCTCACAAATGTTTCAAGAACACTTGAACCCACTGCCTCTTGGTTCATGGGTGACTCTGAGTCATATACTACTAGACTAAAAGCCTCAGGTTGTCAACAACCATTTAAAACTACAAAAAATTTGACAAATCGCCACCACCCATAAAACCCGAACACCCAAACACCAGTCCATACCGTAATCTTCAAAAACCAATACAAAATTAAAAGAACGCCGGTAACAATCCGTCGACGCTGTTTTTAACATAAAGCAATGAAACCCTCCGAATAACACGACCCAACGAAAGTACTAAAATAAGACATCAATTCCTCTCAAACACAGATAAAAATAACCAATAATAGCTTCACATGATTTATAAATTCAAAAGGTCAATTATTTTTTTTAGAACGGCAATTCTTTATAACCTACACCACATATCTCACATGTCTCCAACGAGACTTGAACCCACAACCACTAGGTTGATAGGTCACTCACATACCTCTGGCCCGCTGGGCCAAGAGGCTACCACATATCTCACACAATCTCACAAATGTTCCAACAAGACTTGAACCCACTGCCTCTTGATTGATGGGTGACTTATATACTACTAGACCAAAAGATCCGCCGGTAATTTAACAATCCGTCGACGCTGTTTTTAACATAAAGCAATGAAACCTCCCGAAAAACACGACCCAACAAAAGTACTAAAATAAGACATCAATTCCACTCACAGATAAAAATAACCAATAACAGCTTCACATGATTTATATAAGTTCATAATGTCAAGAGCAAATCAAACAACTGCCTTATGAGAGTCTAATGTCAGCTCATGAACGTAAAACGAAAAAACATAACTGATAGAAAGAGTAAAATGAAGAAGGTAAGAAAAAAACCTTAAAATCAATCAGCGTTGAACAAGGAGCCACCACCTTTTAGTTTCAAGCAAAAGGTACTTTCTCTCAAGTGGTTTCGCTTTAACTTGTGTTTGCTTGATGAGATAGTTTGAGGTTCTTTTTATGTGTTTTTGGGGGTGTGGGGAATGTGTGGGGTGGGGTGGGGTGGGGGTGTCCACATATGGTGGGGTTCTTTAGCTAAATTTTGTCGGCCCTTATTTTAAAATGGACAAACTATATCTATTCAACACGTAACCGAAACATTTAAAAAAATTTTGGAACAAGTTAAGCACATCAAAAATGTATCATCAGTATATAAGAACCCATATTAAAATACACTTGTCTGTATTTTTATATAAATATCTGTGTACTTTTTCGTGAGCCCTTGTATACTCTTGGTGTGCTTTTAACTTGTGTCCCTATGACACAAGTTTAAAAAACCCATTTAAAAATGGACAAACAAAACATGTCTTGAATAATTTTTTTTCCCCCATGTGTTATGTACTACTAGCCTGCTAGTAATTGCTAATTGAAATGAGCGTTTGATTTGCATATTTTTATTTTTGAGTTAAGTTATTTTAAAAATCATACATCTCTCACATACCAAGGGACAAATATGGACCCTTGATTTAACTTTGATCAATGGCTGAGATCAAAACATTTGAAACTTAAAAAAAACACGGAGGGGCACTTTCGTAAAATCCCATCACCAAAATAATACCACCATCCGTCTTATTTCATTTCATTAACGCTCTCACCTAACACACACTAAAAACACACACAACACACACAAAAAAACCGTTCAATATCCAAGCCATAATTACTCACCAGAAACTCAAGATCTAACCGGAAAATGGCGGAAAGTGACGACAATAATATTGTTCTGAAACCCTACCTATCTCCGGCTAAAAAGAAGGAAACAAAATCTGCTAAAAAACCGATTTCAGATATACTCATACGATTTAAACAACTATTTTACTATCTCTTACTATCATATATGATTGAAATATTCATGTGTACTGTGTATAGAGATTATATTGAAGATGTTATGAATTATTGAATGTTTATGCAAGTTATTGTGATTTTGTGAAGAAATAGTAAACTAGGAATTAGGTTTTCAAAGTTAATAATTAGATTCAGTAGAAGTTGAAATAAAAAAAGACACAATAGAAGAATTTGTTGAAGGCGACTTATGCGTTCGGCTTAGCCGCAGAAGACGCCTTCGGCTTAGCCGAAGGTGTCGGCTGCGGATAAGCAGCAGAAGATGCCTTCGGCTTCGCCGAAGGCATTCGGCTTCGGCTTGGCAAAAAGCATCTGATGCGGCTTGGCAAAAGGCATTGGTTGCGGCCAAGCCGCAGAAGATGCCTGGATTTGTAATTTTGTTTGCATTGAAATCAGTATCATATATGATATAGAAAAATATTCAGTTATGGATATGTTCAGTTAATATTGACTGTATTCTATATCATATATGATAAATAAATCAAACATTTGTCTTTGCTGCACCAATAGCCTTCGGCTATGTGGATAACGTTATAAATTCATTGCCATTCTTAAAGACATCAACTACAGGAAAAAAATCTGCCAAATGTACATATTTTTGCTTTTATATATCAGAAGTAATAGAATGTATAAGAAAATGTTGTGTACTGAATACATAATGAATTAAATCATATATGATAACATTTTAATTTTTTTGCAACAAATGTAATAGATGTCGAACAGATGGAAATAGAACAAGAAGCGGATGATAACAAGAAAAATAAGAGATATAAAATCAAGGAAGAACCAGCAGTCACACCTCCAAAAGCAAAGGGAAGATATAAGAAAACAAAGTGCACTACAAGAGGGGGTGGAAAGAAAACAACAAAAGAAGCTACCAAACCTGCCAAAACTTCTAAGAGATACACAAGAGGAGATGCTAAAAAAACAATGGATGAAGAAGTAAATCAGGAAAGTGAAGAGGAAGAGGAACAAAAAAAAACAAACAAGAAAGAGAAAATTGGAAAAAGTTAAAGAAACAGAGGAGGAGGAAGATGAGGAGAAAGATGAGGAGGAACGGGAGATTGTCAATGTGAAAAAAGAAAAAATCAAAAATCAAAAAGGAAAAAAACCAACGAAAAAGGTGACATACCCAAGCTGCTTAACTAGGTCATCACCAAAAGCCATGTCTGATGCAATGGTTGGCTTAACAGAGATGAGAAAGAAAACTTTGAAAGATATCGGTTTTGAAAGATTCATCAACTTTCTAATAACTGAACTCCCTGGAGCATTGTTATACCATGTTGCTGAGAAATTCCATCCACCAAGCATGGAATTAAGGTTGGAAAAAGGATCCATAAAGGTAACAAGGCAAAAAATACATGATATGCTAGGCGAGCCTATGGGAAAAACAAAATTGGAAGATCTAGAACCAAGAGAGAAGGATGATCCTTTCATAGCAGAATGGGAGGGCCAGTATACTCATGTAAAGAAAATCACACCAGCTGTAATATCAACTGAGATAACAAGCTCATTCGATGCTGATTTCATCTTTACAATAAACTTTCTAACTCTGTTTGCTAGCACGATGGGAACAGTTGATAATGGTGCAAAGGTGTTTCAAACTGTGTTGAAGCATGTAAAAGAAAATGATGTCATTTCAGAAATTGACTGGTGCGGTTACATATTGGAATGCTTACAAATAAGTAAGCAAAATTGGGATAAGGTGACTAAAGGCGACTACTATTACGGGCCAGCAACATTCTTATGTGTAAGTTATTTTACATGTTTCTATAAATTTATCAAATGTGATTCAATAACATACACTTATTATAATCTACCACAAATTTATATTTTGTATGAAAAAGCTGCTACACTTAGACTCAACCAACTTCCCCAAATTTCAAGTAATGCGTCATCGCCCAACAATGAGAAGTTGGAACACGCAAGCAATGAGGAAGAGGATTGGGATGAAAATGATAGACAATTGCTTGGGAAAAACTTGAACATCACAAAGAGTTTGATCCGGAGGAAGAGCAAACAGGTTTGAATTTTTACAAGGGAATGGATGTCTACAATGAACCATTGCCTCCGAAGAGACCAGAAACCAAACAGGTAACTTTTACCTTATTTTAATTCCTTATATAAACTAATTGTCAGATAAATTGCAGCATAGACTTCGGCTAAAGCCGAAGACTATGCCTACGGCTAAGCCTTCGGCTTTAACAGCAGGCTATGCTGCGGCTAAGCCTTTAGCAAGCTAAAATATCATATATGATTTAGAATATCATATATGATCCTTAAAAATCATATATGATAATTTAGAAAATCATATATGATAATTCAAATATCATATATGATTATGAAAAATCATATATGATAATTTTGAAAATCATATACGATAATTCAAATGTTTTTTTTAAATAGAAAATATCACATATGATTTTGAATATAGATTAAAAATAATAATCCAACTTGCTTATTTTACAGGAGTTTGTTGATAAAATAGAAGAGAAGTTTGAAATCATTTCAAACGAGAAAAAAGAGTTGGTTGATACGTTGAAAGAGGGAATGCAGAAGTTTAAAGGAGACAAAACATTGTTCAATTTGTGCAAGAAGTACAAGAAAATGTTCAATGTTTTGGACTTTGATTCAAATGACAGTGATGATGGACACACTAGTGATGATGGACACACTGATGATGACGACAGTGATGATGGAAGCAATGATGGAAACAATGATGATAAAGGAGCTGATAATGGAAGCGATGATGGGAAAGATAACGATGGCAGTAGTGATAAGGAAGATAAAGATGGGAAATATGGTAAAGAGGAAACAAAAAGTGGGAGTGAAAGTGAGAGTGAAACTGAAGAAAGTGAAGGTAATAAGATAAGTCCAGTTGAAAAGGAAAAAGATATAGAAGAAGGAAGTGAGAGTGAGAGCGAAAAAGAAGAACAAATGGAAACAAATGTCCAGCAAGATGAAGAAAAGATGGAAGAAGATGAGAGTAAAACTGAAGATGAGTCGGAAAAGGAATCGGAGACAGAAAAAGAAACTCCAGTTGAGAAGGAAAAAGAAAAAGAAAATGAAGTTGAGAAGGAAAAGGAAAAAGAATTGGAGAAGGAAAAAGAAACTCCGGTCAACAATGAAAAAGAGAAAGAAATTGAAGTCGAGAAGGAAAAGGAAAATGAATTGGAAAAGCAAAAAGAAGGATCATCTGAGAAGTTAGGGTCTCCAATTCTTTCTTTTGAGCCACTTGATGAAAAGACTCTAGACGAGATTTATGAACATGCAAACAAGGCTAGTCAATCAGAATGGAAAAAAAAACAAAAAGCACAGCAAGAAAATCGGTAACACCACCAGAGAAAATGATGACGACAAGAAGCAACATCAAATCCATTTCACCACCAAGCTTCAGTCTTGGAATAAGCCCAGTTTCCAGCAAACCTGCAGCTCAAATTGACACGACAGTAGAAGAAACACCACAGGTTGGAAAAAAGGGCTGCAGTTGAAACTGAAACAACAACTGAACCAAAAAAGATGGAAAGAAGGGCAAAAAGGGTGGTTGATGAAGAAGAAAACAAGGAACAAGAACCACCTGCAAAGAGAATAAAAAAGCCTTCAAGATATCTGGTGTCACCATACAACAACCGGAAAACTGCCTTTAAAGCAGCGCAAACACCAGATGAATTTATGGTATTCGAAGCTTTATTCTCAATGCAACGAGATCCATAGTAAGTCTGGTTTATCTTATTAAAAAAACATAAAAATAAAAAATGTGAAATTGCGCTAACAATATATATTTTTGTGTAGCGAATTCGTATTTGAAACTGAATGGGCATGGGGAGCTGCAACAATCAGAGACAACATGCAAACACTAGCACCACAATTGAAAGTGGATGTTAGTATCATCGACAGCTTTGCTTGCATCTTGAACTATGAAGAAACAATCAACAAACCTGCCGCACCAAAGATCAATCAGTATTTTCACACAGGAATACTCGTAAGTACCAACAAAATTAAAACTTAATTACTAAAATATTAATTTGTTCTTAAAGATATGTTTGATTTATGCAAACAGACGAAACAAATAGTGGAAGCAAAGAAAAAAGAAGAAGAGAAACAGTACAATGATTTTGTTGTAAACTTGACAACCGTGTTAAAAAAAATCCAGATGACAAGACAATGCATCATGTGGAATTGGTGACAACTTCTTTCAATTATTATGAAAAAACAAAATTTATATTTTGTTGTATAACAATGATTCTAATTTTTTTTTTTTTAATATTTATACAGGCATTCTTCCCAATAATCACACATGAACACTTTTACCTGGTTGTCTTCAACATAAGGAAAGGCACATCTGTCATCATAGACAACTCACCGAAGACATATGATGCAAAATACAGCAAGGAATGTGATGTTCTGGTAAGTAATTAGACAAAAATGGGTTTGGGTAACAGTTGGGGGTTTTAATTAAACACTCATGCACATTATCATATATGATAAAATAATAAAAAATTTAAACAGAATAAGCTATCACATGTGATAAAATAATGTGATGTTCTAGAAAGTAACTAAATATTAAAAAGTTATATTTTAGACTCTTATTCAGGTAAGCCTTCGGCTTACCTGAAGCCGAAGGCGTCTTCTGCGGCTAAGCCGCAGAAGACGCCATCGGCTTGGACGTAGGCATAGGATGCGACTAAGCCTTTCAACTTTGCATATGAGATAAACAATTTTCTTAAATAAAATAAAATTTCTATTTTGTGTAGAAAAAACTGTTGTCAAGATATCTGGCATCCCACAACCATGAAAAGGCAGCTGATATAGAATCAAAAAAGACAACGGTGATGAAAATGAAGTGGGCAACAAAAGAGAATGTCATTGACTGTGGAATTTTTGTGATGATGCATATGGAGCATTATGGTGGAGAAAATCAAAAGAACTGGAATTTGGATTTTCCGAAAGAAGGAAGAGAACAGGAAATACAAATAATAAAGCTGAGAATGAAATATGCAACCAAGATGCTCATGCATGAACTCAACATTCACCGACAAAAAATGAGCGAGGAAACATTTGAGTTTGCACGAAAAAACACAGACAAGGCAATGAAGGAGGAAATGATAAGGGCAGAGATAGAGAAGAAGAAGAAAGAACAGGCTGAAGAACATGTTGCAAGTTGTAACACCCCCAAAATTTGATACAGCGGAAGACTCAACAAGCTTTCGGGGTGCTACGGGAATTGGTATCCAACACAAGACAATATAGAACGAGATAAAGTAAACATAATAAAAACGCAACCAAAACGGGGTTTTAAGGTTTACATTTATCCCAACATCATTCAGAGTCAGGCCCAAAATAACATAACAATAGGTCCATAATTAATTATCAGAGTTTAGAAAAATAGATCCATAAACCATGAGCCACAGCCAAGCCTTCCATTCCAAGCACCCATATCATCACTTAATTACCTGAGAAAACGTGCTAAAAGTCAGCTTTCGCTGGTGAGATCATAGGTTTAAATTCAACTAACAATATAGTGGACATATACGCAAAATGCTTGCTAGCTAGACTAAGGATTCACTACAAGCCTGCGGATACCCTCCGCTCCAATCCTAACACACGGATACCCTCCGTTCTAACATAGATATTCGGGTAACCCCCGCAATATCATAAATACTCGGATAACCTCCAAAGTATCAATAACCTATAGGTGCACACCACAGTATCTAAATAAGCCAACCTTGAATAGTACACACGAACCGTGTGACTAAAGCTGACAATTCCAAATAACCAAATAAGCCAACCTTGAATAGTACACACAAAATATGTGACTAAAGTTGACAATACATCCTAGTCCATATGCATAGCAAGTTTAGAAAGAATATAGAAGCAATAATAGTCCACATAAAATAATTTGCACGTTTCTCACCCCAAGTATTGAAAACATAGTTCAAGAGTAAAAGTGGGGCTATGACTCACCTCAAGTCCAGAAAATAGCAAGAAGAAATCGGTAGAAATAAGATGTATAGTAACTCACAAAACAGCAACTACGGACTCGGCACGACCTAACAATATTAACTCGTTCAGAAATCATTTCCTCGAATTCAAAATATTCCCAAACCCGGACGAAATCCGTTTTATTTCCGAAAATCCATTTCGTATTAGTTTGGTGTATTTACGTTTGGTATCCATACGGGTGGTGGGTCGACACAAAACAAACCAAAAAGGTCACATAAAGAATAATAAAATGAACGATAGATCTAATATTAGCCCAATATATTATTTAAATAAATGCCGAAGTTTATTAAATCCGTCGATTTGATAATCCTCGTATTTATTTACGTAACATACCGTTCCAAGATTACACCCAATCCTAAAGCACATAGCACATAAATACTATATGGTATATATCGTAGTTTAATAAATTCCTCATATACATCGTCAAATTGGCCAGATTTCCCGATATATATATTCGCAATTTATTACACTTTACATACACCACAACCTATGGGCGTCGTAGGATACGATGCCCATTAATATATTCATTTCATATAGCCAAATAACCCGGTTCAACCCTACGGTTAAGTGGTTATTTAGTTATAGAAAACGTTTATATTAATCGTCATATATCCGTGACAACACGAAAGTCACAAATAAAACTTACCTGAACTCGAGTGACAACGACTCCGCATAACTGGATAAGTTTACTCGTTATATATATAAAATGACATTTTATTTAATGTTTAATAATTGTCGAGAGTTTTCTCGTTTTATAACACATTTTTATAATAATAATACGTTCAATAATATTACGCCACTTTCGTAGCCTAATATATATCTAGTCGTATTATTTATAATATGACTCGTGATTATTATTATTATTAATATACGCGCTTATATAGTTATATATCCGTTATTCACGTCTATATATTCATATAAACGCTTATATTATCAATAACTATTATTACGAGTTTTATTATTTATGTTTTATTTGTAAATAGTTATCGAGTCATACGAAATGGTCGCATGTCTGAGTCATGACTCTCGGCTCATTGTCCAAGTCCAAAGTAATAAGCACAAGTCATAAAAACAATACATCTCCATCCAACACAATCCCAATCCACGTGCTACAACAATAGGGTCCGACTACGGCACCCGACTAACCTATCTCCGTCAATCTAAGTGACCGTCTCACAATCGGTCCCCAATAACACATTTCGTCAACAACTTCACAATACCAAATATCCATTGCCAGTACCAAACGTGGTCTCGACCCACAAGTATTCGGCCAAATAAATAATCGACCAAGCCGATACTAAACCAAGTTAACAACCAAAATAATAAAGAAAACATATAAACAAGGTCACATTCGGGATGGTTTACCAAGCCAAACCCGAGTCCACACGACTCGATTGAGTCGTGGTAAACACCACGAGCCAAACATAGCTCGAACCAAGCATCAAGGGTCACAAGAAATGGCTCCAAGGAGCCTCCAAAAATTACCCATTCGACCCATAAGGGTCTCGGCAATAACAACAACCATACGGCTTCGAGCCGCGACTCAAATGAGTCGAACCAATATTCCAACGAGAGCAAGAATACAAGAGTCATAACATCAAGACTCAAAGGACAAGTAATCGAGCACCATGGCTCGGATCTAACACCAAGCCGTGAGTCTACGACTCTCGGTTCAATCGAACCATCAAGGAAAAACACCAAACCCGGATACCAAACCATCTTTCTTATATAAAAAACATCGCTTTCTAACAAATAAATTCGATTCCCATGAAAAACATCCGTGTGGCCACGGATTTAATACCAAATCGTGGCACCCAAAAACCAAAATCGATCATACTCACCTCCTAGAACCTCCAATCGAATAGATCTAGTAAAAACAACAAAGTTGGGTCGGATTTTATAAGATTTCGAGGTGTTAAAGTGAGTTATATGGTGCGTATGATATACCAAAAGGAAGAGAAAAGAATAAGGAATAAAGTGGTGGTGTTTGTTTGGTGGTGTGGCCGGCGTAGTGGTGGTGGTGGCCGGAAATGATGACCGGCGGCTAGGGTTTATTAAGAAGGAGAAATGAGAGAGAGATGAGTGGGAGTGAAGGTGATGTTGTGTGTTTGTGTGTGGTATACCCACAAAGACGATTTTTGTAGTTTACTTACAAAAAAAAAGTTTATTTTCTTTTAAAAGAAAAATAATAATAATAGTAATAATAATAATAATATTACTAATAATATGAGTGGGTAAATAAAGGGGTAAGTGTAAAACATACGGCCCGAAACCCGAACTCATTTCAAACTTTCAATATCTCCTGAGAACATCTCGTAAATAATTAAATATCGTCGGACTCGTAAAACGAATCATAAAATTTTCCGTTAGGTAAACCTAGTGCCAGAGTCAACGTAGTACCAGTGAGAATTTAAGAATACATCACCGAGCATAATATCAAAATGAATTATTAAAATAATTCACGAATTCCATAACGTCATAAAAACATAATTATCCATAAAATAGGTCTTACAAGTTCGTTGTGAATAAAAATTCCAAATAAAAATTATAAACGAACTTTAACGTAATGCGGGTTTTCAAAATAACTCCCTAAATTGCCGGTTGTCACACAAGTGCAATATGATGGAAAAGAACTGGAAGATTCAGAAGTAGGACTAACGAAGGATAGGAGGGCGTAAAACAACTTTTTGGGGCAACTGACGCAAATTAAAAAACTAATTTCTGTTTAATCTCTTATGAAATGTCTAAATTCGTATGCTACAATATCACTTTGAATTTCTAAGTAGGATGATGGTTTAACATTGCAAGTACTATGATGCAATGTTTTATTAATTAAATGGCGAAACATCTCTGGATGTTATTTTGGATAATAAGTCTTGTTTAAATTTCATTAGACCAATTGATAATCACTTGTTATAGCTATTGATATTGGATAATCGCCTCCGCGATTTATGACACAATGCATAACATAAAAAAAAGGGTAAAAGGCATGAAAGTAATACATTATCATATATGATAAAGTAAAAAATAGTAATAAGCCTAGAGTAAAATCACATGTGATTTTAGATAAATATAACATATGATATACTCTTGTTCATAAGGTATCATATATGATAAATCAAAAAGTAATAAAACAAGTGTAAAATCATATATGATTTCGGAGGAATATCATATATGATAATACACTTAAAAATTTTGCTTCAGAATTATCATATGTGATAACTAAAATGAAGGTAACCAAAACACTTGAACACAATCATAATATACTCTTGTTTATAAGTTATCATATATGATAAATCAAAAAGGAAAAAACAAAGTGTAAAATCATATATGATTTCAGAGAATTATCATATATGATAATACACCTAAAAAAATTGCTTCTGAATTATCATATGTGATAACTGAAATGAAAGTAACCAAAACTCTTGAAAACAATCAGCAACAATCTGTTTCATATAAAAACTCAGTAATAATCAAACAATCATGTCTAGGTCTGTTACTCAAATTTCTTCAACACAATCTGACAAAACAAATAATAATCAAAGAAATTAAAAAAAATATGCGGACGATTTATGTTGAAATTCATGGTTGATCCAAGACCTCTCCTCTTGTAACTTCTGAGTGATCCAAATCCCCTTCCCTTGTGATGAGGCGAAAAATGATCCGTTTTTAGGGGGTCATTTAAGCCCGACTCCGAATTTATTTGATCAAATATTGCCCTAAATCGTTCCTTTTGTGATTTTAGGTGTTTGGAGAGTGAATTCTGGAAAAGAAGCCATTTTGGACGTTTTTGGAGCATAAAAGTGAAGAAAACGGCTAAGTACCAAATTTCCATGCTGAAGATACAAGGTGACGGCGTCAAGACTACCATCTTGACGGCGTCAGACATGAGGAATTAAACACCGTGGGTGGTGACGGCGTCAGAAGGCATCATGACGGCGTCAAAGTGGCAAGAATAAAATACCGTGGTCGGTGACGGCGTCACATAGGCCGTCATAAGTGGATCAAGGCCGTCCGAGGAAGTATATGGCGGCGAGGTGACGGCGTCACATGTTACTCTTGACGCCGTCAGCCTACTTTTCCTATATATAGTTTTCTAGTTTTTTCATTAAAAAAAGGAGAAGTTTTGGTGAAACCCTAAAGACGATTTTGGTGCCTCTTTTACAGGTTTTTCAAGGATTCCAAACCCTTGAGACCTTGCATTGTAATTGAGATAAGTGTTCTTCCAATTCAATCAATATGTCTATGTGTTGGTTGTTTATATCTTGTTCTTGTCTCAATTCTACTATGCTAGGCTAGATCTCTTTTGTGTTTGCTTAGATCTAATGAAACCTAGATGTTGATTATGTGGTGATTACTTGTCTATTCTTGTTTTGGATGAATGATATTATATGTTAGGCTTAAGAAAACTGGCAGATCTCCAAATGGTAACATGCTTGAACGTCTTAAGAAACATGAACCGGGGCGTACTAGGTCTTTATTGGTTGTATTTAATGCATGAGCCACTGTTTACAATCCCTATAGTTGTGCTGGGTCATGGTGTAGGAGGAGATAAGAGCTCATAGAGTTGGGGAGTTATGTATGCCACCCCACGAATGGTATTAAGGAATACAATCCGTCATCCATACAAGTGTAACAAGTAATTAACGTGTAAAAGATATCTAGGGAGTAGTGAAGTCTAAGTAAACACAATTTCTCCAACCACTGCTCACAACCTTAGTATAATTAGTTTATTTTCATTTTTATTATTTTATTTTGATTGCATCTTAGCTTTGGGTTAGTTGAATAGCAACTAATTCCGCCCATTCTTCCAAAACCCGAGATTTTACTTGCTTTTATAAAAATATAAAAATACAAAAATAATCATCTCTCATCTTTAGAACTATTAATTAGGTTTTCTAATCCTAGCGACACTATTCCTAAGCTGAACGATCAATCCCCCGGTACTTGTCACTATACTATACTACAACGATCAAGTACACTGCCTGGTGGGGGTTGTAAGCTTCTCGAGATCCCTCGAGAGGTAAAGCAAGGTGCGATTCCCACGCATCACCTTGTAACTTCAACTTGATCCAACTCGGCCTCTTCTGCAAACTTTTTTGGGGACATCCTCCCGTTGTGACCATATGTCTCTCCACATAACGAACATGCATTCCTGTTCTTCGAATTCTTATCAAGAGCTTGCTCTTTCCCTCCTTTTATGCGCAACTTTTTATGGCCTTTAGGATTACCAAGAGCTGGATTGTTAATGGTTTTTTCAGATGGCTTCGGGACTCCAACAAGTTCCTCCAAATTATCAGCCTTGTTCTTAGAAGGAGGATTTGGGCAATCAGCCTCGACATCAATCTTTAGCAACCTCAACTTTTCAACAAAAGAAGACAACCTTGCCTCATCTTTACTCAACATATGGATACAGTGATCAACAATGGAACTTGCCTCATTTGCATAATTCTCAACAATCTCATTCTTCTCACCATATCTGTTCCTTTTGTTCCTCAAAGCAACAGGTATAAGGTTCTTTGTTCAACGCCTCAATATGTATTGACTTGGAATCACTTCAATATTGGCGTTCTTAAACACACAAAAAACATGCCTACATAATATTCCAACTCGAAGAAAAAGCTGACAGGAACATACAACTGATCCATCATCTTAAGATAGGTTCTAAACTTCGGAACAGAATCAATAGTCTTATGATCAAGCCTCTCTTGTATATGCCTCTGCTTTTGCATTGCCGTCTCAAAACAATTCATAAAATTCATAAGAGTGGAACCTTGATTCGTAAAATGAGAGAAAAAGGAGTTCTCACTCTCAGATCTAGACGTCGTCCTCATCAAACCACACAAGGGGGAATCAATAAAATAAGCAGGAATCTAACACGAACGTATATTAAACATCTTTGTTAACCACTTATGATTCTGCAAACTAAACTCCTCCAATAACTTTGACCATCTATCCTCAAACTCCTCCGGACCGATATACATATTCCATACAATTTGATTAAACTTCTTTTTAAAGTCAGTCTCATCATAGATTTTTGAACATATCTGAAAACAAAACAAATAACATTTGATTTACCAAATGATTTGAAAAAAGATATGTGTTATCATATATGATAAAACAATAATAAATACAAATAAAATCAAGCATCACATATGATTTAACATATTATTTGAAAACATGTACAATTTATCATATGTGATAAATCAATAAGAAATACACAGAGAATCAAGTATCACATATGATAAACAAAAAGGCAGAAAAATACCTTTCCAGGGAGCTTTTGAGTAATATGCCACATGCAAAGTCTGTGTTTAGAACCCGCAAACTCAGTTTCAATGGCATTTCTCATAGCCCCATCCTGATCAGTAACAACAATATTTGGAGCCCTACCAAACGCCTTTATGAACGCTTTCAGCAACCAAATATACGAAGCTGTAGTTTCGTTCTTCAACAAGCCTGTTGCGATTGTTACACACCTCCGATGATTATCTATGGCTGTAAAGGGAACAAACACCATTTTGTACCTGAGAAACAAAAAACAAAAATACTTAAAATAACAAATTAAACAATAAAATGCAAATAATACCATCAAAATCTCATATTGAACATATAAATACTTACTTGTTTGTTCTGTAAGTAGCATCAAATGAAACAACATCACAAAACTCTCTATAGTTGTACTTAGAAACTTCATCAGCCCAAAAAATAGCCGCAAGCTCAGCATTTTCAACCAAATAATCAAACGAAAAATCCGGCACATGCTTCTTCCTATTCTCCATCTTAGATATAAGCATCTGTGCATCACTATCGCCTATGTAGCAGTTCACACCCCTAAAAAAGTTTTTAAAATCAACAGTCGTACCATGAACAAGTAAATAAGAACCCTTCAAACCGGTTAAGATGTGATGAGCTTTCGTTGCGCCTATATTTACACCAGCAGCCTTAACAATAAACAATTGCTCAGAATAAGTTAACTGCCTCTCAGTCTTCGACAAATGCTTATACTCTTCACGTTCAAGCTCGTGATTATGAATAATATCAAACACATTCAACCTGTACTTAGAAGTACCAGGAATCAAATCAAATATAACACGTACTTTGCAGCCTGTGATATGTAGGTTCGAACTTCTAACCTGCTTGTCACTATTCTCTAAGTCTAACGTGTCCACATGAATTCCCTTGGGACAACCTTCCCTATTACACACTAAATACTTTTGTTTCACAGTACCATTCCTCAACCTTTTCTGGCATGACTTCCTAACCACAAACCCTGCTTTAGTAGCATATTTCATGTACGCAGCAATGCACTCATCAATAGACTTATAAACTTTGCCCTTAACCAATAAAACATCCACAGGAACTTTAGGAATATAATAAACAGTTCCACCAGGAGTATTAAAATTAGAGTGAGTAGGAAACGATTCAGGAGTTTTCAAAGGATTCAAATCTGAAAAAAAAAATAATTAAACAAAAAATAAAAACAATGATTTACTAAAAATGAAATCACAGACACATGTTCTAATTATATCATATATGATATGTCATATATGACATGTCATATATGATATCATATATGATATATCATATATGATATAATATCCAAAATGCCTTATTCAGAGCTTAAATCTACTTACTAAGAGCTTAAAAACTGATTAACTCAATCAAAACCTAAATAAATGGCATATTCAGAGCTTATAACAACTCAATAACATAGCTTACTCTTAACTGCTTCAGATAAATCACCGTGTTCATAAGCAACAATCTCCTCAGCATACTTAGCTGAAACATCTTCACTAACAACAATCTCTTCAAAAGCAGTAGAAGAATCATTAACAACAATCTCTTCAGAAGTAGTAGAAGAATCCATAAAACCTGCATATAAGATGAAAAAAAATGAATAAGTTAGCTTATAATTAAGCTTATAGAAACAGAGAGCTATAATTAAGCTTAGAAATAAGCTTAAATAAAAATAAACGATAAAAAATTAGGGTTAGCTGATGTACGGGATGAAGAATGAGCTAAATTAATGAATTGAGAAGCAAAAATTAGAGTTTGTTGAAGAACGAGATGAAGGAGGTGGTTGGTTAAAGGAATCGGTTAGATGAGAGAGAAGAAATAATCACACACTTTGTGTGTGTGAAAAAAATAACGCATTAATTGAGATGGGAGTAAAAAATATAATTTATAGAGTACAAAAATACCCTTGTAGTGTAAATATTAAATCTAATCTCAGCCACTAGATCAAAACGAATGGAAGGTGGGGATTGATCCCTTAGTATGTAAACAATGTTTAGTCCTCAAATGATCTTATATCTTTGTTTTTTTATGATAGGTTGTAGCACACCACAATTATATATATTTGATGTTGTATTATGTGCATAATTAATGTGATTTTATGGTATACACATCATTTTTTGTGGTGTGCAAACCACCTCTCGTTTTTTTATTGGTTGCATCATTTCATATTTTAGTTAATTGTATTAAATTTACAACTTGCTTTCTCTGTTTGTACAATAAAATATGCAAATTAATAAATAGTTTTTGCATATTAACTTTTAAAAGAAATCCATTTTGATTTGTATTTATATGCTTGTGAAAGTCATTTTGTGAATATACCTGATACATGATACAAAGCAACAGCTTGAGTGAGTTTGCTAAATAAGTGATAAATATATAAAAAGTGAAACGTTTAGGCATCTTGAAGATCGACTATTTTAGACATTGTTACATTACTTGTGACAATTTTATTTTGATAAAGGCTAACTAACAAATCATATCACTAATGTGTCCGATTTGCACAATATTTGAACAAGCTTCCGACTAGGCACAATATCACTAATGTTCTAGCATGGAGGTTATCTTTGAACAAGCTTCCGACTAGGCACAATATTCATATCACTAATGTTCTAGCATGGAGGTTATCTTTGAACAAGCTTCCGACTAGGCACAATATTTCCTTGCGCGGTATGGATATTCAATCCATCTCTTGTCCGATTTGCGAGATGAATGTTGAGCATGCAAATCACCTGTTCTTTTCATGTATCCTTGCTAGAGAGATTTATGAAAGGATCTTTAAATGGTGTGGTCTTTCGGTCGTGATGTTCTCTTCATACAATGATTGGCTAACGTGGTTCATTGCACATATGGTGGTTTCGCAATAAGATGGTTTTTAAGTCCGAGCGTCCGAGAAAAGATGTTGTTTTTGATAGTATAGTTTCCCATTCTTTTATGTGGTGTATCTCGAGAGGTAAGCGTAATATCTTTTGGTTGGATTGGCTTGCAAATCCTTTTCTTGTAATTTCGAATTGCTCTCGGTTCTAGCTTCTTGCTAGCCCCGTTTTTTTTCTTTATATAATCTCGCCGTTCAAAAAAAATATCACTAACGTGTTACACTTTATCATCCCATCTATTTGATTCAAGAAGAGTGTGCACTAAAAATGGTGTTTAATTAACATCAATTGTATTAAAATAATTGTTGACCGTGGGGCATCATCGTCTTTTCACATAACACATCTAACATCTCATTATACATTCAAGTAATCTGCAATACTTTCTCTGAAGTGGTTTTAACTTGTGTTTGCTTGATGTTTTTTGATGAGATAGTTTGAGGGGGTCATACTATAAAGACGGGGGACAAGGGTGGCAGGCCCTTTGTCTCCCCCTTTGTCCCCTCTATTTTTCCAGCGTAGCCCAATTTTTGTCAGTTTCTGTTCCGTATTTCTGACAGTTTTAACCGTTTGACTTATTAAACTTTATATTTTCTGTTCCGCACTTTCAGGTTTATAGCTTTTTGATATAAACAAAATTATAAAAATAAAAAAATAAAAAAAATAAAAAAATTAAAAAAAAATAGCCCCTGTTTAAATAAAAAAGTAGCCCTCATCCTTATATCTCATGCCGTTTGAGGCTCTTTCTATGTGCTTTTATATGTGTCGGATTGTGGGAGAGTGTGTGGGATGGTGTCGACATATTGTGGGGGATTCAAATAGCTGCTGATATTCAATTGTCGGTCCCAACTCAAACAATATTTGTTCAACACGTAACCAAAATATTTAAAAATGGATAAACAAAACATGTGTTGAATAAAAACTTGTTTTTTGTTGATTCATGTGTCATGCGCTACTAGGAATAGCTAAATGGAATGAGCATTAGATTTGCATATTTTTGTTTTTTATTGGTCACATCATTCCATGTTTTAATTAGTTGTATTAAATTCACAACTTGCTTTGTTTGTTTATACAATAAAATGTGCAAATAGATACTGTAAATAGTATGTGTAGATCAACTTTCAAACGAAATCCATTTTGATTTAAGTTCAAAAAAAGAAATCCATTTTGATTTGTATTTATATGTTTGTGGAAGTCATTTTGTGAATCTACATAAATACATGAGACAACGCAACACCTTGAGTAAGTTTGCTAAATAAGTGACATAAGAGGTGGAATGTTTAGACATCTGACGGTCGACTAGTTTAGACATCGTTACATTACTAGTGACAATTTTATTTTACTAACAAATCACATCACTAACATGTCACATTTTATCATCCAATTTATTTGATAAATATTGTAGACTAAAAATTGTTTTTGATTAAAAATTAATTGTGTGAAAATAATTATTTACAGAGGGGAATTATTGTCTTTTCACATAAGTCACCTAACATCTCATTATACATTCAAGTAATTTGCAATACTTTCACTTACAATTACACATGAATTTAATACTCCCTCCGTCCCCAAATAAATGTCAGATTTGACTTTTTGAGGTTTTTTTGTTCAACATTGACCTTAAATATTTTTATTTACATTATATAATACTTTATGAAAATTATACAAATGAAAATATATTTGAAAGCTAATCTATTAATATATTTTGCATCAAGTATTATATAACACAAATAAAAATATTTACGGTCAAAGTTACACAATAAATACCCTAAAAAGTCAAACTTGACATTTATTTTGGGACGGAGGGAGTATAATCACATGTGATATATGAATTTATTTGTAAAATTAGAGACATCTTTTTCAAGATCCAAATATGCATATGTTTTTGCAATAACATGATTTTCCTCGTTTATAGCCCGATTTTTGTCAGCAACATTATAATTTTCATCATCAATAACCTGAGTTTTGTCCTTTGTAACTAGATTATCATTCATATCTAACTAAACATTTATTAATTGATAATTCCGAACCTAAATTTCAAAAAAAAAAAGAAAAAAAAAAAATCCTTACTTTTGACAACTTATGATCATTTTCAAATAATTATGATGAAACCAAAAATTATCGAATGTTTTTTTAAATAGATTTGATGATTAATTTTGATTGTGAGTTTGTGAAAATCAAATCCTAATTTTTTAGTAGAAAATGAAATGGGATTAAGGGGTTTTTTTTTTTTTTTTTTTTTTTTTTTTTTTTTACTATGTGACAAAATTGCCCCTCAAGTATAAACATTAGATGTACTTGGACAATTTGATGAAAATATAATGGAAGATTGGAAGGTAAAATTTAATCTTTTGATACTGAGGAAAACTTGATCTAGATCTCATCCCCATATCTGTTAGGCTTGAGCTCATAACTACTTTGTAAGTTGTTGGTTTCTTAAGATAATTTTATTACTAAAAAATCTATAGGTAAAAAAATTTATATCATATATAAATCATTTAATGCTTTCATTTAACAAAAATCTTAAATTTTGTGAGATCACAAATATTAGCAACATTTCAAATCGAAACTATACAAATTTGAATTTGTAACATCATTATTTTGATGCACGATCATGAAACTAACAATTAAATAACTTGTTAAATTTATAACCTTGAGGCTAAAGGATTTGTCAATATTGTCACCTATGAAAAAAGGAAAAGGACCCACTTTTGAATAGAGTTTTTTAAATGACTATTGCATATTTAAGAGACTACGCACTTCTAAACATATATTTAATATAATATGTGTCTTTTATTATAAAAATAATAAAATTATTAAAATCCTCTTGAAAGTAATGGAGGGTTAATCAGGTAGCTATTAATCCGTAATTTTGTACTCATATCTTCCGCTGTCTATCTAAATAGAAATTTTCCTATTTAAGTGACTAGCGATGATAATAACCCATCCCAAACAAATAACATAATCGAG
Organism: Artemisia argyi; assembly: GCA_030686995.1. NCBI lineage: Eukaryota > Viridiplantae > Streptophyta > Magnoliopsida > Asterales > Asteraceae > Artemisia > Artemisia argyi. Next base: position 171,997,972 of record CM060697.1, read on the forward strand.
ATTAAGGGCAAGAAGTCAATGGAAGCTAATAATCATTTTATGTGACATTGACTACCTATAAACAACATTGTGTTTCAACAAATTAAAAGAAACGGGGTTAATTTCATAAGAACAACATTGGGTTTTATTTTGTTCCTTGGTTTGCCATGATAACATCTTCAAGATGGCGGGCTTGTTACCGCTCCGTGGTCGACAACAATTGTTTCGTTGCTGGTTATCGATTGAACATACTATATTCGACTCTAGTCGAGCTTTGCTATTAAGTGTCATATTCAAAAACTGCATTGTTGTGTGAACATTTGTTGATTTTTAATTTTGTTAGTTCAGTTGACAATGGCCTTCTTAATGTTCGACAATAAATTGAATTTTTTTAATATAAAAGTTAAATGTTTAAGTAATCAAAACAACTTTAGAGAGTCCACAATAAATTTAATTAGGAGGGGTGTTTCTAACAGATGATATGCTACAAAATAAGTATAATATGTTAAATAATTTTAGAAGTACATATTTTGTTAAATATGTTTTTGAAGTACAATGGTTATCTAAAAAACTCCTTTTGAATAAAAGGTATTCTTTTTATGTGAAGTTAACAAACTCAATCATGTTGATTTAATAAAGATCCATTCAATCAATAATTTTTGAGCTAGAACATACCTTAAAAAGTTTTGGTTCGAGTTGAACTTTTAAAATCACATAAATAATCATTCTGTATATACATTAACTAGCTTAGAAGACCCGTTGACACCGGGCACTTTTTTAAAGAAACAGAGAAATGAGATGATAAGAAAAGTAATAACGTAAATTTGTTCCATTTAAAATATAAAACATAGAATGAGACAATACGTCCATTATAAGATAAGAAATTGCTTATGTTACAAATACACTAACAAACGTCGAAGCTTGGGGTCTCCAAAATTTATTGTGTTGAGTAGTAAAAGACGTGTGTAAGCGCCCATTGATTTACAACCATAGCGTTGGCGAATCTAAAATATATTGACTCGAACATAAAATGATGTGGATTCACGGGGTTCTTAAAGAAATATGAAAAGGAAATAATAAGAAAACAACCAGCGTAACAATTAGAATAATAAACAATGAGATAATATATGAAAGAAACAATGAGATAATACGTGAATTATTTGATAATCAATCGAGTTTGTAACAATTAGAATAATAGACGTCCATGTGTGGTCGTCTCCAAATTTGATGGTCTTGAATAGCAAATGACGTCTAAGAGTGCCAATCAATTTAATAGCCAATATCCATTCCGTAAACACCTAATAGTCAATAGCATTCAACTCATCATTTACTATACTTTCTTTTCCAATATAAAGAAAAAACTTCGAACCCCATATCCATTCTGAACCATCATATTCCTTATATAGAAAACAATGTAAACCAACAAAATTCGATGATACATACAATGATACATAAACTTACTGCTCAAAACTTTCCATCCCATCTTTTTATCGTGGTTAGTTTAGGACAACAATAATTTGACCCAAATCATCACATGCATGTTGGTATTGACGCTATTGGCAGAAGGATCGTACTACAATCTTAAGTTTGTCATTTTGCGCTTAAAATGACACATTTTAGCCCCCACTTCAGCCCTTAAACACAACCATTTCAACCCCCAAACCCACCCGTTTCAGCCACCTTTTTTAGCACCCAAACGCACTGATTCAAGCCCCCATTTCAACACTCAAACCCACCCATTTCAGCCCCCGATTTAGCCCCTAAATACACCCGTTTCATCCCCATTCCAGCCCACATTTCAGTACCAACCACAACCATGACTGAAACGTTGACTTCCTTTGAGTAACACTTGCTGTGAAACCCATCACACAAACCACTGGAATCATGTTGATCCTGAAAATCATAAGGAAATTCCAATCATTCAAGTCACAATTAAATAGCGATTTCAAACAACTTTTTTATACGCAATTCCAAACAGATTCTTTATAAGCAGTTTCAAACAACCCCTTTAGTATATATTAAGTAAGCAAATGCATTGACATTTTATTTCCCTTTAGTATGTATTGAGAAATCTTTCTAAATCCTTTCAAACAGACCCTTTATAAGCAATTTCAAACAACCCATTATGTAATATACTAAAGCAATTTGAAAATGACATAATAATAACAATGCTTTTTTCCATTCATGAAAGGCAAGCTTTTAAAATTTCGAGATCAGCTTACATGATACATACTAAAGAGCTGTTTAGGATTGAAGATTAGATACTAAAGGGTTGTTTGCTTATAAAGGTGACGTTTAGATTTGGAGTGACAGAAGGCACATGTTGAGTAAATTAATTGTACGTGTCCAATAATAATTGAAAAAAATAATCAGTTGAAAAAAGTTACCAAGAATAACTGTAAGTGTCGACAATATTCACATTGGCGAAATTGGTCATTGAGTCTCATTGTAAATTAAGGTCTATAGTGGATTGAAAGACATGAGATAGAACAGAAAGTTTCAACCCATTTACTTATTACTTATTATGTTGACCATGAATGTTACTCTAATAGCTCAAAAACAAAAAAGATACAAATTAATAAAAAAAATGAAAATGAAAATGTCACATTAAATTGAATGTCACAAAAGCGCACTTTTATTACATAAACCTCCTAAATCATTCTATCCAAAACATAGATGTTGCTAATTTTGAAACTCTACATTTAGAGATACGAATTTCAACCCGTTTAGTTATGAGTGAGTTGTTTCACTTTACAGGGACATGTTATCAAGGACTCACAAGCATTAAGAGCTACATTATAGAATATCAAACTATCAACATAAATATTAAAATATGTTAGAAAAAGATGAAACACTCAAGGTGCGACCTTTCCATCACTTATTGCAACTTTCATGACCAAAACAAATGTTGCACAATTTTTCAACCAACATCTGAACTCCCTCCCCTTGATAACCCTCAATGATATATAACCTGGTAATTAATTATTCATACATCCTATATTTTGTTACTCTAAACTATCAATTTTCATGCACATGAAATATGCCAAAATGCATATGAGCAAGTAGGTAAAAGCATTGACTCGACAAATTATCATTAATGTTAGCCCTCGAACCTCCCGAAATCAGCTTTCTATATTTTAATCCTACTCACACACAAAAGTGAAAGCAACTAAAACCATCTTTCTAAGTAAGTAGGTATCACCCAAAATGAAGCCAAACAAACGAAACAGATAACGATAAGCAGCACACACTAACCACAGGAGAAAAGGCATGAATTGTGAATACCTTGGGCACTTACAAACATTTGAGGCATGAACCTTCCATAACAACTCACATTATGTATACCACAATCATGATACCTTTAGACGACTTTTGTCCCGTAACAATATTAGTGGAACCTTGGTGTTTAACCTGTTACATATACAAACCTTTTTTTTAGCACCTTATAGATACATACCTAATAGTACGAATAATCACAATTGTATGTAAACGTGAACCATGCACACCAAAAACTCTATGGTGGTCATCCCAATCAACAGGTGATTCCAATCCTGTTCATAATCCAATTACAAAAGAATATGAGATTGTAAGCCGTTAGATTGTAAGACTCATAACCAACAATTCAGCCCAGACTCATAACCATAAAATTGACCCAAAATATTTCATCAAACACTTCATGTGCAAGCTAAACTTGACACTTAAAAATTTGATTTAATCACCTTAAATTGAGCTTGTTGACAAAAACTTCATTCGCCGTCACCTACAACAATGATCACAAAAAAAAATCAAAACAACAAAAAATAATGAGACAAGTCACAATAAAACCAAATCGATTCAATACAATTAAAACTTACCGAAATTATTGAGTAATCATATAGTTAGAGGCTGTCTGAAACTTGCTTGCTTACCTGCTCATCCGCTTATTGTTCTTTATATAAGCTTTTGACTTTCTTGCTTTGGATTCTTGGTTTGCCACCTGATAACATAGAAAAAAAAAAGTTTTTAGAAGCATAAAATATATTAGACTAAAATAATTCTAACCTTAGCACTCATTGTTTCAAAACTTATCTCTTTAACAAAATCATCTAAACAACTCCTTAATAATGACCTGCAAAAAAAAAAAATCAAAGCAAAAACAAATCAACAAATCAATTTTTTTTAGTAAAGAAACACATCAAAATAGTTGTACTATTGGATTTAAATCAAAACCATAAATAAAAAAACTTGAATAGAAGCGATTCTTACAGAATGTACAATGTTGTTAGCATAGAACTTACTACAAAGTCAAAACCCTAATTGTAATTTGCAACACATAATCCGAAACCCTAAATATTAAAATTAAATTGATACTTACCAATCCGTCCATGAAGGAGCAATTATTTGAATTCTTTGATTGGTGATTGATTCACAAAACGCGTTTTGAAGATTTCCTATGTCGATGACTTGTTGAACATGTACATAAATATTCATGGTTTGAATAAAACTGGACATCCATTAGCGGGTTAGAATATCAGAAAAATTAGTCAACCAATCTAATTAGGGTTTCCATGGATTAATTTGAAACAAAAATCGTACCATAAACCAATCACAAAAATAAAGAAATATAAATTAAAACTTACTGTTATTATTTTGTTATTTTGAATCGGTGATAAGGTAAGATTAACGGAATACCAAATCGTGGTTTATTTTTTGGGCGTTATTTTTGAAAAGGCTGACAATGGATGAATTGTAACCGGTTTGGAAAGGAGCGTATCAAAGAATGAAGAATGAAGATTGTGGTGTTGAAGAGGAGCGTAGGAGATTTGACAGGTTTAATACTTTACAAAAATAAGGAGGAGCGTTTTTAGTATAGTGTGTTTAATAGGTACAAACACAATTAAAACTTCCCATATAAATCTATTTGACTCTTGTATAAAATTTGTGCAGTGGAGTGTTTGTACATTCTCGCTAAATAAGGTAATCCACATCATTGCATTAAACCAATTTTTAATGCTTCGTGCTTAGGAGACTTGTAAAAAAGCTTATTTTATTAGATAAAATAGAAATAGATTAAAACACAACGTGGTGCTTATATTTTATGATTTCAGCTGAGCCTGGAATGTTATTTATCTTGGGCTTTTTTAAGTAGTCCATGTAGTGAATTTACCAAAGACTACAAAAAATACTAAACCATACGTTCTACAACTGTTACTGAAAAACAAAAACCTTGGAAAAGCAAATGCTGATAAACCTCATCACACGTTTGCTGCAACATTTTTGACAGGAATCGCAGTTGTTAACCACAAAGTCTACCACCGTTGGTCAAAGAAAAGAACATTAATAACCCAACAAAACGAAACTTAAGTATACAAACTAACAGCAAATAAACCTCGAATCACATTCAAACCAACAACCACAAACAAAGTTGTTGATACAAAAGTTGGGCGTTCCTGATATGGGCTCTTGCTCTCGTACCAATTCATTAAAACACAAGTTGTGGCCAATTTTCGATAGCAGCAGCTGATTCGAAAACTTTTAGATGGTCATCCGGATCACCTGTCCCATCATATATTTTCACGTTAGTGGGCATGCGCCTCCTTTTGTGGTCGGAGTAATCGCTGATGCGTCGTGTAAACGCATCAACTTTCTGGCGACACCATGGAAGAGACATGTCTTCATTTTCTTCTTCGCGACGTCTTCCTCTTGACTTCCAATGTCTTGTTTCCCTATCCTCGTTGTCCGAGGAGTCGCTGGAGGAAGAGTAATTTCTTTCTCGGCGCTTGCGCCGGCTTCCTTCAGAGGAAGAGCTTGAGGGGCTTTCACTTGGGGATATTCTCCTCCCCAATCTGTCGTGAATTCTCTTGCTCCCAGACTTGGAGGACCCTTCGCTTGGTGAATGTTGAGGTCCTAATCGGTCTTGTATCCCTCGACTGCCAAGTCTGGAATGGACATTATTGCGTCTCTCACTGTCTTCATATTCCTCTGAATATTGTGAGTCAGAAGTCGTACCCAGCCTATCGTGGATAGTGGTACGTTTTCCGTTATCTGCGCGTCTTCCTCATGGGTGGTGCGGTGGTGATGATTCGCGTTCAGGACCAAAATTGAGCCGGGCTTGTAGGCTCGTACTCGACCTTCTCCTTGCTTCTTCTTGCATGAGGGCAGTTAGGGTTTCATAATTTTGGGATACAAAATTTCCCAACGTTAGGTCGGGTGTGTCCTCAGTTGCTGCAAGAATATCTGCCTCAGTATTGGGCACCCTATCTCGGTTAGGCGCGCCCTGTGGTACAGTGTTGTCCACTGTAGGTACCGTTTGGTGAGGAGTAGTGAAGAGGGTGCGCTGGAGTTCCTCAACGCTTGGAACCACTGTGGTGGCTTGGGTAGTCCTTATAGGCAATTCTACCACTGGAAGAGGTTGGGTTGTTCCCGCCTCTTGGTGACCAGGTGCGCTGGTTGTCCCAGCAGCCTGCCTAGGGGTCGAATCTTGTTGATTCTTCCTCTGGGGGTCACGTGTTTTTTCCAGCTGCGGAGTCCGCTGGCTTGAATTTTTATTCTTCGTCATTCTAGTTCCTTAGTTCTTAGTAGGGGTCCCACGGATGGCGCCACTTGTTGATACAAAAGTTGGGCGTTCCTGATATGGGCTCTTGCTCTCGTACCAATTCGCTTCTTAATGCTTGAAACCTGCGCACTAAGAAAATAAACAACACCGTTAGACTTATCGTGGAATTGTCTCCCACAATTAGACTCCGGCGTGAGAGTAAGTAATCGGTTTAGGGTTCTCGTAAAGAGTTTTAGGGTTTGTGAATCGTACCTTTAATGAGAATTATGTCATTCCTTATATAGGCGCAGAATCCTTGTAGGGTTCGTGCTCCTTACGTTTCGCACGCATGGTGCTTATCCGGGTTAAGGATATCTATTCCATAGATAGAAGATCCTTATCTATACCGTATATAGTTTGGTTGGGCTTGCGTGAGCCCAATCCCATTATTAATGCGGCCCAAGTTGTAATAGCCCACGCATGGTGGTTATTGGCCTTAGTAATGTTTATTATTTGGGCTCGTGGCCCATATATAGACTATACGTCATCAAAAGTAAACCGCAGCAACGCGGCGGGGCTTCCTCCTTGTTATCTTTAAAACTCATAATTTTATATTTTGACAATTAAATTGGTTTTAACATCACTCTTCTTAATGTTTGACGGCCTATCAATAAACTACAAATCGTATTGCTATAGTCGGTTTCATGATCCGGTTTTGGGACCCAAAAACTTCAAACCACCACCAAGGCTTTTTCCGTCCATAATTCACAGCCTATCTCGCCTCTCTACTTATTAACAAGGGATCTAATCCTTGCTAACTGGTATGCAATCGATTTAGGTTGTGTTTTCTTTCTCTGGTGGTGGCGGTTGGGGTGTTTCTATGGTTTTTCATATAAATCGATCCACTTGGAAACCCTAAGACAATCATTATTTTTCTATTAGTGTGATCTTAGGGTCACTCGTTATTAATTAGGGTTTCTGTCTTAATGTTTGACGGCCTATCAATAAACTATAAATCGTATTGCTATAGTTGGTTTATTGCTTATCGGTTATATACTAAGTGTTTATTGATTCTCATTTGGTTCTGTATCCCTAAACGATTACTATATTCTATCCTTTAATCGTTTTAAGGGTTTTCTTAACCCTAAACGACTACTTTATGTTGTAATCGGTAATTAGGGTTTTCTCTTGGTTCGATCTTATTGTATTGTGATGATAACTGCTCTATTTTTTGAGGATCGTTCCTGGTTGGGTTATGGCCTTAACGATTATAAAACATCTTTAGGTTTTTACTTTCTATTGGTTGGGTAAACCCTTTCTAGGGTTTTGAACATACCTGCTGGATGTTTTTTGTTTGATTATTGGAAGTGGGTTGAGAGAGTGATCTGATTTGCAAGTTATGTTTGTAGGGTAAATTATTCAATACCCTAGGTTCGTTATCATAGCCATCAACGCATTCTGTTGGGTTTCAATGATTACTATTGTGGCTGCAATGTTTTAGGCATGGTTTATTCCATGGTGTTGCTGTCATTTCAGAAATGTTGCTGGTTGGTTATGGAGTTGGGGTTTTTTGTAAACCCTATGTTTGGTTTAAGGGAAGTGATACTTACACCACTTTTTTTTATGCACACACCACAATGTTACATCATTAATGCACATGTTACAACATGCTACATGCATAATTGTGGTGTGTGCATAAAAAAAAGTGGGGTAAGTATCACCTCCCTTGGTTTAATCACAGTTCGGTTTAAGCGCATGTGGTACATTCTGATCAAGTTGTGGTATGTGCTGCCGTATTGTTATTTGTTGGAAGTTAAGTTTGAAGGGTCTTGTTCAAAACCCTTTGTATCATCATGTTGGTTCGATCAAATTCGATTTGCTATGGATTCCAATCTTATCAGGTTATTAGATTATGCTTCATGCATAATACTAATAGAAGTCGCAAATGGATTTGTTTTAGAATATGCAATTGGAAGTTGGGGAAACTTGGTTATGGGTTTCTTCATGTACAAGATCTGGATCACTAAGATGACAAAGAAGGCTCAAGTGTTTATTTGAGTTGTGATGTATTGTATTTTTATTTTTTTTTAGTCATTGTTAGTTATTTGGATTTGTAAGTTATAAGAGTGGCATGTCATTCTTATATAGTGGTTAGGTCGTGTCCTAGGGACTGAGATGAGGGACTCACTCTCATCCATTGTACTTTAATGTTTTTTTGGTTAATATATTTTACCAGGGTGCAGGACTACTCCCCTTTACCCAAACATCACTTTTCTGTTCTAACATTAAAGGGTTGTTTGTTTGGTGGTTTTTGGCAACAGATTTGGACTCAATCCTAAATTTGCATGTTTGGTATATGGATTTTGGACTAAATTTACATCGATATATCTTTTGGAAATATTTTCTCTATCAGAATATTGTTTTATCCCAACAAAAACACACAACTTAAGAAATATATATATATATATATATATATATATATAGAGTTAGGATCAAATAGGAAGAATAATTAAAATAGAAATGATAAGAAGTAACCACAACCACACATTTCAGATGCACCTACAAAAGTGGATGCATCTTCCTTCAAAATTTCCCTCCTAATTTGAAATGTGTGGCTATAATTACTTGTTACCCTTCTTATTTTATTTATTCTTCTTACTTGATCCCTTCCCTATATATATATATATATATATATATATATATATATATATATATATATATATATATATATATATATATATATATATATAATCATTACTCATTCTTCGTTTCTACTTTTTTACAAAATGACAGTTTAACCATTAACCAATTTATTAATGTTTTCTTTTAATTTTGTAATAATAATAATTTCAAGAAATTGTAATATGGTAATTCAGATCAAATTTCTCCATCTACTTTCAGTAGTAGACAATTAGGGCCCGTTTGGTTGGCGTGTATGTATATAAATCTATGACTTTAAAAGTTATTAATGTTGTTTGGTTGGTTATGTGGCTCACCACAATGGATTGAGGATACCCCAAAATGTGAAGGTTTTCTCATATCTTATGTGTGTGAGTGGTTTCATCATACCCTCTATTACCATTCTACCCTATACCCATACTAATACCCATTGTGGTTCATAGCAACAAACCAAACACACCCTTAAATTATGTTCTCTTTCACTACACCAAACCCACGAACTTTCACCCAAACGCATATAGTTGATTCTACATGTACTATGGGCTTGCCTATTGGGTATGTTAAAAGTAGACAATTATTCTCGGATTGAGATCCTCTCATGTTCAAAGTGAACATGAGAGGTCATGTTGATGATGCTGTGAGAGTAAACAAAAAAGTGGGCCCTTAAATTTTACTAAAAAGTGGACCCTTATTTCATATATCTTATTTCTAATTGGTTAACATGACTTTTCATGTTCAATTGAACATGAGAGGATCTTAATCCATGATTCTGAAAGGTGTGAAGTATAAGTTTCTTTAAGGAACACTAAAAAAAAAGGCAGATTAGAACATAAATTTATTCAATGACATTTTGGGAGTAGGTTGGGTAATTTCTTTCAAGAGCGTAAGCTTATCTTCTAAATAAATCTATGTTCACGTGTTATGTACTTAAGGTTGTTCGTTTAAGCTTTATTTATTAGCTTATAAACTTGTTAGATCTCGGCTTATATTTCATAAGCTCGATTTTTTCTACTTATTTTGAGGCTTATGGACTTATATAAGTATTTTTATTTTATTTATTTTTTATATATATTGATAAAACTTACATAAACCAATAATTCTCAAAATAAGCCGAAAATTTTGGGCTCATAAAATATAAACTAAAGTCAAATAAACTCACAAGCCCCCAACAAAACTTCTAAAAAGCTTAAGCTATGACTATATTTTGGTGTCACGTTATGTTACATCAGCCTTTTAATTTTATCACAACTTTTTCACTCACACACTCAAAAATTTCATCGACTTAAACCAAAACACTTTTTTTGAGACTTCCTATTTTGTTTTATTTTTAATTTTTTGGTAGAAAAATTAGAAGGGGTTGAATAGTTTTACCATTTTATCATATTATAAATTATGCTTTCAAAAACTTTTGATTCGAGTTTACGCTAAATCGAGCAATCACAATATAAATAAATGCAACACAACAAATAATAACTACGAAATATAAAGTGCTAAGTAATAGAAATAAGTTAGAAAGATCAAACCACACAACACGAAGATTTATAGTGGTTCGGTAAAAAAGCTCCTCTTCGCCTTACTCCACTCACCGAGTACCCAACTCGAGAGTTCACTTCACTATGTCAACAAGCTCCTTTTAGGCGGAGAAAACCGTATAACGTCGCTTACACCAATTTTCGACACTATGCTAAATTTCGAGTTCTAATCTAGCTAGAACTAATCTTACTAACGTGTATTTTAAGGACTAAAATACTAACCCGATCAACTCGATCCACACAATCAACTCCAACTACAAGATTTACCCAAGCAACACACTATCAACACAAACTACAATATCAACACGATCTACCCGAACTAACAACTGCACAAGATTGGAGATGAAGAGCTTGATGTATATTAAAATACAACAAGTAAGTAACCAAGGTTACGAATAAACTATCTACACTATAACACTTCGTATCTTGACGATTACGTGTGTTCTTCTCTTGTACTTGCGATGTAAGGATGTTTGGATTACTTTAGAATGAATTCGAACAAGTTAATGATCAAAGAAATGATAACGAAGGGTTTTAATAATAAATAGAAAAATCAGTGCAAAGAGGTGTGTAAAATATGTAAATTGGTCCGCTATTTATAAGCAACAAATCTGGGCTCCAAATGTCTGGATGGTACCACGGTACCTTTAATTATTTATGGTTACGGTCCATAATTAAGGGTACCGTATGACGTGGTAAGACACTCCATTTTTTGTCATGTAGTGGAGCAGTTAAAATTTGGTGTAAGTGATTGTTTTTTGGGGAAAATTCAGTTTTTAAAATTTTATTTTGAATAAAACATTTTTTAAAAATGAAAAATAATTTTTCTAGTTATTTACGAAAAAAATTATTTCTTGGATCATCCATCAAGTTTGATGTTCATTATTGATACATTTAGTGATTTGACGTCAAAATGGAAATTTACAACTAAAAATTTGTTTACATTAACTTTGACGTAGAAGGTTTTTGGATTTTTTTATTATCAAAACATAGAGGATACAAAAAATATAAATAATATTTTTAGACATTATTTGTATTAGATGATGACAAAATATAAGCTCACTGTTTATAAATTTTAAGTTAACAAGTTTTTAGATGTATGAGTTTAGCCATTTCTCTCTTTTTTTGTCAAAGCAAAAAGAGTATCGCATACTGAAGACTTAAAGTTGACAATGCAAGTGCTCCCTCTTGATGTGTGTTCTCCCTTGTGGAGGGCACCAAGGAATCGTCGTATGGTGACGTGCTACAAAAACGAGTTAGAGTACAAGTTGAAATAGCTTAATCATTTTAATGGCTTAGTCAAGTTTTCTTTTTGTACATAAAACAGGCTGCTAGACAGGCTAAGGTAAAATTGAAAAACTCGAACTTATATATATATATATATATATATATATATATATATATATATATATATATATATATATATATATATATATATATATATATATATATATAATATAACTAAACGAGCCTCGAGCTCGAGCTCGAACAAATATAAAACACTCGAGCTCGAGTTCAAGCAGAATTTTAAAAATTAATCAAGCTCGAGCCGATCGAGCTGAGCTCGAATATCCTGAAACCCGCCTCGACTCGGATCATTAACACTACTGAGTTCTCAAGTTTTAGTCTTTATTTGCGGACCTAATAGCCATTATAGTTGCTCAAAGGATGATAATAAAAATAACATAAGATTTGATTATTAAAATCATTATATGTAATGACAAAATCATAAAATTAAGATAATAACAATGAGGTGGGAAACCCGCGCGTTGCCGCGTGGTGTTTTGCTAAAAAAGGAGCTTATAGTGGAATTATAAACCAACAGCCATGAACTCTTGTTTGGATAAAAAACAGTGCAAGTTACAAAAGAATACAATATTTTAGAAATAGATTAGGAATTATATCAACAATTAAACTTCCGGATTACATATGAATAATGAAAAGAAAAAGAAGCCCTTATCAAATTGGAGACCTTGTTTATTCCATGTGGCAGCAAACTTTATTCTAAGGTGTCTCGTCATGGAGTCATCAAAAAGTTCCTTCATTGTTGAGCTCTTGAATTTGAGGAGCCGTAGGTGCTAACGGAGACCTGATACATCAACAAATGATAAGTATCACAGCATAAAAACAAAAAACAAAGAGAAATTGAATGGAATATCAATGATCAGCTATCGCATATTTAGACTGACTGTTGCACTGCATGTGTTATAAAATTAGTAGTTATGTTATAATCTAGAATGTGTTGCGTTACTTTTACCCAACAGGTCCGATCAAGCTACGCTTTTTTCTGTAATATTAACTAAACATTATAGCGTGGCCAATAATTCAAACGTTTGGTCAGATCCCGTATACATCAGTCCAAGAACATAAAAACTAATGACTCCGCTAACATTAGGTAGCCAAACAAATTCGCTTGTTATTGGCATCTGAGAACACAAAATCCTTTTCTACTCTTTTTTTTTTTCTATATGTAACAACACGTTGGAAATTGCAAATCATTAATATAACCAAAGCCAGCTCTTACATCTTATACCAACAAAGTTAAGCTAAGAGTTATAAACCATTAGAGAACTACAGTGAGAAAAACTCACCCGAGGTTTGTTATACTCCTTAAGCACAGTTGGCTCGCGAATGTCGTACACCGCAACCGACCTAAACACAAAAGCAACGAAACCTTAACCAAACAATTCAGACGGTTGACCATAGTTTAGGCGTTCAGTTTTAAAATTTATGACTGCTGATATTTTTTTCTAACTATTATTTACATGACCCTCATGGCCGCATTAGCTTAACAGTCAGTGTTATGCAATACAACAAAAAGCAACTTTAGACAACACTAACATGGTATATGATACTATAAAACCAAACCGTGACAACCCGACTGGCTCATAATTCTAAGTGACCCATTTTGACATCCACATATTCCAACTCCATATCCAACATGCCCAACGGTACATACTTAGGATATTACTGTTCTAATATTCTTTTCCAATGACATTCTTTGAAGAACGAAAAGCAAACTGTGAAGACATTCATATTGGAAATGGGTGATAAAATTCAGAGTGCATTTAAAACTTCATTACACATGAACAAATTACCAAATGCATTACTAAACTCAAAGGCTAAAAGCCCCCTTATGATTGCAACAACACATATACGTAAGAGTAATTAAGTAAAATGTGTGGTGTATATTCAATTTCTAGCATTGTTTAGTTAGCAGTGCAGGTTTATATTTTTATAAGTATAGTTCCTAAACAAAAAGCTACTCAATATATCATTTTGAAGTGGTGGAACCATTACAATTACATCATTGGTCAAATACCAATGAACTAATTATGTTTCTGACATAACCGTCTTCTTCATTAAAGGTTGCAATGTCTGTTTTGACCCATGGTAAGCAAATGATAAGTTTTAGCCTGAACACATTACCAACCCGCCTGCCTCGACTCATTTCAACACAAACTAAATAGTTGGTTAATGCAGTCGGAACTCGTTACCTATCCTTCCTATTTGCTTGTTTTTAATATCATATTGTGTTTTTGAGTGCTTATAATCTAACACGACTATTAATCATAATTACTCAGAAGCTATAAATTCATGAATATTTCAAAGCCAACCAATATTATATTTTGAGCAATTAATAGCATATCTCAACAAACCCGCTTAGTTCAGGCAACCAAACGTCCAACATGATTATGAAGCAAGATCAGAAATTGAAGATTGAAAGGGCGAGGAGTGAAATGAGAAATTAGTTAGGACTTGCTTGCATGTCTCCATTCAGAATAGAGTTGAGGTAACATCGTTTCAAGAACATTCCGACATCAAATTTTAAACTCCGTTAGCTAACATTTCTTGTCAAATGTGTAGATAACCACAGTACCAAGGCTAAGCAGGCCACTCCAAGACTCCTCAAACCTGATAATTTAACAAAAAGGAGCTTAATAGTATTAATGCTTGACCTTTTAAAAGGCCGTAATAGCAATTAGTGCTTGACCTTTCAAGGGCAAAGTCAATAGGTTTTGATTATCGTCAAAGTTGCAGGATTAATGTCTTCTGACCTGATTCGAAATATAACAATAAAAAAACAAAAAACGCTCCAATTAATACAGGTAGGTTAGTTTCAAGTTTCAAAGATGGTACCTTGTAGTTGTATGACAGAACAATCTTCCACTTAAAATCCCCAAACAGATTCTAGATAGCATCCATTCTCGCGACTGCATGCCCATGGTAAGCATTCCTAGAATGGTCCTTGTACCTACAAAGCCAATAGAAGCCGGGATTTATCTTGTCGTTGTACTTGAAATCCCCAAATAGGTTGTTCTTTTATAGGTTCAGCAGAATAATTATCTCTGGTATAATTGCAAGGATATGTTGTTGTACCTGTATTAAGAAAGTACCAATGAGGTTGTTCACAATTAATGTAATCTTTTTCCTTGTATTGTTTTTTGCTGCTCTTTTACAATTTGAAAGAATACTCACCAGTTTCAGCAGTGTAAAATGGTGGGTGTGAATGAGGGCAAGGATTGCTGTAATCCGGTATACTGTAAGAACAATCGCATGGTATTGTCACTCTCTCCATAATGTTTTAACCTTGGATTTATGTAAACTAATAATAATAATAATAATAATAATAATAAATAGTTCCAATATAATTTATGCAAAAAAACATAATCTAATGTATTACAGGAACCTTTTCTTCTTTTGTGTTCCTGCTCTCCAACAACTTTCCATCTCAAGCGCCATGTAGGGGGTTCCAATGATGCTGATTCCACAGTACAGGACATGTCATATAACCATTGCATATAGAGGGTTCCAAGTTTATCATCAAAAAACCCAACACCCAACTGACTTGCCAATAGAGATAAGCCAGTTGCGCAATCACAGGCAATAAAGATTGGGACAAAAGATTGTTTCCAATCACCTGTAACAACACGGCATAAAACCCCCTGTAAATGGCTGCCTACGTAAGTTAAGCAAAAAAAATGAGTGCTATGACAAAAACATAATGATATTAACCTCGAAGTGAAACATAAGACAACAACATCCATATAGTTTTTTCCAGCAAACCCAAACACACCTAATGATTTGACCAAGTTAAAATGTTGTGTTTCCCGTTGAAAATTGACATGTTTTGACCCGTTTAATAATAGACTATCTCTAAACATTATAAAAATGGCAGCAACAATCGCAACTCGTTTTGACCCATCACTCAATCCATTAGACCAGTTTATCTAGCGTTTTCTAGTTTCTTTCAACTTACCCTGCTTAGAGTCTACCCCATGGAAGGAATCCCAATCTTCAAGTTCCTTCGTGCCATTCATTCCAGGAAGTTTCCAACTTCATCTAATAATAAAATGCAAAACAAATAAAAAAAAAAGTGTATAAAAGCCATGAAGACGATTTTCAACCGCGATTACCAAGAAATATTTTCTTCAAATGTATTTATCTGGGTGTATAAAAGCATCAACCTCTGACATTTCTATATAAGCTTTCCCGCTGCATATTCCTTTTCCTAGAGGAACCGGACCTCTCAACTGCTTGATCATTAGATTTCACACATCTTGACCCTATAACACACAAAATCAGAAAAAATAAGCTTTTTGTGTCAACCCAAACAATTAAGATTACATTCTTATAATTAAAGAACATTATTTGAACACAAAAGATAAATGCAAGAAACATTTCAGATCCTATAGATGCTTACAATTTTCATAATCAAGCCACTGCATAAATAGATAATATTGATATTAATAATAAGTTTTCATTTAAAACGAAAAACTAATAAAGCTGTGATAGATGTTCCAATACATAATTCAAAAGTGGAGGTTGTGATCAGCCATTTTATCCTTGAAAATAAAGGATAAAAGCCGTATGCATACAACATACATGAGCTAAAAGAAACGTGTATGCAAAAAAAAATTCACCTCATCAGCAGGATTTATAATTCAGATGGCAGTGCATTGTGAATATCCAACATTTTCCAACCTTGTTCACTCTATGTTTCACCTCGAGCTCGATTCAACTACTAAGCCTCTGGCTCGAATGCGCCTACCTTTCAAGCTATACTCGCCATATTTTACTCGACTCAACTCGATTAATAAATCATGTTCCTACTCGAGTAGCTCAAGGTCGACCTCAAATAATAAAATTCAAGGCAATTCACTATTTTCCAAGTCGGTATCTCAAAGCTTTATTCTCTCGTTCACACCCCTAATCCCACTTCCTCCGACACGTAACCATAACCACAGACCCTAAAACCTAAAAAACAGATCAAAACCCCTAATCCCAAATACGAAACCTAATTGCGCTAATTCTAACAACATCTAATTCAAACAATTAAATCAAAAATCAAACTAAACATAAAATTCAACAATAACACAAATCAATCAATCAATCCAAATATACCTTAGATGAAGAGCCTTTATTCTACAACAAATCAGAATCATCGTCGATATATACAAATTGAGGCTTTTTAAGCTTACCTTGACCAAGATTCAATCTTCTCCCATGGCTGAAAAAAAAAAAAAAAAAAAAAAAAAAAAAAAAAAAAAAAAAAAACCTCCAAACCCTTGGCTGTAAACAGCAATGGCGAGGGAACCTGCAAAACATCATCAACAAAAACGAAATTAATAAAACCCCTAAATTCTAAGAAAACCCTAATTTCAGAATTTAAAAAAATTGAAAGATCGAGAGAGTGGAAGAAAGATAGAGATGACGGATAAGAGATGATAATCAGAAAGTGGAAGAAAGATCGAGAATACCTGGTGGTTTTGTACTTGTGTGTTGTTTATGTGGAAGAAGATTCGGGAAAGGGGGTGGGGGGGTTGATAATATGCTTAGAAGAGAGGAGTAATAAAATACTATTTTTCTACTACCTCCGTCCCAAAATCCAGTTTGACTTTTTGAATCGAACTTTGACCGTAAATATTTTTGTTTCTATTATATATCACTTGATGAAAATTATACCAAATAAAAATACATCTAAAACACTATCCATTTATATATTTTGCATCAAGTATTATTTAATACAAACAAAAATATTTAAGGTCAAAGTTTGATTCGAAAAGTCAAACTGGACTTATATTTTGGGACGGAGGGAGTACTATAGTTGTGCAAAAAATATTATAAAAAATTGGGGAGGGAGCATGCCCAACGGATAATATAATGTATATAATAATAATCCTAGAATTGTTGGGCTTGTGGGCTAGAGAAATTATGCAGAGTTGGTGGGCTTGTGGCTGGAAATTTAATACAGGGGTTGTGTAATTTAAGGCTTTTATTAGCAACAAAAATACGTAAATCAAAACTGCAAAAGATTGTACTAGATAATACGACCTCCATTTTTATAAATATACAAAATTTCAAAGTATACGATACGTCTACCAGCTGATCTATGCACGCAATATGTAAAAATTATCTAACAAGTTACAAATCTGGTGTACTACGATAGTTAATATTATATTACAAACATGCGTATGTAAACATTAGTTATAAGCCAAATCGATGAATAATTTAATATTGGTGTTGCTATCCAAAAACTCGGGAAGTTTATGCAAATCATCGTCACGCGTAATGAGTACCAGTTCATTTTGCTCGTCTTTGTATTTTACTCTAAGCTTTTTACCCTTTAAATCAAGCCTTTGCGCCACTTGATTTTCTAGTTCCGACAGTCGACCTGATGAAATAGGAAATCGGAACTTTATCATATCATCTTTAAACGTTGCCTTTACTATCATTTGTTGTGCTGCTTGGTATATGTATTTAGAATCTGGCTCGTAAGGGATATATATGTGCTGACCACAAATCCACCACTTGCCTGAA
This sequence comes from Artemisia argyi, assembly GCA_030686995.1. NCBI lineage: Eukaryota > Viridiplantae > Streptophyta > Magnoliopsida > Asterales > Asteraceae > Artemisia > Artemisia argyi. The sequence continues at coordinate 172,016,497 of CM060697.1, forward strand.
AATCCATGACGTTTACTTGAACAACTCCACCGTTTAACCCTTATTACCACCAATACAACACCACCAATATCCTTACATGGGCTTGAGGACTGTTGAAACCCTTGGTTTGAAGACAATTCTTGTGACAGTTTAGAGTTGGAAAGATTAGTAGATTTTTTGCTCTGCTTTGGCTTTGGCCAAGTGGATAAACCATTCACCCGACAAAAACGCTTCAACGTGGACCTACTTACTGAAGGGAAAAAAAAAACATATTTGGATCAGAATTAGGATAATCACAAATCAATATGAAATGATGAGAAACTGCAAACAAGTAAAGATGACTAACCACCAAAGCTCTTCGCAACTTCATCTATTGGTTTTCCAACATGTTGCTTGACTGCCTCCATTTTAAGAGAGTCTATTTTACGCTTTCTGCCACTTTTCACGATAGTATCCCTTGTTTTCTTCTTGATCACAATGGGATGAGAAGCACCATTGTCGTTTGTTTTTGAAGCAACCAAATTATAGTTGTTGCTTATATCACCTTGTTTATTGTCAATTTTAAGAACATTCGTGAAAACTGACTTTGAATCTGATGAATTCATACCAGGTGCCATGGTATTGGCCGTTGTGGTCGAGGATATTTGGATACTTTGAGGTGGTCCAATAAATTGTATAGGTGATATATCACCCAATTCAAACCCAGAAGCGACCACAATATTCTGTTTCAATGTTTGCACCAGATAACTACCATCTTCAATGTCGGATGGCAGATAAAACTCAAAGATGTAGTCATCATTGCCCTCAATACTATGCAAGAAGATTGTAAAGCAGCTCTTTAACCCACTCATGCGTGCAATGTGGACCAAAGGATACTCTTCTTCACTGAGCTGAGTTACGTCTTCACAATAACGTGAACCACGGGCTAACAATGCTCTTGCAACAAAGCTTCGGGACTTATCCAAGTGCTGCTCTTTACATGCTTCCCTGAAAGGCCACACCCTCAAATCCTGAACGTAAAATGGTAGGGCATTTGTGGACAAGCAGACCTTCCCGATGCATCTGGTGTCAAAACTACTGCAACTCTTCTCAATTATCTTATCATGTGAAACAAAACTAGTGGATGGAGAGACAGCCCATGTCTGAGCAAGAGGTAAATTGTAGATGTCACACACAGGCTTCAGAATACCCATGATTTTATCCAACTCATTTTGCCTCCATTCATTTTGAACTTCTGGAGTAGCGGAATCAAATACTTGTGGACTTGTCAGATTTACAGTCTGCAAGATGACAACTTAAAAATGAGGATTCGTCAAGGAAGCCTAAATGATTATACAAAATAAAACATAATTCTTAGAACACGGTTTATTATATATGAAAGGTAAAAGATGAAAAAACCTTTAGTGCCTTGTGAACTTGTTGAACCTCAAAAGCATAAGTTGTATTCGTGGAAGACATCAAGAACTCAATAACACCAACACATAACCCTGTCGTTGAATCAAACACCGGCAAAGCCAAATATCCATGCAGATTACAACGAATAGCACATTCTTGTTGTAGAAAATCTTTTGGTCGGTAATTCGTTAGATCTGAAGTCCACTCTGGTAATCCTCTCCTAAATACTCGAGCAGGAGGACTAACGTCTTCTTCTTCATCATCCTTATCCACAAGATATACATTGTGCTCAGAATTCTTCCTATAGAAAAGAAGTCCTTCGTCAATTACACCAACACCAAATGGTTGGTCTGCAGTTGTAAGTAGCTGGTGTTTCCCAACAACACGAGGTGACCAAAACTGAACGAGCACATGTTCTTCACGGAAAGTTAAGAGCTTTAGTGCTGCTCTTATCTTCTCCTCTAGTTTTTGATAAACTGGGACAAAAAGTTCATCTTTTGGCTCGATACCTGTTGTTTTGACTAAAACGTCAGAATGATACACATAAATTTTGTAGGAGCACCATGACAAGCCTTTTATCTTATAGTTGTATACCTATTTAACTGAAAAAAGTAACAACGGGTTTTTGTTTGCATAACCGGAAATGAATGAAATAAGGAAGAAAAACGTACATGTGATAATGGATTGAGATGATACGGATTGATAGAGCTGTTCCTCTCGAGGATGTTCATTTGCAGAAACCCAAAGCGTTATCAGATATCTCGATTCATCAGAAGATGGAATAGTTGGTTTTTGTAAGGAGGTCTTGTACCACAACAAATCTGTGATTTGATCTTTAGGCAAAACAGAAAGGGAACCTGAACATGATGATTTCTCTCTCTCTGCAGAATCAGCACTCTGAGATCGCCTAAACGGGTCCATAGAAACTTGCCAGGAAACTTTCAAGTATGTGTATAAACTGCTGTAGATATGTGCCTATTTGACAGAATCGAAAAAATAAATAAGAGACCAGGATTCTTTGATAGGTTTTCTCCAAAAACTGATGTTGAGCATAAATGCAGAGTATTTATAACTATTTACTAAGTGTGAACGATTAAAGCAAATGACGGAAGACTACTGTTGCAGTTCCCAAAAATCATTTTGAACAAGAAGACTAATTGAAAAAGTATACAAATCTACAAATATTAGTGACCATATGGTCATATGACCATATCAAACACGGTTAAATAATAACTTAAGATATAAGATATGTTCAATACCTAAAACTTAATGATTAAGCTATGCAGTACTAAAAGTAACTGATATAACACATTCTCACTGTCTGATTCTTCCCAGAAGGATTTTAAATACTTGAAAAAAGGACGCTAATAAATATGTAGAAGCAGGAAAGTTATGATACAAAACCTTCAGCTAAGAAGACCGGATTTATGTTTCATGAAAACAGATTAATATATTTGACAGACAAGTATCCAATCAAGTACATAACGCAGTGACACACTAAAAGATCATGATTAGAACACTCTGATGATACATTTAAGGTCACATGTATTTATGACTAGAGCTAGAAATGAACTGAACGAACACGGACGAGGCTTGTTCATGTTCGTTCATAAGCTTAAATGAACAAACACGAACAATTAAACGAACAAAAATTGTGGTGCTCATGTTTGTCTATTAAGAAAATGAACTTGATTACGTTCGTGTATGTTCATTCATTGTGATGTTAAATAGACTGAGCGAGCATAAATTATTCGCATCATATTAGTTTAGTTAATGTTTGAATGTTTAAGTGTTTTACTAACAATACTGTATTGGATAAAACTATATATAGGCATATATACATGAGCACAAAAGATCTTAGCAAACGGATAATCGAACCTTCATGAACATAGAAATGATACGTTTGTTTAGTGTTCATTCATGTAACTAAACGGATATAAAATATTATTTTTGTTCGTTAAAAATAAAGGGACATAAATGAATTTTCCCGACAAACTGTTTAGAGTCAGTTGCTAAATGTTTGGTTATAGCATTAAGATCAAAGGTAAATAATTCAGAGGCATCTATCTAAATACTTACAAAGGTATGTTGTTATTAAGTTCCAACTAAGCTAAATTAAGTGACTAAAACTTTAAAAGTAAAAATAAAAAGTATTATGTAATATAATCTCAGGCACATACATAAAAAGATTTGAAATATAGATAGAATAAAAATAAGGATTAATTTCATATATACATGCACGTAAAATAAGTCCTAGATTATGGCATCATAGTGAAGAGATATGGACTCACAAAAACAGAGGAACCTCAGGGGTTGCTATCATTCACAAGCGGGTGTTTATAGGAATGTTAAGAAAAGTTGTAGTTTATACTTTATAGGCACAACAACTGTAAGTAAAGTCAAGTTTAATTTACATTCTTTTCCTCCTTTATAGATTTGAAACTTTATGGCGGTTTCTTCTCTAAGGAGAAGTTTCTTAGAAAAGTTTTTAAAGAAACACAGAAAAACAGAGAACGTGTCTAAAATAAGTATTTTCTGAAATTTCTCTACACAAAACAAAAAACATGTTTTCTGCACTAAGTATTTGGTTTCTCAAGTGGATGTAAATAAAGCTTTCATTAAACCATGCCCCGTGCTTGGCACGTTGTATATATATCTCTTTTACTCAATTACTCCAATATGTCCTTTTCTTTTTATTCAAGATACGTGTGTGTTTTTTCCCCTATCAAAATAGGAGGTGGTTTGCACTTTGCACTCTATTTTTTATTTCCATGCATCAACGTATAAGCACACCAATATGATTCACTAGAGAAAAATGATACAATGATACTTTGAATCTTCCTAATTTTATATCCAATAAAATTTTTAATGATAAACATGAAACATCAACAGTTGAATGGAATGTGCCGTTCAAAAAAAAAAATAAAAAAAACGTTTGATTGGGAATGTAACAAAATGGCTAACTTTTTAACCATGTAAATTTATGACATGTAATAGTAGAAATAATTTTTCTAAATTATTACGAGTTTATAGCACACTTTCTCTTATTTACATTTTTCCTACTCATCCGCTTTTCCCTAAAATTTGTTTGGACTGTCTCAGTTGAGCATATAGTAGTAAAGGGTTAAGAAGCGAGCAGATAAAAAATTACGGGTCAATGTGAATGACCTGGTTGGACCCTTATCACACGGTCCACGCGGATTCAGGGTCCACACTTGAAATTAGCCATCAGTGTTCACATACATCGAGAAAAGTCCAGATTTTATGTACACACGACATGGTTTTGAATTTCGTTTATTAATCTAGTGTTAGTTTTGTCTTTTTGACATTTGTAAATTACTTGGAAGTTGAACTGTTTGGAAGCAACGTTAGCCAAGTCCAAAAGCTATAAACTCAGACCATATGATATTAATTGTTGATAGGTCTTTGTGAATTACGTGTGGAAGCAACTACCAACATTCAATTAAAATATACGTCTGCTTCACATCATCATCATATCTTGAACAAACTTGATATAACATTTACCTTTAATTTACTGCTTATTTGAGCCCCCACGTCGTCAAGCACATTAGTCTTGTACCACATGACACGACACGACAACTGAGACCAGACAAATGAACTCCGAATAATAAAAGTAAGAGAAAATTATTTAAATATCTCAAAATTAAAAGTATTCTATTTTTCTTTTTGTAAAAAAAGTGAATATATTACTAACCACAACAACTTTACTAACCAAATCTGCAAGCTAAAGATTTTGGACATGTCCTAAAATCAGACAAGCAGAGGACCAATAAAACAACAGAAGTACAACCAAAAGATTACAAACTGAGAATTCAGAGATCAAACTTCCATTTATCAACTAGAATTCACCAACAAATTCTACCTTAAGACTACAAATATAGAAGAAACTAGCAGGCATCCCCTAAGGCAAATGTTCCATATATCACTATTGATTAACCTGTGATGTTGACTACATTTCCCATTACTAGGGATATAAGCAATAGCATACTTGTATCCCCTCACAAGCCAAACTAAAGCATATATACACATCAATTAGCATATGTATCATGTATTAAACCTAAAGCAACTTATTATTTATTTAGGTTGCGGTTAGGGTTTTCATGTATCGTTTCTATTACTGATATTACTATTTGTTTGAGATGAGTTTCATAGCCCCGTTTTTACATGTTTGTACTATTTTGAAATACTCGGGTGAGAATACTATGCTTACTTTTACATACGGACACAAGTGCATAAAACATTTACATATTGCTTAAGTTACCACATATCATGAACCGTTAATTATTTGTAAGCGTGAATGTTGTGTATAGCTGTTGCGTTGACACCCCCGTCCGGGTTGGTAGCACCAACTGGGTAAACGGACGCATACCATTTGGGATACTTTTGGTGCTTGGCAAACACCTACAGAATCATTTACATATGTGCAAATTGCATACAAATTAAGCTTCGGAGTCATGAGCTTAAGGCAATAGTGTTACTTTTCATATGACATTGTATTTGTTATAATGGTCATACATACTAAAATCTTGTGGTTCGCACTTGACTTTTACCTTTACATAAACCTATGAACTCACCAGCATTGTTGTTGACATTTTAGCATGTATTTCTCATGTACGTAACTGCATGACACTGGATAGCATTTTCGATCCTCATTCTAGAGTCACATTTTGTGATATCATCACGTTGAAGATTTACTTGCATTACTTATAAACTTTTTGTTATATACTAATATCTTCTTGTATTTACGTTGTGAACTCTTGCACTACAACATTGCCTGCTTTTAGCGGGGACATTTCCTCACTTTCAGCGGGGACTTCTCCCCGCCCAACACTTTCGGCGGGGACATGTCCTCGCCGAAAGTGCCTCGGTTAAAGCCCTTCGGTGTAAACTTTCTGCGGCGACGTACCTCTCTTTTGGCGGTGACACGTGGGACCCACGCTGCCAGCGTGGACAATTTTGGTCAGGTCAAACTTGCCAGCGTGGCAACACTTTTGGCGGGGACATGTCCCTGCTGAAAGTATTTTATAAAGTAAATTGTGCATATTTTTGGCGGGGACTATTCCCCGCTGAAAGTATTTTACAAGTAAATGGTGCAACCTTTTGGCGGGGACTCTTCCCCGCTGAAAGTATTTTCCAAGTAAATGGTGTTTATTTTTGGCGGGGACACGTCCCCGCTGAAAGTTGTGCTCACTAATAATGTAGCAACCTTTTGGCGGGGACATGTCCCCGCGAAAAGTGCATGACCCATTTTGCAGCAAATTGCTGCAAAATGGGTAATTTCCAGATTTTTTCCGGAATTTTTCCCGAAAAAATCTACATTATCACTACAAATCCAGAACCTGTATATAACCTAATTACAACACCACAAGACACTCAAATCACAAATTCGCCAAACATAATATGATACATATCCAAATTTCTTAAAAATTAACATAATCATGTGTTTGTATCCAAATTCGCAAAATACGGTTCAAAAACCGTTATCACATGATCACTACATAAGCTAGCTATCCGCTATACGCTACAAAACTATACGTGGGAACAATGTAGCGGGAATCCTAACACATAAACTACATAAAGACATAATAATCCATGAAACTATCCAAACATTTGTCCATAACCCAAAACAAATATAAATCAACCCAAACAACCCATACGCTACTCCTGAGTCCCCCCACTAGCCCCACTCCCCTCCTCCGGGGTACCTGTAGACTCACCTGGTGATGGTGAAGCCTCCTGGGATCCCGATGTCGTCGCCTGAGTCGCTAGCTCAGCGGGGAAACCCGGCTGTGTCTTAGCCCACCCCACCAACATATCAATCAGTGTCCTTTGCTGGGACATCTCCTGGGTTTGCTTCTGGACTGTTTCGTGCAGGGAGGACGCGGAGGCTTGATCACGAGCTCGTGCGGCGCTGAGGGTCGTCTGACGACCACCGCCGGGTAAGATTGGACCTATGCCAGGAATATGACCTCGCTGCTTGCCACCGATCACGTGGCGCATAATATCGAGGTCAGACATGGTCGTCCCCCCGGAGGTGCTCTCCGTCCGCATTTGTATCATCTGGTTCTGTTTTACAAAAAAATAAGCAAAGTAATATATAAGTCGTGATTTATTATATTTGCATTAATGTGGGTGAGTTTTATGGAAATAAATTATACTTACATATCTAGTCTCGGACAATGCAGACTCCCAAACGCCGTCTCTCGTATGGTTGTGTCTGTACATCGCGATCAAGTCTCTACCATCCACAGCATCGGTGGGTTCTCTCAGCTGTTTATAAATAAACTCAATAACGACTCACCAAACACTATATATATAAATGAAATGATTAAAAAGCGTCTTACGAAGTTATCGCGTATAACAGCTAACGAATGCGACCCATGAAGGCTGGCAGTCGGATTGGCGAGCCGGTTCTGCCTGTTGGTCTCTCCTCTCTTCAAATTATCCGGGTTCGACCAGTGCTTAACCTGAGTATTGTAAATAATAAAAAAATGTTATATAAATGAATTATTATTATTATTATTATTATTATTATTATTATTATTATTATTATTATTATTATTATTATTATTAATAATAACAATAATAATAATAATAATAATAATAATAATAATAATAATAATAATAATAATAATAATAATAATAATAATAATAATAATAATAATAATAAAGTGTGGATCCAGAAATTTACATATTGTTCCCAATCCGACTCCGACATGTTCTCCGGGCGTTTTGCCTTGATCTCCTCCAGCTTCTCCATCCCACCTTGCTCAGTAAAATTTATCTTTTTGTGCCGCCACTTGTTGTCGTCGTATCGCTTTTGGAGATAATATTCGATACTCTTGACAATATCCTCTCCATCAGCACTGGCAAGGTGCTCGCCGAGATCAAAATAATGCTGCAATAAAATAATATTAAAATAAATATTCAAATTTAAATAAACAATCAAATTTAAATAAATAGCAAAGTTAAAATAAACAAACACAATAATTAAAAAAATAAAAGATAAAAAAAACAAAAAAAAATACCTTACGTGTAGCTGGTCGTCGATGTGGGCCTTCGCGGTAGCAGGAACAGCCGACCAGGATTTGTAATGCATAGGAATTGATTGCCGTAACAATTCCCCGACCAAGTTGGAGAACCACTTCGCGTGGTCGCCCACATGCTCCCACATCCCTTTGTTGTTCTTCCGGAATCTGATCGATACCGGACGACCAGTCTCTTTCCTCTCATTGCGGAGCCGCGTGTTCTTTGTGGGACCACGCACCGACTTCCCGCCTTTCCCAATTTTGGCATTGGGCTTGGGAGGTCTGGGAGGTCTGGATTTAGATCCTACAAGTAACCAAATTCAAGTGATGATGATATAAAATAACAAGTTATCAATTTCAAATAATAATCAAGTTTAATTAAAATAATCTAGAAATTCTTACTCTGACAATCACTGCCTATCCTCGTCGGACCACGGGGTGGCTCATTGCCTCCATCGCCACCGTGGCTCCTAGCAACAACATCTGCCATCTGTAAACGTACTAGTACAAGAAAATATAATTAGTGAAGAAACACATATACACATATACGCATATACACACACATTGAAATAAATAACAATTTATACAAAAAAAAATAATAATAAATAATTAAATAAATAAATAAACACATTTAACCACTCAATAACAATTTCATTCAAATAAGTGTCATTTAACAAATTACAATTTGAGATCAATCTCCCTCATCACTAAGATAAAAACCCTCATTATTAGTGTCAGCTTCATCTTCACGATCGACGTAATCTTCACCATCAGATGCTAAATCATGAGGAACGTGGTCATCATAATCAATATTATCTTCGTCGTCGTCGACATAAGTGATAATTGGTTGTGGTGGTGCCTCAACTTCCGCTGGCTCAACATCTCTATTTATGGTGTCATAATTCAACGTATCCAACTCAGCAGAGAGTGTGACATGTCATGATGTGTTGTCATGTACAACATCCTGATTGTCTTCTACCACGATGATATCCGGGTTCAAAATCTTTCGATGATAAGAATCTTGGACGGCCTTGACATTACCACGTTTACCCGGGAAATCAAGGTAAAAGACTTGTGTTGCTTGTGTTGCAAGAATGTATGGTTCACTTTCAAATGATAAACGATATGTCATAATTTGTGTAATGTTATTTCTATAGGTACAACGTTTTATGCGACCATTGTTATTAGTGTCGAACCATTTAACTTTGAACAACACAACCTTGAACGGAATATATTCAAGCTCGATAATTTCTTCAAGCTGGCCATAATACATTCCTCCGCTAGGATTAGGAGTTGAAATTCCGCTGTTTTGGGTTGAACGACGTAAATCACGGTCGTGTACGATAAACTTCACACCGTTCACTGTGCAAGAGTCGGCTGAGAATGCAGCACATGATGGTCCACAAGCCAAAGCGAACAACTCGGAAGTACAACTTGGGTCGTCCTTTACTTTCAATTCACGAATCTAAGAAAAAAAAGTTAAGAATAGATATAGATGAGTAATAGTCGTTATTTTTACAGGGTTTTACATACAACAAGTCTACCTTGTTCCCAAACCAGCGAGGAAATCCTTCTTGTATGTCATTGCCAGGAAATTCCCTGTAAATGTTCATGATATTAGAATAAGTCGTCGAATAATAACTTACGTAAAACAAAATTTTGAAATAAAATGTGTACCTCTTGTACTCGTTCATGTACTGGTCGATTTCATGACTGTTGTGTAGTACATACCATACTACTTTCTGCATTGCGTCCGGTTCAAGCCGAATTAATGATTGTTTACCATTCAGTTTACAGGCTGATCGAAACACTTGAAATCGACTTGTTGGGCTTGGACCGTCCTCATTCCGGTCAGGACGATTAAATCTCGTCTCAACACCCCTAAAATAATGCGAACAGAAAGTTAATGCTTCATCAGCAATATAACCCTCCGCTATTGATCCTTCAGGCTTAGCTTTATTTCTGACATAATTTTTGAGCTTTTTCATGTACCTTTCAAATGGATACATCCACCTCATGTAAACAGGCCCGCCTTGAATAGCCTCTTCGGGTAGATGAATAACCAAGTGAATCATAATGTCAAAAAAAGCTGGAGGATAGATTTGCTCGAAACTGCACAAAATATTGATAAGCTGTTCTTTAGCTTTCAACATGTCATCCACCATCAAAGTTCGAGCGCATATTTGTTTGAAGAATGAACAAAGCTCGATTATTGGTGTTGTGGTGGTTTGGTCCTTCAAGTAATTTTGAAGTCCAGCAGGAAGTAACCGCTGCATCATTATATGGCAGTCATGAGCCTTCAAGCCTGTTATGTTGTTATCACTGTCTGTCACTTTATGCTTGAAGTTAGATCCGAACCCATCGGGTCGTTTAACACCTTTGATTAATTGGGAAAAAAAATCAAGATATTAGAATAAGTTGTCGAAATGAATACGCGAATTGAATTGGAACAAATAAATTCTGAAATAAAACGCGTACCTTTGATGAATTGACAAAAAAGTTTTCTTTCTTCAGTTGTGAAAGAGTACGTGGATGAGGCTTAGAGCACTTCCCACCGCCTTTGTTGACGAGCCACAAAGCATTACGAATATTCAAATTTTGTAAGTCTTGTCTTGCCTTGTTGGTGTCTTTTGATTTGTCATTCATTAACAAAGTACCCAACACACTTTCACACACATTTTTTTCGATATGCATGACATCTAAATTGTGTTTTAGTGTAAGAAAAGACCAATACTTTAGCTCGTAGAAAATAGATACTTTGGTCCAATTCAATTCGCGGTCAGGATCACGTTTTTTCTTCGCACCCCCAAAACTTGGATGTTTCCCCGGGATACGTATAGGCAATCTCCCAAGTTGAGTCAAGATGTCATGACTGGTATATTTTTTAGGAGGTGGTCTATCATCGAGCTGAGTATAGAATGCCTTTCTGTTCTTCCGCCATCTGTTGTTGGCATTTAAGAATCTTCTGTGAACAACATAAGCGGTTTTGCTTAACACGCGCATAGATGGAGTCTCTATATTACAGGTCGGACATGCCTTGTAACCTTGCCCACTCCACCCAGACAAACTACTTCGAGCGGGAAAGTCATTGATAGTCCATAAAAGCGCTGCTTTCATACAGAATTCTTCGCCTGTAACAGCGTCCGTAGTCATAACCCCATCTTTCCATAAAGTCTTAAGGTCTTCAATCAAAGGCCTCAAGTAAATATCTATGTCCTTCCCGGGTGATTTAGGGCCCGGAATTAACAACGTCAACATAAGAGAAGTCTCTCTCATACATATCCAAGGAGGCATATTGTATGTTGTTAATATTACCGGCCACATACTGTAAGACTGACTAAGGTTGCCGTACGGATTGAAACCATCAGCAGCCAACCCTAATCGGACATTTCTTTTTTCATAAGAAAATTCTTTCTTATACTCGATATCAAATTTCTTCCATGCTTCACCATCAACCGGGTGTTGCATCTTACCGTTCTCCGTAGACTGCCCAGAAGCATGCCAAGTCATATGTTTTGCAGTGTGTTTAGACTTGTACAAACGTTGTAGTCTAGGAATGATAGGAAAGTAACGCAACACCTTGTTAGGAACTTTCTTCCCCAGTGTGTTCTTGTCTTTCCATCTACTAGCATCGCAGATGGGACAATTCTGCAAATCTTCGTTACCCACCCCCCGATATAAAAAACAATCATTTACACCAGCATGTATGGATTCGTATCCTAACCCGATCGTTTTATATGTTTTCTTTATTTCATAGTATGACGGCGGGATTTTGTATCCTAGAACGGGCGGGAAGCATGTAGAAATTTTAATGTTTCGTTAAACGTGGTGTCACTCATTTTACCTTTGACCTTAATGTTCGTAAACTTTGCCATAAAGTCCAATGAACTCTTCAAACTCGTTACGTTGAGGAAGTGTTGTTGCTTGAGTTGGCTCGTTACTTGTCTCGCCAATATTTTCTTGAGTTGGCTCATTCGGATACATATCATGAAGGAAATCAGCCATGTCACTCGTCCCGAGATGATTCGTGTTGGGTACCAATGTTCGGGTATCCGGTTCACCATGATTATACCATTTCGTATAACTTTGGTCCCAACCATTTGAGTGTATGTGATCAAACAAGTCTTCGTACTTTATCCAACCATTGTTATAACAATGAGCACATGGACAACGTACATTCCCATCAATATTCACAAAGTCCTTGGCATACGCGCAAAAAGCTTTAAGACCTTTTAAAAAATCGAGGCTAGTACGAGGTAATGAGACCCAACTCTTATCAATTGGCATAACTGCGTTTTAATGATGCAACAAATAATTATATAGAATTAAACATGTTGACAAGTTGTGCGTTTTAATGATGCAATTACGAGTTGTGCGTTTTGTTCACCTAATCCAACTATGGAAGGCAATACTAACCCACTCTTTGAATGTTTCGTCTCATATATGAATGCGTATAAATGAATTTACTATTTGAGAAAATTTCGGCAGCATTTCCCCTCAACTCCCCAAATATGTGCATTAAAGACATATTCGTAGGAGTAAAGGGGAAACACTGTCGAAATTTTCACAAATAGTAAATCAATTATACGCATTCATATCCTAAATGAGACAAAACATTCAAAAAGCAGTCCCAAACAGGGGACTTTCCGAAATTAATTTCTAATAAATTAATTTCGGACGGGTTTTCTATGGGATGATTAACTTTGGACGGGGACTTTCCAAAATTAATCACTAAAGTCCTAAACCCTAAAATCATTTACAATAGTCTAACACAATCAAATACCATACAATAATATGAGCTTATTTGTTTAATCTTATTTGTAGCTTATGAGCTTATTTGATTTTCGGTTTATATATCACAAGACTTAATTTTCCGGCTTATATAAGTTTATTATATCATAATATACTTATATAAGCCCACAAATCTCCAAATAAGTCGGAAAATTTAAGCTTATGAAATATAAGCCGAAATCAAATAAGCTCATAAGCCCACGTATAAGCTTTTATAAGCTCATAATTATCAAATTGTAAAACAAAATAAAAACAATTGGCAAAACACATTGCAAAAGTTAAATAAAAAATTAACAAATTAAAAGAATAACGAAAATTAAAAATTAACAAATTAAAAGCCCTTGTGGGCTGCTGTTAATCAAATAAGCCAAAAAGAGCTGAATAAGCACAAGGGATAAGCCAACAATCTCAAATAAGCAAACCAATTCACCACAGACCACAATAGGCTAAAAGTGGCCATTTTGCAGCCCTCTGTGGGGCCCACCTGGGTGATCACGGGTCCAAGGTGAAACCTGATATGGAGAGCTGAGGTGGGGGGCTACCAAGTAAGCCAAGCTTCAGGACCAGGGGTCCAATGATGAGCTTATGGGGAGGGCTTGTAAAGATGGTGAATAACTGAGGTGGTGGTGCAGGGGAGGTCAGTCCCCCTGCAGGTGTGTTTGGAGGGCTGTGGACCCCACAGAAAAATTCACAAAAATAAAATAACACTAGGACATCAAAGACAAGGTGGGGGACTACAACTCCTAAAAATTTCAATCCCTAGAACACAACACAAAAATCACAATAAATCCTAGCATTTTTGCATTTCTGCACAAAAGAGATTTTTGACTTTTTATATTTTGCACCTACTTTGGCAGTTGAGATGACAAACCTACTTGTGTATCCACCACTGCCCCAATAGCAAGTCCCCACGACACTACTTGTGTCGTGGTACACATCACGAGCACACCCCATGGTGTGTCGTGTTCCCTAATCCCTAAGCAATCCTAGCAGCAATCCTACATACTGATATAAGCCGAAACTAAACACCCTAGTATCTTAAGAAGCAATCCCTGATTGGGCTGCCGTTAACCAAACGTACCTTTTCTGGTCTTGGCAGTTGGCTAGCTGGTCTCGGCACTCGGCTCTTGGCTATCGGCTGATCTTGACAGGAAACTGTAAAACGTTATAGAAAAATGTTATAAAACATTTAACTGTGAGCTTATATAAGTTGAAAATACAAGCAGCCATGGTTATCGGCTGCTCATGGCTATCGGCTGATCCCTTTATAAGCTGAAAATACAAGCAGCCATGGTTTTCGGCTTATAAATTAAGGGGGTGTTTGTTTAAGCTTATTTGTTTTCGGCTTATAAATCACAAGCTTCAATTTTCCGGCTTATTAGGAGACTTGTGGGCTTATATAAGTTTATTATATCATAATATACTTATATAAGCCCACAAGTCTCCATATAAGCTGGAAAATTGAAGCTTATGAAATATAAGCCGAAATCAAATGAGCAATCCCAAGCACACCCCTGTTTGGACAACATAAACCAAACGGCCCTCATGTTTCATAAGCCCCGCTATATAAGCATGTAATTCAAATTTGCATGCAATTTCTCTTTAATTTACGAGTGTAATGAGGCCTCCTGGTTGTCATTACACAGGCCACTAAAAACCATAGGACGGCCTCGTTAGAAGTGAAAGAGCTATTTAATCAATTCAGTGTTCAAAAGTTGTGTGTTAGTTATATTCTTAGTCATTTCACAGATATTTAGTATGCTCAATGGAATATGTTTACAAAATGATTGTGTAATATATGGTTGTGTTATCTGCTTACCGATTTCCATTTTGTAACGAAAATACTACATATATTTGCTTATATTTGCTGATGTATGATCTTTACCTCTCTGATTTCTGTAGGGATTGCGGGAAACAAGTATACTTGGGTAAGTAGTTATGACTAATGACGACCGTTTAACAAATTGCATATATATTTCTATTTTAGTTTGGATCTGATTATATTAGTAGCTGACTTAGCGGTTCTGCTGAAATTACTTCTGTTACTTTATTTTTATAGGTGGTTTTGACACTGCTCATGCTGCTGCAAGGTAAATAATACTCCCCATTTTGTATCACCCTTTTATGCATTCTTTCGGTATATGAATTTGGTGTTTGTTATAGGGCTTATGATCAGGCTGCCATTAGATTTCGCGGAGCTGATGCAGATATTAATTTCAACTTAAATGATTATCGGCTTATGTTTCATGAGGCCTCAAAAACCATATAAGCCATAAGCCCTGCTATATAAGCCGAAACAGCCCCGGCTTATGGTTTATATGGTTTTCGGCTTATGTTTCATTAGCTCACTTTTTTGTAGCTCACTTTTTTGCGGCTTATAAGCTTATATAAGCAGAAAAAGTTACAAAATAAGCCACAAACTGTGAGCTTATGAAACATAAGCCGAAAACCATATAAGCCATAAGCCGGGGCTGTTTTAGCAGTGGCGGATGGCTTATTTGGCTTATGGCTTATGGTTTTTGACTTATGTTTCATAAGCTCACATTTTGTGCTTATTTTAAAACTTTTTCGGCTTATATAATGGGGCTGCGTTGTCGTTAACCTAATACCAAGTCCCCACGACACTACTTGTGTCGTGGTACACATCACGAGCACACCCCATGGTGTGTCGTGTTCCAAAACATCAATTCAAGGGGCTAAAAAAATACATAAACATAAGTTACTGAGTATAAACTTTTGGCGGCGACATGTCCCCGGTAGAAACATAAAAAAAAAAAAAAAAAAAAAAAAAAAAAAAAAAAAAAAAAAAACAAAAACATGTATACCTTTTGGTGGGCTCTCGTCTGTGGTCTCAGCTTGGTCTTGACTCAACTGTGGTCTTGGCTGATGTGGTCTCCAAAGGAAAAAAATCAAAAAAATTAATAAAATTCAAAAACATAATACATTTAACACAAATTAACACAATTAACAAAAATTCACACAAATTAACAACAATTAACAAAATTAACAAAAATTGAAAAAAAGTTAACCTGGGTCTTGGCTGGGTCAAACAAGGAGAGTAAGAAAGGAGATGAGAATAGAGAGAATCAAACATGGAGAGGGGTTTAGGAGAGAATTAAACAAGGAGAGGGGTTTAGGAGATGCATCGTGCACAGTGGTGCGAGTGTGGGTGCTGTGGGGGAGATGGTGGTGTTGTGGCGGTGGTGGATATGGTGGTGTTGTGGTGGTAGTGGAGATGGTGGTGCTGTGGTGGTAGTGTAGATGGTGGTGCTGGTCGTCTGTGGTGGTGTGGTCTCAGCGATGGTTTTTTTTTCTAAGTGTACTGTTAGATCCAATTCTGCTAATAATTGAGTGTGTTATTGGGTTTACTTTTAGCGGGGACATGTCCCCGTGCTTTTGTCTTTTATCAAATCTTTTGGCGGGGACCTGTCCCCGCCAAAAGTTTTAATTATTCGCCAAAAGTTTTGGCGGGGTAAAGTAAATGCATAGAGGGAAAAACAAAAATATTGGTGAAATCTTTTAACGGGGACATGTCCCCGCCAAAAGTGTTCTAAATGACAAATCATATTTTCAGCGGGGACATGTCCCCGCTAAAAGTGAGCACCAAAACATTTAAAATTATCTTTAAATCATTTTAATTAAGTAAAATAATTTATAATTAATTTAAATCATTTAAAATTATTTTTATTTTTAAATAATTTTAATTAACTTAAATTATTTATAATTAATTTAAACGAATGAGTCGAGATGATAGGGTTATACACGAGATGTTAACCGAATGATTCGAGATGATAGGGTTATACACGAGATGTTAAACGAATGAGTCGAGATGATACGGTTATGCACAAGATGTTAAACGAATGAGTTGAGATGATATGGTTATACACGAGATGTTAAACGAATGAGTCGAGATGATATGGTTATACACGAGATGTTAAACGAATGAGTCGAGATGATACGGTTATGCACGAGATGTTAAACGAATGATTCGAGATGATACGGTTATGCACGAGATGTTAAACGAATGATTCGAGATGATACGGTTATGCACGAGATGTTAAACGAATGAGTCGAGATGATACGGTTATACACGAGATGTTAACCGAATGATTCGAGATGATAGGGTTATACACGAGATGTTAAACGAATGAGTTGAGATGATACGGTTATGCACGAGATGTTAAACGAATGAGTCGAGATGATACGGTTATGCACGAGATGTTAAACGAATGAGTCGAGATGATATGGTTATACACGGGATGTTAAACGAATGAGTCGAGATGATATGGTTATACACGAGATGTTAAACGAATGAGTCGAGATGATACGGTTATGCACGAGATGTTAAACGAATGATTCGAGATGATACGGTTATGCACGAGATGTTAAACGAATGATTCGAGATGATACGGTTATGCACGAGATGTTAAACGATTGAGTCGAGATGATAGGGTTATACACGAGATGTTAAACGAATGAGTCGAGATGATAGGGTTATACACGAGATATTTTCCCACCTAACAACTTTTATCAACTCACAATATAAACTCACACACACTCATCTAACCCATATCATCTCACACACACACACTCATCTCACTATATATCTCTCTCTCTAGCAGTTTCCGTTTTCCGGCGACACCAGCAGTTTCCGGCCGCCAGAATCTTTTTCTGGCCACCACCTTTTATCAACTCAACTTGTAGATCGGGCCACCCCGATCACGATTCTACCACACACAACTACAAACACACACTGTCAACTAGAATGCAGTGATATAATCCTTTTATGTGTACTTGTGGAGTAGGAAATATAAAAAAAAAAAAAAGAACGTCACATCAAAAAGATACATTTGGATTGGAGTATTATGCATGTCCTCTTTCGAAGCCAAGAGAGAAAGGTCATGGATGTGGATATTTTATGTGGAAGACTGAATTTGATGAACAATTACAAGTAATATATTCTGCTTCAACATCTCACGGTTCTGGGTGCACAAACTGCCATGAAAAAGATCTTAGGATAAATATGCTGGAGGCACAAAAACAGGTGTTAGAGACAAAAGTCAGGTTGCTCGAGGCAAGACTTGCAATGGCAACGAATCCCGACAACAATGACCACGCATGTCAATCGGATGCAATACTCCGTGACCTGTTAGGTGACATGGAAAATCTTCGTATGTAATGCTGTTGTTGTTGATGTTGCTGTTGTTGTTGTTGTTTGTTGTTTCTTGTGTTATTCTTGTTGTTTGTTGTTTCTTGTGTTATTGTTGTTGTTTGTTGTTTAATAAAATGTTGTTTGTTGTGTTGTGTTATTGTTGTTGTTGTTGCTTTACCACTAGAAATCGTAAACTTCTATCCAAACACTCAAGATTGTAATTATTAATCTAAAAAAACGTCCACAGTAAGAACCTAAGCAGTTTATAAAGGAATCCGAAACACCACACGCTTAGCTTCAAACACGAAGGCAAACATTTTATTCAAACCACACAAGAGTTGTAAACCAGATACATTTTCATACAGACTTAAACTAAACAACTCGACAAGCAAACGGACCAGATCAAACGAAACAACTCAAACTAAACAACTCGACAACCAAACAAAACAACTCAAACTAAACAACACGACAACCAAATGAAACAACCCGTTTACTTTTTTTTGCGGCTAACTCCCGCTTTGCTTGAACTCGCGCCACCTCTTCCTTTCCTTGCTCTCATTTCCTTGAGATATGCAAACGTAGCTTCAAGACTTGTTATTCTATTTTCCAGATTATCAACAGCTGCAGCTTCATCAAATGTGCTTTCAGCTTCATCCTCACCTCCAACAGCAGCAGCTTGAGCTTCAGCAGTACGTTGAGCTTCAGCAGTATCTACCTCTTCCAAATACTCTCTATAGTATGACTTTTTCCTCAACCATACCAGAATCCGGTCTCTCTGCCACGGTGCACAGTTCGCGTACGAACCATATTCATCAAAAATTTCAACGCCCCAATGATTTATAATTTCATTATACAAGAGCTCGTGTGATAAAGCCTTTGCCCACTCCTGTTCCGGCGTTAAACCATCCATTGTTATGTGTGTTTTGTATTTTTTTTGCCGAATTTATGATTTAATATGTATTAGGTGTATGTTATAATATATATTAAAAAGTTTTTGGGAAAAAGTTGCAGCTTGGAGGGAAATTCGGCGCCTAAACTTTTAGCGGGGACATGTCCCTGCCAAAAGTTATGCATTTCCCCGCCAAAAGTAATGGCGGGAATAATACCCGGGACAATAAAAAGCGCAACTATTTTGGTCAAAGATTATGGAATACTTTCGGCGGGGACAGTCCCCGCTAAAAGGTGGGATTGAAATTGTGACTATTTTGGTCAAAGTTGTGA
The DNA here is from genome assembly GCA_030686995.1 of Artemisia argyi. NCBI lineage: Eukaryota > Viridiplantae > Streptophyta > Magnoliopsida > Asterales > Asteraceae > Artemisia > Artemisia argyi. Next base: position 172,036,084 of record CM060697.1, read on the forward strand.
TCTGCAAAAACACTTTCGGCGGGGACATGTCCCCACTGAAAGTTTGCGTTAAAAATGCAATGGGCGGTCAGCGAGAATTTGTGCCAGCTCAGCACATTTTTGTCGTTTAGTGACTTTCGGCGGGGACAAGGGCGTCGCCGCCGAAAACCTCGTCGCCCGTCCTCCTGTTTGTTGTAGTGTTGAAAACTTGTCCTTTTGTTAAACTTTTAAATGAAATCAAACGTTATTTTAAACGTCTCATATAAAGGTCGTTCTTTATACTCTTGACTTTTGGTATGAACGTCACGCCCCCCGTTACCATTCCGTTGTGACATTTTGGGGGTGTAACAGATCATGGGTTACCTGTGAATGCTAAGCATGCAAGTGAGGTTTCTTCAAAAACAAGTAATGATTCAATTGGTAACTATGTTGGACCTATTTCATATGCGAAACTGGTAAATGGTGAACCGAGTAGGAGAAGTGTTAACTTTCGTACATTGTTAGTACCCGCTGGTAGTGGGACGGATGTTGCTATCTCATCGGATTCGGTTCGTGTTATTCATGAACTATTTAACATCCTTGTGTATGGGTTTTCTCTTGGGAAACGCATGGCATATCCAGTTGTTGAGAACTATATCAATAATACTTGGAGTAAGTATGGCGGTGTTAATTCATAGATGAACTCTAAAGGTTTATTTTTCATCAAGTTTAGTTCTAATGACGAAGTGGATGTGATGCTTGAAAATGGCGCATGGTTAATTCGAAATGTATCGTTAATACTGAAAAAGTGGTCTCTCGATGTGAATCTTATGAAGGAGGACGTGTATAATGTTCCGGTCTGGATTAAGTTCCATGATGTTCCTATTACCGCGTTCACGGATGATGGGCTGAGTGCTATTCCAACTAAACTTGTTACCCATTGATGTTAGATTCTTGTATGTTAGTTATGTGCACGGAGTTATGGGGTATGTCGAGTTATGCAAGAGCCATGATTGATTTACGAGCTGATGCGGATGTGAAAGACACTCTCGTTGTGGTTGTTCAGAAAATCTAGGGTGAGGGGTATACTCTAAGTACTATTTGTATTGACTATGAATGCAAACCTCCAAGTTGTTTAAGTTGAATAGTTTTTGGTCACATAGTGGATGAGTGTCCTAAGAATCTCTTAAAGACGCCAAGGCAAGCTATATGTGGAGCTCAGGTTGGTTCAAAGTTTCACTCGGTGGAGGATCAAAATGAGGGATTTATGGAGGTTAGACGGGAGGCTTCGACGTCTCGAAAGATTGATGGAGTGATATTGAATAAACCAAAGTCTAATTTTGTGTATCGTTCTAAGTCGAAACTAGTTAAACCAAGTAAAGATAAGGAGACTGATGAGGCGGAAAATGATCCGTTTTTAGGGGGTCATTTAAGCCCGAATCCGACTTTATTTGATCAAATATTGCCCTAAATCGTTCCTTTTGTGATTTTAGGTGTTTGGAGAGTGAATTCTGGAAAAGAGGCTATTTTGGACGTTTTTGGAGCATAAAGTGAAGAAAACGGCAAAGTACCAAAAATCCATGCTGAAGATACAAGGTGACGGCGTCAAGACTTCCTTCTTGACGGCGTCAAACATGAAGAATAAAATACCGTAGCTGGTGACGGCATCAGATGAATAGGTGACGGCGTCAAAGTGGCCAAGAATAAAATACCGTAGGTGGTGACGGCGTCACATAGGCCGTCACAAGTGGATCTAGGGTGTCCGAGGAAGTATATGGCGGCGAGGTGACGGCGTCAGACTTAACCCTTGACGGCGTCAGAACGATTTTCCTATATATAGTTTTCTAGTTTTTTTCATTAAAAAAGAGAGAAGTTTTGGTGAAACCCTAAAGACGATTTTGGTGCCTCTTTTACAGGTTTTTCAAGGGTTCCAAACCCTTGAGACCTTGCATTGTAATTGAGATAAGTATACTCTTAATTCAATCAATATGTCTATGTGTTGGTTGTCTATCTTTTGTTCTTATCTTAATTCTACTGTGCTAGGCTAGATTTCCTTTGTGTTTGCTTAGATCTAATGAAACCTAGATGTTGATTATGTGTTGATTACTTGTCTATTCTTGTTTTGGATGAATGATATTATATGTTAGGCTTAAGAAAACTGGCAGATCTCCAAATGGTAACATGCTTGAACGTCTTAAGAAACATGAACCGAGGCGTACTAGGTCTTTATTGGTTGTATTTAATGCATGAGCCACTGTTTACAATCCCTATAGTTGTGCTGGGTCATTGTGTAGGAGGAGATAAGAGCTCATAGAGTTGGGGAGTTATGTATGCCACCCCACGAATGGTATTAAGGAATACAATCCGTCATCCATACAAGTGTAACAAGTAATTGACATGTAAAAGATATCTAGGGAGTAATGAAGTCTAAGTAAACACAATTTCTCCAACCACTGCTCACAACCTTAGTCTAATATTAGTTTAATTTCATTTTCATTAGTTTAATTTAGTTATATAATAGTTTTGGGTTAGTTGAATAGCAACTAATTCCGCCCACTCTTCCAAAATCCGAGATTTTACTTGCTTTCATAAAATATAAAAACACAAAAATAATCATCTTTCATCTCTAGAACTATTAATTAGGCTTTCTAATCCTAGCGACACTATTCCTAAGCTGAACGATCAATCCCCCGATACTTGTCACTATACTATACTACAACGATCAGGTACACTGCCTGGTGGGGGTTGTAAGCTTCTCGAGATCCCTCGAGAGGTAAAGCAAGGTGCGATTCCCACGCATCAGAGACCAATATGAAAAATGTGGCATCTACATTAGGTACTATGGTTAATACGAGTAATCAGTTTGGTGTTTTGAATTCATTGGATGTGGAAAACAATGCAACGAGTCAAACGGAGGATTTGCAAAATAGGGATGGTGTTGGTTCGAACATTGGTACTAATTGTAGAAATCAGAGGGAAAAGGACAAAATATTGATCAGAATCAACTAATTATGAAGGTTACAAGACATTAAATAGAAAAAAACTAATACGAAATCCTAACTATTAAACAGGCCTAAACAAGTGGGCTGGGCCAATAGGCCTTATTAGCTAACATCCTCTCCCAAACTCACAATGCCGCAGCGGTGAACATTTGGAGTTTGTCATACAAAAAATAAAATAAAACTGAAAACTAAACACGCAGCTTCGGAGTGTCCCATAGCAACATAACTATGAAGATGAACGAGAGTAGAATAGGCGGATAAAGAAAATTCAGACAGATGTAGATTTAGACAGGCAGATGCAGATTCAGTATAGAGGTCCAAACAGAGATAGACGAAGAGCAGATTCAGGCGAACATATGTAGACAAAAAAATACAGATTCAGCAGAGATATCCGAACATAGGTAGATGAAAAGCAGAATGAGCCAGACATATACATTAGACAAAACCAGGCGAAACTAGATGCAGAACCACGTGATACCATGCAGGAATCAGACAGAGCAGAACCAGACATAACCAAATATAGAACCAGGAGAAACCAGACGGAACCAAAACATGTTGATGCCGAGATGCTACACATAACTACTCAATACATAGTCGGACTAGTTAAGAATATAACATCACCATCACCAAGTACCGATATAACCCAAATAAACATAACCGTGTTTACCAAATAGCAATGCGGATACCAGTATTAATACCAAGTCATATTCCGATACGAACCAATCAAAAACAAAATCACACCTCAAGTTTGCATTTGTTCCCAACCAATCAAATACAATCAAAAATAAAATCACACCATCTGTTCCGAACAAATACGATACGGAAATGTTAACTTATAACATTATACGTTTGAAATAATAATTACATTTTTTATTTCATCAATAGTCGTATCTGTTTTGTGTAGTTTGTTTTCTCTACGAAAATTAATGAGAAGATAAAAGCATGGCTTTATGATTGTTTGTGCACTACAATGGCATATAGCGCTGATGGAATCAGGTATACTCAAATAGACATATTGTAAATTTATGTCAAGTGTTTCTTGGTTCTCAAATTGAAGGTACTCTTACTGAATTTTCTCTTGTGTAGCGAGCAAAGAAGGTGAAGCCCACTTGGTTGAGTGGAATGTGAGTGAAAGAGCCATCAAGAAGGAATATGCTGGTTTTAGAACGCGGTCTATAGGTGTTGTACAGTTTGACACAACAAGAAATCGCTTCTTAGCTGTTGGAGATGAGTTTCAAATTAAGTTTTGGGACATGGATAGCACCAATTTGCTGACTGTTACCGATGCAAATGATTTATACCTGTAAGAATTTACTGCCTCTACATAAAAACTAGATTTTTTACAATGATAATCAAAGTGTTAACAATAATACAATTTAGTTGACTTTATACATTATAAGTAGGGTGAAATGATTGAACAATAACCAAGTTTTATTATTGTTGCATTTAAGTCGCTCTCACGTGTTAGAAACCGCATGAAGTTTCAATAAAATGATTGAACAGTGTTTGGATTGTTAGATTATGAGTTTATTTGAAACTGAAAAGGTCGATAACCTCGTAAGCCTCAAGAATTTAGCTAATAATTCGTTTTGAATTCAAATTCTTGGAACATCATTTTTCAGCTACATGGAATGTAGGAGGAAAATCACCTTCGAGTAAAATGAATCTTGATGATTGGTTACATGTGGCACCTCCTGCTGATATTTATGTTCTTGGGTATCTTTGATTATGAATAAAGATTTGATTTGGATTTATATTATGTAGTTTTTATGGGTTTGATTTGTTTGTTACAGGTTCGGCTGGTAACGCCCTTTATTCTATCCAGCAGGTTGCAGGTTAGAAACTCTGCAAATACCAATTTTATATTTATTTATTTATTTATTGTATTATTTTTTCCATAAAATTTACCTCTATGTTTCTTAGCAAAACGTGTAGTTCCACTTTTTATGTAAACATCTGTATTATCTTTCTTATTTAGGTTGACCAGCCCTATTGTGGGGTGATATGAAGAAACGATGATACTTTCTTCTATCACCATTCCAAGTTTGTTTTTTTTTTTTTTTTTTTTTTTTTTTTTTTTTTTTTTTTTGTAGCTAATAAAAAGAAATTAATCTATTGATTTGTGTGAATTTGCAATGATTGGATGAAGCATGCATATGTTTGTGAGTTGCCACATATTCACAATTTAGTATTGACATAAATGTTTACTGTCACATGCATATGTTTGTAGCGCTTTGTAGAATTGTGGTAAAAGATAAAACACAAAAGTGGCTTTTTTGCTGAAGCCATAAGGCTTTTTTTACCTTAGCCAAACACTGTCATAGTTAATGAGCTGCGAGATGTAGAGTTTATATGTGTAACTTGATATTATTGCTTGATTATGTGATTTGATTCATATGTAAATACTTTTGTTTTATATTTCTTATTAGCAGCCCCTATTATATTTATCATATTAAGATCCAACAATTCACTTAAAAAAAAAAAAAAAAAAAAAAAAAAAAAAAAAAAAAAATCTGCACACATAGATTTTAACTTTGAACCTCTTTGAACCTGTACAAAAAGATTTTCTTTTTTGAATTGGTCTTGGGCTCCATTTGTATTTGTTTCTGTAATTTGGTTTCACATGGAACGATTGGTCTAGAAATATTCAAAAAGTGATGAACTGAATCATTCAACATAGTTGTTAACCTTAAGGCCTTTCAGTTTAGTATAATAGTGTTATGATGTAAATGTACCAATAAAGTAATAATTTGACATTTAGTTGTTGCTAACTTTGGATTGATCTACATGTGGAATGGCTTTTTTATTACTGTTAGATGAGCTAATCCTCACTCATTATACAAAATATATTCCTTGCCCTCATTGTACCCAAATAGCAAAACTGACTATTTGTGACATAAATATGTACTAGCCAAATAAATCAGCTACAAAATTCAACGCCTAACAACTCGTAAGTTCAGAAGAAGTAGCAGTTTGTCATATAAAAATTCCTTTAGTATAACTTTACTTGTGTGCAGTTATTACTTGATGCACATTTATTATTCGTATCTTAGGTAATTGAGGAGCAAAAATTGGTGTAAAGACGCCGAAAGTAGAAAATGTCTCAGAAGTCCAATACGGCGGTATACATGAAATGAATACGATGTATACAAGAATGCCCGTCAAAGAGAAGTGGATTGAATTCAAGGTGAATATGGTGTATTCATTTATTTGAATTCGCTGTATCCAAAGATACTCCTCGAGTCATAGACCAAGTGACTTTTCGCCCTCTTGTCATAGACCTGACTACTCTGCCAGTTATAAACCGAGTGAATACTCAGCTAATTATAGACTGAATGATTATTCAAGATGAAGTTAGGATTTTTAAATGATGACCTCACATATAAAATTCACCGGAAATATTTAATGATTCTAATATGTTGTTGAATGATTATTAAGAAGTTCTTGGTGCAAGCAGGAAAAAAACTTTTACGAAGTATCAAGTGTTGCGTTGTGACAAAGACGGCAGCTACAATTCTACAATCAACGTCTATAAAGCTATTTATCGATTATAAGTTAGTTTTCTTTACTCTTTTCCTACACAATAAAGTAACTGTAATTCTCTTACGGTTATTTTCAACATTTTATTTGTTTAATGTTATTGTATTAGGCATTTTACAATTTATTTTATTTAATAAAAAAAAAAATCTAAAAGCTAGCCGCCCATCGGGCGGGCCTTGAGGCTAGCTTTAACATATTTAAAAGGTTTTTGTTTATATAAGTTAATGATTTAGATACATATTGTTGGATTTGTTTATAACAACAGCAAGATTGTTGGAATATATAACAGCAGCAAGAAAACAACCACAAACAACAGCAAGAATTCACTTCAAATAGCCTGTAACAACCCCGTAGCAATAACCTGCAAAAAAGGAAACAAAAGAACCGAAACTGCTCGGGTATTCCCTGTCCTTTTAAGGTTATTACGAATTCGTATTTGTTGCTGCGAGTCTACAATCGTACAACCCCAGGATTTGATGCAGTCACGTGTGTTTTATCAACAGCAACCGAATAAACACAAAAACAACGATGGTGGTAGAGAACACAACGTGGTGTGTTTGATATGTGCAAGTATTTTGTAGTGTACTTTCTGATATATGAACTCAGGGTATGGATACATTATTTATACACACACGCTTGTGAAGTAACTTGCCCACTACCAAAATAACTGCCTCAGATTTTAATTAGGGGATGAACGTTGCATGTGAAAGAGTAAAAGATGGAACAGTAACCCATGACTTTCAAATGTGAAAGACTTGGTCTTGTAACTCCTACTTTCACATTGCTTTCACACTTTAATATAAACTACACTTTATGTTATTTATCCCCCACCACATTCACTATTGTAAAGTTATATTTACATCTCAAATAAATATAAAGTATAACCCAATATTGTTTTAATCAAGTAAACCAATAAAGGAAAACTTTACAACCTTCAATATCAACACATATGATATGTTTGAATTTAAGAAGGATATATATGTAATTATGATTTTAAGTTGGATATATATGTAATTATGAAGTTTAGAAGGGATATATACGCAATTCCCCATACTCAATAGATTATCTTTTATTTATGCTAAACTTATTTTGCAATGTTGTTGAGGTTACGATTGACCAATTCCAACTCTGGCACCTCCGACTCCAGCTACCAGTGCGCAACTCCGACTCCAACCCCAGTGCAGCTTCAACTCCAAATACACCTACAAATGCCAAAAATACAGTGAAAACCATAAACAAAAAGATGGGAAGTTGATAAGACAGAATACAGAAAATCCTGGCAAATACCCAAAATAAAAATGTACTACTGACTCACCAATAATCAAGGATACGACCCATTAACTGTCAAATCTGTTGCACAGATTAAGCTGATAGTTCTACAGCTTTCTGAAGCTTTAAAAGCCAATGACACATCGTCATCGATACAAAGGAGTATTAAATCATCATCTTCGTCCTTGTATTTTATTTTTAGACGAGGCCTTTTACCCTCTAAGCTCAACCTTTGTGCTATCTCCTTTTCCAGATCCAACAATCCCAATGGAATAGGGAGCTGGAAGTTTATGGTAGACTGTTCAAAATATACCTTAACAGGAACTGACGGTCCCAGATCAAGGTCTTTTTTAAGCTTTTTCAAAGGGCTGCTTGTCTCTTCATCATCATTAAACGTAGCAGCATGCCTTTTCCGCTTCACATTGGTGGAGGACCCTTGGTCTGAAACATCTGTCACAGTTGACTCTGACTCTGAAAAAGCAGCATGAAAAGTGATGTATTGTTGGCCATCTGAATCGAGGATGTTTGAATAGTTTTAGGTTCAATGTTTACCTGACCAATCCGGTTTCAGTGCTTCCACCACTTCTTGAACAAATCTACGACTATCCATGCCCGAAGGTATAAAAAACTCTAAAACATACTCAGCATAGCCTTTATCACTCTGCACATATATTGCAACACAGCTAGTTAAGTTATCCTCGCGTGCATAGTGGACCAAAGGGAACTCCTCTTTATTGAGTTGGGTTACATCTGCACAAAAATATGAACCACGGGATGCTAATGCTCTCCCAACAATCCCTTCTGACTTGTCCAGGTGTTGCTTTACACTTTCTTCCCTGAATTTCCATTTGCGCAAGTCTTGAACATGAAACGGTAGACCAGCTGTGGAAATACAAATTTTCCCAATGCATTTGGTGTCGAAACTACTACAACACTTCTGAAGAACTTTCTCATGGGGAACAACATTAGTAGATGGGGAAACAGCCCATGTCTGAGCAAGAGGTAAATCGTAGTTTAGGCACATACTTTTCAGAATACCAAAGATTTTATCCAACTCATTGTCCCACCGATCATTGGGAACCTGTATATTAAAAAATCCCCCACATAAGAATTCAAGAGAAAGAAAAGGAAAAAAAAAAAAAAAAAAAAAAAAAAAAAACAACAAAAAACAAAAAACAAAAAAAAAACAAAAAAAAGAAAAAGAAAAAAGAAATAGAGAAAACATTTGCCAAAATACTAAACCTGAGTGATAGAATTTGTAGCATGACTATCAAATGCTTGTGGGCACGTCAGATTCTGCGTCTGCAAGTTAACAATTTGAAAATGAGAAGCCAATGCAAGGATGTTTAAAGATAAAATACAACAGAAAACATGATTCAATAAAAATGTGGTAATACTAATCTTCGACGGGCGAGTCTTTGATCTAGGTCATCCTAATAGTCTATAACCCCACAGGACCTGACAACCATTTTAGCCATAGTGTTTTCTCTAAAGCAGAGTATTAGTTATTATTTCTACTTCTGTAAACAAAGTATCAAATCCTAACATGACTAAAAGAGAAAGCAAAATGGAGTTAAGGGAGACCTAACTGATAGACAAACAAAGGCAGACTGGGAGATTATAAAGAAAATGGTACAGCATATATCTGTACCAAATATGAGACAATTAGAGTATTGATGTTATTTACTGGTTAACTGAAAAATTACTTATAAAACTACTAATACCACGAAAACAGCGAAAAAAGAATTACAAGTGTGTCTAGGAATGATAGGGATTATTAAGAAGAAACCTTTAGCGCCTTGTGAATTTGTTGAACCTCATAAGCAAAACTATTATAGTTTGATGACCCCAAGAGTACTTCAATCACACCAACACATAGCCCTGTAGTCGAATCGAAGACTGGTAAAGCCAAATATCCATGGAATTTGCAACGTGTCACTAAGTTTTGTTGTGGAAATTGTTCTGGCAAGTAACTAGTTATATCAAAAGTCAACTCTGGCGATCCTTGCAAAAATACTCGAGCAGGAGGACTAAGGTATTTTTGGTTTTCCTGATTGTTATCCACAACCAAAGAGTAGTGCTCAGAGTCCTTCTTATATGAATAAAGTACTTCATCAAGTACACCAAGACCGAATGGTTGATCTTTAGTTTTAAGTAATTGCTTCTTCTCAACGACAAGAAGCGACCAAAACTGAACTAAAACATGTATCTCGCGAAAAACCAGTAGCTTTAGTGCATTTCTTATCTTGTCCGATATATTCTGATTATGTGGGTTGACACCGTCTGCCCCGAGATGGAAACCTATAGTTTTATATTTCAAGTTTAATTAGATGTTTTGGAAGATAAAACTTGAATGTATCACTACATTATAACATACAACATTTGATAATTCAAGAAAAGCGGTACGAATTTGACCATTTGATCAGAACAAAAAAGATATTTCAAAGTGGAATAGCTATATCAATGATCGTCGATCATGTACAAAATATTACCTTGCAAGAATGATAAGTCACCAAACTCCTGTATATGCAAAATGACACTCTGACAAACTCCTTTCTGTAGAGAACATACATAAAGAAATACATACCGGTGGTTTTGGAATAAGATGGATTTGACTGATGGAGTATCTTCTCTGTCTCTTCTTTTCCAGAAACCCATAGTGGATACAAGTACCTCTCATCGCCAGACAGTGGAACTGCATTTTCGAAAGAGATGTTCCACATCGATTTGGTTATATGATTCCCACACAAACCAGAACCAGATCCCAAACCCGAACGTGAACGTGGTAGTTTGTATGCATTTGCAGATTTAAGTGGCATGACTGGTCGCTTCGAGTCCATTTAAATTGGAAAGATTATACCTTCTTGATTTCTATATGTTCAGTGCCAGTAAGAACCTGTTTGACAAACTCAAAAAATAAGTATTGAATGAAAGAGAGTGCTCAGTTTCAAAGTGAGGTTGATGGAAAGATAGCCGCCTATGAAGTAACTATTTAAAAGACACATGACTGTTTAAAGCTTGTAAGTCATATTGAAAAGCAGAAAACTTGATATAAATAAATGACAAACAATGGATGATCTTATAGCAATAATTCCACACCTAAAACACACAATTGTAACACAAATATGTATAGAAATACAATCATACACGCTAATACAAGTCATGCCAAACATGCATAATGCAAGAAAATAATAGATAGAACACGTATGATTTTGCCACTACCCAGCGACAATGCTCTATATATGTTTCTAATATTACTGACCACCTCTTTCATCACAACTTTTGTACACACGTACAATATGAATGAGTCTTAAGCTTTTAAAGTTAGAATTAGATATCAGCAAACTTAACAAAGTTTTGTTTTATTCAAGATATCGGAGCATAGAATTGAAATCAAGTTTAATAATTGGAGGGTATTGTTTAAAGATACAAAGATGCTTACTCTCATCAACTATGAATCAACTAATATGAAAGTTCCCATATCGTATTCCTTTAATGAGTAACCTTTACGAACAAGTACACGACCTTTTAATCTTTGTTTTGGCATGATAACTAAAAAGAGATTTGAAGTCTAACACTTGTATTTTCAAGTATCACTTAAAAAAAAAAAAAAAACTGTGTTCTCAGATATATTAGTTAAGGAAGAAAAGAAAAGGAAAAAATAAAATAAAAATGATTTGTTTGATTTTGAAATAAAATATTTTCTTTCGAGCTTTTTTTTACACACTTGAAAAGTAATCATAAACTTTGTAACGTTGCGCCGTTGCGTGTAAAGAAAGAGAAAATCAATGTAATATTTTAATAGTTTTCATGCATGTGAGATGCAATACATGGAAAAAAATAATCAACGACATTTGTATCAACTATCAAGAGATTAGTTAATTTGGACAAAATGGCCCGTTTCTTTATCAATGTAGCTTTGGTGTACTAGCGCATAAAAAAGCAGTATCTTTCCCATTTCACTTTACAATTTAAATAATGAAATATTTGACTACAACTATTATAAGAAGAGGAAAACCCACCTGTCTTTTCCTAAAGTAAACAATTTCATTTGAAGAAAAGAACTTTTTTCTACTTTTCCACATCTCTAAACTTTCATTAATAAATGTTAGCTGCATCTGATACTTATCAATATCTTCCAATTTGTTTTTATTTTGTCTGAAATTAATTTTTTGAGAAATGATTCTTAGATTAGATATAATTTGACAGAACATACCACTAGACACAAAATAAAAATAAAACCTTATTAAAGAATTAACTTCTTAACAATTATCATATGCTCTTAAGACACTTTTAAACAAACCTCAAAGAAATATATGTAAATAGTATGCCTCGTTTTCTTTTTGTCTTTTGGGTTGTCTTGGTGTGTCATGATTTAGGTATATGTTAGAAAAAGTTCGAAACCTCACTTGGTCATCCTAAAAAATGATTCCAATATCCTTCAGAAAAATTTATACTTATGTTGCATCAAACAAAAACTTTACATGTAAAGTTCAAATGAACATGTTTATTATTATTTTTATTATTATTATTATTTTCTAAATAGGTCTATTTGTGTAAACAATGAAATTGTGGAGAGCGACGTGTGTCGTCCGTACTTGGTATCACTCTCTTTATAAAGCAACGATTGCGAGTGTACTCCGAGTGTACGACTTGCCCTTTCAAAATCTCATCAAATCTAAAGATGTGTGTATTTGGTAGAGTTATTGAACAAAGAATAGTATTTTCAACTTTATTAGTCAAAGTGACAAAAACTCAATTATGGTTTTGAATGTGACATCCACCATAGTCCATAGAGATAGGATGATGCAAAAGTAAATCAATAACTATTTTTATATTTCCCACTATATTGCAACATTTTCATAAATCCATTTTGACTTCTATTTTTTTTTTTTTTTTTTTTTTTTTTTTTTGAAAGTGTGAATTTTAAAGTTTATTGTTTTACAACCTTTAACGACTTTTTTTTTTCAATTAATATAAAATTTAATAACTTACATTATGCATCACAATTACCACTATTGCTTGTTTTTTATAATTAAAAAAAAAAAGTGTCATTTAAAGTTAATATCTAATTTTTCTTCTCATTTTGATCCTAACTCAATGTTATTGTTGAAAAAGATTATTGCCAAGATAAGAATCCATGGGGTTTTTAATCTTAGAACAATTATAACCATAATATCGCAACTATAATTATTTTTAGCTAAAAATTTATGTTGTCATGCGCGGATACTCGTTTAGCGTTTGATAATAGGTAAGAAATTAGTGTATACAAAGTTTTCTAAAGTGAAACTGAGATCATGTCAAAAGTGCTTTTGTTAAGCCAAAAATGTGTTTTGTGAAAAAAGACAAGTTAGTAACTTACTACGTAGTACATAGTACATAAAGAAAAGCAAAAACATGTCAACAAACAAGCAGATCAGATCCATAAACAAGAAAAATTATATCCATAAAGAAACAAAATTAAACAAGATGCATAGAACATGGAAATTGAAATCCATACCTGGCGTTGCAACGACTGTGTGCAACAGCGCTAGTTAACTTATTGTATCATGGCTCCAGGATCCTCATATTGAAAGCCTAACTTCGGCAATTACAGCAGATAAAACAAAAGTCCATTAATGCCTAAAACTGAAAACCCAAAATGAGAACCAGAGCATAAAAACGGAAGATGTCGATAAACTAGCAGTTGGTCTAGGAACGCAACTACGCAACTATTCGAATCATGATTTATCAACTACTACAACGGAAACCACCGGAATCTGATTTTGATGTTAATGAAACTAATACTAAATCATAAAAATTTATAACCTTACTATAACCACAAACTCTATTAATCCCTTCCCTCACTAAATAAAAAATATGATATGACACGTCACCCTCTGACCTCTCTATTACACCACAAACTCTCCCTTTTCTCGTACCCACCACCGCTAGAAAACCGTTAATAAAATAAAATCAGGAGGTCAAATTATACTACACATATACCACATATTTCACACAATCTCACAAATGTTTCAAGAACACTTGAACCCACTGCCTCTTGGTTCATGGGTGACTCTGAGTCATATACTACTAGACTAAAAGCCTCAGGTTGTCAACAACCATTTAAGACTACAAAAAATTTGACAAATCGCCACCACCCATAAAACCCGAACACCCAAACACCAGTCCATACCGTAATCTTCAAAAACCAATACAAAGTTAAAAGAACGCCGGTAACAATCCGTCGACGCTGTTTTTAACATAAAGCAATGAAACCCTCCGAATAACACGACCCAACGAAAGTACTAAAATAAGACATCAATTCCTCTCAAACACAGATAAAAATAACCAATAATAGCTTCACATGATTTATAAATTCAAAAGGTCAATTATTTTTTTTTAGAACGGCAATTCTTTATAACCTACACCACATATCTCACATGTCTCCAACGAGACTTGAACCCACAACCACTAGGTTGATAGGTCACTCACATACCTCTGGCCCGCTGGGCCAAGAGGCTACCACATATCTCACACAATCTCACAAATGTTCCAACAAGACTTGAACCCACTGCCTCTTGATTGATGGGTGACTTATATACTACTAGACCAAAAGATCCGCCGGTAATTTAACAATCCGTCGACGCTGTTTTTAACATAAAGCAATGAAACCTCCCGAAAAACACGACCCAACAAAAGTACTAAAATAAGACATCAATTCCACTCACAGATAAAAATAACCAATAACAGCTTCACATGATTTATATAAGTTCATAATGTCAAGAGCAAATCAAACAACTGCCTTATGAGAGTCTAATGTCAGCTCATGAACGTAAAACGAAAAAACATAACTGATAGAAAGAGTAAAATGAAGAAGGTAAGAAAAAAACCTTAAAATCAATCAGCGTTGAACAAGGAGCCACCACCTTTTAGTTTCAAGCAAGGTACTTTCTCTCAAGTGGTTTTAACTTGTGTTTGCTTGATGAGATAGTTTGAGGTTCTTTTTATGTGTTTTTGGGGGTGTGGGGAGTGTGTGGGGTGGGGTGGGGTGTCCCACATATGGTGGGGTTCTTTAGCTAAATTTGTCGGCCCTTATTTTAAAATGGATAAACTATATCTATTCAACACGTAACCGAAACATTTAAAAAAATTTGGGTATATTGCAAAAATAGTCCTTCACGTTTTACGAAATTGCAAAAATAGGACCGAGACAAAAAGCAGCGCAAAAAAGACACCAACGTTCCACATTTTCGCAAAATCGCCACCGAGAGGCCTTTTCCGTTAGTTTTTCCGTTAAGTGTCACGTCCATGAGGGTAGTATTGTCATTTCATGGTTCCCGCCTAAACCAATATTAGACCTACCGAACAAGCACATTAATCCTCTGATCCAAACACTCCCTTGCCCAAAGTCAATCGCATTTTTTGCCCTAAAGTTTCCAATTACGATTTCCGAACCGGAAAAAAGTGAAGAAGATGGCTAATTTATTTGGGAAAAACCGCGAACGATCTTCCCCGATCCCTAATCTTCATCAACTTTACGGTATGTTTTGGGCATTGTTAATTGTATCGATTTTTTATCTACAGTGATATGTGATTGTAATGAACAGTGCGAATAGGATGTGGATTATACATTAAGTTGATTTTTCATGTTGTTATTGTGTGTGTGTTGATGTTTATTGTTTGCATACAGAATCAAAGACGACCTACTTCACTCTGAAAGTAACCCACGGTGGAAAATTTACGCCACTACCAGGAAGGATGTATGTTGATCCAGTTATTGTGTGGTATGCTTGTGTGGATTATGACTTGTTTAGCTTTTACGCCTTTGAAGAGTTGGTAGATGACATAGGTGTCAAAGGTGGGGTTGCAGGCTATTATTATAGGATACCAGGCGAGATTTTGGATGTTGGGTTGTACCCGTTGAAGTCTGATGAGGATGTGATGAAAATGTTGGATTTGATTCCAACGCATAGAGAGATTGAGGTGTATGTTGAGTTGAAACGCAGAAGACCCAAAAGAGACCGAAATGTAAAATAACGGATGAAGTACTGGTGGAGCCTTCAAATGATCCTACCATCGATCCAGAACAAGCTGAGACTTCAATTGATGGTCCCAATGGTCAATCACCTGTGCCTATGATTGCTAGTCGAGAACAACAAGCTGAAGATGAAACCCAAATAATTGATGAAGTGTTGGATGGCACAGACACTCCTTCTACGCAACCACATGTATGCCGAGTTGTTGGTGACACAGACACTCATGCTGCGCAACCACCTGTAAGTGTCATTGATGGCCTATAACAAGTTGAGCAACAATCTCAACTTACAAATGACGACTTGTACCAGTTTGCCAGTCCTAGAGATAATGTTGGTGTGGGAGACGACTTGATTACAGACATGGTTGCAGAACTTAACCAGAGTGAGGATGTGGTTTTAGAGCTCAACAAAAACTATGTTAATTTAGAAGAAGTAGTGGAAAGGGATGATGTTGAAAGCGATGATGTTGAAAGGGATGATGTGGGCACCTCAACACAGCAGGTAAATGAGGAAGAACATGTTGTACATGTGTTTGAGTTTGAAGATGAAGAGGATGATGTGAGAGCCCCTATTGAGCCACAAGTGAAAATGACGGACTTTAAGTTTGATTTTGATCCCCACTTTGAGAATGTATCAAAGTTAGCTGATGAGTGTATGGTAGATTATACGGATCATGATAATGGCTATAAATTTGATGATGATTTTCATAGTGATGAAGAAGCCAATAATAACAAATTTGTCAACCTACGCAAGATAAGGTTAAAAGAAATAAGGAATAAGTATGAGGGTAGGTCGAATGTCAGGAAGGGAGAGTTTTTTGTAACAGAAACATTTAAACAACCCAAGGATATCAAAGATAAGCTCAGAATCTATGCGTTGGAGTCCCGAAGATGTATTAGGATTGAAAAGTGTAACCAAGAAAGGATTCGAGCGATGTGTAGAGGGACTGTTGTGGGTTATGGCAGAAAGGATACAGGAAGTAGTCAACCATCAGCTTCTTCTTCGCAGTCAAAGGGCAAATTTGCAAGTTCTAAAACCTACAAAAAAATAAAAATAACAAGGCCATGTGCGAATGGTCCTTACATGTGTCAAAAGTGGGTGATGAAAGGAGTTGGAGTATGAAAACATTAAACGATGAACATAAATGCCTACAAACAAGAAAAATTAAATTGTTGACTGCACGATTCCTTTCATCCGAGGTTGCTAAAATTCTTGTTAGTGACCGCACAGCCCCGACAGCTGCAATAGCAATGGAAATAAATGAAAAATTGCAGTTTGATGTCCCTACCACAAAGATATCAAGAGCAAGGGAATTTGCTCAGAAACAAACTGAAGGCGACCATGAAGAACAGTATGCCAACCTTAGGGATTACCCTTTGGAATTAAAGAATAGAAACCCTGATACAACTGTGAAGATTCAAGTTGAAGCAAACCCTGATTCAAGTGTTTCTTCAAGGGTTTTCAGACGGATCTATGTTTGTATTGGTGCATTGAAAAAAGGTTACAAAGCAGGCAGAAGGGACATACTAGGGCTAGATGGGGCGTTTATCAAAGGACATCATACTGGTCAAGTCTTAACTGTTGTTGGTGTCGATAGCAATAATGGCCTCTATCCAGTTGCTTACGCAGTGGTTGAAGCTGAGTCCAAGAGTTCATGGTTATGGTTCCTTAGCAATCTTGGAGATGACCTTGATTTGCAACCAAATTCAAACTTCACCTTTATATCCGACAAACAAAAGGTATAAACATTGTGTAAATTCAATTAGTTGAATTCCAACCCAATTCAATCCTCATTCACATATTATGTTTTGTACCAATCTACAGGGAATATTACCAGCCATTGCAGAACTGTTTCCTGCTGCTGAACACCGCTTCTGTGTGCGACACATATATGACAACATGAAGCAGTTATTTAAGGGAGAGAGTATCAAGGAGCTTGTTTGGAGGTGTGCTAGAGCATCAACAATCCCTGAGTTTAATAGAGGAATGGAAGAGCTAAAATCAATTGACTCTAAAGCTTATGACTGGTTAAGGAAGATACCAGCATCATCATGGTCAAGGTCACATTTTTCAGGTACACTATACACATATTATGACTTTCATCTGTACTATTAAAAATATTGAAAATGATTTTGATATTATGACTGTCATCTGTAATATTAATAAGGTTGAAAATGATGTTGATATTATGACTGTCATCTGTAATATTAATAAGATTAAAAGTGATGTTGATATTGATATATTGGTTACAGGGAGAGCTAAATGTGACATCCTTCTTAACAACTTATGTGAATCGTTCAATAGCAAGTTGGTGGGCGGCAGAGATCAACCAATCATTGGTTGCTTGGAGTACATCAGGCAGTATCTTGTGAAGAGAAGTGTTAGTGTGCAGCATGTAATAGACAGATGTGAAGGTCTCTTAACCCCAACATCAACTAAAATTTTAGAAACCATCAAGGAGGAAGCAAATGAGTATAAGGTTTTATGGAGTGGGGGGTGTGGAAAACTAGAAGGGGGGGTTGAATAGTTTTACGTCTTTTTAATTTTATTTTGAAAACTTAGTTTAGTTTTAAAACCTTGTTTGCTTTTAAAACTTTGATTCAATCTTATGTGAACTCAAATCTTGAACAATATGAACAAGTATATCTAAGTATAAACAATAATAATAATGTATGCTAAGTATGTGAAATCAACACATGCATAATATAAACAATTGTAGCTATATACGAGAGATAAGTATGTAATCGTTTATTTTATAATCCTTAGTTATATTTTGTATGAAAACTATACTTGATCGAAATGATCAATTATATGTATGTAACCTTTTTAGTTTGATTGTAAAAACTTTGTTTTGTGAATAAAACTTTCGTTTGATCTTTAAGTAAAATTAATACTAGCACTATATGAGCAACTATATATATATACGTCTACGTCTACAAAAGTAATAACGATATAAGCAAGATAATAAGTAAGATATGGAAAGATCTAACCGCGAGACAAAGGATTTATAGTGGTTCGGCTACAAGGACACCTTCCTTGCCCTACTCCACTCCTCGAGTCACCTACTCGAGAGTTTTCTTCACTATATCAACAAGCTCCCTTATGGCGGAGAAAACCTTACACACCAATTTACACACCACAATATCTTCACACCTAGATCACAACTACTACACACCAATTCACTACTTATTCACACCACTTCTTTCACACCTATCTTCTACACACCATTAATCTACACACCAATCTTCTACACACCAATAATCTACACACCAATCTTCTACACACCAATACTCCTACACACCAATCTTCTACACACCTTCTTCTACACACCAATCTTCACAACTATCCTACTTCACTACTAATCAACTTCTACTATCTACACAACTATTCTCTAACAAATATTCACAACTAATCACACTATGAAATAATAATCAATGATGATGCACAAACAACTTAGATGTGGAGATCACAACTAGTTGTAATACTTCTTGTCTTGAGGGATAGAAGTATTCTTCTCTTGCACTTGAATGGATTATGTATGGATCACTTTGAAACAAAGATTTAAGAATGTATGATCAAAGGATTTATAGATTGGAAATGGAGATCTAGAACAGAAAGTTCTGGAGTGCAAAAGGTGAGGAAAAAATCCAGGTTTAAGGTGGTATTTATAGGCAACAAGTTCTGACAGAGGAGCGTGGCCGGCCCCCTTAAAGCATGGTCGGCCCCCTTAAAATTAAGGGGACCGCCCCTAATAATTAAGGGGGCCGCCCAACTGTAACGGCCAGAAAACTTGTCTTTTAGTGGGGAAAGTTTATTTGGTGAAAAACTAACTGATTTTGGTTAAATATTTGAAATCATATATTTAGTATGATTAAAACATTTTTCCTTATTACCAAAAGTGTTTTTCAAAAATATATAATAAGATTATATAATTAAAAAAACTTTGTATTAGTTAATTAAATATCCCTTTGATCATACATTGCACTAAACACTTTGTTTATTCATACCTTAAGTGATTTGGATGTAAAGAGAAATATTAATCACCAAATACTTGTTTATGTCATAAGTTTTAGTTCTTTGAGGTTATATTTTGTAATGATCAAAACATAGAGATATTGATAAAAACTTAATAATGTTTTTAAGGCATTATTTATGTCAACAATCTCCCCCTTTTTGATTATTACAAAACCTTAAACTCAAAAGATTTAAAACTTGTTATTAGACAAGTATTATAGAGTTTACCATTTCTCTTCTCCCCCTTTTTGTAAAATCAAAAAGGTTAGGCCGAATAATCTTCGTGAAAGAAGTTTAAACGGGTAGAGAACTCCCCCTTGATGTATGCTCCCCCTCGTTTGAGAGCACAAAGGGAACGAGCAATTGGAATCTTGGCTACAAAAATATTTTGAAGAGAGCAACACACATATATATGCAAAAGCAACAATTATGCAAATAAAAATAGATTCATTCAAGCATGATAGAAATAATTAGCATAACAACATTCAATATGCTTGTAGCATATTGATTACACTAAAACAAAAGAGAAGATATAGTCCTATATTGCCTAAGAGAGCACTTGGACTTGCTTGCAACCCATGGTTGATTTGTTTTATTTGCTTGAAGGAAAACAAAAGCATGGAGCTTAGATGTTTGATTGAGGTGGATATGGGGTGTTGCATGGAGCGGAAGAAGTGGATCTCACGATGTTGTATCGTGTTAAGGGTGGTATTGGATGATTACGAGTGAGAAGATATTTAATCCAAGAAATATCTTCACTCAAGTAGAGGATTTGTTTTTGAAGGAATATGCAACAAGGGCAAAAGTGAGTGTGATTTGTAACTTGATCCAAGTTAAGAGAGTGGGGAAGGCAATTTGCATAGGGTGATGATGGAGGTAGCCCTTTGTTGCGTTGTGCAAGATGCATAGCAAGGAGATCACTAAGATCATGGATTTGGTTTATTTCATCACGGAACCTTTGTTTTTCCGTGGCAATGTGGAGGGGATCATAGGTTTGGTATGGATGAGTTGGGTTTGAGTAGTTGGATTAATGGAGGTATATGTTTGGGTCATGAATGTTGGAGAGTTTGGTTGTGGAGAGTTTGTAGCGGAAGAGGTTGATTGAGGTTTTGGATGTTGTTCAAGTGATGGTATTGGATGTGATCTAGTGAGAAGATATTCAATCCAAGTGTTCATTGAATGCAATGGTTTTTAGGAGAAAGATGCAACAAGGTCAATTGTTGACATGCTTCTCAAGTTGATTAATGTTGTATGGTGATGAGGGTGATCTAGATGAAGGTGGATCCAAATTGCGTTGAGCAAGATGTAAGGCTAAAAGAGCACTAAGCTCATGGGCTTCTTTTAGCGCCTCAACGAACTTCAAGTGTTCGGAGGAAGGTGATGGTGGTGGAGCATGATAGTTGTCTTGGGTGATGGTTTGAACATGCAACATAGGAATGGCATGTGAAGTTGTAGGATGTGGTGGTGATACTCTTGGTGGTGGAGACATGTTTGAGCTTGGGTAATCATGAAAACATAATATGGGTGGAAAAGATCCTTCATGAGTGGATGGTGTTTTTGTTGAATGAGCAACATGTAAAGTGTTGGTAATGAGGTTGGGATTATTGTTTTGGGATTGTGCATGCTCATCATAAGAAGGAGCATTAGTCGAAGCACGAATGGATGATTTGTTGTTAAATGGATCATTTGTGTGAGAGTGAGGTTTAGGTGTTGGTTGATTATGAACAACATCGCTTGAATTGTGAAAAGATTATGAGGTTTGAGTGTAATGTAGAAGGATATGGGTGAGTAAAGGTTTTTGATATGTAATGTTGGTGAGAAGGAAAGTAAGGTGTTAGGTAAGTAATGTTTGAAAACATAGGAGGAATTTGGTGTTGGATGTTTGACAACGTCATTTGATTTGACGAAATTTTAAAGGAAGTTAGGCTTTCTTCTCCAAACAAGTTTCTTGGTGGTTTTGGTTTAATGGGAGATGAAATGATGAGATGAGTGGAGATTGAGAGGAATGAGATTGTTTAGAATGTAGGATTGGTGGGATCAAGGATGGATAAACATTGATGGAAGGTTTAGGATAAAATAGGTTTGTGAATTTTGGGAAGTGTAGGATGAAATTGGCTAAAAAATAGAAAAGGGAAACAACACCTTCGACCATCAGATGGCCGGTCCCCTTAATTGGAGGCCGGTCCCCTTAATAATTAAGGGGGCCGCCTTATAATTTAAGGGGGCCGCCCATCTGGTGATTCCCAGATTGCCAGAAAAGGGTTTTTGGTAGTGAATTGCAGAAAGGTTATGTTTTTGGTTTCAAACAAGTCCAACTCTTTGAGGCAATTAAGCATATACTAATTATGTAGGCAATTATGTAGCCAAAGCATGTTAACCAAATAGATTAAGTAAACAAGCAATTTTATCTAGCATGCAAACATACTCATCATGCAAGTAAAATATAAGTGCTAGGAAACAATAAGCAACATCAAGTATTTCATAACTACATAACAATGAGGATTAATCCTAATGTGTATCAATGTGCAATAAGTGGGTAGTTATGATAGCATGTATTTCTAGACTTGTTACAAACAAAGTCTTAATGAACAAACCATGGTCCTCTTGATTTGATTTAATTCACTTATAAGTGTCATTTATATAAATATAGATGACAAATATGAGATCACCATGCATGATTTTAAAAGAGACGTTTTTAGCATTATTCAACAATGTTTGAAAGTAAGTTTTCACTTGGATGTGAGAGTTATTTGAGTAAAATAGATTGGGTTTTTACTTCAAAATGTGTGAATGAACGGTAAAGAATATTTTCCCAATCTTTAGTTTTGATCAAAACAAAATTGTGGATATTGATAGTAAAAATATGTTATTTAAAAGTGGGATAGTTATTTGAAAGACTATTTTCCAAAATGTGAGGTTTTTGCATATTTTTAGAGATATTAGATTTTTGACAACAAATATCATAAATCAAATATTTTAAAAAAATGTTTATTAAAGATCTCATGCTCAAGAGGATTGGTTAAGCCTATTATTATCTCATGCTATCGTTTCTACATATCCTATGATCCTAAAGGAAATGAAGACGATAATTTATATGTTAGATGTGAGAGTGTTGAATGGGGTATAACCTAACATCTATAGTTCCTTTGTTTTCGCACGCTTATCTGACTTAATGCCATAGTCTACGAGAGCTTGTTTCATCCATAGTTTTCTTACGCGAGGGATCTAATCCTACTTCTATATTAACGATTGATCCACTTAACTCATTTCACTTCATCACCATGAGTTTCCTAATAGTGGATATAGAAGATTTCCATTTTCTATTTTGTTCGGCAATGAACAATTTTATCTTATTCCTAGGAAAGTCAATCAATGATGTTTCTAGGTTATAAGAATATAAGCAATTATGTACTAAGCATTAATCTAACTAATCATTTATCTAAGCATGCAAATTATAGTGATGAACTTAAAAGAAACGCGTACCTTTTAGTCTTCAATGGAATATCTTCAAGCACTTCAAGTGACCATGTTGACTTATAGAAGTCATTTGTAGATGATATTTCAACTTCTTCCAAGATTGACAACTTAGCCACTTGGTCTCCATTGTCTAATTGGTCCAAAGTTGTTTGGTCCAAACATATTTAACATTTGGCTAGGATGTATGTATGGTGGTAATATTTCCCATTGTCTCATTGGTCCAAAGTTGTTTGGTCCAAACATATTTAACATTTGGCTAGGATGCATGTATGATGGTAATATTTCCCAAGGATTGTAACTTGGTTGATAATTCCACATTTGATTTCTAGTGTTATTGTAATATTGTCTATTTTGATTTCTTCTAGGTTGAGATGTTTTAGATCTTGGATGATGATTTTTAGTTTTTCTTGGTGGTGGAGTTTTAGATCTAAATTTAGGTTTAGAGGATCCTACTTCGGTCTTTAAGGATGGTTTATAAAAAGTTTTTACTTTTTCATCATTCGCAATGGGTATTTTTCTATCTTTTGTAAGTATATACTTAGGATTTGATTCTAGTAATTTTTGTTTACTAGATTCACATTCAAACTTTATACTTTTATTTTCACTAGTTGAAACATTAGTTGAAGTTAATCCTAGACTGGTTTTATCTCCCGAAGTTTCTTAAGCACTTAGTATTTTCTTAAGTGGGTTATTACTATTTTTAAACCTGTCAAGTTTGAAAATTTCATCTTTAAGTTTTTCGTTTTCATTTTTAACCTCTAAGCAAGTTTTACATTTTACAAAAACTTCTTTTCCTTTTTCCAAATGTTGTAGTTTAATTTTTAATTCGAGTACTTCATTTTCTAATTGATTATTAATATGTTTTAGTGACTTATTTTTAGCTATAACCTTTTGACCTAATTTGCATAACCTATTATATTCACTATCTAGGTCTTTTTCGTCTAATGATAAATTTTTGTCACTAAAGTATTCGGTTTCGAAACGTACCTCGCTTGATGTCTTAGCCATAAGACACTTTTCTTCATTTGTGGTTTCTTTCTTGTCCTCATCGCTATCTGTAACAATTCGCATTTTCAGATTTATTTACTATTCTCGGGAAATTTTACTATTCACTTTTTACTATTCATCTTTCCCGAAACTTTCCCGAAAGTTGATTTTTATTTGATATTCTCGAATGATAAATCATTTCCATGGCAAATTAAATGTTTGACATTCGTCAGATCATTTTCTTGAAAGTTATTAAGGAATTACACGTTTTAGGGTAAAACGTCATTCAGAAATTCTACGTACAACGAAACTCGATCGCGTTAAGTGACCCCGCATCAGAAAAATGTTTGACATACTCATGATTTATTTGAGAATTAATCGTGACTGAGAAAAACATGACCAAAGACTTCCCGGCAGGTCACCCATGCAGTACTACTCTCGCATGAGCACGCTTAACTATTTGGGCGATTAACCGGTAGACCACAAACGCGTTTCTAAGAAGATTTGAGTTTTCAAACTCATTAGAAAAAGTCAACATATTCTTTCCCTCCTCCATTGACCAAAAATCATCCCTTGATGTTATAAGTCATTTCGTGATTTTTAGGCTTACGGTTTGATGTCTAAAAGACATTTAATACCAACCGACACTAGACTAAGCCCAGTCTAGACATTATAAGTCATTTTAAATCATTTTTAACACATTAGAAAAGTAACATTTTACTTTTCTCAATTTTACGCAATATTCGTACATTTTACGTATTACGCGTTTTAGACCCGTGTTTCCAGTTTTTAGCAGGGTTTTAGCACCCGATAGATCCTACCACTCATTTTATATTTTATTATGGACTATATTGACATGTTTAACAATACTTTCAAGTTTCATATTTTTACGATACCCGGTTTTACGTTTTAAGGCTTAATCATTTACGGTTAGCATTTTACGGAGTCAAAATGCACAAACTAAGCAAGATAACACCAAGACTCATCATCTAGTCATCTTATCCCTTTGGAACCGCCACTTAGGGGGGGGGGAGTCACCATGGGTGGTTAAATCTTAACCCTTGATCTTTAGGATGGTTACAAGTGTCTAAAACTAACCATGGTTAAATTCTAACCCAATATATGGTTAACTATTTTTCTCATCCTATAAATAGCCAACTAATAACACATAAAAACCTTGCACCACACCTTCTTATAACCTTCAAGTCCTAAAACCTAAGGCACTTTTCTTATATTTTGTAAGAAAGTTAACTAGTTTTTGAAAGAAAACTAGTGTTTGATCTTCAATCTTGGAAATTTTCTAAGAAAAGTTGTTATAACTTTAAAGTCTCCAAAAAGACGTCGTTATAATCTTCAAATAGCTTTGGACTTCAAGAAGGCGTCGTTATAATCTTCAAATAACCTCGGTCTATCATAGATTGCAAAGGAAGAAAGCTTATTCAATCAAAGTCCTAGTTCTTGTCCTAGTTTCCCTTTTCATTAAGGCCAAAAGTTGTAAGCAAACCTTAACATACTTTCTTGCTTAATTATCATTTTCATGCTCTTTGTGTTCCTTTCATGCTATATATGTTCTTGTTATTGTGTTCATGATGTTTAAAAATGGATAAAACAAGTATTGGTATACATATGTTATCTTATGTCAAGTAAACAAGCAAACTAGTGATTTTTATGGAGAACCACGACCAAAATAGTATAACTTTGATATTTGACACTTACTTAATGTTAAAGAGGACTTAAAAAGGAAAACATAGCAATTTGAATCACCCAAAACGAGTATACGAGTCAAAAGTTATGGCGATTTGAAATTACCAAAGATTTCCGGCAAAACTGCCAAATAGCTTCCTGATCAAATTATGGTTTTGAAAGTCCCACTTCTGGTCCGATTCATCAAAAAGTTAAAACATGAAAGTTGTCCGGAACGACGTTTTCGTTCAGGAACAAAGAAGCTCGAGACCTGAAAACGCTTTCCGAGTGATAATTTTCTTCAAAATCTTAACAGCCCATTTTGGACCAAAGTCACTATATTATAGTTATGATTTACTAAGACCAAGAGGTCTAATGACCTAAAGCCGAGACCACAACCATGGCTAAAGCCAAGGTTGAGTCTCAAGACCATGGAAATATAACCAAGGTCACGGCGAAGCCATGACGAAATGACCATATAAACATACTTAGGCGAAAACATGAAACAAGGAGTTGACGATAACTTGAACAAACAATTTGGATCTACTCCACCTAAAGAACCATGAGATACAAGTTATAATAAACTTACCCTAATAACAATCTTCTTGTACAAATAGACTTTCCTAAGTTTATTCAAATATTGGACATATAATTTTTCGGATCAAAACTTATACATTTGTTATCAAATACTACAATAGTAGGGAGCCTCATGTGAGGAGTTCATTGAGTAAGCCGTCGAGATGAGTTGTGGATTTACGAGTTAAAGTGTCCTGGCTCCTCGAACGTTTACTCCATGACTTCTGAATTATGTCGGCCCGAACGGTAGTAAACGATATACCAAAACATACATGTTTCATAAACCATTTATATTCAACGACTTACGCTATATACTAAGTACTACATCATGAACATTATGCAAGACATATATAGGCAATTCTTCGTATGCTTAGACGTTACTCAAAACCTAAGTCGCAACGTTCTATTATAGGCTGCTCTTAGAGACTTTCACGTTTCGACTACCACTTTGATTTCACATCACTTAAGCTTAAGGTGAGTCATAGCCCCTACTCTTTTCATAATTGTTTTAACTCTTGGGGGGGATACATGCTCAACTACTTGCTTACTTGTACAAATACTTGATCGCATTATACTTGATTTCATACGTACATGATTATGTTATACTTAACTGCGTTATACTTGATTGTGTTACTGCCAGTGGCTCCAGATTAAGTTGCTGGATGACCATTGAGACTTCCGGTGGCTCCACATTAAGTTGTTGGATGACCATTGAGGCTATTGATACATCCTAACATTTGCGAATGTTGGATACATCATAAACGTGAGGTCTTCGGAGATGAAGTGTAGACTCACGACTAATTGCTAAACTGTTTTGATGAACTTATACATGTCTTTATTATACCATATATATTAGCAGTGGGTTGTGAACACACAGGTTACAAGTCTCTTATGGCGGGACTTGTAACTGAGTGGATTCACGATGCCTTTGCTGTGTGAACATTCTTTAAGGCTTTTCAACTATTTTAAGACAAACTCTATGAACTCACCAACCATTGTGTTGACACTTTAGCATGTTTATCTCAGGTCTATAAGGTGATAGCTGTTGCATGGAGCATAGAGTCGATTGGCATGTTTTGAAGACTTATGCTTTTATCTTTACCATTCGATTTGTCTTAAAACTCTTATGTATTGTATTATGGAACTCAAGTTTGAATTTCGGAATTTATTAATCGAATGGTCACTTTTCAAAACGTCTCATTTAGAGTTCGTTTTCTATACCTTGTTCTTTGTATTATGAAGTAGCACCCCTATGACACAGTCTTCCGCTGCGGTATTTTGGGGGTGTTACAGATTGGTACCAGAGCCTTGGTTATAGAGAACTAGGTTGCATTTAGTGCCTAGACTATAACTGATATAAACATTAAGACTCTTCTCTTTATTTTGCCTTACACACACTTCATGCGCATATGCTTATTGCTAATTGTTTGTTTAGAAGAAACCCCAGACAATAGTCAAGTCATCAAAAATTTAGAGCTAAGTAATAATTGTTTAATTAACTTAATCTTGTGACAGTTCTTGTTTGATAAGACATAAGATTAAGTTAAATAAAGGTTATTAGTTTCCTATAGAGATTTGATGATTTGCCTTATACTTACTTTATATGATTCTAATACCTAGAAGTGGTTCATATGTCCTAGTACGACACTTAAACCTTTCTACAAGCGTGGCTAGTCCATTTCGTCATATCTCTAGATACCCAGACTACGTTACCCTTTCACAACTTAAGAGCAGAAAGTCTACCCAATTATGTAGTACAAATTGTTGAGTTATGTGTGTCTGGTAAATATGTATACGTGTGAAATGAAGCAATTATAATTATGGTGGCCAACATAATTATAAATGCGTCACGACTCACGTAGACATATGTGACCATGCTTACATTAATCAACGACTGACTCAAATTGACAAGATTTAAGACTAAGTAGTCTAGGAATATCACCTCATATTTGACGTCGACAAAATGTCCCTCCTTGTAGATATCATGGCACCAAAGAGAGTAACTCGTAGCACTAGCCGAGGTGGGGCAACACCAAGAGGTGGAAGAACTGGTGGTCGTGGAGGTAGAGGAACTACTCACGACACTAGTAATGATAGTGGAAGAACTGGTGGACGTGGAGGTAGAGGAGATGCTCACGACACTAGTAACCCTAGTAACGATGGTGGAAATCCAGATGTCTCCGCCATTATTGCCCAACAACTACAAAACCTACTTCCCACCATAGTCACACAAGTTGGCAATCACATGAACAATTCGGGAAACCACGGAAGCATAAATGACGCTACAAATAATGGAGGAAGGAATGACAACAACAACAACAACAACAACAACAACAACAACAACAACAACAACAACAACCATAGGACTGGATGTACGTATAAGGAATTTACGTCATGCAAACCAATTGAGTTTAATGGCAAAGGAGGTGCATTGGCATATACACGATGGGTCGAGAAGATGGAGTCAGTGATTGACATCAGTAACTGTGCAATCCACCAGAGAGTAAAATATTCTGCATGCTTGCTATCAGAAAAGGCATTGACATGGTGGAACATGCAGATTCAAGCAAGGACTAGAGAAGCAGCTGTAGGCATGTCATGGGACGACTTTAAGGGACTACTGAAGGAAGAATACTGCCCGGTTAATGAAATGCAAAAACTAGAAGACGAGTTTTGGCATCACTCTATGGTAGGGGCTGGTCATGCAACCTACACAGACCGGTTTCATGAACTAGCTAAACTAGTTCCTCATCTGGTTACCCCTGAATCCAAGAGGATTGAGAGGTACATTTATGGCCTTGTTCCCGAGATTCGTGGGATGGTGAAAACAACCGAACCTCCCACGATTCAAAGTGCAATATTAAGAGCAGGGACCCTAACAGATGAGATGGTTAGGAATGGAACTTTGAAGATTAGTGACAAAAGGAAGGGAGCAGGTGAATCAAGCGAGCAAAAGGGTACAATGGTTGATAATAAGAGAGTAAGAGGATTTGCGGCAACAGTTTATGATCAGGGAAAGTATGAAGGTCCACATCCTAAGTGTAATAAATGTGCTTATCATCATCAGAGGTCTGAGCCCTGTCGAATGTGTACTAATTGCAATCAAAAGAGCCATTTTACAAATCAGTGTAAAGCAACAGCAAGGCAAGTAACACCGGTGAATGCGGGCAATATAAGAAACAACCAAAAGACATGCTTTGAGTGCAACAGCCCAAACCACTTCCGAGATACTTGTCCTAAGTTAAATAAGGCACAGGGACAAGTGCTGGACAACCCAACTTTAGCCGTTATGCTTGAAGAAAATAACCCAAACCGTGGATACAATGTTAGTCCACCTCGGGGTCGAGCATACTATTTGGGTGCTAAGGAAACCCGCAATGCGTAACGGGTATGTACCTTATCCTACCATATTATTCTATTCTAGTTCAAAATCTAGCTTTATTATGCCGTTATTAAGATAAGAGACCTAGACACACTAAACTTCGGGACGAAGTTTCCTGAAGGGGTAGAGACTGTAACAATTCGCATTTTCAGATTTATTTACTATTCTCGGAAAATTTTACTATTCACTTTTTACTATTCATCTTTCCCGAAACTTTCCCGAAAGTTGATTTTTATTTGATATTCTCGAATGATAAATCATTTCCATGGCAAATTAAATGTTTGACATTCGTCAGATCATTTTCTTGAAAGTTATTAAGGAATTACACGTTTTAGGGTAAAACGTCATTCAGAAATTCTACGTACAACGAAACTCGATCGCGTTAAGTGACCCCGCATCAGAAAAATGTTTGACATACTCATGATTTATTTGAGAATTAATCGTGACTGAGAAAAACATGACCAAAGACTTCCCGGCAGGTCACCCATGCAGTACTACTCTCGCATGAGCACGCTTAACTATTTGGGCGATTAACCGGTAGACCACAAACGCGTTTCTAAGAAGATTTGAGTTTTCAAACTCATTAGAAAAAGTCAACATATTCTTTCCCTCCTCCATTGACCAAAAATCATCCCTTGATGTTATAAGTCATTTCGTGATTTTTAGGCTTACGGTTTGATGTCTAAAAGACATTTAATACCAACCGACACTAGACTAAGCCCAGTCTAGACATTATAAGTCATTTTAAATCATTTTTAACACATTAGAAAAGTAACATTTTACTTTTCTCAATTTTACGCAATATTCGTACATTTTACGTATTACGCGTTTTAGACCCGTGTTTCCAGTTTTTAGCAGGGTTTTAGCACCCGATAGATCCTACCACTCATTTTATATTTTATTATGGACTATATTGACATGTTTAACAATACTTTCAAGTTTCATATTTTTACGATACCCGGTTTTACGTTTTAAGGCTTAATCATTTACGGTTAGCATTTTACGGAGTCAAAATGCACAAACTAAGCAAGATAACACCAAGACTCATCATCTAGTCATCTTATCCCTTTGGAACCGCCACTTAGGGGGGGGGGGGGGAGTCACCATGGGTGGTTAAATCTTAACCCTTGATCTTTAGGATGGTTACAAGTGTCTAAAACTAACCATGGTTAAATTCTAACCCAATATATGGTTAACTATTTTTCTCATCCTATAAATAGCCAACTAATAACACATAAAAACCTTGCACCACACCTTCTTATAACCTTCAAGTCCTAAAACCTAAGGCACTTTTCTTATATTTTGTAAGAAAGTTAACTAGTTTTTGAAAGAAAACTAGTGTTTGATCTTCAATCTTGGAAATTTTCTAAGAAAAGTTGTTATAACTTTAAAGTCTCCAAAAAGACGTCGTTATAATCTTCAAATAGCTTTGGACTTCAAGAAGGCGTCGTTATAATCTTCAAATAACCTCGGTCTATCATAGATTGCAAAGGAAGAAAGCTTATTCAATCAAAGTCCTAGTTCTTGTCCTAGTTTCCCTTTTCATTAAGGCCAAAAGTTGTAAGCAAACCTTAACATACTTTCTTGCTTAATTATCATTTTCATGCTCTTTGTGTTCCTTTCATGCTATATATGTTCTTGTTATTGTGTTCATGATGTTTAAAAATGGATAAAACAAGTATTGGTATACATATGTTATCTTATGTCAAGTAAACAAGCAAACTAGTGATTTTTATGGAGAACCATGACCAAAATAGTATAACTTTGATATTTGACACTTACTTAATGTTAAAGAGGACTTAAAAAGGAAAACATAGCAATTTGAATCACCCAAAACGAGTATACGAGTCAAAAGTTATGGCGATTTGAAATTACCAAAGATTTCCGGCAAAACTGCCAAATAGCTTCCTGATCAAATTATGGTTTTGAAAGTCCCACTTCTGGTCCGATTCATCAAAAAGTTAAAACATGAAAGTTGTCCGGAACGACGTTTTCGTTCAGGAACAAAGAAGCTCGAGACCTGAAAACGCTTTCCGAGTGATAATTTTCTTCAAAATCTTAACAGCCCATTTTGGACCAAAGTCACTATATTATAGTTATGATTTACTAAGACCAAGAGGTCTAATGACCTAAAGCCGAGACCACAACCATGGCTAAAGCCAAGGTTGAGTCTCAAGACCATGGAAATATGACCAAGGTCACGGCGAAGCCATGACGAAATGACCATATAAACATACTTAGGCGAAAACATGAAACAAGGAGTTGACGATAACTTGAACAAACAATTTGGATCTACTCCACCTAAAGAACCATGAGATACAAGTTATAATAAACTTACCCTAATAACAATCTTCTTGTACAAATAGACTTTCCTAAGTTTATTCAAATATTGGACATATAATTTTTCGGATCAAAACTTATACATTTGTTATCAAATACTACAATAGTAGGGAGCCTCATGTGAGGAGTTCATTGAGTAAGCCGTCGAGATGAGTTGTGGATTTACGAGTTAAAGTGTCCTGGCTCCTCGAACGTTTACTCCATGACTTCTGAATTATGTCGGCCCGAACGGTAGTAAACGATATACCAAAACATACATGTTTCATAAACCATTTATATTCAACGACTTACGCTATATACTAAGTACTACATCATGAACATTATGCAAGACATATATAGGCAATTCTTCGTATGCTTAGACGTTACTCAAAACCTAAGTCGCAACGTTCTATTATAGGCTGCTCTTAGAGACTTTCACGTTTCGACTACCACTTTGATTTCACATCACTTAAGCTTAAGGTGAGTCATAGCCCCTACTCTTTTCATAATTGTTTTAACTCTTGGGGGGGATACATGCTCAACTACTTGCTTACTTGTACAAATACTTGATCGCATTATACTTGATTTCATACGTACATGATTATGTTATACTTAACTGCGTTATACTTGATTGTGTTACTGCCAGTGGCTCCAGATTAAGTTGCTGGATGACCATTGAGACTTCCGGTGGCTCCACATTAAGTTGTTGGATGACCATTGAGGCTATTGATACATCCTAACATTTGCGAATGTTGGATACATCATAAACGTGAGTATTCGGAGATGAAGTGTAGACTCACGACTAATTGCTAAACTGTTTTGATGAACTTATACATGTCTTTATTATACCATATATATTAGCAGTGGGTTGTGAACACACAGGTTACAAGTCTCTTATGGCGGGACTTGTAACTGAGTGGATTCACGATGCCTTTGCTGTGTGAACATTCTTTAAGGCTTTTCAACTATTTTAAGACAAACTCTATGAACTCACCAACCATTGTGTTGACACTTTAGCATGTTTATCTCAGGTCTATAAGGTGATAGCTGTTGCATGGAGCATAGAGTCGATTGGCATGTTTTGAAGACTTATGCTTTTATCTTTACCATTCGATTTGTCTTAAAACTCTTATGTATTGTATTATGGAACTCAAGTTTGAATTTCGGAATTTATTAATCGAATGGTCACTTTTCAAAACGTCTCATTTAGAGTTCGTTTTCTATACCTTGTTCTTTGTATTATGAAGTAGCACCCCTATGACACAGTCTTCCGCTGCGGTATTTTGGGGGTGTTACACTATCACTCCAAGCACCTCCGATAAACGCCTTTTGATTTTGATCTCTTGACATCATTGGACACTTTCCGATGAGATGATTTGGATTGCCACATTTAAAACACTTCCTTTCATTATATGGTTGCCTAACATATCTTCCTTGTCTTTTGAAGTATTTCTTGAAGTCTCGTACGGCCATAGCATACTCTTCATCGTCACTATTGGAGGTTGAGCATTCTTCGTCACTAGAGTCCTTTTTAGCTTTCAACACAATTGATTTGCTTTGCTCCCTTTTTCCATTGAGAATCTCGGAGTCTTTCTTTATTATTGCTTCGTAGACTTTCAGGTTGCCGATCAACTCATCAAGTTGAAGAGTTAACAAGTTCTTCGATTCTTCAATCGCCGTAACTTTAGCTCGCCATTTTGGATGAAGAGCCCTAAGAAATTTCCTAACAAAATTCTTACTAGAAAAATTCTCATCAAGTGCTTTTAAACTTGTGATAATAGTGTTAAATCTAGCAAAAGCATTATCTATTGATTCCTCCTCCGGAATCGTAAATTGTTCATATTGTTGAACAAGAAGATCTATTTTGTTATCTTTAACTTGACTATTACCTTGGTGAGTGATTAGTAAAGAATCCCAAATTTCTTTTGCGGTTTTACACATAAAAATTCTTTCGTATTCTTTACGTGGTAGCGCATTGTAAATAACCATTTTTGCTTCATTGTTTTTAGAAAGTCTTCTTTTTAAATCATCATTTTGTTTTTCAAAAGGTACTATTTCATCTTTATTTGTTTCGTGATTATTTTGAGTAGGTAAAAAATCACCATTAGTAATAACATGCCAAAGATCTAGATCCTTTGATTTCACATAAGTTTCGAATCGATTTTTCCAATATAAAAATCCATCACTTTCAAATAGTGGTGGTCTTTGCATAGATTGCCCTTCTAAATATTTTTCAGATTCCATAGATCGTTACAAGTTTTAAAATACAATATATTTTAAAAATCTTGCTAGACGTGGCTCTGATACCAATTGTGGAAAACTAGAAGGGGGGGTTGAATAGTTTTACGTCTTTTTAATTTTATTTTGAAAACTTAGTTTAGTTTTAAAACCTTGTTTGCTTTTAAAACTTTGATTCAATCTTATGTGAACTCAAATCTTGAACAATATGAACAAGTATATCTAAGTATAAACAATAATAATAATGTATACTAAGTATGTGAAATCAACACATGCATAATATAAACAATTGTAGCTATATACGAGAGATAAGTATGTAATCGTTTATTTTATAATCCTTAGTTATATTTTGTATGAAAACTATACTTGATCGAAATGATCAATTATATGTATGTAACCTTTTTAGTTTGATTGTAAAAACTTTGTTTTGTGAATAAAACTTTCGTTTGATCTTTAAGTAAAATTAATACTAGCACTATATGAGCAACTATATATATATACGTCTACGTCTACAAAAGTAATAACGATATAAGCAAGATAATAAGTAAGATATGGAAAGATCTAACCGCGAGACAAAGGATTTATAGTGGTTTGGCTACAAGGACACATTCCTTGCCCTACTCCACTCCTCGAGTCACCTACTCGAGAGTTTTCTTCACTATATCAACAAGCTCCCTTATGGCGGAGAAAACCTTACACACCAATTTACACACCACAATATCTTCACACCTAGATCACAACTACTACACACCAATTCACTACTTATTCACACCACTTCTTTCACACCTATCTTCTACACACCATTAATCTACACACCAATCTTCTACACACCAATAATCTACACACCAATCTTCTACACACCAATACTCCTACACACCAATCTTCTACACACCTTCTTCTACACACCAATCTTCACAACTATCCTACTTCACTACTAATCAACTTCTACTATCTACACAACTATTCTCTAACAAATATTCACAACTAATCACACTATGAAATAATAATCAATGATGATGCACAAACAACTTAGATGTGGAGATCACAACTAGTTGTAATACTTCTTGTCTTGAGGGATAGAAGTATTCTTCTCTTGCACTTGAATGGATTATGTATGGATCACTTTGAAACAAAGATTTAAGAATGTATGATCAAAGGATTTATAGATTGGAAATGGAGATCTAGAACAGAAAGTTCTGGAGTGCAAAAGGTGGGGAAAAAATCCAGGTTTAAGGTGGTATTTATAGGCAACAAGTTCTGACAGAGGAGCGTGGCCGGCCCCCTTAAAATTAAGGGGACCGCCCCTTATAATTAAGGGGGCCGCCCAACTGTAACGGCCAGAAAACTTGTCTTTTAGTGGGGAAAGTTTATTTGGTGAAAAACTAACTGATTTTGGTTAAATATTTGAAATCATATATTTAGTATGATTAAAACATTTTTCCTTATTACCAAAAGTGTTTTTCAAAAATATATAATAAGATTATATAATTAAATAAACTTTGTATTAGTTAATTAAATATCCCTTTGATCATACATTGCACTAAACACTTTGTTTATTCATACCTTAAGTGATTTGGATGTAAAGAGAAATATTAATCACCAAATACTTGTTTATGTCATAAGTTTTAGTTCTTTGAGGTTATATTTTGTAATGATCAAAACATAGAGATATTGATAAAAACTTAATAATGTTTTTAAGGCATTATTTATGTCAACAGGGGGGATACATACCAGTGTGCGGGAGGTTGGGGTGACCAATGTGTTGTGAATATGCCGAAAATGGAATGCACATGTAGGAGATGGGAACTCACTGGTATTCCATGTAAGCATGCTGTTGCGGCTATCAACAACATGGCTAAACACAGCAAGGAATCAACTGACAACATGGTTGTGATCCCAGAGGATTATGTGTACCAATGTTATTGGTTAACCACATGGAGGGCGATGTATCAACACAAGATTGAAGGAATTGCTGGTCGACACTTTTGGCCCAAATGCCCTATCCCTAGTGAACTAAAGCCACCTCACTACCATGTTCCAATTGGGAGACCACGGAAGAAGAGAAGAGTGTCAAAGGATGAGATTGCTGAACAGGTTATGAAAAAATCAATGGTGAAGAATGGGAAGCTGTCAAAAAGGGGCAAGACTGTCAAATGTGGTGCATGTGGTGGGCAGGGTCATAATAAGAGAGCTTGTACTGGACGAAGAGGCAACCAAGGGACAAGAAGAAGGGAAGGAGTACCAGATGAGGTACTAGAAAGATCAACTCAGCCAGTGGGATCTTCTGCAACAGAGGTGGGAGCAGGGCCAAGTCATCAAGTTGGAACACAAGCAAGTCAAGTCTCACAATCTACAGGGAATGGTGGAGGTCAAAAGAAGAAGAGGATCAAGAGAAAAGCCAACGTCGCCAAGTGAGTCAACACAATTGTGGTGGTGCAATAAACTCGGGTTGGTTTTTTGTTTCTGTGTTTTAACACAATGAGTGTATGGATTGTCTAACTGAGTTTCTGTCTTCTAGACAATAACTTGTACATGATTAGTTTTTTAGACTTAATTAATTAGGAATGGTATTTGTTTTCATTTTGTTTTATTTATTTTTGCTGCATAATGCTCGGCACAATGTGTGGTTTACCATCATCATATACTAACGTATATTGAATGACTCAACATGCCTACTATTTAAGTATACCGAATGACCCAAACTTGTTTTGACTTTTGTAAGTCAAAGTTGATAAGGAACCAGAAACCAAGTTTACTTCATATTGATTCTGCAAGTAAAATGAACCTTATTGACTACATTGGTCTTCTTATAATAACAAGGACAACCAAAACAACGATGATCCCACTATAGTGCTAAAATCAAACACTTTTTATTAACATGAAGGTCAATACAAACCAGGGATGACCTTAAACCCTGTGATGATACAACCCAGAAAGATGTCAACACACCTACATACCAACGACCAACCTAAAGCAACTTAACGGCAATGAAAAAAAAGAGCCAACTAAAAATAAGAAACTTGTTGAGCTTCTTAATCCGCTGATCCTTCTCCCTCATCAACCTCAACTGCTCCTCCAACTCTTCTTCAAGCTCATTCCTCGCCCTCAACAGACCAGGAATCACAGCAACTGCTCGGCAACACATTGGAGGATCCGTCCATCCAATAAACCCACATGAAGGACAACAGTAGAATCGTCATCCTGGGTTCCTGTTTGTCCAGCTTGTTTTGATTGTTGCTTGTTTCCCACAGTCACAAATCAATACCATATTTTTTGCCGGATTTCGGAAAGTGTGAAACTTTAATGTGATGCAACGTTCATATTTAACTGGGACTGGATAGTGTACCGTTTGTAAAAAAGGCAAACAATCGCTTGCAAATTTAGTCCCTCAAGCTACAGTGTCACTAGCTTAGTACCCGGGGAACCGTGAAATGACGATACTACCCTCATGGATGTGGCACTTAACGGGAAAATTAACGGAAAAGGCCTCTCAGTGGCGATTTTGCGAAAATGTGGAACGTTGGTGTCTTTTTTGCGCTACTTTTTGTCTTGGTCCCATTTTTGCAATTTCGTGAAACGTGAAGGACCATTTTTGCAATTTACCAAAAAAATTTTGGCACAAGTTAAGCACATAAAAAATGTATCAAAAGTATATAAGAACCCATATTAAAGTACACTTGTCTGTATTTTTATATAAATATTTGTGTACATTTTCGTGAGCCTTTGTATACTCTTGGTGTGCTTTTAACTTTTGTCCCTATGGCACAAATTGAAAAAACCCATTTAAAAATGGACAAACAAAACATGTCTTTAATAATTTTATTTATTTATTTATTCATGTGTTATGTACTATAGCCTGCTAGTAATTGCTAATTGGAATGAGCGTTTGATTTGCATATTTTTGTTTTTTTATGATAGGTTGTAGCACACCACAATTATATATATGTGATGTTGTATTATGTTCATAACTAGTCGGGCACTGGTCCGTCGCGTTGCGGCGGGGCGTCATAGTTGGCAATTCTTTAGCATAACAGAAAACGATGCAGCAGCTACACCCATGATTTCATAAAAAGACTTTGTTACAAGAATTAAGAATATATATCTTTTCCAAATATTCTTACGTGTTAAAAGTATATATAGTCTAAAGAAATTAACTGAATCAAATTAAATTTGCTACTATATTTAAGTATTCAAGCTGAATTTCTGAAGTATAAGTTTTATTAAATTTGCTACTATATTTAAATTTTGTCACTGGCTCATATGTGCGTATATGTAAATTGTTCTTATTTGTCAAGCAAAGAATAAAACAACATTAAAAAACCTTACTCCAAATCAAGGCAATTCTTCTATATAACTAAGGAAATCCGAAACTTATAACCCGACTTCACTTACCGCAAAAAAAGACATGCTTGAAGATGAGACTTATCACAGCCGTAACCCAGCTGCAGCACCAAAATCAACACCTTCTACCATTATTGATTGCTTTGACACAGCATCTTGGAATCGATGTTTGATGAGAATTAGAAAAAGAAAAGCGGTGATGTGTGTTTCTAGAGGTTTCAAGTTTGTTGTATAAATTCTGCGTCTTCATATCTTGTATATACCACCACTTAAGGTGGGCCAAAACATGCCGGTGGACCAGGCCATCTCAGCCCAAAAAAAAACGGTACTGTAGCTACAAAAACGGCGTCGTCTATGACGCCCTATTATATATATATTAATTAATGTGATTTTATGGTATGCACATCACTTTTTGTGGTGTGCATACCACCTCTCGTTTTTTTATTGGTTACATCATTTTATATTTTAGTTAATTGTATTAAATTTGCAACTTGCTTTCTGTGTTTGTACAATAAAATATGCAAATTAATAAATAGTTTTTGCAGATTAACTTTTAAAAGAAATCCATTTTGATTTGTATTTATATGCTTGTGAAAGTCATTTTGTGAATATACCTGAATACATGATACAAAGCAACAGCTTGAGTGAGTTTGCTAAATAAGTGATAAATATATAAAAAGTGAAATGTTTAGGCATCTTGAAGATCGACTATTTTAGACATTGTTACATTACTTGTGACAATTTTATTTTGATAAAGGCTAACTAACAAATCATATCACTAGCGTGTCACACTTTCGTAGCGTTTGGTATGTTGTAATTAAAGGGGGAATGGAAAGGATTATTACAATGGAATGAGAAAATGTTTTTTGTTCATATTTATGTAGTAATGTAAAAATTTATTACAATGAATGATTCATTACACCAAAACCATTCTTTAAGGTCGCATAGCGTTTGGTAAGTTGTAATCAAAGTGGGAATGGAAAATGTTATTACGGTAGAATGAAAAATTTTTGTTTGTTTACACATTTACAATGTAATTATTCATTGCAAGGAATGACTCATTACACCATTTTCATTCCTTAGGAGTCCCCCCTTTTTTTTTTCATTACATCTTGTAATGGAATAGAAATTACATAAAAGTCCATCATTAATTAACCACAATAAATAAACTTTCTATCATCAATGGTCATTTTAGTCTTTTTCTATCGATTCCATTAAATCCTATCTTACCAACCAAACATGATTAATAACTGTAATGAATCATTACATTGTGCCATTCATTCCATTACATCGTTTATTCCATTCATTTGATATTTCATTCCTTCCTACCAAACGAACCCATACTTTTTTTTCATTACATCCCGTAATGAAATCAAAATTACATAAAACTCCACCATTAACTAACCATATTAATGAAACTTCTCATCAATAATGGGCATTTTAGTATTTTATTATAATTCTATTACGTATTATCAAACAAACCAAACATGATAAATAATGGTAATGACTTATTACATTACACAACTTATTCCATTACATCGGTTATTCTATTCATTTATCATCTCATCTATTTGATTCAAGAGTGTGCACTAAAAATGGTGTTTAATTAACATCAATTGTATTAAAATAATTGTTGACGGTGGGGCATCATCATCTTTCCACATAACACATATGACATCTCATTATACATTCAAGTATTCTGCAATACTTTTTTCTGAAGTGGTTTTAACCTGTGTTTGCTTGATGTT
Source organism: Artemisia argyi (assembly GCA_030686995.1). Lineage (NCBI taxonomy): Eukaryota > Viridiplantae > Streptophyta > Magnoliopsida > Asterales > Asteraceae > Artemisia > Artemisia argyi. Next base: position 172,076,636 of record CM060697.1, read on the forward strand.
TTTTGATGAGATAGTTTGAGGCTCTTTCTATGTGCTTTTATATGTGTCGGAGTGTGGGAGTGTGTGGGGGTGGATGTCGACATATTGTGGGGGACTCAAATAGCTGCTGATATTCAATTGTCGGTCCCAACTCAAACAATATTTGTTCAACACGTAACCAAAATATTTAAAAATGGATAAACAAAACATGTGTTGAATAAAAACTTGTTTTTTGTTGATTCATGTGTCATGCGCTACTAGGAATAGCTAAATGGAATGAGCATTAGATTTGCATATTTTTGTTTTTTATTGGTCACATCATTCCATGTTTTAATTAGTTGTATTAAATTCACAACTTGCTTTGTTTGTTTATACAATAAAATGTGCAAATAGATACTGTAAATAGTATGTGTAGATCAACTTTCAAACGAAAACCATTTTGATTTAAGCTCAAAAAAAGAAATCTATTTTGATTTGTATTTATATGTTTGTGGAAGTCATTTTGTGAATCTACATAAATACATGATACAACGCAACACCTTGAGTAAGTTTGCTAAATAAGTGACATAAGAGGTAGAATGTTTAGACATCTGACGGTCGACTAGTTTCGACATCGTTAGAGCATCCGCAATGCAAGTGTTTTACAAAGACTTTTTACTATTTTGAAAAGCTATTAGAAGACTTGAAGCATTGGGACAAAAGGTTTACAAACAACTTTTCTGGGAAAAGCTTGACATACACCAAGCTTTTGGAAGAAAATCACCAAGCTATTTTCATTAATTGTATAGTTTTTGAGTTTTCATCTTATGCCCCTCAATAAAAGATATTTGAAACACTTATTACCCTTTTCATATTGCTTTTTCGGTATATTTGTTTTATGCACCAGATAGCTTTTTGATTCATATATATACATCTTCTTTTCCTGCACAATTTCTTTTAGAAAGGCCAAAATATTGCAAAGAAAACAAACAACATAAATTTATACACTCCAAATTATGTGTGACGACGGCATCGAATTTTCTCTCATTCAACTACTTTCAGCACAAGTCGTTTTGTAAAGATATAAATAGATAAGGATAGTTTATGTAAAATGTTTGTGAAAAGCTTTTGAAAAGCTTTTGTGCATTGTAGAGTATTTGTATAAATGACTTTTTGGAGGATGACATTTATTGAAAAATTAAGTGCATTAGATGCTTCAAGTCTTTAAAGACTTGGAGCATTGTGGATGCTCTTACATTACTAGTGACAATTTTATTTTACTAACAAATCACATCACTAACATGTCACATTTTATCATCCAATTTATTTGATCAATATTGTAGACTAAAAATTGTTTTTGATTAAAAATTAATTGTGTGAAAATAATTATTTACATAGGGGTATTATTGTCTTTTCACATAAGTCACCTATTATACATTCAAGTAATTTGCAATACTTTCAGTTACAATTACACATGAATTTAATACTCCATCCGTCCCAAAATAAGGGTCCGCTTGGTTCAAAGTGGAGAAAGGGAAAGGGAAAGGGAATGCAAAGAAATGAGTGGGTAGGTAGTCAATACCTTACCCCACAATTTACTCTATAATGGTTGATTACACACTAGAGGGTAATCAATACCTTTGCACTCTCTAACCAAACACCATATATTGAGTGATGTGAGCCATTTTAAATATCTTAGCCATTCCCCACCCCCTTTAACCCCCATACCAAGCACCCCCTAAATGTCAGATTTGACTTTTTGAGGTCTTTTTTGTTCAACATTGACCTTAAATATTTTTCTTTACATTATATAATACTTTATGAAAATTATACCAATGAAAATAAATTTGAAAGCTAATCAATTAATATATTTTGCATCAAGTATATATAACACAAATAAAAACATTTACGGTCAAAGTTAAACAATAAATACTCTAAAAAGTCAAACTTGACATTTATTTTGGGACGGAGGGAGTATAATCACATGTGATATATGAATTTATTTGTAAAATAAGAGACATCTTTTTCAAGATCCAAATATGCATATGTTTTTGCAATAACATGATTTTCCTCGTTTATAGCCCCATTTTTGTCAGCAACATTATAATTTTCATCATCAATAACCTGAGTTTTGTCTTTTGTAACTAGATTATCATTCATATCTAACTAAACATTTATTAATTGATAATTACAAACCTAAATTTCAAAAAAAAAAAAAAATGATCCTTACTTTTGACAACTTATGATCATTTTCAAATAATTATGATGAAACCAAAAATTATCGAATGTTTTTTTAAATAGATTTGATGATTAATTTTGATTGTGAGTTTGTGAAAATCAAATCCTAATTTTTTAGTAGAAAATGAAATAGGATTAAGGGTTTTTTTTTTTTTTTTTTTTTTTTTTTTTTTTTTTTTTTTTTTTTTACTATGTGACAAAATTGCCCCTCAAGTATAAACATAGATGTACTTGGACAATTTGATGAAAATATAATGGAAGATTGGATTTTGGAAGGTAAAATTTAATCTTTTGATACTGAGGAAAACTTGATCTAGATCTCATCCCCATATCTGTTAGGCTTGAGCTCATAACTACTTTGTAAGTTGTGGTTTCTTAAGATAATTTTATTACAACAAAATCTATAGGTAAAAAAATTTATATCATATATAAATCATTTAATGCTTTCATTTAACAAAAATCTTAAATTTTGTGAGATCACAAATATTAGCAACATTTCAAATCGAAACTATACAAATTTGAATTTGTAACATCATTATTTTGATGCACGATCATCAAACTAACAATTAAGGTTGCGTTTGGTACCCATTCCTCGAAATCAACTATCACTATGAAAGTGATAGTTGGTATTTGTTTAAGGTGCCTGGGCCCACAACTATGACTATGAAAGTCCATTATTTTCCATACTCCATATATGGCTAGAGAGTGGGGAATGGAACTTTCATAGTTGAGTACTATCAAACTCATACCCATTATCATTCCTCCCAGCATACCAAACGCACCCTAAATAACTTGTTAAATTTATAACCTTGAGGCTAATGGATTTGTCAATATTGTCACCTATGAAAAAGGAAAAGGACCCACTTTTGAATAGAGTTTTTTAAATGACTATTGCATATTTAAGATACTACGCACTTCTAAACATATTACTATATATATTAAACGGGATCCCATACGACGTCGCTCCATCTACAGTATTTCCGCCAAAACTTTTGGGCTACCACTGATCCATCACAAAAAGTCCAAAACTAGCCAGATCCGTCACACTAACCCAAAAAATGGCCGGATATTTTGTTCCGGTACGGTTTGTTCTAGACAAATCTACACAAACGTTACTCAACACACATATCTTAAACAAATGGATCATATTCCAGGTGATTCTTATGCCAAGTTCTTTAAAATCGTTCTTTGATGGCTACGGTTTCTTTGTTGCTGCCATCCAAGTTGTTGAATACACGGAGTTAGGGTTTCAATTCTAAGTTTTTTAATAGACGGCTGCAATTATGGTTGATCAAAATACAAGAGTTAGGGTTTCGATGTTGAGGGGTTTTTTGTCGCAACAGTTACACAAAGAGTTAGTGTTTCAATTTTGGGTGTTTTAGGAATAAAAAAGGTATGTAAATTTGATGTTGGTGTTTTTGATTATTATATACTTATATGTAAATTTGATGTTGATATGATTGTGAGAAGTGATAAATAATAGAAGATTGAATTCTACAATCGGTTTATAATTCGAGTATTGAAGTTGATTTGGAATGATTCATGATGCTAGCAAATTATAAAGTTCTTAACTACGTAAATAGTAGTTTGTGTTAGACTAATTCTTTGTAACGTGGTGTAACAGATACTCATCAAACGCCATAGAAATATATTTCGCCGCATGCTAGCTGCTATAGAATCATATGACCTGTGGCTAGGCTTATGTCTTTTGGTGCCAACTATGTATCAACACCACAACTGAATAGAACAGGTACATATATGCAGCCTCACCAACGGTAGTATTGGATACTTCACTAACTACGATATATGAAAGTTTGTACGAGTAGCCTTAATTCTACCGTGTCTGTCGTTGCAGGTACAAATGCAAAATCAAGAAACCTTCGCACTTCCCCTGCCTCCAACAGTAGTCGTGGTCTTTCGGTTGGACCAACTGATACTCTTCATAAAAATAATTCAGTATTATAGAAACTTGAAATTACTTTACTTCAAAGGTGTTTGGATTGAATTACTATGTTTGCTATATACATATTTCACACCAACTGAGCTATGGCCTTTTGCCAACGCGCGTGAAATATATACTGTCCAACGTATATTTTGCAAATTTAATTCATCTAAAAGTGATATGTTCTACGATATGTTCTAATTCTTATTGGTCCCTGAATGATAAAGGTTGTGGATCATTTGATTCGGATGGTGCAGTCAAGTTTGTTTATGAAAGTAAACATGTGGTATCACGTACCGTTGGAATTCGACGTTAGCAGTTTTTACTCGGTACATGCAGTGCTCATAAGCAATCATAAACAATCACATATTGTCAAAAGTAGCATATTTTCAAAACTGCTTATATGATCATTTCTATTTGAAATAAGCATTTGTCTATGGTATTTGATTTTGCAGGTAACCAGATGAGGAATTCGGCCCAGTGCCTGTGGTATATGATTTTGTCCGGTTGTTGATCTTTTGGAAGCAACAAAATCCAAGAAAAGACCTATAGCTCTAGGTGCCTTAAGTCCGGTGGCAGCAACTGGCGTAACCATAGCTGCATTTGGTGCCGCCTGTCACCGGAGGCTTAGTTGCTGGAAAAGGAACTGGAAAAGACACGAGCACTGCAGCAAATAAGTTGAGGGAGGATTTCTACAAAACTATCCTTCAAGAAGAACCTTTTAAGTCTACACAGGTAAGTTTTTCTTCAAAAAAGGTTACCGGGTTTCACCAGTTATAGCACCTGAGCTATCTTTAGCTTAATATCTTTTTTTTTTTTTTAAAAAAAAAAAAAATTAATAACGATAACCATAGAGATAGCCACAGTGACAAATTGTGTAGTCTATTTTCGATATTTCAAGTGCAAACTTCTGTTAAAATTTTTATCGCATCAGTTTGTTTATGAATTTTGAAATATATCAAAAAAAATCAGGTGACAACATGTGATGGTTTTGAAGCTAACTGAATTATCATATGATGCCACATAAATGTGCTACTTTATTTCTATGAAATGAATGAATAAGTGTACGTAATTCGAAAGGCATAGCTTATATATTAAAAACAAACATGTTTGAATAAGTCATATGCACAAACCTTTAAACATAACTTATTGAAGCTTTTCAAAACTAGCATATTTTCTTTGAACTTGATGATTTTTATATTATAGCTATTAGGTTGAATATGTTACTACTTTATAAAACAGATTGTTAAAAATTTATAAGTTGTGTAAAAGGGTGTTTGGATTAGCTTATTAAAATGAGTTTTTGCCTTATTCAGGTTATGGGTGTTAAGGAGTCATCACGGCTACATGCAGATTTGAAAGAAAAAAAAAAGACCATGATTTAACTGAAGGTACTTTGTCTTGGTTTTTTGATGATCAAAGTTTTATGACTGGTATATGTAACCAAACAGGGTCTGATAATGGTCAATCACGTAGGTCAGTTTTTCCATGTTATCGACGCAAACACTTCCAGAAGTGAGATCATGACAAGATTTATATCAAGAAGGAAATAGAACCCGTGGAGGAGTTGGTGCGTCTCCGCCTGTCCAACAGCAATTTGCTAAGAAACGGGAAAGGCAACCGAATTTCGTCATTTCAACCGAATTTCTTTACTCATGTAAATTCACCTGTTATTAGGTTAATCAGTCTTGACACAATTGTTTTCGTGAAACAGTGCCTTTGAAGTGCAAGAGCACCTCAGGTTTGCTACAAAGTCGAACATGGAGATTGCTACGACATAATGTGTTAATAAGGTTCGTGTTGAGGAGAGGTAGAGAGAAGTAGAAGTTGTAAATGGTACGTTGCTATAATTTCAGCTTAGTTTTAAAATTTTTCAAATAATTATGGTTTCAAATCAACTAAGATGTGTTTTGAGGTGAGCTGAAGTTTACGGACTTGAACGTAAAGAGGGTCATCTTTCCTTTACCGATGAGTCGTTTAATGTTGTCAGATATTCTGTATTCAAACCATTCTCATTTAGAGAGTTGAGTTCTGGAAGCGGCGCACCGACTATCATCAAAACCGGAAAAAAAAAACTATGCAGGTTGCATTCAGCTGCTGATAAACTTGATTGGTTAGTTCAAACTGCTTATTTTAGATACATTAATAGGTTGCATTCAGTTGCTGATAAACTTCCCTCAATTTATGTCGTCTGTTACACTTGCTTATATTTATATCGTAATTTTGAGATCTTCTTTCTGATGTGGGTATGGGCATAGCTTAAAGAGTAACTTAGCAAATTAGGCTGCATTAGTAATATAATTTTGGCCTGTAACATAGTAACTTATTGGAACCTAATTGTGGTTCTGATTCAGGATATAGTAGGCGAGAAAGGAGAATTTTTAAAAGAAAGGAAACCTCGAATTTTGCAAAACTTGGTTCCACGATGCAGCTAGATAATCAGTGAGGCTACAATTTAGATGAACGAAGTGACGGGCCCTTTTAGAGTTCTGAACCATAACTTGGGGGGGGGGGGCAATGACCGGATGGCGTTATAGCATATTTGCAATTGCATCTCACAACGGGGCAATGACAGGATGGCGTTATATCAGGGCAATGCCTGGGTTGGGTAATGAGCCAATAAATGTGCATCTCACAACGGGTCAGGTACACGTTCTTTATCTATACATGTAACTGATGCGGTCTGTTGCTACTGACGTGACTTTCTATTACTTTTGAGAAGTAAGTGGATATGTTTGTGTGGTATTAGTTTTAAAAGTTTTGTTTTAGTGTTTTTATCAGATGACTATGGCCTTTGTTATTAGTTATTTTACTGCTATGAAGTGAGTATATAAGTTGAAATTACTATTAAGGTTTATATTTCGATTTTAGCTTAGGGTGTTCTGCATATGAAGAATGAAGTTAGAAGTAACTTAAGAGTTTGACATCCCGTGTTTCGCTTTGGTTGCTTGACTTGCTTCACTAGGTAATAAGATTTATGTAGAGTCCTAAAGATATCCAAAATAGGATCAAGTACTAAGTGAAATGGAAACTAGGTGGCTTTTTACAACAACATAGTACTCACTAGCGACGAACAATTCAAGGTTAAAATACAGTTGTGGTCACTATCCTTGCTGCTCAGTTACAGAAAGCTGCATCAGCTCAATCGTAGTCCATCAGACCATGGATGACTAAAGAGGTACCATTCTGCTATTTTATTTTTGTTAGTAAGAGCTCAGTTTTGTTTTTCACTCAGTGACTTCATTTGCTTGAAAGTTAAAATATAAAGCTTGCTTCTCATATTCTTGGAGTCCGAATCCACTAAACTAATTATGCAGATAATCGACTAATCCTAAATCAATTTGTCAAAAATATTAATACAAGTTTAATCAGCCACGTCATTTTTTGCACGTCTTGACAGTGTATAGCTACAAACCATGTTCATTTTGATTAAGAATTCATTAACAGAGACAAATTAAAAAAAAATTGCTGACAAGATTTTAGAGTCTTAAAAAAAGTTGTACACATACGTTATATTTGATATTTATTTCATGAATTGATAGCTATGATGAAGTTGCTGCAAACTTGACGTTGGAGGCCACGGATAGACTAGGTGAGTGCCGGGAGTACCTACCAATGAGATTACGTGAGTTTGATTATGGATTCTCGGTTGTCCGACTGGATAAGATTGTGTGATTGTGTCGGATAAAATATTTAATTTTTTGTAGAAATATTCTATGAAACTAATGTTTCTATTGGTATGAGAAGATTTGCTACTATCTATATTGCATGTTTCTTATATAGAAAGCAGTTTGCAGTTGCCATTCATAGAATTTGTGTCCTCATGTTTGAGGTCTAAAGCGATCATTGGTTTGCACGCTTTTTATATATATTGGATTTCCAATAGCTATCTTTCTACGGCCCATTTCTACTTAAAAAAAAATACTGTGAATTGATCAACATCGTGAAACAACGTCCTGCTCCTACGAGGTACCAAAAACTTGCCAACTTCGACGCTCCGCCGCAAAGCGGCGGACCGACGCCCTACTCGTTTAATATAATATGTGTCTTTTATTATAAAAACAAGTTGGGGCGCTGCGTTCCAGCGGGTATTTTTTTGATTGTTTTGTGATACTGTTATAGGACAATGTTTATCTGCTTTTTATCTAAGTTATTATATTTTAATTTTTTCTGTTATGTAACATAATTTTTTTTTATATATTTAAATAGAAGCTGCAAACTTAGTTTGAATTCACATTTTATTTGTACTTATAAAGTTTTTATAAATTGGTTTTTTTAGGCACTTTATCAATGGTTCGTTTGTTGTTTTATTATATTACCACCTTCTTAAAAAAAAAAAAAAAAAAAAAAAAAAAAAAAAAAAACAAACTTTGTTTAGTTTCTTTTTGTTGGATCAATAAAAGAAAAATACATACATGTACTGTCAAATTGATATACATATCGACCCCACTGCAAACCACCCATTGTGTCATCATGCATGCACTACACGACTAATGTGATCGCTTTTAGGCCACAAATATAGGCTAACAACAGATTCCTTAATAGCCCATGAAAAAAGTATTATTTTATAGCACGCCGCTTGGTGTGCTATAATATATATAGAGAATAATAAAATTATTAAAATCCTCTTGAAAGTAATGGAGGGTTAATCAGGTAGCTATTAATCCGTAATTTTGTACTCATATCTTCCGCTGTCTATCTAAATAGAAATTTTCCTATTTAAGTGACTAGCGATGATGATAACCCATCCCAAACAAATAACATAATCAAGATTAAGGGCAAGAAGTCAATGGAAGCTAATAATCATTTTATGTGAGATTGACTATAAACAATATTGCGTTTCAACAAATTAAAAGAAACGGGGTTAATTTCATATGAACAACATTGGGTTTTATTTTGTTCCTTGGTTTGCCATGATAACATCTTCAAGATGGCGGGCTTGTTACCGCTCCGTGGTCGACAACAATTGTTTCGTTGCTGGTTATCGATTGAACATACTATATTCGACTCTAGTCAAGCTTTGCTATTAAGTGTCATATTCAAAAACTGCATTGTTGTGTGAACATTTGTTGATTTTTAATTTTGTTAGTTCAGTTGACAATGGCCTTCTTAATGTTCGACCATAAATTGAATTTTTTTAATATAAAAGTTAAATGTTTAAGTAATCAAAACAACTTTAAAGAGTCCACAATAAATTTAATTAGGAGGGGTGTTTCTAACAGATGATATGCTACAAAATAAGTATAATATGTTAAATAGTTTTAGAAGTACATATTTTGTTAAATATGTTTTTGAAGTACAATGGTTATCTAAAAAACTCCTTTTGAATAAAAGGTATTCTTTTTACGTGAAGTTAACAAACTCAATAATGTTGATTTAATAAAGATCCATTCAATCAATAATTTGTGGGCTAGAACATACCTTAAAAAGTTTTGGTCCGAGTTGAACTTTTAAAATCATATAAATAATCATTCTATATATACATTAAAACACAACGTCGTGCTTATATTTTATGATTTCAGCTGGGTCTGGAATGTTATTTATCTTGGGCTTTTTTAAGTAGTCCATGTAGTGAATTTACAAAAGACTACAAAAAATACTAAACCATACGTTCTACAACTGTTACTGAAAAACAAAAACCTTGGAAAAGCAAATGCTGATAAACCTCATCACACGTTTGCTGCAACATTTTTGACAGGAATCGCAGTTGTTAACCACAAAGTCTATCACCGTTGGTCAAAGAAAAGAACATTAATAACCCAACAAAACGAAACTTAAGTATACAAACTAACATTAAATAAACCTCGAATCACATTCAAACCAACAGTCACAAACAAAGTAACCCGCAGCAACGCGGCGGGGCTTCCTCCTTGTTATCTTTAAAACTCATAATTTTATATTTTGACAATTAAATTGGTTTTAACATCACTCTTCTGTTGTAACATTAAAGGGTTGTTTGTTTGGTGGTTTTTGGCAACAGATTTGGACTCAATCCTAAATTTGCATGTTTGGTATATGTATTTTGGTTACATCGATATATCCTTTGGAAATATTTTCTCTATCAGAAAATTGTTTTATCCCAACAAAAACACACAACTTAAGAAATATATATATATATATATATATATATATATATATATGAGTCGAGTTATATTACAAACCAAACATTCCTCACATACCAAGGGACTCATCCCCACCATCCATCTAAAAAGGAAATCAATGGTTGAGATTAAAAGGATTTTATTATTTCACCCATTTTTTATAATTTAAATATCTTTTAAACCGTTAATCGTTAAGAGAAAATAATTACACCATCGCGACGGGCATTTAATTATGTTTCTATAGACGGGCACTTTGATATACTTTTGAAAAAAAAAAAAAAATCATTTTTTTTCACGTTTTTTTTCCTGGCCGAAAAAAAAAATCATATATGATATTGCATATCATATATGATATGCAATATCATATATGATTTTACATATAATATCATATATGATATTACATATCATATATGATATTATATGTAATATCATATATGATTTTTTCGGCCACGAAAAAAAAACGTGAAAAAAACGAAAAAAAAAATTTTTGTTGAAAATATATCAATTAGCCTATCTATAGAAAGATAATTAAATGCTCGTCGTAACGGTATATTTTTTTTCGCTTAACGATTAACGGTTTGAAAGATATTAATATTTGAAAAAAAAGGATGAAAGTGTGTTTTTTAAATTGTTGGGATTAATCTCATCCATTAGATCAAATAAAGATGGAGGGAAGATGGAGGGTGGAGATTAGTCCCTTGGTATGTAAAAAAAGTTTGGTCCTCAAATGATCTTTACTATATATATATATATATATATATATATATATATATATATATATATATATATATATATATATATATATATATATATATATATATATATATATATATATAGTGTTGTATTCTATGCAGTACCAATATTAGATATAATACTTTACAGTACCAATTTAGACCAATCTTGCCTTTAATTTTTTGACCAACGCTTGTAATTGATGGTGGCAATTGTGTAATTATTTAAAAACTCATATTAGTTTACATAAAAGGAAGAGGGGCGCTAATGGAATTTCTTATCCAACTTATCAATAAACTGAATGCCACATTATTAGGTCACGTTAAAAAAAACACAGATCTCTCTAAATCGATCTCGCACATGCGCCTCTCTTCATCTTCATATCATGTCTTCTTCGATTTGTGTAAAGGATCCCCAAACCGCCGTTAATCATAATCAGCCACCACAACCACCATAAATAACTTTCTTTTTCTACCTGTCGGTATAAACGATTTACTCGTAATTGGTTTAGATTCAGGCATCTCGCTCAGATCTGTAATCGGTTCAGATCTGTTATGCAGTTATATAACTATTTTTGATGAAGTTCGGGTTAAATATTGTTAATTGATTTGATGGTTTAGATTTGAAGAAGATTGTGGCGTTGATTGAGACGGGAACATATTGCGGCTTTGTTACAGGTATGATACATTACCACTTACGTATACTTGATGTGTAGTGTAGATATTTATGGGATTGTTTTGTGTTTGGCTTTAGTACTCGGTGTTTGTGGTTACAAAAGCAATGGTGCAGTTTTTCAGTTTTTGAGTTGTTTAAGACACATGATAACTAAAAAATTACTTCATTTAATTATATAATTATCCAAATCTTTACATAGTAATGTGTGATGTCATAGTTTCTAAAGAGTAGTGTGCAATATTCTTAGTTTCTTGATTAAGATATGACGTATAATAGAAAAATGCAATAAGAGTATAAGACCCATGAAAAATTGCTGGTTAGTATAAGTGTTAAGGATGCAATTCATTTAATAGTTTTATATCAACTAATAATTTTTGTTGCGTCTAAAAGAAGTAAGGAAACAACAACATTATTTATGAACTTTTGTTAATATAGTTTAATACGTGAATAAGATGGTCATGGTGAATATTTTTTCATTATTTTTAATACTCTTAGTATATAGCTAGTAACTATAATCACTTTTGCACAAATGGTGCATATGTGTTTTGTGGCCTGTAAATTGGTATGCATATATGTTTTAATTTGTGTGTGTGTGTTTAGATTAGGCATATGCACATTCTAACTGTTCTTAATAAAAATAATAATCAATGTTTATAATTTCAGGTATTGAACATGTTGATCAAGATGAGGAGCGATACCAATATAAAGAGTGCACATGTGTTTTCAACAACTACATCATTTCTAATGAATTTGATGAAAAAGTGAAGCGCGCACATATGTTCTTGGAAGGGTACACATATGTATAATGAATTTGATGAGAAAGTGAAGCGTGCACGTATGTTTTTGGAAGAGTGCACAAATGTTTTTGAATGACATGCGCATCTACATTTAAAAAGTTACATTTGTATTTGAATTGTATTTCATTTGATATCAAATTTTTTGTATACTATTTATGTCTTTGGTTGTTTATAAATTTAGAAGTTACATGTATATATTTATATTTTTTGTTATAAATTTTGAAAATTAAAGAACATATATGCAATTATCATTTTAAGCAAAACAAGTTTGATGTCTAAACAATTTATATATATATATATATATATATATATATATATATATATATATATATATATATATATATATATATATATATATATATATATATATATATATATATATATATATATGCGTTCAAATGAGAAGCTTAAATTTTGTGAGAACGCGAGAAGCAATCCTAGCCACTCATTTCATCCTCCTTTAACTTTAATCTAATGGCTAATATTAGTTAATCAACTTTTTGAAAATTTCTTAAAAAATTTTGAAAAATTTTAAAAAAATTTCGAAAAAATTTTTTTTCGAAAAAAATTTTTTTTCAAAAGAAAATTTCGAAAATTTTTTTCCCAAATTTTTTTTTCGAAAAAATTTTTTCAAAAAAAAAATTTCCGAATTTTTTTTCCGAAATTTTTTTTTTTCGAATTTTTTTTCCGAAATTTTTTTTCTCAAAATTTTTTTCGTCACATGTGAAAAAAAAATTTGAAAATTTTTACGAAATTTTTTTTGTCACGTGAGAAGAAAAAAAATTCATTACATGTGAAAAAAAAATTTCGTCGCATGTAAATTTTTTTTTCGTCACAAGTGAAAAAAAAATTCAGTCACATGTGAAAAAAAATTTCGGCACATGTGAAAAAATTTTGAAATTTTCACGAATTTTTTTTTGTCACGTGTGAAAAAAAAATTCGTCATATGTGAAAAAAAAATTTCGTCACATGTGAAAATTTTTTTTGAAGTTTTCACGAAAATTTTTTTGTCACGTGTGAAAAAAAAAGTTCGTCACATGTGAAAAAAAAATTTCGTCGCATGTAAATTTTTTTTTCGTCACATGTGAAAAAAATTCCGTCACATGTGAAAGAAAAATTCGTCACATGTTAATAAAAAATTTCGAAAATTTTTCAAAAAAATTTTCGAAAATTTTTTGAAAATTTTCAAAAAAATTTTTGAAAATTTTTCAAAAAAATTTACAAAGATTTTTTGAAATTTTTTCAAAAGAATTTTCGAAAATTTTTTGTAATTTTTTCAGAAAAATTTTCGAAAATTTTTTGAAATTTTTTTGAAAAAAAATAGCTAGCTAATAATAGCCATTAGATCAAAGTTTAAGGAGGATAAAATGAGTGGCTAGGATTAGTTCTCGCGTTCTTACAAAAATTAGATTTCTCACATGAATTGCCCCCTATATATATATATATATATATATATATATATATATATATATATATATATATATATATATATATATATATTTACAATATTGAAAGAAGAACACACATGCACCAAATTTTTTCTGAAAAATACGTATTCTGAAAAACATATTTAAAAAAAAAAAAAAAAGTTCCCAAAATTAATGACTTAAAAAAAACGTTTTTTAGTTAAGAAAAATTCAAAAAGAAAGTGAAAATATGTTTTACTATTATACCCTTATCAATTAAATGTAAATATTTAATAATACTAAATTCTTATTGGTTTAAATAGTACTGTAAAGTAATGTATCTAATATTGGTACTGCATAGAACGCGCCCCTATATAATCATTACTCATTCTTCGTTTCTACTTTTTTTACAGAATGACAGTTTAACCATTAACCAATTTATTTATGTTTTCTTTTAATTTATAATAATAATTTCAAGAAATTGTAATATGGTAATTCATATCAAATTTCTCCATCTACTTTCAGTAGTAGACAATTAGGGCCCGTTTAGTTGGCGTGTATGTATATAAATCTATGACTTTGAAAGTTATTAATGTTGTTTGGTTGGTTATGTGGCTCACCACAATGGATTGAGGATATCAAAAAATGTGAAGGTTTCCTCATATCTTATGTGTGTGGGTGGTTTCATCATACCCTCCATTACCATTTTACCCTATACCTACACTAATACCCATTGTGATTCATAGCAACAAACCAAACACACCCTTAATTTATGTTCTCTTTCACTACACCAAACCCATTAATTTTCACCCAAACGCATACAGTTGATTCTACATGTACTATGGGCTTGCCTATTGGGTATGTTAAAAGTAGACAATTATTCTCGGATTGAGATCCTCTCATGTTCAAAGTGAACATGAGAGGTCATGTTGATGATGCTGTGAGAGTAAGCAAAAACGTGAGCCCTTAAATTTTAATAAGAAGTGGACCCTTATTTTATATATTTTATTTCTAATTGGTTAATATGATCTCTCATGTTCAATTGAACATGAGAGGATCCTAATCCATTATTCTGAAAGGTGTGAAGCATAAGTTTCTTTAAGGAACACTAAAAAAAAGGCAGATTAGAACATAACTTTATTCAATGACATTTTGGGAGTAGGTCAGGTAATTTCTTTCAAGAGCGTAAGCTTATCTTCTAAATAAATCTATGTTCACGTGTTATGTACTTAGGGTTGTTCGTTTAAGCTTTATTTATTAGCTTATAAACTTGTTAGATCTCGGCTTATATTTCATAAGCTCGATTTTTTCTACTTATTTTGAGACTTATGAACTTATATAAGTATTTTTATTATATATATATATATATATATATATATATATATATATATATATATATATATATATATATATATATATATATATATATATATATATATTGTAATAAAACTTACATAAACCAATAATTCTCAAAATAAGCCAAAAATTTTGGGCTCATAAGATATAAACTAAAGTCAAATAAACTCACAAGCCCCCAACAAAACTTCTAAAAAGCTTAAGCTATGACTATATTTTGGTGTCATGTTATGTTACATCAGCTTTTTAATTTTATCACAAGTTTTTCACTCACACACTCAAAAATTTCATCAACTTAAACCAAAACACTTTTTTTGAGACTTCCTATTTTATTTTATTTTTAATTTTTTGGTAGAAAAATTAGAAGAGAGTTGAATAGTTTTACCATTTTATCATATTATAAATTATGCTTTCAAAAACTTTTGATTCGAGTTTACGTTAAATCGAGCAATCTCAATATAAATAAATGCAACACAACAAATAATAACTAGGAAATATAAAGTGCTAAGTAATAGAAGAGAGTTAGAAAGATCAAACCACACAACACGAAGATTTATAGTGGTTCGGTAAAGAAGCTCCTTTTCGCCTTACTCCACTCTCTGAGTACCCAACTCGAGAGTTCACTTCATTATGTCAACAAGCTCCTTTTAGGCGGAGAAACCGTATAACGTCGCTTACACCAATTTTCGACACTAAGCTAAATTTCGAGTTCTAACCTAGCTAGAACTAATCTTACTAACGTGTATTTTAAGGACTAAAATACTAACCCGATCAACTCGATCCACACAATCAACTCCAATTACAAGATTTACCCAATCAACACACTATCAACACAAACTACAATATCAACACGATCTACCCGAACTAACAACTACAAAAGATTGGAGATGAAGAGCTTGATGTATACTAAAATACAACAAGTAACCAAGGTTACGAATAAACTATCTACACTATAACACTTCGTATCTTGACGATTATGTGTGTTCTTCTTGAACAAGTTAATGATCAAAGAAATGATAATGAAGGGTTTTAATAATAAATAGAAAAATCAGTGCAAAGAGGTGTGTAAAATATGTAAATTGGTCCACTATTTATAGGCAACAAATTTGGGCTCCCAACGTCTGGATGGTGCCACGGTACCTTTAATTATTTATGGTTATGGTCCATAATTAAGGGTACCGTATGACGTGGTAAGACACTCCATTTTTTGTCATGTAGTGGAGCAGTTAAAATTTGGTGTAAGTGATTGTTTTTGGGGAAAATTCAGTTTTTAAAATTTTATTTTGAATAAAACATTTTTTAAAAATCAAAAATATTTTTTCTAGTTATTTTTTTGTAAAATGTTTTTTCACATATGTATGAAAAAAATTATTTCTTGGATCTTCCATCAAGTTTGATGTTCATTATTGATACATTTAGTGATTTGACGTCAAAATGGAAATTTACAACTAAAAACTTGTTTACATTAACTTTGACGTAGAATGTTTTTGGATTTTGTTATTATCAAAACATAGAGGATACAAAAATTATAAATAACGTTTTTAGACATTATTTGTATTAGGTGATGACAAAATATAAGCTCACTGTTTATAAATTTTAAGTTAACAAGTTTTTAGATGTATGAGTTTAGCCATTTCTCTCTTTTTTTGTCGAAGCAAAAAGCGTATCGCATACTGAAGACTTAAAGTCGACAATGCAAGTGCTCCCTCTTGATGTGTGTTCTCCCTTGTGGAGGGCACCAAGGAATCGTCGTATGGTGACGTGCTACAAAAACGAGTTAGAGTACAAGTTCAAATAGCTTAATCATTTTAATGGCTTAGTCAAGTTTTCTTTTTGTACATAAAACAGGCTGCTAGACAGGCTAAGGTAAAATTGAAAAACTCGAGCTTATATAGTTAAAAGAATATATATATATATATATATATATATATATATATATATATATATATATATATATATATATATATATATATATATATATATATATATATAACTAAATGAGTCTCGAGCTCGAGCTCGAACAAATATAAAACACTCGAGCTCGAGTTCGAGCAGAATTTTAAAAATTAATCGAGCTCGAGCCGAGTAGTAGTTAATTGAGCTGAGCTCGAATATCCTGAAACCCGACTCGACTCAGATCGTTAACACTACTAAGTTCTCAAGTTTTAGTCTTTATTTGCGGACCTAATAGACATTATAGTTGCTCAAAGGATGATAATAAAAATAACATAAGATTTGATTATTAAAATCATGAGAGGTAATGACAAAATTATAAAATTAAGATAATAACAATAATAATCCTAGAATTGTTGGGCTTGTGGGCTAGAGAAATTATGCAGAGTTGGTGGGCTTGTGGCTGGAAATTTAATACAGGGTTGTGTAATCTAAGGCTTTTATTAGCAACAAAAATACGTAAATCAAAACTGCAAAAGATTGTACTCGATAATACGACCTCCATTTTTATAAATATACAAAATTACAAAGTATACGATACGTCTACCAGCTCTATGCACGCAATATGTAAAAATTATCTAACAAGTTACAAATCTGGTGTACTACGATAGTTAATATTATATTACAAACATGCGTATGTAAACATTAGTTATAAGCCAAATCGATGAATAATTTAATATTGGTGTTGCTATCCAAAAACTCGGGAAGTTTATGCAAATCATCGTCACGCGTAATGAGTACCAGTTCATTTTGCTCGTCTTTGTATTTTACTCTAAGCTTTTTACCCTTTAAATCAAGCCTTTGCGCCACTTGATTTTCTAGTTCCGACAGTCGACCTGATGAAATAGGAAATCGGAACTTTATAATATCATCTTTAAACGTTGCCTTTACTATCATTTGTTGTGCTGCTTGGTATATGTATTTAGAATCTGGCTCGTAAGGGATATATATGTGCTGACCACAAATCCACCACTTGCCTGAAAATCCATGACGTTTACTTGAACAACTCCACCGTTTAACCCTTATTACCACCAATACAACACCACCAATATCCTTACATGGGCTTGAGGACTGTTGAAACCCTTGGTTTGAAGACAATTCTTGTGACAGTTTAGAGTTGGAAAGATTAGCAGATTTTTTGCTGTGCTTTGGCTTTGGCCAAGTGGATAAACCATTCACCCGACAAAAACGCTTCAACGTGGACCTACTTACTGAAGGGAAAAAAAAAAACATATTTGGATCAGAATTAGGATAATCACAAATCAATATGAAATGATGAGAAACTGCAAACAAGTAAAGATGACTAACCACCAAAGCTCTTCGCAACTTCATCTATTGGTTTTCCAACATGTTGCTTGACGGCCTCCATTTTAAGAGAGTCCATTTTACGCTTTCTGCCACTTTTCACGATGGTATCCCTTGTTTTCTTCTCGATCACAATGGGATGAGAAGCACCATTGTCGTTTGTTTTTGAAGCAACCAAATTATAGTTGTTGCTCATATCACCTTGTTTATTGTCAATTTTAAGAACATTCGTGAAAACTGACTTTGAATCTGACGAATTCATACCAGCTGCCATGGTATTGGCCGTTGTGATCGAGGATATTTGGATACTTTGAGGTGGTCCAATAAATTGTATAGGTGATATATCACCCAATTCAAATCCAGAAGCGACCACAATATTCTGTTTCAATGTTTGCACCAGATAACTTGCATCTTCAATGTCGGATGGCAGATAAAACTCAAAGACATAGTCATCATTGCCCTCAATACTATGCAAGAAGATTGTAAAGCAGCTCTTTAGCCCACTCATGCATGCATTGTGGACCAAAGGAAACTCTTCTTCACTGAGCTGAGTTACGTCTTGACAATACCATGAACCACGGGCTAACAATGCCCTTGCAACAAAGCTACGGGACTTATCCAAGTGCTGCTCTTTACATGCTTCCCTGAAAGGCCACACCCTCAAATCCCGAACGTAAAATGGTAGGGCATTTATGGACAAGCAGACCTTCCCGATGCATCTGGTGTCAAAACTACTGCAACTCTTCTCAATTATCTCATCATGTGAAACAAAACTAGTGGATGGAGAGACAGCCCATGTCTGAGCAAGAGGTAAATTGTAGATATCACACACAGTCTTCAGAATACCCATGATTTTATCCAACTCATTTTGCCTCCATTCATTATGAACTTCTGGAGTAGCAGAATCAAATACTTGTGGACTTGTCAGATTTACAGTCTGCGAGATGACAAATTAAAAATGAGGATTCGTCAAGGAAGCCTAAATGATTATACAAAAGAAAACATAATTCTAAGAACACGGTTTATTATATATGAAAGGTAAAAGATGAAAAAACCTTTAGTGCCTTGTGAACTTGTTGAACCTCAAAAGCATAAGTTGTATTCGTGGAAGACATCAAGAGCTCAATAACACCAACACATAACTCTGTCGTTGAATCAAACACCGGCAAAGCCAAATATCCATGCAGATTACAACGAATAGCACATTCTTGTTGTTGAAAATCTTTTGGTCTGTAATTAGTTAGATCAGAAGTCCACTCTGGTAATCCTCGCCTAAATACTCGAGCAGGAGGACTAATGTCTTCTTCTTCATCATCCTTATCCACAAGATATACATTGTGCTCAGAGTTCTTCCTATAGAAAAGAAGTCCTTCGTCAATTACACCAAGACCAAATGGTTGATCTGCAGTTGTAAGTAGCTGGTGTTTCCCAACAACACGAGGTGACCAAAACTGAACGAGAACATGTTCTTCACGGAAAGTTAAGAGCTTTAGTGCAGCTCTTATCTTCTCCTCTATTTTTTGATGACGTGGGACAGAAAGTTCATCTTTTTGCTCGATACCTGTTGTTTTGACTAAACCATCAGAATCATACACATAAATTTTTTAGGAGTACTATGACAAGCCTTTTATCTTAAAGTTCTGGGTCGGCCTTGAAAAAAAAAAGAAATTAATAGAAGATTTAGACGTCGTATACCTATTTAACTGAAAAAGTAACAACAGGCTTTTATTTGCATAACGGAAATAAACTCGGGAATGAATGAAATAAGGAAGAGAAACGTACATATTATGGATTGAGATGATACAGATTGATAGAGTTCCTCTCGAGGATCTTCATTTTCAGAAACCCAAAGTGGTATCAGATATCTCGATTCATCAGAAAATGGAATAGTTGGTTTTTGTAAGGAGGTCTTGTGCCACAACAATTCTGTGATCTGATCTTTGGACAAAACAGAAAGGTAACCTGAACATGATGATTTTTCTCTCTCATCCGAATCAGCACTCTCAGATCGCCTAAACGAGTCCATAGAAACTTGCCAGGCAGCTTTCAAGTATGTATAAACTGCTGCAGAAATGTGCCTATTTGACAGAACCGGAAAAAGTAATAAGAGACCAGGATTCTAGATAGCTTCTCTGGAATTGATGTTGAGTATAAATGCTATTCAACAAATGTGAACGTTCAAGCAAATGACGGAAGACTGCTGTTGCAGCTCCCATAAATCAATTTGAACAAGTAGACTAATTCATAAAAGTATACAATTTAAGAAATATTTGATGACTATATCAAACACGGTTAAATAACACCTTAAAAAGATACACAATATGTCAAACACCTAAGACAAACTAATTAGGCTCTGCAGTACTAAAAAATGAATATAACAGATATAACATTCTGGCTGTCTGATTCTGGACAGAACGATTTCAAATGCCTGCAAAAGGGAGCTCAGATGATATCATAACAACATGAGAAGCAGATCTTTCAGCAAATAAACATGTATAGGCAACAAAGCTCTGATAGAAAACCTTCAGCTAAGAAGACAGGATTTATGTTTTATGAAGACAAATCAATATACTTGACGCTCAGATATGATCAAGTATACGACACGGTGAAACGCTAAAAGATCATGAGTTAAATTATAACACTTTGATAATGAGTTTTAAGGTTACATATATCTAGCTACGACTATGGCTATAAAGACACGGACGGGGCTTGTCCACGTTCGTTCATTCAAGCTTAAAACACAAACATTTAAACGAACATAATTTGTTTTGCTTGTCCATTAAGAAAATGAACTTTGTTACGTTCGTTTATGTCCATTCATTATGACACCAAACTATCATAAATGAACGAGCATAAATAAACTACAAGAACATGTATAAATTATTCGAGATACACATAATATCAGTTTTGTTTACAGTATATTTGTTTGTTTAAGTATAAGTGTTTTACTAAAAATACGGTATTGGATAAAACTATAAGCATTGAAAGATAAACGCATCATAAGCACAAAGATCTTAGCAAACGGATAATCGAACCTTCATGAACATTGGAATGATATGTTTGTTAGTGTTCATTCATTTAATTAACTAAACGGATATAAAATATTATTTGTGTTCGCTAAAAAAATAAAGAGACATAAACGAATTTTCCCGCCAAACGGTTTAAAGTCAGTTGCTAAATGTTTGGTCATAGCATTAATTCATTAAAGATCAAAGGTAAATAATTCAGAGGCATTTATCTAAATAGTTACACAGTTATGTTATTATTAAGTTTCAAGTTTCAACTAAGCTAAATTAAGTGACTAACTTTAGAAGTAAAAAAAATATATACATTACAAATAAAATCTCAGGCACATATGCATTAAAACATTCGAAATATAGAAAAAGGATGCAGGTAAAATAAGTCCTAGATTATGACATAATAGTGAGGAGATATGCACTCACAAAATAATAGGAACTTCAGGGGTTGCTATCAGGAGCAGAGAAATGTCCAAAATTAGTGGCAAAGGAGGATCCTAATCATTCACAAGCGGGTACGAGAAATCACAAAGGAAGTCGGCTGATTTAAAAAATGGAAGTTGAAAGTCCAAGGTCATAGCCCGAAACTGAATATGTCTTAAGAACGTTACAGAAGTTTGTAGTTTATATTTATAGCCGCCCAACAATGGAGATCATGACGTCAAAATCAGCTGCGTAGCTTGTAAGTAATTTGATAGAATATATAGTGGTAATTTACCCTTTGTAGATTCTCGAAACTTTATAGCTAGTCCTAAAATTTAAGTCACTTTTTGAATTCAACTGTGATCATAAATATTTTATTTTTATTATATAATAATTAATGAAATTCATATCATATAAAAATATATTTAAAACCTAATACATTTATATATTTTCCATTAATTATTAGATAACACAAACAAAAATATTTAAAGTAAAAGTTAAATTTAAAAAATAAAACTAAACTTAAATTTTAAGTCAGAGAGTAAGTTTTTAAGTAAGAAGGAAAGGGAGGGTAGTATAAAATTGACATTGACGTCTTCTTGAGTTTTTTTGGGTACTACGTCATAAGGAAAGGTGGGGTCTTTGTCTCAAATAAATATTTTTAATCTCATCTTTAGGATGCAAGTTAAGAAACAGAAAGATGTTAACATTCATCTAATGTTGTGGGATTTTTGTAATATTTCTATCACTTTTCTTTACTACTCGAAAACACCGCCCTCCGCACACCTTTTCTTTCCATTTCAAAAACAATGTCGAGAACAAAGCGTAACGTGGATAATGTAGAGGGTTTTTCTAACTTGTGCCTCAAGGGCACAAGTTAAGCACATTATAAGTACATCAAAACTTCAAAAGTAAGTAAAGACTCATATAAAAGTACAATTGTTTATACTTTTATGATAATCTCTGTGTACTTTTTCGTGAACTCCTGTGTGCTTTTTGTGTACTTAACTTGTGTCATTAAGACACAAGTTAAAAAAACCCTAATGTAAATAAAGCTTTCATTAAACCATGCCACGTGTTTACTGTTACCAATATGTCCCTTTCTTTTTAGGGTGATGTTATAACTTATAAGAACCCTCCCTATGGAGGGTAGGGTGTCATTTTTGTCCCCTTGTTCTCTTTTTGTCCCTCGTTATTTACAGTGCAGCACAGTTTTTTTTTCAGTTTCTGTTTCGTATTTCTGACAGTTTTAAATGTTTGACATATTAAACTTTATATTTTATGTTCCGCACTTTTAGGTTTATAGTTTTTTAACATAAATAAAATTAAATAATAAAAAAATAAAAATAATAATAATAATAATAATAATAATAATAATAATAAAAAAAAATAAAAATAATAATAATAATAATAGAGGGTCGAAATAAAAAACTATCAAGGTAATTATAACTCAACCCTTCTTTTTATTCAAGATACGTGTGCGTGGTTTTAATTCAAGAGGTGGTTTGCACTTTGCACACTTTATTGTTAATTTCCATGCATTAATGTATTGTGGGCCTAAAACCAAATCATTATTCTCTTTTAACGGAGAGACTTATTAAAATTACGCAATTCTTTTTAAGATACTACCTCCGTCCTATATTTATAGTCTATCTTTTCTTTTTCGGTCGTCCCAAAATAATTGTCCAATTCCATAAATAGATAGGGAATATAGATCAAGTTTACCATGTTACTCTCATTTGAGGTTATTATTACAAACTTTAAAGAAGTTAGAAATTAATTAGTTAAGGGTAAAATTATCTTTGTACAAAAAGTAAGAAAGAGAAAGTTGTAATAATGATGTTTTTCTTAAACTGTGTGTTTTTTGTCTGTGGACAATAATTTTGAAACGGAGGTAGTACTAATTAAGAGCTTAATATAGAATCACTTAGTAACCACAAAATCAAATCCACACAATCATCCACAAAAGGATGTGTCACTCCATAATTGACTTATAAATGAAAAGAAAAATAAACTAAAAAAATACACTAATCATAAAGTGACACATTCTTTTGTGTTATATAATATTTGATAAAAATTATACTAATAAAAATACATTTAAAATTCAATATACTTATATATTTTGCATAAAGTAATATATAACATAAAAAAAAAATTAAGTCAAAGTTGAAGAAAAAAACCAAAACATGACACTTATTTTGAGACGAAGAGAGTATATAAGGATGAGCATGGTACCAGAATGATACCGAACCCGTACCGAATTGGTGGTACCGATTTTTTTCGAGCATGAAAGTGGGTACCGGTACCGTACTGGACGAAATTCGGGTACCGGTACTTAGTACTGAAAAATCGGTACCTATACGGTTCTTCCCCCTTTTTTTTAAACATAAAGGATTTTAAAAGATTAAAAAAATATATATAAACATTTTCAAGTGATTTCAAACTACGACATGACATAAAAGCAACCGACACTTAAATAAATATATCACCAGGATAGTCGTAACATACAAACGTTCCAAAACCTTTAAAATAGGTTCGGGTTTAATTTTTGAAAGGGTTTATGAATGATCTATAGTTGTCACAATAAGTTTTTTGAATATTTTGTTTCTTTCCATATGTTTTACATGATTATTATTTAACATGGAACGGGCCAAATGGGTGTTTGGATAAGTTATTTAATAAAAAAATATGACAACTCAAATTTCGGGATTTTTTACGGTAATTATAGCTTTGGCAATTTTGTGGGGTTTCAAGCTAATTTCGGAGAAAATCAAATCCTTTCCATGTTTATGACAAATATGTCTTTTAAGGCATTTTTCATTTGCTGTTATTTGATATAAACGAATGGCAAAAAGGTGAAATTATCAGTTTATTATTATTATTATTATTGTTATTATTATTTTTATTATTATTATTATTTTTTGAACTCAATGAGCACAAAACATATGAAATATCTTTAAATTTTCTTTCAACTGGAGAACACTAATTTTTATCTTACTTTTCTTTAGTACTACATGTTTTTATTTTTATAATTTGATCATTCGTTTGTTTGTTTTTTTTTTTTTTTTTTTGTTTTTTTAAAATTCTTTGAGAACACAACGTAAATATCATGTTAGATATGTACAATCATTTATAACATGAGATTGTGTGTGCAAATAAAAAGTTGTAGAGTGCAAATCACTCCCATTTCGCAAAACAAACAGTACATTGCATCTTTCTAATTTTATATCCAAAATTATATTTAATGATAAATATAAAGGGTTAATAGTGGAAATAATTTTAGAAAGATTATTACGAGTTTATAGCACACTTTTCTATTAGAGCAATGATATAAAGACCTAAAATGAAAGATTATTACGAGTTTATAGCACACTTTTCTATTAGAGCAATGATATAGAGACCTAAAATGAGAGCTTAATTTTATGCCTAAATTATTCATCATTTGACATATCACATGCATATTTTCTTACTCATAATTCTCACTTTTGATCTTGACACATGTTTTAATTTTGTTATTAGCAGGGGTGGAGCTAGTAGGATGACTAGTGGTTGTTGAGCCACACCTAATCAACTTACTTCATTCATTAGTTATTTTGACTACAAGCCGCTTTTCTGCTAGTTTTTTACATTCAGACTCCCTCATTCTATAGACATGTCTAAAATCTTCATAAAGCATTGATTGGCATAATTAATTCATGTGCCTAAAAAAAGATCCTGACATGTGGCACATCACATGCATATTTTCTTACTCATAATTCTCACTTTTGATCTTGACACATGTTTTAATTTTGTTATTAGTGAGAAATTGTGAAATTCACTTGTCAAACATTGAATTGCTTAAGCATAATATTAACCATCTGAATTAAGTCTCCTAATCATTTTTCATTTTCATAAATGAATAACTTAAATATTAAAATGCAACATTACAAATTAATTTTGAAACAATATCTATTATTATAAATTTTTGCGTTAAGCACGTCAGACCTCTTTAACTAAAAATCCTAGCTTCACCTATGGTTATTAGGCATATCTTTATACATATATCTTAGGCATGATTATCATTATTCTTTCAACAGTGTTATTTACGTTTTTTCTACTCATCCGTTTCGAGAGAGTTTGATAAATCACTTGAAAGTTTGGACCGTCTCTGGGAAGCATAAAGTAAAGGGTCCAGAAGCAATGAACTGAAGACTATTAACAAATTACGGGTCAATTTGAAAATTACTTGGTTGCTGCCTAACCTTATCACATGGTCCTTGACCTTGCGCATTAGGAGGAAAGGAGACATCAGGGTCCACTCTTGAAATAGCCATCAATATTCAAAGGAAAATGCATCGTCATATACATTATCTGAATTTCTATATTATTTTGTTTTTATTTGTGGTGTTTTGTCCTCACATGACATGGTTTTAAATCTCGTTTGTCAATTTAGTGTTGTCAGTGTTTATGACAATCGTAAATTACTTGGAAAATAGAACTGTTTGGAAGCAACTATAGCTAAGGGCCAACAGACAATGAGCTTAAATTATGGATGGGTCTTTTGGGGTTTACGTGGAAGCAACCCATCAACATTAAACTAGGATACACGTATGGTTCTCATCATCAGAGCATATTAAAAGATATTCTCAACAACTTGATAATCTGACCCTTGAAGTTATCGCTATTTGAGCCCTTAAATATTGACAAGCATAAAGTCGTGCACGACACGACCACTGGAATAAGACAAATGAAGATAGACGCGCGTATGAATCTAAACCACATTGTGAATATTATATGCAAGCGTGATGTGTTTAGTTTAGAAAAAGATTTTGAACCAATCCAACTTCTCTAGAAAGCCATCTCAATTCTCTGTTTCTCTTGCAGGATCCTTTTAGGAAATGGTATCGAATTTCTCCACTACCAGCCGAAAGGAGTATGAAACCGCCTCTAAATAACCGTCGAAGTGAGAACAACGAATACATGTCGCTATCATTACACCAAACTTTGAAAGAAACAATGAAGCAAATAAAGTGTGCTTTACCTTTTCTAAAATGATGTTTGAACTTTGAACCATTCCTTGAAAAACTCTTGGCTCTGTAGAAAACCTATTGAAAGGGCCGAAAATAAAAGTCCACTTGAAAAACTCTTGGCTCTGTAGAAAACCTATTGAAAGGGCCGAAAATAAAAGTCCAGATGTAGCTTATTATATTGTAGCGACTATGGTAGGAAAAATTAAGTTCAATGGAGAAAATAAAAAGTGCTTAAGATATAGAATATACACATCTATATATGCTCAACTCAAACTCTACACAACAGATTTTGCCTCTTAACAAATACTACGGAGTCAACAAAATCATTTGTCTTCAAACATACTAGAAATAGTAAGATGCAAAATCAATTCTATCAGAGGTAATAGCTATATTTCACTCCAAAACCTTGTATGAAAAATAATAAGTATAGAATAATCAAAACTTGATTGTTGAAAGAAGCAATATTGGTCTTTAGATGAAAAAAACTTACACTAATAACCCCATTTTATTATTATTATTATTATTATTATTATTATTATTATTATTATTTATTTTTTTCTTGGGGAGGACCCTCCTCGGTCTTTACAACGGTCCGTCCATGCATCTAAAACTGCTTTAACACAAAGTTTACTCAAATATATATTACAACACTTTCGTAAAACTAAGGGGCGGCTACAAATACATCCTATTGTATTCTTTGGATTAAGATTATCTAATATTTATTTTGAACATGATATGTAATGTTAAGATTGTTGTGAGTGACAATTTAATTTAAAATCAAACAAAATGTCAATTCCATATTTACACAGCTTAAATGTCAAAATGTCATATTTACTCAACATGTTGCTATAACGTTATATGAAATTATCCTTTAAACAAATGTCCCACAGTGATTAACTTCTTTTACTTTCTCTCGCACTATAAGCTCAAGATATCCCATCATCTTTTTAAATATTAGACCTAATTCATTCATTTTACGACAAATGTAGTACACTTATAATCTCTAATCATTTTACACCAACCATTTTTTCAAATGCATCAATTGAATCTTTAAGTCTAAATTTTTGTTCACGTTTTAGACACACATCATTTTTCTTTCAGAAAAAACAAGTTAAAAAGTTTAAAAACCTGTTAAGATGAAGCCTTTTAAGAAGAAAAAAAAAAAGCATAAAGGACGTGTAAGGAAACATATATGTAGAAAAATATTAATCGCACTTCTATAGTGATTACGTATTATTTAACAGAAACCATTTTTCTATTCTAAAACAAATTTCTGAAAATAAGACGTTATCTATTTTTTCAGTTTTCTTTGAAAATTCTTCTAAAGAAGTCTGTATTTTTCCCCAACTAAACACAATCTAATGTGTAGAACCGTAGAGGTGGGTGGATAAGGTTTTTTTCGGCTTTTTCGAAATTTATTGACTTCAAGCCTCAAAGATCAACAAATGGCTATACAAATAAATACGACAACCACAACACAATCACAATATATATAAAGCGAGTAAAGAACACCACGATATATACTGGTTCGGAATGGGGGGTTTATACCATCCGTGTGTCCAGTTACGAATCCACGACACTTATAGTATTCCACTAGTATAATCCTTTCGGTGGACAACAAACCATTAATTACAACTTCACTCCACTAATATACACTAAGATCGGTGCTCACAAAGAAGAGCTACTCCCAACGGTATTTCGCCCTCGGAAACCACCCAAAAGAATTTCGCTATTCGACTTCTTAATAAGACCACTAAGATTTTCCACCGGAAGTATCAAACCCTAACCAGATCTCCAACGATCTAGGCTTAGTCACTAAGACACAAGACTTCCTTACAACCAAATCGAATGAATAAATGTTTGATTGTTTAATCAAGTCATAACCTAACCTAGAGACTCGATTCTAGTAGAAAGGGTATAAAGAAGAAGACCCTCAATACAATCACAAGAGTGGATTATGTTCTTATGATTTTTCCCTTGCTGAGAATGTGTTCTTTCGAAAATGATAAGAGAAGAAGATTAAGAACACAAGATGTATGCAAAGAGACCTTTGACTTTGTTTGACCAATAGGGGAGTAAACCCGTTACGTGATTACAGAAGACGTAAACACAAATTATGGTCATATGAATACTTTCACATGATGTTACGTGAAGACGTGAATCTCCTAGGTTTAGAAAAGTCTTGGCTAGAGGCGTTTGATAAAATACTTGAGTTGGCGTTTTGTCAAAAATGTGAGGTTGTGATTTTGAGTCCCTCTAAGGCTAAAACCCGTTTCGAGTATTCCTAATTAATCTATTATTATATACATATACCTTTTATGAAAGATCTACATTTGTCGGGCAAGGGGAAAGCCGACTTTCAAAAATCGAAACAAATATTACCTCGAGGCTGGTGCGCTGGCAACAAGCCAGACCTAATTATGGATCGCTTTGGGTTTTGGCTTACATTTGTGATTTTATGTGTTGCGAAAGTTATTTGTTATCATTAAAATATAAAGGAGACCTAATCAATGTTGCCCTAACATAATGTATTCAAAGTGACAAACTTAAATAAGTAAAAGGGCAACAACAACAACGACACCTAATCCCGCAAGAGAGGGGTATGAGGGAGGTAGAAAGTAGAAAGATCATACCCCTGCCATTGGATAAACCCAAGGTTAAATAGACTACCTCCGGCAAAGTGAATGTATGAGTGTGCAAATTATCAAAAATAAGAGAAATCATGTAGAAGGAAGAACATGATAATGTAAAGAAGCATGGTAGAGGAAGATAAAGCATAGACACATGACAAGAGAAACAATGAATAAAAAAAGAACAAAAGAAAAGAAATACAAAGGGGCAAATAGGCATATAATGCAGGGCCAGACAAAAAAATATCAAAAAAGAACAAAAAAAGAATAGACATATAGGCATACAACGCATGAAAACAAATGAAATACAAAGCAAAAAGCGCAAGAGCTCTAGAAAACCTACTAAAGCACAAAGAAACGACAATAAGCACATAAGCAACCAAGGAAAGGAAGCAAGGGGAACAAACGAGTAAAAGCATTGGGAAACAAGACAAAAATAAAAAAGACCTACGGGTGCAACAAAGAATGAAAAGGCGCAAAGCAAAAGGCACCCTACCTTAAGCGAAGGCAAAGGCAAAAGAGAGAACGATGGGCTACTATAACACACCTATAAAGAAAAAAGGAAACTAACTAAACAACTCTACACCAACCATCTAACCTCCCAATCTAACTTTAGCCTTCCACTCATTCTTATGGGGGGTCATGTCCTCAGACAAGAGTTCATGTCAAGCATCAGTCCGTCCTCCCACCTAAGCTTCGGACTACTCCTTCTCCTCAAGTCTTCGACTATCAGAGTTTCCACTCTCCTAACTGATGCTGATTGTGGTATTCTCTTGGCATGTTCGAACCACCTCAACCGTCCTTCCCTTATCTTGTTGATGATCGTTTCAGCTTCAAGCTTCACTCAACAAACTCCATTCGGAATCATGTCCAACATTGTTTTACCACAAGTCTGCCTTAGCATTCTCAATTCCTCCATTTCCACCTTATTTACTTGGGTTTTCATAATTAGCCACCACTGAGACCCATACAACTTGATTGGTCTAATTGCCACTATGTAGAATTTACCTTTTAGCCTTAGAGGGACATTCTTAACACATAGGACTCCTATGGCCGCCCTCCACTTCAACCATGCTGCTTTAGTACAGTGGGTAGGGGTGTAAATGGGTCGAGTCGAGCCGAGTACTGCCAAGCTCGAGCTCGACTCGAATACTAAAACTCGAGCTCGAAACTCGACTCGAACTCGATCGAGCTTTATACTTCGAGCTCGAGCTCGAATCGTTATATAAAACTCGAGCTCGAAGCTCGACTCGAGCTCAATTATTTTTATATTTAAGGCTCGAACTCGATGAATACTTTACATATCAAGCTCGGCTCGATTCCATTTGTAGGAAAATTAAGTAAATATATGTATATAAAAGAGTAAAAGTGTAATTTAGTTGAAGTTCGTTAAGGCTCGCGAGCTTCACGAGCAGTGTATTTTCGAGCTCGAGCTCGACTCGAAAATATACTCGAGTAGCTCGAACTCGAGCTCGACTCGTTTACATCGAGTCGATTTCGAGTAGTTTACGAGTCGATTCCGAGTAGCTCGCGAATTGTCTCGTGTTGTTTACACCCTTAACGTTTGGATACTTCGTCTATCCTCTCAGATTTGTGAATCATCGATCCAAGATTTCTAAAAGACTCCTTTGGATGGAAGATCTGGTTAGCACTAGTAGAAAAATGTCATCTTCACTAAAGTTGGTAGAAAAATGTCATTTTCATTAATGTTAAAACTAATAAAGAGAAGGAAATAACAGTGAAAATTAAAGGTCTTCTGTTTCATTTGGGCTTTTATATGTACATTCAAAATCCCTAATATCAACGGAGTATTAGGATAGTTCAGGTTTATCAAGGGTTTATGACAGATGCAAATTCTTCATTGCCTTAAGTCTGTTGCTAATTCATCGATTGATTAAAGGTCCATTCTACGTCATCAACTATCTCTCTGGCTCGAACCAGTTGCTGTTAACCAGGTCTCTTTCATTTCAATCTTAATGTTTAATTATTCAATATGTTTACTTATATATGCATGATTTTAACATTATTTATAAACAGATTAATCGTAAACTGTTTCCATATTAACCCTCTCAAACTCAATAATCCTGCTACTTATGGATACTACTGTACAATACTTTAATGAAAACTCGAAATTACACGTAACTCAGCGATTACAGATACTATTGGGCGATGCGATATAGGGTAGAAACATATCATGACTACTAGAATAAAAGGATGAGTTATTTTCATTTTCAGGTTTTTCGAGTTGGGCGAGCCTTTTGACTATGATGTATGAGGCCGCACTGGGTTAATCCCGGGACCATTTCCTACCCTCTCCTGACCACCTCCAAATGTACACGTTTAGCGAGGTTTTGAACTATTGACCTTTTGTAAAGACGCCTAAGAACTGACCAGTAGATATTTGGTGGTGGTTATCGTGACTACTAGAATACTTTGACAAAAACTAGAAAGTGCACAATCCTATTTAGTATACTATGGAAATTATACATATTTCTTCCCAAACTGATGAAAAACCTACAAAACTGAATTCAACTAAAATCTCCGATAAACGCAAACTCCAAGACTCTTAAGAAACGCTTAGGGATTATTACCAACTGTGCTCCTTTAAACTCTGCCACAACTAATCGGGTTATTTGGGTATACTGGAACCCGAATAAGGGAAAAGTTTCACCCAAAATCCGACCCGGTTAAGAGTTTGGGTATTCGGGTTATTTGGTTATAAAGAACACCCCTAGTTCTGATCTATCTAATGCTGTATTGTGGCTCTCGCTGCTCAGTCTGGGCCATCACTGGAACGCTAAATCATTAAGCAATTTACCTTCTAACCACTTGTACCGTGCTCCAGTCAAGTGGCTGATACGCCATTTTGGGTTTTGACTACTGGGGTGTACCACAATTAACCAACTCAATTCAGTTCTATTTATGTATTGTTGTCACATATAAAACTCAACTTTTGCATGAGGTCTGATGCATATTAGTTTTCTGTTGTATGCAAAACCACACAAATTGAATTATATCAGATGTGATTAACATTGAAAGCATATGTAGATTATCTTCTCTATCATCTGCTTGTTGTACTATCAATACTGGCTACATCTGATACATATGACATTGTGCGTGATCAATCATGTTTTGTCCAACCATTTATTTAAAAGGTTTTTTCCTCACAATACAAACAAGAACATAAAGCTTACATAAAATACAACATGGCACCACCATTGCAGAAGTGGAATAATTTCATAGCTTATTCATCGACCAACATGACGATTAATTTGATAGTAGTAGTTTTGTTACTTGCTGAATACCCTAGAAGAAGGTCTAAGTCGGCATCACAAGCAAGGAGTATTTGGTCATCATCTTCATCCTTGTATTTTAGACAAAGCCTTTTACCCTTCAACTTAATCCTTTGTGCCAATTCTTTTTCTAGTTCATCCAGGCCCGATGAAATTGGAAATTGGAACTTTAATATGTCACCTTCAAAAGTTGCCTTCACTGTCACATTTGTTGCATCTGAGACAGCACCAACCACAATCTGCTTTGGGGATGCGTAAACAAGACTCGACTCTGGAAGCTTCAAATCAACATCTGATTTATGTCCGGGTTTCTCTGTGCTCTCACACACAGCAAGCTGATCTCTTTTCTGTATCGCATGCTTGGTTGACTTCTTATTTTTCCACCGATTCAGGTACACGATAAGGCGTGCTACTTGGTATATAGAATCTGATTTAGAAGGAATATAGCTATGCTTGCCACAAACCCACCACTTGCCTGATAACACATGACGTTTACTTGAACAACTCCACCGCTTAACCCTTACCAACAGGAACACAACAGCAAATAAACTAAAACGTATGTTTGAAGACTGCGAACTTTGTGCCAGCTTTGAGTCGGTAACATGCGCAGTTTTCTTGTTGTGCTTTGGTAATGGCCAACTGGACATATTATTATCCCGACAAAAACGCTTTAATGTAGACCGACTGACTGCAAAAGAAAATAGATGGCCAAAAATTTGATTATGGTGGAGAAATATGAACTAATGAAAGATAACAAACAATATAAACAAGTTTAAATGACTTGCCTTCAAGGCTTTTGGCAGCTTCATCTATTGGTTTCCCAAGATGTTTTCTAACTGCCTCCATTGTAAGATTGTCTATTTTACGCTTTCTGCCTCTTTTCGCTCGGCTGCTTGTTTCTCCAACATCAGTAATTTTTAGCAGCGTACTGATATGGTGCTCGGAAGCATCGTCATTATTTCTTGCATCAACTGCATTTATGTTGTCTCTTTTAACATCATCCTGAACCACAATTTCTGAGCTCTTGATGGTATCACCAGCATTATTTGCAAACGTTTCTTGTTTCGGTGACAATTGTTTCGGGGAATGTGTAAAGTTAGTTTTAGCTTCATCTGCTACAAAAGATTCTGAATCAGATGAAACAGTCTCTAATGTCTTGTTCTTTGTTGTTGTGGTTGACGTTATGATGGTACTTTGAGGGTCTGTATCTAAATACAGACTAGCGGCTTCAGTAGGTGGTCCAACAACTTGTGTTGGTGATTTATCGCCCAGTACAATTCCAGAAGCCATTTTTGTGTTTTCCTTCAATGTCTGCATTAAGTTTTTTACATATCTACCATCTTCTATATTCAATGATAGAAAAAACTCTAAGACATAGCCATCATTACTTTCAACACTATGCAAGAAGATCGCAAAGCAGCTTGTCAATCCACTCATTTGTGCATAAGAACCTAAAGGGTATTCTTCTTCATTGAGTTTAGTTACATCCTCACAGAAACTTGAACCGTGGGACAACAATGCCCTCCCCACAGAGCCACATGACTTGTCCAAGTGTCGTTCTCGACATACTTCACGAAATCTCCACAAGCCCAAGTCTTGAACATAAAAGGGCAGAGCAGCTGTTGACATGCAGCTTTTTCCAACGCATCTTGTATTAAAACTATTGCAGCTCTTTTTTAGCATTTGTTCATGGGATGTAAAACTACTCAATGGAGACATAGCCCATGTCTGAGCTAGAGGTAATCGGTGAGTTTCACACACAACTTTCAGAATACTGAAAATCTTTTCCAAGTCGTTGTCCCTGTGTTCATTCTGAACCTGTATATCGAAGGCATCTTTAAGGATAAACATTCAAAAGTAGATTAGGGTCTACCGGTCTAATGAAAAACTTGAGTAACATCAAACCTTGGTCAACCCAACTCACATTTAAAGTAGGAGAATCTAGTGCTTGCTTGGTTGTTAGATTTTCTGACTGCAACACAACAATATGGACATGAGGAAAGCATAAACAGGAATATAACCTTAAAACGTGATTCCTACAATGTAGGTATACGAAATATTATTCTCCTCCACTGCATTATGAGAGTTTATATGATAAAAGTATATTAGTATGTTACTTGAAGAAAGCAATGTTAATTTAGAATTGGTTGTATGAATTCAGACCATGTAAAATGATTTATGTCTAATGCTCATACAAATACACAAACAATAAGTGTTAATTTAGAAACCTTCAATGCCCTCTGAAATTGCTGAACCTCGTAAGCAAAAGCCGTATACCTTGACGAAGCCAACAGTTCAATCACTCCAACACATAACCTTGTAGTTGAATCGAACACTGGTAAAGCCAAATATCCATGGAGATTACAACTTATCGCACACTCTTGTTGTGGAAAATCTTTTGGTTTGTAATTAGTAATATCAGAAGTCCATTCTGGCAACCTTTTCCTAAATACTCGAGCAGGAGGACCAACGTATTCTTCTTCTTCTTCATGATCCTTATCCACAACATAAAATTTGCCGTCAGAATCCTTCCGGTACATGTAAAGTCTGTCATCAGTAGCACCAAGACCATATGGTTGATCCACAGTAGTAAGCTGGTGGTGTTTTCCAACAACACGAGGCGACCAAAACTGGACGAGAACATTTTGCTCACGGAAAGTTAATAACTTTAGTACAGCTCTTATCTTATCACGAGGGTCAATATTTTCAGCCCTCAGCTCAGAACCTTTTAGACAAATATTTCATGGCTTAGTTAACAAGGAAAGAAAAAAGGCTTTACTAACTTACAACTAGCTAGAGATAGATAGATAAGATCAGGAAGAAAGAAAGACATACCGCTTGGGATTGCAGATTGAGATGATTCAGACCGAGAACGTTCCTCAGGTAGCTCCCCCTTTCTGGAGACCCAAAGCCGAGTTAGATATCTAGAGTCACCGGAAACCGCAGGATCTGGTGGTTCTAAAGATATATTGTTCCTTGGCATATCTTTTGTCTGAGCCATATCAGAACCAAACCAAAATGAAAACCTGTTGTTTTTGCCTTCTTATATAGAATCTAAAGTCTAAACAGATTGAAAATGTCAAAAGCAAATCCATAAAAAAAATAAAAAGTAGGCGCTCTCCTTTAAGAGAAATGGTCTGCCAATGCTTTTTGCTTTGAATCTGATCCAAAGCAAGCCAGGTGTTGGTGGGTGGGGTCCACATAGACGTAGTACTAGTTTCTATAATGTGGCGCGCATGTGAAGTTTCCTTTTCATAGACAATACTGCCACGATTCACGTGTCTTGCTTGAGTCATATGTGAGTCATCAACACCTCCTATATAACAACAAGGTACAAACTGCTATGCATACAATATAACATGGCTATGCACACAATACAACCCGTTATGTATAAAAAGATGTATATATAGAAGATTTGAGATGTGTGTAGAGTACAACCCATATTTATATGTCTGTAACTCTGTAGACAACCTGGTTCAAACAGCTGTATCTTGCCCAAGAAATATTAGGTCACCAGATGGCACCAAACAGGTGAAGTGAACGATATTAAATTTAATTTAGACCCAGTTCATTTATATTTGTAAAGAAGGATTTATCAAACGATTGAAGGGGTTTGTTCAAAAAAAAAAATAAGAAAAAGAAAAAAGAAGAAAAAAAGGACTGAGGGGGATATAAAACCTACTCCAGTACTTTTTTCACGAGTAACGTACCTAATTCCTTTACTTTTGGACTTCTATAATTAATAATTTAGTTTATCATCCGAAATATTGAAACATTTGAAATTAAAAGGCTGAGTGCTTCAATATTTTTTGGCTTTTAGCATTTTAAAATTGGTTTAGATTTGCTTTTAAAAGTTTTGTTCCTAAATAACGCAAAGAGTAAATTACACCGCTGGTCCCCCAAACTATTTTAAATTCGCGCATTTGGTATTAAATTCTCAAAAATTGCAAGTTTAGTCTCAAACTTTTTCATTAATTACGTATTTGGTCCTTTTTTGATAACACATTACTTTTCTCGTTAGCTGCAAGTGCCTTTTCGTCTATTCGGCCTTTCATGTCTAAACACCCCATTTACACCGTTGGTCCCTTTCTTGTCCGAACACCCCATTCATCACTTTCTTCCCTAACAACCCACAACTAAAAACATATTTGATCACTTTCTTCCATAAATCAATTAAAACAAAATTTGCTAAACAAATTTACACACATAAGTTGTAACATCTTGATTTTTATATTTAGAAATAGAATTTTATATTGCTATTAGAATATTAAAAAAGTCTTTCAGTTAGTTGTATTAGAAATAAGGACCTTCAGTGTAAATAGTTAACAGAAAAAAAACTAACGGTACAAAATATTTAACTACAGGGACTAATGGTGCAAAGTATATTTTAGAACATAAATTACCAAATTCCCCTTTTAGCTTAGTCACCTTAAAAGTGCATGAATTTTGTCATAAAGACAAATGGATGTCTATGTGGCTTCCTAAGGTATTTTGGAGGGAAAATTGAGAATTATCACATGAGAAAATAATCCCTGGGATTATTCATTGCTGCTAGGCTAAATCAGGGGCCATTTTTATTGCAAAGTGAACAATTAAGAACCATTTAGCAAACAATTAGGGACCATGTTTGATGGTTGCACAGGTAACTCCCTGCTGTTTGAAGCAGTGATGTTATCCCTTTATCACATAATTAATAAAATTAGTGCAAGGGTTTGCGAAATTAATATACAAGTGTGTTGGTGATCAAGTATAATGTTATTGGTGTTTTGGAGTAATTAGTAATTTCAGAAGTCCATTCTGGCAACCTTTGCCTAAATACTCGGGCAGGAGGACCAAGGAATTCTTCTTCTTCATGATCCTTATCCACAACATAAAATTTGCTCTCAGAATCCTTCCGGTACATGTAAAGTCTGTCATCAGTAGCACCAAGACCATATGGTTGATCCACAGTAGTAAGCTGGTGGTGTTTTCCAACAACACGAGGCGACCAAAACTGGACGATAACATTTTGCTCACGGAAAGTTAATAACTTTAGTACAGCTCTTATCTTATCACGAGGGTCAATATTTTCAGCCCTCAGCTCAGAACCTTTTAGACAAATATTTCATGGCTTAGTTAACAAGGAAAGAAAAAAGGCTTTACTAACTTACAACTAGCTAGAGATAGATAGATAAGATCAGGAAGAAAGAAAGACATACCGCTTGGGATTGCAGATTGAGATGATTCAGACCGAGAACGTTCCTCAGGTAGCTCCACCTTTCCAGAGACCCAAAGCCGAGTTAGATATCTAGAGTCACCGGAAACCGCAGGATCTGGTGGTTCTAAAGATAAATTGTTCCTTGGCATATCTTTTGTCTGAGCCATATCAGAAACAAACCAAAACTACAACCAGATGTTTTTTGCCTTCTTATATAGAATCTAAACAGATTGAAAATGTTAAAGCAAAAAAAAAAAAAAAAAAAAAAAAAAAAAAAAAGTAGGCGCTCTCTGTTTAGAGAAATGGCCTGTCCAATGCATTATTTTTTTGAATCTATTCAAAGCAGACAAGATGGCGGGGGGGGCCCACCGCTCACGTATTAATACTGTTTTTCTATAATAATGTGCGCGCATGTGAACAAGTTTCCTTTTCAATTCATATATAGACAGTGGTGCCACGATTCACATTGTTTTGTAGCTCCTATGTGACTCATGAATATTTATATGTCTGTATACAACCTGGTTCAAACAGAAGAGTCAGTTCCATTTTTATTTACTGCATGCAAGTGCAAGAGTGCAAGGTGACCATCGACAAAGGGCAATTCTCATGTGCAACCCTTTAACTTTTTCCCAGAAAAGGAAACGTGGCCAACGGCCAACCAATAACCATGGTTCTTGCTGGTCCCACTTCCACATATGCCTCTTATACCTAAGATAAGATTACCACTGTTTCTTTTATGTTAATGATGTCTTCACCAAGTATATGAAATATGACATATGTTTTTTTTTTGTTTTTTTTTTTTTTTTTTTTTTTTTTTTTTTTTTTGCGCAAAGGTAAATATATTTACACTTCCAAAACTTTTGTACAAATAAGGATAGAAATAAGATTTGGACATCCCCAAATCTTATACACCTGGAATACCAATCCTCAAATCTTTTATACAACAGATATATCTATCCAAACTAACTAATACATCCTTACAATCAGAAACAGAATAGTTGAGTGACACTAGCTGAAATCTTCACTTGGGACAACTCAACTTCTGTTCTGAATTCACCTTTATGCACTACCATCTAGCTTCATTTCCAGAACACTTTTCCACCTAAATCACTCAACCAACATTCACAGTAAAATAGGTAGAACAAGTGTCTGGCTTCACTAAGAACCCATTACCTTTCCAGTCAAGAGCTCTTCCAAGCAATCTATATTTCCATCTTTAAAGAATGGCTTCAATTGCTTAGAAACACATACCTTGAGGGAAGACTAACCATTACCTCCTGTGATGATGTATTGGATTGACCAAAAAGGTTCATCTTTCACACCTCTCTATTCCACCCATCAAACATCATCCACCCAAACTACTTACCCTTCACAAATATCAATCCTTTATTATAGTACATCTTACTGAATTAAACCTCCTTTTCACATCATATGCATAACTGTTCCCTCCCAAGGCCAAACAGAAAACACATGGATCAAGAAAAGGTACAGTTTTACCAGATAGACTCCAAGCACAAGGATTAATCATCTGTAGTTTATTATATGACATATGTTAGTTACCACATAAAATTGTTTTTTTCGTTCACCATTAGTTGTTAACGTTGATTTTATACATGAGCAGAATATTATCAATCTAACTTCTCAAAAAATCCATAAATTTTGCATCTTACGTCTACGATGTTTCTGAAAACCTAGAAATTCAAACACTCCATAAAGATTTGTTTTGTGAGGTTGATTTACTTTCAAGATCAATAAATCTTTGCAAAATGAATAGTGAATAAGTAATCATATCACATAACCCCAGGTCAAAATACATATAACTTTAGGTAAAGTAATCTAATGTTATCATACTTTTAGTGTTTTACTCCTAAGACCACATCACATATGTTTATTCACATGGGCGTGGCTACCCGACCTTAGCCTTTACTTACGTGTCCCACTAAACATCTATAGCTTGTATCGTAAGTCTCTTTAAATTTTGGTTTGAAGAGATTTTGTCAGGATAATAGGATATGATTGTGTTCTTGTTTCGTGGCTTTTGGCTTGTTTTCTTACATATTGTTACCTTTAAAAAAAAAATAGGAAGATCTTTTAACTGTCGCACGGCCATTAAGCTTCAAAGTTAATTGATAATTTTATGAATCCCTTTATTTTGCATACTAAAAATCCCTACACATCAAGGAACAAATCTGAATCATACAAATCATTAGATAAAAAAAACCATACTCAAATTTGGGCAAATCATCTCCCTTACCAAAAACACCCGCTTAACTTTATGTATATTTTTTATTTTAATGGGTGCAACTTGATGCTCAATTATTGCACCAATGATCCAATGTAATCACCTAACACATTGATGGTACGTTGATACTTGATAGGATTAAAGGTATGTTCATTTAATTATAAGATCAAAAAGTCGGTTATTTGAAGGTTTGGGCTAGGCCTTGGTTAAATGTACATTGAATAAATGAGTTTTGAGATATTTTGAAGCAAATTATATGAGAATTATTATTCTTTTTCTATATTGCTTTTGTATAAACATGAACTAAGATTAGGAGCTGAGGATCAATATTTGCATCCCGACCCACATTTTTGGTAATTTTATTTGGAGTATCGCAAATATGCTTCATTATTCATTAACTTTAAGTAAACACAATTCATGGTATATACATAATTGATTGAAGAGATTTTTTGGCGTACGGCCATTAAGCTTCAAAGTTAATTGATATATTTTACGTAATAAATTATTTATTTTTTATTATTATTTTTTTTAATCAAACACGGCAAAATACTTATACAATGTCAACTATTGTGAAGAACTGAAATTATCAAAATTACACCATTTTCGAGCATGATATACTTTTTTAACTGACTGGTTTCTTTAAAAATATACCATTGTTAGTTACTTCTTGTTTGGCCCGCGCATGGGATATTATTGACGATACAAATAAATCCTCTTTATCTTTTTAGGTTTCGTAATTGAGGTTTTATACATATAAATTTAAATTTATAGAATGCCAGAATTACATTCGATTTGATGTGTATACTATTTGATTTAAACAAATAAAGACGAGTTGCAAGTCTGAAGAGTTACTGAGAGATTGCAGACTTGCAGTTGAAGGATTTTTGTACATCAGTTCAGTGATTGCAGACCTGCAGTTCTATGTTTGGTTATTTGGATCAATGTACTGTGTTGCTTGTGACACCTTTACTACCTGCACTATGGTTCTTTTTTAGTCACCCTTGAGATAGTGACGCCACACGCTTTTGGCTTGTGGTTGTCTTAGCATGTCGATCATGTATTCTTTGTTGTATTTTGCATGTTTCTAGCTTCTTTCATTATTTTCTTTTTAGGATCCACTATTTTAACCATCTTGTTGTTATAGTGGAAGCTTGTTTGTAATTTGGTTCTCTTTGTTGGTTATAATTATCTTGCTATTCAAAATAAAATAAATAAATAAAGACGAGTACTAGTGTGTGTGGTGTATGCAATCTGAGTATGTGCATGCCAAGTCTCCATTGGTAAGCAAATAAAAAGTCAAAAGTCGAACCAACCAATCAAAATCAAGAATAATGGACAACAAAAACCCTCAAATAAATTCTCATTCTTTTAAAAATTTTGAAAGCCAGAATTACATTCGATTTGAAGTGTATACTATTTGATTTGGTGTATGTTTGAATAAGAGGAGAAGAGTTTATGACCTAGCATTAATGCATTATCGTAATATCGTATATGATAATCAAACCTAGTGATCACTTATTATTGTTTATTTGTTTAGCACTGTGCTAATTGAAAGAAATACATTTGGTAAAGTAACAAAAGTGATGTCGTCAATAAAAAATTGAGGGAATACATTAGTATGAGCACAAAACATGTTTTATATTACAATAAAGCTAGGAGTTTAAAGTGAGTTTTCTGACAAAATGTGATGCTCTTATAAACAGAATTTTTTACAAAAATAAAGATAGAAAATAAGAGAATTTTTTTTCCAGCTAAATGCGACTTTGACAATAACATGAGATTTGTTTCGTTTGGACTTTAAGATATTAAACTCGATGCACTTTAAGGTATTTAAATTGCTATTTTGTTACTCTGATAATTTAAGTTGAAAATGATTGATGCATGCACGAAATGTGTTTGTAATGATTTTCTTAAAATATATATAGGCTATGTTTGGGGCAGAGCTTTTTGGAGCTTTTTTAGGCGATAAGCGGTGAA
The DNA here is from genome assembly GCA_030686995.1 of Artemisia argyi. NCBI lineage: Eukaryota > Viridiplantae > Streptophyta > Magnoliopsida > Asterales > Asteraceae > Artemisia > Artemisia argyi. The sequence continues at coordinate 172,118,887 of CM060697.1, forward strand.
CAATGAGCTTTTTGATTTTAGGTGTTCGTTTGACAAAAGAGCGGTGAGCTTTGCTATTTTTTAAGAAAGCTTATTTTTCCAATATTTTTTTAAAAAGATGTGAGCAGTAAGCTGTGGTTACAGCTCATAACTCACAGTTACTGCTTACTGCTACTTTTGTCAAACATAGCAATAGAATTATCTTCGCACGAGATTTAGTAGTATTTGATTTTGCTCTATTAATTATTAGGTATATTTGTAACTAAATTCTTAACATGTCTGTATGAATCATGAATGAAAATCAAGTTGTGGTTCAGATAAATAGAAGTGGTCGTTTCTTTTATCCTTATGGAAGGATTTGGGCCCATTAAATATGTGGTCCATTCATTTTCTTTTAATCGTTCTTATTCAACAAAGAAATGAAAATGGATGGATCTAGATAGAGCTGGTAAATCGTGTCTTAACAGGTCTTAACAGGTTTTGAGCGCGCGAATAACATAAGTTTCAAACATGAAAACGACTCGTTTAACACTTGGTTTTGGTGGTTTGAGTATGACAGATATACGTTTTATGTATTAAAAAGGTTAAATATTGAACCCTAGAATACTAAAAACAATTATTTTAAAAAATAAAAAAATTGCATAGTATATTTTTTCTCTTAACAGGTCTTAACAGGTCCTAACAGGTACCCAATTTGCCAGCTCTAGTAGATTCTAGAGACTCTCATGGACCCACCAATATTTATCATCCTCATAGGGCTCGTTTGATTTGTAGATGGGTTTAGAATTTAGATTTGATTTGGATTTGTTAGGGAATAAAAAATATGAAGTAGAAAATATATTTTATTTGATATAATAATTAAATTGCATTTAAATATAATATTTTAATAAAAAGAATAAAATGTTGTGAGAGATGTATAGTGGACCTACAGATTTTGTATAAAACCTACCTCATTTGAGTGGAATGATAAATTACTAGGGCCCACGGGTTTGAAAGAATTACTCATTCAACCAAACATGATTTATTATAGGTCATACCCGAATCCAAATCCGACACACCCCAACCAAACGAGCCTTTATTGTGGAAATAAAAAGAAACAAGGCCCACCTATGGGTTAAGGATGAGTTGGTGGAATCCTTACTTCCCTTTGCCAAAAGTGCACGGTCTTTGAACAGGTGCAATAATATCTAACTTCGAGATAGTTTGTAATCGTATACCGTGAGATATTTAGTTGTTGTTCTTCTAAAAAAAAAAAAAAAAAGAAACTTTACTCAATCAAATATCTAACTCAAAAACGTTATTTCCGCATATAATTAACGTGAAAAGCATAGATAGTTGTCCATTTTTTACGAAATATTTCTTTCTAGATTGCTATGCACCTGATATACCTTCTGTTACCTTTTGAATATTGTGATTATATGAAAGAAAGAAAAATAACATGGATATGGATAAAATAGAAAAATAGTAGTAATAGCTAGATAAATTTAAAATACCTCAAATCACAATAGACAAAAGTTTGTTATCGATTAGTGATAAAAGTTAGAAAACCATAAAAGTTGGTAAGCTTAAAATAGACAAAAGTTTGTTATTGATTAGTGATAAAAGTTAGAAGACCATAAAAGTAGGTAAACTTAAAAGGAGATATTAAACAATTTGTAGCTGTCCACATGGTTTTGTACATCTCAAAGACATGAACCCAACTTTGCCAAGTAGCCTTCACTCGCATCTTCCACATGTATTAGATTAGGATAAAAACCATTTTCATATTCATTTCATATGTATGATATATCACAAGGGGGAGGTGTCTGCCACGTTGCGACGGGTGTCTGCTATAAGTTTGAACAAATGTAACGGCGAATGCAGATGGTGTTTGTCTTATTAAAGCACTTACTTACATTATGGCTGCCACTGTTATACAAAATGGTATGTTCTAAGCCCGCTGACGAGGAACATACTAATCTACAGCCTTACACATGGATGCTAGAGTTATTTTACATCTTACAGTAGCAACTTGCATCATTTACAGGCAAGTTTAACTCACTCTGTACAGAATCTATATATATAGAATAACCAAACGGAGAATGTTCAATTCACTGCTGACCTATAAATGACCAAGGATTACTGCGTGTACGTGATCCCCGCAACCTCCTTTGCACGTCTTCAGCACAACCCTGACATTAACAAATTAATATGTCATTGCAAGTATAATAGGTGCTAAACAGATTAGCAATTTGATTTTCACACAGTCACAGCGTACCATTTGAGTTGTTTGTGCGATTTCTACCCGTAACTAACAAAAGGGTCAACGAAAAAAGTTGTACGATTCTTCGTTGCCAAGTATGGCTGCAAACCGATAGTTGCTGCACCATACACAATTAAATCAAACCTGATTAATGTCTAGAAAATGATAAGCCAATTTTGTTTGTCATCAAACAAAAAAGCTACACAAATCATACTAATATATTCCCCCTTTATTCATTTTATTACCCGAAAATGGCCTAAAAAAATATTGATACTACACATTAGTATATGGATCTTAAAGATATGTTAGGTGTTTTTCAATGTTAAGACTACCACGACGCAATTTGGAATCAAAAACATAAAGCATTCTAAGACCAACACTAACCATATATATAAGGCATTGAAGCTTCTAAAAACGTGTCTTAATTAGAGCCTGCAATGTATATACCACAACACGAAGATGTTAATACATAAAGGATAGAGATCCTTTCAAGTTCAAGTTGAACATGATAGGTCATGTTAGTGTTACTAGCAGGGTACCCGCGCATTGCGACGGCGGGTACCCTGAAATAAAATTTTCCGGTGAATCATGTATTTTATTTTATTATATTCTTTTTGACAATAAATTTACGGATATCAAGAATTTTTTATATCTCGTGCCCGTTCGGGCTCAAACCCGTTGACCTGTGCATGTTCGCCCGTTTGGCCCGCCCCCGTTCGGGCTCAAGCTCATTTTGCCCGTTGACCGTTCGGGCTTGAATATTTGTATAATGTGTTTTATTATTTGTATTAGTGAAATTTAATGCAGAAATTGTGTTTAATTTGGTTGTATAATATGCTTGACAATTTTTATTTCTTATGTAAGGGATGTTTTAATAACTGTATTAATTGTATTTATTGACTAGTTAATTAATTGACTTCATTAAATTGCATTAATGTAGTGTTTTGTTGTACACTATGATTCTTGTCTTGTGCGTCTGAAAATTATGTGTATTAAAGTGTTTTACGTTATGTTTTTTTTGTAAGTAGTAGTCATTATAGTCATTAATAACATTGACCACTTTAATATTATTAATGTTGTAAGTCTAAAAATTAAACCAAGCTTATTTTATTGTACACTATGCTTATTTTGTTATAAGTCTAAAAATTATGTGTATTAAAGTGTTGTAAATCATGTTTAATTTCTTATAAAATCTTAATATTTTGGAAAGAGAGTCATCAATGCTTTATATGTAGGCTATGTTTGGCAAAAGTAACAGTGAGCAGTAGCAGTGAGCAGTAGCAATGAATTGTGAGCAGTAGCTGTGAGCAGTAGCCAAAAAAGCTCACAGCTTCATTTTGGCTATGTTTGGCACAAAGCTTTTTGGAGCCTTTTTGGGCAATGAGCGGTGAACAATGAGCTTTTTGATTTTTAGTGTTCGTTTGGCATGAGAGCTGTGGGCTTTGATATTTTTTAGGAAAGCTCATTTTCCCAATTCTTCTTTATGAAGCTGTGAGCTTTTTTGGCTACTGCTCACAGCTACTGCTCACTGCTATTGCTCACAGCTACTTTTGCCAAACATAGCCAAAGAAGCATTAGGAAAATGAGCTTTCCGAAAAAATAGCAAAGCCGACAGCTCTCATGCCAAACGAACACTAAAAATCAAAAAGCTCATTGTTCACCGCTCTTTGTCCAACAAAGCTCTAAAAAGCTTTGTGCCAAACACAGCCGTAGTATAGATTAAGAGTGAGATTTAGAATTAAATTAAAATAAAAGAGATACACTAAAAGGGCCTACATATTTCCCTTCTCGTAAAACATCAACATGACCTATCATGTTTAATTTGAACTTTAGAGTATGTCAATCCATATATAAAACAGTAGGTAATTTCTCGGAATAAAAAAATAATAATACCAAATTCAACCCACCAACTAGGAGTGAGCAGGAGCCGCACCGCAAATCGTAAACCCGAAAAAAACCGCAAAAACAGAAACCGCAACAAAAACCGCAGTGCGATTCCTAAAAGTAAAAAAACCGCATTTTGCGGTGCGGTTTCGGTTTCTACCAAAAAACCGCACCGCACCGCAAATCATATTCAAATATATATATATACACACAGTGTATCTTTATTTTCAGAACCCTGTTAAGAACGAGAACTGCGAGAACTCCAATTTTGCATTAGAAAACATGCATGTTCATATAAAACATGTATGTTTTCTTACATACACCTTAATACACATACATGCATAACACACATGCTCATATAAAAACCTATTAAGTGCAACAGATCAATGCAAAATAGTTTTATTTTCAGAACACTGTTAAGTGCGGGAACTGCGAGAACTCCAATTTTGCATTAGAAAACATGCATGTTCATATAAACCATGTATGTTTTCTTACATACATCTTAATACGCAGGTATATGTATTAAGATGTATGTAAGAAAAAATACATGTTTTATATGAACATGCATGTTTTCTAATGCAAAATTGGAGTTCTCGCAGTTCCCGCACTTAACAGGATTCTGAAAATAAAGCCCCTATATATGTGTATATATATATATATATATATATATATATATATATATATATATATATATATATATATATATATATATGGAGCCATTAATGTGAGAAATCTATTTTTTGTGAAAATGTGAGAACTAATCTTAGCCACTAATTTTATCATTATTTAGTTTTGACCTAATGGCTAATATTAGTTAACTATATTTTTAAAAAATTTCAAACAAATTTAAAAAAAAAATCGAAAATTTAAAAAAAAAAATCAAAAAATTTTCGCATATGATGAAATATTTTTTTTCACATGTGAAGAAAAAAATTTCAAAAATTTTAAATTCGAAAAAAAAAATCGAAAATTTTAAATTTGAAAAAAAAAAATTGTAAAATTTTTTTTTCGAAAATTTTAAATTTTCACATGTGAAAATTTGTGAAATATTTTTCACATGTGACAAAAAAAAAATCGAAAAAAATGTTTTCGGAAAAATATGTTCACATGAGAAAAAAGATTCAGAATTTTTTTTTTCACATGTGAAATTTTTTTTTCACATGTGACGAAAAAAAATTTTGAAAATGTTTTTAAAATTTTTTGAAATTTTTCTTGAAATTTTCAGAAAATTTGGTTAACTAATATTAGCATTAGATCAAAGCTAAAGAAAGATAAAAATGAGTTGCTAGGATCACTTCTCCTTAAAATATGACTTCTCATTTGAACGCTTAACTATATATATATATATATATATATATATATATATATATATATATATATATATATATATATATATATTCCTAAATAAACCAACTAAATTTCTTAATTTTTGTATAATAAAATGTTTTGGTTTATACTTTCATAATTAGTTATTTCAATTCAAATGTATTTAATAGGCTAATTATTGTCTGAGTATTTGAGTTATATAATTGTATGTTTCCATCAATTTATCATCGAAGTTTTTAAAATTATTCGCCTTATTTGGCTTTTAATATTGTCTAGATTTATAATTTCATACTAATACATAACATTTTTTAGATATGTTTCAACTCATCATGTAACTTTATAATATATTTATTCTATAATAAATATATACAAAAAAATATGATTTTAGAAAAAAAAAAAAAAAAAAAAAAAAAAAAAAAAAAAAAAAACCTTTAAAACCCGCAAAACCGCAAAAACCACTCGGTTGCGGATTCTCACTTTTTTAAAAACCGCAGTTGCGGATGCGGTTCGGTTTTCACCAAAACCCGCACCAACCCGCACCACGCTCACCCTACCACCAACGTTCCAAAACAACATACCAAAACAATAGAATTACTTTATTTTTTTCGTCTTTGTAGATTAATCCATTGAGATAATTACCACTATTTCTTTTTAAGTTAATAATATGTCTTCACCTATTATATGAAATATGACATATGTTAATTACCACATAAAATTGTTTTTTTCCTTCACCATTAGTTGTTAACGTTGATTTTATACGTGAGCATAATATTATCTATTTAACTTCTCAAAACATCCATAAATTTTGCATCTTACGTCTATGATGTTTCTGAAAACCTAGAAATTCAAACACCCTTATGATTTGTTTTGTGAGGTTGATTTACTTTCGAGATCAATAAATATTTGTAAAATGAATACTGAATAAGTGATCATTTATCTTGTTTCTTTCATACCAATTCGCTTCACAGGTCTTTTGACCACATCACATATGTTGTTCACATAGGCGCGCGGTGGGTACCTCACCTGAGCATTTTCATAGATTCCAATTAGCTTTAAATGTGTACTTACGTGTCCCACGAAGGGTATGTTTGGCGAAATAGGCTGGGGATAGAGCTGGGGCTTATATTATAAACCGAAACTAAAATTTGTATTTTCATAAACTTGTTTGGCAAATGGGCTGGAGTTTTGGTTTATTATTGGAAAATTACTAAAAATAACATAATTAAATTAATTTTTGTATATGTTAGATATTTTTGTAAGTAAATATTTAATTTATTATTCAAAAGCTCCGAGCTAAATTTTTAGGCCCTTTTATGGGGCTAAAGTTTTAAGCCGGCTTATTTTATAAGCCCTTCTATAACCCGCATGACAAACGAGACTTATTTTTGTTGATATAAATAATGTTTAAAAACGTTATTAATATTCTTCAATAACTTTACGTTTTGATAATTACAAAATGCAAGCTAGATTAAATCAAGATTATGACATAAACAAGTATTTAGTGATAAATATTTACTTCTACAACTAATATCACTTAAGGTATGTATAAACAAAGCATTTTATGGATTATATGATCAAAGGGACATTTTCTTTTAATCACTAGATTTTTATAAAATGTCACTAAATATTTTATATCTTTTATAAATATTTTTGAAATTAAAGGAATATGTTTAATTCATTATAAATATATGAATTCAAATTTTCAACAAAAAATGACGAATTCTATTCAGAAAAATTTTCCTCACAAAAGGACAAAACTGGGCAACGTTCAGGAGGGGGCGGCCCCCTTAATTATACTAGGCGGCCCCTTTAATCATTAAGGGGACCGGCACGCTCCAGAACAGTGTTTTCTGGCCCTTTAAATACTAGATCATTCTACATATTTTTCTCACTTTTTTGCACTATAAACTTTCTGATTCCATCTCTATCTTCTTTCTAAAAAACCTTTGATCATATAACTCATAAGTCTTTGTTTCCAAGTGATCCAAAGCTTCATCCACACAAGTGCAAAAAGAAGAACACTCCTTCAACATCCATACATTATAGTAGTGTTGTGATTAGTTAGTATCATCTTGTAGTAGTGCTACTTATTTGTAAAGTGTTGTGTAATCTAGTTGATTGTAGATATTAGGTGTGTTGTAAAGTAATGTAGAACTTGAGAATTAGTTATGCATAGAAGAAGTTGTGAAGCTATCTTGAAGAAGTTGTGAATGTGTGAAGAAGACGTGAAGTCGTGAAGAAGTTGTGAGATTGGTTCTAGCTACGATTAGAACTCGACATTTAGCTTAGTGTCGTTAATAGGCGTAAGCCAAGGTGTGTAAGGTTTCTCCGCCATAAGGAGTTTGTTGACATAGTGAAGAAAACTATCGAGTGTGGTACTCGGGGAGTGGAGTAGGGCAAGGAAGGGGTCCTTGTAACCGAACCACTATAAATTCGCGTGTTGTGGTTTGATCTTTCTATCTCTATCTTTATTTCATGACATTACTGTACTTTCATTATTCGACTATACTTGTTTAGACTTGATTACACTTGTTGACATTTGAATTCATGTAAGATCGAATCAAAGTTTTTATAAATTCTAAAAGCTTTTCAAAACTAACACAAAAAGAACGTAAAACTATTCAACCCCCCCCCCCTTCTAGTTTTCCACAATTGGTATCAGGAGCCACGTCTAGCAAGATCTTTAAAATATATTGTATTTTAAAACTTGTAACGATCTATATAATCTGAAAAATATTTAGAAGGGCAATCTACGCAATGACCACCACTATTTGAAAGTGATGGATTTTTATATTGGAAAAATTGATTCGAAACTTATGTGAAATCAAAAGATCTAGATCTTTGGCATATTATTACTAATGGTGATTTTTTACCTATTCAAAATAACCCCGAAACAAGGAAAGATGAAATCGTACATTTTGAAAAACAAAATGATGATTTAAAAAGAAAACTTGCTAAAAATGATGAAGCAAAAATGGTTATTTACAATGCGCTACCACGTAAAGAATACGAAAGGATCTTTATGTGCGAAACCGCAAAAGAAATTTGGAACTCCTTAATAATAACTCACCAAGGTAATAGTCAAGTCAAAGATAACAAAATAGATCTACTTGTTCAACAATATGAGCAATTCACGATTCCGGAAGAGGAATCAAATGATAATGCTTTTGCAAGGTTTAACACTATCATCACAAGTTTAAAAGCACTTGATGAGAATTTTTCTAGTAAGAATTTTGTTAGGAAGTTTCTTAGGGCTCTTCATCCAAAATGGCGAGCCAAATTAACGGCCATTGAAGAATCGAAGAATTTGTCAACTTTACAACTTGACGAATTAATTGGGAACTTGAAAGTCTACGAAGTAATAATAAAAAAAGATTCCGAAATGGTCAAAGGAAAACGAGAGCAAAGCAAGTCAATTGCCTTGAAAGCTAGAAAGGAATCCAACAACGAAGATAACTCATCTTCCGAAAGTGATGACAAAGAATATGCCATGGCCGTAAGAGATTTCAAGAAATTCTGCAAAAGACGAGGAAGATTCGTTAGACAACCACATGATGAATGGAAAGCATCTCAAAAAAATAAAGATGACAAGAATAGCAAGAATGAAAGGAAATGCTTCAAGTGTGGTGATCCAAATCACCTCATTGGAAAGTGTCCGATGATGTCAAGAGATCAAAATCAAAGAGCATTTGTTGGAGAAGCTTGGAGTGATAGCGATGAAGATGAGAAAGAAACGACAAAGGAAGAGAAGTGCCTCATGGCGAAGACATCAAGCGAGGTACGTTCCGAAACCGAATACTTTAGTGATGAGAATTCATCATTAGATGAAAAAGATTTAGATAGTGAATATAATAGACTATACAAACTAGGACAACAAGTAATGGCTAAAAATAAATCACTAAAACGCATGAACAACCAATTGGAAAATGAAGTAATGGAACTAAAAATTAAAATACATCAACTAGAAAAAGGTAAAGAAATCTTTGAAGAATGTAAATTATGTGAAGAGCTTAAAAGTGAAAACGAAATACTTAGGGAAGAAATTTGCAAGCTTGACAAATTCAAAAATAGTAGTCACTCACTTAGTAAAATAATAAGTTTTCAAAGAGTATCCGGAGATAAAACCGGTTTAGGATTTAACTCAACCGAAGCCTTAACGAGTGAAATTACAAATGTAAAATTTGAAAGTGAACTTAATGAACCAAAATCTTTAAAATCTAATCCTAAGTATATACTCATTAATGATAGAAAAATACCTCTTGCCAACAATGAAGAAGTAAACTTTTTTTAAACAATTTTTAAAAACCGAAGTAGGATCTTCTAAACCTAAGACAAGATCCAAAACTCCACCACCTAGGAAACCAAATAACTCTCATCCTAGATCTAAAACACCTCAACCAAGAAGAAACCAAAATAGGCAAAATTACAATAACACTAGTAATCAAATGTGAAATTATCAACAAAGCTACAATCCTTGGGGAATACTACCACCTTTCATGGATCCTAGCCAAATGTTAAACATGTTTGGACCAAACAACTTTGGACCAAAGAGGCAATGGGGACCAAATAGCTAGATCAACATTCCTTATGGCCATCTTGAAGTTTTCTCACCATAGACTTTTACAAAGTCTATGTATCATCTTGAAGATCTTGAAGATTTTTGTTGAAGACCACTGGGTAAGCCATTCTCTCACAACTCATTGCCATGCTTAGATTAATACTCTTTGTTTGGTTGCTTTGCTTGCATAGATTTAGTTTATTATCTTTCTTCCTTTGTTTGTTCATATATATATATATATATATATATATATATATATATATATATATATATATATATATATATATATATATATATATATATATATATATATATATATATATATATATATATATATATATATATATATATACTTGCACATAACCTTGATAGATCTTTGAGCCAATGGATCGATAGCTTGCCAATGTAATCAAAAGCAAAACTATATGAAAAATCTCTGTATGCTTGTATCTATGCGGAATTTAAATACAAACACAATATACTAATAACACTTGATCCTCTATGGATCTTTTTATTAATCACTAAGATTGAAAACTAAAATCGTCTATCAAACATTCATCCTGATGTTCCTTTTATACTACAAGGAACCCTAACCTCTCTTACAAGAAAACGTCTAATCTAAGAATATAAAAGATATTACATATCTCTTCCTAAAATAAACTAAATATATCCTACAAAATAACTATATCCGCAGAATGTCCATCGTCAGCAGAATCCAGATCATCAGCAGAAACTATGTATGCTTCAGCAGTATTCTGTCAGCAGTATCAGTCAGCAGAAACTATCTTCTGACTTCAATAATTCCTAACAATTTCCGTCAAGAAAAATCCCACGGGATTCGTAAAAAGACGAACTTTTTTTTTCAAAATTTCCGTCAAGAAAAATCCCACGTGATTCGTAAAAAAATCTCACGGGATTCGTAAAAAAATCACTGGTGATTTGTTATTTTTAAAAAATCACAAGTGATTTGTAAAAATGAGTAAATAACTGTTTTATACTTTTATAGTTTTATGTCACATAAAAGATACTCAACAAGTATCTTTATGGATCACATGAGATTTTATATGAATCACAAGGGATTAGAGAGAATCACATGGGATTCTGTATAAATCCCATGGGATATCGTATAAATCCATGGGATTTTCATTCTGCTTTACCTAAAATGGAAGTACAAAATCACGCGAGATTCTGTATAAATCTCATGGGATTCTGTATGAAATCACATGGGATTCTGTATGATTTATCTTGTCGATAAACCACAAAGGATTCTTTATAAAATCACATGGGATTCAGTATGAATCCCATGGGATTCATTGAGAATCCCATGAGATTCTGTATGAAACCATAAAGTATGAATCTCAAGGGATTCATTGTAAGTAATATTAAATTTGATATACTAAGTATTTAAATTTGACGTCTATGTCTAATTTATGTTAACTTTTGTAATGTTTACAAAATATTTAAACAAAACGAATGGTTATAAATAGGAAAGTTGAAGGGGAGGTTGTAAATAAAAAAAAATATATCAGTAACTAAGGATGTTGAAAAGTCAAAAAAGGAAAAAGAAATTTTTTATCTTCCTCTTTCTCTTTCTTTTATTTTAACCCCTGTTCCCGGTTTCTTCCATTAAAATCACCATTACTGATATTGTTCATTTATGATCATAGCTAGGGCCTGGCCTGACGGCAACCATGTCCGATTATGTTATCTGGTCATTTTTTTTTCGTTTTCCTTTCATGTCGAGGATAAGGCCTTTCTGAGCAGTGGATTGGCCGTTGATTGAATGACCGTTGCCACATGGCGCGACGGTTAGGGTTTGGGACTGTGAAGCGAAACGGATGACGGAAACGATGCCGTGTGTATTTGAGGGTTTGATGACGGCGAGAGGGGTGGTGACGTGGAGGTTGCCGAAGTTGGTGGAGCCGGAGGTGGTGGTGGCGACGGTGGTGTCGATGGTAATGTAACGGAACTCGAAGTTGTTATTGGTACTGGTGATGGAATAAGCATTTTGTGGAAGTTGATGAGCAAGAGCAAATTGATCTACTGTGTGTAAGACTGTAACAGTGTGTGTGTTTGGAGGTTAGGTGAGTATATTAAATTTTAGATAATGACTAAAATGACACTCAATTTTTATTATTATTATTTTTTAATTAATCTAAACCATTGGATACAAGGGGATGGATGATTGAGATCTTGTGATTTATTCCTTATATAATTATTGTTTCGTATAGAACTTTTCTCATTGAAATTAATATATCGTACTACATTATATGTAGTGTCATGCATACATACATTCGGTTATTTTAAAATCTTTGGGTATTAATATTCTTAGTGTTTAATATATAAAATTTAAGAGATGGAAATGTACAACATAATCTATTATTACAACGAAAATCTATACATTAGAGATGGAAAAATACATAAAGATATTGAATATGTTACAATATTGTTACTTGAATAAAAATCACCACCTATGTGCATAAGGCGGGGATATATAGAACCTCTTAACATTATGTACGAAAACTATCATCAATTAAGCTGATAGCTCGCAGATTAAATTGATAGTGTTTTTGTTACTGCCAGAAGCAACCAAAGCCGGCTGCAAATCGTAGTCACGACAAAGAAGTATCAAATCATTGTCTTCATCCTTGTATTTTAGGCGAATCATTTCACTCTCTATCTTGAACCTTTTTGCCGCTTTGTTTTTCAGCTTCAACAATCCCTGTGAAATACAAAATCGGAACTGATGACGTATAGTCTATATATGGGCCACGAGCCCAAATATTAAACATTATTAAGTCCCAAAGCCACCATATGTGGGCTATTATAACTTGGGTCGCATTAATAATGGAATGGGCTCACGCAAGCCCAACCAAACTATATACGGAATAGATAGAGATCTTCTATCTTTGGAATGGATATCCTTAACCCGAATAAGCACCATGTGTGCTAAACGTAAGGAGCACGAACCCTACAAGGATTCTGCGCCTATATAAGGAATGACATAATTCTCATTAAAGGTACGATTCAAAACCCTAAAACTCTTTACGAGAACCCTAAATCGATTACTTACTCTCACGCCGGAGTCTAATCGTGGGAGACAATCCCACGTTAAGCCTAACGGTGTTATTTATTTTCTTAGTGCGCAGGTTTCAATCATTAAGAAGCGAATTGGTACGAGAGCAAGATCCCATAATCAGGAACGCTTAACTTTTGTATCAACAAGTGGCGCCATCCGTGGGACCCCTACTAAGAACTAAGGAACTAGAATGACGAAGAATAAGAATTCAAGCCAGCGGACTCCGCAGTTGAAAAAAACACGTGACCCCCAGAGGAAGAATCAACAAGATTCGACCCCTAGGCAAGCTGCTGGGACAACCAGCGCACCTGGTCACCAAAAGGCGGGTACAACCCAACCTCTTCCAGTGGTAGAACTGCCTATAAGGACTACCCAAACCACAGTGGTCCCAAGCGTTGAGGAACTCCAGCGCACCCTCTTCACTACTCCTCATCAAACCGTACCTACAGTGGACAACACTGTACCACCAGGCGCGCCTAACCGAGATAGGGCGCCCAATACTGAGGCAAATATTCTTGCAGCAACTGAGGACGCACCTGACCTAACATTGGGAAATTTTGTATCCCAAAATTATGAAACTCTAACCGCCCTCATGCAAGAAGAAGCAAGAAGAAGGTCGAGTGCGAGCCTTCAAGCCCGGCTCAATTTTGGTCCTGAACGCGAACCATCACCGCCGCGCCACCCACGAGGAAGACGCGCAGATAACGAAAAACGTACTACTATGCACGATAGCTTGGGTACGACATCTGATTCACAATACTCAGAGGAATATGAAGGCAGCGAAAGGAGCACTAATGTTCACTCCAGACTTGGCAGCCGAGGGATACAAGACCGATTAGGACCTCAACATTCACCAAGCCAAGGGTCCTCCAAATCTGGGAGCAAGAGAATTCACGACAGATTGGGAAAAAGAATATCCCCAAGTGAAAGCCCCTCAAGCTCCTCCTCTGAAGGAAGCCGGCGCAAGCGCCGAAAAAGAAACTACTCTTCCTCCAGCGACCCCTCAGACAATGAGGATAGGGAAACAGGACACTGGAAATCAAGAGGAAGACGCCGCGAAGAAGAAAATGAGGACCTATCTCTTCCATGGCGACGCCAGAAAATTGATGCGTTTACGCGACGCATCAGCGATTACTCCGACCACAAAAGGAGGCGCATGCCCACTAACGTGAAAACATATGATGGAACAGGTGATCCGGATGATCATCTAAAGGTTTTCGAATCAGCAGCTACCATCGAAAACTGGCTGCAACCTATGTGGTGCAATATGTTTAATTCTACATTGGTAGGGAATGCGCGCACATGGTTTAGCAAACTCCCACGTCGGAGCATCGGGGGGTTTGAAGAATTACGGAAAGCATTCCATCTCAACTTTACCCAAAGAAAGAAGTGCGCTAAAAACCCTGTTGAACTAGCCAGAGTAAAACAACGCCAAGGGGAATCAACCAGTGCTTTTATGAAACGCTTCAAGGATGAGTGCATACAGGTCAAAGCGTGTCCCGAAATTCTAAAAATTTCAGGGTTCATGAATGGGATTAACAACCCAGAACTTATCCGGAAGCTAAATGACAAAGTTCCCCAAACTTTCGATGAGCTAACAAAGCGCACAAGATCCTTCATACAAGGAGAAGCAGCCGCTGCGGACAGCAAAAAGGGTTACTCGAATTATAGGCAACCAGAACAACCTAAGAGACAATCCAATGATCAGAATAACAACCGCAGCAGGAATTACCGCAGTGGAAGAGACAATGACAAATATACCCCTCTCACAAAAACTCCGAGGGAAATATTTGTAACAGAAGGTGCAAATTTCCCAAAACCTCCACCAATGCGTACCGCAGAGGAAAAGCGCGTGGGGAATGGATACTGCGAATACCATGGTCAAAAATGCCATACAACTAACGAGTGCGTCCAGCTACGACAACTAATTGAAAAGTTAGTAAGGGAAGGCAGAATGGACCACCTTGTAAAAAACATCTAAGAGAGAAAGGACAAACAAAGGAATGGGGGCAAGAAAGAACCTCCCAAAGAAAAAGCTGACACCATATACATGATACAGTCATGGCAACGTAAGATAAAACAAAAAGTCAGTCAAAAATTCTCTCCAGAAAAAGAGATATCCTTCCCTAATCTAGCTGCGGACAACGCAGTGGTAGAACCTCTAACTATTGAAATACATACGGGGGGACATGATATCCACCGCATGTACATTGATGGAGGAGCATCCGCAGATATCCTATACGATCATTGTTTCAAAAGACTGCGACCTGAAATCCAAAGTCAATTGATACCAGCAACAACGTCGCTGACTGGATTCACAGGAGAAAAGATTTGGCCTATGGGGCAATTGCGCTTGCTAGTGGTTGTAGGAGATGAACAACACTCAACAGCAACATGGATAAATTTCATGGTAATCAAGTCTCCCTCACCATACAATGGCATCATTGGGAGACCTGGAATATCATCCATGCGCGCTGTGCCATCCACAGCACATGGGATGCTCAAATTCCCAGTAGAAGGAGGAGTCGTCACCCTCTACAACACAACAGTACCACCAAAAAATTGCAACGCAGTAACCACTGAGGTGGAGAATATTCCAGAACAGCGCACAGAAAAAACACCAAACCTATATTCACCCCGATTACCCGGACCAACAAGTTTCGATTGGAGGATCTTTATCTGACAAAGGTAAAGCAGCCGTGTGCGCACTTTTGCAAAAGAACCTAGACATCTTTGCATGGGAACCAAAACACATGACCGGAGTGCCACGCTCTATCACAGAGCATAAGCTACAAATCCGACAAGGATACCCTCCAATACGACAGAAGAAGCGCGGCCAGGCCCCAGATTGTGCAAAAGCTATTCTGGAAGAGGTACACAAACTCGTAGACGCATGCATTATGCGCGAAGTGTACTACCACGACTGACTCTCTAATCCAGTGATGGTAAAGAAGAGCGATGGCAGTTGGAGGATATGCGTGGACTTCACAGACCTTAACAAAGCATGTCCACAGGACTGCTACCCAATGCCAGAAATAGACTGGAAGGTAGAATCCCTGCGCGGATACCCTTTCAAATGCTTCTTAGACGCATACAAAGGGTATCATCAAATCCAGATGACAGTCGAAGATGAAGAAAAAACAGCTTTTCACACCAGTCAAGGGGTTTACTACTACACGAAAATGCCTTTTGGCCTAAAAAACGCAGGCGCAACATACCAACGACTAGTGGACACAGCTTTCGAGAAACAAGTGGGTCGAAACTTGGAAGTCTACGTGGACGACCTTGTCATCAAAAGCCACACAGAGGATGAATTGGTGCGCGATATCGAGGAAACGTTCAAAACATAGGGACAAATAAACATGAAGTTAAATCCCAAAAAATGCACCTTTGGCGCAACTGAAGGCATGTTCCTCGGATACTTAATAGAACCTGATGGAATTAAACCTTGCCCAGAAAAAACCAAAGATGTTATTGATCTCCCCTCACCGCGCACACTCAAAGAAGTCCAGTCGTTAAACGGAAAACTAGCAGGGCTAAACCGTTTCCTATCGAAGTCAGCAGACAAATCACTCCCTCTCTTCAAAACACTCACGAAGTGTACTAAAAAGGGAGATTTTCGCTGGACTGAGGAAGCAGAAGAAGCTTTCCAACAGCTAAAACAACACCTAGCATCACTCCCAAAACTTGTCGCACCGCGACCAGGGGAAGAGCTAATCATGTACTTATCTGCAACCCATGGAGCAGCTAGTGCAGTGCTATTGACAGATTGAAACTCCATCCAGACACCCATATACTTCGTTAGCAAAGCATTGAAGAAGACAGAGACTAACTACAGCGCCATGGAGAAGCTGGTCCTAGCCTTAGTATTCGCAGCTAAAAGGCTACGCAGATACTTTCAAGCGCATCTAATAGCTGTAATAACAGACCAGCCAATCAAACAAGTTATCTCTAAACCTGACGTATCAGGACGGCTACAAAAGTAGAGTGTCTTGTTAAGCGAGTATAACATCTCATATAGACCGCGCACTGCAATCAAGGGACAGATATTAGCCGATTTTATTGTTGAGAAGCCCGATACGGATAGTCCAATCTTAACAACCAAAACAGATCTGCAAGAACCCTGGATTCTGTTCACAGATGGATCCTCATGTGTGGATGATTCAGGCGCAGGCCTTATTCTCACAAATCCAGAAGGTATTGAATTCACCTATGCGATGTGCTTCGAATTCACAGCCATAAACAATGAGCCAGAATATGAAGCCCTACTAGCTGGACTGCGCATTGCAATCCAAATGGGTGTACGCAACTTGGAGGCAAACGTAGATTCTCGGCTAGTCGCTAACCATGTGCTAGGTGAATATGAAGCTAAGGATGAACACATGATCCAATACCTGGACAAGACCAAGTCCTTAATTAAAAACTTTGACAGGTTCACAGTAAAACAAGTGCCTAGAGGGGAAAACAGGAAGGCTGATGCGCTTAGCAAGATCGCATCCACGAGCTTTGCGCACTTATCAAAACAGGTATTGGTAAAAACCTTACAAAACAAATCAATCTTGGAGATGGAAGTATCCACAGTGATAGAAGAACAAGATCCTACATGGATGACACCTATCATTGAGTTCATTAGCAAAGGAGTTTTACCACAGGATCATAAGGACGCTCGAAGAATACGGTGCACAGCGCAACGATTTGAACTACGGGACAACATCCTTTATCGACGTTCTTTCTTGCAACCTTGGCTACGATGTGTCAGACCCCTTCAGGCAGACTATGTACTCCGAGAAATCCACGCTGGATCATGCAGCATGCACTCAGGGCCGCGATCTGTTATAGTGCGCGCTCTACGGTTGGGGTATTATTGGCCAACTATGCATCGCGACGCGCGCGATATGATAAAGAAGTGCAGCAATTGCCAAGTAAACAGGCCAATTCCGCGGCAACCACAACAAGAGCTAACACCCATTACCTCACCATGGCCATTTTACAAGTGGGGCATTGACATCGCAGGACCTTTCCAGTTGCAGCAGGAGGGCTAAAATTCCTCATCGTAGCCATAGATTACTTCACGAAGTGGTGCGCACAATTAAACATCACACAACACTTCGCTTCAGTAAAACACCGACAAACCAATGGTTTGGTTGAGCGAGCAAATCGCAGTCTAGGTGAAGGAATAAAAGCACGCCTTGACAGACACAAAGGAAGGTGGGTGGACGAGCTCTCACATGTCTTATGGGCGCATCGCACCACAATCAAAACCAGTACTGGAGACACGTTATTCTCCCTTGTCTACGGAACAGAAGCCATCATACCAGCTGAGATAGGAATGCCAACTATACGAACAGCAGAGGTCAACGTCACAACAAATAACGAGGAGCGGCGCATAGACTTGGACTTACTGGAAGAAAGACGTGAACGCGCAGCTATACGCGAAGCAAAGGCTAAGGCAAAAATGAAGAAGTATTATGATGCAAAAGTCAAACACACTTCCTTCAGGCCAGGAGACTTTGTATACCGCGCCAACGATGCGTGCCACGCAGAAGACACAGGCAAACTCGGACCTAAATAGGAAGGACCCTACGAGGTCACTGATGCGCTAGGCAATGGCGTATACAGGCTGCGCGATATGGAAGGTCACGGCCTAGCGCGCACATGGAACATCTGCAATCTTAAAAGATGCTATCTTTAGGCGAGGCTACGGCCAATACATAGACACCTTTGCACTTTAGGATGTGTCCAATAAGTGTTTGTTTTTTCTTTTCTTTCTTAGGAATTGTATTTTTATTTTTTCAAAAAACTTGCAAGTATCAATAAAATGTTATGGTTTCTAGCTAACTCCATAACGTAGTTCACTTTATTGCGTACATACTTATATATGTCAATATTGTTATCTTATATTTTTGCCTACATGGCGTGCATGCACTAATTAAGACCCACGAAAGCATAAAGGATGAGTAAACCTACTAATTCACTCGTTGAGTAAGAGGGTTGCAAACCCATCAACATTGGATCACGCATCCTCGCTAAGCACCTTACTTTTGAGACGTTGAGGTAAGTTTTATGTGCGCATCCCACGAAGGGTGCGCAAATATTAAGTACACCATACAAAGCTTAGCAAATAACGAGCCAAGACACTTGGTCAAATAATAAAACTTAGCAAACATTAATGCAAGTATATTTTTAAGTCACGCATTTAATTTATGCATAAAAGAGTATCTTATTCAACATTTTTACCCAAAATTACAAGCAAAAGATATACTTTGTTATTTATACGATAAATATACAAGCTACAACAGAAAAAGAAGCCTATATGCTATGACGATGCTCAGGGCTATCTTCTGGTGCAGCGGAACTCCCCGCCTCTTGAAGCTTTCTCAATAGCAACGCATCCTTGGGAGATACGGTCGGCACACTCACAGGAACCCCATCAGACCTGGGAATATGTGCAGCGCCTACACCGCATAAGACTGCCTTGCCCTTAATCCCTTTTTTCTGGGCAGCTCTCTGCGCGTGGCGCTCCAGTACCTCCTTCAGAGGAATCTCCCTGTCAAGGGCAAAAGGGTTCAACAGGTCACGAGGCTGCGCAAAAACAGGAACTTGCAGCTGCGACTCGTCAGGTCTAAGGAAGTAGTCTGTCTGCGCCTCTGCATCCTCCAAAATATGGCGCTCCAAGGTCAACCCTTCCATAATTACCTTTATGTGGTTGTCCTGGTCGCGCTCCAACCATGCAATATGAGGCAGCTCGAGAAGTTTCATCCCCTCCATGGCCTGCACCAGCTCGCCATACGCACTCGCGTTATAGCCAGGTACCTCAGTTAAGGCCTTGTTCAACAACTTAGCCTCATGGAGATCCTCCATAGCCTGCGACCTCCCACGCTCAACAGCGCACTGCACCACCTTCCCAAAGGCCCCCAACACCTCTTGGGACTCCAAAGTGCCCATAGCGGCCAGGCGCAGTCTATGACTGATCAACCACCTACATCAACAAGGACAACTTGTGTTAAAGAGAAACATAACAACAAAATATAATAAAGCATAAACAGCTGAAAAGGACGTACCTGCGCTCAGCAATGGTCGACATTAGATGAGGGTGTAACTTCTTATCATACTTTATGCTCAAGCCACGCAGCTTATTCTCCTGCACCTGAACAATCTCCTTCATGCGCTCCTTGAACTTAGCAATGTTCGCGAAGTGCTCCTCCTTCTTCTCCTCAAGATACCTTACTGCCCAAGTAAGGTTGGCCCTGAATTGATGGAGCTGCCCGCGCGCTTGCTCCAGCTCAGCCAACGCGGTCAACTTCTCACTCGTGACCTTGTCCGTATAAACCCTGAAGGACCCCACTTCTGCCTGCGCTTCAGTCAGCTGCGCACGGAGAACAGCTATCTCCTCATCTTTTTGGGCGAGAGTGCTACTCTCCCCGACGTACCTCGTCTTCAACTGAGCCACCAGCTCAGTTTGACGCGCAGCAGTAGCAGCCAACTCATCCATTAGTTGCTGCGCGGATACGCCCTCAACAACCTTTGCCTCCTCCTCCTCCTCCTTGTTTTCATTCTGAGGAGGGGCCACCGTCTCCACGAAGGCTCCATCATCCTTCGTTGCATCATTGCTACAATAGACAAAAAGCAAACTGTTAGAAAAATATTACGACAAGTAATATACATAATATGCGAAAAATTACTTACATAAATGGCGAAGCCTCGGCAGCCTTCTTATCCGCGCCAGGAGCGGATGTCTCTTCCTCTGCAGATGACTCTGCATCTCAAATAAGGTGGCGTCGTCTCTTAGAAGTACCACTGCTACCAGGCTCTCCTTTGCGCTTTAGATTCTGCGCTACCTCCTCCTTCAACACCTCCTCAGGTTTCAGGATCTCTACACTATCCGAAGATTCAGAGTGCACCTCCTCCACATGCGCCATCTCTACATTTGGCGCCACGCTCTGAACGGGCGTTACTTGGAGAGGCGGCGTATCTTCGTGGCCAACATCCCCTAGCACAGTCAGATGACCCTGGGTCGCTTCCAGAAGTGGCTGCTCGTTCTCCCTCAGAGGGCGCACCCCCACAGTCACCTGCTTTGGCTTCTCTAACTTCACCACATCAAACAGATCCATCTCTGCGCACACAAAAACAAACAGCAAAAGAAGGGATTAGTTACTAAACGTGTGCATATAGAAATAACTTACATGATTATAAGCAGAAGGGACGAACACCCACCCCGGCCTTCCTCATCAATGAAGGTTGGCACCTCGTCAACACCACCGAAGTAATTGCGACTCAACCCCACATGCATAAAAAACTCCTCCGGATAAGGGTTAATGGGAATGCGGTTGGCATCAAGGGTCTGCGCATCGGTCAAACTATAGGAACCGGGTGTGGGGCGCCCATCTCTTAGCAACGTGTCTTGAGTATAAAACTCAAAGGGTGATGGAAACACTACGTCATCAACCCAGAAAAAGTACTCCCTCCAACGCCTCAGGGAGTCTACCTTCTCAGTATAACACTGAAGCGCCCCCGTGCGCTTCACAAAGGACACCCATCCAAGCGACCACGTTGTGTGGTAGAAAGCGCGGAACAAGGCAATGGTCGGATCTATCGCAAGTAAACGGCAGTTTACCTCAAAATTCGAAACCTTAGCCGCACCTATACAGTGCAGCTGTGAGATGTGAAGACGATAGTGATTGAGCAAATCGCTCAGGAAAATAGATATCGGTACGCGGTAATTCGCGTACTCAAAAAAACGCGTGTATAGTCCTATTTTCCCTTCGGGGAAATCAGCTATACACGCATCAACGTCTGGAGCCTCTGGATGCACATCCAGAGGAATGAAGTAGTCAGACGAAAACTGACGCACATCATCCTCACTCATCGCAGAGCGAAAATTCTCTAATTGGGCAACCATTTTCATAAATTTACTAAGATACGCACACAAATTTACCTAATAAAACAGTTACTTTCTTTGCAAAAAAACGCTTTGAAGAAGTGTGCAAGGGTGAGTATGTGTTTTTACTGTGTGTTGTGGGTAAAATGGGGGCGGTGACTCTTATATAAGGAGACAAAAAAACCCTAGATGACGCCTACGTGGATCCCACTCACAAAACGTGTGGCTAGAAACCGAAACGGTACATGCACTTTTTCCCGTTTTCCGAGGGACACGTGGACAAAACCCCCGATTTTCGAGGCATGTCTTTGAAATATATATGACTAGGTACATTATACTCAGTATTGGGCGGCAATATTTCAAAGTTCTCCCGCCACGCTTACCGCTGTTGTGACTAGTTTAGCATCCGCGGCTATGAGCCGCGCACACTAGACTGGGGGGGACATGATGACGTATAGTCTATATATGGGCCACGAGTCCAAATATTAAACATTACTAAGACCCAAAGCCACCATATGTGGGCTATTATAACTTGGGTCGCATTAATAATGGAAAGGGCTCACGCAAGCCCAACCAAACTATATACGGAATAGATAGAGATCTTCTATCTATGGAATGGATATCCTTAACCCGGATAAGCACCATGTGTGCGAAACGTAAGGAGCACGAACCCTACAAGGATTCTGCGCCTATATAAGGAATGACATAATTCTCATTAAAGGTACAATTCAAAACCCTAAAACTCTTTACGAGAACCCTAAATCGATTACTTACTCTCACGCCGGAGTCTAATCGTGGGAGACAATCCCGCGATAAGCCTAACGGTGTTGTTTATTTTTTTAGTGCGCAGGTTTCAAGCATTAAGAAGCGAATTGGTACGAGAGCAAGAGCCCATAATCAGGAACGCCCAACTTTTGTATCAACAGGAACCTTTTGATATCCTCTCCGTAAGTAATCGTCACTTTTGTGCCTCTTTTACGCTTTGTGCCTTTTTTTAAAGGGTTGCTCGTTTCTCCATCACTAAGGGTGTCCATCATGTACAATGGTCTTTTAATAATATCTGGTTCTTGATTGTTTAAGCAGAGATCCATAGGTGGTCCAACAACTTCTATGGATGACTTGTCACCTAGTTCAAATCCAGAAGTAACCTCAAGGTTATGCTTCAACATTTGGACCAAGTTCAATAAGAGTTTGCTTTCTTTCATGTGCGATGGGAGAAAAAACTCTAACACATAGTCGTTGTTGCTTTCACACCCATGCAGATAGATTGCGAAGCAGCTAGTTAACCCACTCATCCGTGCATAGTGGACCAAAGGGTAGACGTCTTCACTGAGTTTTGTTACATCTTCACAAAAACACGACCCACCGGATGACAAGGCCTTGCTAACAAAGCCACGAGACTTGTCCAAGTGTTGTTTCTTACATTCTTCTCGAAAAGGCCACAAGCCCAGGTCTTGAACATAATATGGTAAAGCACATGTTGACATTCAAACTTTCCCAAGGCATCTACAATCATAACTATTACAACTCTTTTCTCAAACTTGTTCATAGGAAGCAACACTAGTGAATGGGGACGGAGCCCACGTCTGAGCAAGTGGTAATTGGTGAGTGTCACACACAACTTTCAGAATATTGAATATTTTTTCCAATTCATTAGCACCGTTCGAATTAGCAACTAATACCAATTGATGCTAATTCGACCGGTGCTAATTTGAGAATTGAACGAAATTGCTTTAGTCATTGCTAAATTAGCAACAAACATTCATGGTCATTTGAAGAAATAGCAACTAATTTTTTTGTTGCTAAAAAAATTGCAACTTTGTTAACAATTTCGTTGCTAAAATTAGATGCTAAATTCACAATTTAGCAACGATTTCTCTATTGTTGTTAAAATAATTGTTGTTAATGGCATTTTTTCTAATAGTGATAGTCGTAATAGTGGAATTTCATTTAACAAATCAGCCATGCACAACTTACATTTGAAGCAGGATCATCCAATACTTGTAGGCATGTGAGTTTTTGTGTCTGCCAAGTTAACAACATTTGGAAATTAGTAACTATAGACGAGTACCCGTGCATAGCAACGAGATTTTATAGCGACAGAGAGTAATGATAAAAAAAAGTTTATAGGTTATAAATGAAAAATAATAAAAGTTTGAAGATTTGGGAATTAAACATAATGTTTTGAAACCTGGTTCGACCCGGGTGGTTTAACCGGTTGAATCGTTCCGGTCGAAAAATTGATCGATTTAAACCGGGTCAACTTGCTAGGTTGGGTCGAAATTGGGTCAAATTAACCGGTTCAACCCGTCGGGTTTGAAGCGTCCCGGTTCAACCCGTCGGGTTTTGAAGCGTCCCGGGCCAACCCGGTTTGTAATTTGTATTAATTGTTTTAATTGATTATAAATGAAAAATAATAAAAGTTTGAAGATTTGGGAATTAAACATAATGTTTTGAAACCCGGTTTGACCCGGGTGGTTCAACCGGTTGAACCGTTCTGATCGAAAATTTGGTCGATTTAAACCGGGTCAACTTGCTAGGTTGGGTCGAAAATGGGTCAAATTAAACCGGATCAGCCCGTCGGGTTTGAAGCGTCCCGGGTCAGCCAGGTTTGTGATTTGTCTTAATTGTTTTAATTAGTTGTACAATGTGTATAAATCATTGTACTTTTAATTAATGGGGTGTTTTAATAAGAGTATTAATTACATTTCATAATTTCATTTAATAAGATTTTATAACATTTCACATTCCTTGACTTTTCACTTTTCACTTTTCCACTTTGACCATTTTTCCATTATATGTAGTATAGATATGTGCAAGGAAGAGTAAACTAGATTACAATACAACAGAAAACAAGACTTATTAGCGAGTTATAAAGATTACATATATATACCTTCAGTGCCGTCTCAAATTGTTGAACCTCGTAGTCAAAACTCGTATACTTTGAAGAAGCCAACAATTCAAGAACACCAACACAAAATCTTGTAGTTGAATCGAACACTGGTAAAACCAAATATCCATGGAGATTGCAACGAATCGCACACTCTTGTTGTGGAAAATCTTTTGGTTTGTAATTAGTAATATCAGAAGTCCATTCTGGCAATCTTTGCCTAAATACTCGAGCAGGAGGACTAAGGAATTCTTCTTCTTCATGATCCTTATCAACAACATAAAGGTTGTGTTGAGACACCCTTCTATAGGAAAGAAGTCTTTCATCATGATTTACACCTAGACCGAACGGTTGATCTATAGTTGTAAGTAGTTGGTGTTCCCCAACGACACAAGGTGACCAAAACTGAACAAGAACACGTTGCTCGCGGAAAGTTAGCAACTTTAGGACAGCTTTGATCTTATCCTCTATCTGATTATGTGGGTCGATTTCAGCAGCCATCAGCTCATAATCTATATTTCAGAAAAATGACGAACCCAATCAGAAGCATGCACACAAATCTTAAATTACACAAATATTGCAAGTTTCTAGTTATAGCTCAAAATTATACGAGTTGACTAGAAAGAAAGATATACCACCAGTAGTAGTAGATTGAGAAAGTTCATCAGCTTTTCCAAAGACCCAAAGTGGAGTCAGGTATCTCGACTCTCCGGAAAATGCAACTGAAGGGGGTTCAGAAGACATGTTCTTATTCAACGTATCATTAGTTGGAGTCATACCCAAACCAAATGATTTGCGCGCCTTCATATGAAAAATCAACAGAGTGAAGGTGTGAAAACAAGGGCATAAAAATAGAACAGATTTGAGATTTCTGTGAGGACCAGGGTTTAAAGTTTAAACTATATAAGGACACGTGGGACCCATAAAAAAATGTGACGTCTCAGCTTTGAACCTCAACCATTCTTTTACTTGGTATCATTTAGAGTAAATTGCAAAAATGGTCCTTAACGTTCCACAAAATTGCAAAAACGGGACCGAGACAAAAAGTAGCGCAAAAAAGCCACCCACGTTCCACATTTTCGCAAAATCGCCACTTAGAGCCCTTTTCCGCTAATTTTCCCGTTAAGTGCCACGTAGTTGAGGGTAGTATCGTCATTTTACTGTTCATCGGGTACTAAGCTAGTGACACTGTAGCTTGAGGGACTAAATTTGCAAGCGATTGTTTGCCTTTTTTACAAACGGTACAATATCTAGTCCCAGTTAAATATGAACGTTGCAGCACATCAAAGTTTCACACTTTCCGAAATCCGGCAAAAAATATGGTCTTGATCTGTGACTGTGGGAAACAAGCAACAATCAAAACAAGCTGGACAAACAGGAACCCAGGACGACGATTCTACTGTTGTCCTTCATGTGGGTTTATTGGATGGATGGATCCTCCAATGTGTTGCCGAGCAGTTGCTGTGATTCCTGGCCTGTTGAGGGCGAGGAACGAGCTTGAAGAAGAGTTGGGGGAGCAGGTGAGGTTGATGAGGGAGAAGGATCAGCGGATTAAGAAGCTCAACAAGTTTCTTATTTTTAGTTGGCTCTTTTTTTTCATTGCCATTAAGTTGCTTTAGGTGTGTTGACATCTTTTTGGGTTATATCATCACAGGGTATAAGGTCATCCCTGGTTTGTATTGACCTTCATGTTAATAAAAAGTGTTTGATTTTAGCAGTATAATGGGATCATCGTTGTTTTGGTTGTCCTTGTTATTATAAGAAGACAAATGTAGTCAATATTACAGAATCAATATGCAGTAAACTTGGTTTCTGGTTCCTTATCAACTTTGACTTACAAAAAGTCAAAACAAGTTTGAGTCATTCGGTATACTTATGTAGTGGGCATGTTGGGTCATTGAATATACGTAAGTATATGATGATGGCAAACCACAAATTGTGCACAACATAATACAACAAATAAGTATATGCTGATGGCAAACCACAAAATTGTACACAGCATTATGCAGCAAATAATGATGGTAAACCAAAATGAAAACAAATACCATTCCTGATTAATCAATTCTAAAAAAAAATCACGTACAAATTATTGTCTAGAAGACAGAAACTCAGTTACACAATCCATACACATTCATTGTGTTAAAACACATAAACAAATAACCAACCAAAGGTTATTGCACCATCACAATTATGTTGACTCACTTGGCGATTTTGGCTTTTCTCTTGATCCTATTCTTCCTTTGACCTCCACCATTCCCAGTAGATTGTGATACATGACTTGCTTGTGTTCCAACTTGATGACTTGGCCCTCCTGCTACCTCACTTGCTTGTGTTCCAACTGGCTGACTTGGCCCTGCTCCCACAACAGTCCCTCTACACATCGCTCGAATCCTTTCTTGGTCACACTTTTCAATCCTAATATCTCTTCGGGACTCCAACGCATAGATTCTGAGCTTATCTTTGATGTCCTTGGGGTGTTTAAATGTTTCTGTTACAAAAAACTCTCCCTTCTTGACATTCGGCCTACCCTCATACTCCTTCCTTATTTCTTTTAACCTTATCTTGCGTAGGGTGACAAATTTGTTATTATTGCCTTCTTCATCACTATGAAAATCATCATCAAAGTTATAGCCACTATCATGATCCGTATACTCCGCCATACACTTATCAGCTAACTTTGCTACATTCTCAAAGTGGGGATCAAAATTAAACTTAAAGTCCGTCATTTCCACTTGTGGCTCAATAGGGGCTGTCACATCATCCTCTTCATCTTCAAACTCAGACACATGTACACCATGTTCTTCCTCGTTTACCTGCTGTGTTGAGGTGCCCACATCATCCCTTTCAACATCATCGATTTCAACATCATCCCTTTCCACATCATCCCTTTCCACTACTTCTAAATCAACATAGTTTTTGTTGAGCTCTAAAACCACATCCTCACTCTGGTCAAGTTCTGCAACCATGTCTGTAATCAAGTCGTCTCCCACACCAACATTATCTCCAGGACTGGCAAACTGGTACAAGTCCTCATCTGTTGAGATTGTTGCTCAACTTGTTCTGGGCCATCAACGCCACTTACAGGTTGTTGCGCAGCATGATTGTTTGTGTCACCAACAACTCGGCTTACATGTGGTTGCGCAGAAGGAGTGTCTGTAATCAAATCGTCTCCCACACCAACATTATCTTCAGCTTGTTGTTCTTGACCAGCAATCATAGGCACAGGTGATTGACCATTGGTACCATCAATTGAAGTCTCAGCTTGTTCTGGATCGATGGTAGGATCATTTGAAGGCTCCACCCATACTTCATCCGTTATTTTACATTTTCGTCCTCTTTTGGGTCTTCTGCGTTTCAACTCAACATACACCTCAATCTCTCTATGCGTTGGAATCAAATCCAACATATCCATCACATCCTCATCAGACTCCAACGGGTACAACCCAACATCCAACGTCTCGCCTGGTATCCTATAATAATAGCCTGCAACCCCACCTTTCACACCTATGTCAGCTACCAACTCTTCAAAGGCGTAAAAGCTAAACAAGTCATAATCCACACATTCATACCACGAAATAACTGGATCAACATACATCCTTCCTTGTAGTGGCGTAAATTTTCCACCGTGGGTTACTTTCAGAGTGAAGTAGGTCGGCTTTGATGTTGTATGCAAACAATAAACATCAACACACACACACACACTAACAACATGAAAAATCAACTTAATGTATAATCCACATTCTATTCGTACTGTTCATTACAATCACATATCACTGTAGATAAAAAAATCGATACAATTAACAATACCCAAAACATACCGTAAAGTTGTTGAAGATTAGGGATCGGGGACGATCGTTCGCTGTTTTTCCCAAATAAACTAACCATCTTCTTCAATTTTTCCCGGTACGGAAATCGTAATTGGAAACTTTAGGGCAAAAAATGCGATTGACTTTGGGCAAGGGAGTGTTTGGATCAGGGGATTAATGTGCTTGTTCGGTGGGTCTAATATTGTTTTAGGCGGGAACCGTGAAATGACGATACTACCCTCAACTACGTGGCACTTAACGGGAAAATTAACGGAAAATGACTCTCAGTGGCGGTTTTGCGAAAATGTGGAACGTGGGTGGCTTTTTTGCACTACTTTTTGTCTCGGTCCCCTTTTTGCAATTTTGTGGAACGTTAAGGACCATTTTTGCAATTTACCCTATCATTTATTTATCTATTTATTATTTTTAATTCTCATTTCTTTATTTTTTCGTGTTTGTAGTTTAATCCTTTGATACAATTACCGCTGGTTTTTTAAGTTAATGTCTTCACCTAGTATATGACATATGTTAATTACCACATAAAATTGTGTTTTTTGTTCACCATAGTTGTTACACATGAGCTGAATATTATCTATTTAACTTTTCTAAACAAAATAAGCTTTTAATCAATACTGAAAATAAAAGACTTTGGGGTCTAATGTTTTTCGTTAACATCTTTTCAAGGGAAAACAAAAAGTTTAACTATTATGAAAAAAATAATACATAATATAATTAGATATGTATAATATTAATTGACATATACTAAATCGGAGGTCCCTCACAAATAATGACTTTGTGCGGCTGTCCCCACTTGCACATGCTAATCAACACCACTGCTTACATTGTATTGTTTTTTGGTTCAGGAGTTCGTATAAAACGATATAGTACAAATTATTGTTTCTTAATGATGGAACAAATTTAAATACAAAACTTTAAGTCAAGTCATGGATACATATAATGAACATTTTCAAAACATCCATAAATTTTGCATCTTACGTCTATCATAGTTTCTGAAAACCTACAAATTCAAACACCCATAAGATTTGTTTTTTGAGGTTGATTTACTTTCAAGATCAATATATATTTGCAGTATGAATATATAGTGAATAAGTGATCATTTATCATTTTTCTTTCATACCAATTCGCTTCACAGGTCAAATGACCACATCACATACAGGGGCGCAGCTATTAAGGGGCCGGGGGCGCTTGACTATTCGAAATTTTTTTTGCGATGTAAGGGTATATAGTTTTCGTGTAGAAAAATTTCGGTATATTCGGTTTCGACCACCCAAAATTTCGGTATTACCCGAAAAATAGCATTAGGAAAAAAAAATTTAAATCCCGACCCTCACTCAAAAATTTCTAGCTTCGCCACTGATCACATATGTAGTTCACAACTTCACATGGGCGGTGGAATTAAATAAATGAATAGTATATGTATTGTTTTTATGTTTTGGTTTGTAATTAAACAATATCTTTTATTTGTGCATGCTTTTGTCGACCACCAACGTACGTTTCTTTCTTTTCATGTTTTCATGATGCTTGGGATAAAGTATAAAGTATAAGGCATTGTACACCTTTATGTGGAATAAAGTATAGGCATTGTAGATGTCACAATGTTGGATGACTATTTTTTTTTTTTTTTTTTTTTGTTAAAGGGTTATACCCGGTGAAATATTAAACTGCGTTTAGTTGGAGAATAATAAGGCTAGTGACAGTAATGATCGACGACCGATTGATCCTCTTAGTGGGTCTTTTTCTCTATCGATCGCGGACGGTTTTTTTTGGATATGGGTCGCAGGCAAGACCGAATTTTAATTTGTGTTGTGTGTGTTTTATTTAATTAAAAAAGAATATTTGTGGGGTATGTTTTTTGTAGTGTAGGTCGCTCTTACTGGGGCATCCAATCGCTGGCGAGAGAAAGCTGACGTGGCAGAGAAAAAGAGGGGGATTGAATCCCCTTATTGTGTCCAGCCTAAGGTGGACGGAGAGAATATTTATATACGGGGCTAACCTTAAGATGATTGAGGTTTAAACGTTATTTAAAGGCCGGCTAATTATATCACTACAATTTGAGCTATCTGGAGCATGCTAATGCTTTCAAAACAAATTTGAAAGAAAACGAATTAGAAAGTTGTTATTAAGTTAATGGGATGATAGACAATAAGAGATTTGTTTCGTGTGGACTTTGCGATATTAAACTCGATGCACTTTAACGTATATACTACAATCCTATATTATTGTTACTCTGATAATTTAAGTTAAAAATGATACATTGATGCATGCACGAAATGTGTTTAGAATGATTTTCTTAAAATTATATAGAATTTTCTTCACACAATATGCTAAAGGTTGAAGATTTAGTAGTATTTAGTTTTGTTAGATTAATTATTTGGTTTATTATAATTAATTCATAATGGATCGTGGACTAGACTGAACCGATTAACATGTCTGATGTCATGAATCTTGAATGAAAAGAAAGTTGTAGTTCAAATAAATATAATATGAGTTAAGGAAGAGTTGGCCTCCTTCCCTTTACCAAATGTCACAATCTTTGAACAGCTACAAACAATAATTTAGGTAAGCATTTCCGATTAAAATAATCATGTGAACAAAGAAACGTGATTATTAATACATATAAATCAAGATACAGTGTTTGTGACGAAATGCTTAAGTGTATCTTTTACGTGGAATAAGCTGCATATTTCATTGGGGATAAAAATTGTTAATTTGTTGATTCTATAAAGGTGAAGATCGGTGGGATCACCCTGGTCCCATGCATCCTAAAGATGCTAACCGGACTTTTCCCAAGGACCCGGCCCCAGGCAATGAGCACCTGTCCCAGTGACTGTACTTATCAGGAGGTGGGCTATGAACCCTGGCCATTTTCTAAAGAGGCCCCTCGTTGACCAAAGCATTTGCGGTGGGAGGATGGTATCAACAGAGCATGTGGTCCTACCCCCATGTGAGGATTTCTCGGTAGGTCACCAAAACCGGTACTACTCTCGTTATGGTGTGGTTATGCGTGTGTACGTTACTCAAATTTACATGGCAACTTGGTTGTATGAAAATAGATATACACAAGAACAACTACAAAAAATAGTATATATTGTCTTAGTATGGTAAGAGGTTGCAAATATTTAAATTTGTATATAAATGAATTGACAAATTTTGAAAAGATTAAAAAAGTGTAGTTGAATGATTTCACTATGCAACCGCATAAGCCCATCTCCATATCAATATAAAATTTTTAAAATAAAAATGTCAATGCATAGGTGTTAACATGGGGATCCAGAACTAGAAGATAACTGCTGGAATCTAACCACTAGCTAAGTCTTCTTTATGTGTTATAGTTTACGAATCATAATATATAACTTTAAAAAGTTCGAAAGCTTATGAATAATAAAACTTGGTTCATAATTGTATTATAGGTATAATATAATAAATAGTTGAGACGAAATTTCACAGTTCGTCCTTAAAGTTGTCGCGATTCGCGCGTTTGGTCTTTAAACTATTTTTTTGCCATTTTCGTCCCTGAACTCTTCAAACGACGGCGCATTTGATCCCTGGAACCGCGTTTTGGCTAACCATGGTAAGTTTGCTGGTTAAAGTTTCTTGTGAAATTACTAAAATACCCTTTATTTTCTCTTAATTTACCAAGGCATTTAACAAAACACTTATGCGAACCAAAAGTCTTATGCGAACCAAAAGTCTTAATTCTATCTTTATCACCAAATCGATTTAACAAACAATTCTCATTAGAGCAACACCGTCTCTTATTCTATCTTTATCACCAAATCGATTACTCTTTTCCTCCGCAGCCGCAACTCCGCCCAATTCTCATCGGAGCAACACCCCTTCACCACCGTCTAAAAACTTTTTCCGGTAGGTATTTTAATTGGCATTTTCGGTCCGGGATTATGAGTAGGGAAATGAGTCAGGGTGTTCAATAGGGTCGGGAATCCGGTTCATAGGAGTTATGTGGATGATTTGGAGAATGGTAAAGAGAAAAAGGCGTTGACTTTGTTTCCCGTTGGTGATGACTGAAGAATTTGGGTAATTTCTTAATCTTTGTTACTAGTAATACTTAATGTTTGTGAGGAGTGTGTTCGTGAGGAGTGTTCTAAGTAGACCAATATTTACAAAAAAAACTCTCAACAATGAAAGATTCTGCAGCAGCAGCAGAAGAGACAGTGGGAAACAAATAATCTTCAAAAGCTACACTAATGAATTTCCATCCGAAACCAATATGGAACTTAAGCTTAGTAGTAAAATAAAGCTGGAAACACCAAAGGGGTCAAATGGAGTTGTTGTGAAGAACATGTATTTGTCTTATGACACTTACATTCGTATGCGTGATCGTCACGACTCTTGGATTCCTTCTTTTGACCCTGGCTCTGTATGATCACTGCTCTCATTCTATTAATACTCTACAATACAGTAGAAACTCTGTAAATTAGTATCTATCAATTAATAACTTTAGGTGGTCCATAGAGTATTAATTTATAGAATTTCTTCGTTAACGTATCTTATGATCAAATTGTTAGATTACATGATTTGTAGTAATTCCTATGATTGTTGTAGCTAGTTGGGTACTTGGGTTGTTTAGGGTAGTTTGTATTGTTGTATTGTGAAGGGTCTTGGTAGAGAGTCGTTTGGATAGAAGTATCATTTGCGTTGTTGTTGCAATTTGTAGGATCATGACAGGAGGTATTTGGTAGAAATTGTCGTTTTAAGGTTGTTGTAACTCTTAACTTGCTAATTCGTTATGAACATATGTAATTGCCTTACAAGAAAATAAAATAAAATAATGGATCAGATTTTCCTCATTTAGGTTACTCAGGGAGGGCAAGTCTTTGACTCATATGCACCTCGGAAGGATTAAACGACCTCTTGTGAGGGCACATGCATGCCTTACCGCTAGGCCAAGTTATATTATGGATTGTGGCAAATTTAAAACACGTTGCAAAGTTAAAACGTCAATATTTACAAATGTATAGTATATGCAGGTTTATGTCTGTCTGTGTGTGGTTTGCTTGTTTTTGCTTGTTTTTTCTTCTTAGAAACAAGTACTTATTATTATCTTATTATAAAAATACGTACTTCCATAATAGTGTTTGAATTTGCATATTTATCAGTGATACTCAGAAACACTAATAAGGACTTCTAAATAAGCAGATAAGCGGAAGCAGTTTGGATAATACAAAACTGCTTAAGAGTAGAAAAGCTTAAAAAATAAGCAATCCCAAGCACCCCCATAGAGACACATATGTGTTTACACCGCTATACTAATATGTATGGCTGATTAAATGCATACACATATATAGATGCACTAACTATGCTAGGAAATCAAAATGAAGAATGCGTAGTCCTGGATTTACGCTACAAAAATTCATGATTTGGGCCTTTCGTATGTCTTGGTTAGAGATGTATGTATCTGTGCATTCATGTCTAGAGACAAATGTTCAGCCTACTATCTTCAAACATTTTGAAGTTAAAATTGTGTCTTATTACATACAAGTGTTAGGTATTTATTTATATAGTTTGAAAATATGCAGTAATGTGGTGATACAATGCATCTTAATATCATAGAACACCCACCTCAGCAGTGTAACATTTTTCTCCTACCCTGTTGAGGGCGAGGAACGAGCTTGAAAAAGAGTTGGAGGAGCAGGTGAGGTTGATGAGGGAGAAGGATCAGCGGATTAAGAAGCTCAAAAAGTTTCTTATTTTTAGTTGGCTCTTTTTTTTTCATTGCCATTAAGTTGCTTTAGGTGTGTTGACATCTTTCTGGGTTGTATCATCACAGGGTATAAGGTCATCCCTGTTTTGTATTGACCTTCATGTTAATAAAAAGTGTTTGATTTTAGCAGTATAGTGGGATCATCGTTGTTTTGGTTGTCCTTGTTATTATAAGAAGACAAATGTAGTCAACATTACAGAATCAATATGCAGTAAACTTGGTTTTTGGTTCCTTATCAACTTTGACTTACAAAAAGTCAAAACAAGTTTGGGTCATTTGGTATACTTATGTAGTGGGCATGTTGGGTCATTCAATATACGTAAGTATATGATGATGGCAAACCACAAATTGTGCACAACATAATACAACAAATAAGTATATGCTGATGGCAAACCACAAATTGTGCACAGCATTATGCAGCAAATAATGATGGTAAACCAAAATGAAAACAAATACCATTCCTGATTAATCAAGTCTAAAAAAAAATCACGTACAAATTATTGTCTAGAAGACAGAAACTCAGTTACACAATCCATACACATTCATTGTGTTAAAACACATAAACAAATAACCAACCAAAGGTTATTGCACCATCACAATTGTGTTGACTCACTTGGCGATTTTGGCTTTTCTCTTGATCATATTCTTCCTTTGACCTCCACCATTCCCAGTAGATTGTGATACATGACTTGCATGTGGTCCAACTTGATGACTTGGCCCTCCTGCTACCTCACTTGCTTGTGTTCCAACAGGCTGACTTAGCCCTGCTCCCACAACAGTCCCTCTACACATCGCTCGAATCCTTTCTTGGTCACACTTTTCAATCCTATTATCTCTTCGAGACTCCAACGCATAGATTTTGAGCTTATCTTTGATGTCCTTGGGGTGTTTAAATGTTTCTGTTACAAAAAACTCTCCCTTCTTGACATTCGGCCTACCCTCATACTCCTTCCTTATTTCTTTTAACCTTATCTTGTGTAGGGTGACAAATTTGTTATTATTGCCTTCTTCATCACTATGAAAATCATCATCAAAGTTATAGCCACTATCATGATCCGTATAATCTGCCATACACTCATCAGCTAACTTTGCTACATTCTCAAAGTGGGGATCAAATCAAACTTAAAGTCCGTCATTTCCACTTGTGGCTCAATAGGGGCTGTCACATCATCCTCTTCATCTTCAAACTCAGACACATGTACAACATGTTCTTCCTCATTTACCTGCTGTGTTGAGGTGCCCACATCATCCCTTTCAACATCATCGATTTCAACATCATCCCTTTCCACATCATCCCTTTCCACTACTTCTTCTAAATCAACATAGTTTTTGTTGAGCTCTAAAACAACATCTTCACTCTGGTCAAGTTCTGCAACCATGTCTGTAATCAAGTCGTCTCCCACACCAACATTATCTCCAGGACTGGCAAACTGGTACAAGTCCTCATCTGTATGTTGAGATTGTTGCTCAACTTGTTCTGGGCCATCAACGCCACTTACAGGTTGTTGCGCAGCATGAGTGTCTGTGTCACCAACAACTCGGCTTACATGTGGTTGCGCAGAAGGAGTGTGTGTAATCAAATCGTCTCCCACACCAACATTATCTTCAGCTTGTTGTTCTTGACCAGCAATCATAGGCACAGGTGATTGACCATTGGTACCATCAATTGAAGTCTCGGCTTGTTCTGGATAGATGGTAGGATCATTTGAAGGCTTCACCCGTACTTCATCCGTTATTTTACATTTTCGTCCTCTTTTGGGTCTTCTGCGTTTCAACTCAACGTACACCTCAATCTCTCTATGCGTTGGAATCAAATCCAACATATCCATCACATCCTCATCTGACTCCAACGGGTACAACCCAACATCCAACGTCTCGCCTGGTATCCTATAATAATAGCCTGCAACCCCACCTTTCACACCTATGTCAGCTACCAACTCTTCAAAGGCGTAAATGCTAAACAAGTCATAATCCACACAATCATACCACGAAATAACTGGATCAACATACATCCTTCCTGGTAGTGGCGTAAATTTTCCACCGTGGGTTACTTTCAGAGTGAAGTATGTCGGCTTTGATGCTGTATGCAAACAATAAACATCAACAGACACACACTAACAACATGAAAAATCAACTTAATGTATAATCCACATCCTATTCGTACTGTTCATTACAATCACATATCACTGTAGATAAAAAAATCGATACAATTAACAATGCCCAAAACATACCGTAAAGTTGTTGAAGATTAGGGATCGGGGACGATCGTTCGCGGTTTTTCCCAAGTAAACTAACCATCTTCTTCAAGTTTTCCCGGTACGGAAATCGTAATTGGAAACTTTATGGCAAAAAATGCGATTGACTTTGGGCAAGGGAGTGTTTGGATCAGGGGATTAATGTGCTTGTTCGGTGGGTCTAATATTGTTTTAGGCGGGAACCGTGAAATGACGATACTACCCTCAACTACGTAGCACTTAACGCGAAAATTAACGGAAAATGACTCTCAGTGGCGGTTTTGCGAAAATGTGGAACGTGGGTGGCTTTTTTGCGCTACTTTTTGTCTCGGTCCCGTTTTTGCAATTTTGTGAAACGTTAAGGACCATTTTTGCAATTTACCCTATCATTTAATTATCTATTTATTATTTTTAATTCTCATTGCTTTATTTTTTCGTGTTTGTAGTTTAATCCTTTGATACAATTACCGCTGGTTTTTTAAGTTAATGTCTTCACCTAGTATATGACATATGTTAATTACCACATAAAATTGTGTTTTTTGTTCACCATAGTTGTTACACATGAGCTGAATATTATCTATTTAACTTTTCTAAACAAAATAAGCTTTTAATCAATACTGAAAATAAAAGACTTTGGGGTCTAATGTTTTTCGCTAACATCTTTTCAAGGGAAAACAAAAAGTTTAACTATTATGAAAAAAATAATACATAATATATTTGGATATGTATAATATTAATTGACATATACTAAATCGGAGGTCCCTCACAAATAATGACTTTGAGCGGCTGCCCCCACTTGCACATGCTAATCAACACCACTGCTTACATTGTATTGTTTTTTGGTTCAGGAGTTCGTATAAAACGATATAGTACAAATTATTGTTTCTTAATGATGGAACAAATTTAAATACAAAACTTTAAGTCAAGTCATGGATACATATAATGAACATTTTCAAAACATCCATAAATTTTGCATCTTACGTCTATCATAGTTTCTGAAAACCTACAAATTCAAACACCCATAAGATTTGTTTTTTGAGGTTGATTTACTTTCAAGATCAATATATATTTGCAGTATGAATATATAGTGAATAAGTGATCATTTATCTTTTTTCTTTCATACCAATTCGCTTCACAGGTCAATTGACCACATCACATACAGAGGCGCAACTATTAAGTGGCCGGGGGCGCCCGACCCTCTGAAATTTTTTTTGCGATGTAGAAGTATATAGTTTTCGTGTAGAAAAATTTCGGTATATTCGGTTTCGACCCCCCAAAATTTCGGTATTACCCGAAAAATAGCATTAGGAAAAAAAAAATTTAGATCCCGACCCCCCACTCAAAAATTTCTAGCTTCGCCACTGATCACATATGTTGTTCACAACTTCGCATGGGCGGTGTAATTAAATAAATGAATAGTATATGTATTGTTTTTATGTTTTGGTTTGTAATTAAACAATATCTTTTATTTGTGCATGCTTTTGTCGACCACCAACGTACGTTTCTTTTTTTTTTCATGTTTTCATGATGCTTGGGATAAAGTATAAAGTATAAGGCATTGTACACCTTTATGTGGAATAAGTATAGGCATTGTAGATGTCACAATGTTGGATGACTAATTTTTTTTTTTTTTGGTAAAGGGTTATACCCGGTGAAATATTAAACTGCGTTTAGTTGGAGAATAATAAGGCTAGCGACAGTAATGATCGACGACCGATTGATCCTCTTAGAGGGTCTTTTTCTCAATCGATCGCGGACGATTTTTTTTGGATATTGGTCGCAGGCAAGACCGAATTTTAATTTGTGTTGTGAGTGTTTTATTTAATTAAAAAAGAATATTTGTGGGTATATTTTTTGTAGTGTAGGTCGCCCTTACTGGGACATCCAATCGCTGGAGAGAGAAAGCTGACGTGACAGAGAAAAAGAGGGGGATTGAATCCCCTTATTGTGTCCAGCCTAAGGTGGACGGAGAGAATATTTATTTACGGGGCTAACCTCAAGATGATTGAGGTTTAAACGTTATTTAAAGGCCGGCTAATTATATCACTACAATTTGAGCTATCTGGAGCATGCTAATGCTTTCAAAACAAATTTGAAAGAAAACGAATTAGAAAGTTGTTATTAAGTTAGTGGGATGATAGACAATATGAGATTTGTTTCGTGTGGACTTTGCGATATTAAACTCGATGCACTTTAACGTATATACTACAATCCTATATTATTGTTACTCTGATAATTTAAGTTAAAAATGATACATTGATGCATGCACGAAATGTGTTTAGAATGATTTTCTTAAAATTATATAGAATTTTCTTCACACAATATGCTAAAGGTTGAAGATTTAGTAGTATTTAGTTTTGTTTGATTAATTATTTGGTTTATTATAATTAATTCATAATAGATCGTGGACTAGACTGAACCGATTAACATGTCTGATGTCATGAATCTTGAATGAAAAGAAAGTTGTAGTTCAAATAAATATAATATGAGTTAAGGAAGAGTTGGCCTCCTTCCCTTTACCAAATGTCACAATCTTTGAACAGCTACAAACAATAATTTAGGTAAGCATTTCCGATTAAAATAATCATGTGAACAAAGAAACGTGATTATTAATACATATAAATCAAGACACAGTGTTTGTGACGAAATGCTTAAGTGTATCTTTTACGTGGAATAAGCTGCATATTTCATTGGGGATAAAAATTGTTAATTTGTTGATTCTCTAAAGGTGAAGATCGGTGGGATCACCCTGGTCCCATGCATCCTAAAGATGCTAACCGGACTCTCCCCAAGGACCCGGCCCCAGGCAATGAGCACCTGTCCCAGTGACTGTACTTATCAGGAGGTGGGCTATGAACCCTGGCCATTTTCTAAAGAGGCCCCTCGCTGACCAAAGCATTTGCGGTGGGGGATGGTATCAACAGAGCATGTGGTCCTGCCCCCATGTGAGGACTTCCCGGTAGGTCACCCAAACCGGTACTACTCTCGTTATGGTGCGGTTATGCGTGTGTACGTTACTCAAATTTACATGGCAACTTGGTTGTATGAAAATAGATATACACAAGAACAACTACAAAATATAGTATATATTGTCTTAGTATGGTAAGAGGTTGCAAATATTTAAATTTGTATATAAATGAATTGACAAATTTTGAAAAGATTAAAAAAGTGTAGTTGAATGATTTCACTATGCAACCGCATAAGCCCATCTCCATATCAATATAAAATTTTTAAAATAAAAATGTCAATGCATAGGTGTTAACATGGGGATCTAGAATTAGAAGATAACTGCTGGAATCTAACCACTAGCTAAGTTTTCTTTATGTGTTATAGTTTACGAATCATAATATATAACTTCAAAAAGTTCAAAAGCTTATGAATAATAAAACTTGGTTCATAATTGTATTATAGGTATAATATAATAAATAGTTGAGACAAAATTTCACAGTTCGTCCCTAAAGTTGTCGCGATTCGCGCGTTTGGTCTTAAACTATTTTTTTGGCATTTTCGTCCATGAACTCTTCAAACGACGGCGCATTTAGTCCCTCGAACCGCGTTTTGGCTAACCATGGTAAGTTTGCTTGTTAAAGTTTCTTGTGAAATTACTAAAATACCCTTTATTTTCTCTTAATTTACCAAGGCATTTAACAAAACACTTATGCGAACCAAAAGTCTTATGCGAACCAAAAGTCTTAATTCTATCTTTATCACCAAATTGATTTAACAAACAATTCTCATCGGAGCAACACCCCTTGTTAAATTAAGAGAATACGCAACACCGTCTCTTGTTCTATCTTTATCACCAAATCCATTACTATTTTCCTCCGCAGCCGCAGCTCCGCCCAATTCTCATCGGAGCAACACCCCTTCACCACCGTCTAAAAACTTTTTCCGGTAGGTATTTTAATAGGCATTTTGGGTCCGGGATTATGAGTAAGGAAATGAGTCATGGTGTTCAATAGGGTCGGGAATCCGGTTCATGGGAGTTATGTGGATGATTTGGAGAATGGTAAAGAGAAAAAGGCGTTGACTTTGTTTCCCGTTGGTGATGACTGAAGAATTTGGGTAATTTCTTAATCTTTGTTACTAGTAATACTTAATGTTTGTGAGGAGTGTGTTCGTGAGGAGTGTTCTAAGTAGACCAATATTTACAAAAAAAACTCTCAACAATGAAAGATTCTGCAGCAGCAGCAGAAGAGACAGTGGGAAACAAATAATCTTCAAAAGCTACACTAATGAATTTCCATCCGAAACCAATATGGAACTTAAGCTTGGTAGTAAAATAAAGCTGGAAGCACCAAAGGGGTCAAATGGAGTTGTTGTGAAGAACATGTATTTGTCTTGTGACACTTACATTCGTGTGCGTGATCGTCACGACTCTTGGATTCCTCCTTTTGACCCTGGCTCTGTATGATCACTGCTCTCATTCTATTAATACTCTACAATACAGTAGAAACTCTGTAAATTAGTATCTATCAATTAATAACTTTAGGTGGTCCATAGAGTATTAATTTATAGAATTTCTTCGTTAACGTATCTTATGATCAAATTGTTAGATTACATGATTTGTAGTAATTCCTATGATTGTTGTAGCTAGTTGGGTACTTGGGTTGTTTAGGGTCGTTTGTATAGTTTTAATGTGAAGGGTCTTGGTAGAGAGTCGTTTGGATAGAAGTATCATTTGCGTTGTTGTTGCAATTTGTAGGATCATGACAGGAGGTATTTGGTAGAAATTGTCGTTTTAAGGTTGTTGTAACTCTTAACTTGCTAATTCGTTATGAACATATGTAATTGCCTTACAAAAAAATAAAATAAAATAATGGATCAGATTTTCCTCATTTAGGTTACTCAGGGTGGGCAAGTCTTTGACTCATATGTACCTCGGAAGGATTAAACGACCTCTTGTGAGGACACAGGCATGCCTTACCGCTAGGCCAAGTTTTATTATGGATTGTGGCAAATTTAAAACACGTTGCAAAGTTAAAACGTCAATATTTACAAATGTATAGTATATGCAAGTTTATGTCTGTCTGTGTGTGGTTTGCTTGTTTTTTCTTCTTAGAAACAAGTACTTATTATTATCTTATTATAAAAATACGTACTTCCATAATAGTGTTTGAATTTGCATATTTATCGGATACTCAGAAACACTAATAAGCACTTCTAAATAAGCAGATCAGCGGAAGCAGTTTGGATAATACAAAACTGCTTAAGAGTAGAAAAGCTGAAAAAATAAGCAATCCCAAGCACCCCCATAGAGACACATATGTGTTTACACCGCTATACTAATATGTATAGCTGATTAAATGCATACACATATATAGATGCACTAACTATGCTAGGAAATCAAAATGAAGAATGCGTAGTCCTGGATTTACGCTACAAAAATTCATGATTTGGGCCTTTCGTATGTCTTGGTTAGAGATGTATGTATCTGTGCATTCATGTCTAGAGACAAATGTTCAGCCTACTATCTTCAAACATTTTGAAGTTAAAATTGTGTCTTATTACATACAAGTGTTAGGTATTTATTTATATAGTTTGAAAATATGCAGTAATGTGGTGATACAATGCATCTTAATATCATAGAACATCCACCTCAGCAGTGTAACATTTTTCTCCTACCCTTGTTGCATTTTAATACTGCAGTTGGCATAAATTTCAAATAGATAGTTACGATGAAATTAGTACTGCCCGTTGTATTAAGTTTGTACTGGTGCGTTTCATGGTTTGTACTGCTCGAGTTGTATGAAGCAACATATAAGAAGGAAAAACCCAAACTTATAATAGTTGTAGGTTGTCAATGCAGTGAGAAATTAGAGTTAGATACATTGTTACTTATTGAGCCCATATATTAATAGAATGAGATCATTGGTTTGCAAATCATATTAACCTGATTTTTAAAACCATGAAATTTCAACTACATTTCTCCAATCATCAACATGGGTTAGCTCGGAAGAGGAACTACCATTTACAACTCGACTGTCCTAGGATCCCGCCTGTCTGAAGATGTCATGATCCAGTGGGCTCAAGCGATCATGTTTTAATTTTCTTGTGTTATGAACTTTAAATTCCATTTTGTGTTGTACTTATCATCAGCATTATTGCTGATACAACTGATATTCCGTACTTTAATCCGCATTCCTATTATGTTTTGACATTTAAAAGAAAAAAAAAAAACTTTTTTGATTAATTATGTGTGTTTCCGTTGTATATTTATCGCTATGCTTCATGGGAAGAGTACATGCTATTGAATGTTCATGAAGTAGTAAGAGTAGTAAGCCCCGATAAGAAGATTATACTTGGCCTTGGTTTTTTTGTATTATTTTTTCTTTAAATGATCATATTATTAGGCAAGAAACTAATTGAATCTAGAGTACGTGCAATTATGCCGTTGACAACTAGGTTTCTTACTTTCTTATAACCTCATGTTATTTCATTAGATTGTATTGCAATGATTGACTTGTGACATAATTGAATGGTAGTGTTTGTGTTTGACTATTTGGTGAAATACTTAACTTACCCATCCATGGCTCTTGAAATGCAGTGCTTACTAAAGAAAGGCGGGACACCTGGGAAGAACGAAACCGTGTTCACTGCACCAACAGGGGAAGAGATCACAAACAAGAAGCAGCTGGAGCAGTACCTGAAATCAAACCCTGGGGGACCCAAGATCTCAAAGTTTGACTGGACTAGTGGTGAGACTCCAAGGAGGTCTTCAAAGATCTGTGCGAGCCAAATAAGCAGGAGGAAGAAAGTGCAAAAGAGGTCAATGAAGAAGCATGTGAAATACCAAAAGTGCCCTCATCAGAAGAAGGCGAGCCTGCACAAGGAGTGAATGAAGAAGTGCTTAAAAACCCCATAACGCCTCCACCAGAGGAAGTAACAAAACCATTCACTGAAGAATCTATAGGGAGATTCTATGTTACAATTGTCATGTTCATCTCTGTATCATTTGTAATAGGTCTTTTAACTCTAATGAACTTTTTAATCTCTTATGTCTCAATACGAGTTCCTGTTGTTTGATAACTATCACAAATGCATAATTCTTCATGGCTTTATGCAATTTCCAGTTACGTGTGTCATTTAGAACAAACTATAAGAAAAAAGGGTATCTTGCAAACTCATAAAATTTACACGAATAGATGTGGCTCATATATTATTACAGTGATACACATGAATCTTGTCACAGACGTATAAGCAAATTATGAAATCAATAACTTGGGAAAAAAATCGAAAGAATCCTAAATCGCTGATTGTGCGTTTTTGAGTGCGTATCAAAAAT
The DNA here is from genome assembly GCA_030686995.1 of Artemisia argyi. Lineage (NCBI taxonomy): Eukaryota > Viridiplantae > Streptophyta > Magnoliopsida > Asterales > Asteraceae > Artemisia > Artemisia argyi. The sequence goes on from CM060697.1 coordinate 172,162,791, forward strand.
ATACAAGGTAGACGTGAGTGGAATTCACTAATCAACCTTTAGGAAAAGGAAGACTTGCGAAAACTCGTGAATACAATATAATTATGTGATACCGGGTAAGTGAATACCCGGGTCGTGTCCCAACGAGGTGTGAATGTGCAATATCGTGTAAGATTTGGAGATTAAAATGCTTGTAAGGATGATGAGAGATTATTTGGTATTGTTGAACTACGAGAAATTGTAAATAACGTACGAAAATTAAAATACCCGTAACTAAAACATGAATACAAACAAGGAATGCTAAATAAAACCTAAAAACTACCTAAAAGTCTATGGGAACAATAATCGGGAGCTAAGGAACCTTAAAACATAAATTATTATTTTTTAAATGTAAAAGTAATTTAAATAAAACGTAAGTGCGCGAAATAAAACGTGAAATTAATGCTACACTAGTCCTACGGGTACGAAATTGATTTTCCTACGTTCTAAAATGTAAAAGAAAATTTTGAGAAAAAGAAAAACATTTTTTTGGTTTTTATATTTTTTATATGAATTAAAAACTAAATTAACTAAATAAAAAGATAAAAAAAATACTAAAACTTATTTGAAAATTCTGAAATTTTTTTGGAAATTAAATAACACAAATACTAACCTAGGAAAAATAAAAAGAAGGAATAAGCAGTTCAAATAAGCAGACAATAAGCTAGACTAAATCTGATAAGTAAACAAGCAAAACGCTAACACTATAATAAATTTTAACTTAACTATAACCCAACAAGAAGTATAGCAGAGCACAGACTTGCGAGGTGTTTGTGTGGAATGAACCTGTCGACCAGGGTTCAAGTCCCACTTTGGTCACTTTTTTGAAAACATTTTTATTTTGACTTTTTCTTTTTGCAAACCTGTTTAAACAGCAACAACAACCAACTTTTATGAAGAGATTATTTATGAAAAGCTCAAAAGAAGCTTATGCAAGCTTAATTTCTCAACAGGTGACGGGAATCAAAGTACAAGGCTAAAGAAAAGCTGGCAAATCAATAAGCTTTCACAAGCTCAAAATAAGCTAACAGTAATTCCTAATAAGCTAATGTAATCAAGCTCAAACAAACAAAGAAGCTGAAATAATTAGTGAGTATAAACTGATAAATCCTAATTAAGCAGCCTAATGGTTTATTAGCAGCCCACCTATAGGCTTAACAAAAAACTTCTAAAATCCAAACCAAGTTCACCCCCGACAAGTTGATACTACTAGCTTGCAATGGAATCAAATAGGAGCTTGATGGGCTTTGAAACAAGCTTATAAATTGGAGCTGTTGGGACAGGTCAAAGTTCAGGCCTGGGAACAGTTTAGAGGGCATACTAGCAGGCTAACTATAAGCTAGGGGATTACAAGCTGACAAAACAAAAAGTTAAAAATGCAAAATCACAACCCATCAGAGAACTTGTATTCCAATTCTCATCTAACTTGGGCTTATAATAAGCCTAAGAAAGTTGTTGAATGAGGGGTTGTGACAGAAAGAAGTGCAGGCCTAGGGGCTTATTATAGACCTAACTAAAAGCTAGAAGATAACACCTAAATGCAAAACAAGTTTACTAAAATAAAATCTACACTACCAACAACTCATGCAAGCAATTCCATAGCCTAAATCCTCTTCTAACCTACTAAATTTTTGAACTCAAAATGGCTGTTCGGAATATTTGGAACAGGTGCAACAGTAAAAGGAAAGGGTAAAAACCGGATTTTGGCTTATGAAAGTCCAAGACCAGGTAATAAGCAATTTAACTATCCTAAATTGAATCTAATGGAAACGTGAACAACAACTAAAAGAGGCCTTACCTGAATCTAGTTCTAGCTACTAATATGAAACAGAATTTAAAAAAAATATGTTTTAGAAAAACAGCAAGAAAGCTAGAAAACTGCTTGGGATTGTAAAATTTAGCTATGAACCTATTACTAACAGTAATCTAAGACTAATCTAAATTGGAACCTAGAGCTAAAACAATTTTAGGGCTAACATAAGGGCTAATCCCAAACACCCCCTGATGGGTGAAGCTGTTATGGTCTTGCTATCTCCAGGTGTTCAAAAGCAATTTGTGAAACTAACAGCCTAACTAAGTTAAAGGAACATTGAAAAGCAAAATTTTCAAACATATAATAAGCAGTGTAAAAAAGGCAATAAGCAAATGATTGACTGAAACAGAATTTTGATTACAGGAACTGAGTTACAACAATTGCAATCGAAACAACAACTGAATATAAATGCTGAATTTTAAAATTGTAAGAAAAGGAAATGGTCAAAACTATTCTAGGACATGAACAGTTGGACAACTCTAAAGTGTGGGAGGAGACTATAATTTATACGGGTAGCCTAAGGTCTTTTTTCTCTTGTCTCTTTTGTCTGTTTCTTCATTGTGTTTCTTTTTTGAGAGAGTGAGGCTGGAATCAAAACTTGTGCTTTCTTTGGACTAAATCTCAGCCTTCAATCCTTTCTTGGCCTCCACTTCTTTTAACCACAATCGTTGATGGATTTTTGTGCCATGGATTGCCAAGGTGGCAATGGAAACATGTGAAGAGGAGGGGACCATAGGTGAGCATGTGAATGAGTTTTGTTTGCATCATGGGGTGAGTTGGAGTAGGAAAGGGACAGGGGTATTCTTGGCGGGTAAAAGGAGGAGGGAGAAGTCACGGGTAAGTGTGAGGGAGATGAGGGTTGACTGTGTTTGTGGAGTTTGACTAGGTCAAGGTTTGGGAAGTATACGTTTTATTATTAAACGTATGAGGTGGGGATTTGGGCTAGGTATTTATTTGGTGATGGGCTTGGGGGAAGTTTTGGGCCAGGAGGTGTTTGGATTGGATTAGGTTTATGATAAATTGTGGGGTGCTGGATTGTGTTTTGGGGTGACATAACACCAAGGGTCCGTTTGGTTTTATATTTGAATAAACTGATGAGGCGAAAAATGAACCACTTTTAGGGGGTCATTTAAGCCCGGAATTGAATTTATTTGAGCAAATATTACCCTAAATCGTTCCTTTTGTGATTTTAGGTACTTTGGGAGTGAATTCCAGAAAAGGAAGCAATTCGGACGTTTTTGGAGCATAAAAGTGAAGAAAACGCCAAAGACTTAATTTTCCATGCCGGGAACAGTACCTGACGGCGTCAAGAGGAAAACCCTGACGGCGTCAAGAGTAAAAGTGGTGACGACCCAATGCAAACCTGACGGCGTCACAACAAGGGTGTCAAGACTAAATTTTGTGACGGCCTGCATAAGGAGATTACATGACGGCGTCAGATCCAGATCTAGGCAGTCCGAGGAACTATTTGGCGGCGAGATGACGGCGTCAGACATATGTTCTTGACACCGTCACCTATCAAACTCTATATATAGTTTTCTATTTTTCATTCATAAAGAGAGGAACTTGTGTGGAGAAACTAGGGCCGAACTTTGTAAAACCTTGGTCATATTTTACAGTACTTTCAAGGGTTTTCATCCCTTGAATCCTTTCATGTGCTATTGAGATAAGTCTTCTCTTAATTCAATCAATATATCTATCCCTTGAATCCTAGATGTTAATTATGTGTTGATTACTTGTTTATGGTTGTAATGGATGATTGATTTCAATGTTAGACTTAAGAAAACTGGCAGATCTCCATTGTGTAACATGCTTGAACGTCTTAGGAAACATGAACCGATGTGTACTATGTTTTATTGGCTGTATTTAATGCATGAGTAAATTCTAATGATCCCATGTTAGGAGCTTCTTAGCCGGCTTGACATAGGAGTGAAGTAGGAACTCATAGGATTGGGAAAGTAAGTACGCCACCCCATGAATGGTATTAAGGAATACAATCTGTCATCCACGCAACTATAACAAGTAATTAACGTGTAAAAGATATCTAGGGAGTAGTGAAATCTAAGTAAACACATTTCTCACACATATTGCTCACAACTTTAGTTTAATATAGTTTATTTTCATTTTTAGTATTTTATTTTGATTGCATCATAGTATTGGGTTAGTTGACTAGCAACTAATTCCGCCCAAATCCTTCAAACCCGAAATTTTTACTTGCTTTCTAAAAAATATAAAAATACAAAAAGAATCATCCTTCATCTCTAGACCTAGTCTTTAGGTTTTCTAATCCTAGCGACACTATTCCTAGCTGAACGATCAATCCCCCGGTACTTGTCATTATACTATACTACATCGATCAGGTACACTTCCTGGTGGGGGTTGTAAGCTTCTCGAGATCCCTCGAGAGGTAAAGCCTGGTGCAAATCCCTACGCTACCAAGTTTTTGGCGCCGTTGCCGGGGAATAGTTATTGTCTAGGTTAGAATCTCTTTTTATTAGGTCTACTTGCTAGATTCCTTTCTAGTAAGATTTTATTTGTACTTTTTTAGGTTCTCTTTAGTCTATCTTATTTCTTTGTTTCCTTTGTTCATAAACTATCTCGATGGATAACAATAACATTGATCGTTTGATTCCTGTTATTCGTGTTTTTCGTCGTAGGATTTTCCAAATGCCCGCCCCAATCTCTTTAGTGGAAAATGAGAACCCACCTAACCTCTCGCCTAACCACCACTTTGACAATAATTCTGAGATAGAGGAGTCTGACCATGATGATGACCATAGGGCTAGTCCTTTTTACTACTCAGACTCCGATGAGGATCTAGATGATGGTGATGTGATTAATGAGGATAGGATGGAAGATGAAGTGAACCCTCTTAGGTATGTCGACCCTAGAACAAGGATTGAGAGTGATAGCTCATTCAATATGCAATTTCCGTGTAAGATTGGATTTAAGAGTTTTAATGCCTACCTTAACTCATCTCTCCCAATGAACATAATCTCGCGTAATGAATATAATAAAATCATGGTAGATGAGTTAGAATATAAATGAGATAATATCATTGCTAGGGCAATATCATTGCATGTGTTTGTAGGAAGCTTTGCTTATCTTGTTGAGTTCATGGTTATGGAGAATCTAGGAGAATTTATTGACAGTAAGTTAACCCAAGTTGTGTTTGGGAGACCTTTCAAAAGGTTGACCAACCTCGATGAAAAACTTATGGAAGGGTTAATTACATTCTCGGATGGGGATGAAGATTTTGTCTGCCAAATGCCCCGTGCACACCCTAGGTTCAAGGATTATTCCATGGAGAAGTGTAGTAGGTATCCGTCCATAGAAATGCTAAGTGAGAATGATAAGAGAAAAGGGCTTAAATATACTCATGAAAAGAATAAAAGATACTATCGCGGATGTTTAGAGTTAGGAGATGATTATAAGAAAGATGAGGCGACTATTAGATGGCTCACGCTTGGTTATGTGAGCATAAGCGACACACGGTAACCCATGACCTTGAGTCTAGCTACAAGTCTCGTAAATAAAGAAAAGCACTTATTGGGAGGCAACCCATGTTTTGTGTGATTTTTATTTTGTTTGTTTGTTATTTGCTTCCGTATGCATGCTTTATTGTTATTGTTGATAGATCATGTTTCAAAACTAAAATAGTGGAAATACTTTATTTTGTAGTTTGGCCTAGTCTTAACTTCACCCAAAGGTATTTTTGCAAAAGATAAGTGTAAGGGGAAACCCCAAATATGTTTTTAAGAAACAAACCGATCATGATTCTCCACAATATTAATTGAACATGTATATTCGTATTTGTTATAGTCAAATGCTTGTATCGAGTCATAATGATGTTTTGCAGGATTTTCCAGAAAGTAGGACCAAGTTTTTCCAAAAATTTTCCGAAAACTTAACATAAGAATTTCTGCAGGTCACTTCTAACAGCGTCAGGAGTTTACTCTTGACGGCGTCACGTGTAAAAATCTAGAAATTTTACCAGTTTTGTTTTTCTAACGGAGTCTTAAAGTTTTTGTTGAATTATTAGTTTTATAATCTTCAGGAAATCTGCAAACATCATTCCACAAGCATTATATCTTACTTTGTTTTCTAGGATTTATTAGCATATGTAGATTGCCGCCGATTTTATGCGAGGTTGCCTTGTCTGTTTTCTCAGGATTTACAGGTTATGTATGACAAGAAGATGATTATTATTCTGGAAGGGAAGCTTTGATTGTTCATTTTCTTGGAGGACGATCTAACATGGCCACCCTATTACTCATACCGAGCGAATCAGGGGAGTATTTGATTTCATTTGTTTTACTTATTTCACTTTTACATTCTTTACTTAAACATTGGGGACAATGTTCATCCTAAGTGTAAGGGGAGGGTAAAATGATGACACCTTACAAATACACTTTCGCTTGAGTTTGTTTGTTTGATAGTAGATGTGTAATAAAACTATGAGAAATACTTGTTAGTGCAATTTTAGCGCCAAATTTAAATTTTTTTACAACATTTAGGAGTGAAACTTTAGCCATAGCAAGCGTCTCATGGATAGGAGATTGTATGACTAGCACAAAACCGTATTATTCAGAAAAATTTTCCACCCAAATATGTGAGGTTCGCCTTTAGATTTGATAGGAAAAGCATTTACTATTAGTGCTTATGAGTGTACCGGTAGAATTTAGATTCTAGAACTTGCGTTAGTGATGCATCCCGAGACCGCTAGTGAGACTACATTCGTGTAGTTGGATTTACTACATGATAAGAGGCATTAGGATCACTCTTGTGTTAAACCCGTATCATAATTACTTAACCATTTAAGTCATATTACTTGGCTAATTAAATCAACTAATTTTTCCCACACCTTAGCGTTGTACTCATTTTTAGTACACGAAACCCCTAGTACACCCCTCCGAGCCTATCTTTTCGTTTCTAACTTTAAGCATTTTACTTAAAGGAAGAATTTGTTACACCCCACTTAAATGTACACCTAAATCGCCTTAGCCTTCCGTGTATGCACTCATCTTTAGTGCATTATTGTTATTTGTTAAACCCTAAGTTAGTTATCTAATTGATTACATGGTTGCTAAGTCGAGTCATATCCTTGTACATATTGTTTTGGGACGATTGTGACTCATAGGTAAAGTACTTATTTTATGGAGTAATGGGGAAAAACATCATATTATTACCCCCGTATGTGCGTTAATCTTAAAAGTACTCCAAGTGCTTTGATTATCTTAATTCGAGTCATTAGATTAGTTTATTGTAAAGTATGTAAAAATTCAAGTGTAAGGGGAATGTTCATTCCCTATGATGTATTATTTTGGATGGTAGGGTAAGAGTGTATGCAAAAAAAAAAAAAAAGAAAAAAAAAATATATATATATATATATGTATATATATATATATATATATATATATATATATATATATATATATATATATATATATATATATATATATATATATATATATAGAAAAAGAAAAAGAGAAAAAACATACGGATTACCATCCCTTTTTATTCTATGTTCATTTTATGTTTTTGTTATTTTTCATTTATTAGCTTAAGTCGAGTCGAGTCTTGGCTTAGCAAAGCCATTTTGTACATGTAATTAACCAAGATTGTTAACTCGCCACCAGTAAAGACTGCATATATCCAACAAAACCGTGTATTCCATATCCCTACACCTAACGTTACAACCCTTTAAAAGACCTCTTTGATAATTTATCCTAGGTACTTACGCCATGTGGTGGAGGTTTGATCTTTTCCCAAGCCGATGATAATCTATTTTGCTATGTAAGGTAGTGAGAGATATTTTCCGTTTCCATATTGTGATATTACTTTATTACACCCGACAGATGTGAGTATCTAAACACTATTTGTGAGGTGCTAGTATATGACCTCCGTGCTTGTCTTTGGTCTTTAGTGGAACGATTATTTGTTGTAATTACTTTTATATTAGTGTTAAATGATCCCTAACTTGTATTTTGACTAGAATAAAAGCGCACTTGCTTGAGGACAAGCAAATCTCAAGTGTAAGGGTATATGATGAGGCGAAAAATGAACCACTTTTAGGGTGTCATTTAAGCCCGGAATTGAATTTATTTGATCAAATATTACCCTAAATCGTTCCTTTTGTGATTTTAGGTACTTTGGGAGTGAATTCTGAAAAAGGAAGCAATTCGGACGTTTTTGGAGTATAAAAGTGTAGAAAACGCCAAAGACTTAATTTTCAATGCTGGGAACAGTACCTGACGGCGTTAAGAGGAAAACCCTGACGGCGTCAAGAGTAAAAGTGGTGACGACCCAGTGCAAACCTGGCGGCGTCACAACAAGGGCGTCAAGACTAAATTTTGTGACGGCCTGCATAAGGAGATTACATGACAGCGTCAGATCCAGATCTAGGCAGTCCGAGGAACTATTTGGCGGCGAGATGACGACGTTAGACATTTGTTCTTGACGCCGTCACCTATCAAACTCTATATATATTTTTCTATTTTTCATTCATAAAGAGAGGAACTTGTGTGGAGAAACTAGGGCCGAACTTTGTAAACCCTAGGTCATATTTTACAGTACTTTCAAGGGTTTTCATCCCTTGAATCCTTTCATGTGCTATTGAGATAAGTCTTCTCTTAATTCAATCAATATATCTATGTGGTGGTTGACTATATCTTGTGCTTGTCTTGATTTCAACATGCTAGGCTAGATCTATCTTGTGTTTGCTTGGATCTAATGAAACCTAGATGTTAATTGTGTGTTGATTACTTGTTTATGGTTGTAAAGGATGAATGATTTCAATGTTAGGCTTAAGAAAACTGGCAGATCTCCATTGTGTAACATGCTTGAACGTCTTTGGAAACATGAACCGATGTGTACTAGGTTTTATTGGTTGTATTTAATGCATGAGTAAATTCTAATGATCCCATGTTAGGAGCTTCTTAGCCGGCTCGACATAGGAGTGAAGTAGGCGCTCATAGGATTGGGGAAGTAAGTACGCCACCCCATGAATGGTATTAAGGTATACAATCCGTCATCCACGCAACTATAACAAGTAATTAACGTGTAAAAGATATCTAGGGAGTAGTGAAATCTAAGTAAACACATTTCTCACACATATTACTCACAACTTTAGTTTAATATAGTTTATTTTCATTTTTAGTATTTTATTTTGATTGCATCTTAGTATTGGGTTAGTTGACTAGCAACTAATTCCGCCCAAATCCTTCAAACCCGAAATTTTTACTTGCTTTCTAAAAAATATAAAAATACAAAAAGAATCATCCCTCATCTCTAGACCTAGTCTTTAGGTTTTCTAATCCTAGCGACACTATTCCTAGCTGAACGATCAATCCCCCGGTACTTGTCATTATACTATACTACATCGATCAGGTACACTGCCTGGTGGGGGTTGTAAGCTTCTCCAGATCCCTCGAGAGGTAAAGCCTGGTGCAAATCCCTACGCTACCATAAACACAAGGACCAATTTAGTAATTACTGAATTTTGAGGGGTCTTTTCTGCCAAATTTCCAAATTAGCTCCAAGGATCAATTTTGCAAATATTTAATTCCACAAGGTCCTTTGATGTTCAAACTCCAAAATAAAATACCGGGGACCATTTTTAGCAACTTTTGAAATTTGAAGGACCACAATTGCCAAACTTTGAAACTTTTCATCAAATGACTAATAATGACAACTTATGATTTCCAAAAGACCTTTGTTGATTTTTCTTCCGAAATAAATACATAGGGACTAATTTTGTCAAATTTTGAAAGTTCAGGGACTGATTTTGACAACTCTTCATATTTTGCTCGTTTTTCGTCTGTTTTCAATCCTTTGTACCTGAAACACACAAAAACATACTCCAAGGATATTTGTGATGTTATATGACCATTTTGAAGTGTTTTTGATTGTTTTGACTCGAAAATTGGACTAAAAGATATGTGCAAAAAGACACATATCAATCGCTCTTTTGCTCAAAGGCCTTTAAGTTGTCCAAACAAACCAGTAAGTGTAGTCCACTTCTCAAATGCAGTTGCAGAGTCCACAAAAGCTAATTTTGAGGCTTCTATGTCATTCTTTGTAACTGCTCAAGTAAAAAGTTACAAAACATGTTAATAAAACATGAACTCGGATAATCAACCTTAGCATTATTGTAGAAGTAAGAGCTCGAATGTACCTGATGAGTACAAAGAAGTCAACGACGAGTTGAATGTTTCCACTTGAAACACCTCCTCAGGGCTTGAGCTTAGCTTAAAAAATAATAATAATAAAAAAAATAAATAAATAAATAAAACCAAGCATCAATATGATTATTAGGTAAAAGTCTGGTTTTGCGAGATGTACTATGCGAATTTTGGGTCAAGAGATAAATGAAAGCACAAAGCACAATCCGCAACAAGAAAACCTTGGAAGGAAAAGAAATAGAACCTGCGAGAGGGCTGCATTAGCCTTCTTGAGCTAGTCTGCGTCAGTGGTTTTACCAAGGACTGAACCAGCTGATGGTAGATCATTGTTCTCAATGGCTTGCCCTACTTTGATAAGCTTGTATATAACATCTTGCAGATATTCTGCACCATTGAACATTTATTCAAGATCAACTATAAAGCTCTTTTATCAATATTTAGGCAGGCATTATTTAATTTGAATGATTCATTACAAATATATCAGTTAAAAAATTTTGAATAAAAATCCAAAAGCTCCTAAAGTATGCTACTTTTCAAAGCTAAATCCAACTATAAAGGTCACATATACTACAATGGAATATATAGATAGCGAGAATTTCCTAAACTATGTTCAATCAATATGTTCTGTTAAGCTACAGTGAGGTTCAACTATATGTATGGTTTATAAGTAACATGTCCATGCTTCCTGATAAGTAACATGTCCAAATGAATAATAATAATAGGATGTGCATTAACAAGCAATAAAACCTATAATGATAAATGGAACTAATAATCATGATATTGTTGATTCTTACAAAATGGGTATCTTTATTGGATGCAGGTGATAGATATTTGAAACCTTGGGTCATCCCTGATCCAGAAGTGACATTCATTCCTAGAGCCAATGAAGACGAATGCCTAATTATTGCAAGTGATGGTTTATGGGATGTGATGAGCAATGAGGAAGTGTGTGAAATTGCTAAAAAAAGAATACTTGTGTGAAATGAATGGTGCAACCAATCTTCCACAAGAAAGAGGTGAAGGAATTGATCCCGCAACTCAAGCCGCTGCAGAAAGTCTCTCAAACCGTGCACTTCAAAGGGGAAGTACCGATAACATTACAGTGATTGTTATAGACTTGAAAGAACAAAGAAAGTTCAATGCGAAAACATGACTGATAGTAACTCAAATGTATAAGTGTACAATGTGATTGTTAAGCATTCAAAACCGAAGAGCCCATTTTTTTTTCACAGTGGGCTGATACGTCTATTTTTCGATGTAAATGTTTTAGCTGTTTTTGTAGTAAGATTAGCAGTTCTTTGATGTGTTTGCTTATTGTGTTGGTGTTAGTAGGGGTAGCTAAAAGTAACTATTTTTTAAAGTTAATAACATTCAAAGTAATCTTTCTCCATATCTTTTATCAAGTAGTTTATTAAGGCTAACGTTTCAATTGCGTTCATTGCGTTGATGCGATAATCACACTATCGTGAAGTGATGTATTGAAAGTTGAGAGAAAAACATAATTGGTGAAGAATGATTATTATTCATCAAGTGAAAATGAGTACAGATGAAGGTTTATATACATGTGTTTGTAAAGTCAACTTTTTATATTAAGAAAAACATGTGTTTGTAAAATAAGAGAAAAAGAAGGGTATTTTAGTAAATTTAACCAGCAAACTTACCATGGGTTAGCCAAAATGGGGTGCTAGGGACCACCCGCGCCAATATCGACAAGTTCAGAGACGAAAATGAAAAAAAAAAATAGTTTAAGGACGATACGCGAGAATCTTGACAAGTTTAGCGACGAACGGTGAAATTTAGTCAATAGTTGATCACTCGTTTATGTGAATTTCATCTAAAAATCACAATCTTAAGTTTAGTTGGGTAGAATGGTTGCAAAACGCTATAGTTACTATATCTTCTTTGTAATTCTTTTCTAGCTTTTGCTAGTTTTATATTATGCTGCCGTTCAAAAATAAATATCTAACTCAAAATGTTATTATTCAAGTGTTGGTTCCGGATATAATTAAGGAGAAGAACAAAGATAATTGTCGATTATTTACGGAATATTACTTTAGCAAACTCTCACACATTCAATATTTCTACCTGGACATATGTCTAAAGGAGAATTATTAATCTTTCGACTACTTGATTGTTATGCACCTGATATGCCTTCTGTATACCTTTTGAGTATTGTGATTATACGAAAGAAGAAAAATAACATGGATATGGATAAGATAGAAAAATAATAATACTAAGAGCATCCGGTGTGGAAGGAGGATCGCCGTCGCCATCCTACTTGGCACCCTCGCCGTGCTCGCCGCCACACCACGGCAGCTCGCCGTTGGTCGTCGTCCAAGTTTTAATCGTGGCCACAACAAGCATTTGATCTGACAAAAGCTGTGAAATGGAACGTTGGGTGGGGTATTTGAGGATCGGTAATATTTGTATCCGTTTTTTTTTTAACATTAGGCTCTTTTTTTTTCTTTCTTTCTCTTTTTCTACATACTAAAACACTATAAATAATAAACACAATTTCACTTATCCTTACTACATCTCAAACTAAAATAAAAACTTCTATATCTCTTTTCCAATTAAACATAAAAATGTCTCAAAACCCGAACGACGGAGGATATTTCACGAATCTCAATACCAACAACTTAACCCTCCCCTGGTGACGACAACGAATAAAATGTTTATTTTTCATATTAGTATGTGTTGTATTTTTTTTTCGTATCGTATTGTAACTTTTTTATTTTAATGAAATAAAATTATTATGTTGTATTATTTTTTAATATTAGTGAAATGAATTTAATTTATTTAATGAAATGAATAAAAAATAATGGTGCAAGTGGTGGGGCACAAATGAAGAGGTTGAAGTTAGTTGTTTAGTGAGGGGGGGTTAATTGTGAAGAGGTGTTGGGTGATGTGACACACATAGGACCCGAATGAAAAGGAAAATGTTAGCCATCCACACCTGATGCTCTAAGTAGACACTTTCTTATGTTTTTTAATTTAATCAAAATTTCCCACCAAACTCTATAACGACAGATAGTCGTCTTTGTGGCCAGTAATCTTTGAACATATTCGTGGACCAACTAATGATATGTGATTTTGGTTGACGAGGCTTCTCCCGATTGTCTAGGTTTAGCAAACCTACCAATCTCAATCTCGAAGAATTAAAATAAATCACTTTTATGGTTTTCGAATCAGCACTACTGGTATATTCTAGACATGGTGGGATAGGTAGAGTAAAACTAGGAAAGAAAAGATACCATAAATTTTCTATCTGAGAGTTCAAGGCAAATATACATAGAATCATAGATGCTTCATAGCAAAAAGATCCAATAATTCAATTATGATGGTTTCCCCTACTTTGGCTTTGTTAGCACAATAGCAGACGCGTAGTTTTGTTTAACTTTATCTGTTTTATTTGAGATGCTTTTATAGAATGTATACAAGAGTAACTTTATTAACTAAGTTAGGTAGACATCATAACAATGCTCTTTCAAAAATGCTATAACCTATAAACCTTGTTTTGTTCCTACGTATGTGATTTCTTATTCTGTTTAATTGCTTGCAATCAATATTTTGCAACTTATGGTCATAATTCGGGACCAAACCAATCTTCAAAACAAACTCGAATTCATGGTATTGTTAGTCGATATATTAAGAGTCCATGTAATCTTAGTATGGGCTTAGGCCCGAGATCTAGAATAGTCTTGTATTGGGTATTTATATACCGGCTGATTATTATGAATAAACAATAGAGTGATAGTTAATAATGTTAGAAATGGAATAATTAACTCAGAAAATTGATGATCATAATTCATAAACCCCAGCGGTTTGGTAAGTTCGTGTTAAGTAAGGAAAGGCGGGCGGTGAGACATGGACACCTTTACTTTTTTTAAATCTATTGTGTCTATTTTATTGGAGTGTTACCAGTGGTTAATGCATTTGTATTCCTTTTGAGATTTTGTTTAAAACATGAAACTGCACCTCCTCATTCACATTTATTCACTTTGTTAACTGAAAATTACAGTTTTTTTATCATTTTTTATTTTGCATTTTCTGTCTATTACTCCATATTTTCAGTTTTGCACTTATTATAAAAACTAAAAAATGAATGGGTGCGAGTATCCATTTAGAGGCATGGATAACCTAATCCAATGCATAATGTACAATAATGTTTAAGCACGTTTTGAAGAAATATGCAAATATATCTTATCTTTAAGAGAGCAATCTATAATTAATCAAAACGATTAGATAAGACTAATGCTAATAGGGTGTGTTCCCCCCAACCAACCAAAACATATGGCTCATCTTTGTGTGCAATATTCGCTCTCATTCATTAAACTTTTTCAGTTAATAAGATCGAATACTTACAACTACAAAACACACATACATATCACACATAGCGTGTTTGTAAATACTTTCTTTCTCTTTTATTATCATAAAGGAAGGTCAGTTGTCTAGGAAAAAACACGATACGGGGCATGTGTTCCAAATTTGCCGATGGATGTTGATCTTCTCTCCTAGCCCCATATCATCCACCTTATACATGGGGTTACAAAAATTCTCTTTTTAAGATTATATTATACGCTACAACAATTGTTAACATAAAACTTGATATACATGGTAATTTTAAGCTTGAAATTAGTAAGAGTTACTGATGAACGAGACGTGGGAGTCGGAGTCCGGACATATGGTTTATGAATAAAACAAAGGGTAGGTTGGACCATTCTTGTTTTGAAAATTGGACCGGATCAGTTTTGTTCAACCAGTTAAATCGGGAACCGGACAGGCCGGTTTGACCAACAAATTACTAGATACAGCCAAACATAACAAGGTCGAAACCGTAAAGAATGAAATTGAGAAAAGTTACGTGTGTTGATATCTTATCTTTTATAAAGCACAATTATTATGACATCATTGAAATGGGTTCAAATACAAGCCAATCTCAAACTACTCCGATTTATACTCGTAATAGTTAAGAACGTTATGTACCATAAAACTTTTTTGTTTTGAACTTCTTATAACAAAACATATGACTTAACGATCGTGTGATCAAAGATCGTGTGATCAAAAACTCTATTATTACAATTGCACATAGTAAATGTTGGGAGATAGAATGACGTGTCTATAAGGAAGACTAAAGATATGTTTGATGTGAGGGTATAAATTTTATATTTGGCATGATGTATTGATGTCTAAATATCTTACTTTTTGCAATGCCTAGCACGACAGTCACGTTTCAAAAATGCATGTTGAATTGGACTTTCTTTTTTGAATATCGAGTATTAATTATTTAATTCTTAGCCACTAGTTGTATAGTTTTCAATTTTCTTTCTTTTTTAATATGTGTGGGTCCTGTACTATATATTTTTTCATTTCATATTAAAATAACATATATAGCAAAATCACATAAACTAAACAATTTGTCAATTTATCATGCGCTTTCGTTTACTTTATATTTTCCATGATTCCAAATCCTAAATCAAATCCTATCTCTAAACCAAATAGAAAGTCATATTTGTCTAAGCTTATTTCTTGGCTTATGAGTTTATACAGAAATTGCAAAGTTACCAAAACCCCTTTTTTTTTTTTTTTTTTTTTTTTTTTTTTTTTTTTTTTTAGCTTATAAGCTTCAACATGAACTTATTAGCTCAACTCCTTTCAAAAGAAATATTATTTTGGAATGGATATTTCTGATAGCGACCCGTTTTTATATTTTGATAAATTTAAAGCCAGCAAGATATTATTATAGTATTTTTTTAAAAATGAACCAATTCATCGTTTTCTAATGTGAACTGAGATAGTAAGTCTTTATTTTAAAAGGAGGGAATTGCAAAAATCGTCCCTAAACTTTGGCCAATTTGCATGTTTCGTCCCGGAACTGTTGAAACTGCAAAAATCGTCCCTGTGGCAAACTTTTGGGGCAAATATCGTCCTTTTGGGGCATATATCGTCCCAAATTGGTCAAACTTTAGGGACGATACATGCACACGGACCAAACTTTAGGGACGACACATGCACACGGGCGAAACTTTTAGGACGATCCTTGCAGTTTCGAAATTTGTAGGACGAAACATGCAAATGAGGAAGTGTGTGAAATTGCTAAAAAAAGAATACTTGTGTGAAATGAATGGTGCAACCAATCTTCCACAAGAAAGAGGTGAAGGAATTGATCCCGCAACTCAAGCCGCTGCAGAAAGTCTCTCAAACCGTGCACTTCAAAGGGGAAGTACCGATAACATTACAGTGATTGTTATAGACTTGAAAGAACAAAGAAAGTTCAATGCGAAAACATGACTGATAGTAACTCAAATGTATAAGTGTACAATGTGATTGTTAAGCATTCAAAACCGAAGAGCCCATTTTTTTTTCACAGTGGGCTGATACGTCTATTTTTCGATGTAAATGTTTTAGCTGTTTTTGTAGTAAGATTAGCAGTTCTTTGATGTGTTTGCTTATTGTGTTGGTGTTAGTAGGGGTAGCTAAAAGTAACTATTTTTTAAAGTTAATAACATTCAAAGTAATCTTTCTCCATATCTTTTATCAAGTAGTTTATTAAGGCTAACGTTTCAATTGCGTTCATTGCGTTGATGCGATAATCACACTATCGTGAAGTGATGTATTGAAAGTTGAGAGAAAAACATAATTGGTGAAGAATGATTATTATTCATCAAGTGAAAATGAGTACAGATGAAGGTTTATATACATGTGTTTGTAAAGTCAACTTTTTATATTAAGAAAAACATGTGTTTGTAAAATAAGAGAAAAAGAAGGGTATTTTAGTAAATTTAACCAGCAAACTTACCATGGGTTAGCCAAAATGGGGTGCTAGGGACCACCCGCGCCAATATCGACAAGTTCAGAGACGAAAATGAAAAAAAAAATAGTTTAAGGACGATACGCGAGAATCTTGACAAGTTTAGCGACGAACGGTGAAATTTAGTCAATAGTTGATCACTCGTTTATGTGAATTTCATCTAAAAATCACAATCTTAAGTTTAGTTGGGTAGAATGGTTGCAAAACGCTATAGTTACTATATCTTCTTTGTAATTCTTTTCTAGCTTTTGCTAGTTTTATATTATGCTGCCGTTCAAAAATAAATATCTAACTCAAAATGTTATTATTCAAGTGTTGGTTCCGGATATAATTAAGGAGAAGAACAAAGATAATTGTCGATTATTTACGGAATATTACTTTAGCAAACTCTCACACATTCAATATTTCTACCTGGACATATGTCTAAAGGAGAATTATTAATCTTTCGACTACTTGATTGTTATGCACCTGATATGCCTTCTGTATACCTTTTGAGTATTGTGATTATACGAAAGAAGAAAAATAACATGGATATGGATAAGATAGAAAAATAATAATACTAAGAGCATCCGGTGTGGAAGGAGGATCGCCGTCGCCATCCTACTTGGCACCCTCGCCGTGCTCGCCGCCACACCACGGCAGCTCGCCGTTGGTCGTCGTCCAAGTTTTAATCGTGGCCACAACAAGCATTTGATCTGACAAAAGCTGTGAAATGGAACGTTGGGTGGGGTATTTGAGGATCGGTAATATTTGTATCCGTTTTTTTTTTTAACATTAGGCTCTTTTTTTTTCTTTCTTTCTCTTTTTCTACATACTAAAACACTATAAATAATAAACACAATTTCACTTATCCTTACTACATCTCAAACTAAAATAAAAACTTCTATATCTCTTTTCCAATTAAACATAAAAATGTCTCAAAACCCGAACGACGGAGGATATTTCACGAATCTCAATACCAACAACTTAACCCTCCCCTGGTGACGACAACGAATAAAATGTTTATTTTTCATATTAGTATGTGTTGTATTTTTTTTTCGTATCGTATTGTAACTTTTTTATTTTAATGAAATAAAATTATTATGTTGTATTATTTTTTAATATTAGTGAAATGAATTTAATTTATTTAATGAAATGAATAAAAAATAATGGTGCAAGTGGTGGGGCACAAATGAAGAGGTTGAAGTTAGTTGTTTAGTGAGGGGGGGTTAATTGTGAAGAGGTGTTGGGTGATGTGACACACATAGGACCCGAATGAAAAGGAAAATGTTAGCCATCCACACCTGATGCTCTAAGTAGACACTTTCTTATGTTTTTTAATTTAATCAAAATTTCCCACCAAACTCTATAACGACAGATAGTCGTCTTTGTGGCCAGTAATCTTTGAACATATTCGTGGACCAACTAATGATATGTGATTTTGGTTGACGAGGCTTCTCCCGATTGTCTAGGTTTAGCAAACCTACCAATCTCAATCTCGAAGAATTAAAATAAATCACTTTTATGGTTTTCGAATCAGCACTACTGGTATATTCTAGACATGGTGGGATAGGTAGAGTAAAACTAGGAAAGAAAAGATACCATAAATTTTCTATCTGAGAGTTCAAGGCAAATATACATAGAATCATAGATGCTTCATAGCAAAAAGATCCAATAATTCAATTATGATGGTTTCCCCTACTTTGGCTTTGTTAGCACAATAGCAGACGCGTAGTTTTGTTTAACTTTATCTGTTTTATTTGAGATGCTTTTATAGAATGTATACAAGAGTAACTTTATTAACTAAGTTAGGTAGACATCATAACAATGCTCTTTCAAAAATGCTATAACCTATAAACCTTGTTTTGTTCCTACGTATGTGATTTCTTATTCTGTTTAATTGCTTGCAATCAATATTTTGCAACTTATGGTCATAATTCGGGACCAAACCAATCTTCAAAACAAACTCGAATTCATGGTATTGTTAGTCGATATATTAAGAGTCCATGTAATCTTAGTATGGGCTTAGGCCCGAGATCTAGAATAGTCTTGTATTGGGTATTTATATACCGGCTGATTATTATGAATAAACAATAGAGTGATAGTTAATAATGTTAGAAATGGAATAATTAACTCAGAAAATTGATGATCATAATTCATAAACCCCAGCGGTTTGGTAAGTTCGTGTTAAGTAAGGAAAGGCGGGCGGTGAGACATGGACACCTTTACTTTTTTTAAATCTATTGTGTCTATTTTATTGGAGTGTTACCAGTGGTTAATGCATTTGTATTCCTTTTGAGATTTTGTTTAAAACATGAAACTGCACCTCCTCATTCACATTTATTCACTTTGTTAACTGAAAATTACAGTTTTTTTATCATTTTTTATTTTGCATTTTCTGTCTATTACTCCATATTTTCAGTTTTGCACTTATTATAAAAACTAAAAAATGAATGGGTGCGAGTATCCATTTAGAGGCATGGATAACCTAATCCAATGCATAATGTACAATAATGTTTAAGCACGTTTTGAAGAAATATGCAAATATATCTTATCTTTAAGAGAGCAATCTATAATTAATCAAAACGATTAGATAAGACTAATGCTAATAGGGTGTGTTCCCCCCAACCAACCAAAACATATGGCTCATCTTTGTGTGCAATATTCGCTCTCATTCATTAAACTTTTTCAGTTAATAAGATCGAATACTTACAACTACAAAACACACATACATATCACACATAGCGTGTTTGTAAATACTTTCTTTCTCTTTTATTATCATAAAGGAAGGTCAGTTGTCTAGGAAAAAACACGATACGGGGCATGTGTTCCAAATTTGCCGATGGATGTTGATCTTCTCTCCTAGCCCCATATCATCCACCTTATACATGGGGTTACAAAAATTCTCTTTTTAAGATTATATTATACGCTACAACAATTGTTAACATAAAACTTGATATACATGGTAATTTTAAGCTTGAAATTAGTAAGAGTTACTGATGAACGAGACGTGGGAGTCGGAGTCCGGACATATGGTTTATGAATAAAACAAAGGGTAGGTTGGACCATTCTTGTTTTGAAAATTGGACCGGATCAGTTTTGTTCAACCAGTTAAATCGGGAACCGGACAGGCCGGTTTGACCAACAAATTACTAGATACAGCCAAACATAACAAGGTCGAAACCGTAAAGAATGAAATTGAGAAAAGTTACGTGTGTTGATATCTTATCTTTTATAAAGCACAATTATTATGACATCATTGAAATGGGTTCAAATACAAGCCAATCTCAAACTACTCCGATTTATACTCGTAATAGTTAAGAACGTTATGTACCATAAAACTTTTTTGTTTTGAACTTCTTATAACAAAACATATGACTTAACGATCGTGTGATCAAAGATCGTGTGATCAAAAACTCTATTATTACAATTGCACATAGTAAATGTTGGGAGATAGAATGACGTGTCTATAAGGAAGACTAAAGATATGTTTGATGTGAGGGTATAAATTTTATATTTGGCATGATGTATTGATGTCTAAATATCTTACTTTTTGCAATGCCTAGCACGACAGTCACGTTTCAAAAATGCATGTTGAATTGGACTTTCTTTTTTGAATATCGAGTATTAATTATTTAATTCTTAGCCACTAGTTGTATAGTTTTCAATTTTCTTTCTTTTTTAATATGTGTGGGTCCTGTACTATATATTTTTTCATTTCATATTAAAATAACATATATAGCAAAATCACATAAACTAAACAATTTGTCAATTTATCATGCGCTTTCGTTTACTTTATATTTTCCATGATTCCAAATCCTAAATCAAATCCTATCTCTAAACCAAATAGAAAGTCATATTTGTCTAAGCTTATTTCTTGGCTTATGAGTTTATACAGAAATTGCAAAGTTACCAAAACCCCTTTTTTTTTTTTTTTTTTTTTTTTTTTTTTTTTTTTTTCTTTTTTTTTTTTTTTTAGCTTATAAGCTTCAACATGAACTTATTAGCTCAACTCCTTTCAAAAGAAATATTATTTTGGAATGGATATTTCTGATAGCGACCCGTTTTTATATTTTGATAAATTTAAAGCCAGCAAGATATTATTATAGTATTTTTTTAAAAATGAACCAATTCATCGTTTTCTAATGTGAACTGAGATAGTAAGTCTTTATTTTAAAAGGAGGGAATTGCAAAAATCGTCCCTAAACTTTGGCCAATTTGCATGTTTCGTCCCGGAACTGTTGAAACTGCAAAAATCGTCCCTGTGGCAAACTTTTGGGGCAAATATCGTCCTTTTGGGGCATATATCGTCCCAAATTGGTCAAACTTTAGGGACGATACATGCACACGGACCAAACTTTAGGGACGACACATGCACACGGGCGAAACTTTTAGGACGATCCTTGCAGTTTCGAAATTTGTAGGACGAAACATGCAAATTGGTCAAACTTTAGGGACGATTTTTGCAATTTACTCTTTTAAAAGGTTCTGGGTTAACACACCACTGAGGAGAATAAAATATAAAAATTGTCTTTGTTTTGTTAATAAAATGAGTAAAACTACTGAAAAAAATGCAGAACAGAAATTATAAAGTCAAAATAATAAAAGACAAAATATACGTAACAAAAAAACAATAAAAATTTGTCTTGTCACATTAATAAAGCAGATAATAGAGGGGTAGTTAGTGTTGTCCAACCGTTCAAAAAAAAGTTAGTGTTGTCCAAACCCTATGAACCTATTTTAGTTAAGCATTTCTAATATTGTATATCGGCATCCTGTTTGTTTTTTACTCCATAAAAATCAAGTCTGATTCATAGAAAATGATCATGTCAAACTCAAAAGGGCATTTAGTGGACGAAAAAAAAAAAAAAAAAAAAAAATAATAATAATAATAATAATAATAATAAAAGTGTGTTTTGGTGAATCGAGAAGGGGACGATTAGAATTACATACATTGAGAATCATATACTCGTACATACCTCATACCTGTGGCGGGATTGTTTGGTCAGCAAGTCTACTGTGCGACTGGTTGCAAATGAAAATGGGGTTGCTTTGCTGCATACCATTAGAAATTACTAGTACAAACAATCAGCTCCTAAATCCTAATTATCCAAAAACTATGAAAGATAAATTAAATCCAACAATCAATAAACTCAAAATGGCCAAAAAAAAAAAAAAAAAAAAAAAAAAAGCACACCTCATATTCGTGGGGTCAATGAGTGTTATTTTATAGTGAAACAATGTTTATGGACAAATATAACTTATGTTGGATTTGTGAATGTTTGACTTCATAATTAACTTGAAGTCCTTGTAAAACAAATGATTTATGTTTGGGTCAAATCTATACTACTGTCATGATCTTTGCCATGAACATGGTACTAAAGATTTCTTGAGAATTAACTAAACGGAAAGTGTGCAAAATTCAGGATGATGCTCTATAAAGTAAAAGTGGGAAAGAAGTTGATATCGAATGCGAACGTAATCAAAATAAGTAACAATCTCCTGATTTGGAAAAACACAGATTCTTGACCGAATGAACATAACCATACATATGTGATTAGTTGTTCGTTTGCAAAACATGATCCTACATCACATGCTATAAAGCTGTGTGTTACGTATAATTAACATAACAAGGAGATTAACTCATAAGAAGCTATGAAGAGACAGAGTGTATAAAGAAGTTGAAGTAAGAGAGAAACCGAACCTTAGTCGATTGGGGGGGAAGAAAAAGTTGTGTTCAATCCGGTGGAAAATGATAATGTCGCTTGATCAAAGCGTTGGAGATTATATTTGCGTTCTCCACTCTTTTTGTAATGTTTATATGATTGGGTTAGGGAGAGGATGTTGTCCCCTCAAAAGCCTAAAAATTAATGTGTGGAGACGTGGGGTTCATTTTCCGCTATATAATCACGTTACCTATAACACTCATATACTATAAATATTTCTCTAATAAAATTAGAGTAAATTGCATTTTTGGTCTTTGTGGTTTGGCCAAATTACAGGTTTGATCTCTATCCTTTTAAAAGTGCAATATTTGTCTTCATTTTAAAGTTTTTGCTGCATGTTTCGTCCTTGACTAAAGTTAAATAACTAAAATATCTTTGTCTTCTTCCCCTTTAATTTTCATGTTATTTTCTCTTTTTATTTATTCATCCAATACTAAGAACATAAATAAGAACCCAGATAAACGAAAAATTTAATACACTTAAATATCTATTAAACTCATATCATTAACATAAAAAACACCCACTCTCAAGACATAAACTTAACCATATCCTCATTTTTACCAAACACTACATCTATAACATCCAATTATCTTCATCAACAAACACATAAAACAAAACCCATTAACCCTATCCATCCCTATTAAATCTAACATTCATTCACCATATTTATCATGTCTCAGAATCACCACCGCCTTCAATTGGGGTTTTTAAATATCACTAATTCATCTCATAACACACCTAATCCCAACTGCCGGCCACCTGTAAATTCCGGCGAAAGCAGAAAACCCAACCGATGACCAGATCTGAAAAAATGGTTACCGCTCGAAAACCTCAAATCATCTCCCTAAAATCTTGTTGAAGTTTATTAGTGCTTTTCATTGTAATTGTTGTTAATACTTTTGCAAGTACACATGCTCTGGCGGTTGTTTATGGAGACAGCAGACGGCGATGAAGCGTTTTCAGATTTTGGGCAGGGTTACAGCGCGTTTTTCCATGTTGTTTATTTGATTTTGATGATTCTAAAAACCTCTCAAGGTTTGTTAATGAGTTTTGGTATTTGAAAGCCTCGATAAGGTTTCTATTTATTTTTATGGGCGGTGGTGGTGTGATTGATAGGATGATTTTGTGGTGGTTGAAAAGTTTTAAAAAAATGTTTTGAAAGATTGGGAAATTAATGTTACTGATTTTGGGGTTTTAGAGAAATGCTTCAACATTCTTTTAACAATCATAAGTGTTGTTGCATTTTTATTTGCGGATATAAAGTTATGTTGAATAACTCGTATTGATTTTGAGTTTTTGATGTCGTAATGGTGTTCATATTTTGTGTTTGGTAGCAATATGTTGTAATCTGGGAAAAAAAAAATAAAAGAGTTGACCTTTTTAAAAATAAAATAAATAAAAGAAACGAAATATTTATTTAAATGTTCAAGTGGAAGAAGACAAAAGGTATTTTAGTTATTTAACTTTGGTCGAGGACCAAACGTGCAACGAAAACTTCACAATAGGGACCACCAATGCACTTTTGAAAAAATAAGAACAAAACCTGCAGTTTCGTCAAACAACAAGGACCAAAAATGCAACTTTAACACATCATCAAAATTACCTCACTCGCTCAAAAAAAAAAAAAAAAAAAAAAAAAAAAAAAACGCATAACAAGATTTGATCGAGATAACATGCATATTTGCTACGAGGGATGCGGTTTGATGATTACATGAGTGCCAAAAAAAAACCTATAGCATGCCATAGGCTGCAACTTGTAATTTATTCAGCTAGCCCTCTTAAATGATAAGATTTTTTGTCTCTACCTTCTATCATTTCCTTCATCAATGAATAAACATCAACTAATAAAATTCGAAAAACCTGAATGCTAGACATATTTGAAGGATCATTACTTTTGCATCAAACAAATTATTATCGTATTGAACTGATTTTGTATATTAGATATCTTTTATGTTTTGTACTAGATATTTCATATTTACAATATTTGGTTTGAGGTTTTATGTAAAAGAATCACGGAGTACTATTCAAATATGCTATCAATTTGAAGATTTAGGAAATACATGATTGAATATCACATTAAAAAGAATTGGTAACTTGTGTTCATAATTAGATTTAAATCATGTTTTCTTGACTCAATTTTGTTTTATTTAAAGGGTGCATGACTTCAATCCAATTATTTGGCACTTGACATAGACAACATTTTCTGTTGATGAAATAACAAAATATGTTAGTTTTATGGACAATATTTAATATATGTATGTATAGAATCGAACTCGAGACTACGGTATTATACACTTTACGTATGAAAAATTAATGATTCATAATTATCTAATATATTTAAAACCGAGTTTCTCCCTTTGCCATGTGGGCCTGATTACGGAAGTTATTACAGTAGGCCAACTGCCTTATTTGTGGACAACATTGTGTGGTGCAAAGATTAGTACAAATATTTGTTTAATTAATTTATAATGCATGTGGATAGTGGCACATGCGCCCTGCTACCATTGGTCCAGAAAAAAACGGGGTACTGTTCACCGTCCCGTTAGACAACCGTTGCGTCAACTGTTCATCCGTTATTCTTGCATTACAGCTACTGTGGAGGTCCTGTAATGTTGCTGTAATACCTTCTTTATACTACAGATGTACTACATTTTTCCATCCATATCATCTATGTGTACTACAATACAAAAAATAACCCTTTACCAGAAAGTTCTATGTAACAAAACAAAATCACACTTTTCATCTACCAACAACATAACAATCAAGAAGAAACAAAGAAATATTGTCTGTTCTGATCTAAATCTTTGTTGTATACAGGTAGTTTATTTTCATTAGTATCCATTTTTGTCATCCTTTTTTTGGACTACTCATTATATACATAAGAATGTTTTTCAATGCAGGTAGAAAAACAGAATCTCAAATATCAAAAGTGCAACACATACATACAGGTAACATATTCATATAACTGAAAGGTTTTTAAAATGTTTCCATCTAATTCTTTCAGTGGTTTTCTTTTCTTATATGGATTTTTTGTAACTAATTTGTTTGTTATCTTTATGTGCAAAAAATTTTTTTTGCCTATGACTTCTATATGCATTAGATATTTCTTGCTTGCATCTTTATTATTATATGCACTACCTTTTATGCTTGATATCATATACCTGCTTGGATCCTGTTTTTTTAATCTCAAACATGACTAGAAAAACAAGGTGTTCAGCGATGGAAGCAGACGTATCATTTGAAAACTATAAATACATGTATAATTTCAATAGTACCCATACACCCTACATGCAACCACCTAACGAATATGACACCATATATCAAGAACAATTGTTTCAAAATGATAGTGCGTATCATGAAAGTACAAACCTGCCAACACCATAGAGTGACACCATCAGTGGTTGGTCATTAAATGGAGAATCTTCCGTTTTGAATCGACCACAGTCCTACATGCAAATGTCACAAGAAGAAGAATATTTACCATTTATTGCATCATCAAATACCAACAAATATGGGCAAAGTTTCATGCTTGATGTAAATCAGATGGACAAAAAACAAAAAGGTATATAAACATAATTTTGTCTTCTTTTTTTTTTTCCCCATTTTTATTCTTCTTTTTTTTAACTCTACAATTCATTTATTTTTTATGCAGGCTTGGTTCAAGATCCTGGAATATATAAGCCGCATGATACCATACATGTTGGCCACAAACGCAATGTGTTTTTGCCGTCTGAAATTTCGCCACAGCCCAACAAAAAGGCAAAAGGTAACAGTGACAAATCTTCTTTTATTTATGAAATACATACTCATACTATTCTGCCACTATGAATTATTAATTATTTCCAAAAAACAATCTTCATTACAGGTTGTCAATCATCTAATGAACTTACGCATATTCAACAACCATCTGTGAGTAAGAGTAGACAAAAACAAATGAAGCAACCCAAAAATACAAACATGAATCCAGATAGGTTGCGCCATAACAGAGAACCACAGATGCAACGTTCAGTAACTGATGAACAAATGCATGCACCAGAAAATGATGGTACAAATAAATTTATAAAAAATACCATGTATTTTACCTATTGCTTTATAGTAAAAGAAAAATATGGTTAAAATGTTTTTACTTTATCATTGCAGGTGTATCGAATATGTACATTGATTTAGGTGATTCTGATTATGCATGCGAATATTGCAATGCAGTATTTTGGTACGGGGAGAGACTAAAGTCATATTCAGAACGCCATTATCCAAAATACAGTAAATGTTGCGGAGGAGGGCAGGTGTATCTTAATAAAGAACGCGATCCACCTCCATACTTTAAACAGCTGTTCAGAAATAAGCATTTCTTAGACAACATACGCGCTTATAATCAAATGTTCAGTATGACATCTTTTGGAGACCAAATTGATGATTCGATCAACAATGGAAATGGGCCATATGTTTTCAGAATTTATGGCCAGATACATCATTGTATAGGGACATTATGCCCCTCGGATGATGATGATCCAAGATTTCTGCAGCTATATGTCTATGACACAGAAAATGAAGTTCGTAATAGGATGGAACCTTTTGGGGTAATAGGCAAAAGCAATCTTAATCCTGCAATTGTCGAAAGTCTAAAGCAAATTTTGGATGAACACAACGAGTTAGTTCAGGTATTCAGAACTACACGAGATAAATGCCGAGAGTCAAATGTGCAAGAGTTCAAGATTCAGCTTTATAATGTGGTCGGGAGCCGACAACATCAGTTGCCTTCTTCAGGAACTCTTGGAGCAATTGTTTTTCAGCCAGACGCGAATTGCCAAACAGATTATGACATTGTCATAGAATACAAAGATAGGCAACCGAAAAGAGTAAATAAGCTTCACAGTTCATATATGTCTCTCCAATTTCCTCTCCTTTTTGTGTATGGCCAGCCCGGTTACAATACAAAGATGACGCTTGAAGGTGTGAATGCAAAAAAAAAATAATAACCTCACAATGAATATGTATTATAAATATGAAATACATGAATGCTTTGACGACAACACCCTTCTCTTTAGAGCCGGCAGATTATTCCAGCAGTATGTTGTTTCCGTCTACTGCACATTAGAACAATCTCGCCTGGATTTCATACGATCGAAACAAAATACTCTTAGAAGCGAATGTCTTTCCGGCATCTGTGACACGATGTCAAAAGGAGATCACTTTGGAGCTGACGTTGGCCAAAGGATAATTCTTCCTTCAAGTTTCACAGGCGGTCCAAGATATATGTATAGCCATTATCTAGATGCCCTTGCCATATGCCGAGTCCTTGGGAACCCGCAATTTTTCATTACTTTCACATGCAATGTCAACTGCCAAGAGATCAAACGGCGAATGAAAAGATATCCAGGCCTGACAGCAGCAGACAGACCTGATGTGGTGGATCGTGTTTTCGAACAGAAAGTGGAAGATTTTATAACAGTCCTCAAGGAACAAAACATCTTTGGTCATTGCACCGCAGGTAAATATGATTTTTAATATTGTTGCTCATAAATTTATTTGCTTCTTTATTTATTTATTTTAGTTATTTCACTTATATCATTTTATTATATTTTGTTTCCCAACAGTTCTTTATACAGTTGAATTCCAGAAATGTGGCCTTCCACATTGTCACACACTCTTATGGATAGATGCGAAAGACAGAATAAAGAATGCAGAAGAAGTCGACAACTTCATTTTCGCTGAGTTACCAGACAAAACATCTGATCCACATACTTATAAAGTTGTTGCTGATTTGATGATGCATGGGCCGTGTGGAAATGCTAGGCCAAATGCACCATGTATGCAAGAAGGTGTGTGCACAAAATTTTTTCCCAAAAGATACAACGACACAACCTTTTTTGACGATAATGGGCACATCCATTATCGGCGAAGGAGATCAGAAGCTTACGTACCGAAAGGTGAACTTAGATTAGACAACACTTATGTTGTCCTATACAACCGTTGTTGAGTATTGCGGTTGGAGCATGCTGATAAAATACTTATTCAAGTACATCTCCAAAGGGACAGATCGGATTGCTGCACGCATTGTAAAACCAATTGGTGATCCAGGTCCATCCTCATCTGCTCCGAAAATAAAGATAGATGAAATACAAAATTTCATTGATGGACGCTTTATTTGTCCAAATGAAGCGTGTTGGAGGATACTTGATTTTCCCATACACCATCGAGAACCAGCCGTACATATACTTGCAGTTCATCTCAAAGACATGCAAAGAATCCCTTTTAATGACAAAGAACCATTAAGTCGCATTGTAAGAGATGACGGAAGAAAGTTGACAACTCTCACGGAATGGTTTACATACAATAAATTGTTTGCAGATGGACGCCATTTAACATATTTAGACTTTCCTTCTGAATATGTTTGGTACGAAGATTCAAAGGCATGGAGATGTAGAAAGATTAAAACCAAATACTCGATTGGCAGATTAGTGTATGTACATCCAGCCGCAGGAGAGCAATTCTACTTTCGGATACTACTTGCTCACCAAAAAGGCTGCACATCATTTGAGGATGTTCGTACTGTCAATAACTACACCTTTTCTACATATCGTGAAGCATGTCAGGCTATGGGTCTTCTCGACGACGACAAAGAATGGGATATAGCTTTACAGGAAGCAGCAATGTCAGCTACAGCATCAGAATTACGTACGCTCTTTGCTCACATATTGATCTATTGTGAAGTTGCAGAACCTCTGCAACTTTGGGAAAGACATTGGCATTCTATGGCAGATGATATTCCAAGAAAGGCTTTAAAAACAAGTGGTGTTAGAAATCTGCATGTGAACAGCCCCGAAATAAAACAATACATCATCTATGAAATAGAGATGATCCTCAACAGCTGTTCAAAATCAGTCAAAGATTTTGGTTTCTCATTGCCTCCTCAGCATCTTCTTGACGATTTACAGAATAGGCTATTGATGGAAGAAACGAATTACAACCGAGATAAATTGAAAGAAGAAGCTGATAGATCGTTGGTCAAATTAAACAATGAGCAACGGGAAGTGTACAACACTATAATCAACGCATGCACGAATCAACAACAAGAAATGGTATTTGTATATGGGCATGGTGGAACGGGTAAAACTTTTCTTTGGCAAGCAATAATTAACACCCTACGTTCAGAAGGTAAAATTGTGTTGGCCGTCGCATCATCAGGTATTGCCTCTCTACTCTTGCCATCTGGCCGTACAGCGCATTCAAGATTTAAAATACCGCTTGAGTTGACTGACGAATCAATGTGTAGTATAAAAAAGAATACACTGTTGGCAAAATTAATTATTGAAACTGATTTGATCGTATGGGATGAGGCCCCGATGAATGATCGACGGTGTTTTGAAGCACTTGATAGAACTTTGAAAGATATTTTAAATAATTCAGAAAAACCATTTGGTGGAAAACGAATTATGCTAGGCGGCGATTTCAGGCAAACATTGCCGGTTAAAAAAAGAGGAACAAAGGCACAGATAATTGATGCATCAATCGCTAGATCTAAGTTGTGGCGCCATTTCAAGGTATATAAACTTAAGGAAAATATGAGGGTACTGAAATCAAACCTCACTGAAGATGAAAGGCAAAAAGTCAGTGAATTCTGTTCATGGTTGCTAGATGTTGGTGACGGAAAAATTGGAGAAGCGGACGAACAAGATCCACACGAAGCAAGCTGGATTTCAATTCCTGCACAGTATCAGATACCAAACGATGATAATGCCATACAGCAGCTCATAGACTTCATCTATGATAAAGAAACACTCAGACACCCAAGTGCCCATGTGTTACAAGAAAAAGCAATTGTGTGCCCAAAGAATGACACTGCTGATGCAATAAATGAAAAAATATTGTCACAAATAGAAGAAGAACCTGTAGTATATATGAGTTCGGATGAGGCAATCCCCGTTGGAAGAGATGCAGCAACAACTGAAATGTTATACCCACCAGAGTACTTGAACACGTTCAAATTTCCAGGTTTACCACCAAATAAGCTTGAACTAAAGATTGGAGTTCCCATCATGCTCCTCAGAAATGTGAACCTCAGAGGTGGCCTGTGTAACGGTACAAGAATGATTGTAAAAAATCTTATGTCGAAAATCATTGAGGCAGAAGTTATTACAGGCACAAGAATTGGGGAAAAAGTGTATATTCCAAGAATTCCGTTGACACACAAAGACCCAAATTATCCTTTCATTTTCAAACGGAAACAATTTCCGGTCAAAGTATGCTGTGCAATGACAACCAATAAAAGTCAAGGCCAATCTCTCAACAAAATTGGCATTTACCTTCCACACCAGTTTTTAGCCATGGGCAACTATATGTTGCATTGTCACGTGCAACATCACCCTACGGTTTAAAGATCCTATTGACACCTGAACATGACCATTCTCCTAATACAACCAAAAATATAGTGTACAAGCATTTTTTACATAACATTTGCCCTAGGACAGGTTACTATTACTTATGTGAAATGCATATTAATTATTTGCTTACTATTATGTGAACTGCTTTACATTTTTAATACTGTTTTACTTGATTTTGCATCTATATTTTACAATACACACATTGCACTTTCTATGTTGCAATATCCAAAATTATCACTCTATTTGATGTAGATTGCATATCTTACAATGCTATAAAAAAATTAACTTACTTCATTTTTTTCTTCCTTTTTTTTTTTTTTTTTTTTTTTTTTTGCATATATACAGGATGACTGAAGCTTATATCAAAGACCTAAGGCCAACCAGCAGACACAAAATTATTGAAGCAAAGGTCTATCGTTCATGGATTGCTAGAGACCCAGGAGAAGTGACAGAAAAAGGATATCGTGCAATTTTACTTGACAGACAGGTTATTCCCAAAAATAAATTTGTCATTCTTTAAACCTAATTGCTTATGTCAAATTTCATTTTTAAATAGTACTTTAACATAACCAGGGTGACGCAATACAAGGAAACATGGAACCTACTGAAAGATCTCGCTTTACCAGTACTCTCATACCTGGCAGAGCATATCGGATATCGGGTTTCACATGTGTTCCTACAGATAACTGGCAACAGACCCTGGAAAACAGAACAACACTTTTGTTTACGCGATTTACGAAGTTTGATCCTATACCAGAAACTGGATTCCCACTACATTATTTCAACTTTGTTGCATACAACCAGTTGCCTTACAAAGTTGTTGACCCATTAGACAAAACCAAGAAAGAATATCCCGTTTTGACAGGTAACATATACATTATTTACTTTTCATTTATAAATATACATATACAAATTTTACAACATATTTTTTTTCCAATGTGTATAGACTACATAGGTTGTTACATGGGATCAGGACCAAAAGAAAAGTGGGGAAATCCAATCAGCAAACAAATGATAATCCGCAAAGTGGAAATTCAGAACCTCAAGTAAGTATATTTAATAAATTATATTATTACTTTACACAAAATACAAAATCTGTCAAAACATAATCATTTTTTTACACAAACAGCCGAAATTCAGTGGAATTAACGTTATGGGATGAACTGGCTGAAACGTTTAGAAAAGAAGAGATTGATGAATTAGAAAAGCCAGTTATAATAGCTGTTACTTCATGTCGAGTTACAAGATTCCGGAACCAAATGCAACTTTCATCGACAGCAGCAACTTATTATTATATAAACCCCAGAATCCCAGAACTTGATCAATATCAACAGGAGTAAGTCATATTGCCTAATGTTTATTGCCTATGGTCCTTATACTCATACACTCACTAATTGTCATACAAATATGCAACAGATATCGAGCAGCATTCAATTTAAACCCACCCTTGCAAATTGTTAGACATGAATATCAAGACAAGGAAAAGGAAAAAATGAGAAACAGGGTTCCATTGGCAAGACTATTACGTGAAAGTCCAAATGCATACCCGGTGAGTTATACTAATTTTTTATTCTGATTCTGTATCAAGTAACAAACAGATATGAAAAAAAAAAACTGTTACCTTTAAATTAATAACTTTTAAACAAAAAAACAGGATGTCCGGTTTACTTGCGAAGGAACAATCACAGGAATTAACACATTACGTGAATGGTACTACCTGTCGTGTACAAGTTGTACGCTTAAAGTCCATGTTAACGAAGACGTGTTTGAATGCAGAGTGCATGGCCCAATTGTGTCTCCAACTTACAAGTAAGACTATTTTACAATTACTTAACAAACTATGCATTTTTTCTTACATGACTACCCCATATATGCAGATATAATTTTAAAGCATATTTAACAGACGACACAGAAACAGCTATGCTCACATTCTTCTCACCAAAAGCAAATGATGTTGTCGGTATCGACTGCGAATCATTGGTCACATCACTCAAAAACCCAAACCCTCGAGAATTTCCAGAAAAAATACTCTCAATTGTTGGAAAAAAACATATCTTTCAGTTTCATTACAATGCATCTTCAAAACAAGAAACAGTGGACTTTATTTTTAACGACATCTTAGACAAACCAGATACACCACACCAGATTGCAGATAAACCATTAGGTAAATACTTAAAATTCTATCCACAGATGAATGACAGTTACCAAGTACTATCTAATTTATACAAAATGATGCTTCATTTTTTTTATAACAGGATCATCAATAGAACACCAACCACATGAGAGCATTAAAATTTACAAACCTGAACAACAACAAGTGATTCATGCTACAGACTCCACTTCATCAGCAACAACAACTGCCATGATAGATGAACCAAAACACATCGAGAATCCACTGTCAGGTAACAGATTTACCATGGTAACTACAACTTAACTATAAACAATAAAGTTTAACTAATTTATAAATATTCAACAATGTACTTACCACATGATCCAAAACACCAGAGCAACCATATCAAAACATTGAAACAGGCATGCCCGAAGAGCACGAACTAATTGCTGTTGTTGACTGCATTCCAACACAAAAACCAACTGGAATGATCGAAGCAATCCCAAAGGCTGTTGCACAAGAACAAGTTTCAGAAGGTAACAAAATTATCCTATTTACTTAACTATTTTCAGACATTTATCTTCCAATCTTCAAACATTACCACTATAATACATTATCGTAAAATTATATTGTTTCTCTAACATATTTGCCTACATTTTCTTACTCATACAACAAAAAACACAATTGTCGAATCAGCAGACGACAACCCACAAAAAGAAGAAAGCATTCCAGGTAATAACACATTTTCCAACTCCCAAAACTATCTAAATCTAAACGATCACACACATATAGCAATTTTACTATTCATTAAATTGATTGTCTCTAAATATTTACTCATTTGTTTTCAACAGCATCAACATCGCAACAAACACAAGTTGAAACAATTCTCTTTGGACCAACTGAATCAGAAAATACACAACTATTGCAACAACCAACCACGGAGGACCAACAGTCAGAAGGTAACATTCACAGAAAACACAAAAAAACTAATATACATTATACAATTTTCATATTCACAACTACTTTCATTCAATGTAGAAACATCGACACCACCAACTTTGCAAACAGGAATGCAGACCAGATCTACAACAGAAGCAACCTCTGACAACACTCGCAAGACAACAAGACGACAACTCTTTACAGATCTAGCATCCGACATCAAAAAAAAGAAGACTTAAATGTCTAAAATGTAAAAGCCAATCATGCTTTTGATAACTACTGCAACTTACTAAAGTGCAGTTTTATATAACGAATAAATGAACTTATCGTTGGTACTAAGCGCCATGTATAATGGCTTATGTAAATACCTAAAACTACTAGCACCACTTCTGGCCTATGACTTTTAATCTTTTGTATAACAACTTTGGCCTATTGTATATTTAAACCTATAATATCCAATGATGGTTTAAACATACATTGCATGAATTTCTATATTAACATGCTATGATCGTTAATAGTATTTGCGTCTATGATCTACTAAACTGTTAACACACAATCCAATTAGACTAATAGAAAAAGACAACGTGCGAAACTAAAAAACACACACAAACTGACACCTTTTATTTATATTAGATAATATTTTACAATACATGCTACCCTCTTAACCAAAAAGGCATCAACATAATACAACAGCAACGACAACTATTACATGGAATTTTAACAAGACAAACATTTAAACTGACAACAACAAATGACGAAACTACTTATGCATTTCCATCACCATAACATGCCTACGCTTCTCCTCACGTGCTTCACGCAAAACATCCAGCAGACGAAGGAACGCTTGCAAAATGACCCCATTCCTGGCATGTGCTTCAACCACTCCATCCCATCCCAGTGTGCCACATCAAAATGGCTAAAACGCTGTCCTTCTTCAAGCATTCCTCCAAATTGTGCAATTTTCTCATGCAACCCATCACACCACCCAACAATTTTCCTAATTAAACCCTCATTTTCACCTTCCTCTTGGACAAACAAATATTTGAAATAATCTTTTGACTCATCAGAACCGCAGATTGCTTTTAGCTGATCAAAATTAGGTGTAGAAACCTTCTTTTTATAACACACAACTGACACTCACTTTACTAGATACAAATGACAATGGTAGACATATAAGCATTCCTTATATAGAAAAAAAAAAAAAAAAAAAAAAAAAAAAAAAAAACACAATTACAAACAGTATAAGTAACTAAAATGATACAGTACCTATTTTGGCTTCATATAAAAAGAATATAACAAGAAAAACATAACCAAAAAAAACAATATTAGACTGTTCAACAAAATTACAGTAAAAAAGACTGCAACCATCACATGATTTTACTGTAGTATAACAGTATACCCAAAAAAAAACACATACTAAATCTACTTTTGTACAAAAATTCATAAAGCATATGATACTCTTAATGACTAGCTCCCAACCACAAATATATAAACAAACAGAAACAAACCTTAAAAAAAATAAAAATAATAAATAAAAATAAATAAAAAAATAAAATTTCCATTTAACAACAAAGTGCCAAGTTTATAGCATAAACTTGAAGACCCTTAAAACAACATTCATCATCAATCCTGATCAACCAAACACCTACCTGTTATTCTACATATCTGCAGTTACAGCTAACAAAAAAAACTAACATAAATCAAATAACACACTAACTGACTTTTTATTAATATTAACATACACATGAAACAAATTCCAGATAAACTGGAAAATTGATAGATTAAACGACTACACCATAGAAACTGACAACAAGACATACCACTTTTACCCAACTAAACAATACCAACACCAAAAGCATACACCATAGACCCTAATATATCATAAGTCACTACATACACATACTAATACAACCTTATTAAAATTTCTTAAGTTTCTTAATAATGTTGGATTTCTCACCAACCTTAACACGAGCAGCATTACGCATCTGCATCAACCGTGCTACCTCTGCAAAGTCCTCATCCTCTGACACCTTCAGATCTACCAGCGCCTCATCAAGAACCTTCATTTCATCAATTATCCCATGCCTCTCCTCGACCCTAACCAATATTCTTCAATAATTTCGTTGTAAACTCTTTCAACATCCTTATAAGCCTTCTTCTCTCTAGAAAAAACTTCATGAAGAACCCTATCCAGTCGCCTATCACCAATCTCACGAGCGATCTTCATACATTTAGGAAATTTAGGAGCCATAAAGTTTAATTGAAACACACCTTTGTTTTTGTTCAATTGAAAAAACCCTAATTTCTACAATAACGTTATCCCCAAATGCTATACAAAGACGACACACACATATAATACGCAGACACACCGCCTTTAGCCCAATGACAAACCAATTAAACAAAACAATGGGTCAGGCCCAATAGTTAACCCAATTATTTTCAGATTCATTTTCTTTCTTTTTTTTTTCTTTTAAAAAAAATACCAACGAACCAAAATGATTATTATGCAAAAAAAAAAAAATCCTATAACAAAAAATAAATACACATGCAATAAAAAAACATTTCCTCAACATAAACGGAAAAAGAAAAACAAATTATGAAAAACTTCCCGCGGCGAAGCGCGGGCTACAACGCTCGTTAAATATAAAATGTTGTGTTTAATTATTAAATACATAAAACGACTAACGAACGTTAAGTAATTAATAGAAATTGACTAACGATCAAATAAAAGGACTAGAGTGAAAATTAGATTTCAAGTAAGTTCCGAAAACCCCTTGTGGGTTGTTTGGCCGATCTAGTTCTGCTGGAACACAACCTATGGGGCCTGTGCCTGTTACCAAAACTCTACGTAATCCTAACACGTAAAGCCTCTGCATTCAAATTCTCGATTGTGAGAACAACTACATTCAATTTACAGATTAATTGACAAATAGATAATGACCAAAATAAGTACATCTTTAAACATCATAAGTACTGTACTAAACTTGGTAATATAAAATATGTACGTGATACAAATGAATGTAATTACGTTGAATTATGGCATGACAAATTTCTCGTGTCAGATGATTTAATTGACCAAGGGTTGTGTTATCCTAACCCTCTCTATGGTGTCACATTATAGGTTTTTAGTCAAACCGTGCAACCTGTGATGCATACCGTACAATCGGGAGATGCGTCCAATCATTTGCAAACCCTCCCTATGGGAGGGTGTGGTTAACTCATGCCTTGACCAAAACTAGGCCACCAGTGGAGTTGGCTGAGTAATGGGGGCTGTTAACCGGACGGGGTGACCCCACATGTCCCCTTGTCCTTTTCCTCTTGCCTTCCACTTTCTTCCGGTACAACACAGTTTTTTGTCAGTTTCTGTTCCGAATTTTTGACAGTTTTAACCGTTTGACTTATTAAACTTTATGTTTTCTGTTCCGCACTTTCAGGTTTATAGCTTTTTGATATAAAAAAAATTATAAAAATAAAAAATAATAATAAATAAAAACAAATGAGGGGGGGTTCGGCTAAAATTTTGAGGACCGTCCGGTTAACCCACGCCAATAAGTTTTGTATTAAATGCTTGTGCATGGAAATACCTACTTCTATGGCTAGGGGAGGGGAAACCCAATCCTAACCAAACTTTGACACTAAGTTTCTCACCTTATAAATACACGACCAATGGTTATATTGTTTTGTAACTTTTGTACACACACTAAACCCTAATCTTGTTTTCTTTTTTTTTCTTGGTGTTCGGCCGATCACAACATTCTACAAGGGACGATCGGTATTGTTTTTCCAACCAAAACAAAACATTTGTGTTTTCTTGAACTAGCATTCGCATTAATTTGGTATTAGACTATTAGTACATGTGTATAAGAACGTAGTGCAAACACACTATTGTTTGCATCTTGGTTTGAATTGAAAAACGGTAATGGTCAATTCGTTAAACCACATAAACCCTAATTAGGGTACTTAAATTGATCCAATTAATTGCTAGCTCGGAATTGCAAAAGGTACGCATACGTTTTATTATTCGGTTAGATAATTAATTGCAATTATATGATCCTACGCTTCCGCATATTCTTTGTTGTATTATGTGTTTCCTATTTATGTTTGACATGTTATGTAATTCCAACAAAATATGAATAAAGTTTTCTTTGTTCAGTTATTGGAAGATAGTGATTTTTTTTTACAAGGATATAAGTCTTGGTAACCGTTTTTCACCATTTAGCTGATCACTTAATTTTAAATTTGTACGTAGTGATCTTGAACCTTACTACACTTATGAAATTATCAGGGGCAATTTCATATCTCCTCTTATTTTAGTTGGAAATTTTATATATACCCAAACATGCATTAAAAATATTGTACATTATGCATTTAATGCTTGTATTTTGGGTATATATGAAATTAATCGTGAAAGCAGGGTGATATATGAAATTAATCCAAATTATTATTATGTGACTTGCTACTATTTGTCAATGTGAATATTACTTGTAGAACTTGATAATTGACGATAAAGATCAATCTAAGGTCATTTAAGAATTCGTACTTTATGAAAAAATAAACACCAAAAATGATGTTTAACTTGTTAAGACAAACAACTTAACAGATGTAGTACTGATTAGATTTGCTATATAAGTGATAAAGAATATTTAGTTAAAAATAGCTCTGTATTTTGACATTTAAATGTCTAATACATGGCTCTATATCTTGGTGTTTGACTTTTATTGACATATAACTAGTTCGTCCAATCATGAAGTTCCGATCAAGTAAAAAAAATCGAACTTCGCTACTTTGGTTTTAATATAACGCAAAGGTGTTGTTATGCTTACTTTCCTAGTCACTTTTACCCCTCTTATCTACTTTTTACTCTCTCGATTAATAGTATAAAAACAGTTTTTTTCCGTATTTTTTGTTCTTTCTTAGTTTTTGTTCCGTATTTCTCATCAAACTTTATATTTTATATTTCGTACTTTATATATAACGCACATTCACTTGGCATGGCTGTGACATATATGTTTTTTTCTTCTTCAAGCACCATTACTTGAACAAAAAGTAATTGCATCATTCAAAGAACATAAAGGATAAATATAAGATATGATGAAGCATAAATGATAAATAAAAGAGCATTGTTATATCCTTTGTGACTGTGTGAAAAAGATCAAGTGGGCCATGTGACTGTGTATATGAGAGAGATATGCCGAAAGAAACGCGTCAATAGAGGATTGATCGAAAATATTGCTCCCTTCCTTCGACTTGAATTATTGAAAATTTTCCATAGAGAAAATGATTTAATACGCATAAAGATTAACATGAGGACAAATTAGTAGTGCATTAAGCCTTCTATGATATGTGGTGCATCAAAGTTACAAAATTTCATGAGGCGATTTGCATATTCTTTTAATTGATTGGTACATTTTAATTTAGAATGTAGTGACATTTAAATCCTCAAAATACTCTAAATTTGAGTTTGCCAATCGATTCGAGAAGTGTGCAAATCACTTCATTTTCAGAAAGGAACCTTGCTTCTTTGTTGCCGGTCAAGAAAAGACCTTGTTAATTTGTGGATATGAAAGAATATTTGTCAACTATTTTAGCATAATTTGATTCTTGATGCAGCTATGATTTGCTTTGAAATAAATAATAGATTATATACATATTTTATTGCTAATTTGAATAATTAATGATGGACATGTTTGAAAAATATTTGGCGAGCTTAAGCATGGTATAAACAATACCACACACAGAATATGCTTATCATGGTAGAAAACTAGTACCGAGTATTATACTTTCACCATAGAATTGACATAAAGTTTTGAATAAACATTTAAGAAGTCAGGGGCGTCCATTTAAAAAAGTTAAGGTAGAAGTCGGGACATATGTCAGAGAACAAAGCAAAAGTTCTAAATAGAACTACTCATAGGATTCACGGACAACAACCATAGAACAGTACGTTATAAAACCCAAAAATAGAATAATTATATAAAATTCTTGGAATCCGTTTTTCTTCAGGTAAAAGATCATTATCTGATAAATGACTACAATTTTTGGAGTGATGTTTATGCATAACAAACAAATTTATTAATAGTGCCATTATAATGGTTAGGAAATTGGGTATTATTCATTTTAACATGTTGTTTAAGCATTGATTTTTGTATTTTAGGATTCATATTGTAGCAGTCTATGAAAGGAATCTTAGAGCACCAAAACTTTCTTCTTACTCTCCGTCTATGCAAGTGCAAGTCTTAGAGCAACTGGTAAGGTTACATTCTTTGCTCTTAATTTGTTAAAATTTAAAGTGTTGTTGTTGGTAATTGCTAAGAAACTTGATATGAACAATGAAGTCGGGTGATATATATTGGGTAAGTGTTG
Source organism: Artemisia argyi (assembly GCA_030686995.1). Taxonomy (NCBI): domain Eukaryota; kingdom Viridiplantae; phylum Streptophyta; class Magnoliopsida; order Asterales; family Asteraceae; genus Artemisia; species Artemisia argyi. The sequence goes on from CM060697.1 coordinate 172,203,114, forward strand.
GAATTATAATATCATGACATGCATATAAATAAACCAATAACATCAAGTAAACATATGCGGAAGCGTTATAACAAGATCATATAACATGTAATTAATTAATCAATAATAAATAGTAAACGCACATTTGTAATTCTAGCACGAACAAGAATCAATTAAAGCAATCTTAAACTTATGAACCCTAATTAGGGTTTATGTGGATTGTAAGAATAACCCCTTACCTTTTTGTTATTCAATCCTAGATATAACCAATAGTGTGGTTATATCACGTTCTTGTACACACGTACTATTAGCGATTCGATGTGAATGCTAGTTCTTGATCACAATAGATTTACCAAACACTTTGTAATGTTCAAGGTTACTCGCAAATCCCTTTTCTTGGGGTTTTGGTCGTTGACCTATGAACAAGAGAGGAAAAGAAGAAGTTTGGCCTTCTATTGAAATCAAGTGTACCTAAGGATGAATACATGGGGATGTATTTATACCCTTATGATTGAGATCAAGTTTACAATGGTTTCCGATGTGGGATTCCATTGTTTTGGCCATAAACAAGATTTCTAGAACCTTCTCTTGTCTTGTTTTATTTTCTTCGTATCCCGTTTACATTTACCGACCGTTAGTCAATTCCATTAATTACCTAACGCTCTTTAGTCGTTTATTGTGAATTAAATAATTAAATATAACATTTTATATTAATTATTTAAACATCGAGTCTCATACGTAAAGTGTGCAATCCCGTGATCTCGAGTTCGATCCTAACATACAACTACTAAAATAATGTCCATAAACTAACAGCTCCCAGTTGGATATATTTTAATAGTGTAATCACATCAGTTAGCGTCTAGCAACACTTCGATGCCTCTAGTACAACTCGAGTAAGGCTCCTGGAAAAACCTTTTAATGATTTCTCATTATTATTATCCTTTTGTTTCTAATACACCGTTAATAAGGATATGGATTAAAGTCATTCCTTAATTAACCATTCTGTTTCTCGTTGTTTATGATTGATCAAGATTACCAAATCTTCTGAACATATTCAGGGGAGATCTTGGGTGCGGCCGCACATACATCTTACCAACCCTACGAGGGGCCCAGCAGTATTAAACTCCAAAAATAAATTTGAAGGAACAAATTCTATCTTGACTACAAGCAAAACCCACAAACTTTGTAACACTTTCGAAAACAACCCTTATGACTACCAGTTACGTATAGCGTTAAGTTGTTCCACAAAAATGTACTACATTCATGACACTTATCTTGCATCTCAAGTCTAAGGATAACTTCTCATGATTTACATAATGACAAAATCCATAAAGTAACATCATGTAGTTGGGATAAGTCCTATATTCGGTATCATTGAATATCATCTGAAATGGCATGACTACGCATCAATATACTTTAAGTATATTATACCACCTTCAGATTTGTCTTGATTTAAGAATATTTCCATATTATTAACTGACAACGGACAATTTAGAATAACCTTTATTCATGGATTTAAACATGCAAAAACAGGACACAATATATTATAAATTAAACATACCATGTATTTAAATTTATTATAATAATTGTTTAACATCCCTTATCCAAATACTAAATAGATCAATGCATGATAACTCTTGTTGATGAATTATGTCTCAAGTAATGACATTTATACTTGTTGACAAAACATAAATCATCCAACTTTGATCTATTGGAATTTTAAGAATACTTATTTCAAGAATTCAACTATTGAAGTTCTTGTATGTGCATACTCAACTATTTTGATAATGCCATATTTCATAAATGTGTGACATCCTTAACCACAAATTTATGATAATCAAACTTCTAAATATTTTAAAGTTTAAAGTATTCTTATTCTCTTAATGTATAATGCAACTATGCTCTTATTAAGCATAACTATTAATAGCCAAGGATGAAATCCTTACCATAACTAGCATTGAGTGTCACCTCAATTTCAATAGCATCATTGTATGCAACAACAATATGCTATTAAAACCTCTCGTAAACATTAATATCTATTGTGTAATGTTTGATGCCCTTCAAACTTTCAAGTTTGTTGGCTATGACAATTTTCACAACAATTGAGAAATTGTTCATCTATAGAATTTGGAAGCTGTTCCAGATTTAGGATGTGATTCTATAATCAAACATATTCTTTTTAGAACATTACACAAGTTATCTAATAACTTTTAACTAGATATTAATATTGCCAAATCATCTTGTAATCAAGCATGATACAACAAAACATGATGTTCATGAAAAATCTTTGAGTCATACTTAGATTTTATTCATGTTATGCATATACATTTAGACTTTCTAAATGATATATCATGTTATATTAGAATCATTTACCTCTCATATTTCAACAATAAACATTCATTCCAAGGTTGTATATCTTATTTTCTAAATCTTACAAGTAAAGTTTCATTCCAAACTAAGACTTAACTTTTAACTTATATGGATTGTTACCTTTTATATGTTCTACAACATATATGATTTAAGAAATTAAACATAATACTCCCACTAGCTCTTAGAAATTATCTTATTTCAATTATAAATCAAAACATGAATTTAATAATTAAACATAAGAGTAATCTTCTAGATGCATGCATTTATCCATCCATGGATTATTGTACCATGTACACTTTCAAAGATTTATTTGAATTCATAAACTCCTTTTGATTACTTATCGTCCTCGCTCAAGTAATCACTCAAGAAAGAGTTTTGATATTCTATTGTCAATTTCATAAATATGACAATCATAATCTTTATATATTTAATGTATATATAAAAGAATATTCAATCACAGTTAATCGCTTAAGTGTGATTAATAATCTTGTAATAAAACATGCATTAAATACGTGCACAATATTGTCCATATGATTTCTATACAAAGATTTAAACCACAAAGGTTACCTTATCTTTGAAGAAACTCATCTTCATTTTCTAATATAACTATTAAGATAAACCACATTTCTAAAATTGTTATCTTTATGGACAGCATCTTAATCATTCATATCATGTATACTTTACCCAATTTCATATTTGGTAATATATCATAATGATTATCAGGTTTACAATAATCCTGTAAATCATAGCCCTCAGCATATTAATCAAATATATGAGATATCTTTTCTATTCTATGAATGATAATTCCATCATCTTGAGATTTAACATTTAAATGTCAAACTTTATTATCATCTTGAGATTTAACATTAAAATGTCAAACTTCATCATGATATTTACTAGTGTATTTCAGAAGATTATGTATCTTGTAATTTTATCTTTTAAAGATCAAAACTCCCACTTGCTTTTAGTAATTTAAAGACTATCTTTAAATACTTAGCAAATAAAGCAACAATACAATATTCTCTTTTGGGATATTACAAATACATATTGACAGTTCGTGACTTTACTTTGTTAATAACCTCTTCGTAAGCAGTTAAACAAATTTAGAACTTCAATTTAAAACTTAATGTAATTCATCACATTCCATCATATGATGATGTCTATTAATTTTCTAGGTTGGAGTTTTATTAAATATGTCCAAGTCATACTCAATATTCTAACCTTAATAACTTTTGGAAGAAAAGAAATCATAGTTATCTTTAATCAAACAATATAACTAGAGTTTGATTTTCCTAACTGAACATACCATAAACATTTGGCATTTCATTAAGATTAATATTGTAAGACTATCAAACAATATTTAAGATAACCATATTCCTTTTGACTTGTCTATTTATCAACTAATTCATTTTAATGCTATAATAATTTTTAAGCCAATTGCATGCTTTATAACACAAGTACTTTTAATAAAGTCACTTCATGTCCATGTCTCTACAAGAAAACATAAACTGTTATAATCTCACTATACGTTATAAGTCATTTAACAATTTAATGGCTTCATGTATATGTCTTAATTAAAACACATAACAAGATAACGTCTTACTTTATTGTAAGTCTTGTAACAATTAAAAGACTTTATGTTTATATCTTTACAATGAAACATAAACATGTTTAACAAAAGTAATTATGAACACCATCTTTTGGTTTCAATAGTAATTTCAAGTTAATTTATTACTTCACAATAATGTAAATAACATTATGTCTTCATTTATTTATGTCATTCCAAGATCACATAAATATTCAGATTGAAGCATCATTAGATTACTTTATTAATTTATGTCATTCCATGAATTCATAAATATACAAATTAAAGTAGTCTTGATATCATATTGACACATGTTCTAATAGGTATCTAATTTAGAAACTGCAAATTCTCATAGTTCAATTACATCAGTTGATTTGCTAGTAATGAAAATATGAAATTCACCTTGTTGTTGCAATCTAGCTAAGCTCTCACATAACATAAATTGTAACACCAAGTGTTTCTTGAATTAGATTAGTATAATTCATATTAGAACATTATTCTCTTATCTTGCAGTCAAGAGAATCCATTATTAAATCATATCTTTATGAGTTGTTTCTTGCACACATTAAAGATAACATTTCTCCCACTTGTGCATGAAACAACCTCATATAGTTGATAAACAACACGCCATGCATTTGTTTATGTGATCAATATGATTGTGTCATAGATTTTAGCATAACAAGTAGTTATAGAACAACAATGTCTAGTAAGGAAACGTACAAGACTATCCTTAAAAGTATGAGTTTCTACACTTGGAAAGTAGTTATCTTTAGCTACCAAGATGTCAAAGCTTGTAACTCCCACTGAATTAAAGATCATTACAATAATTCCTTATTCTGTAATAAGCACACAATACTCCCACTGAATTTGACAACATTGTAAATGTTTCATATCCAGTGAAAACAGATATTGTGCTTTTAACTTTCCTACACCTTTAAATGTCCATACGTAACAATTACTTATACACTAAAGAGTGTATTCTACTACGTAAATGATGGACTATCCACCAAATGCTGTTAACTTGAAAAATTGGGCATGCAATTTCTTCCTTAATAGGTCTACCATCCTACAATGTATGTAGCACCTTTAAAATAGTTAAAACAACTAGTTTGTCTTTAAACATTTTGTGGTAATTAGTCTAGCTTCTAATTATAATAACTCATAAAATGTCATATATAATTTTCTGTTAACCAAATATCATATTTGTTACTAAGAATTTAATCACCGAATGAGGATGATGAAATCCCTATGAAAAATGTACGCAATTTTCTTAACGATTAAAAATTTGCTATGAGTTATATTAGAATTTAGACATATCTAATATTCCTATTATCCTTTCTCATTCATGAAAAGGAATAGGATTGTGTCTCACTCTTCCTTCATAGAAAGGAGACTTCTTTTGTCTTTTAAGTAAATTATTCTTAATCAAACATATGTTTGAAAACAGAACTAGATCAATTTACCAAAGCCCAAAGTGCGTTTACGGTTTGAACGTTGCATTAATACATTAAAACGAATTACAAAATTCAATTTCAGTATTATCGATAATTAGGTCTTTAAGAAAATAAAATACCCATTGGTAAATATTCATATAAACCATAGTATTTTCTTAAAGCTAGGATCCAAATTGACATAGTACCATTACATCAGTTGATCTGCTAGTAATGATAGTATTCAACAAGGTAATTGTCGAACAATAATTGCCAATATCATATTGCAATTCCTAGATTTATGGGATTTACAATCACAAAGCTTTTGTAATGTAAGCATGTTTGATCCTCATCTTAATGCCTTGAGTCCAAGATCTCACTTCCTACTCAATTTAAGTCGTCTAACTTAAAAACTGCAAACTCATAAATCCATTACATCAGTTGATCTGCTAGCAATGAAATTACAAAATTTACCTCTCCATTGCAATCTCGCCAAGTTCTCACATGACGTAAATTACAACTTCAAGTGTTCTTAATTAGATGACATTTGACTTAATTTTATAAGGGTATTAAATTTTGACGTGTAATCAAAATAATGTATGAAGAAGCATGCATACAACTTCATAACATTGGTTTTATAAAACATTTTTATTACCAATTTACTAAGAGTAAAATAGCAAAGTTTTGATTGAGGTATCGGGTTCACCAATTAAAGAATTACCAACAATTATCGTCTACTATATCGTACTTTTGCATAAGCCCTAAGGCTTAGTGTTTCGGATAATCATTGTGGAATTGTGGTCAATTCACCCTTAAGATGACAGTGTACATGTAATGGTTGTTCGGTAAGTCTAATTTACACACAAACGAGCGTTAAAACAGAGTGTTGTCTATCTAAGGCCACAATTTAATGCGAAGCCAACCTTATACCCATCTTGTAGTTTGTAAACTTCGGTCGGGCCTAGTTAACCATTATGTACAAAAACATCAATCAACCAATCCTTTGAAATTTAAACTCTTAAAACCAAAACAATTTCGCTATTTATTTAGTCCATATTATTTTTCTATTAAAAAAATTACCCTTTTTCGTTTATAAACATGTCTCACATAATAATAAACAAAAAACAAGTAATATATAATAAAAAAAAAATAACACAACAAAATAAACATAGACATAACATAACAATTAAATATGTATAAAACATGTAGCCACATGCAAATTTAATTCAATAGTCCTATTAATAATCAAGTCTAGGTGTAATATGCATTTATTCAATTAAGGCTTTCTTCTTCAATAGAAAAAGAGCCACATACATCGATAAATCGATTGCGTAAGCCAAAACTTAAACAAACACCACATAGCACATAATTGATTACTTAATATTGGAGTCTTCCCCAATTCGACATCTATTAATAAATTTACATGTTTTGATATAACTTAACAATTAATTCATATATCCAATTTAAACCATTTAAATTATCACACAATAAAATCCATGTAAACATGCACTTTTCATGGATTATGCTTAACAATTAACATATTGCACCAAGATCGTTTACTAAAACGCATAACCAATTACATGACATCCTAGGGTTTCTAATCATATTAAAAAAATCAAAACCAAAACCCTAAAACACTAATAGGTCAATCGACCTAATTAAAAAAAATTAGGGTTAGGAATCGAAAAAACCCTAAAAACATGTAATTAAACGAATCAAGATTCAATTTTTATGCGTTTCGATAATTAATTACACATTATAACGGCTCTAGATGCCACTGTTGAAATTATAATATCATGACATGCATATAAATAAACCAATAACATCAAGTAAACATATGCGGAAGCGTTATAACAAGATCATATAACATGTAATTAATTAATCAATAATAAATAGTAAACGCACATTTGTGATTTTAGCCCGAACAAGAATCAATTAAAGCAATCTTAAACTTATGAACCCTAATTAGGGTTTATGTGGATTGTAAGAATAACCCCTTACCTTTTTGTTATTCAATCCTAGATATAACCAATAGTGTGGTTATATCACGTTCTTGTACACACGTACTATTAGCGATTCGATGTGAATGCTAGTTCTTGATCACAATAGATTTACCAAACACTTTGTAATGTTCAAGGTTACTCGCAAATCCCTTTTCTTGGGGTTTTGGTCGTTGACCTATGAACAAGAGAGGAAAAGAAGAAGTTTGGCCTTCTATTGAAATCAAGTGTACCTAAGGATGAATACATAGGGATGTATTTATACCCTTATGATTGAGATCAAGTTTACAATGGTTTCCGATGTGGGATTCCATTGTTTTGGCCATAAACAAGATTTCTAGAACCTTCTCTTGTCTTGTTTTATTTTCTTCGTATCCCGTTTACATTTACCGACCGTTAGTCAATTCCATTAATTACCTAACGCTCTTTAGTCGTTTATTGTGAATTAAATAATTAAATATAACATTTTATATTAATTATTTAAACATCGAGTCTCATACGTAAAGTGTGCAATCCCGTGATCTCGAGTTCGATCCTAACATACAACTACTAAAATAATGTCCATAAACTAACAGTAAGGATCAATAACATCTTGGTCCGTATGCTGCTTCTGAACTAAAAGGTGAGTTTTCGCTTCAATACACTTTAATGTTCATGAACAATGGTTGTATCTTAATGTTAATATGCAATAATTCTTGGATACGAGTCGTTTTGCTTATTAATTTATTTATATTTTTGAGGGGATGGGGTAGGGGGAGTTATAGTGGAAATGGTTTAATAGGTGTATAAGTTGTGGTTACCAGTATTTGCATGTTCGGAGTGAAATATGTGGATATAGACAGTTTTGGAAACTATCTTTAATAGTAGTAGTAAAAAAATAATGGTTGACGATTTATACTTTGTGTTCTTAGCGCCCACTTTGTTGTGAAATATAGAAACAGAAGTGTGTATTGGTTTTTGCTTGCGAATATTTGGAGAACTGAGATGCAACTACTTATATCAAGTTCTTATATGTGAGCTTGAGGATTGGGTTGGTTGTGGTGTGGTTGAGGCTTATGATAAGACTTATGATAGGAGTATTCCTAAAAATGAGTGTAGGGTCGAGAGGTTTAAGAATAGAACTGCTATATAATTGATTCAAGCACTATTCAGCTGCCTTTCAACCCGTTTAGCCCTTTCGACCCATTTGACTCATTTCATCTATTATTCAATATTTTATCTTAACTATTTGACCCTTAGGGATCAAAAATAGCTCAAACCGCTGTCACAAAGTAGATACTAATTTTCGACCTGTAAGTTAAATGTAACCTAAAAAAGCCATTGTAAAAAGTTGATTGCAAAAGAGGTTAACTTATCGAGTTATGAAGCAATAAAAATTTAGCTTTGAGAGAATGAATCATTTTTTTGTCATACTTGCCTTACTAGACCAGTTTATTAAGTCAGATTATACCATAATTGTGCCATTACATGATCAAGGAAAATTGACCAGTTTGTTAGTTTAAGTTCAAATTTCAAGTTCGTAGGTTGGAGTTATGCTCTTATAAAGGTTGTTTGACTGTTGTCGATTCCATGAATTTATGTCTCCATGGTTCAATCAACTTCCTCGATTGTTGATCACTTTAAAAACACAGATAGTTTGATGAACAAGGGCCAAATCAGCAAAGAGGCCCCTTTCTTGAAAATCAGCAACAAAAACAAGGAAGCCATAAATAGATAGCGGCCTGATATATGGGATATGGGTTGACTTTTATGACCTTTTTTGCAGAGGAAATCCGACGGGACGATTTAGAGCCTCTTGGATATGTACTTCTGTATCTTTTGCCAGGAAGGTATGTGTATTGTTGTGACATGCTCTTTTTATTAATGATGTAGTTCCTCCAACTCAGTAAAACATGGACAGTGGAAACCATATTGCCAAAGAAATAACAACCTCAATAATTAGATATGAAAGAAAGATGTAGAAAATAGTGTTTGGATATGAATTTGGTGTTTAACACACTTCATGGTTTTAGCAATGTCAAAATACAAACTGCCCTGCGTAATTTATTTGTGATTTGGAGAGCCTTTTTAGTACCTTGCCCGCACGATTTAATGCTCTGAAGTTCTCTGGCATGCCTTTTTTTCTTTCATATCTGCTTTGTGACTTGCATACATGCTAAAATATTTATGTGCACTCAAAAAAGGATTGTTGATTTGTTGCACCATGCTTAGTAAAATAACATCTTTAGTATTGTTTAATTTTTATGTTAATCTACCAATTGTTTTTCCATATTTTAGTATATAAAGCCCGTGTCTTTCTGTTGATTTGTGTTTATTTGTGTGTGATCAGGACCCGGCATTGCTTCTAGGCATACTGCTAAAAACATTGCTGCTAGCAACCGAACCGCCGGTTACGTGGCCTGTATTAAAATAAACCAAAAAGCTTTATCACTGACAAAGGTAGGAGCCGTTCAAGGAACTTGGAGGTGTTAAACGTCCAGGACAAGAACTTTTGTTTCATAATATTTTTACTCTTAACGGATATGAACTATGTCGTTTTTCATTCAAATCGTGTAACACTTCCGTATGCAAGCATCCCACCGCGAAGCGCGGGTTTATATCCTCGTTATAGACTAATAAGGGTAGTATTAGTATGGTTAGTACACCACCAATTATTGAAATATTAAATATTTGTTTCTCCCAATACTAAATGTGTCAGGTTATGTAAAAAGTGGTTAAACACTATTATACTTTGTATTCTACTATTCCATGTCCATCTTCTACAAACAAGCATTCAAAACCAATTTTAAAGTCTAAAATGATACGGAGCTGCTGGAAATATCTCAGCTGCCACCACCAATCTCACTTGAACAACCACCGATCTAAACACCATTTCGTCCCATACTTTCTGTTCATGCAAAACAGGCCAAATCCAAACACCTCGTTCGCATAAAACCACACAAAAAACGCAGTCACAAACCTATGGTGGTTGTGGTTCATGTGGTTGTGGACAGAAACGAGATTAACGTGGTGTTTGTTGTCGGCGTTTACCGTCGTAATGGTGGCTGTTAAACCTGGTCATAAATTGCTGGTCAAGATGTGCCTTTTTTTCTCAAACTGTGTACAGTACTTTTTTTGTTACTCTATTTTTTGCCAGTGTAAATAAGGAAATATTAAAGAGTAAAAATGACGTAATGTCAAAGTGTGCAGTGGTGTACTGGTGTTGAGATACCAGAAAAGTGGTGCGATAAATACGAAATGCCTAGAACTAACGTCTACTCATAATTCGTAAGTTGTACCAAATACATGCAGACATGCATGCAGTAATATAAATTAATGAAAAGAAAACAGCAATGCTTGTCATCTTTGCGTACATAACATAAGTTACAAAAAACACCCTCTTAACTTAATATGTGCATAAAATATCCTTTTTTATGTGATGCGTGCAACTTGATGCACTAATGCAATCACCTAACACATTCATAGTTGATAGGACAAAGGGTACATGATTATTTAATTTAAAGATAAAGTCGGCTATTTGAAGGCTTTAAAGGGCTACTAATTACGATGTTTTGGGTGATAAAACTTTACGCATCGTACTTGTTTTATGTTCTATATTTGAACCGGCTCAAAATCATTTATAATTATATACTGTAAGTAGTTTATATATCCAACAACATAAGAGTCAACAACTGAACAACAAAGAGTGCGTAAAAAGTAGGTATAAGAAAAGCACCAACTCTTATTCATATCATGTCGTGAGAATCATCGTATAAAGAGGAAAAAGATGATACCTCGTGGGTTCAAATTTCTCTTTTTCAACTGGACTTTGTCTTTGCTATAAACCACTTACTTCTCCATCATCGCCTCATTTAAGTTGTGATTAAGTTGGTCACTATCTGTCAATTGTTTGACATAGCAGTTTACTAATCTACGTGTGTATCCAATCATATCATAATTGTTTGTAATCTATCTAATCTTTAAATCGGTTAAACCGAACTAGAGAAAACCAAATATCGAAAAGAAGGTGAGTAATATAAACCATAAATGATAACCATGCAACACTGAAAACCAGATAAACTTGAACGCCTAAATACCAAACACAAATGATATCTATGGTCCAAATAGAAAACTACCTAAACACAAATGATATCTATGATATCTCTTCACACGTCGACAACATACTTTCATGTACGTGATTGCATGGGATTTCATGGCACATTGGCACACACTGCTTTTGTTTACGTATTAGTAATTAATTTGTCCACTCAAACATCTTGGCCTACCCACATCTTCGATTATTGATCCAAGCATACTATGAACTATCATAGATATCATTGTATAGTCCACACTATAGTCCAGGAATCGAGTGAACATCATATGCTAAATTTGTTAACTTGACAAATCTCGGTGATGCAGGCTCGACCAGGATGATTCAATCAACTCGAGCTCATCTAGAAGAGCTCGATTCTCTACATAAAATTATTTATTTTCTAGTATAAAGAAACTCTCATTAGTTACATATGCATTGTATATTTTCTTGTTTAAAACTCACGAAAAGGTTTCTTTTTGGTTCAAGTATAATGGGGTTGTAGTTTATATCTATGTGAAATGAAGAGTTATAAAATTTTAAACCTCTGGTTGAATACTTCATATTGTTGCAAGAGTTTTATACATATTGGTAGGAGGTTTATAATATTAAAATATTCATAAGTTTGTGATTTGACATGTTATAAACTTATTCAAAATCTCTGCCGTTAGAGATGTTCTTATGTTAGTTAATTAGTTCAATGCGGTGTTAATGAATTTGATCTACGACTTGACACTCTTTAATTATTGTTCTTTCTAAACTTTACAACATATATAAAATTAAAGCGACTGATGCACGAGCGAAATGTATTTAACTATTTATATTGATGCAGTGATAATGATACTAAATTAATATGCCTAGTTATATTGATGCAGTGATAATGATACTAAATTAATATGCACCCATACATTTTGCTTTTATATATATAATCTTCTACGGAGTAGAATTGTTATTAACATAAGTTATTTGAATCGCCCATAAGAGGTGGTAGGGAATAATAACGTACTCTACTCTTAAGAATATCACAAAAAACTTTTAACCAACTCTTGTACACAACAGATGGAAAAATACATACAGCGATTTTAGAATTTAGTAACAAAAAACACAACAGATTGAGCCCCTAACCTTTATTATTAGGGGCAATTGCATATATACCCACTAAAACTTTGCATATTTGCATATATATATACCCAAAACATGTTTAACTTGCATTGTACATCATGCATTGAAAGATTGTATTTTGAGGAAATATGCAAGTTTTTGAGTTTTAGTGGGTATATATGCAATTATCCTTTATTATTATTATTATTATTATTATTATTATTATTATTATCAATCAACGTGATGGCACACACTCTCACAGATTAAGTTGATTCGCTTGTTATCGCCTGACGCAATCTTTGCAAATTCCAAGTCGTCATTGCTGGAAAATAGTATCAAATCATTGTCTTCATCCCAGTATTTGAGACAAATCATTTGCCTTTTCAACTTGAACCTTTTTGCCACTTTGCTTTTCAGCTTCCACAGTCCAGATGAAATAGAAAACCAGAACCCTTTACTATTTTCTCCATAAGTTGCCTTCACGTACACCATATTCTTTGAGCTTCTTTTACATTTTCTGCCCAGCTTCAATGGGCTGCTGGTTTCTCCACCTCCAGTAAAAGCGGTACTCACGCTGGTGGATGAGCATTCGTCTGGGACTTCGACGAAGTCGGTTCTAGCAATATCTGGTACATCGCTAAAGGCATCCATAATATCAGGTTCTATGTTCACACAAATATCTATAGGTGGTCCAACAACTTCTATGAATGATTTGTCACCTAGTTCAAATCGAGAAGCAACCTCAAAATATTGCTTCAAAAGTTGGACCAAGATCAATACGTGTTTGATATCTTTGATGTGGGACGGGAGAAAAAACTCTAACACATGGTCATGGTTGCTTTCGACACTATGCAAACGGATTGCAAAGGAGCTGGTTAACCCATGCATGCGTGCAAAGTGGACCAAAGGGTACTCTTCTTCACTGAGTTTGGTTACATCTTCACAAAAACACGAACCGCTGGATAAGGCTTTGCTAATAAAGCCACGAGACTTGTCCAAGTGTTGTTTTTTACATTCTTCCCGAAAATGCCACAAAGCCAAGTCTTGAACATGAAATGGTAAACCACATGTTGACATGCAGACATTCCCAAGGCATCTAGTATCATAACTATTACAGCTCTTATTTAAATCTTGTTCATAGGAAGCAACACTAGTGAATGGGGACAGAGCCCATGTCTGAGCAAGAGGTAATTGGTGAGTGTCACACACAACTTTCATAATTTTAAATATTTCTTCCAATTCATTCACCTGTAGATAATTTAAAGGACATCTCCAAGATAAGTATTACAAAGAAAAACAAGATTTCAAAAACGACTCTTTCAAAATATAGTAGAATTACAGATAATAAATTAGCCATGCACAACTTACATTTGAAGCAGGATCATCCAATACTTGTAGGCATGTCAACTTTTGTGTCTGCCAAGTTGACAACATTTGGAAATTAGTAGCTATATATGCAAGGAAGAGTAAACTAGATTACAATACAACAGAAAACATGACTTATTAATAATTAAGAGAGTTATAAAGATTATAACCTTCAGTGCCTTCTCAAATTGCTGAACCTCGTTGTCAAAACTCGTATATTTTGAAGAAGCCAACAATTCAAGAACACCAACACATAATCTTGTAGTTGAATCAAACACTGGTAAAGCAAAATATCCATGGAGATTGCAGCGAATTGCACACTCTTGTTGTGGAAAATGTTTTGGCAAGTAGTTAGCTAGATCGGAGGACCATTCTGATAATCCTAGCTTGAATACTCGAGCGATCGGACTAGCGTCTTCATCTTCATCATCCAGCTTAGCCACAACAAAAGAGTTGTGCACAGAGTCCTTTCGATACAAAAGAAGTCCTTCGTCAACTGCACCAAGACCAAATGGTTGATCTATAGATGTAAGCAGTTGGTGTTTCCCAACGACACGAGGAGACCAAAACTGAACAAGAACATGTTGCTCCCGGAGAGTTAAGAACTTAAGTGCAGTTCTTATCTTGTCATGTATTATCTGACTATAAGGGTCAATATTATAAGTCCTCAGCTCAAAACCTATATAGTTTAGACCAACGATGAACCTTAGTTTTGAGCTAGGAGACGAAAGAGATTTTTATTATCTTACAGCTAGAACTGAAATAAGGAAAAAAGACATACCAGTTGTGATTGTGGATTGAGACGAATCAGATCGAGAAAGCTCCTCTTTGTTTCCATAGACCAAAAGTCGTGTTAGATATCTTGACTCGCTGGGAAATACAGAAGTCGAGATATCTAACGCAAGTTTCATATGAGAATCAACTGATTGAAGATGTGAACACAAATCCATAAAAGTAGGTAGATCTAAAGAAAATTGGTCCTTTATTATGCCTTCTATATGTTATATATATCGGTAATTGCGGATGGTGTTAAAGCAAATGGACCCACTGTCTCATTTTCTATCATAAAGGTGCGAAGGGTATGCCTCCACGAGGCAATTACAGAGTATTTATTCGCATTGACTGGTTCACGAGATTTTCGAAGGTCATATTTGAAGGTCTATTTTCAGTTGGACTTTATTGGTTATTCATCAACTATGTTTTTTTTTTTGAAATGTGAATTTCAACTTAGAATCGACCACCTTCGCGGACAGCGAAGGCCCCATCGCCACCCCGCCAGACTATGTTGTCTGAACCGGGTCCACGCTGATCTCAGGTGGTAACGGGTTTCCCCCGGAAACCGTACTGCCTCCACACAAGTTACCTTGCTGGAGAAACAGCCGGATGAAAACCGGGCCATGCTCAGGATTCTAACCCCAGCGGCTTGGTCTAAGGGCTTCGAATCCATCATTGCAATATATCTCCGGAACAAATGGTCTGCAAGTGGACCACAAGTGAGGACTTCCCGTGTGGTCACCCACCCGGTACTACTCCCACTTGTGGCTCGCTTAACTAGTTAAGCCCCACCCACTAGACCACAAGTCCTTTGATATTCATCAACTATGTTAAGAGAGTGTTTTTTTATTATTCTTTTTTACCTGTAACCAGAATTATGACATCATTTAAACGCGTCGCTGTAGCTTTAAATGGGTTATGTTGACAGGTTTTGTCCTTTTTTTTTTTTTTTTTTTTTATATAAGTTTGCTGTCCAAAGTCTTGGGTCAAAGCACCAGTCATAAGTCCTTTTTTTTTTTTTTTTTTTTTCCAAAATGATTCAAGTCCAAACTAACTCAAAAGTGCACAACCACAACACAGTCCAAACTGCAAACACAAACAAACACCACACAAACACAAACTAACACAACTTCAGGCTCGGATAATGGTTAAATTCGTCATCGCCAAAGTCCTATTTTTTTTTGTCAAAGCACCAGTCCTAAGTCCTTTTTTTTGTCCAAAATGATTCAAGTCCAAACTAACACAAAAGTGCACAACCACAACAAAGTCCAAACTGCAAACACAAACAAACATCACACAAAGACAACACCTTATAGGCTCAGATTTTTAGAAGGCTCGGATGTGAAGGTTGCGAAAGTGATAAAAATATCACTCCGCCATTCCATTCGGTTTTAAAAACCATTCGTCATCGCCTCGGCTCAGATTCATTTTTGTAAACCATTCAGCATTGCCTAAACCCTACAAAATTTACAAGCCAAATAGTAAGGATTCCCACAAACTGCATGATTCTCACATGCCAAACTGCAGAACCATCACCACCAACCACAGAACCACAGGTTACTAAAGTTCTCAACATGCCAAACTACAGGATTCTCAACCTCAAGGTACATCACAAGCAAATAGTAAGGATTCCTAACAAAACTGCAGGATTCTCAAGGTACATCACAAGCCAAATAGTAAGGATTCTCAGGATTTAATCCTGGACTATAAACATAGGCACCATCACAAGTTACTAACCACAACAAACACAACCATTACAGCAAACATAGGCACCAATTCTGAGCTACACAAGTCTCACAAAAGAAGCAGAGTATAACCATTACAGCAAACACTAAAATCAGCAAACACTATACCACATAACCACCAACCAAAGAAACAAATAATCATCACAAGGTAACCAATTCTGAGCTACACAAGTCTCACAAAAGAAGCAGAGTATCACAAAAATTGTACCTTCAAGGTACACCATCCCATTTAGGGAGGGTTTGGTTAAATTATAGGGGAGGGTCTGGTCAACATTGGCAACAATATTGTAACAAGGGTTGGGGCAGAGTAGCACAAAAAAGGCAACAACATTGTAACAAGGCTGCCGAAATGTCTAGTTCACCATTTTACACACAAGAGGTACTAATAAGCTTTACGCCTTTTCAATATTACATCAAGATATCAATTGGCCCAGATTATAAGCAGTTTGATATAATAGAGTCTCATGATATATGGCTGCAACTTCAAATGTTGCAAAGTTTTTATTGCCGTCCATTAGGAAATGCCACGCCAAAATCATTTTTTTTAAATCATCATTGCCGTATATCGGTTTTTTTTATAAAAAAAACCAAGTTTCAAATATGCTTTTAAAACAACAAACTGCTTATCAAGTTTCATCACAAACTGCTTAAGCAGTTTCATCACAAACTGCTTATCAAGCTAGAGCCTGTGGAATGGGGGTAGGCCAGAGCAGGTATTCATACCACTCAAAAGGTGGCAGATCAAGGTGTTAACCTACCCACAGCCACAGAATCACATAAGAACTAGCACCACAGAACCAGCACTATTATCACCACAGCTGTCTCACACACAAATCACATAAGAACCAGCACTATAAATCTAGATATGATAAAGGCCAATGTTGACCGGACCCTCCCCTACTTTTTACCCAACTAAGCACCACATAACCAGCCACAAAACCACCACCACAGAACCACCACCGAATATTTTTGAAAAACCCCCAAATATTTTTGAAACCCTAAAAAAAAATTTTGACGAAATTTTTTTGTCAAAAAAAAATAATTCGAAAAATTTTGTTTAAGAAAAAGAATTTTCTAACTTTTTTTTCGAATAAAATTTTTCTTAAAAAATTCAAAAAACTAACATAAACATTTATAAAACACAAATTACATTAACTAGTATACTTAAACACGAATTACATTAAACATAAAAGTACAATGAAATGAAAATACATTAAACATCTAAATTAAACTACGATAATTAAACATTAAACATTTAAATGATACTACGATAATTAAATATAAAACTACGAATCAAGAAAATGATTCAGTATGTGACATAGCACTCGTCACTCGAATCGTCGTCACTCGATTGCACAAGGTTTAATCTCATAGCCCATCGCCATTCTGCTTCACGGTTTAACCGATCTTGACGAGCTTTAGTCCGCGCCTCACGAGCTCTTGTCTGACGTTCTTCCTCTGCTTGAACCTGTAACAAGACTTGCATATCTTGCTCGAAGAGTTCTTCATCAGTCAACTCAAGTGTATTGGGTTGGTTTTGTGGTGGATTGTTTGCCGGTGGATTGTTTTGGGGTGGATTGTTTACCGGTGGAAACAGAACTTCTGGTGGAGTGTCGTATGGGAATACATGAAACAGATCTTGTGGTGGATTGTCATATGAGAATACGGGAAACAGATCTTCCGGTGATGTGTTCTAAACTGATTCATTATATGGTAATGTGTTGTGTGACATTGTTTCGTATGAATTGTTTGTGAATTTTGTATGATTTGTGTGTGAATTGTGGGTGTATTGTGTGCCTCTGTGAATAGCAATTTATAAGACCGTCTTTTGAATTTGAAATTTAAATATATCCCGCTCTGTTTTTTGAATTTGTATTTTAAATGTATCCCGCTCTGGCTTTTGAATTTGAATTTTATGTTTATCCCGCTCTTACGATTTGAATTTGAATTTTTAGTTTATCTCGCCCTATTAATTTGAATTTGAATTTTACATATATTCTACTATTTTTTGAATTTTTTAAGAAAATTTTTATTAGAAAAAATATTTTTTTAGAAATGTTTTTTCTTAAACAAATTTTTTTTGGAATTATTTTTTTGGAAAAAATATTTTTGTCAAAAAAAAATTTAGAATTTTTTTTCGATTTAAAAAAAATTATTAGAATTTTTTTTTCAAATTATTTATTCTGGAAAAAAAAAGTTTTGTCACTTTACAATTAAACTTAACGATTAAGCTAACTTCGTTAGAAAATTGGACCAAAAAAAGAACGAAACTCAAACTATTAGACCGGAATCTCACATGCTTTGAAAATTTGACCAAAAGTGAGATTTTGATACAAGTATAAGGACCCAAAATGTAGTTAACTCTAACTCTATTTAATTAATTTGTCCACCGAAACATCATGGCCTACCCACATCTTCGATTATTGATCCAAGAATTTAGGGCCCGTTTGGTTTAGGGTAATAGAATGAATGATTTGGATTTGAGCTCAAAAATAATGTTTGGTTTATTTTGATTCCTTTACCGTACAGTACTTGATTTCCAAAATTCAACTTTTTTCAATCCTATCTAGGTGGCCTGGTATGAGATTTATATGAGTAGCTATCAACTTATCATTCAATTAGAGCCACACACTTTTTTTTTTATATAATTGAGATATTAATATTTTAATATTTTATTATAAATAAAATAATACCACTTATATACTTTAAATAAAATATAATTTCTCTCTCCTCATTTAATTCAAACCTATACTTAAATCCAATTTCTTTCAAACCTTTCTCAAATCCAAATACAATTCCAATCCCACTTACAAACCAAACAGGCCCTTACTATCACAAATATCATTGTATATGGTCCAGGAATCGAGTGAAACTCATGCTAAATTTGATAACTTGACAAATCTCAGTGATGCTGGTTCAACCAGGACGATTCAATCAATCAACTCAATATCATCTAGAAGAGCTCGATTCTCTACATAAAATTATTTATTTTCTAGTATAAGGAAACTCTCATTAAATACATATGTATTGCATATTCTCTTGTTTAAAACTCGCGAAAAGGTTTCTTTTGCTTCAAGTATAATGGGGTTGTAGTTTATATCTATGTGAAATGAAGGGTGTGTTTGTTTTTTAAAAAAAGGTCTTACTAGCCCTCTTACTCCCTCTTACTCTTACCAGTAAGAGGTGGGCAGACGTTTTGCTTGTTTGTTTTTTTCTTTTGAGTCAGACCCAGTTAGACATATAACATCTTACTCAGTAAGAGGTGAGAGACTTGTCTTACTGCCTTTTACTCGATAAGAGAGATTGAAGACTCGTGTTAATATAATATATTTGATGGTTTATTAATTATGTTATATTTATAATAAAAAGACTTATTTCATATTTACACAAGTTACTTAAATAAATTGCAGAAACGAGCACTTAAAATCATTTGGACAATTATACAAAAACAAACAACATTATTTTGTTTATATTTAGACGTTTGAGCCACCTCTTACTAGTAAGATGTGGTAGTCAGATTCAGACCTAAAACATCTAAATGAAACAAACACACCCGAAGAGTTCTTAAATCTTAGACCTCTGGTTGAATATTTTATATTGTTGTAAGAGTTTTATGCATACTGATAGAAGGTTTATAATATTAAAATCTTCATAAGTTTGTGATTTGACATGTTAAAAATTTATTGAAAATCTTCGCCATTATGGATGTTCTTACGTTAGTTAATTAGTTTAATGCGCTGTTAATGAATTTGATCTACAACTTGACACACTCTTTAATTATAGTTCTTTCTAAACTTTACAACGTATATAAAAATGAAAGCGACCGATGCACGAGCGAAATGGTATTTAACTATTTATATTGATGCATTGATAATGATACTAAATTAATGTACACCCATACATTTTGCTTATATGCAGTGATGCATTGAAAATCTGAGATACGTTATGCTTTGCCGGTTAGCAAGATGCCTTTAAAATACTGAATATCAGTAGGCTTCATATTTGCTTGTATTGCGTCACCCTGTATTAATTGAGTTTGCAAAAAAAAATGTATAATATAGATTTTGTGTTTAAGTCCGTTTACTTTACCTGTGTGTCCAATAATATTGCTTTGTAGCCTTTTTCTATTATGCTTGGTGGATCTCGGGCTATCCACAAACGATATACTTTTACTTCGATAATTTCAACTTTGAGTCCTGGTCTGAGATCTTCAATATTAGTTATCGCCATCCCGAAACAATACATAAATTAGTTAGTTAGTTTTCATGTTATATTATACCAAATAATGAGATGCAAATGAGGTTGGTAAAAAATAAATATCAGTCAATTTTCATATAATAATAAAGCAACTAAGAAAATTCAAAGTAAGTTGTAAAAAAAAAAGGAAAAAAAAAAAGTACTAAACTTTTAGCACATATTTATTTCACATATTAGTTCCTATATAGCATATTGCAAAACAACTTGTGGATCTGAAATTGCTTCTAAGAAATCTTTATAAACTATATTTTTTGTTTGGTTGGACGCGTGTTGTTCATGTTTTTTGATAAGAAGTTTCAGACCGTAGGGGGTGGTAGATCTTGAGTGTGCTACATAAAGTTGTCCATGACCAAATATTGGCTCTGGAAGATAGATTTCGATTTTTTTTTAAAGACTGCCCTTGGCTCTTGTTGATCGTCATTGCGTAACATAATCTAATAGGAAATTGTTTCCTTTTGAAAATGAATGGGTAATTAGGGTCTTTGATTGTTAAAGGAATTCTTGGAATAAATATCTTCTCGCCGACTTTGTTGCCTGTAATGATTTCTGCCTCTATTAGTTTTGAGAGTATTTGCGTCACTATCATCCTTGTGCCATTGCAAGGACCACCACCAAGATTAATATTTCTGAGTAACATAATTGGAGTTCCAATTTTAACTGTAAGATCATGTGGTGGTAAATCTTGGAATTTTAGTGTATTTAAGTATTCTGGGGGATACAGAAGCTCATTTGCAGCACCATCCTTTCCTACAGGAATTGCTTCGTCTGAACTTAAATACGTTCTGCTTTCGCCTTCTATCATCGATAAAACCTCTTTGTTTATTGCATCAGCCGTCTCATTGTTAGGACACATAATCGCTTTTTCTTGAAGAATCTGAGCTTATGGTGATTCCAACGTTTCTTTGTCATAGATAAAGTTAATAAGCTCCTTTAAACCGTCATCGTCGTCTGGAATGAGATACTCTTCTGGAATTGTAACCCAGCTAGTGTTGTGTGGGTCTTCTTCGTCACGATGACCAATTTTGCCATCCCCTACATTAACCAACCATGAAGAAAATTTGCTTGTTTTGATTTTTTCCTCGTCATCAAGTGGTGTTTGCAACAACCGCATATTTTGTTTTAGCTTGTACACTTTGAAATGACGCCAAAGGTAGGATGCAGTTATTGATGAATTAACTATATCTGCTTTCGAACCTTTTTTTTACGGGTAATGTCTGCCTAAAATCACCCCCAGCATTATTGACTTACCACCGAATAATGTGTCTGGATTATTCAAAACATCTTTCAATGTCCTACCCAACGCCTCAAAACAACGGCGGTCATTCATCGGCGCTTCATCCCACACAATCAATTCGGTTTCTGCTAATTCAAGTGGTAACAGTGTGATTTTTTTATGAAGCACATTGACTCATCTATTAATTCAAGTGGCAACCTGAATCTAGAATGGGCGGTACGACCTGCTGGAAGCAGCAAAGACGCAATGCCAGATGATGCGATAGCCAAGACTATCTTTCCTTCTGTGACAACCGGCAATTTAGGGAGCCATTTTGAAAACCCGCATTACGTTAAAGTTCGTTCATAAACTTTATTTGAAATTTTTATACGTAACGAACTTGTAAGACCAATTTTATGGTTAATTATATTTTATGTTGTTATGGGATTCGAGATTTATTTTAATGATTCGTTATGGAATTTACTTGATGATGTATTTTTAAAATTCTCACTTGGTACTACGTTGACTCCGGCACTAGGTTTACCTAACGGGAAATTTTATGACTCGTTTTACGAGTCCGGCTATATTTAATTATTTACGGGATGTTTTCGTGGGATATTAAAAGTTTGAAATGAGTTCGGGTTTCGGGCCGTATGTTTTACATTTACCCAATTGTACCCACTCATAATTGTTAGTAATATTATTATTACTATTATTATTATTATTATTATTATTTAAAACTTTTATAACAAAAAAAAAAAATAATAAGAGTAAATACAAAGGGTCCTTGTTTGGTTCGGTTCACACACAACACCAACACCCTCACTCCCACATCACTCTCTTTTCTCTCTTCTTGACAAACCCTAGCCGCCCAAGGAAAACCGGCCACCACCACTAACACCGCCGGCCACCACTCAACACCACCACCATTTTCTAATTCCCCATCATCTAATCTCTTAGATCCACCCCTACACGCGCCCTATAACTCCATTTTTCATCACGAATCACCACCATTTTCACCACCATTCACTTGTTTTCGAAGGGTTATCACGGTTTGAGCTTTTCAGATCGAAGGTGAGACGAGTTTTACTCGTATTTTTGATAAAACGTGACCAAGGGTCACGGCATGATGAAATCCGATTGGGTCTTCATATAAAAACGTGATATATTTATGGGTTTTTGATGAAAACACGTTTTCTTAAAAGGTTTGGTATCCGGGTTGGTTGTTCTTGTTGGTTGATTCGAACCGTGAGTTTATGACTCACGGCTTGGGTACTGATCAGAGCCATGGTGCTCGATTTGGCTTGCCACTTTTGAGTCTTGATTGTGGCTCATGTTTCTTGCTTGCGTTAGATTATTTGGTTCGACTCATTGGAGTCACGGCTCGATGCCGTATGTAGCTTATTGTTGCCGAGACCCGTGTGGTCGATTTGGCATTTGGAGTGCTCCTTGGAGCCGTATGTGTGAACCTATGATGCTTGGTTCGAGCCATTTGTGCTCGTGGTGTGTACCGAGACTCATTTGAGTCGAGTAGACTCGGGTTTGGCGTGGTAAACCATCCCGAATGTGACTTTGGTTACATGTATTTCCTTATTATTTTTTTGTTGTTAACTTGGTTTTGGATTTGGTTTGGTTGATTATTTTTGGCCGAATACTTGTGGGTCGAGACCACGTTTGGTCTCGACAATGGATATTGGTATTGTGAAGTGTTGACGAAAAGTGTGATTGGGGGCCGATTGTGAGACGGTCACTTAGAATGACGGAGATAGGTTAGTCGGGTGCCGTAGTCGGACCCTATTGTTGTAGCACGTGGATTGGGATTGTTTTGGACGGAGATGTATTGATTCTTATGACATTTGCATATTATTTTGGACTTGGACAATGAGCCGAGAGTCATGACTTGGACATGTGACCATTTCGTATGACTCGATAACTATTTACAATTTAAAACATAAATAATAAAACTCGTAATAATAATTATTGGTAATATAAACGTTTATATGAATATATGGACGTGAATAACGTATATATAATCGTATAAATGCGTATATTAATAATAACAAAGATCACGAGTCATATTATAAATAATACGACTAAATATATTAGGCTACGAGAGTAGCGTAATATTATTGGAAGTATTGTTATAATTAAATATTATAAATACCGAGAAATTCTCGACGATTACTAAATATTAAATAAAATGTTATTTTATATTTATATAACGAGTAAACCTATCAAGTTATGCGGAGTCGTGGTCACTCGAGTCCAGGTAAGTTATTGTTTGTGACTTTTGTGTTGTCACGGATATGTGACGATTAATATAAACATTTTCTATAACTAAATAACTTACTTAACCGAAAGGTTGAACCGAGTTATTTGGCTATACGAAATGGGTATATTAATGGGCATCGTATCCTACGACGCCCATAGGTTCTGGTATATGTAAAGGGTAAAAAATTGCGAATATATATATATCGGGAAATCTGGCCAATTTGACGATGTATATAAGAAGTTTATTAAACTACGATATATACCATATAGTATTTATGTGCTATGTGCTTTAGGATTGGGTGTAATCTTGGAACGGTATGTTACGTAAATAAATATGGGGATTATCAAATCGACGGATTTGATAAACTTCGGCGATTTATTTAAATAATATATTGGGCTAATATTAGATCTATAGTTTATTTTTATTATTCTTTTGTGTGACCTCTTTGGTTTGTTTGTGTCGACCCACCACCCGTATGGATACCAAACGTAAAAACGCCAAACTATTTCGAAATGGATTTTCGGAAAATAAAACGGAATACGTCCGGGTTTGGGAATATATTGGTTTTGAGGAAATGATTTTTTAACTAGTTGATATTGTTAGGTCGTGCCGAGTCCGTAGTTGCCGTCTTGTGAGTTATTATACATCTTACTTCTACCAATTTCTTCTTGCTGATTTCTGGACTTGAGGTGAGTCATAGCCCCACTTTTTACTCTTGAACTATGTTTTCAATACTTGGGGTGAGAAACGTGCAAATTATTTATGTGGACTATTATCGCTTCTATATTCTTTCTAAAACTTGCTATGCGTATGGACTAGGATGTATTGTCAGCTTTAGTCACATATTTTGTGTGTAGTATTCAAGGTTGGCTTATTTGGTTATTGGTGGATTGTCAGCTTTTGTCACATGATTCGTGTGTACTATTCAAGGTTGGCTTATTTAGATACTGTAGTGTGCACCTATAGGTTATTAATACTTCGGAGGTTATCCGAGTATTTATTGGTATTGCGGGGGTTACCCGAATATCTATGTTAGAACGGAGGGTATCCGTGTGTTATGTTGGAGCGGAGGGTATCCGCAGGCTTTTAGTGAATCCTTAGTCTAGCTAGCAAGCGTTTTGCGTATATGTCCACTATATTGTTAGATGAATTTAAACCTATGATCTCACCAGCGAAAGCTGACCTTTAGCACGTTTTCTCAGGTAATTAAGTGATGATACGGATGCATGGATTGGAAGGCTCGGCTAAGGCTCCTGGTTTATGGATCTATTTTTCTAAACTCTGATATTGAATTATGGACCTACTTTTATTTCTTTTGGGCCAAACTCTGGATGATGTTGGGATAAATGTAAACTTTAAAACCCCGTCTTGGTTGCGTTTTTATTATGTTTACTTTATCTCGTTCTATTATGTCTTGTGTTGGATACCAATCCCCGTAGCACCCCGAAAGCTTGTTGAGTCTTCCGCTGTATCAAATTTTGGGGGTGTTACAGATTGGTATCAGAGCCAAGGTTATAGAGAACTAGGTAAATAAACACCTAAACTATAACCAAATTTTTATGGAAAATGATCCTTGACCATCGCCTGCCAGCCCGCCAAGCCGAAGCATCTTCTATTATTTTGAGATATTATGAGATATCTGAGATGACTATTAGATTTGGGATTTCTTAAGATGATTTGAGGTTTTGAGGTTTATTGATTTAGTAATAAGATGGCGTTTCGAGGAACTATATGGTCTAATTGTTTTATAAATGTTTTAGTAATGCGGTATTTGAAATTCTTTAATAAGATTATATGATTGAATTATTTGATGAGGATTTTTGGTATGGTATTTTGAGTTGCGATTTAGTTGTTTTGAAACATTTACACCTACCCTACGCCGTTGTCACAGACCATGGCCTCCCATATGCCCGATGTTGTCGAGGATATTCTTACTGCACCGGTATTACCAGCATAGTTCACTATGGCATCTGATGATCCTTACAAGATTGCCATGCTTTCAGCTACTGTACCGCAGACAGCTTCTACTTCAGCACCACCTGCTGCATCTACGCAGGGACCCTCATCTTCTCTAGGGCTCCCTGGTACATCGAGGCAGCTTACTCTTCATCAGGCTTTGGCTCGTGTGGCCCCACGCTTTGCCCACCGAGCTACGGCACGCATGTCGGTACGCCCTACTCCATCACTTTTACAGATTGATGCTCACTCTCTTCTGTCAGGGGCGCCACCCACATCATTGCGTCGTCGTCCTAGATCACCTACTACATCTCCACATGGTTCACCTGTTAGGAGACGACGATTGATGATGTACTCTTCCGATGAGGAAGAGGAGTACGAGGGTGAGGATGAGGCTGATGACCCTGAGGAGGAGGATGACCCTCAGGAGGCTGAGCAGGGTGATGAGGATGACCCTGAGGAGGAGGATGACCCTCAGGAGGAGGATATGCCTGATGATGATGATGTGTTAGTACCACCAGCTCAGGCTGAGGAGCCTGATTCACCTATACACCCGATTGAGCCTGTCTCACCTGATCATCCGTTTCTGTTTGATTCACCACCTGGTAGTCCAGTGGCGTCGGATGCGTCATCTGAGGTTTCTGCTGAGCAGGCAGAGTTAGGTGAGAGTGGCAGGATGTGGGCTCAGATTACTGCCCAAGGCGAGAAGATCTCGCGATTATCTGATCGACTTGAGAGAGTTATTGGAGAGTTTATAGCGGATTTGAGAGTTGACATGACTGTTGTTGAGGGCAGGTCGATGGAGATGAGGAGAGTTTTGATGGAGGTTCATGAGCAGATCGCGAGCTTACTGCGAGGTTTTGTCACAGCTCGAGAGGCCGACCGCAAGTTATGGCAGCGGAACACCGAGCTAGAGAAGGAGGTGGCAGACATCAGGAGAGACAGCGACACCCATAGTGTGGAGCTAGGATCATTATGGAGAGATCTTGATGGCTTGAGGCAGGAGTTGAGGAGCCTCCGCCAGCAGCGTGGCTAGATGCTTGGGTTATGTTGTCTTGTTGCTTTCTACACCGAGGAGTGTTCGGTTAGAAAAGCTAGTTATCATATTTTGATGTATTTTGTTCAGTATTCGTCTCTTTTGGAACGATTAGCATGTTTTGTGTTTTCCAGTAGTTGGAACGATGTTGGATCTCTATTGTATGGTTGATGACTATTAGTATATGGTATTATGTGATTTTTGGGTATTATGGAAATTGAGTCCCTATTCGCTTTATTGATGTTTTGTGGTGTATTGTTGATATTCTTTCCATGACTTGGCTTCGTTGAAATTACTTTTGTTGAGCATATTGATAAGTTCTATTGGAGACTCATGAACTTGTATGATGTTTCAGATCAATGGCCCCACGACGAAACCCTGTTAGAGCTACCAGAACTGGTCCTGCAGTGACTACCCCTGGTCGCCGAGGACGCCGAGCTACTCGAAATGTTGAAACCCCTACTCCTGATAACCTGGACACTACTAACCGCAACAACAGGAATCAAAATGTTGATGTTCAGGGAGACAATGATCATGTTCCACTTAATGCACCTACTGTGGATCAAGCAATGATCAATCAACTTGTCGAGCAAAGAGTTGCTGAACTACTAGCTGAGTCAAATCATTCCAACAATTCTGCTGGGACTTTTCCACCTGTTCGTGCTAATGGATGTCAATACAAGGAGTTCAAGATTTGTGGACCTATTGAGTTTGGTGGAACTGAAGGAGTGGTTTACTTGGTCAGATGGATTGAGAAGACTGAGTCAGTGTTCAATGTCAGTGGTTGTGCGGAGAATGCGAAGGTAAAGTTTGCTTCTTTTACTTTCAAGGATGAAGCTTTAACTTGGTGGAACAATTATCGAAATTCGGTTGGGAGTGATGTAGCGTATGCTATGACTTGGGAGCAATTTAAGTCTCTGCTGATTCAGACTTATTGCCCAAGGAATGAGGTTAAGAAGCTAGAGATTGAGTTTTGGAATCACAAAGTGAAAGGTAATGATATGACGACTTACAATCGTCGTTACCAGGAGTTGGCCTTGCTTTGCCCAGATATGGTAAAAACTGAGACTCAAAAGATCGAGAGGTATAATGATGGGTTGCCTGTAGCTACAAGGAATGATGTGATTTCTGCTAGGCCTGCAAACATCCATGAGGCAATCACAATTGCTCAACAACTTATGGATTCGTTGGAATTGGAAGGAGCTGATAAGGATAAGAATGGAAAGAGAAAGAGAGACCATCACTCTAAGGGTAATGATCACCGAAACAAGAGACAAACTAAGGCTTATGCTATTGGGAATGGAGATAAGAAGAACCAGAACGGTGATGCACCCAAGTGTGGTCGTTGCCACCAGCATCATACTGGATGGTGTAGTGTGAGATGCCAGAACTGCTCAAAGAAAGGACACACAGCTAAGGATTATAGAGCTCGACCTCTTGCTATGGTTCAAGCTACTCCTGAGATGAGAAATAAGGCAGACGTTACTTTTTATGGGTGTGGAAAGAAGGGACACTATAGGAACGAGTGTAGAGAATCATGAAACCGAGGAAATCAAGGCTCGGGTGGTAATGGGTACAATCATGGAAATCATGGAGCTGGAGGAAACCATGGACGACAAGATAACGGGGACCAACGTGTGGAAGCTGGAGCTGCTCAGGGAAGAGTGTATGCACTCGGGAACGAGAGAGGAGAAGATCCGAACGTCGTTACTGGTACGTTCCATACTATTTGACACTGGTGCCGATAGGAGTTTTGTGTCCACTACTTTTGCACCCTTACTAGAGAAACCCCCGATGGCCTTAGGAATTGGATATGATATAGAGTTAGCAAATGGGAACATAGAAAGGATTAATACCATCATTCGCGGCTGCACGTTAAATTTCTTGAATCACCCTTTCAACATAGATCTTCTACCCGTCACGTTAGGAAGTTTCGATGTCATCATTGGTATGGATTGGTTGTCGAAGTATCGTGCTCACATACTTTGCGACGAGAAGATCGTGCGTATACCTTACGGAAAAGAAATCCTAAATATATTAGGAGATCGAAAGGACTCGAGGAGCCCATCCCGGTTAGCAGTTATTTCTTGCACTAAGTTACCAAGGCTAATGGAGAAAGGATGTTTCCTTTTCTTAGCTCAAATTTCTGTGAAAGGAGGCACAGAGAAAAAGGAAAGGTGCATCGGAGATGTGCCTATAGTTCGTGATTTTCCTGATGTGTTTCCCGATGATTTGCCGGGAATCCCGCCGACTAGACAAGTGGAGTTTCAGATTGAGTTGATACCTGGTGCTGCACCTGTAGCACGAGCACCTTATCGTCTTGCACCGACCGAACTAGAAGAGTTGTCGAAATAGTTGGCGGAGTTAGCCGAAAAAGGATTCATAAGACCAAGTTCTTCACCTTGGGGAGCCCTAGTCTTATTCGTGAAGAAGAAGGATGGATCATTTCGTATGTGCATTGATTACCGAGAGCTGAACAAGTTAACGGTGAAGCATAGATACCCGTTACCGAGGATCGACGACTTGTTCGATCAACTTCAGGGATCGAGTGTGTATTCGAAGATCGATTTGAGATCGGGATATCATCAACTTCGAGTTCGCGAGGAAGATATTCCGAAAACGGCTTTCAGAACCCGTTACGGGCATTACGAGTTTCAGGTGATGCCGTTTGGGTTGACTAACGCACCGGCGATATTCATGGATCTCATGAATCGGGTGTGTAAGCCTTACTTAGATAAGTTTGTGATTGTGTTCATCGATGACATTCTGATTTATTCGAAGAGTGAGAAGAAGCATGAGGAGCATCTAAGACTTATCTTAGAATTGCTCAGGAAGGAGAAACTGTATGCCAAGTTTTCGAAATGTGAATTTTGGATTCCGACGGTACAATTTTTGGGTCATGTAATTGATAGACAAGGAGTCCATGTGGATCCTGCTAAGATTGAAGCAATAAAAGATTGGGCTGCACCTACGACCCCAACAGAAGTTCGTCAATTTTTAGGTTTAGCCGGTTATTACCGAAGATTCATCGAGGGATTTTCGAAGATAGCTAAACCGTTGACCAAATTGACTCAAAAGAGTGTTACGTATAAATGGGGAGATAAAGAAGAGGAAGCATTTCAATTACTTAAGAAGATGTTGTATAGTGCTCCTATCTTAGCGTTACCTGAAGGTAACGAGGACTTCGTCGTCTATTGTGACGCTTCACATAAAGGTTTGGGAGCCGTGTTAATGCAACGAGAGAAAGTGATAGCTTATGCTTCCCGACAGCTCAAAAAGCATGAGAAAAACTACACCACCCATGATTTGGAGTTAGGTGCTGTGGTTTTCGCCTTGAGGATATGGAGACATTACTTGTATGGAACAAAGTGTGTTGTGTTCACTGACCACAAAAGTCTACAACATATCTTGAATAAAAAAGAGCTCAATATGAGACAACGACGTTGGATTGAGTTGCTAAGCGATTATGATTGCGAATTCGCTACCATCCTGGTAAAGCAAACGTTGTTGCTGATGCTCTTAGTCGAAAGGAAAGAATACCACCGTTACGAGTTAGGTCACTGGGAATGACTATCGTATCACCGTTACCGTCTCAAATACTTGAAGCTCAAACGGAAGCGTTGAAAGCAGAAAACCGATCTGCTGAGAACATATTTGGGATGGCTGAGAATGAGAAAGGATTTGTTAAGCGTTCTGATGGATTACTATGTTTTGGAGATCGGATTTGGGTACCTTTATATGGAGGAATTCGGGAGTTGATTATGCATGAGTCGCATAAGTCAAGGTACTCTATTCATCCTGGGTCTGACAAGATGTACCAGGATCTTAAGAAGTTATATTGGTGGCCAAACATGAAGGCAGATATAGCATCGTATGTTAGTAAGTGCTTGACATGTTCTAAGGTTAAAGCCGAACATCAAAGACCGTCAGGATTATTGACGCAGCCAGAACTCCCAGTTTGGAAATGGGAGCAGATTACGATGGACTTTATAACCAAATTACCAAAAACAGTTAGCGGTTGCGACGCTATATGGGTAATTGTGGATCGGTTGACTAAGTCTGCTCATTTCCTAGCAATTAGTGAAGATGATAGTGTGGATAAACTAGCGAGGTTGTATGTGAAGGAAATTATTTCTCGTCATGGAGTCCCGATATCGATTATTTCTGATCGCGATAGCCGCTTTACGTCAGCTTTGTGGCGATCACTTCAAACGGCTTTGGGGACGAGACTTGATATGAGTACGGCATATCATCCCCAAACCGATGGTCAAAGTGAGAGGACCATTCAGACTTTAGAGGATATGCTTCGTGCATGTATCATAGACTTTGGTAAAGGCTGGGAGAAGTATTTACCCCTTGCGGAATTCTCCTATAATAATAGCTACCACACAAGTCTTAAAGCTGCACCATTTGAAGCTTTGTATGGCCGAAAATGTCGTTCGCCTATTGGTTGGGCGGAAGTTGGAGATAGCCAACTCACAGGCCCTGAACTTATCTTGGAGACTACGGAGAAAGTAACTCAGATTCGTGATCGGTTGCAAGCAGCCAGAGATAGGCAGAAAAGTTACGCCGATCAGAGACGTAAACCCTTAGAGTTCCAAGTTGGAGACAAAGTGATGCTGAAAGTCTCGCCTTGGAAGGGTGTGATACGTTTCGGGAAACATGGAAAACTCAACCCACGCTACATTGGACCATTTCTTATCTTAGAAAGAATTGGGCCCGTGGCTTATAGGTTGGAAGTACCACATGAACTGAGTAAAGTTCACGACGTTTTTCACGTTAGTAATTTGAAGAAATGTCTTTCTGATGAGATGCCTATTATTCCGATGAAGGATATTCGTATTGATGAGAAATTGAATTTTGTGGAAGAGCCAATTGAGATTTTAGATCGTGAGGTTAAACGACTCAAGCGAAGTCGCATTCCGCTCGTCAAGGTTCGTTGGAATTCCCGACACGGACCAGAATTTACGTGGGAACGTGAGGACGAGTTCCGGAAAAGATATCCGAAGCTTTTCACTTCGTAGATGAATTGTTCCGAGAGAAACCCGGGACGGGTTTCTTCTGAGACTGGGAGGATATGACAACCGGCAATTTAGGGAGCCATTTTGAAAACCCGCATTACGTTAAAGTTCGTTCATAAACTTTATTTGAAATTTTTATTTGTAACGAACTTGTAAGACCAATTTTATGGTTAATTATATTTTATGTTGTTATGGGATTCGAGATTTATTTTAATGATTCGTTATGGAATTTACTTGATGAAGTATTTTTAAAATTCTCACTTGGTACTACGTTGACTCCGGCACTAGGTTTACCTAACGGGAAATTTTATGACTCGTTTTACGAGTCCGGCTATATTTAATTATTTACGGGATGTTTTCGTGGGATATTAAAAGTTTGAAATGAGTTCGGGTTTCGGGCCGTATGTTTTACATTTACCCAATTGTACCCACTCATAATTGTTAGTAATATTATTATTATTATTATTATTATTATTATTATTATTATTATTATTATTATTATTATTATTATTATTATTATTATTATTATTATTATTATTATTATTTAAAACTTTTATAACAAAAAAAAAAAAAAAAAAGAGTAAATACAAAGGGTCCTTGTTCGGTTCGGTTCACACACAACACCAACACCCTCACTCCCACATCTCTCTCTTTTCTCTCTTCTTGACAAACCCTAGCCGCCCAAGGAAAACCGGCCACCACCACTAACACCGCCGGCCACCACTCAACACCACCACCATTTTCTAATTCCCCGTCATCTAATCTCTTAGATCCACCCCTACACGCGCCCTATAACTCCATTTTTCATCACGAATCACCACCATTTTCACCACCATTCACTTGTTTTCGAAGGGTTATCACGGTTTGAGCTTTTTAGATCGAAGGTGAGACGAGTTTTACTCGTATTTTTGATAAAACGTGACCAAGGGTCACGGCATGATGAGATCCGATTGGGTCTTCATATAAAAACGTGATATATTTATGGGTTTTTGATGAAAATACGTTTTCTTAAAAGGTTTGGTATCCGGGTTGGTTGTTCTTGTTGGTTGATTCGAACCGTGAGTCTATGACTCACGGCTTGGGTACTGATCCGAGCCATGGTGCTCGATTTGGCTTGCCACTTTTGAGTCTTGATTGTGGCTCATGTTTCTTGCTTGCGTTGGATTATTTGGTTCGACTCATTGGAGTCACGGCTCGATGCCGTATGTAACTTATTGTTGCCGAGACCCGTGTGGTCGATTTGGCATTTGGAGTGCTCCTTGGAGCCGTATGTGTGAACCTATGATGCTTGGTTCGAGCCATTTGTGCTCGTGGTGTGTACCGAGACTCATTTGAGTCGAGTAGACTCGGGTTTGGCTTGGTAAACCATCCCGAATATGACTTTGGTTACATGTATTTCCTTATTATTTTTTTGTTGTTAACTTGGTTTTGGATTTGGTTTGGTTGATTATTTTTGGCCGAATACTTGTGGGTCGAGACCACGTTTGGTCTCAACAATGGATATTGGTATTGTGAAGTGTTGACAAAAAGTGTGATTGGGGACCGATTGTGAGACGGTCACTTAGAATGACGGAGATAGGTTAGTCGGGTGCCATAGTCGGACCCTATTGTTGTAGCACGTGGATTGGGATTGTTTTGGACGGAGATGTATTGATTCTTATGACATTTGCATATTATTTTGGACTTGGACAATGAGCCGAGAGTCATGACTCGGACATGTGACCATTTCGTATGACTCGATAACTATTTACAATTTAAAACATAAATAATAAAACTCGTAATAATAATTATTGATAATATAAACGTTTATATGAATATATGGACGTGAATAACGTATATATAATCGTATAAATGCGTATATTAATAATAACAAAGATCACGAGTCATATTATAAATAATACGACTAAATATATTAGGCTACGAGAGTAGCGTAATATTATTGGAAGTATTGTTATAATTAAATATTATAAATACCGAGAAATTCTCGACGATTACTAAATATTAAATAAAATGTTATTTTATATATATATAACGAGTAAACCTATCGAGTTATGCGGAGTCGTGGTCACTCGAGTCCAGGTAAGTTATTGTTTGTGACTTTTGTGTTGTCACGGATATGTGACGATTAATATAAACATTTTCTATAACTAAATAACTTACTTAACCGAAAGGTTGAACCGAGTTATTTGGCTATACGAAATGGGTATGTTAATGGGCATCGTATCCTACGACGCCCATAGGTTCTGGTATATGTAAAGGGTAATAAATTGCGAATATATATATCGGGAAATCTGGCCAATTTGACGATGTATATAAGAAGTTTATTAAACTACGATATATACCATATAGTATTTATGTGCTATGTGCTTTAGGATTGGGTGTAATCTTGGAACGGTATGTTACGTAAATAAATATGGGGATTATCAAATCGACGGATTTGATAAACTTCGGCGATTAATTTAAATAATATATTGGGCTAATATTAGATCTATTGTTTATTTTTATTATTCTTTTGTGTGACCTCTTTGGTTTGTTTGTGTCGACCCACCACCCGTATGGATACCAAACGTAAAAACGCCAAACTATTACGAAATGGATTTTCGGAAAATAAAACGGAATACGTCCGGGTTTGGGAATATATTGGTTTTGAGGAAATGATTTCTGAACGAGTTGATATTGTTAGGTCGTGCCGAGTCCGTAGTTGCCGTCTTGTGAGTTGTTATACATCTTACTTCTACCGATTTCTTCTTGCTGATTTCTGGACTTGAGGTGAGTCATAGCCCCACTTTTTACTCTTGAACTATGTTTTCAATACTTGGGGTGAGAAACGTGCAAATTATTTATGTGGACTATTATCGCTTCTATATTCTTTCTAAAACTTGCTATGCGTATGGACTAGGATGTATTGTCAGCTTTAGTCACATATTTTGTGTGTACTATTCAAGGTTGGCTTATTTGGTTATTGGTGGATTGTCAGCTTTAGTCACACGATTCGTGTGTACTATTCA
This sequence comes from Artemisia argyi, assembly GCA_030686995.1. Lineage (NCBI taxonomy): Eukaryota > Viridiplantae > Streptophyta > Magnoliopsida > Asterales > Asteraceae > Artemisia > Artemisia argyi. The sequence continues at coordinate 172,238,295 of CM060697.1, forward strand.
ATGTTGGCTTATTTAGATACTGTAGTGTGCACCTATAGGTTATTAATACTTTGGAGGTTATCCGAGTATTTATTGGTATTGCGGGGGTTACCCGAATATCTATGTTAAAACGGAGGGTATCCGTTTGTTATGTTGGAACGGAGGGTATCCGCAGGCTTTTAGTGAATCCTTAGTCTAGCTAGCAAGCGTTTTGCGTATATGTCCACTATATTGTTAGATGAATTTAAACCTATGATCTCACCAGCGAAAGCTGACCTTTAGCACGTTTTCTCAGGTAATTAAGTGATGATACGGATGCATGGATTGGAAGGCCCGGCTAAGGCTCCTGGTTTATGGATCTATTTTTCTAAACTCTGATATTGAATTATGGACCTACTTTTATTTCTTTTGGGCCTAACTCTGGATGATGTTGGGATAAATGTAAACTTTAAAACCCCGTCTTGGTTGCGTTTTTATTATGTTTACTTTATCTCGTTCTATTATGTCTTGTGTTGGATACCAATCCCCGTAGCACCCCGAAAGCTTGGTGAGTCTTCCGCTGTATCAAATTTTGGGGGTGTTACACCTTCTGAGCGAAGTGTATTGATAATTGTTTTCCATAGAAAAGTCTTACCCGTTCCACCATGGCCATATACAAACACCAATTCTTGCTTACCTGCCATGGAGGAATGCACAATAAGCTCATAAATCGTTTTTTGTTCTGCATTCATTTTCCCAACAGCAACTGCTACATCTGTTTTCAATTCTTCTCGGTTATAGTTTTTTCCTTCCATCAATAATCTATTATTTAATTCATCAAGCAAGTGCTTTGGAGGCGGTGGGAACCCAAAATCTGTAATTCATTTTGAACATCTGTTCAGAATCATCTCTAACTCATATAAAAGATACCCTTTCATTTCTGGTTGATTTATATGGAGATCTTTTATATGAGTCATGGTTGATGCTTTTGCTGGTATATCATCAACCATGTGATGCCAATATGCTTCAAACAGCTTTATTGGATCTGTTACTTCACGATAAATTAGAATGTGAGCAAATAGAGTACGAAGTTGTGATTAGGGATGGCAACGGGGCGGGGAATGTCGAGGATTGTACTTTCCATCCCCATCCCCGTTTTACACTCTCCATCCCCATCCCCGTCCCCATCCCCATTGGGGAATTGATTTACATCCCCATCCCCATCCCAATGGGGATCGGGGATCCCCGTAGGGGTTCGGGAATTCTCCACCCTTATGAAATAACATAAAATTCACCAACTCGTCGAAAATATAAAGAATTTTAACATATAAAGTACCTCAACAAACGTACATCACACATAGTTATATTAATTAGAATTTCAATTCAACTTTAAAGCATCGTAAACATTGTAACATCAAAGATAATATAAAAACAATATGTATAATATTTGTGTATTCGGACAAAATAGTTAAGTAATATGTAATTGTTACTTCTACTTCTAAATCTAAATGTATTTGATCCTATAAATATCACATATGCATATAAACATATATGTCGATACTCATAAACATATGTACATGTACGTATACAAGTTAATTGAGTATGTATGAAACATACAAATTTTAAATAATTATACATTAAAAAGATCGGGGTCGGGGTCGAGTTCGGGGATTTATGTTATCCCCATCCCCGGTTTAATATTTCAGGGGATTCCCCATCCCCGGTCAACTCGGGGATTCCCCAGTCAAATCGGGTTTGGGGATCGGGTCTCCATCGGGTACGGATTTTTTTTGCCATCCCTAGTTGTGATGCTGTAGGTGATAATATCGCTTCTTCCAACGCTATGCACAATTCTCTGTCATCTTCAAGTAGGCCTAAGGACTGGCATGCTTCACGGTAAGTTGGAAATATCTGATTGTTGAATTTCCGTACATCAATAAATGATGTGCACCCTTTTTGATGACAAAGAAGCGTTCTAAAGTATAATAATTCACCGGCTGAAGGATGCACATACGCTAACCTTCCAACTGACGATTTTGTTTTGTAATTTCTTGGCCGCAAATTTTAGAATCATCATACCAAACAAATTCTGATGGGAATTCAAGGTATGTTAGATGACGGCCTTCTTCATATAGTCTGTTAAATGTGAACCATTCGGTTAGGGTTGTCAGTTTTCCGTCGTCATCACTAACAACATTTGGAAGAGGTTCGATGTCGCGAAATCTTATTTGTTGCATGTCTTTGAGATGAACGGCCAGAATCTGCACAGCCGGTTCTCTGTGATGAATTGGGAAATTGAGTATTCTCCAACATGCCTCGTTTGGACATATGAACCTGCCATCAATGTAATTTTGTATCTCATCCATCTGTATATGGGAATCGTTTACTGATGTTGACGTTTCACCCAAAGGCTTGATAATCCTTGCGGCTATTCGATCAGTGCATTTTGATATGTATTTGAATAAATACTTTATCAGCATACTCCAGCCACAATATTCAACGTTTATGTGAGCGTTGAATATTAGACATAGTAACCGGTTATAGGGCACAACATAGGCGTTATCTAGCTTAATGTCTCCTCTTGTAGCATAAGCAGTCGTCTGTCTTCTGCGGTAATGTACATGACCTTTATCGTCAAAGAAAGTGTTGTTATTGTATCTTTTCGGAAAATGCTTGCCACAACCACCTTCTTGCATACATGCTGCTTTTGGATTTGCCGCACCACATGGCCCATGAATCATCATGTCAGTGACGACTTTGTACCCTTCTGGATCATTTGTTTTGTCCGGAATTTCGGCACAAATGAAACTATCAACATCTTCAGCTAACTGTATCTTGTCATCAGAATCTAACCATACTAATGTATGGCAATGTGGTAGATCGCGCTTTTGAAATTCAATCGTGTAAAAGAACTGTGCAAAAAAAGGAAATAGTTAGAGAATTAATTTGTATGTATAGTATTCTATTTATATAAAGGAGATATAATAATAACATCTATGAGCAAGTAAACTATAGTAGGCATTTGTATATACACATAGCATCAAAGCAAATAAAATCAAGTAACAACAACATATAATTTTTTTGTAAGATGATTGCATGGATATTTTGTGCAATAATAGGAAAAAAAAATAGACAAAATACATTGCATATTTAATGAAATCAAATGAGTTAAAAAGTATGAAAACCTATAATGCATGGAAAGACCATAAAATTAATCAGATATGCAAAAACTAACCTGTGTCTCGAAAAAGTTTTTTTTCTGTAGATGCTAGCTTCCTAAACAACAAAGCCGTTTGCAGTTTTTTTTTTTTTTTTTTTTTTTTTTTTTTTGGTTTACTTTGTTACTCCTTCCGTCTCAAAATAATTGTCAGGAGACAAACAACACAAAATTTGATAAAAATGGGGTCACTTTATTTTTCAACTATTCAAATAGAATATTCCCTCGTTATATTCTTTAGTTTTTACTAAAAAAGAAAAATGAACAATCTTTTTGAGACATTCATTTTAGAAAATTTGAACAATTAATTTGAGACGGAGGTAGTATTTTTTTTCAGCACTTCTTCCTCTCTTTCACTGAATATCTGTTTCTTCTATTGCATGCAGGTTTGTTTATGTTTCAAGATCATGACTATTCATGAAGCATCTAAATCACATTTTACCATTAGGGACGGAGCCAAGGGGGTGCCCGCGGGTGCACGTGCACCCCATGGATTTTTTTGATATATTATTAATTTTATAAAAAATTATCCATTTTACCAAAGTGTATCTTAAATGCACTCGGTGCATTAAATGTGTCTCTAGTATTATTTAATTCGTATACTTTAAATGTAAAATTTTGTAAACGCCCAAAGATAAAACAAGTTTGATAAATTCAAGCACAAAAACCCAAAGATGAAATATGTTTATTAATGGAACAAGTTTATTCATCATCCTAACAATTTAGAAAATCCAAAATTTAACCAACACACAAAGATGAAACATGTTTGTAAGTCGTAACATATACCTTTCATTTGTTTATTATGTCTTTTAAAGTTTTCATGTTTTGATTCTTTGTATGAAATCTTGACTAATTTATTGGTTCCGTATAGTCTATCATCAGCAATAAGGGCTTACGGCAATAAGAATAAGTGAATAACTATGCAATTTCTATTAAGACAAATAGGGATAATAAGTTTAAGTGATAGTCAACAATATATTAGAATATGAATAGCACCCCAATTGTGTTGTCATGGGGCATTTTTATTGTTGTCATAGATACAATATATATGAAAAGTAGTGCTTAATTGAAGTTGGCTTTCGTCTTGTCTGTTGCTACCGCTACGGTTGAAAGATGTTTTTTTAAATAAAGCTTATTAAAACTGATTTGCGAAATCGGATGGGTGATGATTATTTTAACGGCGCTTTAACTTGTGTGCTATAGAGAAAGAAGAATTCATTAATATTAAAAATGAGGGTGTACGTAAGGGTTATTTTGCTAAGGGAAATCGTAGAATCACTAATTAGAAGGTAATATGTTCATTTATTTATCGTTTTAATGAAATATTCGTTTTAATTCACGTTTTAACTCTATTATATTACGGTTCAAAAAAATTTGTGCACTAAATCATATTTTTTTCTGGCTCCGTACCTGCTTAACATAACATAGTACGTATATGTTGGACACTTGTGGCATTTTTCATGGCCCCGTACTTCCATTACCATAAAATAATATGTATTTGGTAACAACTTGTGATCCATCCAATGGTTTCGTACGTTTTGATACAATATTTTGGTATTTCCAAACCTGTTTTACGATTTTTGAGGCATATTAAGATATCATTACGAATTTCAACACGTCTTAAACTGTGACTACACCTAAACGGACTTTTAACAGTAGAAGAACCAATACCTTTGGCCCAATAACGTTTTGAGAATGTGATAAGTAAATCCATAACTCAGCCTAGAAATTGTTAATCCACCAACCAAGAACCAATCAAATTGCACTTTGTTGGGTTACGGAAACCTTAACAATTTGCTTTTGACCCCGTAAATTTTTGGGGTTTAGTATATTTAGTAATATAAACCAAGTTTAAGTAGTTTTTTTATTTGGATCACAGATATCATTTGTGTTTGGTATTTAAGCGTTCAAGTTTATCCGGTTTTCAGTGTTGCATGGTTATGATTTATGGTTTATACCGGTTTGGCGGTTTCTCACCTTCTTTTCGATATCTGGTTTTCTCTAGTTCGGTTTAACCGATTTAAAGATTTAGATAGATTACAAATACTTATGATATGATTGGATACACACGTATATTAGTAAATTGCTATGTCAAACACAATTGACAAAGATTGTAATTACAACTTAAGTGAGGCGATATTGAGGAAGTAAGTGGTTGATAATAAAGCCAAAAAGAGAAATTTGAACCTACATGCAGATTATCTTGTATTATCTTTTTCTTCTTTTGACGACGATTCTTACGACAAGATATGAATAATGTCGGGTTAGTGCTTTTCCTATACCTACTTCTTTTTACGCTATCACCCATATGTTATAACTTAATTCTTCCTCGATTATGCTTGTTCAATTACATATATACGTTTTATACTTCTTATTTTTTTCGCTGAACTGATGAACTGACATTAGTGATTATTGTCATCGAATTTTATCCCTCAATTTCCAAACACATGTATATCTGTATATTATTCATTAGAGAAGCTGATGCATGGATCTGTCAATCTTAAAATAAACTTCCATTTCATATCGGGTTTTTTTTTGGCTCTAAACCATTTTGTAATGATGTGAAGTTGTGAACCTTATAATTAGCATTGCCAAATTATGTCACGTCGATTTCTTTTAAACTTATAAGAGGTCCCATCAGTTCTTAAAGCATGCGTCACATTAGCATTTTCTATTGAAATGGTTACTTATGAGTTATGATATTGATTAAAATAATAGTGGAATCCACTTTATTTTCCCCTATCGGGTCCAACCAAATGGCCTAAAAATGGTGACTTTTTTAATCCTTTGGGTCTTGGAATTGGAACTATATTGGTATTTCGTCTCGAAATTATTATTTACATTTTTTATATGATATTTTAAAATAATTGTTCGAATTTTATTTTAAATAAGAAAAAGAGAATTTAATTGTGAAATATTTTATTTAAGTGGTTGATATTTATAATGGTTTCACTTTTATTCAACGTTTTGAAACCCGGGTCAACCCGGCCGGTCGAACCGGTCGGACCGGAACCCGGTCAAAAAACGGGTTGTTTTGACCCGGGTTTCTAAAACCGGGTCAACCGGTGTGACCCGCCGGGTTTTGGGTGACCCGGGTTGACCCGGGTTTTGAAACCCGGCCGGGTTTGGATTTTCTCTATTTTTTTTTTTTTTTTTTTTTTTTTTAAATTTAAATTTTGACTCTTTTTTATTTATTTGTCATTATTAAGGTGCTATTTTTGTTTGATATGGCTTTCTTATGGTGTTTATTCACTCATATTTGTGCGTAAAATCGATTTTTGGAAATGTGCGTAAAACCGGGTCTAACCGGGTTGACCCGGGTTGACCCGGTGACCCGGTAACTCGGCCGGGTCGATCCCAAACCCGGGTTTCAAAACATTGCTTTTATTAAACCTTGTTATTTTTGTCTTTTTACAATAATTTTGAGATGGAGAAACTAATTGGTAAGAGTTAAGTTCATCTCAAGTGACTCCACGTAAGCATGGACTTGTTCCGTGGACATAAAGTAAAGATAATCGTATAAATCATGTGGAGTTGTTATTAGTGCGTAGAGAGTAATAACGGGAAAACATAAAATCGTCTTAGGTGGCTGTTTTTCAACGCCGTTATGGCGTTATGTCCATTCCTCTTGTAGGCACGTTGGTGTTGCGTTATGTTCTACGTTGCTAGAGCAATGCACGTTGCAACGCCTGAACTTTACAAAACTAGTCCTCCAATGGCTAGTTGATTCACACAACCCCCCCCCCCCCCCCTAACGTTTATATTTGGCAGCTTTTAAAATAAAACAAAAATACTAATATTAATAATAAAAAAAATAAAGATACTGGCCAACGGCTAGTTTTATTTAACAAAATTTTAAAAAAAAAAATTTCCCAAAAAAAACCCTACATAAACCGCTCGTATCTAACTATTTTTCAAACACAAAATTAAAACCACCTTTACATACTAAAAAAATTACCCGCACATGCCTTTTTCGATATCAAAAACGAAACCGACGCTTTAACAATTATGGCCGCCTGCGAGTACCAATGAATACAAGAAGAAGAAGCCCAATCATCTTTTCAGTTAACTCATAACCCAATTCCCCGTAAACGTGAGCTTGCAGAGGAGCATTTGATTGCTGACTATTTTAATCCAGATTGTAAATATCCTGATAGAGACTTTCGTAGAAGACTTCGTATTAGCCGGAAACTATTTCAAAAAATAGTTTTCGGTATTTCATCATATGCTGCCGATCCTCTTCCAGGTCATTTTTCTTAATTTAGCCAAGCACCCTATTGTACGGGGCAGATGAGTATAATTGACATACGGCAACTCACCCGATGCGTTTGATGAACATTTGCAAATGAGTGTACGTACCGGACATCATTGTCTGGATAATTTCAATATGTGCGTTATTGATTTGTTTAGTCCAGAGTCTTTAAGAAAACCAAATACGCATGACATTCAAAACTTATATGCAACACATAAGCATGAACATGGTTTTTCGGGAATGCTTGGTAGCATCGACTGTATGCGTTGGGAATGGAAAAATTGTCTGGTGTCATGGCAAGGGTAATATGGTAGGGATGATAAAAAATACCCGACTATAATGATTGAAGTTGTTGCGTCGTATGATTTGTGGATGCGGCATGCATTTTTTATGTAGCGGGTGCGAATAAAGATATCAATGTTTTAAATAATTAACCGTTATTCGACGACATTCTTAATGATGTCGCACCTTTAGCTCCGTATGAGGTAAATGGAGTTGCGTTTGAAAAGGGGTATTACTTAGCCGAAGGAATTTACCCACAATGGGCTACTTTCGCCAAATCGTTCACAAATACTGTAAACGATAAACACTCTTTCTTTAAAAAGCGACAAGAAAGTGCACAAAGTGATATCGAACGTGCTTTTGGTATTCTCTTAGGATGCTGGGGAATAATACAACAACCAGCACGTGCTTACCAGGTTGTGCGAATACGTAGAATCATGTATTCTTGCATCATATTCCATAACATGATTTTAAAAGATCGAAAATTTGCAATAAGTGAATACAAAGAAATGTTCAGGAATTCGGCTAGACATATGCAAGACAGATCGATTGACAGATGTGATAAGCGTCGTCGAAAGGCAAAAGAAATATGTGACAAAGATGTTCATCTTAATTTCCAACACCACCTTATAGAGCATATTTGGCATGAACGTGACGATTTTATGGAAGTAGATGGCGATTGGTCATGTTTATTTAGTTTATGTACTAGTTTTTAAATTTGCGCATGTTTTGTTAAATTTAATTATGTTTCTTATAAGTATTTGTAATTTGTGTTAGTTTTAATGAATAAAATATTAGTGAAAGGTTTATTTAATGATTGAAATATCAGTTAAGGGGTTAATTTATAAATGAGTAAACTACATGGTTGGTCCCTGTGGTTTGTATAAAGTAACAACTTTCGTCCCTATCTTTTAAAAGTTGCATGGTTAGTCCCTAAGTACGTAAACAAATAACACCACGGGTCCCTTGGTTTAACTGGTGTTAACTAGGTTAGTTAAAATTTACAAGTTAGCCCCCTTTGGTTAAATAGCGCTGCATCGTTAATCCTTTGGTTAAATAGCGTTGCATCGTTAATCCTTTGGTTAAATAACGCTGCATCGTTAATCCTTTTAACGTTTTCGCCCGTTTTTGTCCGTTTTTTTTTACGTTTTCGCCCGCTTTTGTCCGTTTTTTTTTTTGTTTTCGCCCGTTTTTGTCCCTTTTTTTTACATTTTCGCCCGTTTTTTTCCGTTTTTTTTGTTTTCGCCCGTTTTTTTTACGTTTTCGCACGTTTTTGTCCGTGTTTTTTTGTTTTCGCCCCGTTTTGTCCTTTTTTTTTACGTTTTCGCCCGTTTTTGTCCGCTTTTTTTTTTGTTTTCGCCCGTTTTTGTCCATTTTTTTTTACGTTTTCGCACGTTTTTGTCCGCTTTTTTTTTTGTTTTCGCCCTTTTTGTCCGTTTTTTTTACATTTTCGCCCGTTTTTGTCCGCTTTTTTTTTTTGTTTTCGCCCGTTTTTGTCCGTTTTTTTTTATGTTTTCGCACGTTTTTGTCCATTTTTTTTTTGTTTTCGCCCGTTTTGTCCGTTTTTTTTACGTTTTCGCCCGTTTTTGTCCGCTTTTTTTTGTTTTCGCCCGTTTTTTTCCGTTTTTTTACGTTTTCGCCCGTTTTTGTCCCTTTTTTTTTGTTTTCGCCCGTTTTTGTCCGTTTTTTTTTCGTTTTCGCACGTTTTCGTCCGTTTTTTTTTGTTTTCGCCCCGTTTTTGTCCCTTTTTTTACGTTTTCGCCCCGTTTTTGTCCTTTTTTTTTTACTTTTTCGCCCGATTTTGTCTATTTTTTACGGAAAAAAAAATTCAATAAAACAGAATTTTTAATTTTTTTTAAATAATCATCGAAAAAAATATTTTCGAAAAAAAATTTTGGGTAAAAAGAACGGACAAAACGTAAAAAGAACGGACAAAAAGAAAGGACAAAACGTAAAAAGAACGGAAAAAAAATATTGGGTAAAAAAGGTACAAAAAGAGGAGAAAACGTAAAAAGAACGGACAAAAACGGGCCAAAACGTAAAAAAATGGACAAAAACAGGAGAAAACGTTAAAAAAAGGGACAAAAAAGGGCGAAAACGAAAAAATGGACAAAAATCGGCGAAAATGTAAGAAAACGGGCGAAAACGTAAAAAAATGGACAAAAACGTAAAAAAATGGACAAAAACAGGCGAAAAAAACGGACAAAACGGGCGAAAACAAAAAAAACGGACAGAAACGTGCGAAAACGTAAAAAAAAGGGACAAAAATGGGCGAAAACAAACAAAAACGGGCGAAAACGTAAAAAGAACGGACAAAACGGGGCGAAAACAAAAAAAAACGGACAAAAACGTGCGAAAACGTAAAAAAAACGGACAAAAACGGGCGAAAACAGACAAAAACGGGCGAAAACGTAAAAAAGGGGACAAAAACGGGCGAAAACAAAAAAAAACGGACAAAAGCGGGCGAAAACGTAAAAAAAACGGGCGAAAACAAACAAAAACGGGCGAAAACGTAAAAAAAACGGACATAACGGGCGAAAACAAAAAAACACGGACAAAAACGTGCGAAAACGTAAAAAAATGGACAAAAACGGGCGAAAACAAAAAAAAGGGACAAAAACGGACGAAAACGTAAAAAAAACCGGTCAAAAACGGGCGAAAACAAAAAAAAGGGGACAAAAACGGGCGAAAACGTAAAAAAAAACGGACAAAAACGGGCGAAAACAAAAAAAAAAACGGACAAAAGCGGGCGAAAACGTAAAAAAAAGGAAAAAAAACGGGCAAAAACGTTAAAAGGATTAACGATGCAGCGCTATTTAACCAAAGGATTAACGATGCAGCGCTATTTAACCAAAGGGGGCTAACTTGTAAATTTTAACTAACCTAGTTAACACCAGTTAAACTAAGGGACCCGTGGTGTTATTTGTTTACGTACTTAGGGACTAACCATGCAACTTTTAAAAGATAGGGACGAAAGTTGTTACTTTACACAAACCACAGGGACCAACCATGTAATTTACTCTTTATAAATTATATATATTTTTTTTAAAGGTTGAGTCCCAAAGATGATGTATTTGATGTTATGATATCGGGGTGTTCTTTTGTGTTAATTTTTTTAGTGTTGAAATAATGTAACGCTAACGTGGAAAAAAAAAACAAGATGTTAACATGTTATTCTCACTCTTAGCCATTTATTGGTTTATTATCTTATGCTATTGAGTTATATTGATTAGGAAGAAAACGGAATTGTGGATGTGGTATTTAATCGTTTATACTTTATATAATAAAAGAAAGTAAGTATGCGCCTCGAGTGTGTTTTTTGTGGGGTTTTTCACGTTATTAGCTATTAAAAAAAAGAAATGTGAAACAGTATTTCTCTTGGAAGCAAAGGTAAGTCTACTGCATGGTATAGTTAATAACGAGAAATCAATAATAGATGAAATATGGATGGAATTTACTTGCAAAAAAAGATCACAGTCTTAGGGTTATCTTTTATATAATACAAGAATTACATCATTTTTGAGTGTTTTTTCAAAACCCTTCTCATTGAAAAAAAATTGGACCAATAGGAGAGCTCGATTTTGACACATAAGCAAAATCAAGTAATATGATTGGACAATAAAAAGTCAAAATTGAATTGATTTTGGTCAAACTTTAATAAATTTGGTGGAGAATTTGATTGATAAAAAAAACACATAAAAATATAGGTGTCAAATTTATAAAAATAAAAACTTAAGAAAAGAGGAGGTAATTAATAAAACCTTAGTGGTTAAGTGTAAAATTATAAGTCTCCATGTTTTTTAATAACTTTAGATAATAAACAAATAACCCTTTACACTTCATACCCCCTATACATTATAATGTTAACTTTGTTTAAAATTACATGAGTGATAATATTAGTTTTTTACTTTTTTTGACTTTCACCTATTAAAATAAATTTGGTAAATATGCGAATTAGTTTTATTATACGTTAATATTTTTTAAACTAATGTTAGTTTTAAACTTTCATACATTAGATTTTTTTTTTTTTTTTTTTTTTTTTTTTTTTTTTTTTTTAATAAGGACTCATGTTACTATTTAAAAGTTTAATTTATACGTACATGGGTTTGAAATACGGCTAAATTATTAGTAACAGGAATATAAATATCAAATGGTAAGCATGAGTTACTGTGATATAAAATAAATATACGCGATTCTACTTATAGCAACGACTCATTAAATTATTATTTAAAATTTATATATGGATATCTATAAAAACATTTTAAAAATTTTACGGAACATATTTTAACTTTATCAATGCTCATTATGTGCCACTAAACTCGCACATTTTGTTCAATATGATATCAATAGTTAAAGTTAAACAACAACATTAATCTCAAACTCAACATCTCTGTCAGTTAAAAATGTTATACAAAACTAATTATTAAAAAAAACAAACAAAAACACATTGGTTAGATAGTAATTCTTTAATATAAAAGGTGTTTTTCTTAAATTATAAAAAATGCACGCATCACAATCTTTATTTTATAAGAATCACCTCCTAAATCAAAACGAAAAACTACGTAGATGATAACCTAACTTTATACATTGACTTGATGTTTCAAAAAAATAATAATAAATAAATAAATAATAGTTGGTCGTTGTAAATGAATTAAATGTATGTACATGAGAATATATAGTTTTTAATTAGGTTATTACGTTACTATACTGCGATAATGTTATTGACTTGGTAATCATGGATGTGAGATACAACCATTATTCTATACTTACGATTTATGTGTAAACCTCTTTTTGCTTCTGAATAGAATCCGAAAGAGACCTCAACAGCACTTTGGCTTATGCCTTATCTAACTGATAGTTTTTAGTAAAATTTTTTATGGTTTAACTTTTTTGTTATACACACCAGCTTTTAGTAATTTTTTTTTTTTTTTTTTTTTTTTTTTTTTTTTTTTTTTTTTATGTTTTATTGAAAATTTCTACACTTAATATTTATGTTTTTACTATAAACACACTAAGCTATGATAGAATTAGTTGGGAGTTCAGGGTTTTTTTTTACTAAGCTTGTCAAAAAAGCTTATAACTTTATCATAAACTTATTGTGTTATGGTAATTGAATAAGTCAATAAGCACCTTTAATAAGCATAACCAAACACCCCTTTAGTTCTAATATGAAGTTTTCTGATTTTATGTTATGACTAAATTCATTGTTATCCTCACTATAATGCAACATGTTAGTGGTTTTTGTAGTTTTATGATCTTATCGCACACACTAAAGTGTAATGCAATTTGTTGTGTGCGCTTTTTAAATGAGGATTAAGTATCAATACATGATTGTTATAGAAGGTTAATGTACCAAATATGTGTTTTAGTGCCTATATGAGAAATTTTATGGTAGGAATTCTTTTCGGAGTATAATTTGTCTTTGAATGAATTAATAAAACTTAGCAGGTGTTTACTGTCATTGATAACACAATTGGTGTCAACAAACGGTCTAAAATATGGGTGTGTTTTACCTTGATGATTTAGGCCAATTTTGAAGAAAGTTGCATTAAAGTGAAAGGTCGGTAAGGATTCAAACAATCCTAAAAGACTTACGGATGTACTCTGTCATTTTTTATGCATTTATAATTTACTTATACAAGTAATAATAATTTCTTTATATAGTTCGGGTTTAGAGAAAAATTATTCTTATACATTATAAATAATCGTAAGATTAAATTTGAGTTCTACCAATTACATTTTTTGTGTTTCTCTTTATCTAATAAATAAACTATAGTGTAAGCATATATGTTAATTTGGTAATTTTATGATCAAACATGAGAAGTAAATAACACAAATTTATGAAAATACAAATTTTCAAACAAAAAGGTACATTAGTAAACATGGTATGATGATTATTCATAATCAAGGAAATGAATCAATCTTTAAAGCTATCCAAATATGCTACATATATTAACGAAAATATAAGTAAAAGAAATACTACAATTACAAAACACATCGTAAATTGATAGCACGGGTTTGCAAAACTAAAAGCATATATCACTAACATCTCATGCAAGTCAAGTATCATCATGTGATTTTGCTTGAATAATAAAATATAATTTTTAATCCAAAACCATTCTCCTAAACTAATAGGTAGATTATAACATATATACATATGATTTTTTATTTTTAGTCCACTAAGTAAAACTATTTGAAGCACGTTAAGTGGTTCATTTCTTAATCGATAATAATACATAATCAAAACGAAATTTTAAAAACCCTGTGCGTGCACAGGTATTATGACTAGTATACTTATATGACAAAATCATTCTCTAATACTACTAAATGCGTTGAAGGTTTCCAATATAAAATCATTTCTTTTGGGCCTAGCAGTGGGCTGGTTTTTGTTTGATGCTTTGCTTTGAGTTGGCCCGTTATTTCAAATTGTTCACTTTCATACCAAAAAAGTCAATAAATAAAATGAATCTCTGGCTCGAGCGAAGATCTTAAAAAATATTTCTTTCATAAAAAAACTACATTTCATCGTTTAAAATAATAATAACGATTAAAGTTGTAAACTTTTTGGGAAGTTAGAAAAAAGTTATATACAAAATTCACCCTGAACTATGCTGTAACTTGCAAAAATCGCCCTAAACTTTTAATTATTTACACCTTTTTCATATAACAAACTTTATATATCAAATATCTAAAAGATATCTCGCGATTTCATGAATAAAAAAAATTCTGCAGGAAAGATCTTTCGATGACGAACCAAACGAGCCCAATATTGATATACTTTTGAGCTACGCACAATTATATGAAAAAATGTAAAGTTTGACATATATAAAATAAAACAACTTTTATAACGCACTCTTAACATATCAAATACCTTTAAAAATTATTTTATAAATTAATTTAAACCACAGGGTAAAAATCGTACACTTTGATAAAAGTTTTAGTTACGTGCCAAATACATACAGATCAAATAAAGCGAGCTCGGTATTGATATGCTTATAACACATGTACAATTAAAAAAAAAATACTCACGCTGAATATTAATACGTGTGTATATATATATATATATATATATATATATATATATATATATATATATATATATATATATATTAAAAAGTTTCAAAATGAACATTTAACATGACAAATGGCTTTTAAAACTATCATAAATTTTTGTAATAATCTACGCAACTACCCAAAACATTCAAAATGATCAAAAAAAAGTTTAAAAGCTCTGCCACGACATTCTAAACCGAACTACCAATTATAACGATTAAAGTTGTAAACTTTTTGGGAAGTCAGACGAACAAAAAATTTTCGTCAGCCTCGCCACTATTGATATACATTCGACAAACGTACGATTTATAAAAAAATGTTAAGTTTGATATATATTAACAAATTGTAAAAACTACCATGGACTTTTTGTTATTTACAATTTTTTTTATAACAAATTTTTATATATTACATTGAGTATGCCCCTGTTTGATCGACAAAATATACGAACGACATACGGACTAAATCAAAATTGGCGCAACCCGCACCTTGTTATACAACTATATTAATCTGCTACGTCGGTCATGAATAAAAAAATCATTTAACTTTTAGTCCACTAGCCAAAACTTCTCAGCCCACTAAACTTCTCAGCCCAAAGAAAAATCGTGAGTGATATATATGACTTTGTAAGTTTGTATTCCCTTTTTGCGGGCTTCGTTAACCAATAGAAACCGAATAATATGATGTATTGAGTTGAGATAAATGAATAACCTATACATGCCATAGAACCTATCAACCAATTATAGCCACTCATTTATATTTTTCATTTTTTTTTTCAAAACAACATATCTTGCAAACGGTAAATCTTCAAGCTACAAAAAAATACCATCGCGACGAGAATTAAATGATCATTCTATAGATATGCATTGTTATATACTTTCGACGAACTTTTTTTTCGCCCAAAAAGAATCATATATGATTCGTAAAAATCATATATGATTCGTAAAAAATCATATATGATTCGATTCTTCGAATCATATATGATTCTTACGAATCATATATGATTTTTCTGGGCGAAAAAAAGTTCGTCGAAAGTATATAACAATGCATATCTATAGAAAGATAATTTAATTCTCGTCGCAATGGTATTTTTTTTTGTAGCTTGACGATTTACGGTTTGCGAAATATTTAAGTTTTAAAAAAAGGGTGGAAGTTTATTTTTTTATTTTGATAAAAAAAAATGAGTGGCTAAAATTGTTTGATGGGTTCTATAGTAAAAATTGGATCTATAAAAAACTTTTGGCATGATGTATTACATGACTGAAACAGAACAACCATTACAACATTTATTGGACTACCCCTAATTATTCTACCATTACATAAGATAGTTAACGGCGACTAGAAAACGCATATAGATACACTAGCATCAGCAAACTAATGCACATGGCCAGGCTGCCTACACCTTTACAGACTAAGGAATCGAGCAACAAACGCGAGCACACAACTCGGTGGAGAACAAAGTCGGCAGCATCCGGATCATCAACCAAACGCTCCACCTCCTGGATCACTGCATAAACAAAGTACCTTTTAAATAAGTAGATACAAATTAGTATGATCTATCTAAGAAAAGGAATAAATCCACATGGGGCAAAAAACAACTGCAACAACATTGGTTGAAATGAATGCACAAACACATCACCAGAAAATTGAATATACAGGTACTAATAGACAGACAAAACAGAAAAGGTATCTTAAATCGTTACAAACAACCACTACATTTTACACTACACAAATATAAAACTGTCAACAAAGGAAAACCGTGTATCCTGGTAGAGTGGGAGGACACAAATTTCGCACACGTTTTGAACAACATGCTCAGCCACCATAAAAAAATAAAGTCAGCCCGCCGCAGCGCGGCGGGGGCAACCACCTTGTTATTATATACAAACTTACAATAACGATTCTCGTTGAAATTTGAACGATTCTTACTGAATACAAAAAACACTAACGTTCAATTTATTCATATTCTTTCGTTTCCATACTTTTAAACAAACCACACACTTATTTTTTAATAGATGAATTAGATGGTTTTCACCCGGTTCAAATAAAAAAAGGGAAAACACGAAAAAAAACGCGTATAATTTTCTTTTCCATCACCCAAACCATCGAATAACTTGGTTGCCCTTCAAACCTTCAAATAACCGACTTTTTGATCTTTGAATTAAATGATCATACCCTTTGTCCTATCAAGTATCAACGTACTATCAATGTGTTAGGTGATTACATTGGATCATTGGTGCAGTGCATCAAGTTGCACGCATTAAATAGAAAAAAAAAAAGGATATTGCAACTTGCACATATAAAGTTAAGGGTGATACTCACACGATGCATGCATCACAATTTGTGCATTAAAGTATTGTACGATACAAACTGTAATGCTCAAATTGTGATGCATGCATCAAAATATTGGTATGGGTATCAATTCTCATAAAATTTAGATGTGAGTTTGGTAATACTCGGTACTAGTTCTCTTGACATGATAAACATCGCCTGTCTATCTGGTAGTATTATTTTTACCATGCTTACGCTCGCCAAATATTTATCAAACATGTTCATAACTAATCAAAATAACAATGAAATACATAATCTAATATTTTAATTTAAAGGCAAATGATAGCTACATCAAGAAACAAATTAGCTAAAATGCTTAACACATATTCTTTTACTCCGTATTTCAACAAATTGACAAGGTTCCTTTAAAAAATATATATATAATAATAAATAAATAAATAAATAAAATTGTAACTTGATGCACGTATCATAGAAGGCTTGAATGCTTGATGCACTCCTAATTTCTACTTATTTTAATTTTAGTTTGGTCGAATTAATAAATGAATAGGGCCCGAACGCTTCAACTCGTTTCACTTTTTTCAAGAAAAGAGAAAGTAACGGGCTCCCGTTTTTCAAGAAAAGAGAAAATAACGGGCTCCCGTTCTTAATTTAAACGATTAACCGATCTAATTAGATGTTAGAAGAATATTGGTTCCCAGTACGGGAAGGCTTCTCTTAGATACGCATTCTTTATTTTTTAATGAATCCAAACTATCATCATTTTCCATTTCATAGCAGAAGCGTATGCATATAAAAAACAATATATTGATTTAAAAAAAAATCAAAATAAAAAAACCGTTAGATTGAAAAAAGTAAAAGTACTTTTAATCATCTTTTTATCCTTTATTGAAAACAAACATAAATGCTTAAATTTTCATTTTGTATGAAAAATTTTCAAGTAATTCAAGTCAAAGGAAAGAAACAATTTCTTGGATCCTCTATTGACGGGTCTCTCTTGACATCTCTCTCTCATGTAAAGTCACATGGTCCACTTTGATCTCTTTCACACACATTTATCGTAGGAGTATCTTTTTATTTATCCTTTATTTCTTGTAATGACGGAATTTGCTTATTGTTCAATTATTGGTGCTTTAAAAAGAAGAAAAGTATATTTATGTCATAGCCGTGCCATGTGAATGTGTGTTAAAGAGATGCAAGATGAGCAACAGACTTTTCTCAACATGACTTCGGTTGAGCACAATTGAGTTAAATAAAAATAAAAGTAGAAAAGTTTTTTTTTTTTTTACTCCATAAGAGAATAGGGTATAGTAACTTGGGGTTAAACTTTAACCCATGCTACATCAGCGCCATATCAACTTCTAAATTTCAACCAAAAACCCACGTTATCATAACCAAACTTTAACCAAATAACAATTTATAAAAACACCCATTCATTTAGGGGGGAAGAAGTGAAAATTTGAGGGAGTGTATGTTAAATTTCAAGGCTTTAACGCAAGTTTAAGCCCTTCACCAAGCTCGTTAACGAGCCTTTCACCAAGGGAGCGGTATGTTAACCTTGCTTTAACTTTGATATGGTTAAGCTTTAACCACAAATTTGGTTATCATACCATGCTATGCTCTAACGGTTTATATATAGATGGCTTCATTTCTCAATTTTATTTTTCTTGAAAAGCAAACAATATTATTAAGTAAAAAAAGAAAAAAAAAGTTATATCACCTCAAATGATCATCAATAAGGAAGGACCAAAGAACTAAACCAAAACCAAACCCTTAATTCATTTTAATAGAGTGATTCACTAAAAATCTCTTTCTCAATTAAGGTTGTGATTGTTTTTCTAAAAAACTTCTTAATAACATCTTAAACTGACTTAGTGAGATGTAATCAGATGTTTAGACCAAAAAGTGTGTTTGTTTTTTTTCCTGTCATTAAGAGGCAGTAAGAGACAATCAAAATTAAGTGTGTTTGATTTTTTCTAATGCCGCCGTTCTAAAAAAAAAGTGTGTTTGATTTTTTTCTAATCATTAAGAGGCGGAAGCCGGTAAGAGGTAAAAACATCTTGTTGAACTAGATGTTAAAGATGTGTTCATAACTTCTTTTTTTTTTTTTTTTACTTGTTTTTCTTTTCATTTTGTTTATTTTGTTCGTTTTCTTGTAAAATGTACGTTTATGGAGAATCATCGCACAAAAAAATATGTAGAAGATAATAATAACTAGGGTGATAATTCGTGTTAAAATGTTAAATCACAACCCAAACATGTTTTGATGGGTTGAGAATGTCAAACCAAACCCGACTCGTTATAAAACGTGCTAATCATGTCGACCACCCATTTAATCACAACCATAACCTGTTTATTATTGTGTCGGTGTCAAATCATATTTCGTAGCGGGTGAAAAATTTTCACGTCTAATAAAAATTGTTAAATATTTTTGTTGTAAACATTAATAATCTAACACATTCAGATACTTTTTTCAAAACAAAAACTTTTGTATAAACCAGTTTCAGATTTTTAAACCATTTATTCACATTAAGTTGGAATCAGATTCAGATTTCTCTACCACACATTTAGATTCTGATGTTCGAATCAAATTCAGAGCCTGTTAACAAACAAACAACACCTAAGTGTCTAATATGATAATATGTCCAAGCCACTTAATTTAGTAAACAAGTTCTTACTAACTTACTAGACTATACTGTACAAAATGACCACATTTTTTTTTCCCTATTTTTAAACATAAAATGACTGCATCTAAATGACACAAATTAATACTACTAGAAACATGTTACTAAAAAAGCAAAGGCTTTGTTTATTGGTACTTTCAAATTTACTAATAAAATTCCTTTTCATTATTTTTACTATAAAATTGCGAAATAAAAAATATGAAGCAGTAAATCAAAAGTAACTGTTAATAAAATAGGTAAAAGCGTAAAAAAAGGTAGAGAACGTAAAATATAAAGTTTGACAAATCAAAAACAGTAAAAGAAAAATAGTACTCTCTCCATCCCATATTTATTGTCAACATTTTCTTTGGGTTATCCGAAATTAATTGTTTACTTTTAAAAATAGATATGAAATATAAATAAAGTTTACCATATTAACCTTATTTGAAGTAATTATAACAAGCTTTAAAAAAAGTTTTAAATTAATTGGTTAAGGGTAAAACTGTGTTTTATTCAAATAGTAAAAATGATAAAACTGTAATGATGATGTTTTCTTAAATTGTGCATTTTTTTTAATTTTTTTTTTGTGAACAATTATTTTGAGATGAAAACAGTTTGAAAAAAAATAATAATAAATTATTTTATCAAAACGGAAGAAAATAATAAAAAACTATTTTATCAAAACGGATGTCATTTGAATAGTAGAACCCAGGAATAATACCAAAGACTGTCACATGGCCAATCGAGGCCCACAACAGAAGGCCCACAAGAGAATATTGGGGTTTAATTTTCGATGGCTTTCTTACTTAAGCTTTTGACTAACCAGGTGGATTGGATAAGTCAATCTATCTTTCTAGATTTGACCAACTAGCTTTTGACCAAGGAGTGTAAAAGAAAAATACTTCTCATGTTTTAAACTTGTTGCAGACAATTCACAATAGCTTTATTAAAAAAAATCAATACACGAGCATTTACGATAAACCACATCTTATATAACTCTCTATCTTATTGCTTATAGTTTTCAGAACTTAATGATTGGTTGAACTAGTTATGTCGTCGAACGCCAAGATATAGAGCCATGTATTAAATTCAAGGGTCATAATACAGACTCATTTTTACCTAGATATTTCTCATCAATTATTTAGTAAGTTTAATCACCACATCAGTTAAGTTGTTTGTGTTAACAAGATAAACATCATTTTGGTATTTATTCTTTCATAAAGTACAAATTCCCAATGAACTTGATTGTGAATCGGAAATGGTCCAAGGCCGAAGAAAAGCTTCTTGCGGAAACTTGGATAGAATTTTCGCAAGATAAAGAAATGGGGAACGACAAATCCGACGAATTTTTTTGGAACGAAATTACAGAAACGTTCAATCAGCAAACTGTGGATAACCCTAGAGGCAAGAATATGTTTACCGGGAAATGGACGAGGATGAACGGCGACTGCCAAAAGTTCAACGCTATATATAAGCATTTGGGGCGTCGAAGTGGTGAGAATGAGCATTATCAAATCAACAATGCCAAGGCGAGTTTCGCAGAACGCTTTGGTGCGAGGGGTTTCAAGTACGAGCATGTTTGGGAGTTTTTGAGAAATTACCCGAAATGGAATGCTGAGGAGCCGTTTGACATTTCTTGTCTCGAGGATATATTCGGGCCGGACGCACGACCTCGTCCCGAAAGAGCCAACAAACGAGCTGGAAAGAAACAAAAGTTAACGGATACGTCGAGCGCTGCGAGCTCCAGTGGGAGTCAAACGAGTACTTTTTCGGGACAATTATCCGAAAAGTATACGCAAGCCAAAGTCGCTCAGATGGTTTGTTACGAGGCGAGGAGGAGGAGGGAAGAAAGGGCCTTGGAAATGCAGGAAATGCAGATGCTCATGCTAGATCCCGGCTTGGTTACTGACCCGGTCAGAGCCGAAATCATTCGCAGGAGACAAGCAAAAATAACGAAGAAATACCAACAACTCGATGAGGATGCCGATGAATAAAATGTTTAATATGCACGTAGTGTCGTTTTTTATATTTTCGTATTGTTTTTTTTTTTTTATTTAATTTTCGCATCGTTATTTTTTTCCCGTATTGTAACTTTTTAAATTTGAAGAAATAAATTTAGTTTGGTGTGTTATTTTCAATTTTTGTGTAATGAATTTAATTTATTTAGTGAAATAAATAAAAAATAAAGGTGTAAGTGGTGGGCCCCAAATGAGTAAGTTGATGTTAGTTATGAGTGAGAAGGAGGTTAGTTGTGAAGAGATGTTGGAGTGATGTGGCATCTGTAGGCCTCAAATGAGGAGAAAAAGCTAGTTGCCATATCCACTCCTCTAATGGAATGCACCAAAACATTTCCATTATCATTTTCAACATCGAACTTGCTGACCAAACAATTCCGCCACAGGAAGGTACCATAGTATATGATTCTAATCGTACACGGTACAGATGACCCCTTTTTTTGATTCAGAAAAACACACCTTTTTTGCCTTTTTGTTCCATTAAGTGCCCTTTTGTGTTGGGTACAGATTCATACACTTCAAAATTTTATTACAACACTATACTGATTGCGGTAGGCTGTAGTACTTTAAGTATAATCTGCTTTAATTATTTGTATATTAAGGGCCTGTTTCTTTTTGGTTTAATGGGCCCTTTAGAACCAGTTCATTATCCATCTAGGATTTATGCATGTTTCTTTTTAATTTATTACATAGGAATATCCTAGTTGAAGATGGGGTTAAAATGAGCACCCTTTTCTACTCAGACACAACAAGCCTTATCTTGTTCTCTTTCTTTTTTCTGGCGATAAAATAACAGGCAACCAAAAATCATAAAAACTTCTCTCATCGTCAATCCCCTTTTTCTGCTACACGTTACCAATTTTCCATACTAAAGAATCTCCGTGACGATCTCGAACAAGATACTGAATATGTTTTTTCATGAAATTGATTGGTTTCTTTTTATTGTGGTAATTAGTTTTGATTAACTTTTTAGGGAAGTATGAGGTGATAGATCTTTACTAATGGGTATGGGTAAAATTGATTTAAGGTTTGCCATTTGAATGGATTTGTATACATACAGTTTATATTTTGTCAATTTTTATTACTTAATATTGATTATCAAGTCATTTTACCTTTAAAGGTTTGTAATTTTGTTATTTTTTCATCTTATGTAAAGTTGATTAAAATGAGTAAGATTTGGTGATTTCAATGTTTTAGATGGAAGATCTAATTGTTCGTCATATCTTAAATAACCAAGAAAAAGAAACAACATTTATAAATTAATTTCTTATTTCAGATAGGCCGTATGAATGCAAACAGGAAATGTATGCAAACAGGAAATATATCCAAACAGGAAATAAAAAGAAACGTCCTCTAAGTGTCCTAATAAAATTTTAAAGTATGCCAATCACTTCTCGTGTTTAACATGATCATCTTTAATGAATCAGACTTGATTTTTGTGGAGTAAAAAACAAAAAGGATGCCAATATACAATATCATAAATGCTTAATTAAATAAAGACTCTTATGATACAAGTTTCACTTTAGCAAAACGTTGGACTAGTTAAGATTTATTAATTACTACTTCTATAATAATATCTTGATGGCTTGCATTTTATCAAAATATAAAATTGGGTCACTATCAGAAAAGTCCATTTTAAAAAATATTTCGTTTGAAAAGCAACAAGTAACATGGATTGAACTTTGTTAAAGTTTTTAGATGTTTGTCTTTTGACTGAATTATAAGCTTATTTGTTGGGACTTATAAATTAGTTTAGTCAATAAGTTCACGTTGAAGCTTATAAGCTATAAAATATGAGTTTTGGTAACTTTTCAATTTTTGTATAAACTCATAAGTCAATGAAATTAGCTTAGACAAACATGACTAATTAGTCTTCCTTCTAGATTCGTCATTGTATCTCCCAACAAAACCAGCTTTACTATACAATTGTAATAGAGCTTTTGACCGCATGATCGTTATATGCTTTTATAAGAAAAGTTCAAAACAAAAAAAATGTTATGGTACATAAGGTTCTTAACTATTACGAGTATAGAGACTCGTATAATGTATTACTGTAATTTATTCACATACTCATCTTACAAAACGAGATAGTTTGAGAGGAGAAAACTTAATTTACCCAGTGGGTAGTCTACCCATGTGCTTGTAATATGTGACATGTAAATGACATTGAAAAGAATAAAAACACAATTAATGTTTTGTTCCTTCTCTCCCAATGACTAAATTACACCTCATCCGAGTAAACTACCCGGTGGGTAGGTGTATCCATCTCCGGTTTAAGATGAGCTGTTACTTGAACCCATGTTAATGATGTCATAATAATTGTACTAAAAGATAGGATATCAACACACGTAACCTTCCTCAATTTCATTATTTACGGTTTAGAACTCATTATGTTTGGTCAATTGGTTGTATCTAGACATTTGCCTTGCCAACAGGCTAGTTAATTTTGATACTCCTTTTCCCAAAATTCATTTGTTTAAGGTTATGGCTTATATATAAACCGAACCTGAGATTGAACTGGTTGATCTCACGGTTCGCCTTTTTTCTGGTTGGACCTATTTTTTTTGAGTTTTTCCGGTTCAGTCAGTTGAAACAGCTGGTCTAGTTCCCGGTTTAACTGATTGAACCTACCGATGTGACCCGATTTTCGAAACAACAGTGTCCAACCTACCCTTTGTTTTATTCATAAACCATATGTCCAAACTCCGACTCCCGCCTCTCGTTAGTCAGTAACTCTTATTAATTTTCAAGCTTAAAATTACCCTGTATATGTGTACTCAAGTGTTATGTTAACAATTGTTGTAGCGTACAATATACTAATAATATAAAATTGTCCATAACAATATGTCATTTTGCATTTGATAAAAACTAAATTGGTTCCCAAATGTTCAAACTTCATGAGAGAAATAAACGAACAAAAAATATTTCTTTGAGATCAATAAACTAAGATGCCATACATATAATTTTTCCAAAAACGTATAGTTGCTTTGTAATATGAGTTTTTGATAATCATATGACCACATAAGACCAAGAAAAAGAAAAATGCCGGTAACATGTTATCTTAACAAGAGAATAATTTTCAACCCCATGTACTAAGGTGGATCATATGGGGCTCTAAGAGAGGATCAACATTCATCTGCAAATTGGGAACACTGGCCCCTTGTCGTGTCGGTCATCCAAAAGAGGGGAAAAGCGAATGACATGTGGTAGTATATTTTTTGCATGTTTGGACGTATTAGCGAAATGCTCGCAACTACCTCTACGCCAATGAGATAATGACACGCGGTATCAATTTTGTAGCACAGAAATTCACAATCTGTTAGATCTGTTGGAGAAATTATTAAAAATGAAACACTAATGAGAATATTGATTGATTCTGCTGATCACTCTTATTTTTTCTTATTGAACTAGAATGAGGCCTTTAAATAGGCAAAACATAACAAAGACTCAACAGACTTCTCCTAGAAAACTGGAACTACAACTAAGGACTAGGAACAAATAAACGACTGGAATATTTCCAGCTTATTCTACTTTGACTAGAACTAACAGCTAGTTTGAATGAGTCTTCCAACACTCCCCCTTCATTCGAACTTGCTGATTCCCATCTCAAGACAAAATGCTTCATGCTTCTTTAGAGACAAACTCTTGGTCATCAAATCTGCAATCTGCTCTTCCGTGTTACAATTTTCCAGCCTCACTTCTCCTTTTTCCAGCAGCTCACGAATGTAGTGGTGTTTAATTTCAATATGCTTTGATCGACCGTGATACACTGGATTTCTAGCAAGCATTACAGCTGACCTGCTATCACAATAAATTTCAGTAGGTTCAAATTGCTCTTCTCCCAAGTCGGACAAAATTCTTCTTAACCACACCGCTTGACAACTAGTTGCAGTGGCTGCTACATATTGCGCCTCTGTGGACGATAAGGCTACAGTTGCCTGTTTCTTTGAATTCCATGATACAACACCTGTTCCAAGAATAAAACAACTTCCTGATGTGCTCTTCCTGTCTTCAATGGAACCGGCCCAATCACTATCGGTGAATCCCGTTAGTTTGAATTCTTTTGATATGCGATACCATATCCCCAAGTTCTTTGTGCCAGCTAAGTAACGAAGAACTCGTTTTGCTGCTCCAAAGTGATGTCTTGATGGATTGTGCATAAAGCGAGATAAAACGCCAACTACAAAACTAATGTCAGGACGAGAGTGAGTTAAGTAAATTAGTCGCCCAATTAAACTTCGGTACAACTGTCCATTGGCAGCTTCAGCACCATCTAGTGGTTGAAGTTTTTCCCCAATGTTCATCGGAGTAGCCGCCGGTTTACATTCGATCATATTAAATTTCTGTAATGTATCTTCAATATACTTCCTTTGAGACATAAAAATTCCAGCACCTGTTTGCACATTTTGGAGTCCTAAAAAATAATGCAGCTCCCCCAAGTCCGTCATATCAAACATATTCATCATTGAGTTCTTAAATTCAGTTATGAGACGCTTCGATGAGCCTGTGTAAATCATATCGTCAACATATAAACTAACAATGATAAGATCAAAACTACCTTCCTTTTTGACATAGAGTGTTGGCTCATGTTTACTTCTTTCAAATCCTTGCTTACGAAAAAACTCGTCTATCTTACTATACCAAGCTCGTGGAGCTTGTTTCAGCCCGTAAAGCGCTTTCCTTAGTCGAAGCACTTTATTTGGACATTTTGAGTTCTCGAAACCAGGGGGCTGAGATACATACACTTCCTCCTGTAAATCCCCGTTTAAGAAAGCAGATTTAACATCAAACTGAAAAATCTCCCACTCCTTTTGAGCAGCCAATGCCAATATCATTCTTACAGTCTCGAACCGTGCAACCGGCGCAAATGTTTCTTCATAATCTATCCCTTGCTGTTGTGTGAATCCCCTCACTACCAACCTAGCTTTGTACTTCTCAAAGCTGCCATCTGCAAGAAATTTTGTTTTATATATCCATTTCAAACCAATAACATTTTTACCTTCTGGAAGATCGGCTTCTTCCCATGCTTGATTTTTTTGAATAGATTGCAATTCATCTTCCATTGCACCTCTCCATTCCTCACGCTTTAAGGCTTCATCTACCGTGACGGGATCACCAGCAAATAGTGCCAATAATGTTACATCTTCATCTTCATTATCAAGCTCACCTTCAACTAGAAAACGACGTCGAGGAATATGACCACGCTGACTTCTACGTAGTTCAGTGGAAGGTGTTGGCATTGATTTGTGTGAAGAAGATCCTTCGACTGAAGTGCTTAGGCTTGATGATGAACTTGATCTTGTTGGTGTCGGACTTTGTTCTTCAATAGATGAGACTTCTTCTGTATCCTTGCTACTGATTTCTTCATCCTCAATAAGTTTATTCTTTGAAGATTCAACCTTATCATTCCAATCCCAGCTAGCTTGCTCGTCGAACACTACATCCCTACTCACAACAATTGTTTTGCGTGTAGGATTGTAAAGTCGATATGCTTTCGATTGAGAACAATACCCTATAAAGATGTACTTCTGTGATTTTTCTTCCAATTTATGTTTCTCAGTTGTTCGCAATGCATAACACAAACAACCAAAAACCCGTAAATGACTCACCGATGGTTTGTTCCCATACCAAGCTTCATATGGGGTCATATTCCACACTGATTTTGTAGGAGATATATTCAGAAGATAAACTGCAGCAGCAACTCCTTCAGCCCAAAAATTATCCGGCAATCCTTTTGATTTCAACATCGAACGAGCCATCTCAACTACTGTACGGTTCTTTCGTTCCGCCACTCCATTTTGTTCGGGAGTATATGGGGCTGTTAATTCCCTCTTTATACCTTCCTCGTCACAGAAAGACGCAAATTCTTTAGATATAAACTCACCACCACGATCAGTTCTAAGAACCTTGAGATCCTTCCCACTTTGTTTTTCTACTAACGCCTTGAACTTCTTGAAATTTTTGAATGTTTCAGACTTGAGTTGCAAAAAGTAGACCCAACTCATTCTACTATAATCGTCGGTGAATAAGAGGAAGTACCTGCTCCCGCCAAGAGACCCGGTCCTCATTGGACCACACAAATCAGCATGCACTAGTTCCAACACATCCGCAGCGCGTTTTGATTTTCCCACAGGAAAAGAGATCTTTGTTTGTTTGCCAAGCACGCATCCCTCACATACTTGTTTCATCGACGCAATGGATGGGAGGTTGGCTACCATTTCTTTTGATTTTAGCAGTTGCAGCCCTCTATAATTTAGATGACCGTATCTTAAATGCCACAACTCGCTTTCTTCTAAATTCTTACTCATTAAGGCTGCATCTGTTGAAAAATCGAGTGGAAACATCCTGTTTCCCGTCATGTAAGCACGTGCCACAATTTCATTTGTAGCTTTGTTCTTGATTATACACTTACCATCATCAAACAAAAGAGAATGACCTGATTCCATCAACTGCCCCACACTTACCAAGTTGTGTGCCAAATTCGGAGCATAATTAACGTCTTTTATGTACCTTTGTGTGTTTCCTGTGATGATTGCAGCACTTCCACGTCCTTCAATTTGTACATTTTTGTCATCACCGAGTCTAACGTGCGATTTTATTGACCTATCAAGGTCGTTGAATTTTGATTTGTCTCCAGTGACATGATGTGAACAGCCACTATCAACATACCACACATCATTTGTTGTTTTCTCTGCTTTTGTCTCGACCATAAACAAGTAGTCATCTTGTCCTCCGTCTTCTTCGGCATAGTTAGCTTCTTCGGGTTTAGACCAACAATACTTATCAGTATGCCCAGGTTTGTCGCAATATGAGCAATGCAAAGAAGAGTTACGACCACGACCTCTGCCTCGGCCTTGAAAACTTCCTCTATCTCTTCCTCGGCCACGTTGATTTGAGAAATCGGCCTCCCCCTTGATCTGAAATGCCTTTTCTTCTTCTTTTGCTGCACTTCTATTAATCCGAGCCTCATGAGCTTGTAGGGAACCCATGAGTTCATCAAAAGATAGTTTAGAGAGATCTTTGGATTCTTCAATAGCAGCCACAACGTGGTCAAACTTAGGTGCCAAACTTCGAAGAACTTTGGCGACAATAATTTCATCTGTGATTTTCTCTCCATATGACCTCATTTGGCTTACAATTGCTGAGACTCGTGCCAAATATGCTTGCACCGATTCATTTCCTTTCATCCCAGAAGTTTCAAAATCTCTGCGAAGAGATTGTAATTTAACTGTGATCACCTTTGTTGATCCTTGGTATTCAGTTTTGAGGATCGTCCAAGCTTGCTTTGATGAAGTAGCTGCTGCGATTCTTGAAAAAATTGATTCATCCACACCTTGTTGAATGAAAAATAGAGCCTTAGCATCGAGCTTCTGATTCTTCTTTCGACACACCTCATCGTCACTGGTCTCTACAATACCAGTTTCCACGAATTCCCAAAGTTCCTGAGACTTGAAAAGGGTCATCATCTTGGTACTCCAAAACTCGTATGAGTCACCCTTGAAGACAGGTATCTGCGTTGGTGATACACTGGTGGAACTTGAACTTGTTGCCATTGAATTTTGAACGAAAAAAAGGTGTTTAGGCTTACTGTAACCTGGCTCTGATACCACTTTTGTTGGAGAAATTATTAAAAATGAAACACTAATGAGAATATTGATTGATTCTGCTGATCACTCTTATTTTTTCTTATTGAACTAGAATGAGGCCTTTAAATAGGCAAAACATAACAAAGACTCAACAGACTTCTCCTAGAAAACTGGAACTACAACTAAGGACTAGGAACAAATAAACGACTGGAATATTTCCAGCTTATTCTACTTTGACTAGAACTAACAGCTAGTTTGAATGAGTCTTCCAACAAGATCCAACCAATTGGACGTATAATAATGGCGACTTTTATAAATCTTTGTGGCCTTGACTTGGAACAATAGTTCGAACTTCGAAGTCTATATATTTAAATTTATACGGATGGTCTAAAGTCTAAGTTGTAAAAACATGAGTTTTACTTGTGAAATATATTTAAATGTATACGGATGGTCTAAAGTCTAAAGTCTTGAAGAGGGGTCACCACCCTCCTTAGTCCTTTTGTAGCTTCTCCTTTGATTAATAGTAATTCATTTCAAGTTGCTCCACGTAGGCATGGAAAAGGTCCTTGGACATGAAGTAAAGGCACTCTTAGAGATCATGTAGAGCTATTATTCGCCTATTGCTGGTTTATTTCATGTTATGCTTTTGAGTCAATGGATTGATTAGGGAGAAACGGATTTGTGGATGTCTTATTTAATCATTATAGAACTAGAAAGACATAAGGTTTATTTTGCCTCGTGTTTTGGGCGTTTTCAACGTTGCTGGAAACGGAAAATCCGTTTTCAGGTTACATTAGTGAAATAAGTATAGATGAAATTTTATCATGCAATTCTTTCTAATTCTATAAACGATTAAAAAGTGACAATTCCGTGTTCTCCCTAATCAATCGATCGACTCAAAATCATAACATTGAATAAACTAATAATTAAATGGCTAATAACAACTCCACATGACATATAAGATTATCTTACTTTGTGTCAAGAACACGTCCATGACGTGGTCTCACTTGAAATGAACTTACCACTTACCATTATTATTCCAAGTCCACAAGCCATTGAGGTTGATAAAAGTCGTCATTAACTTTTAAAGTTCATTCATGAAGGCCACAAACGCATAAAAATTATCCCTTTTGTCGTATTAATATGTTAGGTGATTGCATGCGTGCATAATATTGCATAGTAAAAAAAATAATTATGCACTTCTAACGTCAAGAAGATGTTTTTGTCATTTACATTTTAAGAATTCGAAGCACGAAAGCAAGCAACATGAGCTGAGCTGAGCTGATGTTTTATACTTCTATTGTTATTACTATTATTTCTATTGTTACTATTTAATTTTGGGGATCCTAATTATATTGTTCTTTGTTTAGGATATCTAATTAAGAACAATTTAATGTCATTTTTTACTCTCGACTTGGGTTGTTAAAAGATGTAATTTCATTTGAGACTTGATACTTCTACCACAATTTTCTATTCAAATACTATTTACACAAGTATTATATCCTACTATACAATACTGTAATGCACAATTGTGTTACATGCATCAAAAGAAATGGTGGAAGTATCACCATTTTAACAAGCGTCCACATGCATGAACAGAACTAAAGGGGGCACGTGCTCCCACATCGAAAAAAATTATAGTGTAAATTTTTTGAATTTTTGGGTTTATTATTATTATTATTATTATTATTATTATTATTATTATTATTATTATTTTAAGCGTCTTCCTTCTTCAAATTAAAAAATAAAATAGAGTTTTTTTTAGCTTATATAATGCAAAGCAAGTTTTGTTTTGTTAAAATGGTGAAGAACACATGGAAGAACATAAAAAAGAAACACCGGGGTGGTGTTTCTTTTTTATTTTAATGAGTTTTAATAGGGAGATAGTGATGAGTTCACACATATAATATATTTCTTTTTCTCTTAAATGTTTTATATGAGGAGAATAAGCAAATGATGCTTCTCCTCATTAAAACTCATTAAAAAGGAAGGACTCACTCACTTAATTTAAAAATAAAAAGAAACAAGTCGTCAGAAATCATTTAAATGAATAATGTTCTTTTCTTGTTTACCTGTCAAGCATTTTTTATTCTTTTTTCTTAAAAACTTATTTTTGTTTGTAATTTTTTCTCAATTTTTGTTAAATAACTAAAATATCGTGTGTCACACATATTCTTTAAGTTTTTAGATTGCACAATTTTCTTTTTAACCTTTCTACTCGATGATGAAATAAAGTATTAACTCTTTGTTTAGTGTCCCTTGCTTATTACTTGAATTTGATAGCTTTAAATTGTTGTTTTTCTCTGTTCTACTTTCGAGCGGACAAAAAAAAAACAAAACAAAACAGATTTTCTATCTCCGTTCTTGTTCACATGCGTATCAGGAAGTTCTCCTAACAAGACATATACTGTATATTATTTGTGGTATCATTTTATAGCATGCACAATTATCTCAAGTATAAAAACAAGAGTCCTAACAATTTGATTTTCCCGGAATTTTCTTATCTTTTTATTGCCACATGACGAATTGCTAAGTTGTGTTAGGTTGACAATGAATACGTAATTAGTACTACGTATATTTTAAGTTTAAAATTTTAAATATTAATCACTTAAATTCACAACTGTCTTTGGAGAAAATCAAACTAAAAGAATCAATATAAAAATTCGAGTTCAGTTCCTCTCTTGGCCTGTCTCTCTCGACGTCTCCTCCAACCCTCTGTCACCTCGTCACCTAAACGGTTACATGGACCACTCGATATTTCATTTTTGGTGAACCAAAACGAATACTATAATTAGGTTTTTGGTTTTTAAGGTAGTAAGTGTTACTACTTAAATTCTTCGACCAAGGCTAATGGTGCTGACAACAATCTTGACCGCATCCCCTTGTTAGCTAGACCATTTGAAATTGATTTAGTAGTCGGGTATGGTATTTCATTTTTTATTTTCAATTTTTTTATTTTATTTTAGTAGGGTATGATTTTGATTGTGTTTACGACCGTCTTACTAAATCATATTGGTTTTAAAAAAAGATAACTGAGTTGATAGAAATGATCCCTGAAAAACAACTAAACAAGAGAAACGGATTGTACTAGTAATGGTCTTTTTATTTTTTAGCTACCTTTCAAAATAATCAGTTGGGAATAAGTAGTCCAATTAGAAGGTGCCACGTGCATCCCCAAAAGCCTACCAGCGTATACAAATGAACTATAGATTTGCTAACATCTTCTTCAAACGACGTCGCTAGTGTTTGAGTGCAGGATTTAGATGGTTCGTAGCTCAATAGCCAATGTTATAAATAGCGTGAGGCGCGGCGTAGCGGCATGGTCAAGCTTTAAGTCTTACCATAAAGCGTAGTGGCATGACGTTTTTAAGGCGTGAATAAAAACGGAAAAAAAGTATTTATAGATTTATATTATATTTCATTAGTATATCATATTTCATATACATCGAGTTTACAAAAAGTGTTATACATAAGCTATAAAGTTAAGAAACTCTTTTTACATTTGTAATCTTTTTCAAATACTAGTAAACCCCTAAACGCCAAATACTAGTAAACCTCAAATATGATGCCCAAATTTCAATTACTAGTAAATCCCTTAAACGTTTCAAATACCAGTACACCTTATCGCTCCTTATCGCACCTCATCTCATGCCAAGCCTTAAGACGACGCTTTGTTCTATTGTGTGGCGTGGAAGTGACGCCTTGCGCCTTAGCGAGGCCTTTGCAGCGTCAAGACGCGCCTTTTAAAACACTGTCAATAGCAATTATTCTCGATGTTTTCAAGATCCGGATCCTATACAAGATCGTTTTCATCTTTACAAGATCGAGATTTTAAAATTCTGTTATAATATTATTTTCTTAATAAGCGTTGTGAAATTATACAAATTTACATATTATTATATATCATACACAAAATTACACAGATGTTTCATGAAAATAAATTATGATTATGTAATCTATATATAAGAGTATTAACATCTTATTTTTCAAATTCTCTAAAAGTTAATATATGACTATATTTGACACACAAAATTGAAGAGAGATTATTATTATTTTTTCAAAAAATAATTTACTTAAAAAATAATCTTTGTTTGGCAGATATAACTTGTAAGAGATTATATAAAAAAAATAACCTCTCATAATCTCTTAAAACCAAAGATTACTTCATGTAGCTTATAAAAATAATATCTTTTTATAATATCCAGCACCATCTCCAGCACCAGCACCATTTCCAGCAACACTTACTTTTGCTTAGCTTGTGGTTCGAGCAAAGTCAGATCGAACGTGACCGGGATCATAAGGGGTATGTTTGGCGAAAGTAACTGTTGATGGAATTGGAGATGGTGCTGGTGCTGGAGATTATAAAAAGAGATTATTTTTATAAGCTACATGAAGTAACCTTTGGTTTTAAGAGATTATGAAAGATTATTTTTTTAGAATCTCTTATAAGTTATGTCTGCCAAACAAAGATTATTTTTTAAGTAGCTTATTTTTTGAAAAAATAAGCATAATCTCTCAACAATCTTATGTGGCAAACATAGCCAAGATCTTAATGTCAAGATTGAGATCATATTAAGATCCTATGCTGCAAAGATCTTGTGTAAGATCGGAATCGTTTTTCTTTCACAGTATCGTGAAATCGTAACATTGTAAGATAAAAATCATGATATTAACAAATATGCTTGTTCTATATCTAATTATGGACTTCGCAAGTGACTTGCGAACTACCAAATGCTTCGCAAATGACTTGCGAATTTCACGGCCTGTTTTCAAAATACTCTCCCCATTGCAAAATTATTATTCCTTGATAAATAATACACAGTTAAAAAAATAATAAATAAATAAATAACATAACTATTACTGATTTCTCTCTATTATTTAAAGTCTGTAATATTAATTTTAACCAAAGGTTATTTGCTAACTCGATCAAACTTCTCTATCTATTTTAGCAGTATACAACTAAATTAGAAAATGTCAAATAAAAAAATTATGAACTATTAATTTGAGATGGAGAAAGCAATATGTTTCTAGAATAACTGCTCAAGTTTGTTTTGTTGAATTATCTATTTATATAAAGGAGAAACAAAACGCCACCGTTTTGCACTCCATTTTCCCGCCATTTTCCGGCCCAACTTATTAGCCCAGCTGCCACTTTATGGCCTGTTTTTCCTGACCCGTTTGCCTCGTTTTTTATCTCACCCTAAAATCAAAACTGTCCCAAATCGCCGTCTTCCTTACCAGTTACCAGAACCATCATCCAGATTGGTACATTTACAGGTACATACACATATTCATCAATTCTATATAATCACACATACATACAAATATAAAAACATCTGTATTCTAATTTATTAATAATAATAATTTGGTTTTTTGTTTTAATATTTTGCAGTTTCGTTTTTTTTTTTTTGCTTTGGTTCGTAAGTGAGATAACAAGATGGCGTCTAAATTTTGGAGTAACCAGGTGTGTTTCGTACCATAAGCTCGACTTGATAAGCCGGGGGAAAAATGGCTTATTAGGTTTTCCAAAATAAGGGAGTGTTTGTTTAAGCGTATATGTGGGCTTATGAGCTTATTTGATTTTGATTATGGTTTTGGATGATTTTTGTAGCTTATTTGATTTTGGTTACTGCTTATTCATGTGATATTGATTCTTATAGAGTATTGTTCATGTATGGATGGCCTCGCAGGTTCGTCGGTTTCGACAGGGTACGAACTTTCCTTCCTTAGCCAAAAACAAACATACCCAAAAGGTATGTACTCTGATTATTGTTGTAGTTTTTAGATTTTTTGTTTGATTATTGATATCATTTGTGTGTCTTTGATGATTTATGAAAAAAAAAATGAAACTAAGGGTTTACTTATGATTTTGAGGTTGAGTGTTTTTATAAATATATTTTGGAGTTAAAGGATTTGAAGATGCTGACATTGATTGGTTTTAAGTTTGGGCTTTTTATTATAAATTGCTTTAGGGTTAGACGATTGAGAATAAACGGCTTAAACAACAGAAAAATTGGTACTACTTTGGAAAAGTTAATTTGCAAAATTTGTGTGGTAATTTGCGCATAGATAATAGGCATAAACAATTGTCGGCCAAAGGCAAGTTAACCTGTACATTTGGACATAAATATTTTTTTTAACCATTTGAACAATAGACCCAAGCGCCCTATAAGTAACTTACTTCCTGTATTTTTATGTTCCAAAATTGTTGTGTATATCGTGTGGAAGTTGATTTACGCAATTTTAGCTTTTGATGTTCTATTATTTTGGTAGGTATAAATGGATCACCGTGGAATGTGGGTAGTGATTTGCGCGGAGATGATGTGCACACATAATCGGCGTGCAGAAGTGAGTTACCTTTTACATTCAAACATACCTGAATAGCCGCATCGTAAGTATCATAGATTTTCCTTTCTTTTAAGCAATATACGGGCTGGAAGTTAACTCATACTAAGACGCTGGCCGTTGTTATTGTACAGATTTGTTGCACCTTTTGTTCATGCGTTTTGATCTTCGACCTATCTTTTGCAGTATTCGAGGCCAGGTCATCTAAATATCGAGCTTTTTTCAATCCATTAGTTTGGTGTGATAGAGGCTAACAAGGATGAATTAATAATGGTACGTTTTCCGTTCATGATTTTTGCATACCAGTTTACTTAGGTTAATAATAAGTATAGATTGATGTAATATTGTTTGCGGAATTAGTGTCTTAGTTAGAGAAAGTGGACGACTAGAAGTATATTATGCGTGATTTCAAATTACACACACACCCTAATCAGTACCGGCACAGAAACATTGGTTGTACGTGATGTGTTTTTGGTTATAGGATTTTATTTGATGCAATAGTTACGTTCAATATTGTTTGCGGAATTAGTGTCTTGGTTAGAGAAAGTGGACGACTAGAAGTATATTATGCGTGATTTCAAATTACAGGAATTGAGTGTATTTGAGATGATGCGGTCGCGGTGTTTGGAAGAGCTAATGAAATGGGTCATTAAAATTTGATCATAATGTGGCAGCGCAGTGCCTGCACGGATAGTATAAACGGTTAGTATGCAACTTTATTTTTTTCAGCCATGACAATATATAAAGTACACACCAGACGTGCACCCATTTCTTATAACTTTATATCTGTTGTCCGTCCTATAATATAGAATTCATTTATAGAGTAAAATTTTCACATCAGATTTTTGTGATTTTTTTCAATCAGGTACAACTAATATTGCCATGTTTATGTGCAAAAGAAGTCAAACGATGGTATTAATTGGTCGTAGGGGCGAAATCAGCAGCAGTAAAGGGGCGAAATCAGCCCTTTTTAACGGCCGATAGGATACCTCTAATGGTTGGTATAAATGGGTGTACAGGGCTGCTGAAAAACTGCGATAATATTTATGATTTCCTTTGTGTTTGATAAAATCTTTTTAGTTGTTTATCGGTATTTGCAAACTATACTAACTAACGTCTATTCAATGTGCAGGTTGTGTGCCAGCAGAAAATCGTCGGCCGCGTTTTTCTGGTTGTGTGAGAAGACGGACATGAAGACGAAGAATAAAAGGCTCGGGTTTAATCTTCAAATGCCATGTGAGACTGTGCAATTAATTTTAGTTTTAACTTTTTTATACTTCAACATTTGAATTATTGTAAAATTTTATTATATGAAATGTGTTTGGGTTTAATTGAATTAAACTGTACGATCTTCTACACTTTTCTCAGCTAAACTTAGTATCATTTTAATTATTTGTGCAGCATATTCGCTTAAGCGTGAAGGTGCAGGTCGTTGCAACTAGGGAGCAGCTGTCGATGATGTCGTCCTGTAAGAAGTCGTGCTGGTAATGTTTATCTTTATAATGAACTCGAATTCGTCATGTAACATGTATGTTTGTTGTTTGTAGAGCACCTGAAGAATAGGTTGGAGAATACTACTGTGAGGATCCTAAAGTTGGGGGACGACCTCCGGCTTGGTATGCACTCAAAGCTAGACTAATTTAATAAATATTGTTTTAGTAACACATGTCCTTATAAAATCGGTCTCATATTTCCATTTCAGGTGTACCCACATACTTTTGTTCCGAAAAATAATAAGGCAGCTGACCTACACTAGGGCTGAAGCCAGATGGTGTGGTTGAGGTTAGTGAGAAAAAGTGGCAAAAAGTGAGCAGGATGCGGTCGCGGCTGTGGGGTGCGCTGGGAGGCGGTTATATGGGCTACAATACCATCCTAAGGTATAGGATTCTGGATGTTTCATGTATTTTAGTTTCTGTGGTGCCATCTGTCAACGATATTTTAGAGAAGTCTTCGCAAAACCTTGAATGACATTTTAATCATAAATTTAGAACTGCATCGCTAATAATTATTCAAACATTTGTCTCAGAATGTTGCAGATTCTCTAATGTGGCCCTTGGCTGGTCAGTAGTTGTTGGTTCACCTAAACATCGGTCACCATCGTTTTCATCGTCTGCAGCCATATGTGTTGCTTAAAAGGACCTTTTTAAAGCTCACCACAAGAGAATTGCAGCTACGGAGGCTGAGACTGAGTTGCTGGATCAACAAAAGCCCACACAAGCTCAACATTCAAGGTTAAATGATCTCATTAAAAAAAAAACTGCAACAAGTTGCCTGTCCATCAACATCAGATGATCATACTGAGGAAGTTAAGGAAGAATACAAAGGCTGGCTCGAGAGGTAATATTTTTCTGTAAGCTAAATTTGTATAAAAATTATCTGGGCTTGCCAGGCGCTAATTAACAGAAGTTTTTAGAAGCTTCAATGCGCTATGTATACGGTTAGTGTTGGTCTTAGAATGCATTATCAAGATCATGTATCATGCGATCCAGTGAAGTTTTTAGAAGTTTTTTTTACGTTTTGAATTTTAGCATTGTTGTTATTTGAAGTACATGTATTATGTGAAGCTGTTAATGGTGTTCAAGTAGAATTTATGAAGTTTTTGTTTTTTACTTTTCTTATAAAAAAATATTTTGGGGTTCTTGAAATTGTAGTGTCAAGTGAGAAATTTGTGTTGATTAATTGATGGGTTTGGTGTTTTTCGTTGTTAAGTTTGATAATTTCCTTTTTTTTAATTGCTGGAAACAATAGGATTTATGGAAAATGGTTAAAATATAATTTTTTTGTTATATATGTGTTATTTATAATGACGAGGATGAAGTTTGCGGTTTATGAACATTTTTTTTTCATCGATTTTTAGTTTGATATAATGGCTGTCAATTCATAGGTAACAAATCATAGTATGTCCGACAGTCCGAGTTTTACTGTTACCACACTTACATTGTCCAATTCAATAGTTTTTGCATATATTAGTGTTGTGAACACATGTAGACATGCAAGATTTCATGTTTCCAACATTTCTTACTTGAATTTGTGATGTGGTTAATTAGGTATGGAGTTGCATGTTAAACCGATGACGGTAAGGAGTCCGAAGTCAGCACTGGAGATATCCAGGTACTGGGAGAAGCCAACTAAGCCAGTTTGCTGAAAGTCTTGCACGAACCGCATCCAGCAACCCTGCTACATCTAGGTTAGTCATGCGATCCAGATTATTAATATATTATAATTAGCAAATAAGTATCAGTTAGCTATCAGTTTTTCATCGTTATTGCTTTAGCAGTTACAACAACCCCGTACAGAGCCTACTGATACACCAGTGTGCACACCATCATCATGAAGGTTCTGCGCGCCTGCACTTGGCGCTTCATCAATGCAAACAGAACAGTCATTTATGCCTGCACCTGTGTCGATGGCAAATGCCACTCCCACATTCAGATATTGTTTTTGAGAGTACGTATATATTGTCGAATTCATGGATACAAAGAAGTGAATTTTATAGAGTGTAGTCCAGGGGTGTGGTTCAGAAGTTGTGTCTCATAGGCTTATTGTTTTCAGCAAATAAGCACTTTGTAGTATTACTTTTACATGGTCTGTTTGAGAAAAAAGATAGTAAGAGCAGTAGTGTAATATGTAATAATTTATTAGTCAAGCAGTATAGCTGAAACGTTCATATTATATTTATCATAAAACGTATTTCTAACTGTCTGATCACGCAACCTAATTTTACTACTATTAGTTGACGTTAAATGTTTTCTAATATACAATCGTACATATGTAACTTGGGGATACTTTTATGAAACGCAGGTTGCTTTGTTGCGCCCATCAAAGAGCAAGTTTGAACATCATCAGTTTTGCTTTCAAGGGTTATAATACGTTGGCCAATACATCCATGTTACACTCCTTTCTTTTTCATCAATTTAAAGCTTAAAAACGAATTGTTGGCCACACGTCTTAAGTAATGGATCAGGAGCCTGAATTTAACGGTTTTTGATTTGGCCTGTAGATATACTTTAAGGTCACAAGGCTTGCTTGATTATCCATTAAATAATGGCTCAGAAATAGCTAATGGTTTACGACTTAACCATACCTTACGGTTGGTTAAGCATAAATTTTAATCACTAATTTTTTTTCGCAAGTCTTTAAATAAAACACACTTAGCATTTGGTTTTTGTGTATGTGCAAGATTCAGGAAGCTGTGAAAGTTTATTCCGCATAGAATTGGCCCTTATTCCACATAGAATGACCATTTCATCATGTTCCTTATATTGCAATGAACCAAATTAGTTACTATGCTCCACAACTTTAAACACCACAATTAGCAGTTGCTTTTATTATGCACCACAATTAGTTACTATGCTCCACATTCTACTCTATAAATCTGCAAATGCTAATTGTGATGCAAAAAAACTATTACATCAACTTAGCTAAATCGGTTAAATGAGTTACCTCAGGAAATGCATGTATTACTGATTATCTCCAAAGCAAATATCATGTAGATTGTGCAGAACTTTTAAGGAATACACCTGGTAGTGATCGATGTCGAGTGGTAATATAAGTTTACTGAAATTTTTTTATTCATGTTTATGCAGGTGTATATGTGGCTGATAGATTTGCATAGGATGGAGTTAGGCGTCACTATGCTTAATTTTTCTGAGCAGGGATTAGGGATTAGGGATCAAATTTTCGCGTCTAATTGGCCTGATCATTCCTGTGGTTTATGAAATGAAGGCAGTCCAAAAAGTGACTTGCTTTTGACCCGATAGATAATCCATTTCAGGTGCGCCGTCTTCAGGTATAACCACAGTAAAGGTACAGTTGCAACAAAAGGAGCTGGGAGAAATTATCATTTTTAAACAGAAAAGTATTTGTCATAGAGTCCGTATCTCTAGCATGTAATTATAGTAGAA
Organism: Artemisia argyi; assembly: GCA_030686995.1. NCBI lineage: Eukaryota > Viridiplantae > Streptophyta > Magnoliopsida > Asterales > Asteraceae > Artemisia > Artemisia argyi. The sequence continues at coordinate 172,278,856 of CM060697.1, forward strand.
TCTCACCAGTAGTAAAAGTTCATGTTTTGGAACCTGTATCTGTAGCATGTAATTATAGCAGAATCTTACCAGTAGTAAAACCTCATGTTTTGAAACATACAGCAATTGAACTTCATTTCGATACACAATACCCCCTTTTCATACTTTGGATTTGGTTATGGTTATGAGTGACCCAAACATGAGACACACCATCTTTATCATTGAAAAACCATATATTTCATAGCCAAAATTAGCGACGAAAGCTGCACCGAACAGCCGGCCCAATTTCTACTTAAAAAAATACCGCAAAATACAGGCCCGCCCGCCCGCAACGCGGAAACGCTGCCACTCTCGTGATTATTTAAATTAACAAACTAACTACAGATACTTTGCCAATCAAAAGCTCTTTCACTCGGTGTTTTATATTAATAGACATGAATTAGTTATTGCCAAAAGTTTATTATCAACATGATTATCGGATGAGAAATTTACATATGCAACATATATTTTCAGACCAGTGAAAGAAATAAAGATGATGGTTTAAAAAAAAAAAAAAAACCTCGAAATAAGATATGTAGATATGCTTTTGCCTTGTCGGGGCGTCTATCTAGATCATGTTTACGCTGTTTCATGTAATTTCAATTCCATGTTTAATGTAGTTTCGTTTAAATGTTTAATGTATTTTTATTTCCTACTTTAAAAAATGTTACAAGTTGTTATAAAACATTTCATGTTTTATAAAAACTTACATTTTTATACAAGTGTATACATTCACAAATTAAACAATCACAACTTAAAAAAAAAAATATATATATATAAAAAAATGGAAATTTATTTGGATCTTTAATATTATTTTTTCACAGTCTTTTTATTCCAACATTGGCTTTAATTAATATTTTTTTCGTGTTATATATTACTTGATACAAAATATATAAATAAACTTGTGTTTTAAATGTACTTTCTTTGGTATACTTTTTATCAAGTATCATATAACACGATTTTTTTTTAGATCAAAGTGGGAAAGAAGACTTTAAAAGTTCCAAAATGAACTTATATTTTGGGACGAAATTTTTATTACTCCTATAAATCAAGACCACCAAAACATTTTTTTTTCTTTTAATATTAGCCTTACTGATTATAGAATTTTATCTCAAAAATTTCAAGAAACCAGCAACTAAAATGCTAAAATTATTAAGTAACAAAGTCTGGTAGGTTCAATTTATTTGTGTTAAGGTTTTGCTATTTATAACCCTATACGCTGTGTTCTTAAGAAAAAAAAATGAAGAAAGTGAAAGAAATAGGAAGTAAAGTAAGAGAGAGGAAGTGAAGTCACTTTCTCCCCAAAAGTGGGGTGAAAGTTTTATAACTAAAATCTTAACACTTTCACTCACTTTATTTCCTAAGAAAAACTGGAGAACACAACTTTTATCACTTTCACTTTCCTTCCTCCCTTTTACTCAACTTGAGAACACAGTGTATGTGTTATATTAAAAAAGTTAGAAACATGCATTAATTGTGCTACACTTGAACACTACTACAAATTAGGCCTTTAAGACCTCGTATAGACCCTTTATTAGAAGGCACATGTCTAAAAGGTTTTAAGACCCGTGAAAATTGAACACACCGGTGCATACTAAAAAAAAATCTCGTTTTTATTATTTGGGCCGGTCTAAAAAACTCGTTTTCATTTGAGTTATGATATTTAGGCCTACATAATAGACCTATAAATAGGCCTAAACCATTTACATTTTGACAAGTTTCAAACACTTTTTCTCTCTCTTCATATTAATTAATCAAATTTTCATTTTCACCAATCATAGTTATAGGTTTTTTTTTAGGCAAACCATTTTTAGGTCTACAAATCATTTTTCTTTTCATTTTTCCCATTCCCGGTTTCAACAAATACCCCGCTTTGTTCACCCAACACAAAGTAACAAGTCACAACCTACCATCATCTTTCTCTTCTATCAGCCCTTCATCACTGTTGCACCACCAGTCACCAAACTCCAAGTTTTAATAAACTGGGTTTGATTTCAGGTCTAATGAGCGAAGCCTTTACTCAGTTGTGAAACAATGGTTCTTAACTAACCCAGAATTAGGGCTTGATTTTGGTTAAATTGCTTCATTTTTACATGTTAAATGTTGATTTTGGTTAAATTGCTTCATTTTTACATGTTAAATGTCATTTTATATATGCTTAGTTCATGTTTAATCTATTCTTTACCATTACATAGTAAAGTTCAAGATTTGGGGCAAATTCGTTATCTAGGGTTTAAAGTCTTTTATCTTGAAAAAATGGCTCATTTGGTTAATCAGAGTGCTAGATTTTTTGTCTATGAATGAACCATGGCTTAAAAATACCCGAAACGTGTTTATTAGATGAATACAACTATTTTTTAGTTTTGTGGTCTCTTATGTTCTCTTTGTAAAAACTCATCATGTTTACATATTTAAAAGATTAGAATGATTAGTTTCAGGTCTTGTAAAAGGTCTAATGGAATCAAAAGCATGGAATGATTCTAATTTGGCCCCAAGAAAACCCCAAAAGCAGGTTTACTTATCAGTTATTGACATGAAGTCCATGTTGTTTGAGTACCAGGTCACAGTAATTTTAGCTGTTAACTGTAATTATAAGATGTTAACAGTAATTTTACGTTTTAACAGCTCCGAATGTTTTTAAAGATTTATGAACCAACTTTTCATTTTAGAGCTACTTATTTAAAATAAAAGCTTGAAGTTGATATATCTAAACAAAACTATTTGTTTGGAGGAGATTAATTTTGTAATAAAAAACTTGCAGCTCCAAAAAAGTTTCCTTCAAAAAGGCCCTAACATTTAGCCAACATCCACAAAATAAATAAAGTGTAGATTGGCGGAGACACCCTGATCCCGGGCGCTTCATTGTCCACCATACAAGGAATGGCTACGAGCAACTCTCCTGGCCTAGTGGGGCAGCAACTGGAGTGAGCCGAGACTATCAGACTTTTGAGCACTTATCAACAAAGTTTCTCCAGTTAGCGCATAGGTTTTGCAGAGGTGCGTACCTATCTGGGATCAAAGTGCTAGGGATGAGATTCGAACCCGAGTCTATTGACTAAAGAATGAAAGCCCCACCTATTGAAATGCAGGTAAATTTTTGCTAACGTATTCCTTGGTCTTTTACTTTAAATTTTAGCATTAGGCTTTAATTAAATGTATATATTACTATATACATGATGTCTCGGCAAAAACGACGCAAAGGGTATCGTTTTGGGCTTGCAGTTTTTGGGCCTGGTCCATTGCAATTGTCCACGCTCGGTGTCTTAAGCGTTTTTTATTTATTTATTATTTTCTTTCTTTCCTTTTTTAAAACATTGTTATCTCTTTGCGAGGTCACCGCCTAGAGATTAATCGTTATCTGCTTTTCCATTTTTTGTCGACCCTCTGTTGTTAAACGATGATAGTTATTAACATTTCTCACTAGCAAAAAGGATTGTGCGTGAGAGTGCTGGAGCATTCGCGAGACATACAACCTCTAGCACCGTTGTTGATGCTGTGATTTTGCTCAATCCCGTTTTTTCCTTTGGCTGATATCCGGTTAATTAGTAAAAAGGATAGTGTGTCATAGCAGCGCCGGTGGTGATGTTGTGATATCCTGGCGTCTTGGTTGATCGGGTATTGTTTTCTAATTTGGTTAAACTTTTGATTTTTATTCTAAATCAAGCTTAGGGATTCATTGTCTTTGTGCCTTTGATTGATGCCTTGACAGAATTTAGCCAAAAACTTTTGGTTTATTTCGTGCCTACGATGTGTTTGGTGAATTTCTTGAGAAGATTGCGTTTGTGGTAAGTTTTCCTAACTGCATAGATTTAGGGTTACAATCGATTTGCATTATGTAATTCTTCGGTTTTTATTTTATATATGTATAGACCTATGGTCATCTGTATTTATAATTTCCTGTATGGCTGTAATGTTTGAATCATTTTTTATGAGTGCAGAGATCCGTTGCACGGCTAATGTATTATAGGGTAGTGAAAAGGCTGTAATGATACAATTTTAGGGTGGATTTGACCAAAGTTAAGATCCTCAATATCTTGGCCGGGCAATTTTTAAGGTTTGCAGCCATCTTGGCGCGACAACTTCTAAAGTTTGCAGCCATCTAGGCAGGGCAACTTATAAAGTATGCACCAATGTTGGGCAAATCCTCTTTATTCAGTTGTCTAGAAAAATATGTCGCGTCTCCCTATTATACATTACCCTATAATACATAAGCCGTGAGAATCTCAGAAACTAGGTGCACTTTGAAATTGCTAACAGGGTGACCCTATTTTGGCCGTTTGCTGATGTTCGTCAATGTACTCTATCTGCAACATGTTAATATGGTTAGTGGTTTAACTTGATTCTTTGGTTTTTGATATTTGTGTCACTTCACACGGCTTCAATTGCTTTGAAAAACTATTTGAGAAATATGTTCTTTGGCAAACTCATTCAGTTAAAGCTTTTGAATATGAACTGGTAATATTGACTATATATAGCTGTGTTTGCAGCCTATGAAGGGTACAGGCCGGCGGCCAAAAAATATGGTGAGGAAAATGAAGGTACTTAACCAGTGTGGTAATTTTAGACAGACTTATTAGTTTGAATGTTTACCATGTATTATCTAACAATATTTTGCTTATGTAAACAAATAAGAATGTGTTTAAAGAAGCTAAATATTCTTATAATTTCAAAATGGTTTATTGTAATGGCGACTAAGCAGCGACAAAACGAATTGAACTTGAATTTGTTGACTAACAGTGACTGTAGAAATGAAGCTATGACTGGTACGAAAAGTTTGTTTTCGAATTATTTATGCGAGGTGAATCTCTATGTTGAGATTCCTTATTTAAAGTCTAAAACTAAGCGAAAGGTATAAAAGAAATTATAAATTGGTGACCTTTATACAAATTGCTACTTTTTTAGGCTAATTAGAACTCCAAAACCGATATTTTCCCTACTTATTGATTGCCAGCCGCGTATTCATGGTTGTAATGGGGTGTTAGGATGTGCATGCTAATTTACTTATTGTATTTGGACCAAATTAACTTGGTAAATGTTTTAAGTTAATCTTGGGATTGCTTGGTTTCTTGCAGCTTAATGTGATGATGCTTTCCTGCTGATTAAGTTGCTGATACCGACTGCGACCTACCATTTTTTGGTCAAAAGAAAGAGATTCAAATCATTGAATGCTAATATGTTTAGGCCGCAGTTTAAACCTCAACAAATAAGACTTTAATCAGATACCTAAGTTTCTTTCGTTAAATTTTGACGTGATATTTTTTCGTGTCACTTTTTTATTTTTTGGCACATAACTAACAGAGAGAATTCGGAAGAGGAAGACTAGAATTTTTTAATTTAGAGAGCATTTCCCGCAGGTTCAGGTAATGCTACTTGCCGCCACAGCAACCTCGACGTGCGCAGCCAAGGCATCCACTGATCAGAGCTAAGTTTTCGTTTATCCATACCTATTATTGGCGGTGCTAAATGTTACTTAATATACTTAAAACACATTTATTCGGTGGCTTCTGATTAATGTTTTCCAAACGGGCTATGATGATTGTTGCAATCTAAGCGAAATGAAATGGGTCTTGGAAGATCCGACCGTAAGTTGGCAGGGCAACAGCCGGATGACGTAGTCTAAATAGTTACTATGCAACTGTCATTGTTTGCAGCCATTACAGAATACGGATATTTTTGTAAGGTGAACTCTATTTACAAATTTGAGCCCAGTCATTCATTGCACACTTTAATGGTTGGATACTTTTCGTCTCTTTTTTGGATTTATGTTTGTGCAGCATTTGATACAGGGTTACAAGATGTGCAACAATATGTTGCTCATAGTATACGTATTTGCCCTCGAACCGATACTCTTTGCAATATGCTGTCTTTTTATTTTCTTTGGTAGGAAATTTGGTTTCTAATTTACGTGCTTGTAGATTTTAATGATAGGATTGTATGCGGTGTAGGTTCTAGCAGTTTGTTGTATTTACATCAGAATGATACCAGCTGTTTGTCTGTAAACGGCGTTGGTCATGCTTCTGTAACAGATTCTGCTGTTGTTGATGATCGTCGTCCTACACCTGAATTTTGTCTGACTGGAGGTGATGTCTGTTAATATTTTAGAATACATGGATTCTTATATCATTAGGATGTATTTTCGTGTATTTAACTTTCTGTCATGTTCTGTTGCTGTAATTTAACAGGCACAAATATACGAACCACTGGTGTACATGGTCACCCAGTTTTGAACAGTGATAGACTACATGTACCAGTTGAGAGTATGTTAATGGTTGCATTAATTTTCTTATGTATTTATCGTATACACGTTTTCCTTTATTTTATAATTGTATCGACACATTTTTATAGTCTACAGTTACTGTATATGTGCCGAGCGTCACATTTATGTTGATACGATATTCATTTTTTTCCCGCCTGTGTAGATGTAACTGTACAGGCGAATAGCAAACCGCCATGGATATCAGTTAACTGTTATAGTGCAGACCCGTTCACTACAGGTTCGTTGTTTTATAGCCTTCAGTTTAGATTTTTTCTTCTTCTTTTATAATTGCATTAATACATTTTTTGTAGTTTAGAGTTACTGTGTATGTCCAGTGTGTAACAACCCACAAAACCTCATTACTATCATTCCCATTACAAATACCTATTGTATGTATTTCACAGGTAAAAAATTTTTGCTTTTTATGTGTATTTATTAATTGCATGACTCACTAGACCTGCTCACGTACCCACACAAGCCAAATAACTCAACACTCACATCCTATAAACCCCTGGTATGTCAAGCATAAGATCACCACAACACCATAATAATTAATCTACCAATCTAACACACTAAACATATCACAAAACTCTAATAAACCTTAACTAAACCCTAATTAGGTCTATGTGCTTATTTGAACCTATATGCTTAACTTAACTAGTTTAAAAGTGTCCAAGGCTTAAGTATGAGTTACCTTAGGAACATAAGGATACCTTAGGACTATTAGGCATTAGTACAACCCTTTAGAACTTAGGTACAAAACCGTAGCTAAGTCATAACTTCCTAGAATTAAGTCTAGACTATCCCAAAACTTCAGCATAGATTACCACCACTTAGTATAAGCCTCTTAGGACCTAGGATTAGTTATTAGACACTCATATGACACTAGTCTAGGCACAAAATCCTAGGACAAACCCTAATCTCTCACTAAACACAAATAGGTCATTTAGGTTACAAAACTAGGTCAAACCTTCCCAAATCTTTCACATATGTTACCATCACTTAGTATAAACCCTTTAGGAGTTAGGATTAGTCACTAAACACTATTACGAACCTAACCTAGGCACTAAACCTTAGGAAAAACCCTAAACACTCACTAAGTAAAACTAGGTCTAAACTTAACCTAAACTAGTAAAACCTAAACATAAGCACCTCAAACACCTCAACCAAGCACCCTAACACCTCTCCCTAGTTAAGCTAGCACCCTAACACCTTACAAGCACCCACACAAGTAGGTGCATCACCTACTTGTCACCTACTTAACTAAACCATCACTAAACCACCACTAATCACCCTAAACCACCACTAAACCACCACTAATCACCCTAAACTACCACTAAACCTCCTAAACAGCTTACAAGCACCTCTAAGCTAGAAATCAAGGTAGTGCATCACCACCTTGTCACCACCTTCACCCCGCAGTTCCATTTCCACCACAAACACCCCGAACCGCCATTGTAGCCTAGCCCCGTCACCCTTATAGCTCCCAATAGTCACCACTAGCTTGTAAGATTCACCTACCCCCCTCAACACCTCCTCCTTCCATTGCTTGCTCTCCACTCCAATCGTGCCCTATAAATAGCTCGACCCCCTCTCCATTTCAAAAGCACACCTCCTCTCTTCTTTCCACCTTAAACTTCTATAGTAGTAATAGTACTTGAGCTATAGTAGGCCTAGGAGTCGAGCAAAGCAAGCTAAGGACCCTTGTTGAGTTATTTTTCCAACGCTAAAACCCTAACCCTAGCTTAACCCTTGTTAACCCTTCCCTAACCAAGTAAGCCTTCGCTTTTAGTTCTATTAGCTTTAGTTTAGTCTTAGGATAGTATTAGGATGCCTTAGATCCCCTAGAAACCCTTGCATGAGCCTTGGTCATAATCATTTTCTAGTTTACATTTTAAAACCCTGATTATAGATAAAACCCTAATTACATGCTATAAGCCCTTTACATAAGCCCTAAGCTAGTTTAGATAACTTAAATAAGCTAATATTAGTTAAACATAAGCTAGAAAACTTAGTTGTTACATAAAAATATAGTTTACATGCATTTAGGACTAGTTTTGCCAAAACTTTACATGCATAAGGGTATATATCATAAATTCCTGAAATTATGAATTCTAGGGACTGTTTTTGACATTTCCTAGAATTTATAAGTGTAAGGACTAGTTTTTCAAAGTATTAAAACCTTAGGATAAAAACTAAAATAAGTTATAAACTAAAAAGGACTAGTTATGCAAATATTATATAGTTAAAGGTCTAAATGGTAAGTATAGAAAACTTATGAGTCTAAGGGTTAATTATGTCATTTTATAAAAATATAGAAGTCTAGGGACTAGTTGTGTCAAGTATAGATAGTTATAAGTATAAATAATATAAGTATTATAAGTTTAGGGTAGAAAATATAAATATATAAACTATAAGGGTATAATGTGAAAATATTATATAAATATAAAACCTAAATAAAGTTAGAAGCATAATACAATAGTAGGGAGCTTCATGTGAGGAGTACTATGTGGATATTTCATTTTGACGAGTTTGTTAGGTTTACGAATTAAAGTGCCCTGACTTCTCGAACGATTACTGCATATACTTCTGAGATATGATGGCCCGAACGATGTTATGATTACAACTTAACTTAATAACAATATAGCTCAATATTAGGGAGCTTCATGTGAGGAGTATTAACTTCTGAATTATGATGGCCCGAATGGTATTATGTTGATAACATAAAACAATAGTAGGGAGCTTCATGTGAGGATTCATATACTTTTGGATTGTGATGGCCCGAACGGTGTTATATTATATCTAAAAACATTAACGAACCTAAGAACAATAACTTAAGAAACTTAAACAAGATAACTAAAGCTTGACATACATCCAAACCTACAACACAATAGGATACGTGAGTAAGGCAGTCTAGTTTCTGAGTCACTTTTTGCTTCACTTAGATTTCTCTAAGCCCAGGTGAGTTTTCATAGCCTCATACTCTTTTTAAAACTTTAACTCTAAATGCTTTACAAACCCTATGAGGGGGATACATGCTACTTGCTTTACTTAAAACCGAATACAAATCTTTTCTTTGGTTGTTGCACGAGTAAACTAACTGCCACCACTACATAACCAAAATTCATGAATCTAATCGTTTGGGATATTTTACCCACGCGAACGCGAATATAGTTGATAGATCTATTGGAGTTTGACAACTCCCGTTGGTATTAACACCTCTCTGGTTTGTACCAATAAGTACTATATTTGAACCCACTGAAGGTTTAACTTTGGAAAGTTATCCTTCCCATCCCCTCATGGTTGAGTCTGCAGCCCCCATGACCCAGATTGTTAACGTGTGGTTCATGAGCTTAGTGCAACATACCCCACTCATGATAATTGTGCATGCATCATAATTATCACAAACATACTACATTTTCCCAGATGGGTGTAACAACTGAACCCAGGGAACTTGTATTCACTAACACTTAAACCTATGACTCTCACTCAACACCTAATGTTGACTTTTTAAGCATGTATTCTAGGTATACTACTTCTACGGAGATATGGCAGAAGGAGGCACTGAGTTCGGAGGACTTTCAACCTGGTTATCATTCAAACATAACCTAACACCTAGATTTTTGAACCTCATCAAAAGTAAAAGTATATCTTTTACAAATAAAACTCTGATAATTAAATGAATGATAACTAAATTTCTAAAACGTCTCTTTTCGAGTCGTTTTCTATTACTGTAACTATGATTCTATGAAGTAATACCCCAAACACTTAATCTGCTGCGATCAGTGAAAAATGGGGGTGTTACACAGCGCATCGTCATCTATGCTGATACTGTCTTCGTTTTTTTCTCTACTGTGTAGATGTTAATGAGTGTGCAGCTGCGGGATCACGACAGCTACCGGTCAAGCGTGATAATGTTCAGGCGTTCACTAGAGGTTGGTTGTTTTATAGCTTTAGTTTTAGCCGACACCTGGTCTTGGATATGTTATTATCTCTTTCTGGCTTTTAGCTTTTAAATACCTGCTATGAAGGTAGAAGTTAATTTAGCGTTAATTGTCATTGTTACAGTTTAAGCCAACATATCTAGTGGAAGATCATGTAACGCTAAAATGCGTTCCAGGTAAATGTGCCACATACTGTTAACAACAAAGTTAAACGGGTCGAAAATCGTGTAAGTGCATTAGAACTCCTAGATCATACACACAATTTGGAAAAAAAAATATTGGTCAACCCGTGTATGCAGAATTACTGATTTTCACCCATTATCTTGCCGGTCGTTTTTCCAGTTTTTGCAACACCAATTTGGGGATCACTAATATCTTATTTGCTTACATAATATGTATGTAGGTTTCAATATTTCGAAACTGTGTCTACATAACACCTGCTTTGTTGTTGCTTTTAAAGCCTGATAAAGAACATGAACTATTGAGAAAGTGAGAATCCGAGAACAGTATGGCAAAGTCATATATCGGAAGTTTGGAACATGGCAAGAGTATTAGGAATCCTTCAGAGGAAGGTGGAAACTGTGGTGTCCAGGGTACATATTTTTTCAGGTTATGTTATATGTTCTATATGTGACATTATGTATTCTCATTATGTTATGTCACGTCCTTGCAGTTCAACAAAGAGAACCCAACTACACAACCCAAATACGTATCTACTTACAAAGAAGTTCCAAGATTGACAACACGAAAATTGCAGACATGAAATCTAAATTACTGGTGACAGGTAACCAGCGTAGTTTCAGGCGAGCTTTAAACTGGATCAATTTTAGTTCGGTTAATGTTTAGATGGTGGAGACACGCCAAGGTCAGAACTGATCGGTAAACCTGCTCAATGTGACCATAATTGTCTGCGTATTTTCTTATGTTTACCTGCATTTTTGTTATATACGACTTTCAACTCTTTTTTATTGTATCAACGACTCTGGGTTGCATAATATTTTGCAGCCCTGCATTTGTGTTGCAAGTTGAGAGGGAATAAAAGCTTATCTAAAAATGATGTGACGCATGATTGATGCTGGGTTGCAAAACAAACCCAATACATTTACGTACATATTCAGTTATTTTTGAATTTCTTGATGTCCAATGCCTCAAGAAGCTGCTAATACATGTGCGTACAGGTACCATCTCGTACCTACATCGGATATCCAACCTGATTCTATGGCAACAATGACCCCACCACTGCTGGAAATTACTCGGGTCAGAAATGATGCATGTACAAGTGAATAACACCAGTTTCGAGTATTGGTAACATAAGTCGTTAGTAAAAGATTGGAGCTTTTAGCGTTCTTAAATTTTGAAGTGCATGTGTTTTTTTACCACATTTCTTATAATTTGTTGTTGCTATGTCGCTTTTTATTGTGACGGGTCCATGTAGATTTTTGCTTGAATTGTGACATGTATATAGTGATACTTGCTCTTGCTGTCTGATCTAAAAAGGGAATTATATAATAGATATGTTGGATGTCTTTATCATTGTTTTTTGGATATACTTTCAATGTGGATTCATGTAATTATAATTGTTTAGCATGGCATTAGTGCTTACAAACAGAATGCTTATTGTCTAGGTGCAGTTCAGTGTGATGAGTCTGATGGGCTTTTGCTGACGGTGAAAGGGTTTGTAATAGCGGTTATGATGCCAAAGGTTAACAGGCAGTTGTAGGTACCCTAAATCATATACTTTCGATGTTTTGCACCTTTACAGTTTATGTGGCGTTGGGGTTGTGTTCGTTATCTGTGCTTATGCTGTTTAGCTTATAAGATTAATAGCGCTATAAAGCTAATCAGTACACTGTGAGAGACGTTCACCCATTTGCACGTATAACCGGCGCCCCGCCGCGTTAGCCGACCTCGTTTTTAAAGAATACGGTCACTTAAAAAAGTATATCATGTTCAAAAATGGTTTAATTTTGATAATTTCAGTTGTTCACAATAGTTGACATTGTATAAGTATTTTATTTGATAATATCATTATTGAATTATATCAATTACAACTTTGAAGCTTAATGGATGTGCGTCAGTTAAAAGATCTTCCTTTTTCAAAAGGCAACAATATATGATGGGTTGTGTTAACCCAACCCTCCCTATGGGAGGGTGTGGGATAAATAGGCTACTATTTGGGTTGTATTTGTCAGTTTTTTGTTTTTTTTCTGTTTTTTTGTCAGTTTTGTCCTTTGTTGTTGTTTTTTTATTTTTATTTATTTTTTATTATTTTTTTTAAGTTAAAGTAATAACTTTATTTTTGTGTTTTTTTTTGTCTATGTAATTTTTTTGTCCAAGTCCAGGTGTGCAGATTCCACACCAAACCAAAGTTAAAACCATTGTCCAAGTGCAGATTCCACACAAACACAAAAGTGAAACACAAAGTTTAAACCAAAAGTTAAAACACAAAGTTAAAAGTGCAGATTCCACACAACACAGATTTCGTCGTCGCCTTATAGGCTCAGATTTGAAAACGTTATCGAAAAAAATGATTTTTAGTTAGGCTCGGATTTGAAGGTTGCGCAAGTGATAAAAATATCACTTCGCCATCCATTCGGGTTTTAGAAACCATTCGTAATCGCCTTATAAGCAAAAGTGAAACACAAAGTTAAAATCATTGTCCAAGTGCAGATTCCACAATGCACCCAAGGGTTATAACCAAATAGGGAGGGCCTGGATATCACAGATTGTTAACACAATCCACAAGATTTCCACAATCACAAGTTGATACAACCATGTCCAATCCACAAAAGCAGATATCCACGATCACTTCCAATCCACAAAAGCAGATTTCCACTATCACAAATTGATACAAGCATGTCGCAAAACAGTAAGATTCCCAAACTGCATGCCTATAAAAAACAAACAAGCCCAATAGTAAGATTCCCAAGCTATAGCTTTGCTCATTATAAACAAAGCTCAATCACAAACAAAGCTCACAACAAACACTACAACCACATCAGCCATATCAAAAACAACCACAGAACCACATAACCATAATCCACCAAGACTACAACCATATCAACACAAAGACTACAACCATATCAACACAGAACCACCAACCATATCAACACAGAACCACCAACCACAACCACAAAGACTACAACCATATCAACACAGAACCACCAACCATATCAACACAGAACAACCACATAGCCCCAAATACCCAACACAGAACCACCAACCATAATCCACCAACACATATTCAGCCACCACAGGACCACCAACCATAATCCACCATCACAATACCAACCCACCACAGAATCACCAACCATAATCCACCATCAAGAAGTACACCCTAAGGTCTAGAGAGGGCTTGGATAACATTTTAGGGAGGGCTGGGAACCATATCAAGAAATGTCGAATTCAGATTTTCACACAACTCAGGTAAAGGCTCAGATTATTAACAACTGCTTTCATATTTGGCTGCAACATCAAAGGTTGCAAAATCAAAATTTTTTTTTGCCATCCATTTGGAAATGCCATGCCAAAATCAAGTTTTTCTTTATAAAATCATCATTGCCAATATCAAGTGTTGGGAATTATTCTATCAGTTACCACGGCTAGTGAAGATATTACAACTGCAGAAGATTGTACTTGCAGTGGAAACTCATTACAACTGCAAGAACAAATATTACCACTGCTCACTTGTTAACTGTTAGAGAAACGCGCATAGATAAACATAGAAAAGATTTTGTGTATATCTTATTCTATTAGTATTATACTTATCTTGTACAAGAGGACTCCTTGTTGTATAAAAGGAGATCCTAGGTTATAGTTAGAATATATCTTTCTAATATGTTTTCCTAGAGCTTCAAGGTGTAACCCTAGTGATATCATAGATCACTCGTATTATTATCATTAATAATATTGGAGCTATTTGTTTTGTTACATACATTGTTTATTCATACAATTGTCTCATTTACAATCAATCTTCTAAGTATCATTAAGTAGATTCCGCATACTTAGTGGTATCACTCAAAGTATCAATATTAACACAAGTTCAAGGTGTTCAACGATCCAACAAGTGGTATCAGAGCCAGGCTTTGATATTTTGATTTAGAAGACCCTATGGCAGACTCAAAAGATACACTGGAGACAGAAACAAGCCAATCAAACATTGCTGCAAAGCTTCCTAAGCTTAAGATTAATGACTTTGAGATGTGGAGGCTTATGATAGAACAATTCTTTATGGTTCAAGACTATACATTATGGGAGATCATAATGTGTGGAAATTCATTCAAACCTGGTACAACTGTAGAGCAGGTTGGTGACAAGACAGTAACAAAAGTTAACACTGGTCCTGTTACTAATGAAGAAAGTAGCCAACTAAAGAATGATTTGAAGGCTAGAGGTTTGTTATTGATGGCTCTACCCAGAGAACAAGTTCTGGCTTTTAGCAAATACAAGTCTGCAAAGACTCTTTTTGATGAGATCTGTGAAGTGTTTGGTGGAAATGATTCTACCAAAAAGACTCAAAAGACTTTACTGAAGCAGACTTATGAAAACTTTGGTTCAACAAGTAATGAATCTCTTGATAGCATATTCACAAGGCTACAAAAGATTGTTACTCAACTCACTGCTTTTGGGATTGAGGTGGAAAAGGAAGATCTCAATCTTAAATTCCTAAGAAGCCTACCTTCTGAGTTTGACACCAATGTTGCTGTTTGGGAAGATAAGTCAGATCTAGAGACCATGAAGCTTAATGATGTGTACAATAATTTCAAAGTTATTGAACAAAGGTTAAAGAAAGCTGGAAAATTAAGAACAAGTTCTGCAAGTGTAGCACTCATATCATCATCAGGTAATGATAGTTCAGATGAAGAAAGTGATAGTGATGATGACAGTGGTAACATGATTGTTTCCACTGGTAATGGAAGTGTTTCCACTAGGAGCTCAAAGAAACAGATTGCAGGACTAAGTGATGCTACTTTCTATTCCTTTATATCAAGTCATGTGGGTGGTTCAATTCTCAATCATGAGGATTTGGATCAAATTGATGAAGATGATATGGAGGAGATGGACATTAAATGGCAGGTGGCATTACTAAGCTTAAGATCAAAGAAGTTCTGGAAGAAGACAGGGAGAAAGATACATATAAGTGGTGATGAGACTGTAGGTTTTGATAAAAAGAAGGTGGAGTGCTATAATTGTCACAAGAAGGGGCACTTTGCCAGAGAATGTAGAAAACCAAGGAAATCTGACAACAAGTCAACTTGGTACAAGAAGGATAAGAACAAAGTACCTACAACAGAAGAGCCAAAGGTGCTATTGGCTATTGATGGAGTGAGCTTTGATTGGAGCTTTATGACTCAGAATGGAGAAGATGATTCAGAATCTGCAATGATAGCCACTGAGCATGCACTTATGGCTTTCTCAGACTCTGAGGTACATACTGATAATGCTTGTTCTAAAAACTGTAAGGCTGTAAAAGAATTAGAGATCTCTAAAACAAAATATGATGAACTGATGCTAGATTTACATCATACTAATTATAATTTAGCAAATCATAAAAGAGGTCTAGGTGTTTTAGAAAAACAGATAGAGCATTATAGGGCTAATGAATCTAAGTTCAGTGATGACATTGCTGTTTTAAAAAGAGACTTAGATTTTTATGTTGAAGTAAATAAAGCTCTTAGGGAAGAGATTGAAAAAGTTAAAAAGGCTAGTGAGAATATTCAGATAACTAAGCAAACACTAGACCATCAATCCAAGAGCATTGACAAAATTTGGGAAGCCCAAGTTGTGAGCAAAGCTAAATCAGGTCTTGGATACAAATCTGTTCCACCACCTCTAAGAGGTGTTCCAGCACCTCCTGGCATTGACCTAGCTCACACAGGCTTAGAAGAGTTTCAGGATCCACCCATGACCTATGGACCAAAATTTGTTAAACCAGTTGAAACTGAAAAGGTACAGGTTGAGGTTGAGACTTTTGATAGTGCTAGTGACTCATCTCTTAAAGATGAATGTTTAAATGTTGAGTCTAAATCTAGTGTTCCTGAAAATGTTAAAGTAGAGGAAAGAAAAAGTATTCCTGAAGTTTTCAAAGAGAAGCCTAGGACACAAACAAATCACACTAGGCCTACCACTAGATATGCAGAGATGTACAGAAATAGGTCTAAGTCTCCTAGAGGGAACATGAGAAGTTGGAATCATGTTAAAACTAGGCAGTTTGGTAGTGATTTTGTGTTCAACAATAAGGCTTGTCATATTTGTGGTAGCTTTGATCACCTTTCCTATACTTGTAACTACCACTTGGGAAGAAGGGAAGTATTTGTGAATACAAGGGTGAATGGACATAATTCTAATAAAGTAACTCGCCCAAACCCCCTAAGCAAGATGGTTCCCAGGTCTGTTTTACTTACCACTGGCATCAAACCAGTTTCCACTGCTAGACCAGCAGTTACCACTGCCAGTAGTAAAAACAGAGTTTATCCAAAGTCCCCTGTCACTTCTTTTGTTAAATCTTATCAAACAGGGAAAAAGACTTATTTTGAAAAGAATGATCACAAGAATCACATGTGGAGACCCAAATTTACTAATCCAGCAGTTTCCACTGCTAGGCCTGCAGTTACCACTGCAAGACCAATTGTTTCCACTGGTGTCTATGTGAATAAGAAAAGGGTAAACATGGGTAATGCTGTTAAGGCCTCAGCTCGTTGGGAATGGAAACCAAAAGGAACAACAACCTCAAACAATCCCAATGGTGTATCAATGACCTTTGATAGATATAATTATATTGATACACGAGGCAGATCCAAGTCATTTGTGGCTTGGGTCCCCAAAAGGTACTAATTGTTTTTTGTTGATTGCAGGGACAGTCAAAGACTACTAATGGTTATGAATGACTTGATAATACTTTCTGAGTTTTAAAGTGACTCACTAATATGTTTGCAAGTTGTTTAGTATATGTCTGTTCTGCAAATGTTAAGAGATTGCAAGTAGTGTGTTTAAGTCACCAAGAGTTGTAGCCAAAGGAATGTGGTCAAATAAGCTGAAGGTCTTACAATATTGATTAATTAAATAAGATCTTTTCATTCATTCAAAGACACAAGTTACAGCTTACATTCAATGTTCCAATTGAATTACAAAGACCATTCCTAAAACATTTGGCTAATTGAGAACTACTAGCTTCTATCAATTATTACATAATACTTGAGGCTATGACAAGTACAATGAAGAAACTGAAGATGAAAATGGAAAAAGAAGAGAAGGAAGACTGTGAAGATGCTCAAGTAACAAAGTCTAGAAATTACTCAAGAACTTTGTTCCTTGGCAACATTCTTCAGTCATCTATTTCTGCTTCTCCTTTCCCTTATGTGTGATCTGAGCCTTCTTGCTCTGTCCAATATGTTCTTGATGCAGAAGACCAGGTTCTGGAGAAGGAAGATCCAACACCAAATTTGATGATGTTGGGAGAGATGGATCTCTTTTACTTGATCTTGGTTGGGATCTCTCTGGTGTGGAAGGAGGAAGAAAGGTTGGATCTTCATTCTCTTCTTCTGAAGATTCTTCATCAGAGGTCCAGATGAAAGGAGAGACAAGCTCTCTCTCAGCAGGATTAGGATCATGGCTTGATTCACCCTTTATGTGTGCATTCCATTGTTTTTCTTGCACATCCCATCGTTTCTCCATCTCTCTCTTATAGTCAGAATCTTCAAGTCCCCATGGATATGGAGGTAAATCTTCTTCTGATGTTGGATAAGAAGAGTGTTGCTCAGAGGTTTCAGGGTTTGATGACATGGTTTTGGAAGAAAATTGGGTTGATTGGGATATTAGGGTTTGAAAGATTATTGGTGACTGAGATGTGGTGTTTGGAGGTGATTAAATAAGCCAAGGTTAGATGTTATGCTAATTAATGAAGGTTATTTATTTTCATCTGTTTTGGTTGGTTTGAGAAGTAATTGTGGTTTGACTTTTGAGAAGATATTTTTGTGTATAGTAACTTGGTTAAAAAGTTACTTGAGTTAATCTCTATGGGTTAAGATGAGATTTATTTTGTGTTGTAATTTACAACCCATATCATTGGAGTAATAAGGTGTGTATCAAAGACACACAACAAATGGTTTTTGATTCACCATGTCTAACCCACATAAGAATCAACTAGTCCAAGAGCAAACGGCTTTTGGTAAAGACTTATCAAATCCGTTGATAGCTGATAGTTTGCTAAAAACTATGATAAGGGCAGCAAATTTTACATATTTTACTTACCACTGCTCTTTGAAATTTTGTTGATTTTTACCACTGCAAGTTCACCGTTTCCACTGATAGTGTAAATTTTACCACTGGTGAACTAGCCGTTACAACTGTGTGTCAGTAATCTTATTTTTACTAGCCGTTGCAAATATAACTGTCTTTCCTTATTAATAGGGTAAAATTTTTGGGAATTATCTACTTACCAAACTTTATTTATTCTTTTCTAAAGATAAATCTTTCTATAGATAATTCACCATACGCGTTTTTCTCCAAACCCTATTAGTATAAATTGAACATTATACGGCTTGCTCTTTATTATCGATTACTAACACTTTTATCTCTCAAATCACAAAATCATGGTGACTCTCAAGTTTGCAGATGAACACAATCAAGTGGCTTGTCTACAAAAGTCCAACAACAAGAGTGGACCTGTTTTTCATCAGATTGTGGATTTCCTAAACACAACTCATATAAGGTATGCCTTAACTATGAATCCCACAATCTTTGTTTCTCAAATCAAACAGTTTTGGAACTCTGTGGAGTCCATAACACTTGAACAGGGGGACATACATGAATCTGTGGAAGCTCTTAGAGCCACAGTGGATGGGGTAACTATTGATGTTACTGAGTCGTCCTTAAGGAGAATTCTCCAATTAGATGATCTCAATGGTATCATCACATTACCTAATTCAGACATATTCAACTACATTGCTTTGATGGGGTATGATACATCTGACTAAAAAGTAACTTTTAAGAAAGGATGTTTTTGTCCCCATTGGAGATTTTTGATACACACTCTGTTGCATTGCCTAAGTCCTAAGAAAACTTCTTATGAACAATTTGGATCAACCATGGCTTACCCTTTAGTTTGCTTGGTTTCTGATAGGACTTTCAATTTTTCAAGGTTTATATTTAATAACATGAAAGGCAATGTAACAAGTTCATACAAATTTTTGATGTATCCAAGGTTTGTGCAAGCAGTGTTAAATGAATTTCAACTGCAAAACCATAATAGGATTTATGACACTCCATGTCTTAAGCCAAAAGTATTTCAAAATATGTGTAAGGCTTCAGAATTTTGGGATGGAGTGATTCATCCTCTTTTACCAAACATGCTTGCAAAGATTTCACAGGTACAGGGTGAAGATGCAACAATTCCAGTTGTATCCCATCACACACCCACTATTTCTGTTCCACAAATTCAACATATCCCTGCTGTAACTCACACATATGAAAGGAGGCAAAAACAGCCAACTCCTTCCATGACAACATTGCATGTTGCTGACCTTTATGGTTTAGGAACAAGCAGTGGTGGTTCAAGGCTTCAATCTAGTCCAACTAGAGAAGAGCCTGGATCAATGCCTTATGATTCACCTCTCCCAACAGGTAACACAGTTGGAAGTGTTGAAGGCAGTGTGACACTAACTAAATTGATGGAATTATGTACCAAATTAGTCAAACAGGTTCAAACTCTGGAGAAAGATCTGGCACAGACCAAAGAACAACATGCCACAGAGTTGAATCTATTGAAGGCTGAGATTCAAAAGTTGCAGAATGAAGTTGTGAATCTCAAGAAGAGAAGACATATTCAAGCTGTAGTTTCTTCTCCATCATCATCACATGATGACCTTTCTGCAGGTTCTGGTTATGGTTTGGGAACTTCTTCCAAACAGGGGAGGAAAACAGATGCAGAGATTAAGGGGAGGAGTACTAATTTTGATGATATGTTTGCTGAGCTCAATGATTCTGAAAATGCTCAAGCAAAAGATGATGTAGCTGAGATTGAGGGGAGGAAATTGGATCTTGAAGATATGGTTGTTGATACTAGTTTTACCTCTGAAGATGTTCTTGGAACTACTCAACAAATTTCCACTGCAAGGGAGACTGTTATCACTGATGTTCCATTAGTTACCACTGCAGAGGAAGAAGCTGCCAGAAAAAAATCAGTCAAAGGTAAAGCAATTGTGTTTGGTGCAGAACAAGAGCATACTAGAATGATTTCTAAGAAAGATCAAGCTCAAATTGATTTTGATGCAAGATTGGCAGAACAACTTGAAGCTGCAGAGAAAGAAAATATGAAAAAGCAAAAGGAGGATGATGTTGCTAGTTTTATGGAAGCACAGAGGTTAGGTAAACTTGAAGCAGTAATGGCACAACCACTCTCAGTGGTTCCACCAACTATCTTACATGAGAAACCTCCTATGTTCTCATATGTGCCAACAAATGAAGAGATTGAACATATGATTAAACATGATCCAGTTGTAAAGAAGAAAGCTATTGAGCTTGTTGCTAACAAGTCTTTGACAGAAGAACATAGAACAGCTCAATTGGCTGATTTCATTCAAATGAAGAATCAACAAGCACTGGATGAAATTATTGGTAAAGTCAGAAAAGGTCAAAAGAAACAGAGACAACCTACAAAGGCACAGATCATTCATGAGATGAAAGTATTTTGCTGTCATGTTGGAAATAGGAAGATGGCTGATTTCAAAGGTATGTCTCATGAAAGAATTGAAGGCATCTACTACAGAACTAAAAGACAAGATAGTAGCTTCAGACCTATTGATTTTGAAGAAGTTGAAAGATTTAAACAAAGTAAAAGGAAAGCTTCAACAGTTGAAGATCATGTCACAAAAAGGGTGAAAGTTCCTCAAGAGAAAGAATCTCAATCTGAGAAATGTGTAGAAGATCTACAAAGTGCAATTATCATTGTTGAAGAAGAAGATTTCTACCCAGTCCCTTTACAAACAAAACATCAGATTATTGATTGGGAAGTGTACACAGCAAAGAATTTTGCTTCTACTTGGAAAATTATAAGACTGGGAGGAGAATCTTCATCATTCATTCAGTTTGAAGATCTTCTTAAAGCATGTGACAGAGATGATCTTAATACTCTTTGGAAGCTTGTTAATGAAAGATTTAAGGCTGATACTCTCAAAGATATGAAAGAAATGCAGCTCTGGGTTGATTTAAGAAGATTATATGAACCAGATCTTAATGATAAGTATTGGAAGTTTGATTCATCAGAATTAAATCTTACATGGACATATTATGATCAATGTGAAGTTCATCATGTTTCTACAACAGATAAAGTGGATGTGTTTATGTTTGCTGAGAAGGAATATCCACTTAGAGCTAAAACTCTTTCTGCAATGTTAAAATCAAAGTTGAGAGTTTATGCAGATAATGAAAAGGTTAGAGCTTTGATTCAGAAGATTCAAGATCAATATGCAAGAGCTGATAAAGTGTTGAGAAAAACAAGATAAGTGTTTGGAAGAATTCCCATATCCTCAGGTTTATTGTATACTTGAAGAAACTTGTTGATTTACAAATAAATCATAAGTTTAGGGGAGGATTGTTGGGAATTATTCTATCAGTTACCACGGCTAGTGAAGATATTACAACTGCAGAAGATTGTACTTGCAGTGGAAACTCATTACAATTGCAAGAACAAATATTACCACTGCTCACTTGTTAACTGTTAGAGAAACGCGCATAGATAAACATAGAAAAGATTTTGTGTATATCTTATTCTATTAGTATTATACTTATCTTGTACAAGAGGACTCCTTGTTGTATAAAAGGAGATCCTAGGTTATAGTTAGAATATATCTTTCTAATACGTTTTCCTAGAGCTTCAAGGTGTAACCCTAGTGATATCATAGATCACTCGTATTATTATCATTAATAATATTGGAGCTATTTGTTTTGTTACATACATTGTTTATTCATACAATTGTCTCATTTACAATCAATCTTCTAAGTATCATTAAGTAGATTCCGCATACTTAGTGGTATCACTCAAAGTATCAATATTAACACAAGTTCAAGGTGTTCAACGATCCAACATCAAGTTTCTTTATAAGCCTTTTCTGTGGGGAATGGGGTAGGCCAGAGCAGGTATTCATACCACTCAAAGGTGACAGATCAAGGTGTTAACCTACCCACATAATCACCACAGAACTACCCACAACATATAATCCCACCACAGAACCACCATGAGGAATGGGGTAGGCCAGAGCAGGTATTCATACCACTCAAAGGTGGCAGATCAAGGTGCTAACCTACCCACATAATCACCATAGAACCACCCACAACATATAATCCATCACATAAATAAGGCATGTGATATCCACGCCCCCCCCCCCCCCCCAAATGGTCATACATCACAGATCTATCACACAAATCATCACAAAGTATCATACATCACATAATCACCCACCCCAGAACCACCAACCCACCAACGTATCACATAATCACCCACCACAAATCCAAAAAACAACAGAAAACAGAGAAAGAAAAGATAGATAAGTTATAAATGTATATCACAAATCCATCACATAATATCACTATCACATAATCACCCACCCTAGAACCACCAACGTATCACATAATCACCCACCACAGAACCACCAACCCAAACCCTAAATGGTAACAAATTAGGCGTTTGAAAAAAAACTTGTAGATCTGCTCAATTAGACAATGAATCTTACAAGTAAGAATGTTTAATTGTAATAAATCAAACCAATTTGGAAAAACCCCAAAAATATTTTGAAACCCTAATTTTTCTAAACCATAAAAATAACAGATCTATCAAACAAATCATCACAAAGTATCATACATCACATAATAACCCACCCCAGAACCACCAATCCACCAACGTATCACATAATAACCCACCACAGAACCACCAACCCACCAACGTATCACATAATAACCCACCCCAGAACCACCAACCCACCAACGTATCACATAATAACCCACCACAGAAACACCAACCCAAACCCTAATTTTTAACAAATTAGGCGTTTCAGAAAAAACTTATAGATCGGCTCAATTAGATAACGAATCTTATAATTAAGAATGTTTAATTGTAATAAATCAAACCAATTTGGAAAAACCCCAAAAATATTTTGAAACCCTAATTTTTTTTAAACCATAAAAATAACAGATCTATCACACAAATCATCACAAAGTATCATACATCACATAATCACCCACCCCAGAACCACCAACCCAACAACGTATCACATAATCACCCACCACAAATCCGAAAAACAACAGAAAACGGAGAAAGAAAAGATAGATAAGTTATAAATATATATCACAAATCCATCACATAATATCACTATCACATAATCACAAATCCATCACAACAAAAATAATTCTAGATCTAATAAAGAGAGAGAAAAGAGAGAGAGATAAACGCGTTTCTGTTGGGATATGAAATATCAAAGTACTTCTGGATGTCAAAGTACTGATGCATGAAGAATATAGTCAAAGTACTGCTGAAGGAAAAAGTCAAAGTACTGCTGTTATTGAAGAATGTTTAAAGTACTTCGAAGGAAACAAGGACTGATGTGCAATATTAGATAAGGATTAATGTGTAATATTGAATGAATATTCTAGAATTAGTTAGGGATAATGACTTGTCGTTCAAGGATTATATGTTGTAAACCGACTTAAGGTTATCTATATAAAGAGCCTTAAGAGGTATTAGTCGATACAAGTTTTAGAGAAGTTCTCATAAGTTTTAGAGTCGATCAAAGTTGATAAATAGTTAGGGATTGTTAGTGAATCTGTGTAACAAAGCAGGTTCAAAGTTTGGTTAATATAAAAGTTCTTCTTAAGCTTTGTGTTAGTAGATTCCGCATACTTTACAAGGTAAAACAGTGTTTCAATATTAATAGTGTTGAGTTTACTCAATATTGTTAAATCTTTACAAGCTACAAAGTAGTTTGATCAGAGTATATCGATCCAACAAGTGGTATCAGAGCTTGTGTTGGAAACTCTGATTAAGAAGACAAACCTTTAAACCTTTAAACCGATTTCACTATAAATCCTTCAAGATGTCGACTGAAGCTGCACCTGCTCCCTCAATCACTGCTGTTAGAATCCCCATTGTTAAGAAGGGAGAATACAACCTATGGGCCATGAAGATGAGGCAGTACATTGCCATCACAGACCATGCATTGTGGGATGTGATTGTCAATGGTAACATGCAAATTGATGAACCAGTAGAGGTACCTGGACAACCAACACCGCCTAAAATAACTGTACCTGCTGCTACCAAAAGAAATCAAGACAAAGCTCTCAACATACTGCTTTCTTCTATTCCTGATGGTCACTTATTAAAGTTTTATGATGCCAAGGATGCCAAACAACTATGGGCTGCAATAAAGAAGAAGTTTGGAGGTAACGATGCTTCCAAGAAGATGCATAGGAATTTGCTGAAGCAACAATTTGAAACTTTCACTGTTGGTGAAAGAGAAGGTCTTGATTCTGCTTATGAAAGATTCCAACATCTTCTGAGTATGCTAGAACTATATGATGCTGAGGCATCAGTTGAAGATGCTAATTTAAAGTTTCTGAGAAGTTTGCCATCAGCATGGCATGTAGTTGCTACTATGATCAAAGGACAACTAGGGCTGGATACTATGGACTTTGATGATCTCTACAACAATCTGAAGGTGTATGAGCATGAGATGAATGGTACTACAGGTTCAAGCACACATCAGCAACCCCAAAACATTGCTTTTTTCTCTTCTGAAAAAAGAAGCAGTACTTCTAACAAAGGTACTGCTTATCCTGTTCAAAGTACTGTGACTGAAACACAGGTTCCATGTACAACAATGGTCACCACCAATTCATCACAATCACTTACCCCCACCTCAGATGAAGTTCTATGTTCATTCTTTGCTCAACAAGCATCTCTACCTGTCACCTATCAAGAAGATGTATTGCAAATAGATGATGATGCTTTGGAAGAAATTGATATCAGATGGCAAGTTGCCATGCTCACTGCAAGGATCAAGAAGTATGTGAACAAGACAGGAAAAGGCATCAACTTCAGAGCTAAACAGGGAATAACATTTGACAAGTCCAAGATTGAGTGTTTCAACTGTCTAAGGACTGGTCACTTTGCAAGGAAATGCAAATTTGCAAAGTTTCAAGCAAACAAGATGATTGAACCACCCAAGCCTGAGAGAAAAGAGATTCCAATTATTGAACCAAAACCAAAAGCTTTGGTTGCTCAAGAGAATCTGTCAAAGATTGATTGGTCCAATGAGTTTGATGATGAACCTGTAACCTATTCAATGGTTGCATTGGAAGACTGGAGCACAACATTTGATGAAGAGCCTGGATATGCTGCTTTGGAGTCAAGAGATGGTCTAGGAAGCTTTGATTGGAGCATGAAGTTTGAAGAAGCACCTGTTCAGCTTGCTATGGTAGCTGCTTCACCAAGTTCATCCACTAACTCTGAGGTATGCTCTAAGTGTAATGATATGTATCAAAAGTTACTTAGTGAATATGTAGCTGAAAGAGATAAATTTCAAAAGGCTAGGGCTGAGATAACTGGTTATCAATTGACTTTAGAGTCAATGGAGGCCAAAATCATTACACATGAAAATAATGAAGTAGCATGGCTTGAAACATATAAACAACAGGATTACCTAGTTAAGTTAAGTGAATGGAAACTAGGTTGTAAGGTGTCTGAACTAGAGAAAGTGACTGCTGAAATGGATAAGTTGTTAGAAAAACTTGCTGTATGGAATGAGGCAGGTGTGTCACATGTTCAATTTGTTGAAAAGCAAAGACAGGCCTAGGTTATGATAATGATAGCAATGAAGGCATTCCATTTAAGGGCAAGGAACTAAATCTTACAGTAGATAGCTCCACTAGTGATGAAGAGTTCATAAGTCTAGATGAAAATACTTCTAGTGATGAGGAATCCCCTAGTCCAACACCTCCTGAATATAAGAAAGAAAAAGGATATAATGCAGTTCCTCACCCCCCCCCCAGGTAGCTTTCAACCACCTAGAAAGGATGTTGACTGTTATGGTGTAGATAATCTAGAGTTTAAGAAAAAGCTTAAAAGTAAATCAAACCCTGAAACTTTAGAAAAGTATGTTGAAGCACCTAAGGTTGAAGAGACCAAGTTTTCAAAACAAGCAATACCTTCAAACACTTTTCGAAGTACTGCTGATCACTCAGCAGTACCTCAAAGAAAATTCTTTCAAAATACTGCTAATTTTAGAAACTCTTATGGAAGGGGATTTGGGGATATTGGTCCAAAAGTATGTTATGTTTGTTATAGTCCTCATCATTTGATTAAAGACTGTGATTATCATTCAGAATACCTAAGTAAATATCCAAAGACCATAACTGCACAACCAAGTCATAGGGAGAATGAGCCATGGGACAACAAACCAGTTTGGAACTATACAAATAGGGTTAATCATAGTAATTTCTCAAAAGACTATAGGTATCCTCATCAGAAAAGGTCATACTCCAAACCCTCAGTACCTTCACAAAGTACTGATAGAAAGTTCCCTAATGTTTCTAGCAAACACTCAAGTGTAAGATCTAGGAGGTACAATCATTACAACCCTAGAAGGCCTTACAACACAAGAAAAGATGCTAGAACACAGAACCCAACTCCTAAAGTTACAACTAAATGGGTTAAGAAAGAAAGTACTGCTGGGGTAAAACCAGTACTTTCAGAGGTTAAGGGTGAAAATGGGAAAATTGATCATGAAAAACCAACAATTTTGGAAACAAAAACCTTAATTCTTGATCATGCTTTCAAAGACAGTGGTGATTACATACTCAAAAATTTTGAGTATGTCACTCCACAAGGGGAACACAAGTCAGTAATGGCTTGGGTTCCTAAAAATAACTAACCTTTTTCATGTGAATGCAGGGCAACCCAGAGGAGGAGCTTAAAGATCATCTTATTGTAGATAGTGGTTGCTCTGGCAGTATGACAGGAGAAAAGGAGCTCTTGTTAGATTTTAAAGCTTATTTTGGAGGAAAAGTTGCATTTGGGAATGATCCTGATGGAGGAAGAATAACTGGCAAAGGAACTATCAAGGTAGGAAACATTGATTTTGAAGATGTTAGATATGTGAAGGAGCTCAAATTCAATCTTTTGTCAGTGTCTCAGATTTGTGATAAGAAGTACCCTGTGTTATTCTTTGACACAAAATGTCTTATACTTTCTCCTGATTTCAAGTTAGAAGATAGAAACTTGGTGTTACTGAGAGCACCAAGAACTAATGATGTGTACAGCATAGACTTAAAGAATGTAAACTCTGCTGAAAGAGCAACATGTTTGATTGCAAGAGCAACTATGGAAGAAGCACATCAATGGCACAGAAGATTGGGGCATGTCAATTTTAAGAACATCAATAAGCTGGTCAGAGGTAATTTAGTTAGAGGTTTACCTTCTAAAACATTCAAGAATGATCACTCATGTCTTGCTTGTAAGAAGGGTAAACAACACAAGGCTTCTTGTAAGAAGATTGATGAGAAAACCATTAGAGAACCTTTGGAATTGCTTCACATGGATCTGTTTGGACCTGTTTCAGTTGTTAGTCTGAACAAGAAGAAGTACTGCTTGGTTGTAACAGATGACTGTAGCAGATTTAGTTGGGTCTTTTTCTTATGCTTTAAAAATGAAACTTTTGATGTTATTCATGATCTTATAATAGCACTTGAAAATCGGTTAAGACTCAAGGTTAGAGGCATTAGATGTGATAATGGGACTGAGTTCAAGAATCAGCTAATGGATGAATTTTGTGCCAAGAAAGGAATTAAAAGAGAGTTCAGTATTGCTAGAACTCCTCAGCAAAATGGAGTTGCAGAAAGAAAGAATCGAACTCTTATAGAAGCAGCAAGGACAATGCTTGCAGACTCACAATTACCTGTTCCATTCTAGGCTGAGGCTGTAAGTGCTGCTTGTTATGTATTGAATAGAGTATCAGTGACTAAACCTCAAATGAAGACACCTTATGAGTTACTCATGGGAAAGAAGCCAAGCATAAAGTTTATGAAACCTTTTGGATGTCCCCTAACCATTCTTAATACTGCTGATAATTTGGGCAAATTTGATGGGAAGTCAGATGAAGGATATTTATTGGGATATTATACCAATAGCAAAGGATTCAGAGTGTACAATAGGGCTACCAAAAAGGTTCAAGAATGTCTTCATGTTGATTTTCTGGAAGAACAAGAAAATTCTAAAGGTAAAGGTCCTGATTGGATGTTTGATCTTGATTTAATGTCTTCATCAATGAATTATGTACCTGTAAGTGAAGAAAATCAAGCTGCTCCCACTGAAGAAGAAGCACAGTACATTGTTCATGATGTTAATTTAAGATCTGAAGATGAGCCAAATTATAATGCCAATGATGAGAAGAAGAGTACTTCTGAGCCTCAAGGTACTGCTGAACCTAACAGTACTGTTGATCCTCAAAGTACTGTTCCACCACAAATACCAGTATCTGATGAAAATCAAGCCATTTAAGATGAACTGTCAATGATGCTTTTTCAAGAAACAATGGCTAAGTCTTATGAAGATGAACAAAGTAGAGCTTATGAAGCAGAAAAGAAAAAGGCAAAAGAAATAGCCAGTACTTTACCCCAAAGTATTGTTAATCCATTTGAAAGTACTTTTCAACCTTTAGATACTTCAAATTGGATAAATACTGATGCTGTTGATGGTTCTAATATGCCTGACTTAGAATGTTGGATCGTGAACACCTTGAACTTGTGTTAATATTGATACTTTGAGTAATACCACTAAGTATGCGGAATCTACTTAATGATACTTAGAAGATTGATTGTAAATGAGACAATTGTATGAATAAACAATGTATGTAACAAAACAAATAGCTCCAATATTATTAATGATAATAATACGAGTGATCTATGATATCACTAGGGTTACACCTTGAAGCTCTAGGAAAATGTATTAGAAAGATATATTCTAACTATGATCTAGGATCTCCTTTTATACAACAAGGAGTCCTCTTGTACAAGATAAGTATAATACTAATAGAATAAGATATACACAAAATCTTTTCTATGTTTATCTATGCGCGTTTCTCTAACAGTTAACAAGTGAGCAGTGGTAATATTTGTTCTTGCAGTGGTAATGAGTTTCCACTGCAAGTACAATCTTCTGCAGTTGTAATATCTTCACTAGCCGTGGTAACTGATAGACTAATTCCCAACAATCCTCCCCTAAACTTATGATTTATTTGTAAATCAACAAGTTTCTTCAAGTATACAATAAACCTGAGGATATGGGAATTCTTCCAAACACTTATCTTGTTTTTCTCAACACTTTATCAGCTCTTGCATATTTATCTTGAATCTTCTGAATCAAAATCTATGATATCACTTTGAAGATATTACATCAAAATCTTTTCATTATTTGCATAAACTCTTCACTTTATCATTCTGAGAGCAAACCTCCCCTGAGTCTGATCATCATTTTTCTCCTCCCCTGTTTGGGAGAATCTCCACCAAAATCAGCACAATCAGATAAAATTCAGAAGAACTTCCATCAATTGCTGTAATATCCACCTGTTATGAGAATTTTGGTACACAGTTCCATCAATTCCTTTTGTAACATACTGCCTTCAGCACTTCCAGATGTATTACCTTCTGAGAGAGGTGCATCATTAGACAAAGATTCAATTTCTTACCTAGTGAAACTAGATAATACTTCTGAACCACCCATATGTTTTAATGTGGCTAGGGATTTCACTACCTGTATCCAATTTTTAAAATCAGACACATGAAGTGTTGCCATGGTAGAGCTCTGAATGATATTTTCATGTCCTGCATCTACTCATATTAAGGAAAAATTGTACACTGTCAGTGGTAACTGTGAACCTGCAGTGGTAAAAATCAAAAGAATTTTCAAAGAGTAGTGATAAGTAAAACATGTAAAATTTTCTGCTTTTATCATAGTTTTTAGCAAACTATCAGCTATCAACGGATTTGATATGTCTTTACCATGAGCCGTTTGCTATGGACTAGCCAACTCTTGATCACAAGGATGTATGGTGAGTTGATAACCTAGTTTTTGGTAAACTATCAACCATGAACGGATTTGATGTGTCTTTACCTGTAGCCGTTTGCTCAGGACTAGTTGATTATTATGTGGATTAGACATGGTGAATCAATAACCATTTGTTATGTGTCTTAAGTTACACATCTTATAACTCCATTCACATTAAACATCCAAACATAACCAATATTAGTTAACCCAAGTAACTGTTAACCAAGTTACTATTTATACATTTATTGCTCCAAAAGTCAACCCGATATCTTCCACAATTACTTCTTCGAACTACCAAAACAGATAGAAGTAAAGATACTTTATTAATTATCCATTGGCCTTGATTTTGCATATAAATAGGGGTCTCAAAACACATCAATCAGCAGCAACGAAACCATCACATTAACAAACCCTAATCTTAAATATGAGTTTCCCAATCGTGTACATCTCCTCTGACAGCTCTTCTGATGAAGAGATCAGCTATGTTTCAGATTCTGAGGAGCATTCTACTGGATGGAGTGGATACTTTCCACCAAGAACTGCATCAGCTCCATCTGTTGATGTTGATTCAGAGAAAGATGATCCAACCTTCAACCTTTCTGAGGAACTACCAAAAGTACTTACAACTGCCCTGAAGACTGCCATAAACAACATGAAGTGGCTAGAGTCATCAAAGATTGCAAAAGATCTGAAACCTCCACCACAAGTGCTTGGGCTTGCTTGTCCAAGAAAACAGCT
Source organism: Artemisia argyi (assembly GCA_030686995.1). Taxonomy (NCBI): domain Eukaryota; kingdom Viridiplantae; phylum Streptophyta; class Magnoliopsida; order Asterales; family Asteraceae; genus Artemisia; species Artemisia argyi. Next base: position 172,309,901 of record CM060697.1, read on the forward strand.
ATCCTTTGATGAGAAGAGGAACAAGCCAGCTAAGAGCAAGCATGCATATAAGGGCAAAGGAAAGAAGCCTATGTAGTGTCTGAAGATCTTAGGTTGCTAGGTTGTGAGTTGTTTACATGTGTTTTGAACTTGTCTAAGTGAAAGAATGTACTCTGCAACCTTTTGAAGTGATAAATAAATAATCTTCTCTGTTTCCTTGTTACCACTGTGAGAGCAAATCTTTCCACTGTGTGATGCATAGTTTCCACTGAGCTTGTTTCTCCTTCATAAGTGTTAATGGAAAACCATACAAACATATACAAACAATAATAATACATTAAAAGCTATCCTGCTACACTAAAAAGTATTAGACATCAAAAGTTTATGGATTAAGCATTCCAATACCTGTTACCAAGTACTGAAATCTACCCACATCAAGCCCTTTTGTTAATAAATCAGCATAATTGTCATCAGTATGAATTTTGACAACATTAATGAGCTTTTTCTCAAAACAATCTCTAATAAAATGATGTCTAATTTCAATATGTTTAGTTTTAGTGTGTTGCACAGGATTCTTAATAATGCAAATTGTACTACTATTGTCTATATGGATGATGGTGTTCATGAAATTGTACCCATAATCCAAGAGTTGATTCTGAAGCCAAAGGATCTGAGCACAACAACTAGCAGCTGCAACATATTCTGCTTCAGTAGTTGAAGTAGCAACCATTGTCTGTTTCTTGCACTGCCATGACACCAATCTACATCCAAGGAATTAGCACCCTCCTGTGGTTGATCTTCTATCCAAACTTGCACCAGCATAATCACTATCTGAGTAAGTAATCAACTCCATAGGAGATTCCCTTGGATACCACAATCCTAAATTAGGATAAGTCTTCAAGTATCTAAAAATCTTTTCCACTGCTATCATATGTGATGTCTTTGGAGTCACTTGAAATCTTGCACAGGCACACACAGCAAACATAATGTCTGGCCTTGATGAAGTGAGATACATCAAAGAACCAATCATTGACCTGTAAGTATGGACATCAACATTCACACCACTAGCATTCTTTAACAATAAGTGAGTGGTCTTATCAGCAGGGGTATTTGAAGATTTTGCATCAGTGAACTTGAACTTCTTGATTATCTCAGCCACATACTTGTCTTGACTGATAAAGATGCCTTCTTTACTCTGTTGTACTTGCAGCCCCAAAAAGAATGTGAGTTCCCCCATAGAACTCATCTGAAATTCATCTTTCATCAGCTTCTCAAATTCTTTGCACATCTCTTGTTTAGTAGATCCAAAGATAATATCATCAACATATACTTGCACAAGTAGAATATCACCCTTGTCTTTCTTGATGAACAAAGTTTGATCAATCTTGCCCCTATGAAACCCATTATTCAATAAATAAGTAGCTAAGGTTTCATACCACTTCCTTGGAGCCTGATGTAGACCATAAAGAGCCTTGACTACTTTATAAACTTTATTGGGGTGATGTGGATCTTCAAAGCTTGGAGGTTGAGCAACATATACCTCCTCATCAATAGTACCATACAGAAAGGCACTCTTAACATCCATTTGATAGACTGTAAAGCCCATAAATGATGCATAGGCTAAGAACAATCTAATAGCCTCAATCCTTGCAACAGGAGCAAAAACTTCTTCATAATCAATACCCTCCTCTTGAGTGTATCCTTGAGCAACTAATCTAGCTTTGTTCCTGATGACAACACCTCTTTCATCTTTCTTATTCCTGAACACCCATTTAGTACCAATCACTTTCATACCATCAGGCAAATCACAAAGAACCCAAACCTTTTGAAGCTTGAACTGCAATAACTCATCCTGCATAGCTTCAACCCAGCTTGATTCTCCTAAAGCCATAGAAACATTTTTAGGCTCCATTTGTGATAGAAAGCAGAAGAATAAACATTCATTCTTAGTAATGTGATTCTTGGACTCATAGACTTCACTTATGAACCCATGAACATCTGTCATCCTTGTTTGCCTTCTTGTCTTCACACCTGAATTAATTTCACCAATAACATTCTGAATTGGGTGAGCTTTATGAATTGTAGACTGTGATGTGTTAGGAATATCATATGATGATGGCATATTTGTGATTTCAACATCATTAATTGGTGTCTCCTGAGCAATATTTTCCACATCTGGTCCTTCAGTGGAAACATCATGTGTTGCAGTGGTACCAGGATTACCACTGCCTTCAGGAATATCATCATGCAGAACATCAAAATTCACAAATTCATCATCCTGATTAGCATTCTTTGAAGGTTGTGGGTCTGCATTAGCATCGAATTCCCAAATTGGCATAACAAATTGATCTTTATCATCTTCATCATCTTGGCAAGATTCATCTTCATCAATAAACTCCTCTGAGTCCTCAAGATCAGCATCACTTGTATCTGAGGTAATAGGAACATAGTTCATTGTATTTGATAAAGTCTCAAGATCAAATAGCCATTCAGGTCCTGAACCTGCTATGTTAGCTTTATTTTCAAGAAACTGAACATGCAAATTCTCTTCTATCTTCCTTGTTCTTAAGTTGTAGACTCTAAAAGCCTTACTAACCATGGAATAACCAACAAAGAAACCTTCATCTGCCTTTTCTGCAAACTTTCCCAAATGATCAATGGTATTGAGAATTGTGACATGACATCCAAATGGCTTCAAGAAATCCAAAAGTGGGGGTCTTCCTCTGAAAAGCTCATAAGGTGTCTTGTTCTTTGACTTGACCACTAATACCCTGTTTTGAATATAGCAAGCAGTGTTAACTGCTTCAGCCCAAAATGTCATTGGAAGCTTTGAATCAGCTAACATGGTTCTAGCAGCCTCAATTAGTGTTCTATTTCTTCTTTCAGCAACACCATTTTGCTGAGGTGTTCTTGCAACACTAAATTCTCTTTTAATACCTTTGTCTTTGCAGAAATCATCCATTTCTCTATTCTTGAACTCTGTCCCATTGTCACATCTGATGATCTTTATCTTCTTTTCAGCTTGATTTTCAACTTCAGTGATGAAAGTCTTGAGTATGCCTGTAGTTTCATCCTTGGTATGTAAGAAGAAAACCCATGTAAATCTGCTAAAATCATCAGTCACAACTAGACAATACTTCTTTAAATTGATGCTGCTAACAGAAGTAGGACCAAACAAGTCCATATGCAGCATGTAAAGTGGATGATCAATAGTATTTACTGCCTTGGTCTTGCAAGAAGCTCTGTGTTGTTTACCTTTGAGACAAGCAACACATGTTTGATCATTTTCAAATCTCTTCTCAGGTAAACCAATGACTAGACCATCTTTTACAATCTTATTGATGGTCTTGAAGTTAACATGACCAAGTCTTCTGTGCCAAAGCATAGATTCATCCAGAGTGGCTTTAGCAAGTAAGCAAGTAACATCATCTTTAGCCACTATCTTCTTCATGTCAATGCTATATAGATTACCTTTTCTAGGGATTTTGAGCAAAATGTCTTTTTCTTCAGGTAGCTTATAATCCTTAGATAAGATATAGCATTCATCTTCTGAGAATAGAACTCTGTTTTTCTTGTCACACATCTGTGACACACTGAAGAGGTTGTACTTGAGTTCTGGTACATAGTATACATTCTCAAAGTCCAAGTTTCCAGCCTTGATTGTTCCTTTGCCAGAAACTATGCCACCAATTCCTCCTCCAAAACTGACAGCTTGCCCATCAAATGATTTGAAATTTGAAAGATAGGCCTTGTTGCCAGTCATGTGCCTGGAACACCCACTATCTGAATAACCTTGATCTTCTTTTGTCTTTGAATGTCCCTGCACATAACATAAAGGAATTAGTACCTTTTGGGGACCCAAGCCACAAATGACTTGGATCTGCCTCGTGTATCAATATAATTATATCTGTCAAAGGTCATTGATACACCATTGGGATTGTTTGAGGTTGTTGTTCCTTTTGGTTTCCATTCCCAACGAGCTGAGGCCTTAACAGCATTACCCATGTTTACCCTTTTCTTATTCACATAGACACCAGTGGAAACAATTGGTCTTGCAGTGGAAACTGCTGGATTAGTAAATTTGGGTCTCTACTTGTGATTCTTGTGAGCATTCTTTTCGAAATAAGTCTTTTTCCCTGTTTGATAAGATTTAACAAAAGAAGTGACAGGGGACTTTGGATAAACTCTGTTTTTACTACTGGCAGTGGTAACTGCTGGTCTAGCAGTGGAAACTGGTTTGATGCCAGTGGTAAGTAAAACAGACCTGGGAACCATCTTGCTTAAGAGGTTTGGGTGAGTTACTTTATTAGAATTATGTCCATTCACCCTTGTATTCACAAATACTTCCCTTCTTCCCAAGTGGTAGTTACAAGTATAAGAAAGGTGATCAAAGCTACCACAAATATGACAAGCCTTATTGTTGAACACAAAATCACTACCAAACTGCCTAGTTTTAACATGATTCCAACTTCTCATGTTCCCTCTAGGAGACTTAGACCTATTTCTGTACATCTCTTCATATCTAGTGGTAGGCCTAGTGTGATTTGTTTGTGTCCTAGGCTTCTCTTTGAAAACTTCAGGAATACTTTTTCTTTCCTCTACTTTAACATTTTCAGGAACACTAGATTTAGACTCAACATTTAAACATTCATCTTTAAGAGATGAGTCACTAGCACTATCAAAAGTCTCAACCTCAACCTGTACCTTTTCAGTTTCAACTGGTTTAACAAATTTTGGTCCATAGGTCATGGGTGGATCCTGAAACTCTTCTAAGCCTGTGTGAGCTAGGTCAATGCCAGGAGGTGCTGGAACACCTCTTAGAGGTGGTGGAACAGATTTGTATCCAAGACCTGATTTAGCTTTGCTCACAACTTGGGCTTCCCAAATTTTGTCAATGCTCTTGGATTGATGGTCTAGTGTTTGCTTAGTTATCTGAATATTCTCACTAGCCTTTTTAACTTTTTCAATCTCTTCCCTAAGAGCTTTATTTACTTCAACATAAAAATCTAAGTCTCTTTTTAAAACAGCAATGTCATCACTGAACTTAGATTCATTAGCCCTATAATGCTCTATCTGTTTTTCTAAAACACCTAGACCTCTTTTATGATTTGCTAAATTATAATTAGTATGATGTAAATCTAGCATCAGTTCATCATATTTTGTTTTAGAGATCTCTAATTCTTTTACAGCCTTACAGTTTTTAGAACAAGCATTATCAGTATGTACCTCAGAGTCTGAGAAAGCCATAAGTGTATGCTCAGTGGCTATCATTGCAGATTCTGAATCATCTTCTCCATTCTGAGACATAAAGCTCCAATCAAAGCTCACTCCATCAATAGCCAATAGCACCTTTGGCTCTTCTGTTGTAGGTTCTTTGTTCTTATCCTTCTTGTACCAAGTTGACTTGTTGTCAGATTTCCTTGGTTTTCTACATTCTCTGGCAAAGTGCCCCTTCTTGTGACAATTATAGCACTCCACCTTCTTTTTATCAAAACCTACAGTCTCATCACCACTTATATGTATCTTTCTCCCTGTCTTCTTCCAGAACTTCTTTGATCTTAAGCTTAGTAATGCCACCTGCCATTTAATGTCCATCTCCTCCATATCATCTTCATCAATTTGATCCAAATCCTCATGATTGAGAATTGAACCACCCACATGGCTTGATATAAAGGCATAGAAAGTAGCATCACTTAGTCCTGCAATCTGTTTCTTTGGGCTCCTAGTGGAAACACTTCCATTACCAGTGGAAACAATCATGTTACCACTGTCATCATCACTATCACTTTCTTCATCTGAACTATCATTACCTGATGATGATATGAGTGCTACACTTGCAGAACTTGTTCTTAATTTTCCAGCTTTCTTTAACCTTTGTTCAATAACTTTGAAATTATTGTACACATCATTAAGCTTCATGGTCTCTAGATCTGACTTATCTTCCCAAACAGCAACATTGGTGTCAAACTCAGAAGGTAGGCTTCTTAGGAATTTAAGATTGAGATCTTCCTTTTCCACCTCAATCCCAAAAGCAGTGAGTTGAGTAACAATCTTTTGTAGCCTTGTGAATATGCTATCAAGAGATTCATTACTTGTTGAACCAAAGTTTTCATAAGTCTGCTTCAGTAAAGTCTTTTGAGTCTTCTTGGTAGAATCATTTCCACCAAACACTTCACAGATCTCATCAAAAAGAGTCTTTGCAGACTTGTATTTGCTAAAAGCCAGAACTTGTTCTCTGGGTAGAGCCATCAATAACAAACCTCTAGCCTTCAAATAATTCTTTAGTTGGCTTCTTTCTTCATTAGTAACAGGACCAGTGTTAACTTTTGTTACTGTCTTGTCACCAACCTGCTCTACAGTTGTACCAGGTTTGAATGAATTTCCACACATTATGATCTCCCATAATGTATAGTCTTGAACCATAAAGAATTGTTCTATCATAAGCCTCCACATCTCAAAGTCATTAATCTTAAGCTTAGGAAGCTTTGCAGCAATGTTTGATTGGCTTGTTTCTGTCTCCAGTGTATCTTTTGAGTCTGCCATAGGGTCTTCTAAATCAAAATATCAAAGCCTTGCTCTGATACCACTTGTTGGATCGTGAACACCTTGAACTTGTGTTAATATTGATACTTTGAGTAATACCACTAAGTATGCGGAATCTACTTAATGATACTTAGAAGATTGATTGTAAATGAGACAATTGTATGAATAAACAATGTATGTAACAAAACAAATAGCTCCAATATTATTAATGATAATAATACGAGTGATCTATGATATCACTAGGGTTACACCTTGAAGCTCTAGGAAAACGTATTAGAAAGATATATTCTAACTATGATCTAGGATCTCCTTTTATACAACAAGGAGTCCTCTTGTACAAGATAAGTATAATACTAATAGAATAAGATATACACAAAATCTTTTCTATGTTTATCTATGCGCGTTTCTCTAACAGTTAACAAGTGAGCAGTGGTAATATTTGTTCTTGCAGTGGTAATGAGTTTCCACTGCAAGTACAATCTTCTGCAGTTGTAATATCTTCACTAGCCGTGGTAACTGATAGACTAATTCCCAACATAGAAAATACTGATGATCCACACAAGATTACTTTAGAAGACACTGATGATGAATTGGATCAAGAAGGCATTTTCTCAAATTCTAATGAAGATCCTGATTTAACTAATTTGGAAGATAATCTTGAAGTTTCACCAACTCCTACTCTCAGAATTCACAAAACTCATCCTGTTACCAACATAATTGGACCCTCAGCTTCAGGGGTGCTCACAAGGACTAAGGCTAAGAATATGTCTCAACAACATACTTCTTTACTTAGTTTTATCTACAAGCAACACAGGTTGAATCACAAGGATCAGAAGTTGTGTTTATTTGCTTGTTTTCTATCTCAGGAAGAGCCCAAGAATATCAAACAAGCATTAGCCAAGGAAAGTTGGGTGGAAGCTATGCAAGAAGAACTCCTACAGTTTAAACTTCAAGAAGTTTGGGTATTATGTGATTTACCTGATGGAAAGAAACTGATTGGAACTAAATGGGTCTTCAGGGTAAAAAGAGATGAAAGAGGGAATGTTATTAAGAATAAGGCAAGGTAGTGGCTCAAGGATATAGACAGGAAGAAGGAGTAGACTATGATGAAGTTTTTGCTCCTGTGCCAAGGCTTGAAGCCATCAGGCTATTTTTGGCTTTTGCATCCTATATGGGGTTCCCTGTATATCAAATGGATGTTAAAAGTGCTTTTCTATATAGCAAAATCACAGAAGAAGTTTATGTCAACCAGCCTCCTGGTTTTGAAGACCCTGCACATCCAAACAAAGTCTACAAGGTAATCAAGGCTCTGTATGGCCTTCATCAAGCTCCAAGAGCATGGTATGAAATACTTTCAAATTTTCTACTACAACATGGTTATAGAAGAGGAGCTATTGACAAGACTTTGTTTATCAAGAGAGATAAGAAGGATATCATGCTTGTCCAAGTGTATGTAGATGATATTATTTTTGGTGCTACAAGGCAATCTATGGTCAAAGAATTTGAAGATCTTATGCAGAAAGAGTTTCAAATGAGTTCAATGGGAGAATTAACCTTCTTATTGGGACTTCAAGTGCAACAGTCAAGCAGTGGAATATATATTTGTCAAGATAAGTATGTTGCAGATATTCTTAAGAGATTCAATTTCACAACTGTTAGGCCTACATCTACACCTGTGGATACTAACAAACCTTTGGGAAAAGATGAAGAAGGAGAAGATGTTGATGTCACACTATATAGGTCTATGATTGGATGTCTCATGTATCTAACTGCATCAAGACCTGATATAAATTTTGCTGTATGTTTATGTGCAAGACATCAAGTTAATCCAAAGGTATCTCACTTAAATGCTGTCAAGAGAATTTTCAGGTATCTTAGGCAACAACCTAAGCTAGGCTTATGGTATCCTAGAGATTTACCTTTCCATCTCCAAGCTTTCTCAGATAGTGATTATGCTGGAGATAACTATGACAGAAGATCCACAACTGGAGGATGCCAGTACCTTGGAAGTAGATTAGTGTCATGGCAATGTAAGAAACAAACAATTGCAGCAACTTCTTCCACTAAAGCAGAGTATGTAGCTGATGCAAGTTGTTGTGCACAAGTACTTTGGTTGCAGAATCAGCTTTTGGATTATGGATTCAATTTCAAGAATACTCCTATCAACATTGATAATGAGAGTACTATTTGTATTATCAAGAATCCAGTGTATCATTCCAAGACCAAGCACATTCAGATTAGACATCACTTTATAAGAGATTGCTATGAACAAAGGCTTATCAATGTGGTTAAAGTTCATACTGATGATAATGTAGCAGATCTACTCACAAAGGGCTTTGATGTTTCAAGATTTACCTTTTTGGTTGTGAGTATTGGCATGATTAATATGTAAGCTATTTTTGAGGGGAGGCATTAGTAGTTATTAGTTAGTTATTATTTGAGGGGAGGCTACATGTATCATACAAAGGAAAAGTTTTATTCATCATTAAGAAAGGAGTTACATCAACCATTCTACAAGTTTCATCATAACCAAGTTGATACACAGACTCTGACACAGATACAACAAAACAAGAAAAACAACAACTACCACAACCTACTACCAAGCTTAACACAACCTACTCCATAGGCCTTTTTCCCTTGCCCTCATAGTTATGCTTTCCCTTTTGAGCAGTTTTTCTCTTGTCATCAAAAGAAGCCTGCTTTCTTGGGCAAGCCAAGCCAAGAACCTGTTTGGGAGGTCTCTCTTTCCTTGGAGCAGGCCACTTCATGTTCTGTATTGCTGATTCCAGGGCTTGAGTTAAAGCTTGTGGAAGCTCATTAGCCAAAGATGAACCAGGGATAGCTTTCTTCTTCTTGGGCTTTTTGTTGGTAGTACTACCTGCATCAGTTATGGTAGAGTTGGCAGCACTTATTGCTGAGGAAGATTCTTGGAGTCCCATCCATTATACATGAGGAGGAAAATAGTCTAACCATCCTGGATCTTCAAACTCAGAATCAGAGTAGTAACTTATCTCTGCATCTGTGGTGCCATCTGAGTCTGAAGAGATGTTCACAATTGGAATGTGACTCATTGTGCTTACTAGTTTTTGTGTTAAAGAAAGATATGGTGATTGCAAGTTGTTGTTGGTAAAGTTGCTTTTATAAGCAAAAGTAAAGGTGAATGGGCATTTAATGAAGTGTATTGATGTTCACTTACCATGGTAGCTTTGGGATTTAATATGGGGAGATAATCATTAACCATGGTTGACTTTCACAGATACTTTGGTCAAATGGTCAACATTCAAGTTTTTTTTTAGGAAAGTACTTTGGTCAACATACTGTGTGAGATTATAACGGAAGGTACTGCTCCATATTATATGGAATGTACTGCTTGGTGTTATTAAAGGGTACGCTGACGTGTCAGATACTGTTCCAACGGTCAGATTTGTGGCTAACAAACTTTCGAAAGATATGGGGATAATTACTTCCAAAAATAATGGTAAAGTTATTAATTAACCGTGATTTTTTGTATCTTATCCTTATATAAAACCTTATATCTTTTCCTTTTATTCACCTTATTCACCTTTCCTGTTATTTACACTCATACCCACTTTACATTGATCATCACTTTTCTCACTCTAACCCTAATCACCATGGCAAATCGACGCACCAAGACCAAACATAACATGATAGCAAACCTTGAGAAAACTCAAGATAACCTTGACTTTCATGGTATTATTGACTTTCTCACTGGAACCAACATCTGTTACTCAATCCTAGTCAACCCAGAGATTATTGGACCTTGGATTCAAGCTTTTTGGGATACAACAAGGTCACAGGTTGAAGATGGAGAGGATATCATTACTGCTACAGTTGCTGGGAGAGCTATTCGTGTCACAGAAGCTTCAATCAGAGAGGCTCTGTTATTTGATGATGAAGGAGGCTCTGTTTTGTTTGGAAAACAAGAGATTTGGAACACACTTAGAGACATTGGGTATGAAGGTCCTTTGAATCAGCTTACTTTTCAGAAGGCTATGGTTAGTCCTCATTGGAAATTTCTTATTCATGTTTTGCTTCATTGTTTGAGTCCTAAAAGTACTGCTTGGGATCAGTTTAGCCATTCCATAGCTTCTGCTTTTGTTGGTCTTATTACAAATCAACCTTTCAATTTCTCATACATGATCCTTGAAGGTATGCTTACTCATATTAAGGCTGGAAAACCTTTTCTCATGTATCCTAGATTTGTTCAATTGCTTTTAGAGAATCCATTAGATGGGATACCCAAACCTCAGGATTATGTACCTACCATTAGGATGCCACCTAAAGTTTTCACTTTTATGTCTCATAAGGGAGTTAATTTTTCGGGTAGGAATACACCTCTTAATGCTTATATGTTAGAGGTAGCTCAAGCTGTTAGGGATGAAGAAGACAATAGTGGTTCTGCACATTCTAATAATGATGATCAACCTGATTCTGCTGAGCATTCTGTTTCAGTACATACCCCTACACCACCTATTGTTTCTCCTCAGCATGTTGTTTCAAGTGAAAGGACTCCCTCAGTGCCAGCTTCCTTAGATACATCTGTTTCTGCTCAAGGTACTTCTCCATAAAGTACTGATTCTAAAGGTACTGCTTCAGAGGATTCACAGGTACCTACTCCCAATGATTATACTTCCACAGGTGGGCTTCAAACACCTGGAGGAGATGAGGGAATTGAAGGTGCTGTGAGTACTTCTAATTTGGCTAAGGATTTGGAGAAGATGAAGAACACTGTTAATGCTCAATCTGCAGAAATCAAGAAGCTAAGAAAGAAGTTCCGAAGGTTGAAGAAATTTGTTTGGCCTCTTGTTTAGAATTTTAGGCTTTATGTGAAAGAAAAGAAGCAGTCTCAGAAGCCAAAGTCAAAACCTTCAAAGAAGTCTTCTAAGTCCAAGAGGAAGCATAGGAAGTCATCATTTACCAAATTGGGGAGGAATCAAGATGAGAATTTGGATAAAGATGATGCTGAGGTTAAATATTCAGAAGATGCTCATTTGTGGCAATATCCAGAAAGTCCAAAGACTCTTGTACCAGAAAGCTATACTGAAGAAGGTATGAATATTGCACAAGAAGATGAGAATATTGCACAAGAGAAAGAGAATGAGCAAGAAGATGCTGAGCAAGAAATTGTTAAGCAGGATGTAGATGCACAGAACATTCAAAGTGCTGGTGTTCAAAGTACTGCTGCAGAAAACATAAGTCTGCAAGGTACTGCTGAGCAAGGTACTTCTTCTAGAAATATTGATGAAAGTAGAGTCACTGCAGCTAGACCTTCTACAATGAACTATGAAGATGAAGCTGGTCCTTCTACTCTTGTACAGCAAGAAGAAGTAAGAGTACACACTGCAAGTGATGATGAAACAATTGCTCAAGTTATGATGAATTTGAGGAGACCTACTGGAGGGATACATATTTCTGAGCCTGCACAAAAAGATATTGAAAGTTCTTCTGAATCTGAAGAGTTGGATCCTAAAGATAAAGGGAAAAGGATAATGGTTCAGAAAGATACTAAGAAGAAAAAGAAGAAATTTTCTATTGCTCAGATTAGAGAATTAGAGATTGTAGAAGATTTAAAGCTTGCTAAAAAGCAATAAGCTGAATATGATGCTGAGTATTTGGAAGAAGTTAGTAGGCCAATTACAAAGAAGCCAATGACCAAAGCTCGGGAAAGGAACTGGATGATAAGTTTCTTGAGAAGAAAGGGATACAAGAATTTACATAAACAAAGGTATCCAAAAGTGAAAGCTCTGTGGGATAAAGTACAAGAAGATATTAGAAAAGAAGTAGAAAACTTTGTGCCCATGGAAGTTGATAGAAAGAAGAAATTAGAAGATATCAGAAAGGAACAAGCTGGGGAAAGAAGATTGAAAAGGAAGAAAGCAGTTCAAGATGATCAACTATCAAAAAGGCTGAAGATGATTTATGAAGATACAGTTGATGAACTTAGAAATTATTTCAGAGTTGTAGATTTTGTGAATAAGAAGATTGAAGATTCTGGAAAGAAGTCCAAGATAATCTCATTTTCTGCGGTTGAATCAAAAGAAGGGAATTATTTTATAATCCACAGAGAAGATGAAAGCTTTACAACATTCAATATGTTTTGGGATGTGTTGCACTGTATTACAAGGGCAGATTTGTATGACTTATATGTGCAAGTGCAGACATACTATGCAGAGATTGAAGCTTCAGGAGTGGGATTAATTTTGCTTGGAGACTTAATTACCATCTGGGAAACTGAAGAAACAAGTGTTGATCCTCTATGGAATGATCAAGAGAATTGAGAAATAACAAGATGGAGATTCTTTGAGTCATCAGGAGTTCATACACTAGAGATGGAAGATGGTACCATGATTTATATGCTGGCTGAGAGGAGATATCCATTGATTAGAGAAATTATGCTCAGAATGCTGGATCATGGAATGGAACTTGAAGATGAATCTGAAGTAGCTTTAGATGTTATCAAGCTATTTATCAGATGGGTCAAGTCTGAAGAATAATATTGCATAATACTGGTATGATTTGTTTTGTAAAATAAGTATTTTTCAAAAGTACTGCAAAAACAAACAGTACTTTAACAAAGTACTGCTTGCTGATATAAACCAGTATAAGTCTTCTAAAATAAAGATAAAATGTTTTGATGTTTAAAAGAAAAGTAAAAGGATTTGAAAAGAAACACATGGTGTTAGTATTTATACTGCACAACAAATAGTAATCAACTCACCATATTTAACAGACAAGAAAAAGTTTGACTCATCATGAGGGTACGGCTCTGATGTGATAATCAAATCCGTTTATGGTTGATAGTTTACCAAAAACTATATGGTTATCAACTCACCATACTCTAAGTGATCAAGAGTTGGCTAGTCCATAGCAAACGGCTATTGGTAAAGACTAATCAAATCCGTTGATAGCTGATGATTTGCTAAAAATCATAATTTTCAATGATTCACCTCTCACAGGAGTTAACACACCTGGAAGTGATGAGAATAGTATGAAACTTTTAAGATTTGATGATCTTTGTACCAAAATGTTGCTGAGTTGCTGAGAAGATATATTGTAAGACAAGATGCTGATGAAGAGTACTTTGACAAATGACAGATAGAAGGCAAAGAAATAAAGAAACAATTTCTCTGAATGATTAAAGATTTGAAGATTAAAGATAACAAAGAAACTTGAAATCAAGCAAGTGGAGTTCAAGTTAGGGGAGGATTGTTGGGATATGAAATATCAAAGTACTTCTGGATGTCAAAGTACTGATGCATGAAGAATATAGTCAAAGTACTGCTGAAGGAAAAAGTCAAAGTACTGCTGTTATTGAAGAATGTTTAAAGTACTTCGAAGGAAACAAGAACTGATGTGCAATATTAGATAATGATTAATGTGTAATATTGAATGAATATTCTAGAATTAGTTAGGGATAATGACTTGTCGTTCAAGGATTATATGTTGTAAACCGACTTAAGGTTATCTATATAAAGAGCCTTAAGAGGTATTAGTCGATACAAGTTTTAGAGAAGTTCTCATAAGTTTTAGAGTCGATCAAAGTTGATAAATAGTTAGGGATTGTTAGTGAATCTGTGTAACAAAGCATGTTCAAAGTTTGGTTAATATAAAAGTTCTTCTTAAGCTTTGTGTTAGTAGATTCCGCATACTTTACAAGGTAAAACAGTGTTTCAATATTAATAGTGTTGAGTTTACTCAATATTGTTAAATCTTTACAAGCTACAAAGTAGTTTGATCAGAGTATATCGATCCAACAGTTTCACACACACAGGTGTGAGAAACGAGAGAGAGAAAACGTGTTTATACAAGGGTATAAATGCGTTTTTTTGCCTATTTACCCTTTTTTTTTATTTATTTTTTATTTTTTTTTTGTTAATTAAAGTTTAGTTACAAAAAGTAAAAAAAAAAATGTAAAGTAAAGTTACAAAAAAATGTTGTAAAAATGTTAAAAAGTTGTAAATGTTGTAAAAATGTTAAAAAGTTGTAAATGTTAAAAAGTTGTAAACGTTAATAAGTTGTAAAAAAAAGAGAGAGAGAAAACGTGTTTTATACTCGGGGTATAAACGCGTTTTTTTTTGCGTATTTATCTCTCTCCTCTTTTTTTTTTTTTTTTTTTTTTTTTTTTTTTTTTTTTTTAATTTTATTTTGTTAAGTAAAGTTGTAAATTTATTTTGTTAAAAAGTTAAAAAAATGTAAAGTTGTAAATGTTGGAAATGGTAAAAAGTTAAAAAAAAAATGTAAAGTTGTAAATGTTAAAAAGTTATAAAAATGTTAAAAAGTTATAAAAAATGTAAAGTTTGTAAATGTTAAAAAGTTATAAAAATGTTATAAAACAGTTAAAAAGTTGTAAAAAAAATAGTAGTATTTATAATTTATAAAGGTTGTAAAATTTGTGATGTATTTTCAGACGTTCGGTTCTGACGAGCAACTAACGGTTTGGGTGCAAAATATAGCTAGTGGTCTCGGTTTTGTCATTGTGAAAGGCAGAACCAAAAATGAAAAGGGTTATTTGTACGAAATAAATTACAGGTGTTCAAAGAGTGGGAATTATAAACCTGAAGGTGCTGGAAAACCAGTACCTCTAAAACAAATTGTCCATTCAAATTGGTGGCAAAATATCATCAAACAAAAAATTATTGGATTTTGAGGGTGAGGGATGATACGCATAACCATGATTTGCTAGAGTCGTTGCATGGTATACCATATGCAATGCGATTAAAGGATGATGAGCTCGGTTTGGTCAAAGAATTGACAGATTACACCGTACGACCACGTATTATACTTTCGACAATACAGGGTCGTAATCCGGATAACGTGTCTAGCGTTAGAACTATATATAACGCACGAAATAAGATCCAGAGAGCCAGAGTGGTGATAGAACTCCAATTCAAGTCCTTTACTCGCATTTGAGGGATTCAGGGTATACATGGTACCCGAGGGTAAATGAGCATACAAACGAGCTTGAGGAGCTATTTTTTATGCACCCCACGTCGTATGCTCTATGGTGTACATTCCCTGAAATCATGCTGATGGACTCCACATACAATACCACGATGTTTAAATTGCCGTTGTTGGAAATTGTTGGAGTAACTTCAACAAATAAAACATTTTCAATGGCGTATAGCTTTTTAAACAATGAACAAGGGCATAAATTTCAATGGGTATTGCAACGTGTGAAGGATGTCATAGACGAACGATATTACCCACGTGTTATCGTCACTGACAGAGATTTAGCGTTGGTTGGCGCATGCGAAGCAGAATTTCCTGATGCTCACCATTTACTCTGTCGATGGCATATACAGCAAAATCTATTTAAGTTTTGAAAAAATAAATTCACTGACCAAAAAGAGTATGAGTCCGTTAAACACCGATGGGATTGGATGGTTAAAGCTCCGACATTCGAATCGTTCAGGCAACATTATCAACGCCTACAACAGCAATTGGTCAACCATCCGGGTACTTAATTATTAATTCATTGTTTTTAATTATTTTAATAAAAAAGCACCCGAATGACCTTTTATTAATTCATTGTTTTTTCAGATATCGCTGAGTATCTATATAACACATGGCTGCGACAATACTCACCCAAGTTTGTCTCGTATATTACCGAGCAATATTGCTCTTATGGCCAGACAACAACGTGCAGAGTTGAGGCTCACCACGCGTTGTTGAAATTATATTTGGACGGCACACAGTCCAAATTAGACAGGTTGTTATGGTCGATCGATAAGATTCTCATTTCGCAAGAAAATGCGATAAAAGAGAGTTTTAATAGAAGCATGAACGAGAAACTAAATCATTGTAATGTATCACTATTTGAAGAATTGTTGTATAAAGTTTCCAAACATGCTTTCAATCTCATGTTCAAAGAACTCCAACTGTCGATCACACCAGACAATTGTAGCCATAAGTTGCTGTCAATTCACGGACTACCATGCTTTCACATCATGCAATACTATGTATATCATGGTAAGTATATTAAATTTATAACTATCAAGTTGTTTCCCCCACTATTATCAGTAATTTACATAAGTCGCTTTTACTGAATTCAGGACGCCCCATTCCACTGGATGAAATTCCTATTTTTTGGAGAACCCTATCTGTTCCGTGGCCTGTTATCAATAGGCCTTCGCCTGAAGATGGCTCTTCCAGCGAACCTGGTGATGATGATGATGATGATACTTCGTTTAACGATGGCGTGCAACAATTCAAGAATATTTTTAGCAAATCAACGTCGTTTGTCAAGAAAAATATGTTAACGAAGTTGAGAGAGATATTCCAGCCTGAATTTGTTGACACCCGTGAACCAGCTATTCAAAAAAATACCCGTGGACGTCCGAGCGTAAAGGACAAAAAGGGCAAGGCTACACAAGACCCGAACTTGAATGAAGTCCCTGACTTGAATGAAGTCCCTGACTTTGATGAAGTACCAATCGTAGATCACCGAAGAAGTACAAATTCAAGATCTACAAAAGTCCCGAACTTGCGGAAAGATCCTGCAAGACATAGCTCTTACACGGGTTATAGTCTACGCCACAGATTTTATGCTGGAGATAGTGTGAGCAATGCGTTTATTGAGCATATTCCACATATTTTCCGTCAACACGTAATAACCATACATAATGTGCAGGGTGATGGAAATTGTGGGTTTCGGTGCGTTGCCCACAGTCTTGTTCAACACAAAAATAGGTGGGCCGAAGTCAGACGTATGTTATTGCAAGAGTTAGATTATCATAGGCAAACTTACATAGATATGTGGCAGCAACATGACTTTGACAATCTTTGGTATACAATAGACTGGTTCAATGGAGGTGCACCTAACGATCGTTGGATGATGATGCCAATCACGGGGCTGGTTATCGCTTCAAGAATTCACCGACCTGTTGTATTTATATCCCAGCAAGGTTGGGACACATGTTTTCCACTTTTTACCAGTCCAAACTCATCACAAGGAACCGACCCCCTTGTGATTGCCCGTGTGGGTGTTCACTACATTTTACTGACGCTCGACAGAGATTCTCCACTACCCTATATCCACCCACAATGGAGGCATTTCAAAGAGCCAGTTGCAGCCGAATGGCAAACTTTGTATCAACATCGACTAACGGTTAATTGATTTATGTTGTAAATAATAGAGACAGCGACAAAACCATTGTAAATGATTACTGATTTATGTTGTAAATAATAGAGATACCGACAAAACATAGTGAATCATAGGTAAAAGTTATTTGTATTTGTAAATAATAGAGACACCGACAAAACCATTGTAAATGATTATTGTATTTGTAAAAATGTAATTTTTGTTTTTGTAAAACATTGTAAATAATTATTGATTTATGTTGTAAATAACTGTTTGTATTATATAGTAAATGATTAAATATTTATTTAAATTAGTAAATAACATTATTGATTGATTATGCAATTTCTTTTGTCAGGTGGGCCGAAGAAATCCTTTCTGGTGTTGATGTGATAGAGGATTTATTGTAGAACGAAAATCCTGAAAAGATGGTAGTCGTGGGCGACTGTTTTATGCATATCCTCTTTCAGTGGTAAATAATCGTACGTTTGCTTAGTTATGTAAGTAATTTGTTTGTTAAAAATACATTTCTTATTATTTTTTTAACATAACAGCCAGGTACAAAAGACTATGGGTGTCAATACTTCAAGTGGAAAGATGAATTTGAAGAAGAGTATTTTAATCAAGCCTCTTCTTCAACAGCCTCTTCTTCAACGCAGTGCTCAAACTTCGTTGCTAAAAATAATGAGAACAAGTTGTTGAAGGCAAGAATAAAGGCGCTGGAGATGGAGTTAGAAATGGCAAGGAATCCTGAGGATCACGCTTGTCAGTCAATTGCTCGGCTTCATGATCTTTTAAATAAAATGAATAATATTCATATGTCGTAGATGTTGTTGTTTTTAAATAATATGTATAACGTTGTCGTTTAATTTAATAATAACAGTTGTTGATGCAGTTATTTAATGTGGTAATATTTAACGTGCTATTATACAAAACATTATACATATACGTTGTTGCAGTTATTTAACGTGGTAATATTTAACGTGATATTATACAAAACATTATTAAACACAAATATACCAAACAACATTATACATATACAAACATACTCTTTTCTATTAAAAAAAAAAAAAAAAAAAAAAAAAAAAAAAAAAAAAAAAAAAAAAAACCCACACAAAACGACAAAAGAAGGTAAAAGTCAAAAAACAACAAAGTACACCCTGTGTATAGAGAGGACTTGGTTAACAAAAATAGGGAGGGCATGTATATCACATGCCTATATGATCGCGAGAAAACAAGGCAAAAGCCACGAAACAATACAAACATATCCTATTACATTGACAAAATCTCTTCGAACCAAATTTTAAAAGTGCTTTAGGGTGCGTTTGGTATGAGTATATGGGATTGGAGTTATGGGTTTTATTGATTAAAGGTGTTTGTTTAGCGGATCTAGAAATAAAATAAGTATATTATAGCTATAGATTCATTACTAACAAATTATAGTTATTACATTGACAAAATCTCTTTTTCAGCACAAAATTCAAATATCTATACATTTTTTATATCATATTTTGTTATTTAAAAATAAACAATCATAATAATATATTTTTTTATATTAATTGTCATTCTACCTATTAACAAAATGATTAGCTCGGGGTTGCCATTAGCCACTAGCCACTGCCAACCACATATGTGATGCGGTTCAGTTGGTATCTTGTCATTGTCACATTTATTTTATTTCATTTGGCTAGTGGGATAGTTTGTCATTGTGTTTTGTTTTATGGGGCTGTGGCGTTCACACTTCACACACCCTCAAAATAACATACGTCATGCTAGGTGATGTCATTAACTTAAAGAAACAGCGGTAACTATCTCAAAGGATTAAACTACAAATACGAAAAAAATAAGGTACCTAGAAAAGTAAATAAGAATTGACAGTAGTATGTTTTTAATTAATTTTTGCACATATTTTGAGAATTTATTATAGTATCAACTGCAAAATCCACCTATGCATATCTTTTAAAAAAGTTTACTTTTCAGCATTGACTCCAAATTTAAAGTTTATGGATACTCCTATATTTTTGCACAAGAATATATTATTAAGATTGTATAAAGATCGTTGACGTTACTATTTTTAACGTGTCCCTCCTGTCCTTATATATATAGTCAGTCTAAACCTTCCTCATAGATATCTCAAAAATCTTTCTATTTTCTATAGCCTTGTTTTCACACATTCACTCTGTTGATTTTTCATACCAAGGCAAATTATTTGGTTTGGGTATGACTCCAATGAACGATATGTTGAACGAAAACATCTCTTTGGAACCCCCTTTAGGTGCATTTTCCGGGGAGTCGAGATACCTGACGCAACTTTGGGTCTCTGGAAAAGCTGATGAACTTTCTCAATCTACAACTACTGCTGGTATATCTTTCTTCCTAACTACTTTATAATTTTTAGCTATAAAAAGAAACTTGTCCATATGTTTGGTTTTATACTTTGTAATATTGGTGTAATTAATTTAAGATTTGTGTGCATATATATATATATATATATATATATATATATATATATATATATATATATATATATATATATATATATATATATATATATATATATATATATGCTTCTGATTGGGCTCGTCATTTTTCTATACTATAGATTATGAGCTGATGGCTGCCAAAATCGACCCACATAATCAGCTGATAGTAGAGGATAAGATCAAAGCTGTCCTGAAGTTGCTGACTTTCCGCGAGCTACGTGTTCTTGTTCAGTTTTGGTCACCTTGTGTCGTTGGGGAACACCAACTCCTTACATCTATAGATCAACCATTTGGTCTTGGTGTAATTGATGAAGGACTTCTTTTGTATCGAAAGGACTCTGCGCACAACTCTTTTGTTGTGGCTAAGGATGATGAAGATGAAGACGCCAGTCCGATCGCTCGAGTATTCAAGCTAGGATTATCAGAATGGTCCTCCGATCTAGCTAACTACTTGCCAAAACATTTTCCACAACATGAGTGTGCGATTCGCTGCAATCTCCATGGATATTTGGCTTTACCAATGTTTGATTCAACTACAAGATTATGTGTTGGTGTCCTTGAATTGTTGGCTTCTTCAAATTATACGAGTTTTGACTACGAGGTTCAACAATTCGAGAAGGCACTGAAGGTTATAATCTTTATAACTCGCTTAATTATTAATAAGTCATGTTATCTGTTGTATTGTAATCTAGTTTACTCTTCCTTGCATAGCTACTAATTTCCAAATGTTGTCAACTTGGCAGACACAAAAGTTGACATGCCTACAAGTATTGGATGATCCTGCTTCAAATGTAAGTTGTGCATGGCTAATTTATTATCTGTAATTCTACTATATTTTGAAAGAGTCGTTTTTGAAATCTTGTTTTTCTTTGTAATACTTATCTTGGAGATGTCCTTTAAATAATCTACAGGTGAATGAATTGGAAGAAATATTTAAAATTATGAAAGTTGTGTGTGACACTCACCAATTACCTCTTGCTCAGACATGGGCTCTGTCCCCATTCACTAGTGTTGCTTCCTATGAACAAGATTTAAAAAAGAGCTGTAATAGTTATGATACTAGATGCCTTGGGAATATCTGCATGTCAACATGTGCTTTACCATTTCATGTTGAAGACTTGGCTTTGTGGCCTTTTCGGGAAGCATGTAAAAAACAACACTTGGACAAGTCTCGTAGCTTTATTAGCAAAGCCTTATCCAGCGGGTCGTGTTTTTGTGAAGATGTAACCAAACTCAGTAAAGAAGTCTACCCTTTGGTCCACTATGCACGGAAGAGTGGGTTAACTAGCTGGTTCGCAATCTGTCTGCATGGTTTAGAAAGCAACAATGACTACGTGTTAGAGTTTTTTCTCCCGTCCCACATGAAAGAAAGCAAACACATACTGAACTATGTGTTAAAGGTTGCTCCTGGATTTGAACTAGGTGACAAGTCATCCATAAAAGTTGCTGGACCACTTATGGATCTCTGTGTAAACAAAGAACCAGATATTGTTGGAACATCATCGTACATGATGCATACTAATGCTAGAGGAACGAGCAGTTCTTTAAAAAAAGGCACAAAGCGTAAAAGAGGCACAAAAGTGACGATAACTTATGGAGAGGATATCAAAAGGTTTCGATTTTGTATTTCACTGGGATTGTTGAATCTGAAAAAGGAAGTGGCAGAAAGGTTCAATCTGGAGAGGCAATTAATTCGTCTAAAATACAAGGATGAAGACAATGATTTGATACTTCTTTGCGGTGACGACGATTTGCAGGCTGCTTTCGTTGCTTCAGGCAGTAACAGAAACACTATCAATTTAATCTGCGAGCTATCAGCTTAATTGATGATGGTTTTAGTACATAATGTTAAGAGGTTCTATCCCCACCTTATAATTATGCACATAGGTGGTGATTTTCGTTAAAGTACCAATATTGTAACATATCTAATATCTTTATGTATTTTTATTTCTTTTTCCACCTCTAATGTGCGTTTGGGTAAATTAAAACATGTCAACTTGTCTAACCCGTTTAATAAATGTGTCGTGTTTGAGTTGAATAAGTATTAAACAAGTAAACCTGTTAACCTGTTTAAGCACATAAGCTTCAAAAAATAAAATATGTGACTCGGATTTAATGTTGAATTTGAACTAATGTATTTTTTTATATATTTAATTTGAGTAAAAGTGTTCTAATTTCTAGTTTTTAGAGCCAGAGTCAAAGTCAAAGTTGGTATTTAGGATGTCTAGTTTCTAGTTGTTTTTTTTTTTTTTTTTTTTTTTTTTTTTTTTTTTTTTTTTTTTTTCAATTATTTAGTGGCTTAGTTTTGTTAAAAATCTGTCTTTGTATATTTGCAAACATTCGTTCTTGAAGTTCAGTCTTCAGAAGCATTGAGTCAAAGTCAAAGACTCAAAGTTGGTATTTATGATTTTTTTTTTTTAAAGTGTAGTTTGTTTGGCTGTCATTCATAATCTCTTTATGTATGTTTGCAAACATTCGTTCTTTTTGGTTGTGATCTTCTGTCCAAGTAGTTTTAGTTTTCAGAGTTAATATAATTTTTCGCTTTTACCAAAAAAAAAAAAAAGAAAAAAAGGAGTAAATTACAAAGATAACTTACATATAATTCAAAGTTTTAGTTATCAGAGTTAATATAATTTTTCGCTTTTACCAAAAAAAAAAAAAAAAAAAAAAAAAAAAAAAGGTAAATTACGAAGATAACTTACATATAATTCAAATTGTGGTATATTTATTTGTGTGCTATTTTTAACATTTTTTTTAAATCCTCATATCGTTTCGGATTTAAGCTAGTTAAATCGACAAACAATCAACATTATTCACTGCTTGACCTATTTACTTAAACATGTTAAATAGGTCACAAACGGATTAAATGTGTTATGCAAATTTGAGTTAGAGTTGAGTTTTTTTACACGATTAATAAATAGATCGTGTTTGAATATAGGCTGTAATAATCTGCGAACCCGCGAACTCGAATAAGTAAACTCGAATGCGACTTAACCGTTTCTTTCTACACTCTATAATTTTTGCCATTAAAATACTTCAATAAACCTTCAATTTCATCATCAAATCTTAACGAATTTCAATTCTGATTTCACAATTAGAACCAGCTTGTCATTGCACACACAATGATATGCTTTGATTTGGTTTATGGTAGGTTTTGCGAAACCCCCAAATTTGAGTTTTGGCGCCAAATTTTATTTTGTTACGGTTTTTTTTTCTGTTTGTGTTGATACTGAGCTATTATTGATTAGTTTACATTAGTAGTTGTGTCAAATAAAAGGAAATCACTTAAAAGACAATTAAAAAGGCCTTCAAGGTTTAATGATCATGTAATGGAGAATTTAAGCCAAAAACGGAATGATATTGGTAATGAATTAACTCCTGATACAATTAGGGTTTCAAAATTGGGGGATGATAAAATTTATGATGAAGTGGTTGTAAATAATGAGGTTAAGGATTGTGATGGAGTTAATGGAAGTGAGGATGCTAGGGCTTGTAATGGAGATGGATCTGATGATGTTGTTGGCAATGGAGCAAAGTCTATATGTGTGCAAACTGAGGTTACGAATATGGGAGAGTGGGAATGTGTTATGGAGACTATGATTGACAAGAATATGGAAACTGGAACACCTTGAAATGGTAAGGGTGTGTTTGGAAATGGATCAGTGGATGGTGAAAAAGATGAGTTGTAGAGTGTAAATACTGCAGAGGAGACTGACAAATGTACACAAATGGATTGCAATGTAAGTACACCAACACATTCTCTTACTAGTAATAATGCATGTGATACTGATAATATGAAGAATAAGAACAATACTAGTTATGCAAATGTGACTAAGAGTAATTTGAGTTGCATGAATAACAAACTGTGTCACATTCCTACTAGTATTAGTGAAAAGGGTATTGAAATAGTAATTTTTGACAAGAAAATTGTTATGGAAGGAAGTAAAAAGTGGGAGCATTCTGTGTGTGGATACTTTGAGGTTATAAGATGTATGCTCAAGAGATCAATTGCCATTTGTTTAGAATGTGGGGGTAGGTATGGGTTGAAAATCATTCAAAACATTGGTAATGGTACTTTTGTGTTTAAATTCAAAGATAAGCAAGGTTTGCAGGAGGTTGTGGAAAATGGAGTATGGATTATTAATATTAAGCCAATGGTGGTACAAAAGTAGGATATAAGTGTTGATGTGAACAAAGTTGAACCCAATGTATTGCCTGTTTGGATTAAGATAGTCAATATACCATTGGAAGCATGGAGTACAAAACGTATAAGTGCTTTAGCTAGTAGCCTAGGCAAACCTGTAATAATGGATGCAATGACTACTAAGATGTGCACACAAGGAATTGAAAGATTAGGTTATGCAAGAGTGTTAGTTGAGATGGATGCTAAGAAAGGATTAAAGGATAGTACTAAAGTTCAGTATTGTGATAAGAATAACAACATCATTGCTACAAAGACTATTAAAGTGGAGTATGAATGGAAGCCTCCAGTGTGTTCCAAGTGCCAAGTATTTGGGCATTGTGATGTAAAGTGTTGGCAAAACAATGGAAAGGAAGATAAGAAAATTGATGACAATAACAATGTGAGAGGTGATAATGATGAAAAACAACATGGAATGAATAAGAATGAACCAGCTGAGAACATGAAGTTTAATGCGAGAAGAAAATATGTAGCACCAAAATATGTTTTTGTACCAAAACCAAAGGTAAAAGAATATACTACAGCAGTGGTGGAACAGAAGAAGTTGGATACAGGTGTACAACAAACTGAGAATATAAGGACTCCTCATTCACCCAAGAAAACATGGAATGTGCAAGAAAGTGTTATGACTGCAACCAAAACAACAACTAACAAATATGCTCCTTTGCAAGATGATGATGTGGCTGAAGTAAATAAAGAGATCAGTGCTGATAAAAGATTAATAGTGGATAAGTTTGTTAAGGAAAACCAGGACCCCCACCTCTGAATGAAATAGTCAAATGGACAAAGGAGATTCATAGTTATTATAAGGAGCAAAGAGATGCTATAAAGAAGAAGAAAAACAGAATGAATGAGCATATAGAAGAAATTGAATTAGATGAGAATGATGTGTTCATGGATAAATCTGCAAATGCAAAGTTCATGACAGCTAATGAAGTCCATGGGGGGAGCATGACACTTTTCAATAATTAATCATGGATTCCAAAGTAGCTAGTTGGAACATTAGAGGGCTTGGGAAGCTATCTAAACATAATGAAATAGAGAATTGGATTAGGAATGAATATTTGACTGTGTGTGCAATTCTTGAGACACGTATGAAAAAGGACATAATTAGTAAGGTTTGTGACAAAGTTTTTGGTAATTGGGAATGACATCATAATCTGAATATGAGTATCAAGAGTTGTAGAATAATCATGGGCTGGAATAGTAATGTGACAAATTATAGTCTAATCCACAGTACCAGGTAATCTATGCTTTATTTGATTGAAGTTCTCAACTCAAACAATAAATTTTTCTGCACTTTCATCTATGCTTCTAATCATGGTAGAGACAAAAGAGAGTTGTGGAAAGATTTGGTGCTGTTTAAGCAGATTATCAATGATGAGGCATGGGTAATAATGGGAGATGTGAGTGTGAGTCTTAATTTGGAAGATCATTCTAAAGGCATTGCACAATTTACTCAAGATATGCTAGAGTTTCAAGATTGTGTCAATGAAATTGAAGAGTAAGATTTATGCAGTTCTGTATTTCAATACACATAGACTAAAAGTTTGCTTAATCCAAATGCCACAGTTTTGAAAAAACTGGATAGAATCATGATTAATGATAAATTTTTAACTAACTATGTTAATGCAAATCCCAGGTTCTTGCCATATGGGATATCAGACCACAACCCTGCCATAATGATATGTCCTGATATGATGATTAAGAATGGAAGATCATTCAGAATGGCAAACTATGTAATTGAGAAGGAGTTTATGGAGATTGTCAAAGAATCATGGAGCACTCAAGTACAAGGTCACACTATGTATAAAGTGGTTCATAAGTTGAAAGCAATGAAAAAGCATCTCAATAATCTCAATTGGAAGAATGGTTGTTTTTTTTACCAAAGTTGTAGACCTCAGGAAGAAGCTTCATGAGATACAAGACAAAATTAATAAAGATCCTACCAAAAAAAACATAGAGAATAGAATGTATTAATAATGTATGAGTTTAATGATGCAGTTAAAGATGAGGAGAGTTTGTTGTTTCAAAAGGCAAAAGTGGATTAGCTTAAAGAGGGTGATAGGAACTCCGCATTTTTTCACAAGATCATTAAGGGGGAGACAGAATAAAAGTAAAATCTATGTTGTACACAGTGAAGATGGTACTGTTTATACAAAAGATCAAGTTGGTCCTCAGATTGTCAACCGTTTTGAAAAGTTTTTGGGTATTGCATCTTGTGCTGAGGGTGTGAATGATGATGAGGGTGGAATTTTTACAACAGTTTCCAGTAATGAAGAAGCTTTAAATATGGTAAGAGAGGTCAGCAATGATGAGATAAAGGTGGCTCTATTTGACATTGATGATAATAAGACACCTGGGCCTGATGGATATACTTCAAAGTTCTTTAAGAAGGCATGGACTGAGATCAAAGAAGATTTTTGCAAAGCTTTAAAGAGTTCTTCATAACTGGTAAATTACTTAGGGACGTGAATGCTACTTTGATAACATTAGTTCCTAAGATTTCTACTCCCGTGAAAGTGTTTGATTTTAGGCCAATTGCATGTTGTAATATAAGTTACAAATGCATTAGTAAAGTGCTCACAAACAGAATTACCAATGTACTAACCAATGTGGTAGATCAGAACCAAAGTGCCTTCATTCCTGGAAGGGCTATTACTGATAACATCCTGCTTACACAAGAGCTCTTAAAAGGATATAATTGTGCAAATGGCCTAAAGAGATGCTCCTTCAAGATTGACATACAAAAGGCCTATGAAACAGTTAGTTGTAAGTTCTTAGAGAGCATTTTGATCAAGTTTGGATTCCATAGTACTATGGTTCAATGGATAATGGCCTGTATTACTACCCCTAAGTTCACCATATGTGTTAATGGAGCCAAGTTTGGTTATTTCAAGGGCAACAGAGGATTTAGGCAAGGATATCTAATATCTCCTTACTTATTTACACTAGTCATGGAAGTTCTGAATCTAATAATCAAAGATGAAATTACAAGAGAGAGAAATTTCAAATACCACTTTAGATGTAAAAGCCTGAAGATTACTAACTCTGTTCTTACCTTAAAAAGAGCCATTGATAAGTTTAGCAAGTTATCAAGTCAGTATCCAAACATGGGTAAGAGTACTTTTTTCTGCAATGGTCTTACTGATGATGAAAAGAATGAAATTCTGAATATTTTACCTTTCAAGCTTGGTAAGTTGCCTGTTAGATACATGGGAGTTTTTTTGATGGAAAAAAAGATAGGAATTAAAGACTGCAAGTGCTTGGTTGATAAAGTGAACCAAAAACTTGGTGATTGGAAGAATAAGAGCTTGTCTTATGCAGGGAGAGCCCAACCCATAGCTTATGTTCTTTGTTTAAAGGATTCTTGTTGAGTAACAGTGAAGTATGCAGAGGAAAGGCAAAAGTAGCATGGAAGGAGGTGTGTAAACCAAAAGATAAAGGTGGACTTGGGTTAAAATCCATTGAACTGTGGAATAAAACTTTATTAATCAAACACTATGGAATGTTGCTTCTAGAAAGGAGTCTCTATGGGTTAAATGGATTAATACAGTGAAACTCAAAGGTAGGGGTGTTTGGGATATTGAGGAATCTAAGAGTGACAGTTGGTATTGGAAAACCATATGGGAGCATAGACAATTTGTCGAAAAGCATGTAATTTTTTAAGTTGAAAATGGCAAGGATTTATTTGTGTGGCATGATAAATGGAATGGTAATCAAGCTCTTGCTAAGACAATCAGTAAAATGGAAATATTTACTTCTAGAATTTATGATCAGTGCAAGCTATGTTAGGCTATTGATGACAATGGATGGAAGTGGAATAGTGATTGGGCAAGCAGGTTTGAATGTCTTCAAAACTTAAATGTACCAATACTAAATGAACAACCTGATAGAGCTATGTGGGTCACCAATGATGGAAAGAAAGTTAAGTATGCTACTCAACATGCGTAGAAAGATATTAGAGAAGAAGATGTTAATGTTCCTTGGGTAAAGTTAAAATGAACGAGCATGTATTCTCCCCCAAAACAGTTGTAAAACCACTAAAAAGTAGGGGCTATGAACTCACCTGGGCCACAGCAATGCAAGGATCACAACTGACACAACTGGCATCCGGAAGAAAGGTACGACGGTACGGAAGTGGCGAAATCAAATATAGCAACTCATCTTGACGTCTAAGCGCATGATTCTCCATAAGCTAACCACTCCCAAACAATACCCATTCTTAAATCTCCATATCTTTCGTTATCCATTTTTTAGTGTTTGTGTTTGGTATCATTGTGTGTGCAGTGAGAACACGACATCGACTCAAGTGAACTCACATCAAGAACGAATAAGCGAAATCATCGAGAAACGAGACAAGACTCCACAGAAGGCTGGGTCAAACTACGTAAATCACCCGAAACAATTATACTTAAATGGCTACTAAGTCAACCTTATGGTCATCAATTTAATCTAAACCTCGATATTCCTACAATTGGTGAATCTCGATAAACGTGCCCTCGAATCGATTAGTAACCTTTCCTTATTCATTTGTTGTTCCGGTTATTATTTTTCAATAAATATTAAATAACGTTTATATTGTTATTTAATGTTTCCGTATTAATATAGAAATATTAACGAACGTATTTAACGTTAGTTAATATTCTTTATTAATTCAAAAATATTTTATAACGTACTTATCATTATTTTATAATTATTGTTAACTTATAAATAATAAGTAACGATTATCGGTCGTTAGTTAATATTTATAAATTGCTTATATATACAAAAGGGTGTCATTAACGCTAACGCAAAATTATCTTTTCACGAGTTATTATTCGTTTCGAGTCCGCTTTTATCATGGGTCAACTAGTCAACATCTAAAGTCCAAGTAATAACAAAAAGTCTATTTTGGCTCGTCGGGGCCACACGAGACTAGAAAGTCTCGGTGACGCCCGACACGGCACAAATTATCACAATCATATCATACTCCACATAATATCAATATTTGCCGCAATCACAACTTCAATAGCTAACGGCCGACTACGGCACATTACTATCCTAATCTTCGTCCGTCTAAACCCTCGACAACAACATCAATATCCAAAAATACCACTACCTCTTAACAACAACAATTAACATCTAATTCGGTCAAAACACTTAACCACCAAACGGACCCTTAACATCATAACAACAACCACAGGAAACAACAACAACACGAAGCAACAACAACAAGGACAATAACAAGGACCAACGACTACAACAAGAACAACAACAACCACAAGTTTTCCGAGACCTTAAAGGTCTCGGCTTCTATCTCTCGGCCAAAAGACCACGACAACGACAACGACAACAAATCCCAAATCAAAATCTATACTGATCCTAATCCATTCCCACTCCAAGACTCAACAATAAACATGACTACCATAAGAAACAACATAAGCCGCAAGTCTAAGACTCACGACATCACTTCATACGACCAGAAATCAACACAAACACGAACAACCAATGATACCAAACAACAATATTGAATCTCGTTTTATTATCTTTATACTTTATTTCATCAAAACCCTCGATGCGATATAAACCTTAACCCACCGCCGCGATTACAGCAAGAGAGTGGTGGGTTTCCTGTCTCGGACCTTCGGATATTAAGAAACAAGGAAGAGAGTGAAAATAATTTTGGATTCGTGGCTTAATTCGAATGAAAGAGTGTGTTAGAGTGAGAGTTAGAGCACGTGTAATAGCTCAAATGAAACAGAATAATTTGGTGGTTATTATGGGGATGGCGGTGTGATGTGGTAACCGTTGGTGTGGCCGAAAAATGGCCGGATGTGGGCGGAGAAGATGAGAGAGGGAGGGTTTGGTGTTATCGGCTGAGAAAGGAGCACGAAAACTTAATTATAAGTAGTATATATATAGGGTGAGTGGGGACTTGTTAGGAACCCTATTGTGCCCACGGGGACTAAATCTGCCTTTGATATCATATTTTTAGCGGGATGAGAATGTGACTAATAAAATGTACGATAAATATTTTCTGAGCACCTGAGATTGTTTCCATTAGTTTTAGAATCATTTTTCTGTTAAATTCCGACATAATTATGTCTAGTTTCTTCCAAGTAACGCCACACTCAAAGTTAACTGTTGTTCCTCCGAATAGAACTTGTTAGGAAAATTTACGAGTTGTTACATCTGAAAAACTCAATATTTTAAAATTCCAATAATAATACCATGATACTAAAATGTGGAGTATAGTTTGTTTGAATTTGGGTGTATTTTTATTTAATTGTCTCCTGCGATGGGTAGAAGGCCAACGTTTGTTTCATGATCCGTAAACCATCAAACATTTCCTTAAATTGGTAGTCCCTACCTTTTACATATCTAACCTATATTGTCTTCTAACTTGTTAAGACATCATGTTTTAAACATGTCTACCATTTTTTTTTTTTTTTTTTTTTTTTTTTGTTGTCGTTTTTCCTTTTAAAATGTCTACAAAAAGTTTTTCAACCCGCGCTTCGTGGCGGGGTGTTTGTGTACGAAAGTATTAAATCTATAAATTGAAGAACATACTTTTAGCTATATTGAAATGCAACCGCAGAGGCAACCATTGACTATTAACCTACCAATAGATGAATATATAACCGAACAACTTAACATAGTTGTTTTAAAGCCTTGAAAGTACATATATCAGTACCAATACTACATGAAACTTACATAATAAATCATACTAATAATTGTTAATGGGTAACAAATTGCATGTTGCTTCAATCAATAGTGAAAGGATATTGATATTAGGTGCGGTATTTTATTGATGTTGGTATTACTATTGTGTTGTTATAGATTTTTGGTGTTTGATTAAAGGTTCTTTTCTGATGTTAGTATTTATAACAAAATTATTTGGTAAACCTTTAAGTTAGGACAATCTCAATAGGTTTCAGATTATTTTGCGCTATTAGGTTTCGAAGAAAAGCTTCAAGATTCATAGAAATCGACAATCTTCAGTCACATGTGTTCTTTTCCCACCAAGCGTAGATACGGATAGGAACAATTAAGTTAGCAAAAAGGGTTGCTTCTCATATATTCCCTGTACTTTTACTTTAAGTAATTAGTTTACTATTGCCAACTACTAAGTTCCGAAAAAATAATTCAAGTACTTGTAATGGAAAAAAATTCGATTTAGACTCATGACCAGAAAATGTGTCAACTGTATACATTTGTAATATACACAATAGTTTTTAGGATAAAAGGAAGATGGAGATAAAATTCAATATAAACATGACCATGTATATGAATTCTCATAGTAGTATCTAAGTCTTTCAGTTACAACATATATTAGCGCTCCTGTAACACCGCTACTAACATTGTTGAAGTTTCTGATCAAAGGCATTGTGTGGGATCTTGCCCAGAAAGGCTTTGCCTCTTTGTCAACATCATTACTTCTTGTCAACACAATTCTTGGTAGAGCTTAAAATTGGCTGTGGGAAAAAGAACAACTGTCAAGATACACAACTTGGAAGATTAGGAACGAAACCTACAAAAGTCGTGGGTTATCTTTTTTGAACCATTTTTGCGTTGACATTGACAAAAAAAAGCGGCAAGCGTAGAGTAACTAAAAGTTATGTAATAACTATTTGTAACATAGTTTCAATAAAAAGAATTATACATTATCAGAACATAATGAGGTACATGTATCCCCAAGCTCTTTTTACCATTTTATAAGATACCAAGTAATGCAAAAATATGAACACACATTTTCACCTTAGAACAAATGATCACATAACGGATAGTCGAACAATAAGTTAAACAAAAAACAATAAAGAAAAAAATCACGTGTCATAATATTTTGCATAATTACAGTGCATTCTAGGGTGTTTATGTAGGGTTCTTATCTCAATTACATGTGTTTGTATGTTGCACTACACTTACTAAAGAGATGTTTGGGCATATCTTATTCACCTATCGAACCAACCTATTTTCACAGTAATAGATAATTTACTGAATACACATGTTGTACTATACGTTATCACAGTAATAGATTAATTACTGAATATGGTATTTCTATGGAACTTCATGTTGGAGTATGCTCGTGTCATAATAAATAATTATATGGCTAGACATATGTGAGCCTATGGGGTCACACACTTATACACAGAGACACCATTTTATAGATTGTATTTATCGTATTTACAATATATAAACGACTACGTAACTCGGGATCAATAACGGGCTACTAATAACTAAGCTAGTACTTAGTTTATTGGATTGGACCAACAAATGGGCAAGCCCATTTAAGGCCCCCATATGGCCAGACATGGTGGGAAACAAGAGGAAAAAGAGCAAGGGGTTAAGTGTAACATTTTTGTTATAACCTCCTATTGAATTGGTCAATTAAGGTGATCAATTATAATAACCACTTACCAAAAGTCTCTCCTCCTTCCCCTCCTCAAAAGCCACGAAATTAAACTCAACCATATGAGTTTTTGGTGTTTTTGATCTCATCTAACCTTATTCTAGTGTAGTTCAAGGCTAGATCGCGTGTTACGGGGTCAAGACTAGCATCGGGTGGTGATCTATGACGTGTAGTGTGTTTCCATCATAGAGGTGATCTATTTTGGTCACTTGGTTTCATAGATGGTTCATGGTGTTGGTGATGGTCTCCATATGATTCTACCGATCACGCTACAAAGGTATAACATGTTGTTGTTTATTATTTGATTGATCATATGACTATATGAGATCCGTGTGGGTGATGTTGTTCCGCTGCGTTTATTTGATTCTTATATATTTTATATTCATACATCACCTATAGTGGTATCACGAGCCATCATATGTGCCATATGATTATCGGGTATGCATAAAAATGGCTAGAACGGGTGTTTTTTGATGATTTTTGAAGTCATGGTTAAAACAGCCCTAGGGCCCCAATTTTTTTCTCATAGGACGACCCTTTAGGGGTCTTATGATCTGCACTTTTTTGTCCCATGGCCACTTGTTATGCATACGCTAATTGGTTACTTGTCGGGTACGTGAAAAATGGCCTAAAACGCGTGTTTTTGATCGGTTTTTGAAACGGTTTTAATTCAGCCCCTAAGGCCATATTTTCTGTGGTTAAATGGTATTTGGAAGGTCCTAATATCAGTGGGTTTTGACCCTTAAGTCATAGGAAACACGTACCTAACGGGGTTTTAATTCTTGTCAATTAATTTCTTCGTTTTCGTTGGCTAACAATTTAATTCTTGTTATTATTTTGTTTTCCATGGCAAATACATGCATGTTTGTCCATGGAGTTAGCCAACACCTTGTTTCATTCATAATATTATGGTATTATTATGCTTATATGCAAAGCCGATGAAAATCTAGACCACTTGTGCATTGAATGGTTGTTTATGTTGTTTAATTTCGTGTTTTGGGGTTTTTGCCATTGTTTCGGCATTTATGTAATTATATTCTTTTGGTTGTAGCCATTGTTTGGGCACTTTTACAGTAGATTAAAAGTAAATTAATTGTATTTTACTTTCAATATAATGTAATCGTGGCTTGGTGGTGAAAGGCGAAAGAGTTAAAGACGTTTTTGCCGAAAAATGATTGCTGGAACACCAGTTGGTAAAACGGAGTTTCCCGGTGACTGGTAAGGTATTTTCGGCTGAAATTTTTTTTGAAGGTACCCAAGACATGGGTCTACAACTTTCTAGTTTTGAGCTAAGCCCGGGGAAGCCTCCTTCATGGACTTTTTGGCCCTCTAACACAGAAATCCTGGAAGGACAGAAACTACTTTTCATGTGCATCATGGGCTTCCAACTTGCTCTTGATTGTCTTGAAGCAAGTGGGAGTCCTCCGTGTGGTTGTGTGGTTGTCCCTAGTTGACTCTTGGTTCTCGTGATGGCTCACGAGACCAAGCATAGGTTTTTTCATCGGTTGAGGCTTTGCATATTGTGGTTGTGTGTTTGTTTTGCTTTTTATATATCTTGTTTCATATGTAAAATTGCAAATAGTTTACTATAAAACTTAAAACGAAACACAAACCATTTTAAAAACTAAGTCTTATGATTTAGTTTTACTAAGTTTTTGAAACTTAAAGTCATTGTTTCTTAAAATAACACCTAAACTTGTTATGTATGTTATTTTATTTATGTATTGTCCAAACTTTATTATCCACGTAGGATTAATATTAGTCATGAAAATGGACAACTCGACACACATAAATTAAAACAATGATTAGAATTAAGTTAAGAAAAGATTTTAACTTGTGCTACGAAGGATGAATGCATGCTTCTTTCGTACACCTTTTGATTCATATCAAAACTTTTACCCGTCAAAATTTAAGTCATGCCGTTCAATATTGAGAACACTTGCAATTACCTTTTGCCTATGCGTGGGACCTAGGTTGAATTGTAACCCAAGGTGACTATTCTCTATGCGTGAGACCTAGATATATACTCGCACGTTCTCAAATTGGATGACTTAATCGAGTTAAGCGGTGAGACCTTGACCCGAGGCAAAGATGGGACTAAACATGCCTACATGACACTAGTTGTTTGACACTAGATGCCATGAGTCCCATAAGGATCTAAGAGTTGCACTTGTAATGCAATTGGTGATCGTCGCCTACCAATTGAATCTACTATTGCTAGCAGATCAACTGATGTGATAGTAGAAGCACAATGTGGATCTAAGCCTTTTACGTAAATTAATTGTTTTAAATTGTAAACATGGGGTAATTAATTCATAAAAGGATACTTATCGAAAATACTAAATAAGAACTTTGAGAATTCAATTAATGAATTAATGCAACACAAATTGTAAACAAAAGTTTGTTCTTTTCTTGTTAAAAGGATCAAACTAAGTCTTCCTTTCCTTGTAAGAAAGAGACTTGTTCCTCTCCTTTTCCTTATGAGGAAAAGCCATAATAGGAATATTTGAATTGTCCTAATTCTAATCAAACTCAAAGCACACATACTCTAGAAATTGTGATGTCTTGTAAAGTCAAAACGGTTAAGTATGTTTGCACATCTTATTCTTTCAAGTTCGTTTTATAACCCTAGTTCCGGTTTTGAAACCTTCAAGAAATATAAGATATTTGGATAACTAGAGAACATGTTTTCTATAGCTACCAAACTAATATGAGTTAAAATAATTAGAAAACAGAAATATCAATAAACCAAAAAGTGGTAAAGGCAATTACTAGCATGATTACCTAGCAATGTGTCTTAACCCGATAAACATGGAGGAACTGCATGCCTAATTTTCAAGTTTAAAATGATGGCTAGCCCATCATCTATATATTAGAATTTGATGCACTTCCTTGAATACCTAAGTACATGTTACTAGTCATAGTAACTCACATTAGCAATAATGTGAAGATATTCAAAGAAAGCAGGAAAGTATCCAATTATCACTCACTCTCCACTGTTGATGTAACACTTTTAATGTTGTCTAATCCAGTGGGAGCTAAATAATTGTATTACTGGTGACGAAACACATGTAATGTTCTCTAATCCAGTGGGAGTTGTAAGCTCTATTAACTTACAAGTTGCCCATCTTATTTCTAGATTGTCTTGAAATAATACATTACTTTCCACATATGAAGCATCATAGTTTTTATGAGAACCATTGCATGAATTTTATTAGATAACTTGTCGCGTTCCTGATGTTGCTTCCTGAAATGTTATCAATAAAATTGTTATGCATGATTCACTATAAAAGCGATAAAGTTCTACATATCTATATTTTGATTTTGACTAAAATCATATGTTATCTGTGACATTGTCATATTTGCTTGCATAATGTTGTGCCATGCACAAGTGGGAGAAATCTTAATTGTGTGCAAGGTACAACATATAACAATATGACTAATGGTTTTTCTGGTTCTACTAGGACTTATACACATAAAATGTATGTTGCCCTAATTAGAAAAAATGTCAAGATAACATGAAAAGCTACTTCAACATATTTGCTGAATTGTTTAGTAAATATGATTATGTCTTCTTGTAAATTCATAATCATGAAGTATGTAATTAACTTGAATTATTATTGAGGCCAATTATTGGCACTCATAATTACTTTAGTTGAATATGTTTAGGTCTCTTGTAAAGACATAAACATCAATTCCTGACGTTAATTTGTTATGTCTTCTTGTTAAAGACATGTACACTTACGACGTATAATAAAATATTTAATGTTTATGTTTTCTAGTTAAAACATACACATGAAGTCATTGACTTGGTCAAAGACTTTAAATATAAAGTATGCAGTAGGCTAAAAATACTATTGATGCCATCTGATATGTCTTGGTTGGCAGATAAGTAAGCCAAAGAGTATAAGTTCATCTAATGAGTTGTGTGATAGTCTCACAACATCTATCCACGTGGAATACCACAATTTTATGGTATGTCCATCATGTATATCATTTGATCTTTGATGACTTAAATTCTTTTACCTCAAAAGCAATCAAGGTTAGAAAATTGGATGTGCCATGCGTACACCCAATATGGTTTCAACCCAGTAGGAATTTAAGACACCATTGTATTATGGAATGGGATGAATCCCATTATGTATTGATTGAAGTTCTGAATTTGTTAAATACCTAAGAGTAAGTAATTAGCAAACTAGAATCAAGAACTAATGATGTATTTTGGATGTCCCACTTGAAAACAATTTCTTGTTATCAAGATGCTGAGTACTTGGAGATTAGTCTCCACTTATAAAAGCAAGTGGGAGCACCTTTAGATCTTGAAGTTATTCAAGAGCTAAATACACAACCTTCTGAGTACACTTGCTAATGTCATACTAAGGTTGAACATGCATATGTTAAACCATAGATTGATATCTCTCATTCATAAATCCGCAAGGATACCCCTAACACCTGAATGATATATTTTTTATATCAATGTTAAGGGACATAAGTTGGAGGATCATAGTGAACCTGCTAACTAAAGAGATGTATTATCAGATCTTGAATCTGATGAATAACTCAAAACTATGAATGTTAAGATGCAGTCCTTTGAAGATAATCACTCATGGAGCTTGATTGATCTCTTACCAATCAGTTAGACTGTGAGGTTTAAAATGAGTTTCTTGTTGAGAATACTCAAAAGGACAAACTTGTACACATATTTAATGCATGCGTAGTAGAAGGAGTTTACTCGCACTCAAGAAATTGATTATGATTAAATCTTCCTACCTACAAACATTAAATGTATAAAGATGATTAATTGTCATACTTGTTTTCATGTAAATGAAATATGACAATAGGATTTTAGAACACTTTTGATTACTTTTGCGAGGACGATGCGTAATCAAAAGGGTTTATGAATCTGTATAATCTTTATTATGTATACAAGACATAAGAATCCAGGTGTGGATTAGATCATGCATCAAGGAGTAGAGATATTAATTTAATCATTAATTTGATTTTGATTAAATAAGATTACTCCCGAGAACTCAGAGTGCAAGTAGGATAAATGAATTTATTTTCTTAAATCTCATATGTTGTTAACATATAAGAAACAATATTCCATCTAAGCTAGACTTTAATCCTTAGCCTGGAATGAAGTTTCAATTAAGGAATTTAGGAAATAAAACATACAACCTTGTTGCATGTGTTTATTAGAATAAACATAAGCGGTTAATAATCTAAACACAATATGACATGTCATTGAGGGGAGTCTCAATAATCAATCTTACATGATGAGATTGAATGCATGAATGGAAACCTTAAGTTTAACTAAAGGATTCATTATGTAAGTCGTATTATGTATTGGATTATTTATATCATTTGCATGAATGCAAGATGAGTTGATAACAACAAATATCTAAGTGAAAGTCATTAGATAATTGTTAAACGAACAACCTAATGGACCTGCAAAGGACCAAAGATTTGTTCAACTGTTTATGGATATTTGAGGAGCTCTGTTATGTTTTCATTCATTGATGCATATATAACAGAGATGATGCTCAACCCTAGTCGTATTAGGATGACATCATGAATGATGACACCTCTAACTAGATGTGCTCAATTAAGAGCATTAATGCATTATACATTAAAAGAATAATAATACTTTACAGTTTAGGAAACTGTTATTATGACTGTCTAAAGTAGGTGTTTTGCTAGCTTCAAATACACTATGGAATGTATTGTTGCAATACTCGTAATGTACTTGATTGCACACATACAAAAGGACAATCATCATTCAAAACATTTTTTGATTTTTGAAACAAGTATTCTCAAAGTTTACTTAGATGACTACTTGTTGTCTTGTACAACAAAATTGATCATGGTGGAAACATCGGATTCTGATCTGTATGTAGTCTTGTGCATATCTGTTTTTAGTATTTGGATAATGGAACTGTAAGCAGTCGTATTATATAATGAATTGATATACCGGGTATTATCGTCTTCATTTATACTACTGTGTTCTATATTCGCATGTTTAATCCATGAATAATTTATTTATTCTAAAATTGTCCATTGCCAGTTGACGCTACGGGAGTATCATCGAATTAAGGCAAATGTGAGCGTGTTGGTGATTTATTTGCCAAACTCATATGTTGTTCATTGTGATGAACATTGGACTGACCCAACCTTCGAGAATTCACTGCATGGATCGGCGTCAATAGTGAATCTCGCAAATGGTTATGTCTCTTATCCTTAGACTTGAGATGCAAGTAGGTCTTGCATGTGCGGAATTTTATTCTTTGATATGGTTAAACGCTGTCCTGAATAAGGTAGTTATAAAAACCATTTTCAGGAGTGATTTAAAACACATGAATGACACGTGCAGTCAAAATAGGATTTGTTCCTCCACATGTCATGGAGTTAGATACTATTGGGCCTCTCGATGAATTGAACAGATGTTTGTATGGCCGTACCCAAATGAGATTAAGATGAATCTTAATTCACTTGGTAATCTTGTTCAATATCTAGATCGAGAAACAGAATAGTTGAACAAATGGAATGACTTTGATTCATGTCTAGTGTTCAACATAGTATCTGTAACAAAAGGAAAGATGACATTAAAACCATTTAAATGAGAAGTTTAAGAAACTACCCTCACATATTTCTAGGGGCATTGGCGTGTTGCTAGACGCTAACCTTTGCTTGTATAATTACTTGATTATTATGACGTCGCAAGTGGGAGCTGTTGGAGTATGCTCGTGTCATAATAAATAATTATATGGCTAGACATATGTGAGCCTATGGGGTCACAAACTTATACACAGAGACACCATTTTATAGATTGTATTTATCGTATTTACAATATATAAACGACTACGTAACTCGGGATCAATAACGGGCTACTAATAACTAAGCTAGTACTTAGTTTATTGGATTGGACCAACAAATGGGCAAGCCCATTTAAGGCCCCCATATGGCCAGACATGGTGGGAAACAAGAGGAAAAAGAGCAAGGGGTTAAGTGTAACATTTTTGTTATAACCTCCTATTGAATTGGTCAATTAAGGTGATCAATTATAATAACCACTTACCAAAAGTCTCTCCTCCTTCCCCTCCTCAAAAGCCACGAAATTAAACTCAACCATATGAGTTTTTGGTGTTTTTGATCTCATCTAACCTTATTCTAGTGTAGTTCAAGGCTAGATCGCGTGTTACGGGGTCAAGACTAGCATCGGGTGGTGATCTATGACGTGTAGTGTGTTTCCATCATAGAGGTGATCTATTTTGGTCACTTGGTTTCATAGATGGTTCATGGTGTTGGTGATGGTCTCCATATGATTCTACCGATCACGCTACGAAGGTATAACATGTTGTTGTTTATTATTTGATTGATCATATGGCTATATGAGATCCGTGTGGGTGATGTTGTTCCGCTGCGTTTATTTGATTCTTATATATTTTATATTCAGACATCACCTATACTTCAATGCATAAAAAATACACGTCGGGTGACGTACAATCTCTTCGACCCCTTTCCTTTTAAGCTAATTATAGTTGACCATTCTCATTTGACCCGTTGTAAAAAAAGTCAACCCGCCCACTGTATTTTCCAAACTCAAGTGAAAACAAACAAAAAACGAACCAATATAACAGAAAGAGTCGTAACCTCATTTTTAAGCCAATGAAAGGAAGCCCATATCATCCAAAACTTAGGACCTTGTGGAATGGCAAATAAGCGTGAAGGTTTATTACCAGGTTCCCTGATTCCCTATCAATAATTAGGACAAATGGTATCTTGCAAACTTCATTATCATTAGCACTCAAAATCATCCAATGTTCTTCAGTGCATAATCATGAAAGTTTTCAATCCCGAATATATCTAATTATCTAAAAATACTTCACGTTCCATATCATGAAAAGCAAATTTATTCCTCAATTGACTTTAATGGACACCAATAAGAAGGAATCAAAGTAGTTGACCAAACATCCAATTAGCTCAACTTCCAATGATTGAAGCTATATCCAGGGTGTTTGGGGTTCATTATTAAAACAACTTATCTATCTATCCCCTTTAAGCAATTGCTTATTTAAAACTGCTCATTCCACTTAGAAATTATCATATAATAAGTAGTTTGGATAAGTCATCCTAGATATTTTCATAAAAACACATCTGTATCAAAACGCAATAAGCATAAGCATGATTAATAAACAATCCCAAACAACTGCTTATCCATCTATCTACCTTCGAGCAACTGCTTATTCCACTTAGAAATGATCATATATGCAGTACTGCTAAGCAATCCTAAACATCCTTAAGACTACTCATCCACTATATCAAAACGCTATAAGCTTAAGCACAACTAATAAGCAATCCCAAACACCACTGAAGATCATATTCTATGGAAAACTGAGAACTCACCAATATTGACACCAAAATCTTAATTCACCATTTTCAACACCATGTTTCTCAAGTGTTTTAAAACACTCAAAAGCCGGATAAGCATATCCAAGAATCAACCTACATCCATAACCAAACACCACCAAATCACTCAAAATTTGACTTGCACCAAAACAGTAAAACAAAATAGAAGTAACTTACACAAGACTATTTGTGATTAGCTCTCCTAACATCTCTACCAATCTTCCACTTTTGCTGCCAAAATTATGAGCTAAATTCACTGTAAAGATTATAAAATCATCATTAGATTTCATAAAATAAAAACTAGTACAAAAAATTTATTCAAATATAACTCCATTTCATCAAAAGTAAGAAAAAAAAAGATTAAAGATCAATACAGTCAACAGAGAATAATTCTTATTAAAATTAGATCTTTATATAAAGCAATAACCTTTAAAACACCCAAAAACCTTATTAGAATCAATTTGAATCATGATCAACATTTCAACAAAAATGAAACCAATTACTGTATTAATGGGTTTTAAGTATAGTATTTAGTGTTCCTGGCCATAGCCACAGATCGAACAAAAAATTAACAATATTAAACTAAAAATAAACAATATTTATTGTAGAGTCTAAATTGAATCGAAAATCAATTAGATTGGGATTTCAATCGAAACCCTAAAAATGAATATATGCCATACTTACAAAATTGACGGTGTGGATATGGGATTGAATTGGTTTTTGAATTATTTGCACTATGTGGTGTTTTGAATCGGTATTATGAAATTTATAGAATATGATGAAGATGAAGCGTATAGAAGAATTCTTGTGTCATTAATTGCCCAATTGAAATCGCCGATTTCATTGCTTCAGTTTTGCAAAGGAAGGGTAAAATGGGCATTGACTGAAATTTCAGTTTTCCACATTTCACTTTTCATCTTTGACTATTTTTTTCATTATAAGTAGTATAGATAAGTTTGACTATTTTGACTTGACCAACTAGAGAAGAGGGTGTAAAAGTATGATAAAGTCGGAATAACAATGAGCCTCACATTCCTTTTTTTTCTTAGAGCACACGGTAAGATAACTCACGAAGGTGAGTTATAGTTTAACGCACCAAATTATCATATCGTCTCCTCAACTTAAAGCTGAGTTAACGTACTAAGTTAACTTCTTAACGTGGCGTTAGGGGTGTTGCTTTTTGGTGAGTTATGGGATAACTCAGAAAGTTATTATACCGCCCCGTGAGTTATAGGATAACTCATTTTTTATTTTATTTTTTTTATTTATTTATTTTTTTTTTAAGAAGAAAAAAATGGGCCTCAAAAAACCCTTCTGCCTTTCGAATATCCCTTCCTACTTCTTCATGCTATCCCTGTGTCTGAGGTCGAGCAGCTACGCTCTCGTTGGTCGAGGTTAGATCCTCGTGGCCCCATTTCGCCTTACCAACCCCAAGAAAACTCCGAATACAGGGCAAAGGAAAGGGAAAAAACAGATAAGGAAGGGGAAAAACAGATAAGGAAGGGGAATATTGAGTTAAGGTGAGTTATTGTACCGTATATTTTTTTGTGAGTTAAAGTGAAAAGTTTAAATCTGATGTGGCGCTGACGTGACAGTGCGTTAAAGGATAACTCGGGGTCATCTTACCGTATGCTCTTATCATATGGCTATATGCTTTGTCTCTTGACTTTCTTCTTATTTGATGCACTTTGAATACGACTCTGCACCTAATTAAAAGGCTAACTAACAACTCTGATGATCAATATTCCAATATTCTTTTGAAAGTGTATATCTAA
The DNA here is from genome assembly GCA_030686995.1 of Artemisia argyi. Lineage (NCBI taxonomy): Eukaryota > Viridiplantae > Streptophyta > Magnoliopsida > Asterales > Asteraceae > Artemisia > Artemisia argyi. The sequence continues at coordinate 172,352,778 of CM060697.1, forward strand.
ATTAAAATAGAGCAGGTTTGAATTTTATTGGCATTTTTGGAATTGACTAATCAGCATTTTTTTAATGGACTATATATATATATATATATATATATATATATATATATATATATATATATATATATATATATATCATGTTTGTTCAATTTGGATTTTATAATATTGAACTAGTTGCATTTTATGATATAGGTAGTTGTTCTAGATCAACCTGATTTATTTAAACTAAAACGATTTGATGCACAAACGAAATGTGTTTACAATGATTTGCTAAAATAGATTCACGTTATATATGTATGCATGTGTAAGTGACTGGTATACGTGAGTACGTGAGTGGGTTGTATTGTGACTTGTGAGTAAAAAAGGAGTAAAGTGTATGTGGCTCTTGGGTTATAGAAGAGATGATGCTAAGAAAGGAGAGCGAATCATCTTTCATTTTAGTCTAAACTCCAAACCATTGTGGCATTGGTGAATAGGCTGCACTCATTAATCGATTTTTTTTTTTTTTAAATAATCATGCATTAAAAAAATAAAAATAAATAAATAAATAAATAAAAAGCCCCTTGTATCATTCCAACTAAAATCCCAAATACTTCATTCTTGATTAAACCTTTGAGCTTGATTATCTTCTTAATTCTATTTTGGATAAGTCATGAAATCTTCACTACGAAGAAACTAATAACACACACACCTTACACACAATGACACGTGTGGAATCAGATTGGTAAATATGGCATTGTTCAACTTGTATAGCCGGCCTCCTTAACGAACGAAGTCATTGTTCAACTTTATAGCCAGCCTCCTTAATGAACGGGGCCCACTGTTGTTGATTGGATAACAAGTTACTATCACCTGTTTTTGATTTGTGGATCATACCATGTAACTGACAAGTTTTTCAAGATGCAATTTGAAAATTAGAAAATATAATTCCGGAGGGATAGTCATCCCATGTTTATTCTTGGTTTTGTAAATGTTTATATTTATTTAAATACCAAATATTGGAAAAAAGAATAAACCAAAGCTAAGTTAGCGTCGCATCATTTTAAACGAGTTATGAACCTATAAACTGTAAAACACCTAAGAAAATGATAATTTCGAAGTTCCAAATTACAAATCAGATATCCTCAAAAAGAAAATAACGTAATAAGGAAATAAAAACATTATTATGGCTGAGATGCTAAAATGGAGAAGTGGATTTCCACTTAAAACTTTTTGGTTTGGGTCTTTGGGGATCAATGGATGATGAATACAACCTACCCTTTACTTACTCAATGTGATAGGCCACTTAAGTAAAAAACTGCTCCGATTAACAAATAACGGTAAAAGTATCATTACACACACCAATTGATGCTATTAACCTTGGTTAAAACCATCTACTGTTCAGAAATGAATTATTATTATTATTATTTTTGAACAAAGTTCAGAAATGAATTAAAGAACAAAAGTTGAATGTCATAGTTTTTGTACACAATATATAGCATAACGCAGCTTGCATTTTATTATTTCAAAAATATCAATAAATTACTTCTTGGTGCCTTTTGTTTATAAATTTTTTTCTTGAAACGTAATTACCACATGAAATTCAAGACAGACACAACGGAAAAGACAAAGAAAGGTCATGATGTTCCAAAAAAGTAACACTATATTGTTTAGGAAATATTCCAAAAAGAAAAACATAACATATGTTAAGATTGAGAGAATGGGTTAAAAGAAGTACATAAAAGAAAAACCTTAATCAAAGTATAATAAGAAGTTAAGAACCATTGTTGTGCAAGAAAAAATAGGTTTGTTGGATGTAAGATTAGCAAAATGTTATGCAAAAGTAATTGTTTTTCTTCATACGTGGTTGTGTATATAGGTGACGCAACTTGATATTTTTCTAATGTACCTATAATATCACCACTTGGCCCTTCACTCATCATCATTGTTTACGTCATTAGGTTCGTCGTCACCTAATGAACACATAAATTGACATTCGGTGTCATTTCATGTTAGTGCTTGTACCTTTTTTGAAGTCTGAACGAAAAAAAGATAAATTGAAAAAATGTGTTGATTATTTATGCAAAAAAATAATTGATAGGTGAATATTTCAAACAACCCATATTCAACTATTAACCAATCATGTTATTTTTAAGCAATCATCAACTAAAAGAACGATAACAATTTGCCAATCAATCCGATCATATCATAGTTATTTAGTAATCTGCCTAATGTCAAAATTGGTTAAACCAATTGCAAACCAAAAATAGACCAAACAATATAAGAATGCAAATTGACCCGCTTGAACACCAAACACAAACAATTAATGTGATCCAAAAAGCATACTACCAGGTATGTTTGTCACATAAGAATGTAAGATTATTCTTATTAAAGAAAATAATAAAAATAATAATAATAACCTTTGTTTGAATTTTATAAAAATAATCTTTTATAATCACTTAAATTCAAATGCTTCTTCATATAGCTTATAATATTAATATTTATTTTTCCGCTCTATCTTCATTTTCATTTACAGCTCTAGCAAAGTTATTTTTGCTAAACATCCTATTAATGTGGTTTTACTTTCAAGTTTACACACAACTAATTCGTGCTTACGCTCACTTTTGTAACAACTCAATTAGTAATCTTGTTTCTCTTTACACTAATCACTTGTAGCTGCTTACAAGCTCCACCCAACATGCTTTGCAGAGTATAAGGCTACCCTCAGTAAGGAGGGTCAATCCTTCTCATTTTTTCTGTCACGTTAGATTTCTCTCTCAAGCGATTGGGTGCTCCAGTAAGGACGACATACACTTCAAAAAACATACCCCGCAAAAATACCTTTTTCTACAAAAATAATAATAATAATAAAAAAAAAAAACGACCTTGTACACGACCTTTATCTCTCCACAACAAAAGTCGATTGACTCCCACAATAAGAGGATCGAGTAAAGATGGATCAATTCAGCCGAATAATTAAGTTGGTTCGTCCACTAAATTAAAACATCTTTGGCCCGCATGGACCACATCTTTGATTCTTAATACAATGCATATATATCCTTGTCTAGTACTCCTCTCAACAAGTACAGCCAAACTCGAAAAATTGTCTTTAAGACGCAGAAATACACTTGTAGATCAATCAATACCTTAATCATTTATGGGACTAAGTCGCTAAACTAACTATTGGCATAAGACATTGATTTTAAGGCTAGTAAGAGTCCAAATTAAGCTAATGGTTTGATAAAATTAATAAAGCTGGTTGTTATGTTTATGTACTACGAATTGCAAGATAGTCAGATGTACTTTATGATATCTGTGCTGGTTCTAAATTTTAAAATAATTTATAAATTCAATCCCAAAGTGACAGGCGCACGAGCAAAGTTAATATATAATGGTTTTTGAAAATGATTGTATGCAGTTACATTTTGTGATTTTAAAATCTTCTAGAGAATTGTTATATTGTTCAATAAGTTATTCGGCTGGTCCAGAATAAAAATAGAAAGAGATGGAAACAAACAACTTAATTATTCTTAAGAAAATCGATCTATAGATAAGAAAGTGAAAAAAAGAAAAAAGAAAAAATAAAATAATAAATACAAATAATGCTCTTAATTTCAACAAAGATCAAAACCTTAGCGGCTTAGCACATAAGGTGAGACAGAACCCGTAACTTATTGTGCGAAAATAACTACGGAACTGATAGCTTGCAGATTAAGTTCATACTGTTTTCATTTCCTGAAGCAACCAAAGCATCCTCCAAGTCGTCATCGACACAAATTAGTATCAAGTCATTGTCTTCGTCCCAATATTTCAGACCAATCATTTCCTCCTTCAAACCGAAACTTTTTGCCACTTTGGGTAAAAGGTCAAAAGACCCGGTAAATATATTACTCCAAAAAACATTTAAGAACAACGGATATGAGTGAATCCCATATCTCAGCCCGTTAGATAGGCGAAAAGCTTACATAACAAGATACTTCCTATTTTCTAGACAAGAAAAAAAACCACTACCACATCATATAGAAAAAAAAACTCGGACAAAAATAACTACTTCCTACGACCTTGGAGATTAAAGCCATAAATGGCATTAAGAGCATCCAATTCCCCTGGAAGATCATGAATTTGCTTCGAGTAATCATCATAGTCATCAAACTCATCTTCACGCTCTTGACTTCTACCAAAAAGATTCGCAGATTCGTCGAACGTGTTAAGGACCTCCTCCTCCTCACTATCAGAAACCACAATCTCACCCACCTTGGAAAATGGGTTAGCCCTCTTAGTGACAGAGGCAGATGGAACAGGATGACCATCCTCATCCACAAGAGTACCTTTCCCTTCAATAAGAATCTTCTCAAACTTACTAATTTTATCAACTAAAGGAGTAGAACCAACTTCCTTAGTTCCCATTGAATCACTCACAAGTGGTTCTTGTGATGTAGCACCAGTCTTAACCGACTTATCCACATTAACTTCCATTGAACTGCCAGTATCCACATCCATGCAGGTGTCATAAGTAGGAATACCAAACGTATCCGTATCATCCATATTAAGCGCATCAAATTGGTTAGATGTAGAGATCGTTGTTCCACTCGTACTAGCCACATCAGAAGTCTTCTTCTTACCATCATTAACTTTCTTGGGCACAGTAGGAGTCTTCTTTGGCTGATATTCAAAATGCTTACCCACAACAGGTTTAGTAAAACCTCAACGACCCGTATTCGAGACAGCTTGCTTACCCTTCTTCTTATTGTTAACAGTCTTAAAACCATCATTAACATTCTTAGAAGGTTGAGCAGTCGGTATCACACCCTTAGGACAATCCACCAAAACATGTCCAAACACCTTGCATTTATCACAGCGAGGCGGTTTCCACTCATATTCCACACGGATCTTCTCAATAGTCGCACCCGAACCGTCAAGTAAAGGAATCTCAACAGTAAGGCTGTCCCTAAGTACCTCATCCGACTTCACTTCAATCATACATCTAGCAAAACTACTCCTACCCCAAGATTCTTTGCACATCTGACTAGTAAAGGCATCCAATCTCTTGGGAGTCCCAATCAAAGTAGCAAGCAAACTAAGACCATCATCAGAAAACATCGCTAAAGGAACATCATGAAATTTAACCCACACCGGAATGTGAGTTAAATCCTCTTTCAGCAAATTGGTATTCAAAGTCCAAGGTTTAAGAATAATAGGAACATTACGGATCAACCATGGACCATTATCAAGCACATCATCAACACCTTTCTTCGAAGTAAACTTGAAGAAGAAGAACCCCTTAGCGTTCATCATTACCTTTTGTAACCCATACTTAGCCCACGCATTGCGAACAAAATAATCCACAACAGGAAAAGCAAGACGATGACCAAGAAAATATCCATAGAGTGTATGCTCAAACCTCATGTTCACCTCTTCCACTACTTTCATTGGGACTGAAAGGTCAACATTATCCTTCTTTTTGCTGCATTCTAATCTCCGAAAATTAGACACGTTCTTATGAGATTTGTTAGAAGCAACACCCGCATAAGAACCCGACTTCACTCCATTACCACTAGTAGAATCAACCTTGGGTGCATTAGGAGGAGGCCCACTACCACTCGAATTGTTCAACTCAGAAGATGAAGCCATATTGGCAATATCACTATCAATTTTAGACATTGCTTCATCAAACTTCTTATTCGCATTAGCAATTAATAGCTCCACATTAGGTTGTATTGAACCATGAGAGGACTGCTCCAAATCATCCAAAACAACCTTATCGTTACCCTTGTTCACATTAACATCCACCACATCAACATCAACCATTGGAACACTAGCATCCTTCTTACCAATCTTAGGACTCAAAAAACCCCTCTCCATCACCCACCACCACGTACACAACGCAACAAATAATCAACCAGCAGCAATCATGCAATACGAAAAAATAAGAGAAAACCCTAATCTAAGCGATTAGGGTTTAAAGCAATAGAAACCAAATCACTAACCTCCCACCATATGAAGATCGATTAGTAAAGGATTAGATTTAAAAGAAATCGATCGATCAAGTAATAAACCAACTCAGACCCTCTCGACACCCTAAAGAACCCTAAATTATGATCCAAGCAATCGATGAAGATTGATTGGTGTGATAAAAACGATTAGGGATAGGAACGATTTAGGGTTGTATGGGAATCGTAGATCGCCAAAATCGCCAATGGGTTTAGAACGGTCGAATATTTCAACTTTTTGCCACTTTGTATTTCAGCATCGATGGTCCCAATGAAATAGGAAACCAGAACCATTTGATATCTTCTCCATAAGTCACCTTAACGTTCACCATTGTATCTGAGCCTCTTTTACGCTTTCTACCTTGCTTCAAAGAGCTGCTTGTAAATGTAGTACTTGCGTTGGTGGAAGAGCACTCGTCTGGGACATCGGCATAGTCGGTCCTAGCAATATCTGCTACATCACTAAAGGTATCCATCATGTATGACGATGTTTTGAAAGTATCTGGTTCTTTATTTACACCTAGATCCATAGATGGTCCAAAAATTTCAATGGATGACCTCTCAGCCAGTTCAAATCCAGAAGCAGCTTCAAAGTTTTGCTTCAGCATTTGGACCAAGTTCAATAAGTGTTTGGTGTTTTTCATGTGGGATGGAAGAAAAAATTCTAAAACATAGTCATCATTAGTTTTGTCACTATGAAAGGAGATTAAAAAGCAGCTAGTTAACCTATTCATGCGTGCATAGTGGACCAAAGGGTATTCTTCTTCACTGAGTTTGGTCACATCTTCACAAAAGCATGAACCACCGGAGAACAAAGCTCGACCAACAGGGCTATGAGACTTGTCCAAGTGCTGTTTCCTACATGCTTGCCGAAAAGACCACAAGCCCAAGTCTTTAACATAAAATGGTAAAGCAGTTGTTGACATGCAGACTTTTCCAAGGCATTTAGTATCAAAACTGTCGCATCTTTTCCTTAAAATTTGTTCATGGGAAGAAAAAGTACTGAGTGGCGACATAGCCCATGTTTGAGCTAGAGGTATATTTTGAGCATCACACACAATTTTCATGATACTGAATATATCATCCAACTCATTCTTTCTAGGTTCAAAGGGAACCTGTATATAAAAGACATATCCCACATGAGAATTTCAACCAAAACAAGATTAAAAAAATAAAGGACAAAAGACTAGGAGTAAAACTTTAGATTATACTAGTATATAAAAAACAACATCTCACATTTTAGTCTACAAGTTGAAAACATTTTGGAAATTAGTAGCTACCGAATATACCGTAAACTAGAATAATGCAATACTCAACATGTTTCTACATTAGCAAATTGAAAAGATTAATACCTTTAAAGCCTTCTCAAATTGTTGAACCTCGTAAGCAAAACTGGGATATTTTGAATAAGTCAACAGTTCAAGCACACCAATACATGACCTTGTAGCTGTATCCAAAACTGGTAAAGCCAAATATCCATGGAGATTGCAACGAGCCGCACACTCTTGTTGTGGAAAAAGTTTTGGCAAGTAATAATTAGTTACGTCTGAAGTCCACTCTGCCATTCCTTTTTTGAATACTCGAGCAGGAGGACTAAGGTCTTCTTCTGCTTCATGATCCTTATCAACAACATAAGCATTGCGCTCAGAGTCCTTCCGATAGGAAAGAAAATCTTCATTAATAGCACCAAGACCGTATGGTTGATCTATAGTTGTAAGTTCTTGGTGCTTCCCAACATCATGAGGCCGCCAAAACTGAACAAGAACACGATCCTCGCGGAAAGTTAACAACTTTAGTGCAGCTTTAATCTTGTCATATACAATCTGATTATGCGGGTCCATATCACCATCCGTCAGCTCAAAACCTATGAGTTAGACAAACGGTGAACCACATCAGAATTACATATCATATAGCAAAACCAAATTACATAACTAGAAAATAAAAATAGTTATAAAACGTACAACTAGTGGTTGCGGATTGAGACGGATCAGATTGAGAAAGCTCATCAGCTTTTTCAGTAACCCAAAGTGGCGCCATACATCTCGCATCCCCCGAGAATGAAACTGAAGGGTGTTCTAAAGAGATATTGTTACTCAACATATCATTTTTCAAAACCATTTCAGAACCAGAACAAGAACCAAACCCTATACCTAAACCTGAATATTTGCCTCTATTTAAAGATTCAACAGACTGAAGCTGTGAAAACAAGTCCACTGAAGAAAGAAGGCAAATGTGAGATATTATGAATGTATTTCAAAGCATTCTCTTTATATAGGAAGAGACAGATCCAACCATTGATGCCACGTCCACGATGCATTTTTTAATTGTTCTCGTTAATATTTAATGCCACTTTTATGAGAGGTTGTTGGGGTGCCATTTTATTGTTGTACTATACCTTTGTTTGTTGTGGTCATACATCGTTGTTGTCTTTTAAAAATAAAAAAGATTAATATTAAATTAGGTTATTATAAGGCACGCGTGCACGACATGCCTATTGCTTATTGACTTTTGTAATATATAGCTAAAAAGGAAAATTAAAGGTATCATGCAATTAGAAATCACCGTTAAATATATCGTTACTACTATTATTATATGTGGAATGTTATTATCTTATTAAATCTAGAAGTAATCACCATAATGAATATATATATATATATATATATATATATATATATATATATATATATATATATATATATATATATATATATATATAATGTGGTTTATGGACAAACAAATTCACAATTTCCTTCACAGAGAGTCACGTAATGACATGTTAGTGCAGCGAATTGGCTACGCATTTGGTGCAGCTAGCTACCCATTAACCTTTCTATGTACCGAATTTTTGTTGATTTAATGTTTTAACATCTTAGCTTATTATGTCGTTGACTCGTTGTTATTTGGATCGGTCATATTTTAATCCAGATTTATTTTTCTTTAAGTTGTTATCAAATCCTTCGATTTCTAAAGCTAAAACTATATTATTAGTATCGTAATCATAGTTTAATACTATATATTTGATCTACTATCATATACTTGCAATATAAAATTGTGTAGTTCTTTGACCGACTAACTTGAGTTATATAACCTTTGATCATATACCTTTGAATACAACTTATATAATGCAGTAATGCTTTTCGGTAACATCCACACAAACTAAACTTCTACTATGAAACAAGTGTGTTTGATTTTTTTGGGGGTAACAACTGTGTTTGATTTACATTTTATAATTTATACACAATCAAGAATTCTATTAGATAACATGTGTATAATAATACATGTTAACGACTCATTCCGTCCTAAGTAAATAGTCTACCTATCTTTTTTGACATGTCTCAATTTATTTCCCCGCTATTAAAAATAGATTAAAAAATTTGATTAACATTTGGTTGAAATTAATATTAAAAAAAAAAAAAAAAAAAAAAAAAAAAAAAAAAAAAGAGAGAGATTAATTAATTAGTTAAGGTTAAGAGTTGAGATCTATAAAAAAACTACTAGTATATAAAGTACATATAATCAAATCTCAACCATCCATTCCCCCTCCATCTAATGGCTTAGATTAAACAAAAAAAATACAAAGAAGGGCAAGGTAGTAATTTAGAAATCACAATTAAAAAAAAAAAAAAAAACCTACTCCCTATTTATAACAATCTCTAGTTTCTCTCATCCAAACCAAAAAAATCATCAACCCAGATCTGAGATCCATAATCTCGCCGGAAAAATCATCCAATAGCCGGATTAATCATCCAATCTCCGGATTAATCATGAACCCGTCGGGTTCATCAAAAACGCCGCCGGAATGTTCATCAAATAAATCTCAAACATCATTAACCCAGTCGGAATGTTCAATTAACAAATCGGAAGTATCATCAACCCAGTCCGAAATCATACAAAACACCACCACCTCCATTGGAATCATGAATCCAACGAATTCATACAAAACACAACGACCTCCATCGGAATCATCAACAATACCGCCGGAATGTACAATTAACAGATCGGAATCATCAACAAACCCGCCGAATTCTGCAATAAACACGCCAGAAGATGATTTAGAACAAGATAAAAATATACATGGTAAAAATCCCTTAGAATTCTCAATTTTTTAATGATATTAAAAATGTGTAAATCCCATGGGATTCATAATGAATCCTATGGGATTCTAATATTTAATGTTATGAGAAGTCTAAAATCCCATAGGTTTTGTTTTAATGAATCCTAATAGTGATTCCCAATAAATACCATGGGATTCACTGTTTATTCAGCAGGAATCCCATAAGATTCACAATGAATCCCATGGGATTCATTGTTGATTCATTATGACATACACAAGTAAATACCATGGGATTCGTTAAGAAACTCATGGGAATAATAAAGAATCCCATGGGATTCAGAAAGAATCCCATTGGATTCAGAAAGAATCCCATTCTTTATTAATCCCATGGGATTCAGAAAGAATCCAATGGGATTCATTATTAATCCCATTGGATTCTTTATTAATTCCATGGCATTCGTTAAGAATCCCATGGGATTCTTTAAGATCCCATGAGATTCTTTATTAATCCCATGGGATTCTTCATGAATCCCATGAGATTCATTGTTTGAAGAATTCTTAATCCCTTTGAGATTCTGCTTTTCATATACAGATTCTATGAAATCACCAAGACCACGTTAAGCCCTTAACGTGCGTTAACAAGGGACAAAGCAAAAAAATAAAAATAAAAATAAAGAAAAAGAAAAAATCATCACACCCCTCTTTAACGGGGTTGAATTGAAAATAATAATTTAGGTGAAGGTGAGTTATAGGTGAGTTATGCTACCGGGGTGGAAAGTCAAGAGTTAAGGTTAAAGGGTAAAAGCTGATGTGGCGCTGACGTGGCAGTGAGTTAAGTTTTAACCTTACGTCACGTTACCGCATGCTCTAAGAGAAATATTGTTTCACATTTTTTAATTTGTTAACAAAATAATGTATGACAGATGAAAGATAAAATTAGAATCAAATGAAAAATAAAATTGAAATGAGAAAAGTGAGAAAAAATCACGCACGCATATGTCAAATTGATAGGGACGAGATTCGGGATCAAGATATGAATATAGAATGATATTAGTGCTTGTAGGAGTAAGGGTACTGGTAGTAGAAGTAAGGGTACTAAACATAAGTAACCTTACTCTAAAACATACTAAGGTTACTCTTTAACATAAGAATATCCTAAAGTAAGTCTATCCAAGCCTAAGTAACCTTACTAGTGTTTCCTACTTGGTTTTATTTGAGTCGTTAATTTTTATTTTAGCTTCTTTATTTTGGTGGTTCTAAAATAATTAAGTTATCCTGTTTTACAAGAATAGTTTTCCTATGAATATATGGCTCTTATCATTTTTGATATATTTTAATCATTGATTATTAATAAACTTGTGTTTTAAGAGTTAATCTCTTGTTTGGGTTTTATTCCCGGAAGGTGCGCCTTAGTTATTTACCATTGAATTAGGGTTTATCTAAATACTCTTTCACGCGTCCTGCGTCAGTTGGCATCAGAGACACGTTGTATCCTGGTGGTAATTGGTGTAGAAGTTTCTACTTCAATTAAGGTCTAGAGCTTGTTGGAATCCTAGATGATGAATGGTGTAGAAGATTCAAAAACCCATAATGTTGGTGGGGTATGGTCTGGAGAGTACATGGATCATGGTTTTACCAAATCCTTGAAAGAACTTGACAGGTGTTACACTATGATAGAAGAACTACATTCCGTGATCGTAGGTGGGGCATTAATCTACAAGAATCACGAAGGTAGCAATTATGGAGGTTCAAGAATTCGTCCAACCTTAGGCGGATCTATTTACAACCGTAGGTGCAACCAATCCCCGTTCAACAATAGGTGGGTTGATGAATGGGAGGAAAGAATGAAGCTGGATGATCGATTGATAGTTGTTGCATAAATAATTTGGTTTCAAGAAAATTGGTAGACTTCTTAAAATTACCAATGGATGTTTTTCCAATTGAATGTTACCAAGTTTGTAGGGTTCCGGTAACTATCATGAAATTTTATAAAGTAGAGGTACTTTGTATTGTGGATGATTTTGATAAGTGCCATATTTTGTTTGGAAAGCCTTGGCAATGTAAGGTAAAGGGTAAGTATGATCTTCAACAAAATCTTTACTTTTTCTCATGGGAAGGAATGAGAATTCCCATTGTTCCATCCAAGGTAAAATCACAATTACCAAAACTCGAGGTTAAAAGGAAAGAAAAGATTTCGAATGATAAATTTGTTGAAGAATATGCTGAGAAAGTCCAAGAATCTAAAGTCACGTGACAACATGAAGACAAGATTTCAACTTTAGTATTTGAAACAACAAATAAAGTTGGCACCTTGAAGACTTATGAAGAAGAAGTTATGGGTTTTAATGGTGATGAAGATGTGAAGAATTTTGATGGTGAGCTCAGCATGGATTCCAAAGGCATCAAAGACTTAAAGGTTTGTGATTTTGATTATGTGTTAAATTTAAATATGATTATGACAAGTCCAATGAAGTTTTCAATGGTAAGCATCGACGATGATTTTATTGCAATTGAAGATTTGGTGATCATTGATAAGGAGTTTATAACTCGATGCTTTAATTCAGGGGTTGATCATTTGGAGTGTGGTAGATATGTAAAGAAACATAAAGAGAGTACTCGGAGTTAATGTGAAACGCAAATCTACCCAAATATGGTTCATCATGAGAGGTTGTTCGAGGTAGATGAAGCCCTTAACAGTGAGAACTCGAGGGCGAGTTCTTTTTAAGTGAGGGGGAATGATAGGGATGAGATTCGTGATCAAGACACGAATATTGAATGATATTAGTGGTTGTAGGAGTAAGGGTAATGGTAGTAGAAGTAAGGATACTAAACATAAGTAACCTTACTCTAAAACATACTGATGTTACTCTTCAATATAAGAATATCCTAAAGTAACTCTACTCCAAGACTAAGTAACCTTACTCGTGTTTCTTACTAGGTTTTATTTAAGTCGTTACTTTTTATTTTAGTTTCTTCTTTTTGTTGGTTCTAGAATAATTAACTTATCTTGTTTTACAATATTAGTTTTCCTATAAATATAGGGCTCTTATCATTGTAGTTGATATCTTTTGATAATTGATTATTAATAAACTTGTGGTTTAAGAGTTCTTGTTTGGGTTTTATTCCCACAAGGTGCGCCTTAGCCCTTAGTTACCACCGTTGGATTAGGGTTTATATAAATTCGTTTCCGTGCAACCTGCGTTACAAATGTATCTAAAAGATAGATGCATCATTTTTAAAAAAGTTTCCTCTTATTTTATGTAAATGGCTAAAAATATTTTTCATCTTTCTCATTTTATTTTTCACTCTACCTTCTCAACAAAATACAACTAAAAGGCTGAAAACCGCCCAAAAGAAACACACGAGCCATCTGCTTTTTTTTTTTTTTTTTTTTTTTTTTTTTTTTTTTTTTTTTTAAATATAAACGATAAATGGTTAATAACAACTTGTCAACTCCACATGATTTATAAGATTATCTTTACTTTATGTCCGTGGAACATGTTTATAAGTACGTGGAGTCACTTAAGATGAACTTAAAACTTACCAATTGCCGCTATTGTTCCAATTCCAAGGCCACAAAGGCTTATAAAAGTTGCTATTTTCAGGCCATTTGGTTGGTTTTGATAGTGGAAAATTAAGTGGGTTCCGCTATTATTTATTCAAAAACATTTATGTGACGCATGCTTTAAGAACCGAGTGTGGCCATTTATAAGTGGACAAGAAATCGACGTGATATAAAGCTAGACACAATAAGGAGAGTCAATCCCTTCCTTTTCTCTGCCACATCAGCTTTCTCTCTGTAGCGACCTGCAGACGATTCAGTGCCCCCTGTAAGGGCGACCAAGTTCATTTAAAAAAAAAACATTTGTAAAGAAAGAAATAATGAACTGTTATCATAATAGGGAATAGTGAGCCGCATGATTTCTTTTCAATTCTATGTAGTTTTTAAAACCGGTTGTGGAAAACCGTAGTAAATTGTGGAAAACCGTAGTAAAAGACCTCGATTCTGATTCTAATTCTAATTCTACATGTATTTTTTAAAGCGGTCCAAACCGTTATAAATAATCTATTAACCATTTTAAAAAGTTATTTTTGTACTAGTCGCATTTTGTTTTTCACTGCTAACATTTATTCCAAGGGTAATATGCATCAAAAAGGAAAAAAAAAAAAAAAAAGAAAAAAAAAAAGAAAAGAAATTGTACTCGGTCGAGCCTGCGACTCATTTCATTTTTTTTCCACCCTCAAATCGGTCGCGACAGAGTATGCACAACAAGGCCGACCGACTTCGACCTACACGACCGAGTCGGTCGTGGTCCTTACTATGTCCGGCCTAATCTGGCAATGCTAAGGATTTACAAGATTGACAGATCCATGAGCTTCTCCAATGAATATATACATGAGATATCGTGTCTCTGACTGAATCACTTGAAGCACAAAAACTAGAAAAAAAAGGAGAGTATCCCACATCACAAAATGGTTTAGAGCCAGAAAAACAAGATATGCAATGGAAGTTTACTTTAAGATTGACAGATCAATCGATCAGTTCATCAAATCAGTGAAAACTTTAAGATTGACATTATCTGTCCCTGTCTACACGTGGGTTCAAATTTTTCTTATTCAACTGGACTTTTATCTCTAGTTCTCTATACTCTTAAGCAGAGACGGACCCAGGATTTTTGAAAGGGTGTTGCACAAATTTTTTTTTATGATCATGAGTACTAAAGTTGCCCGATAAAGAATTTATTTGGTAAAATTGGGTGTTGCACAAGCAAAAAAAAACAAATTTTATAAAAAATTTACATTTCGTGTCCTAAAATTGGGTGTGGCCCGTGCCACACCCGGCTCCCATGTAGGTCCGTCCCTGCTCTTAAGTCTCAACCACTAACTTCCCCATCATGGCGTCATTTAAGTTGTAAGTTGCACACTTTCTGTCAATTGTTTGACATAGCAGTTTACTAATCTACGTGTGTATTCAATCATATCGCAATTATATTTGTAATCTATTCAAATTATAAATCCGTTAAACCGAACTGGAGAAAACTAAACATCGAAAAGAAGGTGAGAAACCTGTTATAAACCATAAATCATAACCGCGCAACACTAAGAAAGCCGGATAAATTTTGAACGCTTAAATACCAAACACAAATGATTAGTATGCTCCAAATAAAAAAGAACTACTTAAACTTGGTTTATATTTTAGTGTAATCTCATTTGATCGCACACTTTCTGTTAACTTATATGCTTCATGAGCTTGTATCTCTTCACACGTCGACAATTTGAAATCATGCATCTGATTGTATAGGATTTCATGGATGTAGAGGCTTACTATGTGGCACACACAGCTTTTAATTATTGTTATTTCTAAACTTTTACAATGTATATAAATAATGCCTTTGATCTACAACTAGATACACTTTTGATTATTGTTATTTCTAAACTTTTACAATGTATATAAATAGTGAAAGTGACTGATGTGTTAGAGTTACACAATCAAAGTACACATAATATGCGGAAGCTAGGATCAAGTATAACACGTATAAAAGATTAACTAAAACATAAATAGTAACGTACCCGATGCACTTCAATAAATCTTGAATCTTGTGTAAACTAGATCAATGATAAACCCCTTACCGTTTTTGTTTATCGATCTCTTGATAATTACTATAGTGAGTAATTACCTCGTTCTTGTACACACAAACTAATACCGAATTAAAGTAATTGCAAGATTAAACACAAGATTAATTTTTGTTATAAAAATTTCGATCCAAACCCTTAGGGTTTAGGTTCGATCGGCCAAGGAAGAAACAAGGGAAGAAAACCAAACTTAGGGTATTGTGTGTGCACAAAAGGTGAGAAACAAAAGACCCTTGAGTTTGTATATATACTAGATGATTTCTTGGAGACCAAGCCAAAGCATGGATCGACCCTATTGGGTTGGGTCGACCGACCATACACCCTCAACGGGTGTTCCGGATCCTTCTTGTCTTCCAAATTACATTCTAGTCCCTTTCCTTATTATTTAACGATAGTTAGTCCATACGTTTAATCACTAACGATCATTAGTCCTTATACTTGTGTTATTAATAAATATACATAACAATTAATATTTATTAATCTTTAATTCTCGTTTGTAATGTGTGCAATCCCGAGGTCTCGGGTTCGATACTAGTCATTTACTTATTACTATTTATACGTAACTTTTAACAGCTCCCACTCGTATATCTATTAATAGTAAAATGACATTGGTTGGCGTCTTGCAACACTCCAATGCCCCCAGTTCGACCCGAGCTAGGTTTCCTGGAAAACCTTTAAAGATTCATCATTATAATTATCCTTTCGCTTCTAGTACTACATTAATAAAGATGTGAGGTTCTTTATTAAATTATGTTTCTCGTTTCTTTATGATTGAACAAAATTACCAAAATATCTGAACGTATTCCAGATAGACTTTGGACGTGGCCACACAAACATTTTGTCAACCCTACGAGGGGCCCTGCAGTATTAAACTTCTGAACAAATCAGAAGGAACGAATTCTCTCTTGACTACAAGAATAACCCATGAACTTTGCAACACTTCTGAAAACAACCCTTATGACTTCCAATTACGGTAAGCGGTAGATTGTTCCACAAAAATGCACTACATCTATGACACTTATCTTGTATCTCAAGTCTGAGGATAAATTTAAATATGATTCTCAC
Organism: Artemisia argyi; assembly: GCA_030686995.1. Lineage (NCBI taxonomy): Eukaryota > Viridiplantae > Streptophyta > Magnoliopsida > Asterales > Asteraceae > Artemisia > Artemisia argyi. Next base: position 172,369,497 of record CM060697.1, read on the forward strand.
AATTAAATTTTAAATCATATTGTTGGGATAAATCCAATACTCAATTCATTGAATATCATGTGAAATTGGTATAACTACGCATCAATATACTTTCAAGTATATCCTTAACCAATACTTAAAATTGTCATAGTTTAATGATATTCCCATACCATTAATCGACAACGGACAATTTAGAATAATAACTTATTCATGGATCTTAAACATGCAAATATAGGATATATTATTAAGACAATGAATAAATAAACATAAACAATACTTTATTTCATTAAAATACTAATTGTACATTACATCCCTTATCCAAATACTAATCACAAATGGGCATGAAACTTTCAGCTAATTTAAGTCATATTCCTTCAGCATGCTTGTAAAGCTTGGTGCCAGGTAAAGGCTTCGTAAATTGATCTGCTAAGTTTTCATCTGTGTGAACTTTGAGCATTTCGATTTCACCTATTTCGACTTGTTCTCGAACATAGTAGTGCTTAATCGGGAAATGTCTGGTGCCTTTCATGATTCCAGGTTCATTGGCAAATGTAATTGCAGCTAAATTGTCACAATACATTTTTATAGGTCGTTGAATCGAAGGCATAACCCCAAGCCCTGACACAAACTTCCTAATCCAAACGGCTTCCATTGCAGCTTCTGAAGCAGCTATATACTCACTTTCTGTAGCAGACATCGTTAGTACACTCTGCTTTCTGCTCCTCCAATCCACAGCTCCTCCATTAATGACAAAGACATAACCCGTCTAAGACTTCGTATCATCTTTATCACCTTTCCAAGAAGCATCGCAGTAACCTGTAACATCAAGTTCTGCAGATGGAGTACCCCCATAAACTAAGAACATCTCTTTAGTAGCCCTAAGGTACTTAAGAATATTCTTAACAGCAGTCCAGTGTTTCTCACCTGGATTCTACTGATATCGACTGGTTAAGTTCTGAGCAAATGCCACATCAGGCCTTGTGCTTTTCGCCGCATACATAATAGATCCCACAGCCGAAGCATAAAGGACTCTCTTCATGCGTTGCACCTCTTCAGGTGTTGAAGCACAAACTTTCTCGCTCAAGCCATGTTGTTCTTGCATCGGCAAATATCCTTTCTTGGAATTTTGCATATTGAATCTCTTCAATATTTTATCGATGTAAGCACTTTGGCTTAATCCAATTAATCGCTGAGATCTATCTCTATATATCTTGATTCCCAGGATAAATGCAGCTTCCCCTAAATCTTTCATAGAAAAACAACTTCCAAGATATGCCTTAACCTTTTGCAAACTTGGAATATCGTTTCCCATGATCAATATATCATCGACATATAATACAAGGAAACACTACAAGAAAAGTCGCTTTTTAGGACCCCCATAAGCGTCATAAAATGGTACTTTTTAGGACCTTTCATTTAATAGGACCAAGGTGAAAGCGTTTCATGTAAGGCGGTTGTAATAGGTCCAAAGTGTCCTAACCCTTATGAAACCAATTTTATGGTCGTATTATATGTCTATGAACAACACAAATAGCGTCCTAATAAAACCATATTAGGACACTTTTACATCGTTTTAACATGTGATTACCTACTTTTAATCTTTTGAAACACATAAAAACGTCCTTAAAAGTATTGTTAGGACGCTTATGATGTAACATCATGGCTATTTAGCAACCAAGAAAAGGGTCCTAATAACTCAAATAATATTATGATACCAATTTTATGGTCGCATTTTAGGTTTATAAACAACACAAATAACGTCCTAATAAAAACATATTAGGACACTTTTCCAATGTTCTAACATGTGGTAACCTACTTTTAATCTTTTGATACACATACAAGCGTCCTTTAATGTTAATTCTTAGGACGGTTATCATATACCATTATAGTTACTTTAACACCAAGAAAAGGGTCCTAATATCCCAAATACGATTATGAAACCAAATTTATGATCGCATAATATGTCTATGAACAACCAAATAACGTCCTAATAACAACATATTAGGACACTTTTACAATGTTGTAAAACGTTGTTACCTAATTTTAATCTTTTGATACACATACAAGCGTACTTAAAAGATAATTGTTAGGATGCTTATCATATAACATTATAGCTAATTTAGCACCAAGAAAAGGGTTCTAATATCTCAAAGAAGATTATCAAACCAAATTTTTTGTCGTATAAAATGTCTATTAACAACCTAAATAACGTCCTAATAACAACATATTAGGACACTTTTACAATGTTAAGTTAATTGTTAGGACGGTTAATAAGTTTAATAGGATAATTTCAAAGTCCTGACAAGTCATATGATAGGACGCTATTTTCACCATGCACACTGTATTATTACGATATGAATAAAACATCAACTAAATATTAAATGAATAAAACGAAATTGTATTTCAAATTACCAATTGTCATAACAAAAGCACTAAACATAAATAAGGTAGACAAAATCTAACATAAAGTCTGTTAACATTAAATAATACATTAACGCAACAAGAAGCTTAGTCCGTGGTCATCATGCATCATCTCTCTCAATCCTCACGGACCACCTACAAATAAACACCCATGTATAAGCATTAAGGTCCATGTTAGTAAAATTATTGGTATCACAAGATTAACAAAGACATACCGAGATAAAGGGACAAGGCCATGCTATGGTTGCACCAACACAGTCTTCAAATCCCCGATGAATTTTCGAAACGTACCAAGTCAAAGATGTTAGTCGTTATTCAATACCTGTAAAATATAAATGCATGTCAGGTATATCTATAGAGTAACCAGAGGAAACCCATACACAAGATAAGTTAACTCACTTCGAAAATAATTCCAATTAATAGTCACACCCTCGCGAGTGGTATTTCGGACCAGAAAGAAATTAACAAATACCTTATATTATTTTAGTAAAATGCAACATGTTTCTTTTATTCATAATTAGGCTCATACTCTTACTTTAGTCAAGTAAAGTTAAATAATTATGCTATATATTCACCTGACAACTCAGAATAAAGAAAATACAACTTAAGAGCTAATATGCAAAACATGTGTGCTCTTCATTAAAACTGGCATAATAGCGAAAGAGAAAGCAGAGATGTTTCATGGTGTACAAAAACCCAAAGGCTTCACCAAAGAAATTCCAAATGCAAAAGAAGATTTAAGCACCTTTAAAACACCAGTTGCAAGCCCCTCCAGAAGACGGAAACCAAAGACTCTCACACGATGAAGGCTTCCTTCCTTAAAGCTTTTCTCCCATTTCCGGACCTCCTTATCAGATCTGACACCTGAAATTATAAAATAGATATAATAACAGAGCTTTTGGATATAAAAGCATATTGGTCAAAATATCAAATGTTGCAACTGAATTTGCCAAACTAACTTACATTAACATATGCTGGAGTTGGAATAGGAACAGTAGGAATTTCCAAGAGCAAACCAGATCCTCTATCAACTCGAATCACTTTTGAATCGTCAAATATATGACCGACTTTAACAAGCTGCATAAAAAGTCATATTAGCCTTACAAAAAGCATAGCAAACACAGTAGATGAAAATCAGAAAACAGGTGACACAAGAAGCCAAGAACTATGTCAAAATGTGCTTGCACATATAGTAACATCAGATTTAACACATCAAACATTCATCTCAATAGCAGTCCACATGACATTCATGTCATGAACATTCATCTCAAATACAGCCTATATATTAGTAACTTATTCTTTAAGACGTTGTCTAAGATATTGAAAGAAACAAATCAACAAACCATAGTAAATAAAACTAGTGCAAGTATAAATACATATATAGCCTATATAAGCTAGTGTTTACTATATCACCCAGCTATCAAGGCTATTCGGCTTGGTCGATCTAAAGAAGTAGAACTGAGCATCGAGTCTTGATTGAATTAGCTTATCGCTTTTGATAACAAAGTTGCATATCATAAAAAATGAAATCAAAGCAAGTTATCATTTCCCTTATTCGTTTGAGGGTGCTTGGGGTTGATTGTTTTTCTAGCTTATTCACTTTATTCAATAAGCACTTTGTACGTTGTCGTGTTTGGATCACTTAAGCTGCTTTTGATTAATTCAAAACATATAACATTAACAAGTTGATTAAAATCAGTTGGGATTTAGTCATCCCACATCGAGCTATAAAGAAAAGTAGCTACACGATGTTGAGTTTTAATATGAAGGGAAGGATGCCAACAAAAGTAGGCTAGTTGAAGTTTTCAATTGCCCTTTTTTTTAGAACCACCAGCATGTATCTATTTCTACTGATGTAAAATCATTTGCTGGTTGGATCAATAAAAGTGGCCTTTTACGAATCTCAATTAGCTTACTGACAAAATGCATTATTGTGAACTTAACAGAATCTCCAATCAAACATCATGGAATACAGCTTCCAAAGTGGCATGTGAATATAGCGCGAGTCTTCACTCCAAATTCGCAGCAACCAAACAATCAGATGAACCAAACCCTCGATCTGTTAATTACCTTCGTTGTGAATAAGAGAACAAAAAGAATTATAAGGCGGTGGCGTTAGGTGGTGGTGTTTAACAGGCGTACAAGGGTCACGAGTCACGTACGGTTCACCAAGAAGTAATACAAGGTTGTGTGGTGATGTTTGATGGTGGGAATAGCAAGATGGAGAGGGCGATGATGTCACTGTAGTTGGCCAGAACTTGGCCGGAGTTGGGTGGCTGCTGGGAGCCGGAGAGAGGAGAAGAGGGTGTGAGTTTTGAAACCCTAAAAATGAAGGGAATGGGTTATTATTTCCCCTTTTAAACTTGGCCTAAAATAATGGAAGGTTCAATTACAACTTGTAAGTTTTACAAAAGATGAGGGGCAGCTGTGAAACTTCTTCCACGAGGACCAAAACTGTAATTTAGATTATCTTTTGTAAAATGAGATTCGGGACTAGTTTCGACTAGTAAATGAAAGATTTATGACTCGGGATTTTCACCAATGCGCTCAGAATAAAATTTCCGATAAGAATGAATATAAATATGCATAGCTTCTGACGAATAATGCCAAACTCAAAATAATGTGTCGTTTCTCATAAATAGAACATGACGGGAAATTTGCGGGTTGTCATAGTCTCAATTCCTAAACAGAATCGACTCCTCTCGATTCAATTCAAGTTACCCGTTAAGGTCTAAAAGAAATGAGCAGATATGCTCGAGGATTCATCTTCACATTTCCTGCGTGAGTTTAGGATCTTTTAGCGAGTTTCGACGAATTTGTCGATAGGGATGCGACTTCACGAAAGTAGTCTGTTTCCACGGTTCAAGATTTCAATAGGTCATCAAGGTTTGAACGTTATAAGATCTGAGTTTCTCCAAGAAGAATAACAACTGCCTCATTGGCAAGTCGTTCCTTCGTATTTCGTATGTCAAATGTCTGGAATGCTTCAAAAGGGACGATAGAGTAAGGGTTAAGCTTTTTACGCTTACTAAATGCTTCACGTATTTTCATGGTGAGTTTTTAAGCTTAACCTAGGCCTTATCGAAGAATTCAAGAGGTTTACGTTATCAGGTTTTTAGTCATTCACGTGTAGATTGCATCTCCGTTATGCCTTTGAACGATCCCCTCGGTAGTTTCATGAACAGCTTCATGGTCAGGAAGTTGGGTATCTCCATCTTAATTAATCTAACAAGTCGGCGGTCGGCACTTTGCGACCATAGAGGGTCTATTGTCGTGCTGTTGAAATATTGAAAAGGTAGGTAAGAGAGAATTTGACCAACAGGTGGTGTATTTATGTTACCTACAAAGTTTGCAAATTCTTCTTAAAACTCAATCTATTCATGTAACACCCCCAAAATTTGGTACAGCGGAAGACTCAACAAGCTTTCGGGGTGTTACGGGGATTGGTATCCAAACACAAGACATAAAAGAACGAGATAAAGTAAACAAGATAAAATACAACCACGCGGGGTTTTAAAGTTTACATTATCCCAAAAACATCCAAAGTCAGGCCCGAAAGAAACAAATATAGGTCCACAATAGTTATCAGAGTTTTAGAAATATAGATCCATAACCGGTGCCAAATGCCAAGCCTCCAATCCCAAGCATCCGCAGAGCATCACTTAATTACCTGAGAAAACGTGCTAAAAGTCAGCTTTCGCTGGTGAGATCATAGGTTTAGGTTCTTAATTCAATATAGTGGACATATACGCAAAACGCTTGCTAGCTAAACTAGGGCTCAATCATCCAACCAAAATAAATCCAACCAAATCAAATCCTCCCTATAGGTGCACGCTATAGCTCAAATCAATCCAATCAATAGCTTACCTAGCTCAAGTCTAGGCCTCGCTCTATAATCAATCCAATAGCTTACCTAGATCTAGTCTAGGCCTCGCTCAATATGTATGCGTAAGGATACGACATACCCAACATTCGTAAGGATACGACATGTTCAACTTACCTAGATCTAGTCTAGGCCTCGTTGTTTAGCTTACCTAGCTCTAGGCTAGGCCTCGCTCTATAACCAAATCAAATAGCTTACCTAGTTCGGGACTAGGCCTCGCTCAACAACCAATTCAATAGCTTACCTAGCTCAAGTCTAGGCCTCGCTCAATAACCGAATCAATAGCTTACCTAGATCTAGTCTAGGCCTCGCTCTACCTAGTTCTATAAGCATAGCAAGTTTTGAAATCAAAAAGCGATAATAGTCCACATAAAACATTTGCACGTTTCTCACCCCAAGTATTGAAAACAAAGTTCAAGAGTAAAAAGTGGGGCTATGACTCACCTCAAGTCCGGAAATCCTCAAAAGAAATGATAGAAGAGAGACGTAAGTAATCTCAAGCAACTCACGTAACGGCAACTACTGACTCGGCACTTCCTAACAATATTAAACCCGTTCAGAAATCATTTCCTCAAAATCAAATATTCCCATTCCCGAACGTAATTCATTTTTACTTTCCAAAATTATCCATTTCTCGAGTTTACTTCATATTCATTTGAAATTCGACGTTTGGTATCCATACGGGTGTAGGGTCGACACAGCACAAACCAAAAAGCCACAACAAAGAACGATAATAAGACAGCTACAGGTCTAACGTTAGCCCAATATATTATTTAAATAATTATCGAAGCTTATCAAATCCGTCGATTTGATAACCTCCCATATTTATTTACGTAATATATTGTTCCACAATTATACCCAATCTAAACACCTTGCACATAAATTTCTATTTGGTATATGTCGTAGCCCAATGAATTCCCTATATATATTGTCGAATCGGCCAAAATTCCACGAGACATATAGTAATTCATTGCCCTAAAATATATACCACATCCTATGGGCGTCGTGGGATACGATGCCCATTAATATATCCATTTTATATCGTCAAATCACTCGATCTAGAATAAGTCATTCGATATATATAATGTTTATATTAACCGTCATATATCCGTGACAACACGAAGTCACAATATAAGGCCCACTTGGACTTTAAAGACTCAAAAATTCATATAACTCGATAAGTTTTTAGTTTATAATAAAAAAAATTACGTTTTTAGTTGTTAGTTATTCGACGTAAAGTTCGTCATTATCAATATGTGGTTATTAGTTACAATAATATTCCGACATTTATTGCACTATTTTCATAGTGTAATAACTATCGCTTCATTATTATACGTTTACTCGTGATCGTTTTATTATTAATATACGCATTTATATATATATATATGTACGTTTAACACGTCTATATACGTATATAAACGATTATATTCTTAATAATATTATTACGAGTTTTATTTTTAATATCAACCTTTAAAGATTTATCGAGTCATAGAATTTGGTCCAAATGTCCGAGTCATGACCCTCGGCTCATAGTCCAAGTCCAAACAATATAATCAAGTCGCAATAATAAATATAATAACTCCGTCCAACCAATCTCAAATCCACGTGCTACAACATGAGGGTCCGACTACGGCACCCGACTAATCCTATCTCCGTCATCTAATGACCGTCTCACAATCGGTCCCCAATCCACTTTCGTCAACACAACTCCAAATATGCCCATAATCACAAGATACCGCAACGCGTCCAAAATGATAAACCAAATGCCCATAATACAATCACAATAAATAAATAATACCAAGCAACATATATTGTCCGAAAACCAAATATGCAACGGTTGAGTTACCAAGTCAACCCGGGTCAATAATAAGGTCAAGGTATAAAACGGAGCCACACCCGAGACTAAAGAGTCTCGGCTAGCTCTTTGAGCTTGCTCGCACCAAAACAGCCCCTAGGGGGGGTGTTCGGCCACAATACCAACGACCACAAGGGTCCAAAATAGAAAGGAAAAATAACCACTCATTCGACCGGACCCGAGGGAGGTCACGGTCTTGCTCCCATCGAGCCAAGCCAAACCAAACGGACCCTTAGGGTCGTCGACCAAAACCAAACCACAACAACAAGAATGTCAACGAGGACCCCTTTGGGTCTAGATATCTCGACAACAACAACAACAAAAAGAATCGGGGAGGACCCCCTTAGGGTCTCGGCTCGACAAAACAAGCCACAACAACCGACCCCGAGACCTCGAGGGTCTCGGCTATGCTCAAACCGAGCACAAAACCACCCAAGAAAATCATCAAACAAGAGGTCCTTTCACGAATTCGAACCCCAAAACAATCCACCCGGATACCAAACGCGTTTTTCTCAACCAAAATCATTTTTCCCACTTTAATCTCACAAAACCCATCCAAGAAAAACCATATACCCGCGGATTGGGTATCAAATGAGACACACGAGTCGAACTCGTGGTCACTCACCTCCAAAATCGGCTCCAAACTCGATTCCTTTAGAAAACCCAACAAGATGAAACAAGAATGGTGGTGTTAAATTAGATGAGGTAATTCGTACGTGGTGTTAGAGAAGGTTTTAGAGCGCGTGCAATACACCAAAAGATAGATCGGGACACAAGGGTTAAGATGGTGGTGTTAGATTAGATGGGGGAGAGGCGGTGGCGGCTGTGGTGGCCGCACAAGGTGGCGGTGGTGTTAGGGTTTTGAGAAGATAGATGTAGGGATGAAGGAGAGAGAGAGATGGTGTTTTGTATGTTTTTGTGTGTGTGTGGTGTGGGGTGTTGGTTAAAACCGGACCACAAGGACGATTTTTAAAAAAAAAAAATTTGTTTTTTATTATTATTAGTAATAATATGGAGTGTGTAGTGGGCTAAGTAGCCCCGAGTAAACACACGGGCCAAACCCGAAACCTTTAATAACCAAATCACTTTTCCAACCGAACCCGTTCCAAAAATAATAAAACATCCGAATTCCGTAAAAATTATAAATAAATTGTTAGGTCAACCTAGTGCCGAAGTCAAAGTAGTGCCAACAATAACGATCTCAAAATATAATAATTCATCACGTCCGAAACAAATCAAACCATAATTAAATAACTAATTCCCATAAACATCGTACGATTAAAATCAAGTACCAACGTTTGTAAAATATCTCGTCACAATAAATTTTCAGAAATTCCATGTTTATTATATAGATGTAATGCGGGTTTTATAAAACGGCTCCCTATTTTGCCAGTTGCCACATCCTCCCAGCCTCAGAAGGAACCCGTCCCGGGTTTCTCTCGAAATAACCCATCTACGACGTGAATAACTTCGGATATCTCTTCCGAAACTCATCCTCACGTTCCCACGTAAATTCCGGTCCGTGCCGCGAATTCCAACGAACTTTGATGAGCGGAATACGACTCCTCTTGAGTCGTTTGATCTCTCTATCCATTATCTCAATCGGCTCTTCCACGAAATTCAAACTTTCGTCCACACGAATATCCTTGATAGGTATCACTGGTGTTTCCTCTGAAAGGCATTTCTTCAGATTACTAATATGAAACACATCATGAACTTTACTCAGTTCGATAGGTAATTCCAAACGATACGCTACGGGCCCAATTCTTTCCAGAATACGAAATGGTCCAATGTAGCGGGGATTCAATTTCCCTCGTTTCCCAAAACGTATCACACCCTTCCAAGGCGAGACCTTCAACATAACTCTATCTCCCACCTGGAATTCTAGGGGTTTACGCCTTTGATCAGCATAGCTCTTCTGCCTATCTCTAGCTGCTTGCAGTCGATCTCGAATCTGCGTTACCTTCTCCGTAGTTTCCAAGATAAGCTCAGGGCCTGTGAGTTGGCTATCTCCAACTTCTGCCCAACCAATAGGTGAACGGCATTTTCGACCATACAAAGCTTCGAATGGTGCAGCCTTAAGACTTGTGTGGTAGCTATTATTGTAGGAGAACTCCGCAAGAGGCAGATACTTCTCCCAGCCCTTACCAAAGTCTATGATGCATGCACGAAGCATATCCTCTAAAGTTTGGATAGTTCTCTCACTTTGGCCATCGGTTTGGGGATGATATGCAGTACTCATATCAAGTCTCGTTCCCAAAGCCGTTTGAAGTGATCGCCACAAAGCCGACGTAAAACGACTATCACGATCTGAAATAATAGATATCGGGACTCCATGACGAGAAACAATCTCCTTCACGTACAACCTCGCAAGTTTTTCCACACTATCATCTTCACTAATTGCCAGGAAATGAGCAGACTTAGTCAAACGATCCACAATTACCCATATAGCGTCGCAACCGCTAGCTGTCTTTGGTAATTTGGTAATAAAGTCCATCGTAATCCGCTCCCACTTCCAAACTGGGAGTTCTGGCTGCGTCAACAATCCTGACGGTCTTTGATGCTCGGCTTTAACCTTAGAGCAAGTCAAGCACTTAATAACATATAGTGCTATATCTGCCTTCATATTTGGCCACCAATATAATTTCTTCAAATCCTGGTACATCTTGTCCGACCCAGGATGAATGGAGTACCTTGACTTATGCGATTCATGCATAATCAAATCTCGAATCCCTCCATACAATGGTACCCAAATCCGATCTCCAAAACATAACACTCCATCAGAACGCTTAACAAATCCTTTCTCATTTTCTGCCATCCCAAATATATTCTCAGCAGGTTTATTCTCTGCTTTCAATGCTTCCGTTTGAGCTTCTAATATTTGAGACGGCAACGGCGATACGATAGTCATTCCTAATGACCTAACTCGTAATGGTGGAATTCTCTCTTTTCGACTAAGAGCATCAGCAACAACGTTTGCTTTACCCGGATGGTAGCGAATTTCACAATCGTAATCGCTTAGCAACTCAATCCAACGTCGCTGCCTCATGTTAAGCTCTTTTTGGTTCAGAATGTGTTGCAGACTTTTGTGATCAGTAAACACTACACACTTGGTTCCATACAAGTAATGTCTCCATATCCTCAAAGCAAAAACCACAGCACCTAACTCCAAATCATGGGTGGTGTAGTTCTTCTCATGCTTCTTGAGCTGTCGGGAAGCATAAGCTATCACTTTCTCTCGTTGCATTAACACAGCTCCTAAACCTTTATGTGAAGCGTCACAATAGACGACGAAATCCTCGTTACCTTCGGGTAACGCCAAGATAGGAGCACTACACAACATCTCCTTAAGTAACTGAAAGGCTTCCTCTTCCTTATCTCCCCATTCATACTTAACACTCTTTTGAGTCAATTTGGTCAACGGTTTTGCTATTTTCGAAAATCCCTCAATGAATCTTCGGTAGTAACCGGCTAATCCCAAAAATTGACGAACTTCCGTTGGTGTCGTAGGTGCAGCCCAATCTTTAATTGCTTCAATCTTAGCAGGATCCACATGAACTCCTTGTCTATCAATTACGTGACCTAGAAATTGTACTGTTGGGATCCAAAATTCGCATTTCGAAAACTTGGCATACAGTTTTTCCTTCCTGAGCAATTCTAAGATAAGTCTTAGATGCTCCTCATGTTCTTTCTTACTCTTTGAATAAATCAGAATGTCATCAATAAACACAATCACGAACTTATCTAAGTACGGCTTACACACCCGATTCATGAGGTCCATGAATACAGCCGGTGCGTTAGTCAACCCAAACGGCATCACCTGAAACTCGTAATGCCCGTAACGGGTTCTGAAAGCCGTTTTCGGAATATCTTCCTCGCGCACTCGAAGCTGATGATATCCCGATCTCAAATCGATCTTCGAATACACACTCGATCCCTGAAGTTGATCGAACAAATCGTCGATCCTCGGTAACGGGTATCTATTCTTCACCGTTAACTTGTTCAACTCTCGATAGTCAATACACATACGAAACGATCCATCCTTCTTCTTCACAAATAAGACTGGGGCTCCCCAAGGTGAAGAACTTGGTCTTATAAACCCCTTCTCGGCTAACTCCGCTAATTGTTTCGACAACTCTTCTAGTTCAGTCGGTGCAAGACGATAAGGCGCTCGTGCTACAGGTGCAGCACCAGTTATTAACTCGATCTGAAATTCCACTTGCCTAGTAGGCGGAATTCCCGGCAATTCATCGGGAAACACATCCGGAAAATCACGAACTATAGGTACATCCCCAATGCACCTTTCCTTCTTTTCCTTCTCTCCTTTCTCAGAAATTTGGGCTAAGAAAAGGTAACTTCCTTTTTCTATTAGCTTCGGCAACTTAGTGCAAGATATAACTGCTAATTTAGATGGGCCTCTCAAATCCTTTCTATCTCATGGTATGTTTAGAATCTCCTTGCCGTAAGGCACACGCACGATCTTCTCATCGCAGATTATATGGGCACGATACTTCGACAACCAATCCATACCAATAATGACATCAAAACTTCCTAATGTGACGGGTAGAAGATCTATGTTGAAAGGACGGTTCAGAAAGTTTAACGTGCATCCACGAACGATAGTCTTAATCCTTTCTATGTTTCCATTGGCTAACTCTACATCATACCCAATTCCTAAGGCCATCGGGGGTTTCTCAAGTAAGGGTGCAAACTTAGTGGACACAAAACTCTTATCGGCACCAGTATCAAATAGTATGGAAGCATAACGATTATTGAGAAGGAACGTACCAGTAACAACGTTCGGATCTTCTCCTCTCTCGTTCCCGAGTGCATACACTCTCCCATGAGCAACTCCAGCTTCCACACGTTGGTCCCCATTATCTTGTCGTCCACGATTTCCTCCAGCTCCACGGTTTCCATTGTTGTACCCATTACCACCCGATCCTTGATTTCCTCGGTTCCACGATTCCCTACACTCATTCCGATAGTGTCCTTTCTTTCCACATCCATAGCAAGTAACATTTTCCTTGTTCATAGTTTCAGGAGTAGCTTGAACCATAGCAAGAGGTCGAGCTCTACAATCCTTAGCTATATGTCCCATCTTAGAGCAATTCTGGCACATTATAGTACATCGACCAGAATGATGCTTGTAACATCGGTTACATTTGGGTGCATCTCCATTGTAGTTCTTCTTGTCTCCATCTCTCATGGCATAAGCTCTAGTAGTTAGTTGTCGCTTGTTTCGACGATCATTACCCTTAGAGTGATCGTCCCTCTTTCTCTTTCCATTCTTATTTTTCTCAGCTTCTTCCAATGCCAAAGAATCCATCAATTGTTGAGCGATAGTAATAGCCTCATGAATGTTCGCAGGCTTAGCAGAAATCACATCGTTCCTTGTAGCTATCGGCAATCCATCGGTATACCTCTCGATCTTTTGGGTCTCAGTCCTAACCATATCGGGACAGAGTAAGGCCAACTCTCGATAACGGCGATTGTAAGTTGCCATATCGGTACCTTTCACCTTGTGGTTCCAGAACTCAATCTCCAATTTCTTAATCTCATTCCTTGGGCAGTAGGTCTGAATCAGCAAAGACTTAAATTGCTCCCAAGTCATAGCATAAGCCGCATCACTCCCAACCGAGTTACGGTAATTGTTCCACCAAGTTAAGGCTTCATCCTTGAAGGTAAAAGAAGCAAACTTTACCTTCGCATTCTCCGCACAACCACTGACATTGAACACAGACTCAGTCTTCTCAATCCACCTAACCAAGTAAACCACTCCTTCAGTCCCACCAAACTCAATCGGTCCACAAATCTTAAACTCCTTGTAGTGACATCCATTAGCACGAACAGGTGGAAAAGTTCCAGCAGAGTTGTTGGAATGATTTGACTCAGCTAGTAACTCAGCAACTCGTTGCTCCACAAGTTGATTGATCATTGCTTGATCCACAGTAGGTGCATTAAGTGGAACATGATCATTGTCTCCCTGGACATCCACATTTTGATTCCTGTTATTGCGGTTAGTAGTGTCCAGGTTATCAGGAGTAGGGGTCTCAACATTTCGAGCTGGACGGCGTCCTCGACGACTAGGGGTAGTCGTTGCAGGTCCAGTTCTGGTAGCTCTAACAGGGTTTCTTCGGGGTGCCATTGATCTGAAACATCATACAAGTTCGTGAGTCTCCGATAGGACTTATCATATGCTCAACAAGAATTTAATCAACGAAGCCAAGTCATGGAAAGAAAATCAACAATACACCGTAAAGCATCAATAAGACGAATAGGAACTCAATTTCCATAATATCCCAAAAACCACATAATACCATATCATAATAACCATCGACCATACAATAAAGATCCAACATCATTCCAACTACCGAAAACACAAAGATAATAATCGTTCCAACAAGACGAGTAATTAACGGAAAATACATCAAAATAGGATAACTAGCTTTTCTAACCGAACACTCCTCGGTTAAGAAAGCAACAAGACAACATAAATCAATCAACTAGCCACGCTGCTGGCGGAGTCTACTCAACTCCTGCCTCAAGCCATCAAGATCCCTCCATAACGATCCTAGCTCAACGCTATGGGTGTCTCGGTCTCTCTTGAGGTCAGCCACCTCCTTCTCCAGCTCGGCATTCCTTTGCCATAGCTTGCGGTCAGCCTCACGAGCAGTAACAAAACCTCGCTGTAAACTATCGATATGCTCATGAACCTCCATCAAAACTCTCCTCAACTCAGTAGTCCTGCCTACAACGACAGTCAAGTCAACTCTCAAATCCGCTAAAAACTCTCCAATAACCCTCTCGAGTCGATCAGATACACGTGCAACTCTCTCACTAAGCTCAGTAATCCGAGCCCACAACCTGCCAATCTCACCCAACTCTGCATGCTCAGCAGAAATCTCAGAAGATGCATCCGACCCAGCGGGACTACCAGGTGGCAACTCAAACAAAAACGGGTGATCAGGTGAATCAGGCTCAATCGGGTGTACAGGTGAATCAGGCTCCATCGGATGTACAGGTGAATCAGGCTCCTCAGCCTGAGCTGGTGGTACTAACTCATCATCATCATCAGGCATCTCATCCTCCTGAGGGTCATCCTCCTCCTCAGGGTCATCATCATCACCCTGCTCAACCTCCTGAGGGTCATCCTCCTCCTCATGGTCATCGGCCTCATCCTCACCCTCGTACTCCTCCTCCTCCTCATCGGAAGAGTACATCATCAATCGTCGTCTCCTACTAGGTGAACCATGTGGTGAAGGGGTAGGTGATCTAGGACGACGACGCAATGATGTGGGCGGCGCCTCAGACAGAAGAGAGTGAGCATCAATCTGTAAAGGTGGTGAAGTAGGGCGTACCGACATGCGTGCCGTAGCTCGATGGGCAAAACGTGGAGCCACATGAGCCAAAGCCTGATGAAGAGTAAGCTGCCTCGATGTACCAGGGAGCCCTAGAGAAGATGAGGGTCCCTGCGTAGATGCAGCAGGTGATGCTGAAGTAGAACCTGTCAGTGTCATAGTAGCTGAATGCATGGCAACCTGGTAAGGATCATCAGGGGCCATGGTGAACCGTGCTGGCAATACTGGTGTAGTAAGAATGTCCTCAACGACATCAGGCGTATGGGAGGCCATAGTCTGTGACAACGGCGTAGGGTAGGTGTAAGTGTTTCAAAACAACTAAACCGTGAACTCAAAATATCATATCCAAAATCATCATAAAATTCCAAATCGTATATAATCAAGAAAGATTTAAATACCGCATTACTAAAACCATTCTCAAAACAATTAAGCCATATAATTCCTCAGAACACATATAATTCCTCAAAAACGCATCATATCACCAAATCAATAAACCTCAAATCCTCAAATCATCTCAAGAAATTTCAAATCTCTAATCATCTCAAATATCTCATAATACCTCAATAATAACAATGATGCTTCGGCTTGGCGGGCTGGCGGGCAATGGTCGAGGATCGTTTTCCATAAAAATCGGTTATAGTTTAGGTGTCTATTTACCTAGTTCTCTATAACCTGGCTCTGATACCAATCTGTAACACCCCCAAAATTTGGTACAGCGGAAGACTCAACAAGCTTTCGGGGTGTTACGGGGATTGGTATCCAAACACAAGACATAAAAGAACGAGATAAAGTAAACAAGATAAAATACAACCACGCGGGGTTTTAAAGTTTACATTATCCCAAAAACATCCAAAGTCAGGCCCGAAAGAAACAAATATAGGTCCACAATAGTTATCAGAGTTTTAGAAATATAGATCCATAACCGGTGCCAAATGCCAAGCCTCCAATCCCAAGCATCCGCAGAGCATCACTTAATTACCTGAGAAAACGTGCTAAAAGTCAGCTTTCGCTGGTGAGATCATAGGTTTAGGTTCTTAATTCAATATAGTGGACATATACGCAAAACGCTTGCTAGCTAGACTAGGGCTCAATCATCCAACCAAAATAAATCCAACCAAATCAAATCCTCCCTATAGGTGCACGCTATAGCTCAAATCAATCCAATCAATAGCTTACCTAGCTCAAGTCTAGGCCTCGCTCTATAATCAATCCAATAGCTTACCTAGATCTAGTCTAGGCCTCGCTCAATATGTATGCGTAAGGATACGACATACCCAACATTCGTAAGGATACGACATGTTCAACTTACCTAGATCTAGTCTAGGCCTCGTTGTTTAGCTTACCTAGCTCTAGGCTAGGCCTCGCTCTATAACCAAATCAAATAGCTTACCTAGTTCGGGACTAGGCCTCGCTCAACAACCAATTCAATAGCTTACCTAGCTCAAGTCTAGGCCTCGCTCAATAACCGAATCAATAGCTTACCTAGATCTAGTCTAGGCCTCGCTCTACCTAGTTCTATAAGCATAGCAAGTTTTGAAATCAAAAAGCGATAATAGTCCACATAAAACATTTGCACGTTTCTCACCCCAAGTATTGAAAACAAAGTTCAAGAGTAAAAAGTGGGGCTATGACTCACCTCAAGTCCGGAAATCCTCAAAAGAAATGATAGAAGAGAGACGTAAGTAATCTCAAGCAACTCACGTAACGGCAACTACTGACTCGGCACTTCCTAACAATATTAAACCCGTTCAGAAATCATTTCCTCAAAATCAAATATTCCCATTCCCGAACGTAATTCATTTTTACTTTCCAAAATTATCCATTTCTCGAGTTTACTTCATATTCATTTGAAATTCGACGTTTGGTATCCATACGGGTGTAGGGTCGACACAGCACAAACCAAAAAGCCACAACAAAGAACGATAATAAGACAGCTACAGGTCTAACGTTAGCCCAATATATTATTTAAATAATTATCGAAGCTTATCAAATCCGTCGATTTGATAACCTCCCATATTTATTTACGTAATATATTGTTCCACAATTATACCCAATCTAAACACCTTGCACATAAATTTCTATTTGGTATATGTCGTAGCCCAATGAATTCCCTATATATATTGTCGAATCGGCCAAAATTCCACGAGACATATAGTAATTCATTGCCCTAAAATATATACCACATCCTATGGGCGTCGTGGGATACGATGCCCATTAATATATCCATTTTATATCGTCAAATCACTCGATCTAGAATAAGTCATTCGATATATATAATGTTTATATTAACCGTCATATATCCGTGACAACACGAAGTCACAATATAAGGCCCACTTGGACTTTAAAGACTCAAAAATTCATATAACTCGATAAGTTTTTAGTTTATAATAAAAAAAATTACGTTTTTAGTTGTTAGTTATTTGACGTAAAGTTCGTCATTATCAATATGTGGTTATTAGTTACAATAATATTCCGACATTTATTGCACTATTTTCATAGTGTAATAACTATCGCTTCATTATTATACGTTTACTCGTGATCGTTTTATTATTAATATACGCATTTATATATATATATGTACGTTTAACACGTCTATATACGTATATAAACGATTATATTCTTAATAATATTATTACGAGTTTTATTTTTAATATCAACCTTTAAAGATTTATCGAGTCATAGAATTTGGTCCAAATGTCCGAGTCATGACCCTCGGCTCATAGTCCAAGTCCAAACAATATAATCAAGTCGCAATAATAAATATAATAACTCCGTCCAACCAATCTCAAATCCACGTGCTACAACATGAGGGTCCGACTACGGCACCCGACTAATCCTATCTCCGTCATCTAATGACCGTCTCACAATCGGTCCCCAATCCACTTTCGTCAACACAACTCCAAATATGCCCATAATCACAAGATACCGCAACGCGTCCAAAATGATAAACCAAATGCCCATAATACAATCACAATAAATAAATAATACCAAGCAACATATATTGTCCGAAAACCAAATATGCAACGGTTGAGTTACCAAGTCAACCCGGGTCAATAATAAGGTCAAGGTATAAAACGGAGCCACACCCGAGACTAAAGAGTCTCGGCTAGCTCTTTGAGCTTGCTCGCACCAAAACAGCCCCTAGGGGGGGGTGTTCGGCCACAATACCAACGACCACAAGGGTCCAAAATAGAAAGGAAAAATAACCACTCATTCGACCGGACCCGAGGGAGGTCACGGTCTTGCTCCCATCGAGCCAAGCCAAACCAAACGGACCCTTAGGGTCGTCGACCAAAACCAAACCACAACAACAAGAATGTCAACGAGGACCCCTTTGGGTCTAGATATCTCGACAACAACAACAACAAAAAGAATCGGGGAGGACCCCCTTAGGGTCTCGGCTCGACAAAACAAGCCACAACAACCGACCCCGAGACCTCGAGGGTCTCGGCTATGCTCAAACCGAGCACAAAACCACCCAAGAAAATCATCAAACAAGAGGTCCTTTCACGAATTCGAACCCCAAAACAATCCACCCGGATACCAAACGCGTTTTTCTCAACCAAAATCATTTTTCCCACTTTAATCTCACAAAACCCATCCAAGAAAAACCATATACCCGCGGATTGGGTATCAAATGAGACACACGAGTCGAACTCGTGGTCACTCACCTCCAAAATCGGCTCCAAACTCGATTCCTTTAGAAAACCCAACAAGATGAAACAAGAATGGTGGTGTTAAATTAGATGAGGTAATTCGTACGTGGTGTTAGAGAAGGTTTTAGAGCGCGTGCAATACACCAAAAGATAGATCGGGACACAAGGGTTAAGATGGTGGTGTTAGATTAGATGGGGGAGAGACGGTGGCGGCTGTGGTGGCCGCACAAGGTGGCGGTGGTGTTAGGGTTTTGAGAAGATAGATGTAGGGATGAAGGAGAGAGAGAGATGGTGTTTTGTATGTTTTTGTGTGTGTGTGGTGTGGGGTGTTGGTTAAAACCGGACCACAAGGACGATTTTTAAAAAAAAAAATTTTGTTTTTTATTATTATTAGTAATAATATGGAGTGTGTAGTGGGCTAAGTAGCCCCGAGTAAACACACGGGCCAAACCCGAAACCTTTAATAACCAAATCACTTTTCCAACCGAACCCGTTCCAAAAATAATAAAACATCCGAATTCCGTAAAAATTATAAATAAATTGTTAGGTCAACCTAGTGCCGAAGTCAAAGTAGTGCCAACAATAACGATCTCAAAATATAATAATTCATCACGTCCGAAACAAATCAAACCATAATTAAATAACTAATTCCCATAAACATCGTACGATTAAAATCAAGTACCAACGTTTGTAAAATATCTCGTCACAATAAATTTTCAGAAATTCCATGTTTATTATATAGATGTAATGCGGGTTTTATAAAACGGCTCCCTATTTTGCCAGTTGTCACAATTCATATATTTTGCATCAAATATTAAATAACACAAACATATATATTTAAGGTCAAAGTTAACAAAGAAAGACTTTGAAAATCAAAAGCGGACAAATAAATTGGGACGGAGTGAGTAATCGATTTTATTAACTTACTCTAATATCAATATCGTCATTAACTTTTAATCCCTATAATAATCTATATATTGAATTAATATTTATCATATTACTTAAAACGCGTCGCATTCTAATTTTTGGTGAGTTGACTTTTTTGTTTGTTAAATAATCTTTTTTTTTAAGGTCAAATAAATGGATAAACAAATGATTGATTATGTCATCTATGTTTAGGTTACCTGGCATGGCATGTGTTTGGTTCAGTGATACGCGCTCAAATGATGTGAACTTAGTATCTTATTTAATATTATTAATCAACTATAACTAGAGTACATGAGACACTAAAGGTAAAGCCTAATAGGTATAGGCTCGTTGCACAATCGGACCGAGCTCACTAATACTTATTTATCGTCTAATACTCCTTCGTAATTTGAGTGGCGAAATTACGAAACCTCAAACAAGTGTTAAACTATAACTACTTAACATAACAAAAATAAATATAGTTATTTTGTTAAAGAATCAACACTTTGATCGAAACCAGTCACAGTAGATACCATAATTGGAAAAAATAGAGATTTTCACTAACGATTGCATGAAATTATAACAGCAAGCGATGGCCTGTGCCCGTCTGTGGGCTAAGGTCTATTTTGGTTTATTGCTTAACTGAAGCACCCCTGATCATTTCTTACCCATTTCCTAACCATAGCCTCATCTTAGTAATGAAAATTACTAAAACAAACTCTTATTATTTCTTTTTCTATTATTATTATTATTATTATTATTATTATTATTATTATTATTATTATTATTATTATTATTATTATTATTATTTATAAACAACACTTTATTAGATACTTATAGGATTTACAAGAAGTTAGTAGGAAGCCGAGATACTAACTGGGTTGCCACTCCTCTAGCTATAGTTGGATGGGAGTCTAGATACACGTTGTGCTCCCACTTCTTTCTGAATATAAAAGCTTACTATATGAAAGATAAAAACACCTCTCTTATCATCATCATCGTTAATTATTATTATTAAAATATAATAAATTTACATAAAGTTGGATAGGAGTATAAATACAAGTTGTGCTCCCACTCTTTTCTGAATATAAATGCTTACTTTATGAAAGATAAAAAAAACACCACTCTTAGAATTATTTGAGTAGCTAATGGGTAATTATTACTATTATTATTATTATTATTATTATTATTATTATTATTATTATTATTATTATTATATCCACGGTTTATATACTATACACTAAGGCTAGACACAATGGGACGCTAAATTTCGGTCGAACGCTACAACTTAGATTACTAGTTTAAGTTTTTAATAAGTATCGTCATGTTTAAGTTTTATTAGTTTAAGTTTTTAATTTAGTATTGTAATATTTTTATTTTTAATAAATTTAAATTTGTTGTTTAAAATGTTTGAAAAAAAACCAGTCACCATTATGGCGCTTGGGTCATGTCTGGTCGTCGAAGAAAAAAAGCTGACGTGACACCTGGTGACGTATCCTAATGTTACGATTCGTGAAAAGAGAATAAAGTATTATAGTTTGGAGATACTAATTAGTATTAATAACATGAGTAATAAATGGAGAAACTAAATAGAAACCGATATTAAATGAGAATTGGTCAAAATCACGTTCCTTACTTTCCTGACTCTTCGGGCCCATAACCTGTATCTAAGCCCAATCTGCGGTTGATTATATACGATGCAAAGAACCCTAAAATCTAAGAGAGACAACAAAAGAGAAGGCTGCAAGTGGCTGGTGTTACAATGCAAACCAAACAATTCGAGTGTAGACCTGGGGACTCAGGAATGGAGACAGAAAGGACCGTAGGGAGGCACGCCCTCTAAATCACACACTTGCATCAGTAGAGAGTAACGCCCATAATTGTGCCGTGTTTGAGTTAATAGTTGGTGATCCTCTTAGTGGTAAGTCTTGATTGATAGTCTCTAGTATAATCAATTAGTAAGCTCAGCTAGTAAATAAACTTCGATCAGATTACTAGTTGTATTAATGGTGGTCACAAAATTGATATGAAAGTATTCAGCATGGTTAAAAAAATATATCATGTTATTCACAATGACATTGAATAAAATGTAGAAGCTTATGAACTGGTAAAAAAATGGTACTAATTACTTGATGCGAAGAAAGCAAGGGCTTCTAATTTGATTTTAAGGTTAATCAAGACAGCCCCTAACATATTTAATTCAGTCAATATGTAACATATAATTCACGTGTTTTCTAAAATGAATTTTGCCAGTAGGATACAAGACCCGTTTTAAAAATTGTATACCCTTTCTATTACTATTTTGCATATCAAATTCTTTTCATGTTTCATACATATTACTAATGTTGGAATATTGTACTATGCAGGGTTATGATGAAGACGTGATCCGATGAGCTTTATTCGTTTCCGCTAGTAATAAATCGTCTTAGTGATTTATATTGAGTTCTTGTTATGATTTTGTCATTCTAAAGACCATGGTTTATAAGGATGTTGGGAATTGTATTTTACTTTTTGGTATTCAAGTGACCATGTTTACTTGATTTCATGGATGATTAATAAAAATTGAGTTCAATTTAGTTTTTGCTTCGATGGAGTTATATTTGTGCAACTGAAAATGGTGCTAATCTACATTAGCAATGATTAAGCAAACCGTGCTAAATAATTAATTGACGAATGCAAAACCGTGCCAAATGATTTTTATAATAAACGCAAAAGCGTGCCAAATGTTTTTTTGGGATAAGGCGGGTAACGATGTGACAAATACGTTTGTCACGGTAGATAATACCGTCCTAGTTAATTTTGACACGATAAATAAAAACTGTACCAAATACGTGTTTGGCACGACATAAAAAAGTGTGACGAATGCCCATTTTGGAACGGAATATTGTCAGTCGTGCCAAATACCTCACTCATGGCACCCCAAAGATAAACCGTCTCATGAACCGTGCCAAATACTATTTAGCACGGTTTTAACCCGACTCAAATGTATTTGGCACCCTCATATTTAGGACAGAGCCAAAACTGTGCCAAAGTCGTGCCAAATAGCATTTGGCACGGCATTTTGAATATTTGGCACAATTTTCCACCCTCCTAAATTCCAGTTTTTCTTGTAGTGTAAGTTATATATATTTTATCATTAGCCCAAATCTCCTTTCATAAAATTCTTTTGGCTTTTGAGCAAGTATTTCCAAGTTGTTATTAATATTTTTTTTTTTCATTTCCTGATAATTTGTTATTGCAGTTGTAGATTCAATGTGAATACAACTCAAAAGAGTGATGAGACTCATGCTTGAGAACAACACAAAGAGGAAACTATTTTTGTAGATTGACAACTTGAGATATAGCTCCTACCCTTGTTATGTAGAAACTATAACATATACATTAAATGTAATTGATGATGCATTGTATTGCTTGTAGGATTTACAATTGTTAACTATATGTATATTTCATGATAGTAAATGTAGATTTTATAGATTGTATTAGGATCCGATCTTTAATTAAATGCAAGTTTCATTTTAATTTCATTTTGATATTATTGTTTGTGATTCATATATATGCCTACAAAAATAACCAATTTTGTTATTTTCTACGAGATTTTTTCATAGTAAAGTGTATGCAAGTAGCTACCACTTACCAATATATTCGATTAATTTATGTTTCATGTTATAGTAGAATTCGACGACATAAAGACGGATCACCACTTACCCATATGATATATGACGGGTAACCAAATCCAAACGTAGCCGAGAATCAAATCAAAACGTAGTCAAAGTCGAATCAAGACGTAACCCAGAATCAATTCAGAACGTAGCCAAGGTCGAATCCAGAAGTAGCCAAAGATCAAATTCAAATATAGCCAAAATCGAATCGAGAAATTGCCACAAGTCATATCAAGACTTAGTTGGAAATCAAAAATAGCTATGAGTCAATTCAAGACGTGACCAGAAATCAAATCAAAACGAAGTCAAAGATCAATAAAGTCAAAGAGCAATGCAATGAATAACGACTAAAAGCGGATGTTTTACGACTCTAAAAAGAAGTGTCATATTATGATGTATCATAGAAAAACCATTATGAATAAGCATTCTATAAAGGTTAACGTTATAAGACCCTATTGTCAAGGGTCCTATTAACTTTTGTTATAATAAAAAACGTTTGCGAATAAGCGTTCCATAAAACTGATGTTTTATGACTCAAATATCAAGTGTCCTATAATGGTGTATCAATCTATGGGACCCAAGTGTCAAGTGTCATATTAAGTTATGTTTTAATAATATGTTTGCGAATAAGCGTTCTAAATAATCAATGTTTTATGACTTATGTATCAAGTGTCCTATTATGGTGTATTGTAATAAAACCATAATGAATATGCGTCCTTTAAGGGTCCTATTAAGTTTTGTTATAATAAAACTTTTGCGAATAAACGTTCTAAAATACTGATATTTTATGACTCAAAAATAAAAAGTCCTATTATGGTGTATGATAATAAAGCCATTATGCATAAGCGTCCTATAAAGGTTAACATTATAATAACCACGTCTTAAGGGTCCTATTAAGTTTTGTTATAATTAAACTTTTGCGAATGTCTTATTATAGTGTACGATAATAAAACCATTGTGCATAAGTGTCCTATAAAGGTTAACGTTATAATACCCACTTGTCAAAGGTCCTATTAAATTTTGTTATAATAACACTTTTGTGAATAAGCGTTTTAACTAACTGATGTCTTATGACTCAAAACTCAAGTGTCCTATTATGGTGTATTATAATAAAACCATAATGAATAAACGTCTTATAAAGGTTAAAGTTATAAGACCCAAGTGTCAAGGTGTCACAACTCACCATTTCAGGTCACTTCCCGAACTTTGGAAAAACACTATTCATCAAACACTATTCATCAGTTTACTATTCATCATTTTTGTTGTCAGTTTGACATTCCGAGAAGCATTCAGAAATTTTACTATTCACTGAATACTATTCATTGCGGGAAAAGATTTCATCATTCACGTGCATTACACATTTCATCGTAAATTTAGTTTACGGGTATTCAAATTCGCGTAACCGTATTGGTTCAGGTGCGAATTCATGCATTATCAGTAATGACATTTCATACGGACTGGAGATAGTCTGCATATCATCAGTAGGTCATTTACATGTTATACCACTCTTAAGATTTTCAAATTTATATATATTTGATACATTTAACGTTTTCCTTATAGTTATTTGTAAATAAACGTTAACACACGGTTTATACGCGACGAATATATCTAAATATTCCCACAATGGTCCCGACATATTTTTATATCCATTTTATCATCATAAAAGTTATAACATTCATTTACCCAGTATTTTGGAAATTTATTTATTTATAACGTAAGCTTATGAATATTACGACGGTTTTCGTGAAAACTAAACAATAATCACCCGAACACTCAGTAATTGTACCCAACATATTTTTAACATTTTTATGACTTTATTAAGTCCCGGTCAACTTCGTTAATATTTATTTCTAGCAAACCCGGTACCCGATTATAACTAATACTTACACTAAACTACAACTAATAATACACTACATTTTCTAAGTGATCAAAACCGACTTTGCTACTCCTTGGTACATTGAAAACCGGCCATGAGCTCACCCTAGACACCATGTGGTTTACTTTTTAACCTCATGCTTATGTAATCTTATTATACATTATAACTAGTTATACTTATTTACATAAACACTTATAACATAACATACTTATTTCTAAGAATCATAACAAGCACTTTTCAAGATCCAAAAAGCTCTCATTTCTCTTGTTCTTCCCCCAAAACCCACGACCAAATCCAAACACCATGATCAAACCATTATTTTTCTTAGTACAAAGCTACAAAGTTGTTCATTTCATCATTCTAATCAAGAATCATCCAACAAAAACACAAGTAATCCAAGATTTCTCATCCTTTAATCACCTATTATTTCAAAGTGAGTATTCAAATTTATTTTCATGATTTCATCAAATTAACATATGTATCTTATGGTATTCATGCTTAATTTCATGCACAAACTAGTTATACCACTTTATTTTTGTAGACTTTTGAAACATACAAACCCTAGATTGTGATTTAGGTGTTCCCTTGTTAAATTAACTTGATTTCTAGTCATTAGGAACCCATGGCACCCTAAGAAGGTGTATGGTAGGATTAGATTAGTTTTGTGAAGTTTACAAGAGATTTGGTTGAAGTAGAAACTAGTTTTGGACATGAAAAATGGATTTGTAACAAGTATATTTACATTCTGTCCCATTTTGGTAAATCCAGGAAAATCAGTAAACATAAAGGAAACTTTGGCAAAATCTTTAGAAAATACTTTCAAAAACGAATCCGTAGGCGAAAGAACGGATTAAAAAGAGTTTATAACGAAGAAGTTATGATTTTTGCAAGTTTAATGACGAAAACTATTTTCCGGAAAAATACATGCTGTTGGACGTTTTCGTCGGACAAAAAGAGACTTTAGACGTAACTCGGAGGAGCCAAGCTTTCCAAAATATATTACTACATACTAAGACGTAACCGTGGATATAAAGAACAAGTAAAACGGGCTTATAACGACAAAGATATTCACGTTTCCATATCGGCAAAAATCCTCTATAATTGGCAGCTTTTAGAAATAATAATAACACTACGTACTAAATTCTAGATTTTCTAGAAATATTAACCAAGTACCCAATTTCATAACTAATGATGTATTAGTGATTACAAGTATATTTTCATTACTACAAGGCGTTATTTCAAGGATTTCAAACCGAGGATTTCAACACAAACATTGGTACATACGATATATATATAAGTATATATATTACAACTAGTTTATCTTTCTAATAGCCATATTTTTCCTAAGTCTTGGAATATATACTTTTGATAACAACAAGTGTTTTTCAAAGAGTAGAGTGGTATAGGAAACATGTGCATGGACATTCATAACATCATTTGGTGATCTAAAGTAGATCGTTCATCATTCATATTAGGTTGCGGCTAGTGTGCGCACCTTGTTTTTCAGCTCATTACATGTTCATGGTACCATCATATTGGGTTGCGGCAGCAAATTGTTCATTGTTGTTCATTTCACTTCATCACAGTTTCATCAGTTAAGGTGAGTTTTCATAGCCCCGTTTTCAATTCAACATTTTTGATTGTTTTCAAATCCCACGGGGGGAATACATTGCATCAATCATTTTAGTACGAGCCCAAGTATTCAAACATATGTACATTGCTTAAGCTACCTTGCCATGTGATAAGTCCCCTGTATCATCATGAACCGTTAATTTACCGGTAAGCGAGAGTGAGTGGATAGATCTATCGAGGGTGACGCCTCCATCCGTGGTAGTGATTACCAACCGTAAGCGGATGCATTTCATGTCTTTTACATTTGAGTGTTTTGGCAGAACATTCAGGAGGGGCATAGTTTCATCAGTCATAGTTTCGGTGTCATGAGCTTAAGGTCTATTGTACAATTTTCATGAGATTTTTATCTTGCACTTTTACTTGTGGTGGCCGTACATCATTACATTTTACAAACCTATGGAATTCACCAACATTCGTGTTGACGTTTTAGCAATGTATTTCAGGTTATTAAGGTAGCTCATGTGACATGCATTTGGACCTTCATGGAGTTGCGGAGTCGACGCGTCTCATCATTATTTCATGCACTTATGTAAACATTTGATCTAGTAGGACTTGTTTTCATAAACTTGCAACACATTTTGGGGACCTCATTTTGTAAACTCTGGATTATTTCAATGATCAAATGCAGTATTTTCCAAACGACACTTTAGGTCGTTCAATGTAACTGTAACTGTGGTGCTATGACAGACACCCTCAGGTATTCTATTCCGCTGCAAGTCAGGTAAAATTGGGGGTGTGACAGATTGGCATCAGAGCTAAGGTTATAGCGAACTAGGATGTATCTTGGACCCTAGACTATAACCACATCGGCATAGCATCTCATCATTTCATCATAAGTGCATAATCATGATACATGTTGTTTCATACATACCCTGTGCGAGTTATTTATACTCATATCTGTATATGTATGTCATTTTATTGACCTGGTTCACAAGTGACATGCCTTCAGATACTCACCCTGACATCCTTTTATCGGATTCCGACATTGAAGATGCCTTGTCATCTTCCACTACCATTATACCACCAGTTGCATTTACACCACCATTAGTACTATTGATTTGCCATAGGAACAGGGTTTTCCTATCATTCAGCCCATACATAGAATGCCTTTTGGTAGTGTGTTCAGAATTAATCTTAATGGACTTATTAGGATGCTTATTGCAAGGAAGATAGTGTGTTTTCTTCCCATCACTAGTAGGGCACTTACTACTCAGGTACTACCACCACCATCAGTTACTTATTACACTATTGGCCTTCCCACAGTGTGTACTTCAGTTTTACCTTTTGGATGTCGCGAGGTAGCGCGAAAGAGGGTAGTATTTCATTCACTGGTACCATCATTGTCATTTTCCTTTTTCTTTCCCACTTGCTATGAACTAGATAACATCTAGTAGATAATACCAATAACACGGACTCAACAGAAACATCCGCAGATTCTTCAGGAATGGTTCAGAACCTACATTATCTAAGATTTGATAGATGCACAACTTCAGACACCACTTCAGGACTATCTCGACCTTATGATGCCACAAACCTGATTTCACACAGAGGGACATCAGGAAGTCCCTAGACCAGATTTATATCCTCACTAGCTTTTACTATTATCCTAGCCACAGAAGGTGTAGGACATAGTCTAAAGAACTTGTTGTCTTTTGATTGTTGTACAAACAAATATATCAAGTGTGACTCTACTATATAAGAAATGGTTGTGCTATTTGTGATACCGGTTCACGTAGACCGAAATTTTCATGTATTATATTCATGTGTTGTGAATATGATGACTTTGATTAACTATATCCTCATGGTCACTTATGATTTGATGAAGAGAAATTTAAGCAAACCACTCCAAGCATGACGCAAGCTGCTGTTGGACAAGTCATTGTCAAGAACATAGTCACCGCCCTCACTAAGGAACTTACTCACGTGGAATTTATGGGGTGCAATCCTCCCTCCTTTAGCGGAACTAGAAACACAAAGGAATTTCTCAAATGGTTCGAAGACATAGAAACAATATTTCAATGTGGCGACTGTCGTAAGGAATACAAGGTTAAGTTCGCCACATGCACTTTTCAGAATCATGCCCAGGAATGGTGGACCAAACATATTAAGATGGTAGGAGTTGATACTGCCTACTCACACTCTTGGGAGAAACTAAGAAGGATGATGGGTATAACATTTTGTGTAGGAAGTGAATTACGAGCAAGGGAACAGGAAACACTAAACTTTATCATGGTAGGAAATGATGTGACGAGTACACTACTCATTTTTATGAATTAACACGACTAGGTTCTGCAATGGATGAACCGGAAAGCAAGAAACTTGAAAAGTACATTGGGGGACTCTCCCACGGAATTTGTATGTTGGTCATCGCATGGGAACCCGATGCCATGTCTGAAGCTATCAAAATGGCGATAGAGGCAAAGGAACTCATAGTTCACGCCGAGACATTAGGAAACAATAGTGACAATAAAAGGAAGTGGAACAACAATCTAGGTTGCAATGCTGCTCAACAATCACCCAAAGGACAAGAAATGAATAGAGCCTTTGCTGCAGAACCGCACACGAAGAGAAGGTATATTGGAAAGTTACCTTACTGCAACCTGTGTAATCAACATCACCGAGGTCATTGCAGTAAAACGTGTGGGGTGTGCAAGAAGCGGGGTCATTGGACTAAGGATTGTAGGAAACTCACAAATCAGAAGACCCCAGGGAGTTGCTTCAAATGTGGAAAGTTAGGGCATTTCAAGAATGACTGCCCGGAGCTAAGGAACAAGGAAAATCAGGAACTTGGAATCAAGACTAAATCGCTCGAGGAATAGCGTGAGCTGTTGAAAGAGAACCGCCAGGATATTAACAACATCAAGGATAACAACAATGCTTCAGCAGGAGGAGCTTTGTTTCAATATAAAAACCGTAGTTCGAGCCCTTTAGGGTTGTATCTTTCCATTTGTACTTACCGTTGGTACGATGACATGACCTAGTGGTATTAAGCACTTTTCTATCCAATGTAATATCTATCCTTTGTTACCTAGGTGATAATCATAACCATCGTTTACTCCATTTTCTATCCCAAGTGCTCAGACTTCAATCGTTTCGCAACATTTTAGCATTGTCTTATCAGGGATTAGGTTGATTTCGTATTTGACGAATTAGTAGACTATTACCATTCGACAAGATTCACCCACGTATCCAATGCACCATTCAAGCTATTTTACTATCATACGGGGAAACTGTTTACAGAAAAATTTCGGAATTAAGCTATTTTATTACCATCCTATAAATTGATTTTTCTGTCATTACACCAAGTATTTACTATTATTACGCGAGGCAATTTTTATGTTATTTGAAAGAAAACATCAGGATACCATTTTAATAAC
This sequence comes from Artemisia argyi, assembly GCA_030686995.1. Lineage (NCBI taxonomy): Eukaryota > Viridiplantae > Streptophyta > Magnoliopsida > Asterales > Asteraceae > Artemisia > Artemisia argyi. The sequence goes on from CM060697.1 coordinate 172,400,102, forward strand.
AATGCGTTGAACACCATCTAAAACTTTTGAGAAAAGTTATGATATTTTGACAAAATCTAACATCGCATCATTAGTCCTCAATTGTACATAGCCTGATCACCTATGTAAAATTCAGGAAGGATTATGCCATGAAGGAAATAATTACCTTTTCAAAGGATTGTTAATAACAATCTTCATGTAAAAGTTTTGTAAACAAAGGAACCTTTCCATAAACATCCCTTTTGCCGAACTATCCCTGGATACTTACCCTACCTGTCACTCACTTAGCCATTAAGTTGGATTTTCCCATTGACTTCCCTAAGAGAGACCTTCCATATCAATTACATGCAGGATTCCTCTATACAATAGAAGCAATGAAAGGATTACAGAACTATTAACCAGAACTAGAAGTATATAGTGAGAGAATTCATAACTCAACAACAAATTCTAATATACTGCGAGACCATCCGAATCACCATCTCTGACCTAGTTGTCAAATTCTACCGTTTAAGGGTACTAGCTAGACTGAGCTACATGATTGAACTCAATATAAATGTCCGCAGGACAACACAATAGAAATAAACCAAGCTTCTAATTGAGACTGTAGAGCATTTCATTTAAACATGGCCTCATCCATACATAAACTTTCCTGCAGTAAGTTTTCACAAAGGACAATTGTTTGAATTAAGAATATCGATGTAATTTCCTCTAAGGCCTTATGTCACTAGAAATTTCAGATAACCTCACCTTTATACCAAGAAAGGGATCAAACCAGAACATATCTCCTCATCTACATGGGAAAACAGAATAGACATTCATCGACACAACATCAAGTGATACCTTCGTCTTGTCTATTACAACGATAAACAATTTCAGGACTTAAGTTAGTCTAAATACCTATGCTTGTAGTTATGCCAGATAACCATCAATAGACATTATCCAACCTCAGGAACTAAGTGTTAGACATCGATGCATTTAAGCGAACATTTCCTATTCTACCATTTTATCCATGTTAGTGTTTTCACTTTTAAATAAAGTTGATGCGTTTACATAAATCACATACCTTGTGGAAAAATGATTTCTGAAATTCCTATTTTGAACAAGTACGATCCTTTTTGGTCAATCTTTAGCAACACTATTGTACAATGAGAAATATACATAGACATCAAACTTTGGTAAGCAGTCTTAATCACAACATGTTTGAAAACAGTTCCTATTTCATAACTACTGGATTTTGAATCATCAAGAAAAATATTACCCAGTAAATCATTTGCTTTATTTTTCTAAACTCGTTTATTCAGAAAAAGATTTCAACCAAAACTCACAATCGCGAGACAAATTTCCAGAACAAATTTCCCTACAACATCGCTTATGCATTTAGGATTTGTGACTGGACAATAGAGAATATTTGGATTAGGTGATAAAGGAATTAGGAGGAACATCACAAATTGATCACGAACTTCAGTAGTGGAGACCAAACCCAATAGACAAAGAAAAACATATGTCTTATCATCCGTTGGAACAAAACACAAGGAATCAAATTGTTACCTATATTCTATCCCTTTCAGATAACGCCAAGTTCGAAGGACCGAACGTTGTGGAATTAGTCACAAAGGTTTATTGTACCCATTTCAGTTTTTCCTGTTAAGGAAACCGTTTCAACTTGGACTTCAGGTAATCAATTCAGGATTTCCTTCAGAAACCCATTTAGATGTGAACATCACCTATCATCCTCAGACCGATGGTCAAAGCGAGAGAACAATTCAAACATAGGAAAGTATACTCAGAGCATGAGTGATTAACCCTAGAAATGGTTGGACTAATCACTCAACATAAATCAAATTCATCTACAACAATAGTTATCACACCAACAACGGGAAACTGGCAGAAGTTAGGTTGGTACATAACACATATCATTTGGATTGGATATCCTGAACAACAAACCATCCAGATTCAAGTGGGAGAACAAATTAAGTTAAAAGCAATGCCTTGGATTGGCATGATACAAATTGGATAACAAGAAAGGTTGAACCTTTAGCATATTGGACTATTTAAGATTCATTTTAGAATCGACCAACTAGCATACAAACTTGAGTTCTGGCAGAATTCAGCAGTATATATTACCAGTACCACATTTAAAACATTAAGAAGCGCAAACCATCTATTGATGGGCTAAACTCGGAAAAAGCTCAACTCATTAGTTCAGTAGGCATTCATGAGATAACCAGAAATTTTCTACAAGTCAAGAATCAGTTACAAGTTCAATAAGTCGTAAACCATTAAAACTTCAAGTTCTGCAGAGTTATGCAGAAAGTTCTGCCTAGGAAAGGCATGACATCATTTAGAAAACTTGGAAAGTTAAACCCGATATACACTGGACCATGTAATATTTCAGACAGAGTAGGTCTAGTGGCCGTCAGACTTGAACATTGTCGGAGAACAACAGGATTACACAAACGTATTTCACATTTTTAAATCCCCAGAAATGACTTTCAAATGAGTCACTCATAATCCCATTTGGAAAGGAATCCAACCCAAAGTCAAACATAAACCTGGTAGGAGAACAAACAGAAATCATGGACCGAGTGGTCGAACAGTTGAAACAGAGTCGAATTCCTATCGTTAGCGTTCGCGAATATCATCACCTTTTCACCAATATGTTCTCAGATACCAACATAAACTGAACTTCGGGACGAAGTTCCTTTTAGAGGGGAAGACTGTCACAACTCACCATTTCAGGTCATTTCAGGTCACTTCCCGAACTTTGGAAAAACACTAGTCATCAAACACTATTCATCAAAACACTATTCATCAGTTTACTATTCATCATTTTTGTTGTCAGTTTGACATTCCGAGAAGCATTCAGAAATTTTACTATTCACTGAACACTATTCATTGCGGGAAAAGATTTCATCATTCACGTGCATTACACATTTCATCGTAAATTTAGTTTACGGGAATTTATGGGGTGCAATCCTCCCTCCTTTAGCGGAACTAGAAACACAAAGGAATTTCTCAAATGGTTCGAAGACATAGAAACAATATTTCAATGTGGCGACTGTCGTAAGGAATACAAGGTTAAGTTCGCCACATGCACTTTTCAGAATCATGCCCAGGAATGGTGGACCAAACATATTAAGATGGTAGGAGTTGATACTGCCTACTCACACTCTTGGGAGAAACTAAGAAGGATGATGGGTATAACATTTTGTGTAGGAAGTGAATTACGAGCAAGGGAACAGGAAACACTAAACTTTATCATGGTAGGAAATGATGTGACGAGTACACTACTCATTTTTATGAATTAACACGACTAGGTTCTGCAATGGATGAACCGGAAAGCAAGAAACTTGAAAAGTACATTGGGGGACTCTCCCACGGAATTTGTATGTTGGTCATCGCATGGGAACCCGATGCCATGTCTGAAGCTATCAAAATGGCGATCGAGGCAAAGGAACTCATAGTTCACGCCGAGACATTAGGAAACAATAGTGACAATAAAAGGAAGTGGAACAACAATCTAGGTTGCAATGCTGCTCAACAATCACCCAAAGGACAAGAAATGAATAGAGCCTTTGCTGCAGAACCGCACACGAAGAGAAGGTATATTGGAAAGTTACCTTACTGCAACCTGTGTAATCAACATCACCGAGGTCATTGCAGTAAAACGTGTGGGGTGTGCAAGAAGCGGGGTCATTGGACTAAGGATTGTAGGAAACTCACAAATCAGAAGACCCCAGGGAGTTGCTTCAAATGTGGAAAGTTAGGGCATTTCAAGAATGACTGCCCGGAGCTAAGGAACAAGGAAAATCAGGAACTTGGAATCAAGACTAAATCGCTCGAGGAATAGCGTGAGCTGTTGAAAGAGAACCGCCAGGATATTAACAACATCAAGGATAACAACAATGCTTCAGCAGGAGGAGCTTTGTTTCAATATAAAAACCGTAGTTCGAGCCCTTTAGGGTTGTATCTTTCCATTTGTACTTACCGTTGGTACGATGACATGACCTAGTGGTATTAAGCACTTTTCTATCCAATGTAATATCTATCCTTTGTTACCTAGGTGATAATCATAACCATCGTTTACTCCATTTTCTATCCCAAGTGCTCAGACTTCAATCGTTTCGCAACATTTTAGCATTGTCTTATCAGGGATTAGGTTGATTTCGTATTTGACGAATTAGTAGACTATTACCATTCGACAAGATTCACCCACGTATCCAATGCACCATTCAAGCTATTTTACTATCATACGGGGAAACTGTTTACAGAAAAATTTCGGAATTAAGCTATTTTATTACCATCCTATAAATTGATTTTTCTGTCATTACACCAAGTATTTACTATTATTACGCGAGGCAATTTTTATGTTATTTGAAAGAAAACATCAGGATACCATTTTAATAACAATGCGTTGAACACCATCTAAAACTTTTGAGAAAAGTTATGATATTTTGACAAAATCTAACATCGCATCATTAGTCCTCAATTGTACATAGCCTGATCACCTATGTAAAATTCAGGAAGGATTATGCCATGAAGGAAATAATTACCTTTTCAAAGGATTGTTAATAACAATCTTCATGTAAAAGTTTTGTAAACAAAGGAACCTTTCCATAAACATCCCTTTTGCCGAACTATCCCTGGATACTTACCCTACCTGTCACTCACTTAGCCATTAAGTTGGATTTTCCCATTGACTTCCCTAAGAGAGACCTTCCATATCAATTACATGCAGGATTCCTCTATACAATAGAAGCAATGAAAGGATTACAGAACTATTAACCAGAACTAGAAGTATATAGTGAGAGAATTCATAACTCAACAACAAATTCTAATATACTGCGAGACCATCCGAATCACCATCTCTGACCTAGTTGTCAAATTCTACCGTTTAAGGGTACTAGCTAGACTGAGCTACATGATTGAACTCAATATAAATGTCCGCAGGACAACACAATAGAAATAAACCAAGCTTCTAATTGAGACTGTAGAGCATTTCATTTAAACATGGCCTCATCCATACATAAACTTTCCTGCAGTAAGTTTTCACAAAGGACAATTGTTTGAATTAAGAATATCGATGTAATTTCCTCTAAGGCCTTATGTCACTAGAAATTTCAGATAACCTCACCTTTATACCAAGAAAGGGATCAAACCAGAACATATCTCCTCATCTACATGGGAAAACAGAATAGACATTCATCGACACAACATCAAGTGATACCTTCGTCTTGTCTATTACAACGATAAACAATTTCAGGACTTAAGTTAGTCTAAATACCTATGCTTGTAGTTATGCCAGATAACCATCAATAGACATTATCCAACCTCAGGAACTAAGTGTTAGACATCGATGCATTTAAGCGAACATTTCCTATTCTACCATTTTATCCATGTTAGTGTTTTCACTTTTAAATAAAGTTGATGCGTTTACATAAATCACATACCTTGTGGAAAAATGATTTCTGAAATTCCTATTTTGAACAAGTACGATCCTTTTTGGTCAATCTTTAGCAACACTATTGTACAATGAGAAATATACATAGACATCAAACTTTGGTAAGCAGTCTTAATCACAACATGTTTGAAAACAGTTCCTATTTCATAACTACTGGATTTTGAATCATCAAGAAAAATATTACCCAGTAAATCATTTGCTTTATTTTTCTAAACTCGTTTATTCAGAAAAAGATTTCAACCAAAACTCACAATCGCGAGACAAATTTCCAGAACAAATTTCCCTACAACATCGCTTATGCATTTAGGATTTGTGACTGGACAATAGAGAATATTTGGATTAGGTGATAAAGGAATTAGGAGGAACATCACAAATTGATCACGAACTTCAGTAGTGGAGACCAAACCCAATAGACAAAGAAAAACATATGTCTTATCATCCGTTGGAACAAAACACAAGGAATCAAATTGTTACCTATATTCTATCCCTTTCAGATAACGCCAAGTTCGAAGGACCGAACGTTGTGGAATTAGTCACAAAGGTTTATTGTACCCATTTCAGTTTTTCCTGTTAAGGAAACCGTTTCAACTTGGACTTCAGGTAATCAATTCAGGATTTCCTTCAGAAACCCATTTAGATGTGAACATCACCTATCATCCTCAGACCGATGGTCAAAGCGAGAGAACAATTCAAACATAGGAAAGTATACTCAGAGCATGAGTGATTAACCCTAGAAATGGTTGGACTAATCACTCAACATAAATCAAATTCATCTACAACAATAGTTATCACACCAACAACGGGAAACTGGCAGAAGTTAGGTTGGTACATAACACATATCATTTGGATTGGATATCCTGAACAACAAACCATCCAGATTCAAGTGGGAGAACAAATTAAGTTAAAAGCAATGCCTTGGATTGGCATGATACAAATTGGATAACAAGAAAGGTTGAACCTTTAGCATATTGGACTATTTAAGATTCATTTTAGAATCGACCAACTAGCATACAAACTTGAGTTCTGGCAGAATTCAGCAGTATATATTACCAGTACCACATTTAAAACATTAAGAAGCGCAAACCATCTATTGATGGGCTAAACTCGGAAAAAGCTCAACTCATTAGTTCAGTAGGCATTCATGAGATAACCAGAAATTTTCTACAAGTCAAGAATCAGTTACAAGTTCAATAAGTCGTAAACCATTAAAACTTCAAGTTCTGCAGAGTTATGCAGAAAGTTCTGCCTAGGAAAGGCATGACATCATTTAGAAAACTTGGAAAGTTAAACCCGATATACACTGGACCATGTAATATTTCAGACAGAGTAGGTCTAGTGGCCGTCAGACTTGAACATTGTCGGAGAACAACAGGATTACACAAACGTATTTCACATTTTTAAATCCCCAGAAATGACTTTCAAATGAGTCACTCATAATCCCATTTGGAAAGGAATCCAACCCAAAGTCAAACATAAACCTGGTAGGAGAACAAACAGAAATCATGGACCGAGTGGTCGAACAGTTGAAACAGAGTCGAATTCCTATCGTTAGCGTTCGCGAATATCATCACCTTTTCACCAATATGTTCTCAGATACCAACATAAACTGAACTTCGGGACGAAGTTCCTTTTAGAGGGGAAGACTGTCACAACTCACCATTTCAGGTCATTTCAGGTCACTTCCCGAACTTTGGAAAAACACTAGTCATCAAACACTATTCATCAAAACACTATTCATCAGTTTACTATTCATCATTTTTGTTGTCAGTTTGACATTCCGAGAAGCATTCAGAAATTTTACTATTCACTGAACACTATTCATTGCGGGAAAAGATTTCATCATTCACGTGCATTACACATTTCATCGTAAATTTAGTTTACGGGTATTCAAATTCGCGTAACCGTATTGGTTCAGGTGCGAATTCATGCATTATCAGTAATGACATTTCATACGGACTGGAGATAGTCTGCATATCATCAGTAGGTCATTTACATGTTATACCACTCTTAGGATTTTCAAATTTATATATATTTGATACATTTAACGTTTTCCTTATAGTTATTTATAAATAAACGTTAACACACGGTTTATACGCGACGAATATATCTAAATATTCCCACAATGGTCCCGACATATTTTTATATCCATTTTATCATCATAAAAGTTATAACATTCATTTACCCAGTATTTTGGAAATTTATTTATTTATAACGTAAGCTTATGAATATTACGACGGTTTTCGTGAAAACTAAACAATAATCACCCGAACACTCAGTAATTGTACCCAACATATTTTTAACATTTTTATGACTTTATTAAGTCCCGGTCAACTTCGTTAATATTTATTTCTAGCAAACCCGGTACCCGATTATAACTAATACTTACACTAAACTACAACTAATAATACACTACATTTTCTAAGTGATCAAAACCGACTTTGCTACTCCTTGGTACATTGAAAACCGGCCATGAGCTCACCCTAGACACCATGTGATTTACTTTTTAACCTCATGCTTATGTAATCTTATTATACATTATAACTAGTTATACTTATTTACATAAACACTTATAACATAACATACTTATTTCTAAGAATCATAACAAGCACTTTTCAAGATCCAAAAAGCTCTCATTTCTCTTGTTCTTCCCCCAAAACCCACGACCAAATCCAAACACCATGATCAAACCATTATTTTTCTTAGTACAAAGCTACAAAGTTGTTCATTTCATCATTCTAATCAAGAATCATCCAACAAAAACACAAGTAATCCAAGATTTCTCATCCTTTAATCACCTATTATTTCAAAGTGAGTATTCAAATTTATTTTCATGATTTCATCAAATTAACATATGTATCTTATGGTATTCATGCTTAATTTCATGCACAAACTAGTTATACCACTTTATTTTTGTAGACTTTTGAAACATGCAAACCCTAGATTGTGATTTAGGTGTTCCCTTGTTAAATTAACTTGATTTCTAGTCATTAGGAACCCATGGCACCCTAAGAAGGTGTATGGTAGGATTAGATTAGTTTTGTGAAGTTTACAAGAGATTTGGTTGAAGTAGAAACTAGTTTTGGACATGAAAAATGGATTTGTAACAAGTATATTTACATTCTGTCCCATTTTGGTAAATCCAGGAAAATCAGTAAACATAAAGGAAACTTTGGCAAAATCTTTAGAAAATACTTTCAAAAACGAATCCGTAGGCGAAAGAACGGATTAAAAAGAGTTTATAACGAAGAAGTTATGATTTTTGCAAGTTTAATGACGAAAACTATTTTCCGGAAAAATACATGCTGTTGGACGTTTTCGTCGGACAAAAAGAGACTTTAGACGTAACTCGGAGGAGCCAAGCTTTCCAAAATATATTACTACATACTAAGACGTAACCGTGGATATAAAGAACAAGTAAAACGGGCTTATAACGACAAAGATATTCACGTTTCCATATCGGCAAAAATCCTCTATAATTGGCAGCTTTTAGAAATAATAATAACACTACGTACTAAATTCTAGATTTTCTAGAAATATTAACCAAGTACCCAATTTCATAACTAATGATGTATTAGTGATTACAAGTATATTTTCATTACTACAAGGCGTTATTTCAAGGATTTCAAACCGAGGATTTCAACACAAACATTGGTACATACGATATATATATAAGTATATATATTACAACTAGTTTATCTTTCTAATAGCCATATTTTTCCTAAGTCTTGGAATATATACTTTTGATAACAACAAGTGTTTTTCAAAGAGTAGAGTGGTATAGGAAACATGTGCATGGACATTCATAACATCATTTGGTGATCTAAAGTAGATCGTTCATCATTCATATTAGGTTGCGGCTAGTGTGCGCACCTTGTTTTTCAGCTCATTACATGTTCATGGTACCATCATATTGGGTTGCGGCAGCAAATTGTTCATTGTTGTTCATTTCACTTCATCACAGTTTCATCAGTTAAGGTGAGTTTTCATAGCCCCGTTTTCAATTCAACATTTTTGATTGTTTTCAAATCCCACGGGGGGAATACATTGCATCAATCATTTTAGTACGAGCCCAAGTATTCAAACATATGTACATTGCTTAAGTTACCTTGCCATGTGATAAGTCCCCTGTATCATCATGAACCGTTAATTTACCGGTAAGCGAGAGTGAGTGGATAGATCTATCGAGGGTGACGCCTCCATCCGTGGTAGTGATTACCAACCGTAAGCGGATGCATTTCATGTCTTTTACATTTGAGTGTTTTGGCAGAACATTTAGGAGGGGCATAGTTTCATCAGTCATAGTTTCGGTGTCATGAGCTTAAGGTCTATTGTACAATTTTCATGAGATTTTTATCTTGCACTTTTACTTGTGGTGGCCGTACATCATTACATTTTACAAACCTATGGAATTCACCAACATTCGTGTTGACGTTTTAGCAATGTATTTCAGGTTATTAAGGTAGCTCATGTGACATGCATTTGGACCTTCATGGAGTCGCGGAGTCGACGCGTCTCATCATTATTTCATGCACTTATGTAAACATTTGATCTAGTAGGACTTGTTTTCATAAACTTGCAACACATTTTGGGGACCTCATTTTGTAAACTCTGGATTATTTCAATGATCAAATGCAGTATTTTCCAAACGACACTTTAGGTCGTTCAATGTAACTGTAACTGTGGTGCTATGACAGACACCCTCAGGTATTCCATTCCGCTGCAAGTCAGGTAAAATTGGGGGTGTGACACAAGGGTCTTATTAGGTTATGTTATAATAGGACATCTAGTGATCAAGTGTCGTATTACACTATCACATAATGGGACGCCAACAACTAAATGTCTTATAAAGTAATTTATTAGGATCCATATTTTAAGTGTCCTATTAAGTTATATGATAATATGACCCCAAATAATCAACCATCCTATTATATAACTTTTTAGGACACCGCCTAAATAGCAAATATTTAAAAAGGACCCCAAACGCTCATATGTCCTATTAAACTGTTTTTTAGGACTCTATTATCATACCGTCCCACACAAAGGGTCCTAAAAAGCCACTTTTGTTGTAGTGAAAATTACATTACTCCCACTAGCTTTGTGATATACACATGGCTCATCAAGATTTTGAGTGAATCCATACTTCTTAATTTCACTATCAAATCTCTTATTCCATTGTCGTGATGCTTGCTTCAATCCATAAATGGATCTTTTAAGCTTGCATACACGATTTGGGAATTCTGGATTCACAAACCCCTCAGGCTGCACCATATAGATGTCTTCATCTAGGCGACCATTTAAGAAGGCGGTTTTGACATCCATTTGCCAAATCTCATAGTCATAATAAGCGGCTATGGCTATAAGAATCCTAATTGCCCTTATGTCAGCTACAGGAGAAAAGGTCTCCTCATAGTCAACACCAAATGTTTGAGTATAACATTTAGCTACCAAACGGGCCTTATAGGTGTGTACAATGCCATCCATATCAGTCTTTTTCTTGTAGAGCCATTTACTCCCAACTAACTTGGCACCCGGAGGTAGGTCTACTTCTTCCCAAACTTCATTGTCTTTCATGTATTGAATTTCCCCATTCATAGCTCCCTGCCATTTTTCCTTTTCAGGACTATTCATAGCAGCTTTATAACTTGTAGGTTCATCAAGATCTCCTATCAAGTTGTCATCACACTCCATGTTAAGACATAGACGTGTAGGAGCCTTCACAGATCTAGATGACCTAGGAACGGGAAACACTTCAACTTCAGGTGGAGGACCTAAACTTTCAGGTTCCACAGGAAGTTGGCTAGTGTTCTCAGAAGGTGCTACATCTTCATGATCGTCTTCCAGATCATATACTCTCCCACTGAATTCTTGAGATATGAGCTCCTTTTCTAAGAAGTCTCCATACCTTGCAACAAAAACTTTGTTTTCAGTTGGGTAATAAAAGTAGTAACCCATAGTTTCCTTAGGGTATCCTACGAAGATGCACTTCACAGATCTTTGTTGGAGTTTGTCTGCTGAGTCACGTTTAACATACGCCTCACAACCCCAGACCTTAAGATAAGACAAGTTAGGAGCTTTTCCAGTCCATAACTCATATGGAGTCTTATCAACCTTCTTTGTTGGAACCACATTAAGAATGCGAACCGCAGATTATAAGGCATAATCCCAAAATGAGTAAGGAAGAGTTGTTAGATTAAACATAGATCGTATCATGTCTTGCAATGTACGATTCCTTCTCTCAGATACACCATTTTGTTGTGGAGTATATGGAGAAGTAAGGTGCTGGACAATTCCCTCCTTTGCTAAGTAATCTATAAACTCTTGACTCAGGTATTCACCACCTCTATTGGATCGAAGAGCTTTAATCTTCTTTCCAAGTTGCAACTCTACTTCTGCTTTAAACACTTTGAATGTTTCAAACACCTCATGTTTATGTCTAAGTAAATAAACATAACCATAACGGCTGTAATCATCCGTAAATGTTAAGAAGTAGCTAGCACCTCTCCTTGACACATGTCTAAGTGGGCCACACACGTCTGTGTGAATAAGACCAAGTAGATCATTAGCCCTTTCAATCCTAATTTTAAAGGGTTTCTTTGCCATCTTCCCAGCAATGCAAGATTCGCACTTATCAAATGATTCATCATTGATCTTTTCTAAAAGCCCATCATGTTGCAGCTTTTTCATGCGATCCTTGCCAATGTGAGCAAGTCGACAATGCCAAAGATAAGAGGAATCCAGACCTTTCTTGATTCTCTTACTATTGATGCTATACATTGAATTATTTTTAACAAAATCATTATCATTATCATTCATATCAATTTCAAATACACCATTCACAGCAATAACATTAAAATAAAAAACACCATTTAAAGTAACTGAAATTCCATTGCTAGAAATAGTATGATGAAAACCAAGGTTCAACAAACATGAAAATGAAATTACACCTCTAACAATTGACGGTGCATAATGACAATTATTTAAAGATAGTACTAAACCCAAAGGCAACACTAAATCATAAACTCCTATAGCTTCAACTCCTGCATGCGCTCCGTTACCAACGTGCAAGAATTGTTGTCCATAGGCCAACTTTCTCTCAACTCTAAACCCCTGCAAGGTATTGCAAATATGAATGCCACATCCCGTATCATATACCCATGAATTCAATTTAGGAGTAAGAGTAAATAATTCAATCATAAAGAACGCACTTGATGAACTGGGGTTACCAGTCTCATTCCCCTGCTTCTTGAGTCGCAAGTCACGAATGTAGAGAGGGCAATTGCGATTCCAATGGCCCTTTTCATGACAATGGTGACATGCCTGATCCTTCTTGTTTGGCGGATTCACCTTGTTCTGCTTAGGCTGATGTTGCTTCATCTTGGGTTGAGGTTGATAGGCCATGACCTGCTTACCTTTGTTACCTTTCCTTTTGCCTTTGTTCACATGCGATTTCTTTGGGATTCTCCCCCTTGAATTGCCAACACTTGCGGGGTAGGAGCCTTGACCTTGGCTAGTAGACTTTTCTCATAATCAACAAGCAATGCGAGTAATTCTGAGACTATCTTCCCCGAGCAGTGCATGTTGAAATTCTGCACAAAACCAGCAAAGTCCTTGTTAAGGGCCCTGTTGATCAAGTGCACTTGCACATTCTCGGGGTAACCAAATCCAATTCTGTGAAGCTGATCAAAAGATTCCTTCATCTCAGCCACATAATCTTCAACTGGTTTACCATCACCATGTTTGCAGTTATGTAGCTTGTCAAGTTCATCATACAATTCAACTGCAAGTGGTTTCTCATAAGACTGCTTAAGTACCTCAAGTATATCTTTAGGGAAAAAGTACTCAAACTTCTTTTGTAACTGAGCACTCATGCCAGTGAGCATTAAACAAGCAACCTCATTAAACTTAGCATGCTTCTCCCTCCACTCAGCCTTAACTGCTTCTTCTGCATCAGCAGCAGGCTCAGCTGGACATTATTCGGACAAGAAATTGAGCTTACCGGTCGCCCTCAAGACAATTCTAAGCGAACAGTGCCAATTATTGAAATTCTTTCCAGTCAATTTTTCTCTCTCAAGATGGCTATTGAAAGCAGAAATCACTGATGGGTTATCGGGTTGAGCCATATCTACAGATAAAAGTTCAAACATTAGTATTTTAGATAATAAATATCTTCAAGAAAATAAAATACCCATAGCTATATTCATATAACCACCAAAATTTTCTTGAAAACCTAGGATCCAACTTTACATAGTTCCACCACATCAGTTGATCTGCTAGTGGTGAAAGTACAAAAGATGGTAATCTGTCGAACAGTAATTGGCAAACAAGATTTCCAATTCCTAGATCATTATAGGATTTACTTCAAATTGATTCATCAATTTGCCTTGTAAGCATGTTTCATCCCATCTCATGCATTAAGTTCTAGGTCTCACGTACAACTTAATTAAGTCATCTACCTTAGAAGCTGTAAAATTACAATTATGGTCTCACGCGTTAAAAGAATTTTACCTTGTTATAGTAATTTAGCCTAGGTCTCACGTTTACTAAATTAAAATTCCAAGTGTTCCTTATAGATAGATGGCATGTAACTTAAATTATAAGGGTATTCAATTTTGATATGTGAATCAAAATATGTATAAAGATGCATGCACTCATCTTTATAGCATAATTTTTCAAAACCTTTTTATTATCAATTCGTGAAATTAATATACAAAGTTTTACTTGAGGTTTAATAAACCCTAAGATGACTTTCTACAATTATGATTTTAAAAATAATTCGTTTAAGGTATATTCAAGATTGTGATAACCAAGGCAGACTCTAAGGCTCTTTTCTAAGCCTTCAAATCACGGTTATGAATATCGTCTTAAAGGATTTAATTTTAAAAGCATATTTGTACAAAACATCAATCAAGCAAAAGTTTATGGATTCAATCTCAAAATTATGTAATAAAGTATGAATCTTGCTAGTCTCGCCTTGGAGCGAATTACCGTGCGAAGCGAACCGTTGTTGGCATCTAAGACTTCGCAAGATTCAATCTTTATCACTTAGGGTTTCACCATTATTAGTCCATATTATTTTCTTTTATGAAAATCACCCTTTTTATTGCTTACAACTAGTCCAACAATAAAGAAACAATAAAAAGACAAGTAATTTAAAGAAAAATAAACAACTAATAATAACGTGAAACAATTAGCCACATGCAAACCTTGTTAAAAAGATCCTAATAAAATCAATTCTAGGTATAATAACGCCTGTAATCAACTAAGGCCTTCTCCTCTTGATGGAGGAGAGCCACATACATTGACGAATCAATTGCGTAGGCCAAAGTCAATAAACACACCATATAGCATATAATTGATTTTAATATATATAAATTGGAGCCTTCCCCAATTTTAGATCTATATAAAACATGTGAAAAAAAAAACAAACAAGAACCATAACTAACATGCATGTTTCGTCATGGATTAAACCTAACAATTAGCACATAGGTCACAAGTACGTTCACATAACCGGTTAAAAACCTAGGGTTTCTAGTGATAACAATTTAATCAAGTAAACCACAAACCCTAATTAGGGTTTCATGTGGAAATCGACCCCCCCCCCCCAAAATTAGGGTTAGGGTTTAAAATTTAAAGAAAAACCCTAGAAAAACATGTATCTAAAACAATTAAAGATCCGATTTTTATTACGTTTTAGTAATCAATTACATGTTATACATGGCTCGTGATGCCACTGTTAGAGTTAGACAATCAAAGTACACATAATATGCGGAAGCTAGGATCAAGTATAACACGTATAAAAGATTAACTAAAACATAAATAGTAACGTACCCGATGCACTTCAATAAATCTTGAATCTTGTGTAAACTAGATCAACGATAAACCCCTTACCGTTTTTGTTTATCGATCTCTTGATAATTACTATAGTGAGTAATTACCTCGTTCTTGTACACACAAACTAATACCGAATTAAAGTAATTGCAAGATTAAACACAAGATTAATTTTTGTTATAAAAATCTCGATCCAAACCCTTAGGGTTTAGGTTCGATCGGCCAAGGAAGAAACAAGGGAAGAAAACCAAACTTAGGGTATTGTGTGTGCACAAAAGGTGAGAAACAAAAGACCCTTGAGTTTGTATATATACTAGATGATTTCTTGGAGACCAAGCCAAAGCATGGATCGACCCTATTGGGTTGGGTCGACCGGCCATACACCCTCAAAGGGTGTCCCGGATCCTTCTTGTCTTTCAAATTACATTCTAGTCCCTTTCCTTATTATTTAACGATAGTTAGTCCATACGTTTAATCACTAACGATCATTAGTCCTTATACTTGTGTTATTAATAAATATACATAACAATTAATATTTATTAATCTTTAATTCTCGTTTGTAATGTGTGCAATCCCGAGGTCTCGGGTTCGATACTAGTCATTTACTTATTAATATTTATACGTAATTTTTAACATGATGCACGAGCGAAATGTGTTCCATATATTATTGATTCATTGATAATGATATTAAAGTAAAGGAATGACAATTACATACCTTTTGCTTTCATTTAATCTTTTACACAGTAAAAATACATATCATCCGATGAAAAAATACATAAGAGATTTTACAATTGAGTAACAAAATCACCATCTAAGTGCGTGTAAGGTGGAATTGAACCCCTAACCTTTTATTTAGAAAGATATCATCAATCAATACGATAACTCGCACTCTCACAGATTAAGTTGATTCGATTCTTACCGCCTGAAGCAACTTTAGCAAACTCCAAGTCGTCATTGCTGGAAAATAGTATCAAGTCATTGTCTTCATCCCAGTATTTAAGACGAATCATTTGACTCTTCAACTTGAACCTTTTTGCCACTTTGCTTTTCAGCTTCCACAGTCCAGATGAAATAGAAAACCAGAACCCTTTACTATTTTCTCCATAAGTTGCCTTCACATACACCATATTCTTTGAGCCTCTTTTACATTTTCTGCCCAGCTTCAATGGGCTGCTAGTTTCTCCACTTTCAGTAAAAGCGGTACTCACGCTGGTGGATGAGCATTCGTCTGGGACTTCGACAAAGTCAGTTCTAGCTGTTATATTTAGTCTTTATTTAGCTTCTATCTATGTCTAGGGTGTTAAGTGTCCGTTTTGTATTCTTAGTCAAGTAAGGTCGTTGGGTTAGCTTGTGTCCCTAGCCCAACCCATTATCATAGCCGACATTAGGACTCTTGTTAGAGTCGGTTTTACCTCCCCCTCATCTCTATAAAAGGAGGTGAGGGGGGGACGATTCATGTACGCATTCTTTCAATACTAATCAAAGATTCGATTAGGGTTACTTACTTGTGCATTGCTCTTTACTTTTCTGTCGCGATATACTTGTTGATTGGTGTGTCGATAATCTTCGAGAAGTCGATCGGGGTTCCGCTTCTAGGTCTTGGGTTGTTGGTTGCGACTGCATACTGACAAGTGGTATCAAGAGCTCGGTTGGAGACTAACAAAATCTAGGTTCGATCATCTTGAGGGTTCTTGAGTAGCAGGTTGGCGTCGACAGTAAGGGTTCTTGGGTCTTTGATTGTCCGGGTTTGTGACAAGGTGTAGAAGATCTAAGGGTTTGTTGGTTTTCAGTTTATCGAAGATCAACGGTGGGGTTTTTCTGGTCGATTCGTTTCTGTTGTTGTGATAAACGAAGAAGAAAAAGAAAAACATAGGTGGTTGGTTTTTATTGAAAAAGTCAACTAAACAGTTAAAGGATAATATTGAATACACGTTTTAATTCTTGGGATATATTTTTAAAGATTCAATTATTTGTATTATTTATTTTATTCTTTAAAAAAAAAAAAAAAAAAAAAAAAAAAAAAAAAAAAAAGGTTATTAATTTAAGGGTATTGCACAAGGGACTTTATTGGTTTGTGATTGTGAGGTTTTTTCACAAGGTTTAGCAAATTAATAAAGGGATTAAAGAATGACGGGAGCCAAGTTTGAAATCGAGAAATTCGATGGAACTGGTGATTTCGGGTTATGGAGAGTCAAGATGCGTGCTTTATTAATTCAACATGGATGTGAAGTAGCTCTGGAGGTTTTACCCGAGAATATGGATGCTACAGTAAAAGCTGAGCTAAACAAGAAAGCTCATAGTGCCATGATTTTGTGTTTAGGTAACAAGGTTCTGAGAGAGGTTACCGGGGAGACGACTGCAGCGGGGGTTTGGTCCAAGCTTGAGACTTTATACATGACAAAGTCCTTGGCCAATAAGTTGTACCTAAAGAAGAAGTTGTATACTTTCTACATGCCGGCTGGACGTACGATTTCCGAGCATATAGATGAGTTCAACAAAATCGTTCTTGATTTAGCAAATATTGAGGTAAAATTCGAGGATGAAGATCTTGCTTTATTATTACTCACTTCTTTACCAGCATCATACGAACACTTTGTGGATACCTTGCTTTATGGACGGGAAGCTTTGACTTTGGAGGATGTGATGGCCACACTGAATTCAAAGGAAATCAAAGAAAGATCTAATGCGAAGGGGGATGATGGTGAAGGGTTATACGTGAGGGGAAGAACTGATCGCAGGAATTCGCATCAGTCTAGGGGAAAGTCAAGATCCAAGTCTCGAGGTGGAAGACTCAAGTGCTATATTTGCCAGTCTGAGGAGCACTTGAAGAGAAACTGTCCGAAGAATAATCGCAAGAAGTCAAATGGTTTCGTCAAGAAAGAAGATCAGCCAAGCTCTAGTGGTTCGATTTATGACGGTTCTGAGGTGATGATGGTTATGAGTGCAGAAGCCTTATTGGATTGGATTATGGATTCAGGAGGTTCATACCACATGACACCCAGGTCAGACATATTTTTTGATTTTCTGGAATGCGATGGGGGCAGGGTACTGTTGGGTGACAACAGGGAGTGCAAGATCAGAGATATTGGCAAGGTCAGGTTACAACTGAAAGATGGGTCAAGTTTTGTATTACACAATGTCAGGTATATTCCTGAATTGAAAAGAAACTTGATATCGCTGGGAACTCTTGAAAAAGAGGGATATACCGTAAAAATGCAGTCGGGCAAAATCAAGGTGATTAATGGTTCTAGGGTTGTTTTATCTGGAACTCGAAGGGATAATTGCGTATACTCTTTGGATGGCCATGCAGTGGCGGGTGAGCTTAATGCTAGTGTTGAAGAAAAAGACAGTCTTGCGCAGGTTTGGCATAAAAGACTGGGACATATCAGTGAGGCGGGACTTCAGGTGCTAGAAAAGCAGGAGCTGTTTGGAAAGAAAAGTCTAGGTAAGCTCGATTTTTGTGAGAATTGTGTTCTGGGAAAGTCACATCGAGTCAGTTTCGGTATAGGAAGGCACACTACTCAGGGAGTGATAGACTATGTTCATTCAGATTTATGGGGTCCGTCTCAGGTGGAATCATTGGGAGGTAAGAGGTACTTCTTATCTATTGTTGATGATTATTCCAGGAGGGTATGGGTTTATATTCTCAGGTTTAAACACGAAGCATTTGGAAAGTTCAAAGAGTGGAAGCAGTTAGTAGAGAATCAGACTGGGAGGACGGTTAAGAAGCTGAGGACAGATAATGGTCTTGAGTTCTGTAACCGGGAATTTGAGCAGCTATGCACTGAGAGTGGGATTGCTAGACATTTGACAGTTGCCGGGACGCCGCAGCAGAATGGATTAGCTGAACGGATGAATAGAACTCTCATGGATAAGGTACGCTGTTTATTAATTCAGTCTGGATTGCCCAAGACCTTCTGGGCGGAAGCGACATGTACGGCTGCATATCTTATAAATAGGTCACCATCGACAGCGATTGAGAAAAAGACACCTATGGAGATGTGGTCGGGACATCCAAGTGATTATGGGATGTTGAGGATTTTCGGCTGTGTCGCATATTTACACGTTAAACAAGGTAAGCTCGAGCCGAGAGCGGTAAAATGCGTTCTTTTGGGGTATCCTGAAGGTGTGAAGGGGTACAGGCTATATAGGCTTGATAATGAATCACCTAAAATAGTCACTAGCAGGAACGTGGTCTTCAATGAAAGTGTCATGTATAAAGACACGTTGAAGGATTCTGGTGCAGGTACTGATAAGTCTGTTGAGGAATTACAGGTTGAGGTGGAACTGCAGAGGTTAAATAATCATTCGCTTGAGGAAGATCTGATTGATGGTCAGGAAGATGGCGATGATGAAGATGCAGGGGATCAGGATCATGATCAAACACCGGATCTCACAGATTATCAGTTGGTTCGGGATAGAGGGCCAAGGACAAGAATGAAACCTTTGAGGTTTCGAGATGAAAGTAATATGGCTGCTTACGCGTTTGCTGCAGCAGAGGAAGAAGATACTCATGAACCATTGACATACCAGGAGGCAGTTACTTGTAAAGATAGATTTAAGTGGAAAGCTGCTATGGATGAAGAGGTGGATTCTCTGAACAAGAATGAGACCTATGAGTTAGTGGATCATCCAGCTGGGCAAAAGCTGGTGAGCTGCAAATGGCTGTTCAAGATAAAGGAAGGGATTGAAGGTGTTCAAAAGCCTAGGTACAAGGCGAGGGTGGTGGCTCGTGGATTCACTCAAAGGGCAGGTATTGACTATAATGAAGTATTTTCGCCGGTAGTTCGACACACATCTATTCGGGTTATACTTGCATTGACTGCGTGTAGAGATTATGAGCTAGAGCAGCTTGATGTAAAGACGGCATTTTTACATGGGAATCTTGAAGAAGTAATCTACATGAGGCAGCCACCGGGTTATGAACAAGGTAACAAGGTATGTTTGTTAAAGAAATCCCTTTATGGTTTGAAGCAGTCACCTAGGCAATGGTATAAGAGGTTTGATGAGTACATGCTGAGCAACGGGTTCAAGCGTAGCAGTTACGACAGCTGCGTATATTACAGGAGTTATGCACCAGGTGAGTATATCTATCTACTGTTATATGTAGATGATATGCTGATTGCTTGTAAAAGCAAGGCTGAGATTGGGTCTATCAAGTCTTTGCTTAAAAAGGAGTTTGACATGAAAGAGCTCGGGGAAGCAAAGAAGATTCTTGGTATGGAGATCATCAGGGATCGGAGTCGCAAGATTCTGAGGGTGTCACAATCCGGGTACGTTTCTAAGATTTTAAATAATTATAGAATAGACAATGGGAAATCGGTTAAGATGCCATTGGGTGGGCACTTCAAGCTGTCGTTGAAGGATTGTCCGGTTAGGGATTGTGATGTTGAAAGGATGAGTAGGGTGCCATATGCAAATGCGGTTGGGAGCTTAATGTACTTGATGGTGTGCACGAGGCCAGACATAGCGTATGCGATAAGTGTTGTTAGCAGATATTTGGCGAATCCAGGTAAAAAGCATTGGGAAGCAGTGAAGTGGATTTTGAAATATTTGCGGGGTACTGCAAACGTGGGTTTGGTGTATGGGACAAATCGTGGTAACCATGTAGACGTAACAGGTTTTGTTGATTCAGACAACGTAAAGGATCCGGATAAAGGTAGGTCAATCACAGGTTACGCGTTTTTAGTACAGGGATGTGTTGTAAGCTGGAAGGCAACGCTACAACACGTGGTGGCTCTTTCAACTACAGAGGCGGAGTATATGGCCCTTACGGAGGCTGTAAAGGAAGCTATTTGGCTAAGGGGACTCTTAGAAGAGTTGGGCGTGGAGCTTAACACTGTTGCAGTTAATTGTGATAATCAGGGCGCGATTCACTTATCGCGGAATCATGTTTTTCATGAAAGGACTAAGCACATCAATGTGCGTTACCACTTTATCAGAGAGGTCTTGGAAGCAAAGACGGTTGAAGTTCTGAAGGTGGGTACTGAACACAATGCTGCGGATGCCTTGACGAAGGTGGTACCTGGACGGAAGTTACAACACTGCTTGGAGTTGTTGAAGGTCGGTATAGGCTAATATAAAGCCTAAGGTGGAAATTGTTATATTTAGTCTTTATTTAGCTTCTATCTATGTCTAGGGTGTTAAGTGTCCGTTTTGTATTCTTAGTCAAGTAAGGTCGTTGGGTTAGCTTGTGTCCCTAGCCCAACCCGTTATCATAGCCGACATTAGGACTCTTGTTAGAGTCGGTTTTACCTCCCCCTCATCTCTATAAAAGGAGGTGAGGGGGGGACGATTCATGTACGCATTCTTTCAATACTAATCAAAGATTCGATTAGGGTTACTTACTTGTGCATTGCTCTTTACTTTTCTGTCGCGATATACTTGTTGATTGGTGTGTCGATAATCTTCGAGAAGTCGATCGGGGTTCCGCTTCTAGGTCTTGGGTTGTTGGTTGCGACTGCATACTGACACTAGCAATATCTGGTACATCACTAAAGGTATCAGGTTCTATGTTCACAGAAAGATCCATAGGTGGTCCAACAACTTCTATGAATGATTTGTCACCTAGTTCAAATCGAGAAGCAACCTCAAAATATCGCTTCAAATTTTGGACCAAGATCAATACGTGTTTGATATTTTTGATGTGGGACGGGAGAAAAAACTCTAACACATACTCATTGTTGCTTTCGACACTATGCAAATGGATTGCAAAGGAGCTGGTTAACCGAAGCATGCGTGCAAAGTGGACCAAAGGGTACTCTTCTTCACTGAGCTTGGTTACATCTTCACAAAAACATGAACCGTGCGATACCAATGCCCTGCCAACCAAGCCACAAAACTTGTCCAAGTGTTGTTTTTTACATTCTTCCCGAAAAGGCCACAAAGCCAAGTCTTGAACATGAAATGGTAAACCACATGTTGACATGCAGACTTTTCCAAGGCATCTACTATCGAAACTATTACAGCTCATTTTTAGAACTTGTTCATGGGAAGCAATAGTGCTAAGTGAGGACACAGCCCATGTTTGAGCAAGAGGTAATCGATAATAGTCACATACAATGCTTAGAACACTGAAGATTTTTTCCAACTCATTGTGCCTGCCTTCATTGATGACCTGTATATAAAAGACATCATCCACATAAGAGTTTGTAGCAAAACATGATTCAGACAAGTTTCCCAAAAAAACTAGTAGTCCAATTCCAAATTACAAAAAAGAAGGGTATAACTTACATCTGAAACCGGGCCTTCAGATACTCGTCGGCATGTCAGATTTTGTGTCTGAAAGTTGACAATATTTTGAAAATTATTAGATACAAAACATACTTCATTGTATGTGGATATATTGATCTTCTTACTCCTTTAGCCAATTAAAAAATGGATATACCTTCAATGCCCTCTGAAATTGTTGAACCTCGTAAGCAAAACTCGGATGTTTTGACGATGTCAATAGTTCAATCACGCCAACACGTGACCCTGTAGTCAAATCGAACACTGGTAAAGCCAAATATCCATTGAGATTGCATCGAGTCGCACACTCTTGTTGTGGAAAATCTTTTGGCAAGTAATTAGTTACATTTGAAGTCCATTCCGGCAATCCTAGCCTGAATACTCGTGCAGGAGGACCAAGGTCTTCTTCGTCATGATCTTTATCCGCAACATAACACTTGCTTTCAGAGTCCCTCCTATACGAATAAAGTCCTTCATTAACTACCCCAAGACCAAAAGGTTGATCTATAGTTGTAAGTAACCGGTGCTTCCCAACTACACGAGGTGCCCAAAACTGGACAAGAACTTGTTGCTCGCGGAATACTAGCATCTTTAGGACAGTTTTCATCTTATCATGGATTATATTGCCAGCACTCAGCTCAAAACCTACAGTTTAGACGAATGGTGAACCGTATAAGATACATGCACAAAAATGTTAATTGGTGTATTGAACGAGGAAACAAATGAAGGTAAAGTTAACAAGAAAACATATACCATCTTGAGACGGATCATAAAGCTCATCAGATTTTCTAGAGACCCAAAGTGGCGTTAGGTATCTCTCCTCCCCGGAAAATGCAAGTGTCGGCCTTTCCATAGATGTATTGTTCGATATCATATCGGAACCAAAACCGGAGGATTCGCCTCCACCCGAAGAATTAGCAGACTTGAGGTGTGCAAACAAGTCCATAGAAAATAGGCAGATTTGTGACTTGTATAAGCTTATTTTCAATAAAGTTATATTTATAGAGAATAGACGATGGGACCTTCCACAATTGATACTTTATTACGAAATCGGTTCAAAGTGATTTATAGAGAATAGACAGATTTGTGACCTGTATAAGCTTCTTTCAATAAAGTTGCATTTATAGAGAATAGGCAGATGTGTGACTTGTATAAGCTTATTTCAACAAAGTTGCATTTATAGAGAATAGGCAGATCGATGTGTGACTTGTATAAGCTTATTTCAACAAAGTTATATTTAACTATGTATAGAGAATAGACCATGGGACCAACCTATTTCATTAAAGTTGTATTTATATAGAATAGGCAGATGTGTGACTTGTATAAGCTTATTTCAACAAAGTTGTAATTATAGAGAATAGACCATGGGACCAACCACCATTGATGTCACCTGCGGGAAATTACTTTTAGAAAACCGGTTCAAAGTGATTGCTACCTATAATATTTAAACCTGGCGACATATTTTGTCGACCTACTTGGAGTTTAAAAGTATTCATTTTTTGACTTTGCTCAAACTTTCGACACTTGGTTAACCTCTTCTAAGTTATATAATGTTTACCAATATAAGGTGTCATGTCATTTACTTAATGTTGAAATCGAAATATATATCAGAAAATTGCAATCATATTTTCTCGTCTTGGAATATGCAAAATATCTTTTAAAGTTGAATTACTTTTGACAAGTTAACTAACGGTAGTGTCAATTTTTTGATACGACATGATAAACAACACGAATTCGACACGAATTTAAATAGGTT
Organism: Artemisia argyi; assembly: GCA_030686995.1. Lineage (NCBI taxonomy): Eukaryota > Viridiplantae > Streptophyta > Magnoliopsida > Asterales > Asteraceae > Artemisia > Artemisia argyi. Next base: position 172,424,356 of record CM060697.1, read on the forward strand.
TGCGTTAAAATAAACACGTTTGAGTAAAAAACAGGTCAACTCGTTTAACCTGTTTAATAATTGGGTCATGTTTTGGTTAAGTAAGTACTATTAAACAACATAATCCGTGAACTTATTTAAGTACACAAGCCTCAAAAAATAAAATATGTAACTCAGATTTCATATTAAATTTGGATTAGATGTATTTTATTATGTATATACTATATACTATGAGTAAAATACGATTATAACTCACATATAATTCAAATTGTCCTATATAGTTATTTGTATGTTATTATAATATATTTTTTTTAATTCTTATAACAGTTTCGCATTTAAGCAAGCTAAATCGACAAACCATCAACATTATTCACTGCTTGACATATTTATGTAAACATGTTAAATTGGTCACAAACGAATTAAACATGATGCAAGTCTGGGTTAAAGTTGAGTTTTTTGACACAATTAATAAATAGATTATGTTTGAGGTTATAATAATCCGCCAACCAGCTAACCCGAATAAGACTCGATTACAACCCTTAAAATTAACTAAAGATTGATATATAAAGTTCAAACCTAACTAAACTTTTATAAATGAGATACTAGTCGTATAATATATAAATACTAGACGATTACTCATGCATAAAAACGAAATTTTATAACGAAAGATACTTATTGTGATATTTTCGTACAATATACTAACCTCACCATTAACATTTTCCTAATCATTCATTTCCATTTTTATAAAATTAACTATAAATTAAGACAAGAGCAAAAAGAAGTGTATGACATTTATATATTATTAGTGAGTAGTATAATTATTTAAAAACTATTACTCCCTCCGTTTTAAAGAGAGAGTCTACAAATAAAAAATGTAAAAATTATGATTTGTGTAATTAATGCTAGTTTTAATTGATAAAAAATTATTTTTACTCTCATGGTTAATATAGAAATAAAAAATGTGTAATTAATGCAAATTTAATTAGATGGGTAAAGTAGAAAAATCAGTTATAATTATTATTTATATATAAAAATTGCACACTTATTTTGGAACAAACATAAATAGTAAGATGGAATGTTTTTTGGGATAAAGAGGGTATTAATTAAGTTTGTGCTAATTTGTGATTTGTAATAAAGGGTATAATAAAGGAAAAACATTATTAAAAAATAGAAAGTTGACACTTGCAAATCATACACACCTTGTAGAAGTTTTATCTGATAAGTTTTGATTATTTTGACTTCACCAACTAGAGAAGAGGGTGTAGAAGTATGATAAAGTCGGCATAACAATTATTTTATAGATAGGCAAAGAATTGCAGTTTTTGCGCTCGCGCATGTGCAATGTGAGCCTCGCATTGCTGTTTCCTCTTATATATTGCTTTGTCTCTTCTTATTTTATGTGCTTTGAATACGACGTACTAGTTAAAATAGAGCAGGTTTGAATTTTATTGACATTTTTGGACATGACTAATCAGCATATTTTTAATATACTATATCAATTATCATGTTTGTTCAATTTGGATTTTATAATGTTGAAGTAGATGCATTTTATAATATAGCTAGGTAGTTGTTGTAGATCAGCCTGATTTATTTAAATTAAAACGAGTGATGCACAATCGAAATGGGTTGACAATGATTTACTAAAATAGATTCACGTCACGTTATATATGTATGCATGTCTGAAAGAGTGACCGATATACGTGAGTGGGTTGTGATGTGGGCAACGTATGTGGCTTTTGTGAGTAAAGAGGGAGTAAGTGTATGGCTCTTGGGTTAGAGAAGAGATAGTGCTAAGAAATGAGAGAAAATCATCTTTCATTTTAGCCAAAGCTTGTCGCATTGGTGAATAAGCTGCACTCATTAACCGATCATTTCTTTTAACTAAAGTAATCGTGCATAAACAGAAAAAAAGTTGTAAAAGAAAAAGCCCCTTGTATCATTCCAACTCAGATCCCAAATATTTCATTCTTGATTAAACCTTAGAGCATAGCTTGTTGATTATCTTAATTGTATTTTGGATAAATCATGAAATCTTCACTATGAAGAAACTAATAAAACACACACACCTCACACACAATGACACGTGTGGAATGAGAGGGATAAACTCCCTGGTGACCTGGTCCTTAGGTTTAGATGGTTTAACTCGAGTCGTATTTCAAAGTATTTCAAGTGTGATGATGGGTCATATGCCTCCACTTTGACACATGTGGTCGTTATGGTTAATTCGCATTATAAGACAAGTCATATATTGTTAACTTCATTGAAGTTGGGCTTATTATTTACTTATCTAAAACAAAAAGTATATTGTATGGATTTTTCTTACATTTTTTGGGTGTCATACATTTTTCAACTCACTTTTGAATTTGCTAATATTCTAACCGTGCCGATCAAGAATATTAAACACGGTAAATTATGTTTATTTTCCTTCATTGTTTTTTCTCTTTTTAGCCTTCTTCTCGCTGGCTTCTCGTTGCATGGCTTTGGGCTTTTTTGTGGTTAATGAAATGCTTGGCTCTTAAAAAAATTATGTTTATTTTCTATAACAAAATATTTAAAAATATGAACATCAACTTAGTCGGGCCAAAACTTTAACAAAATAAATTTTGCGTACCTTGTTGTTGTAAAAAAGATTTTGCCATGAACAATCAACTTTCCAAGCACAGTCAACTTAGCCAAGAACAATCAATTTTGCTAGGTGTATGATTGAAGTAGCTTTGCTAGGTGTATGATTGAAGTAAAGTCGGATGAGGTACTAAAGGACAGTCTCACTGTTGAGATTCCTTTACTTGATGGTACGGGTTCGACTATTGAAAAGATCCGGGTAGAATATGAGTGAAAACCGCCTCGCTGTGATAAATGTAAGATATTTGGACATACTTTGGTTGAGTGCCCTAAGGTTGTCATACCGAATGCTCAACCTACTATGAATGCAAGTGATGGTTTCCAGCCTGTTAACAATAAGAAGAAGGGAAAGCAAGGTGCTTCGAATTCGGGTCGAGGAGGTTTTACCAAACCTGTGGTGGGTAAGCATTTTGAATATCAGCCCAAAAAGACTCTTCCTGAATCAAAGAAAGCTAATGTCAGTAAGAAGAAGGCTTCTGATGTGGCTAGTACGAGTGGAACCAAGATCACTACTCCTAATCAGTTTGATGCTCTTAATATGGATGATACAGATGGTTTTGGTATTCCTAAGGTTGTTACTAACAAGGATGTAGATGCTGGCAGTACAATGGAAGTTAATAAGGATGAGTCGGTTACGACTGGTACTACTTCACAAGTCCCTCTTGTGAGTGATACGCAAGAACCGCTTGTGAGTGATTCTATGGGAACAATGGAAGTTGGTTGTACTCCTATTGTTGAGAAAATTAGTAAGCTTGAAAAGCTGCTGATCAATGGGAAAGCTACTCTTGTGGATGATGCTGGTCATCCTATTCCGTCTACCTCTGTCACTAAGAGGGCTAACCCATTTTCTAAGGTGGGTGAGGTTGTGGTTTCGGATAGTGAAGAGGAGGAGGTTCTTAACACGTTCGATGAATCAACAAATCTTTTTGGTGGTGGTCATGAGTGTGAAGATGAGTATGACTATGATAATTATTCGAAGCAAATTTATGATCTTCCAGGGGAATTGGATGCTCTTAATGCCATTTATGGTTTTAATCTCCAAGGTCGTAGGAAGTAGTTTATCTTTTGTCAGAGTCACAACTATCATGTGAGTAATGGTTTGTTTTCTTGTTTTGAAAATAGGAAGTATCTTGTTATGTAAGCTTTTCGCCTATGTAACGGGCTGAGATATGGGATTCACCCATATCCATTGTACTTAAACGTTTTTTGGAGTAATATATTTACCGGGTCGTTGACCTTTAAAAAAAAAAAAAAAAATCAATTTTGCGTACTTGTTATGGTTAACAATCAACTTTTTATATTTTGAGTAAAATATTAAATTTCCAAACACAATCACAAAAGTCGGTATTTATTCTTTTTTTCGCACACACATTTGAAATGCAGTTTTTCCATTGGTTTACAAGCGAAAAATATCAAAGCTGATTTAAGTTATGTCTCAATATCAACATTTTCTTTAAACACATTTCTTAGAGCTGTTGTTACCAATTCTGGTTACAAAATATAAAGTATTAGCCATATGAATGGACACGTCAAGGGAAGGGAACTCGCCAGCAGGTCCAATACTTGAGGCTCAAATAAGTGAAGAAAACATTAAAACAACATGTGATCGGTAGATATGTCCATATATTGGTAGAATGAATAAAGTCATTGTTCAACTTGTATAGCCGATTAGCCGGCCTCTTTAACGAACAGGGCCCACTGTTGCTGAATGCTGATTGGTAGCAAGTTACTATCATCTATTTCATCTGTTTTGGATTTGTGGATATGTTTTTCTAGATGCAATTTGAAAATTAGAAAATATAATTCCTTGAGAGGGGTAGTCATCCTATGTTTAATCTTGATTTAGTAAATGTTTATGTTTATTTAAAAGGATATGTTATAAAGACCCCTCCTAAAACATTTGTATCCCCGTTGATTTTTTATTATTCATTTTTTTAATAATTTTCTTTTTATTACAAAACTACAAAACCAAAACTACGTAACAAAAAATATAAAGTTTAACACGTTTTAAAAATTAAACTGACAAAAAATATATAAAAGAAACTGATAAAAAAACTGTATTTGCCGTAAACAAAGAAGTCCAAAGAGAATATTTTGTACTTTTAGATAATTTTTGTTGAAGCTGGGGTACCAAATAGTATTTACCCTTATTTAAATACCAACTATTAGAAAATAGAATAAAACAGAGTGTCTCATCATTTTTTATGAGTTATGAACCTATAAACTGTAGAACATCGAACAAAATGATACTTCGAAGTTCCAAGTCACAAATCCAGAAATCCTCATAAAGAAAATAACGTAATAAGGAAATAAAAACATTATTATGGCTCAGAGCGTAAAGAATGTAATGAATGGAGAAGTGGATTTCCATTTAAACTTTGTGGTGTCCGTCCTTGCGGATCAATGAATGATGAATACGGACTACCCTCAGTTACTCAATGTGATAGGCCACTTAAGTAAAAACCGTCTGATTAACAAATAACGGTAAAAGTATCATTACACACACACACCAAATTGATGCTATTAAGAACTTAGGGTACGTAACATGTTAACAACTATTTTTGAGTGTCACCTCAGCGCCACATCATTTTAACACAAAAATATTTAACACCAAAAAATCACCCCTTATCATAACACCAAATAACATCACTTTTTTGGAATCCACATTTTAAAAAATTACAATTTACAAATAACCTAACTAATATTTCATTCATTAAATTAATATACTAATAACATTTTTATTATAATAATAATAAAAAAAGGTTACAAAAATAAAATAACAAAAAGAGGGGCCTATTATTACTGATTGGAGAGCTGATGACGGTAATGTTAACTTGGTTACACGTGTGGACAAGAGTGCCCATGACACGTCCGTGCGTAATACGGATGCTTCTACTTTTCCAAAAGTGACGAACTCATCTATTGCTAATGTTGTTATGAAAAAGGTTTTAAGTTGGTATGACAAGTTGACAACACGTTTGTTAGTTACTTTCTTGGTAAGACCATTGTTTCCCTTTTAGTTCAAAATTATGTCACTAATACATGGAGAAAATTTGGCTTGCAAAATCTAATGAAAAATGGTGATGGTGTGTATGTTTTTAAGTTTGCTACCAAACAGGGTGTGGATCGTGTCTTGGAACGAGACTCATGGTTACTTCGTAACTAGCCTATTATTCTTAACAAATGGACTCATACTTTATCCCTTAATAGGAACGAGGTAAACAAGGTACCGGTTTAGATCAAATGCGTAATGTTCTGTCGCTTGTTTATTCAGAGGATGGTTTGAGCTTGATTGCTACGCAAGTAGGGAAACCTATTGTGTTGGATGCTTTTACAAGTTCTATGTGTGTCGATTCATAGGGACGTATTAGTGTTGCCCGTGCTTTAGTTGAATTAAGCGCGAATTCAGAACTAAAAAGCCAGGTTACAATGGCAATTCCAAATGAAGAAGGTAATAGTTTTACTACTGAAATTATTAATATCGAATATAAATGGAGACCTCCTCATTAATGTAAAACTTTTGGACATGCTTTGATTGAATGCCCAAATAATGTTAAGGAGGTTGTTTGTAGTAATACTAATTAATGTGGCTGCAAAGGCTTCTGAAGCTTCTACTACTTTGAAAAAGACACATGATGGTTTCATTGAGGTAATGAATCGTAAGAGTAAGGTGAAGAATGTGGCTACTCCTTCTCGGCCTATTGGGGGTGTTCAGCTTAATAAGCCTAAACCAAAATTTTGGAGACATGTCTCGAAGAAGCCGGTTGATACAAAGGAGAAAGTCACTAATGAGGCAAGTACGAGTGGAAAGATTATTGCTACATCGAACCCATTTGATACTCTTGATATGGCCGATACTGATGATAATGGTATTCCTTGTGTAACAAATGGTTCTCCTAAGGATGAGGCTGAGGTTGGTAGTACGAAGGACACTAAAGTGGCTGAAGAAGTTGATAGTTCTTCTAAAGGTAGAAATGAAAGTACTACTTCTATTGTTGAGAAAATTGAAAAGCTAATTATTGAAGATAAAGTTACTCTTGTGGATAATGATGGTAAACCTCTTAAAAAAGTTAATTCTTCAAATAAGATGGGTAACCCATTCTCTAAGGTGGGCAATGTGGTAGTTCTGACAGCGATGATGATGAAGTTTTGATGATCACACTAGGACATTGTATTCTGGGAGTGAAGGTAAAGAGCAAAGTCTTTATTTGCAATGGAAAGCGGATATGGGTGACAACAACAATTATAATGATAATGATTTTGGCATCTCTCATGCACAATTAAAGGCTGCTAGAATTCAAGATTTTGTCTTAACTAAGTTGTTTTATATTTTTTGCATAAAATTTCTGATGTATCTTTTTTATGCTGGTTTTGATTTGGTGGATTTGTTGGTTGTAGCTAGTTATCATTTATGGTCTATCATAACTGATTTAGTGATTGTGTCAAACGATTGCTTGCGGTTAATGTGGTACTTCAGTCACATTCTATTACTTAAACATTTTTTTTGAGTAATATATTTTACCGGATATATTACCCTTTATCCAAAAAAATAACAAAAAGAAAAAAAAATGTTAAAATTTCGTTTGGTCAAATAATTTCAAGCCTAACCCACCCGCCTACTATTAAATGTTAAACCATAATTAAAAAAAAAAAAAAAAAAAAAAAAAAAAAAAAAAAAAAAAAAAAAGCACTTATCTTCTTCATCGACCTGCATACACACTACACACACCCACAAACGCAAACCCGTTATACCACCATGGGTTGTGTTTGTAATTTTATTTGTCACTACACGCGTTTCGTTTTGAGTTGATGTAGCCACGCCTTTGGTAACACAGCCCCAATGCTGGCTTTGCTGGTGTGGTAACGCGGCATTAACGCCGTCCAAGTCAGCAATAACGTCATTAGGGCGTTATTGTACCATACACTCTAACCTTGGTTAAAACCTTCTACTGTTCGGAAGTGAAAGAACAAAAGTTGAATGTCATAGTTTTGTGTGTAGTCAGTAGTGAAGAACAAACACAATACCAAAACGCAACTTGCATTTTATTATGCAAGTTCTTGTATGCAAAAATGAATATCCGTTAGGCGTTTAAAAAAATAAATAAATTACTTCTTGGTACCTTTCGTTTATAATTTTTTTTTTCTTGAAACGTAATTATCATATGAAATTCAAGACGGACACGACCGAAAAGAAAAAGAAAAGTCAAGATGTTCCAAAAAAGTAACACTATATTGTTTGGGAAATATTCCAAAAAGATAAACGTAACATATGTTAAGATTGAGAGAATGGGTTAAAAGTAGTACATAAAAGAAAAACCTTAATCAAAGTAACGTGATAATCGTATAATAATTAATAAGAACCATTGTTGTGCAAGAAAAATAAGGTTTGTTGGATGGAAGGTTAGCAAAATGTTATGTAAAATTAAATTTTTTAATATATGGTTGTGTACAATGGCGGACTTATGTAGGGGCAAGAGAGGGTCCCGGCCTCTCCAAAATTTGCGGCACCTAGTGTAAATATTATAGGTTTTAGTGGTAATTTAGTTGAAGTTACAAACAAATCTCCGATTTGGCCTCTCAAAAACAAATTCGGCCAAAAAAAATGTTCTAGTTCCGTCACCAGTTGTGTATATATGTGGCACAACTTTCTATTTTCCTAATGTCCCCATAGTATCACCCACTTGGCCCTTCACCCATCATCATTCTTCACGTCGTTAGGTTTGTCGTCACCTAATGAACACACATAAATTAACATTCGGTGTCATTTCATGTTAGTGCTTGTATGTTTGTTGAAGTCTGAACGAAAAAAAGATAAATTGAAAAAATGTGTTGATTAATTATGCAATAAAATAATTGATAGGTGAATATTTCAAACAACGCATAGTCGACTATTAACAAATCATTTTATTTTTAAGCAATCATCAACTAAAAGAACGATAACAATTTGCCAATCAATCCGATCATATCATAGTTATTTAGTAATCTACCTAATGTCAAAATCAGTTAAACCAATCTGAAAACCAATTGCAAACCAAAAATAGATCGAATAATATAAGAATGAAAATTGACCCGATTGAACACCAAACACAAACAATTAATGTGATCCAAAAAGCATGTTACCAGAAATGTTTGTCATATAAGAATATAAAACTATTCTTATTAAAAAAAATAAAACATAATAATAACCTTTGTTTGAATTTTATAAAAATAATCTTTAATAATCACTTAAATTCAAATGCTTCTTCATGTAGATTATAATATTAGTCTTTATTTTTCCACTCTATCTTCATTTTCATTTACAGCTTTAGCAAAGTTATTTTTGCTAAACATACTATTAATGTTGTTTTACTTTCAAGTTTACAAACAACTAATTCATGATTACACTCACTTTTGTAAGAACTCAATTACTAATATTGTTTCTCTTTACACTAATTCACTTGTAGCTGCTTATAAGCTCCACCCAACATGCTTTGCAGAGTATAAGGCTACCTTCAATAAAGAGGGTCAATCCCTCTCATTTTCTCTGTCACGTCAGCTTTCTCTCTCGAGCCATTGGGTTTCTCAGTAATAGCGATCTACACTTCAAAAAAACATACCCCACAAATATATCTTTTTATTAAAAAAATAAATAATAAATAATAAAAAGGCCGATAGAAGTCGATCGTGTACACGACCTTTGTCTCTCCACAACAAAAATCGATTGACTCCCCACATTAAGAGGATCGAGTAAAGATCGATCAATTCACTCGATCATGTATACTTAGTATGGGTAGCCTAACATTTATTGGTTCATCCACTAAATTAAAACATCTTTGTCCCGCATGGACCACATCTTTGATTCTTAATACAATGCAGAGATATCGTTGTCTAGTAATCCTCTCTACAAGTACAGCCAAACTCCAAAAATTGTCTTTATGAGGCAGAAATACACTTGTAGATCAATCAATACCTTAATCATTTATGGGACTAAGTCGCTAAACTAACTATTGGCATAAGACATTGATTTTAAGGCCAGTAAGAGTCCAAATTAAGCTAAATGGTTTGATAAAATTAATAAAGCTGGTTGTTATGTTTATGTACTACGAATTGCAAGATAGTCAAAAACATTATAGCAAACATAGGTGTCGATTTTATAATTTTGATACCAACCGGATGTACTTCATGATATCTGTGCTGGTTCTAAATTTTAAAATAATTTATAAATTTAATACCAAAGTGACAGGCGCACGAGCAAAGTTAATATAATGGTTTTTGAAAATGATTGTATGCAATTACATTTTGTGATTTTAAAATCTTCTAGAATTGTTATATTGTTCAATAAGTTATTCGATCGGCTGGTACTGAATAAAAATAGAAAGAGATGGAAACAAACAACTTAATTATTCTTAAGAAAATCGATCTATATAGATAAGATGTGAAAAAAAGAAAAAATAAATTAAAATAATAAATACAAATAAAGCTCTTAATTTCAACAAAGATCATAAGGTGAGATAGAACCCCTAACTTATTGTGCGAAAACAACTACAGAACTGATAGCTTGCAGATTAAGTTCATACTGTTATCATTTCCTGAAGCAACCAAAGCATCCTCCAAGTCGTCATCGACGCAAATTAGTATCAAGTCATTGTCTTCGTCCCAATATTTCAGACCAATCATTTCCTCCTTCAAACCGAAACTTTTTGCCACTTCGTATTTCAGCCTCGAAGGTCCCAATGAAATAGGAAACCAGAACCATTTGATAACTTCTCCATAAGTCACCTTCACGCTCACCATTGCGTCTGACCCTCTTTTACGCTTTCTACTTTGCTTCAAAGAGCTGCTTGTAAATGTAGTACTTGCGTTGGTGGAAGAGCACTCGTCTGGGACATCAGCATAGTCGGTTCTAGCAATATCTGGTTCTTTATTTACACCTAGATCCATAGATGGTCCAAGAACTTCAACAGATGACCTCTCGCCCAGTTCAAATCCAGAAGCAGCTTCAAAGTTTTGCTTCAACATTTGGACCAAGTTCAATAAGTGTTTGGCGTTTTTCATGTGGGATGGAAGAAAAAACTCCAAAACATAGTCATCATTGGTTTCGACACTATGAAAGGAGATTAAAAAGCAGCTAGTTAACCTATTCATGCGTGCATAGTGGACCAAAGGGTATTCTTCTTCACTGAGTTTGGTCACATCTTCACAAAAGCATGAACCACCGGAGAACAAAGCTCGACCAACAGGGCTATGAGACTTGTCCAAGTGCTGTTTCCTACATGCTTGCCGAAAAGACCACAAGCCCAAGTCTTTAACATAAAATGGTAAAGCAGTTGTTGACATGCAGACTTTTCCAAGGCATTTAGTATCAAAACTGTCGCATCTTTTCCTTAAAATTTGTTCATGGGAAGAAAAAGTATTGAGTGGCGACATAGCCCATGTTTGAGCTAGAGGTATATTTTGAGCATCACACACAATTTTCATGATACCGAATATATCTTCCAACTCATTCATTCTAGGTTCAAAGGGAACCTGTATATAAAAGACATCATCCCACATGAGAATTTCAAGCAAAACGAGATTAAAAAAATAAAGGACAAAAGACTAGGAGTAAAGCTTAGATTATATAAAAGATATTTTACATTTGAGGCCGGACCATCTGATATCTTTAAGCATGTCAGATCCTGGGTCTACAAGTTGAAAACATTTTGGAAATTAGTAGCTACCAAATATACCGTAAACTAGAATAATACCCAACATGTTTGATCATTAGCAAATTGAAAAGATTAATACCTTTAAAGCCTTCTCAAATTGTTGAACCTCGTAAGCAAAACTGGGATATTTTGTATTGGTCAACAGTTCAAGCACACCAATACATGACCATGTAGCTGTATCCAAAACTGGTAAAGCCAGGTATCCAAAACTGACATGCAGACGTTTGGTCAAATAATTTCCAGCCCAACCCACCCACCTACTATTAAATGTTAAAAAGAAAAAAAAAATCATATTCTTCATCGACCTGCATACACACTACACACACCCATAAACGCAAACCAACACACCCACAAACGCAAACCCGTTATACCACAATGGGGTGTGTTTGTAATTTTTTTTGTCACTACATGTGTTTCGTTTTGACTTGATGTAGCCACGCCATTGGTAGCACAACCACAATGCTGGCTTTGCTGGTGTGGTAAAGCGGCATTAACGTTGTCCAAGTCAGCAATAACGTCGTTAGGGCGTTATTGTACCATACACTCTAACCTTGGTTAAAACCTTCTACTGTTCGGAAGTGAAAGAACAAATTAAAGTTGAATGTCATAGTTTTTGTGTGTAGTGAAGAACAAACACAATACCAAAACGCAACTTGCATTTTATTATGCAAGTCCTTGTATGCCAAAATGAATATCCGTTAGGCGTTTCAAAAAAATCAATAAATTACTTCTTGGTACCTTTCGTTTATACTTTTTTTTTCTTGAAACGTAATTATCATATGAAATTCAAGACAAACACAACCGAAAAGAAAAAGAAAAGTCAAGATGTTCCAAAAAAGTAACACTATATTGTTTAGGAAATATTCCAAAAAGATAAACGTAACATATGTTAAGATTGAGAGAATGGGTTAAAAGTAGTACATAAAAGAAAAACCTTAATCAAAGTAATGTGATGATCGTATAATAAGAACCATGGTTTTCAGGATCTCGATCCTGATCTTAGGATTTTACGATTTTACGATACTGCAAAGCAAAAACGATCTGGATCTTACATAGGATCTTTGAAAGCTTAAGATCTTAAAGGATCCCGATCTTGACCATAGGATCTTAAGATCTAATCCGATCCGATCCTACTTTTCCCGGATAACAAACTAAAAACCTACAAATTTCTGAATTAGTTTTGTAGAATTTAAAAAACAACATGTTAATCTTATTAAACATTTCATAATTATAATTTATAACAATATTTCGATGAAACATTCATATAACTGTGTGTTTATGATATATAATAATTTGTAAATTTGTACAATATTACAAAAACTATTAAAAAAGACATTATAGTAGGATCTTATGATCCCGATCCGATCTTACGATCACGTTCTTGCACAGACCAAAACGATCCTGGGTAGGATCCCGATCTTGAAAACCTTGATAAGAACCATTGTTGTCCAAGAAAAATAAGGTTTATTGGATGGAAGGTTAGCAAAAATGTTATGTAAAAGTAAACTTTTTAATATATGGTTCTGTACAATGGCGGACCTATGTAGGGGCATGAGAGGATCCCGGCCTCTCCAAAATTTGCGGCACCTAGTGTAAATATTATAGGTTTTAGGGGTAATTTAGTTGAGGTTACAAACAAATCTCCAATTCGCCCCCCCCCCCCCAAAAAAAATTCGGCCCCCCAAAAAAAATGTTCTAATTCCATCACCGGTTGTGTATACATGTGGCACAACTTTCTATTTTCCTAATGTCCCCATAGTATCACCCACTTGGCCCCTTCACCCATCATCATTGTTCACTTCATTAGGTTCGTCGTCACCTAATGAACACACATAAATTAACATTCGGTGTCATTTCATGTTAGTGCTTGTACGTTTGTTGAAGTCTGAACGAAAAAAAAGATAAATTGAAAAAATGTGTTGATTAATTATGCAAAAAAACAATTGATAGGTGAATATTTCAAACAACCCATAGTCGACTATTAACCAATCATGTTATTTTTAAGCAATCATCAACTAAAAGAACGAAAACAATTTGCCAATCAATCCGATCATATCATAGTTATTTAGTAATCTACCTAATCTCAAAATCGGTTAAACCAATTGCAAACCAAAAATAGATCGAACAATATAAGAATGAAAATTGACCCGCTTGAACACCAAACACAAACAATTAATGTGATCCAAAAAGCATATTACCAGGAATGTTTGTCACATAAGAATATAAGATTATTCTTATTAAAAAAATAAAACATAATAATAACCTTTGTTTGAATTTTATAAAAATAATTTCATAATCACTTAAATTTAAATGCTTTTTCATATAGATTATAATATTAATCTTTATTTTTCCACTCTATCTCAGCTTTAGCAAAGTTATTTTTGCTAAACATACTATTAATGTGGTTTTACTTTTAGGTTTACAAACAACTAATTCATGCTTACGCTCACTTTTGTAAGAACTCAATTACTAATATTGTTTCTCTTTACACTAATTCACTTGTAGCCGCTTATAAGCTCCACCCAACATGCTTTGCAGAGTATAAGGCTACCCTCAATAAGGAGGGTCAATCCCTCTCAATTTCTTTGCCACGTCAGCTTTCTCTCTCCAGCGATTGGGTGTCTCAGTAAAAGCGACCTACAATTTAAAAAAATATACCCCACAAAATTACCTGTTTATTAAAAAAAAAAAAAAAGCCGATAGAAGTCGATCGTGTACACGACCTTTATCTCTCCACAACAAAAGTCGATTGACTCCCCACAGTAAGGGGATCGAGTAAAAATCGATCAATTCACTCGATCATGTATACTTAGTGTGGGTAGCCTAACATTTATTGGTTCGTCCACTAAAACATCTTTGACCCGCACGGACCACATCTTTGATTCTTAATACAATGCAGAGATATCGTTGTCTAGTAATCCTCTCAACAAGTACAGCCAAACTCGAAAAATTGTCTTTATGAGGCAGAAATACACTTGTAGATCAATCAATACCTTAATCATTTATGGGACTAAGTCGCTAAACTAACTATTGGCATAAGACATTGATTTTAAGGCTAGTAAGAGTCCAAATTAAGCTAATGGTTTGATAAAATTAATAAAGCTGGTTGTTATGTTTATGTACTACGAATTGCAAGATATTCAAAAACATTATAGCATACATAGGTGTGGATTTTATAATTTTGATACAAAACCGGATGTACTTTTATGATATCTGTGCTGGTTCTAAATTTTAAAATAATTTATAAATTTAATCCCAAAGTCACAGGCGCACGAGCAAAGTTAATATATAATGGTTTTTGAAAATGATTGTATGCAGTTACATTTTTTGATTTTAAAATCTTCTAGAATTGTTATATTGTTCAATAAGTTATTCGGCTGGTCCAGAATAAAAATAGAAAGAGATGGAAACAAACAACTTAATTATTCTTAAGAAAATCGATCTATAGATAAGATGTGGAAAAAAGAAAAAATAAAATAAAATAATAAATACAAATAAAGCTCAAGATCAAAACCTTAGCGGCTTAGCACATAAGGTGAGATAGCTTGCAGATTAAGTTCATACTGTTTTCATTTCCTGAAGCAATCAAAGCATCCTCCAAGTCGTCATCGACGCAAATTAGTATCAAGTCATTGTCTTCGTCCCAATATTTCAGACCAATCATTTCCTCCTTCAAACCGAAACTTTTTGCCACTTCGTATTTCAGCCTCGAAGGTCCCAATGAAATAGGAAACCAGAACCATTTGATAACTTCTCCATAAGTCACCTTCACGCTCACCATTGCGTCTGACCCTCTTTTACGCTTTCTACTTTGCTTCAAAGAGCTGCTTGTAAATGTAGTACTTGCGTTGGTGGAAGAGCACTCGTCTGGGACATCAGCATAGTCGGTTCTAGCAATATCTGGTTCTTTATTTACACCTAGATCCATAGATGGTCCAAGAACTTCAACAGATGACCTCTCGCCCAGTTCAAATCCAGAAGCAGCTTCAAAGTTTTGCTTCAACATTTGGACCAAGTTCAATAAGTGTTTGGCGTTTTTCATGTGGGATGGAAGAAAAAACTCCAAAACATAGTCATCATTGGTTTCGACACTATGAAAGGAGATTAAAAAGCAGCTAGTTAACCTATTCATGCGTGCATAGTGGACCAAAGGGTATTCTTCTTCACTGAGTTTGGTCACATCTTCACAAAAGCATGAACCACCGGAGAACAAAGCTCGACCAACAGGGCTATGAGACTTGTCCAAGTGCTGTTTCCTACATGCTTGCCGAAAAGACCACAAGCCCAAGTCTTTAACATAAAATGGTAAAGCAGTTGTTGACATGCAGACTTTTCCAAGGCATTTAGTATCAAAACTGTCGCATCTTTTCCTTAAAATTTGTTCATGGGAAGAAAAAGTATTGAGTGGCGACATAGCCCATGTTTGAGCTAGAGGTATATTTTGAGCATCACACACAATTTTCATGATACTGAATATATCATCCAACTCATTCTTTCTAGGTTCAAAGGGAACCTGTATATATTAAATAAAAAATAAAAAAATAAGACATATCCCACATGAGAATTTCAAGCAAAACAAGATTAAAAAAATAAAGGACAAAAGACTAGGAGTAAAGCTTTAGATTATATAAAAGATATTTTACATTTGAGGCCGGACCATCTGATATCTTTAGGCATGTTAGATCCTGTGTCTACAAGTTGAAAACATTTTGGAAATTAGTAGCTACCAAATATACCGTAAACTAGAATAATGCAATACCCAACATTAGCAAATTGAAAAGATTAATACCTTTAAAGCCTTCTCAAATTGTTGAACCTCGTAAGCAAAACTGGGATGTTTTGAATAGGTCAACAGTTCAAGCACACCAATACATGACCTTGTAGCTGTATCGAAAACTGGTAAAGCCAAATATCCATGGAGATTGCAACGAGCCGCACACTCTTGTTGTGGAAAAAGTTTTGGCAAGTAATTAGTTACATCTGAAGTCCACTCTGCCAATCCGTTTTTGTATACTCGAGCAGGAGGACTAAGGTCTTCTTCTTCTTCTTCATGATCCTTATCAACAACAAAATCATTGCGCTCAGAGTCTTTCCGATAGGAAAGAAAATCTTCATTGATAGCACCAAGACCGAATGGTTGATCTATAGTTGTAAGTAGTTGGTGTTTCCCAACATCAAGAGGCCGCCAAAACTGAACCAGAACACGATCCTTGCGGAAAGTTAACAACTTTAGTGCAGCTTTAATCTTGTCATATACAATCTGATTATGCGGGTCCATATCACCATCCCTCAGCTCAAAACCTATGAGTTAGACAAACGGTGAACCACATCAGAATTACAAATCTTATAGCGAAACCAAAATTACGTAACTAGAAAATAAAAATAGTAAGAAAACGTACAAGTAGTGGTTGCGGATTGAGAAAGCTCATCAGCTTTTTCAGAAACCCAAAGTGGCGCCATGTATCTCGCATCCCCCAAGAATGAAACTGAAGAGTGTTCTAAAGAGATATTGTTACTCAACATATCATTATTTAAAACCATTTCAGAACCAGAACAAGGACCAAAACCTATACCTAAACCTGAATATTTGCCTCTATTTAAAGATTTAAGAGACTGAAGTAGTGAAAGTCCTTAGAAGAAAGAAGGCATATGTGAGATTATTATGAATGTATTTCAAAGCATTCTATTTATATAGGAAGAGACAGATCCAACCATTGATGCCACGTCCACGATGCATTTTTTTATTCTTGACCGGCTACTGCAGGTCACAAATTGTTCTCGTGATCATTCATTACGCTTAATATTTAATGCCACTTTTTTGAGAGGTGGTTGGGGGTGCACCTTTGTCAACATCATTGTTGTCTTTGAAAAATAAAAAAGATTATATTTAGTTAGGTACTTAGAGCAGTTCCATCAATAACGTACGAGGTGCGTTAAACGTGATTTAACGTGCGTTATTGTGGAGTTAATTGATGTGAGCTCGTGCGTTATTCTTGTTTTAACGGGCAAAGTTATTACACTAAGGCTGCGTTGAAGCTATGAACGAACGAAAAAAAAAATTACATTTTACCCCTCCAACGGTAAAGTAGCCGTTGGTTTCAAAAAAAAAAAAAAAAATTACACTATACCCCCTAAACGTATACAAACGGATACATTGTTAAAAATACAAAAAAAAAAAAAAAAAAAAAAAAAAAAAAAAAAAAAAAAAATCAAACCTTTTTACTCCCAATTTAAATACCCATTCAACCCAATTCTTTTTTTCACACTTTCACAACTCAAAATATTAACTACCACACTTCTAATAGCCAAAAAAATGTCTCAAGGCAACAACGACAACTCGTTTCAAAACCTTCTCGGAGGGTGGGGGAACCCATATGCGGGTTCATCGTCAAATCCGAATTGGGATAACCCTACCCAATTCGGTATGTCGAGTGAGGAAGTTTTCCGACAATGTCAAGAGTTACGGTAATGGCAAGATAGCCAACAACGAAACTCCCTAAATACCGATTTCCAAAACCTCCAATTCACTCAACAATTACAAAATTCTCAAACGGAAACAAACGAAGTTCCCGAAACACCAACCTCTCCACCAAAGAAATCGAAGGGACGTATTAAACGAAAGGCCAGAAGAAACAAAGAACCAGTTGACGATGATGAAGGACATAAAGAAGGCATACATACACGTTGGCAACCAAGTGAAGAAAAATTACTTTCTACGTGTTGGGTGGCCGCTAGCGAGGATCCGCAACTTGGTCGTTCCCAAACGGGGAAAACATTTTGGCAACGGGTTCAAAGTGAGTTCAATAAAAACAACTTTCAGCAATGCGGTAAAGATATGATACAAGGGAAGTGGCGCACGTTGAACCATGCTTGCTCAAAATTCAACGCGTGTTACAAACGTGCTCAACGTGAGCAAAAAAGTGGAGAAAATGATATGAATATCCTCACACGTGCCAAAGAATATTATCGTGTGGAAAAAAATTCCGCCCCGTTTAATAATGAGGCGGCTTGGAATGTTTTTCGTTCTCATAAAAAATGGGACGCGCCGGATCCGATTGATTTAACCGATGATGTCTCAAGCAACACAAACAAGACGTTGTTTGGAACTGATGCACATCCACGTTCGATCGGAAAAAAGCAAGCTTCAAAGAAACAAAAATCCGAGACAACGACAAGCACCGGGGGCGCGAGTACCGGAGGATCTGTTTCGTCGGCCCAATTCGAGGAGGCTTTGCGCGAGGAATATCGGGCTAAACGTGAAGATGCGGCCTTGGCTTACAAAGCAACTGCTGAAAACCAATACGCAACAATACGGACGACGGACTTTGAATTTTTGTTGGTCGACACTACCGGCAAAGATCCTTACTACGTGACGCCGGTGAATATGAAAAAGGACCGTATCATTAAAAAATACGGGTTGCCAAAGCGTACGGAATGAATAAATGTGTTGTGGTGTAATGTGTTTTTTATGTCTTTTTATTTCGTAATGTTTTTTATTTTTATTTCGTAATGTATTTTTTTTTTTTATTTTGTTTTGTATTTTTAATTTCGTAATGTATTTTTTTTTTCCGTAATGTATTATATTTTAAGAATTAATGTTATGGTTTTTAAAAAAATGAAGTATTAGTTTTAGTTTAGGGTTGAAATTGAAAATATATGAAAAGTTGAGTTAAAGTGAGTTAATGTTGAGTTATTGTTGTGGATGTTTCTTTTTTTTTTAGTTAAGGTTAAAGTGTTAAAACTGATGTGGCGCTGACGTGGCGCTGAGTTAAGTTATAACATGAGTTACGATTGTAAGTGCTCTTAGGTTAATATTAATTTAGGCATGAAGCATATGATGAGGTCTTACCGGCAGAAATCCTTAATGTTGGCAGAATTCTTTTTGCAAAACCAGTGTATATAAAAAAATCACAAATAAAGTTGTAGTAATTTTATAAATGAAAGTTGAGTGCGAAGCTATCGAGTTGAAAATTAATATAAAGAAGGTGATGTGGTAGGGGAGAATGGGTGCATGTTAAAAGAGTCGAAGAAGGAGGAAATTTATCGAAAAATCAAATATAAAATTATTTTTTCATAAATTAGTGAAAGTTGACATTTTGACAAATGAAGTAACAAATATAAAATTATTTATTCTTCCTTGAAAGTTATGTTGGCAGTTGGTATATGTTAAAGCCTTAAAGGAGTCGAAGAAGGAGGAAATTTATCGGAAAATCTAATATAAAATTAATTTTTCATAAATTAGTGAAAGTTGACATTTTGACAAATGAAGTAACAAGTATAAAATTATTTATTCTTCCTTGAAAGTTATGTTGGCAGTTGGTATATGTTGAAGCCTTAAAGGAGTCGAAGAAGGAGGAAATTTATCGGAAAATCGAATATAAAATTAATTTTTCATAAATTAGTGAAAGTTGACATTCTGACAAACGAAGTAACAAATATAAAATTATTTTTTGTTCTTCCTTGAAAGTTATGTTGGCAGTTGCCACTTGGTATATGTTAAAAGAGTCGAAGAAAGGAGGAAATTTATCGGGAAATCAAATATCAAATTAATTTTTCACCCGTTTTCATGATTGGTCACCCGTTTCGGTTTTTTAGTGTACGTCGTCCTCGACGTTGCAGAACGGTATGTGTTTTGTCTCTCGAACCCCGTTATAGCTAACAAGCGTTAAGTTTCCTCGTTAATTGACTTGTCAACTGGATACTTGTAACAAGATCTAGCAGCTTAGTGCATAAGTAATTCATTTGCATTTTGAGTAATGCAGTTTGACTTGCTAAATTCAAATTAGGTAAAGAGCCTTAATTGCTAAAGTCAAATTGCAGTTTTAGTAATGCAAATAATAAACTAACATAAAAGGTATTCATTGGCAACAACAAAAACATCAAAAGGGTCTAAACACGTGTTCAAGGTTTGCCATTTCAAAAAAAAACCAAAATGCATACCTTTATTCGCCTCTGCTTGGTTTCCTTCCATGGTTTTTTTGGTCTGACCAAACACATCTTCAAGGGTTGGAAAAAGGTCACAGGGTACTTTGGAGATTACTGTAAAATAAGATAGGGGCAGATGAAGAACAAAAGGTCAACTAAAGTCATTAAGGTAAAATTACAAATCTAGACTAAAAATAAACCTCTTTTTATCAACTAGACGAGTACCCGTGCATAGCAACGAGATATTATAGCGACAAATAGTTTATTGATAAAAAAAAGTTTATAGATTATAAATGAAAAATAATAAAAGTTTGAAGATTTGGGAATTAAACATAATGTTTTGAAACCCGGTTCGACCCGGGTGGTTCAACCGGTTGAACCGTTCCGGTCGAAAAATTGGTCGATTTAAACCGGGTCAACTTGCTAGGTTGGGTCGAAAACGGGTCAAATTAAACCGGTTCAACCCTTCGGGTTTGAAGCGTCTCAGGTCAACCCGGTTTGTGATATGTATTAATTGTTTTAATTTGTTATATTTAATTTGGTAGATATGTTTTGAAACCCGGTTCGACCCGGGTGGTTCAACCGGTTAAACCGTTCCGGTCAAAAATTTGGTCGATTTAAACCGGGTCAACTTGCTAGGTTGGGTCGAAAACGGGTCAAATTAAACCGGTTCAACCCGTCGGGTTTGAAGCGTCCCGAGTCAACCCGGTTTGTGATTTGTATTAATTGTTTTAATTGGTTGTACAATATGTATAAATCATTGTACTTTTAAGTAATGTGGTGTTTTAATAAGAGTATTAATTACATTTCATAATTTCCTTATATACATTTTTCAACATTTCACATTTCACTTCTTGACTTTTCCACTTTCACCTTTGACCATTTTTGCTTTATAGATAGTATAGATATGGAGTGTTTTTTTATTTTACAAAAACGAATCACTCTGCACGTTTATGGGCATGCGCGTCCCCATGCTCTGTCATTTATTGACATTTATTGTTTTGTGTGTTGACTAACCTAACCACTGCTATCAATCAATTCAAAATGATAAACACATGCATTTGGGAGTGTTTGATAAAAGTTGTAGCGTGCAGTGTAAGTGAGCTGTAAGCAGTGATCAGCTGCGAGCAGTAGCTATAGCTCACCGCTCATCGCTCACAGCTTTTTAAAGAAACATTGAAAAGATGAGCTTTATTAAAAATAGCAAAGCTCACCGCTCCTTTGACAAACGAAGGGCCTGTTTGGTAAAGAGCTTTTTGGGGAGCTGTTAACTTTTTGTTATAAAAATAATCTCATTTAAAATAAATAGCTCCGTTTTGACATATTAACTTTTAGCTTTTAGTTCAAACAAATAGCTCTTAAATGAAAATCTTATTAATGAAGCTTTTAAAAATCTTGGAGCTGTTAAAATTTTAAATTACTGATATACCCTCCAAACATTTGTTTACAATTATAAATATGTCTTTTTATGTCATTTTACATCTTATAATTACATTTAACAGCTAATTTACCAAACACTTTTATTAAAAAAAAAAAAAAAAAAAATACAGCTTATAACTCATGTTAACAGCTTTACAGTTTACAGCTTACAGCTTATAGTTACCAGCTTACAGCTAGTTATATCTACATTCTAAAAAGAGGGCTTTTGAGCTACAGTGCTCTCCAAAAAATGCTATTTCCACACTTTGTGGTACATGCCATTGAGCGTGTATAACTTCTCAAAATTGCTCCTCCCCACTTTCTTTATGCAGCTACAGTGTGATGTGTGTAGGTGTACAGTGCTAGCAATAGTGAATTGCTGCACTCCAACCTCCTTCTTCCACTCACCCAAAACAAAACTCTCGATCTTTCCATGAATAATATCATCCCTAAACAAAAAAGAAAAAGGCAGCAAACCCAGATCTTTCCATTTTCTTCATCCCACAAAACACACACACAAAGATTATCCTAAATGAAAAGGTATGTTTATTTAAATTATTTCATTATTATTATGTATATATATATTTTTTAAATTAGGGTTGTGTTAATTTGGGGTTTTTTAGGGCTTTCAAATTTTATGGTTTTTAATTTTCTGTTATGGTTTACTTTTGCCTAATTCATGACCTAATTTGGATATTTCTTTTAATTTTTTTCATTCACATTAGGGTTCCGTTAATTTTGGGGATTTTTTAGAGCAGCCCACGTAATGTAATGTATATATAATACTACTGATGGTTCGAAGTTTAAGAAAGGCCTTACCTTGGCATGGCGTTTGTTGTAACACAGCCATGGAGTTTTTGAGATAAAGGACAAGGGTGGAATTTGTATAAAACAGTGGTCGTATTGGGTTGTTTATTTGTGAAGGAAATGATGACGAATGTCTTCGTTTATATGTTTTCTGGGCATAATATGGGTATCTGGTATACGGTCTGTTCACTACTTAGATCTAGGGTTCATTAGTTTGTGTTTTTTTTTTTTTTTTTGTTGTTTTTTGTTGTTCCATTTTTTTTGATAAAAAGTTTGTATTTTTATTCACATGTTTATGTTTAATTGCAGGTTTGAACTATTTTTAGTGGGATGGATGGATTGCGAAAGAGAATGAAGTGCCGCTGCCATGAATTTTTTTAATCAAGGTATGTAATTCTTTATCTTTTTTACTGATTTTTGCTTAATTTGTCTTCTGTTTAAGTGGTATTCATAGCATTTTGGTTTATGGGTGTTTTAATTGATTTATGGTTAATTTATGTTTTATTGAAATGGGTATTTACTGGATTTTGTTTTCATGATCTTAAGCGTTTAATGAAAATGTTGAATGGAGCTTTTTATAAATAAGGTGTTCGTGTTGCATATTAAGTGTTTGAATTATTGGATATAGTTGAGGTATTGATTAGTGTATAAAAATTCAATCTATATTATGCCTGCTTATTTGGTTTTCGGCTTATGTTTCATAAGCTCACTTTTGTGACTTACTTTGATACGTTTCGGCTTATATAGGCCGAACAATCGTAAGGATTTCTATGGGTAATAATAATGTAGGCCTGTGAAAATACGGTAATATTTGTTCATTCCCACTTGGTAATATTTGTGCTCAAATAAAGCTTAGTTAATTTTTAATGGGAGTTACTGCAAGTGTACAAACACACACTGCATAGTGAGGAACCATGTTTTCATGCCTTGGTAACAGCCGCTAAGTATGCTGTAGAAAATGTTGAATTGAGTGTTGCATAAATTGGTAAACTATGAATAATATAATGAATTCATGTGCTAAATGTGAAAACAAAAAAGTGGATACTGCATTGTATGGCACATTGGCACTTCAATTCAACATCTGATGTTTTCAGCAGGCCCATGTTGCCAAAGAATCCAGGGGTACTATCAAAGGGTTGTTGCGGTATCATGGAAAGTGACATAGTGTCATAGTGACAAGAGAAGATGACGGGTTGGCCAAATGGAAATCAGAGAGGTTCTTTGACCATGTTTGTTCTGATCTTGCTTTGCCTACTCTCGGTAATTATCGGTATAGTTCAGGTATCATCATTTTATCAATAGTAGTTGAATAAATAGAAATATATAACATTACTAGCATTATATCGAATATGAGTACTAACTAACTTTATACGGTTGCAGCCATGGCGTTTTTCGTGTACCACTTCCATTGTCGCTGATCTGACCCTGCTTAAATTGGAGGTTGAGAGTTACCTGAACAAGCTTCTAATGGCAATGCTCATCCAAAGTAGGATATCCCGAGTTGCTGAGATTGAGGAGATACAGGTACCGCACAAGCTTCCGATAGCGCCACTTTGTATAAAGGTTTGAATTTTAGTATTTTTAGATACTAACGTCTTAATTCGATTTATCTCGGTGTGTCTTATAGTCTGTTCTTATACAGGATCCTCGGAATTACTATGATTCTCAACAAGTTAATGCAACGAAACAGGAAGCTGGAATGAAACATACCGCCAATCTCATGGAAAGAATGATTTGCATGTAAATGCTCATTTTAGTGTCTTCTATTTTCGTGCCTCGGAAATTTATACTGCTTAAGGGGTGTTTGGGTGAGCATAATTAAAGTGCTTAATGACTTATTTTTTTCTCAACAAATGAGAGCCTTACCGAAATATCTATTAACCGGTATTGATAACTGCATGGAAGCTATGAAATAGTTTTCTGCAAAATCCCTTTGAAGATGTCGATTATAATAGTGTAACCAAACACATCAGCTGAATGTATATTTATATGTTATGCTTATTTAAATACGCGTGTATCGGTTTGGGTTATCAATCATGTTTGTTATTGATAAACGTCACAGGATTATACAAACTAATCTTCATGTCGTTAGTCCAGGTAGTTAGTTACGTGACTTTTTTCGTTTGCACGTATTGATAAAATAACTTCTATGTATTTTTTTGGCTGACTTAATTATATGTTGTTGTAGGTCCTGTAGTAGCCCAAACTGTGTTTGTAAAATCGTGAAGAAATTCCGTCTAACTGATATATAGAGAGCCGGTTAGTTGCTTAAAAACTGACTAGACGCATTGGTATTTACAATTTGTGATGATTGTCATATGATATATGACATGTGAAGAAGCTTGAGCCGTTAAAACTGATGTTTGTTGTCCGTACTTTGCGTACCGTTTACGGATTCACCTGTGTTTGGAGGTTTTATAACGATTGTTATGGAATATGTATCAGGTTCTGTTGGCCATGGGTGTTTGCTTGATCAATCGCAGCAGGTGATGTCTTGGTCATTATAGATGGTTCATGATCCTTTCTTTTCCCTGTATATACTGACTCTTGATGTGTGTGCAGGATGTTCCTTCAGCTGCTGGGGTTGCCTCTGTTGCTACCTCTTCGTCTCAATCTACACAAATACCTCGAGATATTCATGCTTCTACTACGTCCATTCCCTATGGTCAGTGTTTCAATGATTGTAACCTGCACGTAGGAAGCTACATTGTTATTGTTGTATATGATTTCTGTTCATGTTTAAGGTGTTATAGTCATTTTGCCATAGCTTCTTTAAATAGGTTTGCTCATGTCAGGTAACACTCAAATGGGTCGTGGTTCCCTGCTGTTGGATTTTGGAGCCGGCGTCGCTCGGCATGAGGCGTTTGCTGACTATGACGGCCTTGAATTTGCTGATGATGCGGTTCGTCGCGTAGGAGTTGTTGGGTTATGTCCACCAGATACATCCGTGATTCAAAAATGTGACTGACATTTTTTTTCCACTAGGCTAATGCTTAATAATACGACATTTATAGATCGCTCAGGCAGTACCGCAGGTGCACGCGCTTCTTGAAATAGGGTCCGCATACATGGTGCCACGCCTTTAGGTATATGTGTTCGCGTATGTACTGCCGATTGTGAAAAACCATGTTGCATTTGAAGCTCATTTATGTCCTTTTAAAAAATGCAGATGAAAGACCTTCGCAACTACCCCGTAGGCAGCCAAGGAATCCACTGTTGCACAGACCTCCATTGCAAGCATTAGAAACGTTGCCCGGAGGTGGTTCATCAATGCCCGATCATCAACCGCCTATTACTCCACATGTTTCTGCGTCGCCTAACGTGAACACATTTGAAACAGGTGTGTGATTTTTTTTTTAAATTTTATTATTATATTATTTTTTTACCATTGCTACAATTTATGAGTTACTCAATGAATAGTGCACTCCACCTCCTGATTCAGGCTGTGTCATGCCTGGCCGGTCGTTTGAGGTGGAGGTGTCATATTGTCAGCCATTAAACTGCATAGTAAAATAGAACAAGGAGATTGTCAGTAGTTAGAACCAAGTTAGGGGGTGTTTGGATTAGTTTTTTTTGCTTTATTCACTTTGCACATTCAAAATCAATCCAGATTGCTTGATAAAAAATTAATAACTTAAGGCGGAATGGGAAATTATATCACACATGCCATGACTTTCCTTGAGGTACTTTTAAATGATTGCCCTTCTGCGCATGTTATGGTGCAACATCTCAATATCTTATACAATTTGCAAATGGTAGTTAATTTTTTACAATAACAAACTACTGATGCATAATCATGTTGGAAACAGATGGGTTAGGTATCGATTGTGTATCAAAGTAAACAAACATTAAGCTTTTCCAAGAAATCTAGAACGAAGATCCAAACAACGACTTTTTATTAGCTTTTAGGCTTTTGATTGTTTGAAATGATTGGTGGCTATTCTAATTGTTTTTTTGAAGCGAATGAATAAGGTCTGTTAGGTGTGAAGTTTTATGTTTGGGTTTAAATTGTAAGTAGTTATTAGTTTGTAAATGTGGATTTTTCTTCAGTCGAAACCAATAGAAGGGTAATTTAAATAGGAGGAATATGTGGTTGGTCATATTAGGTGTGATGTTTTATGTTTGGGTTTAAATTGTAAGTAGTTAATAGTTTGTAAATGTAGAGTTTTCTTCAGTCGAAACCAATAGAAGGGTAATTTAAATAGGAGGAATATGTGGTTGGTTATAGATGTATGATTCGAATATATATAACCGATAATTCAGCCAACTCTCTACATATTTGCATATCTGTATTTGCTATGCTAATATATGGTAAACAAATTTTGTGACAGCCTAAAATATTTCCAGCGGTAACCAATAACTTAGATAACGGTAACAATATTTCTGAATAAATATTGTGTTATATTACTTATTGAGTTTATCTGAAACAGTTTTTTACACGATATGCCTTGATAGTTGGAATAGCAATCACACTTTTGTACCTCTTACTCACTCACACTTCTCTCATGAACACTCCCCTCATTTCGGATTTTACACTTACAATGCTTTTATTAATGCTACAAGTGCTTGTTGTTGATTTGGCACAACTGGAAGTGTTGATGACAGACAATTGCTGCTGCCCTTAAGGTATGTACGTTCATATTAGTGTGTCAAATATAATCCATTAATATATACATCTAAACCACTTATCTTGATTTAAGTCTATATGTGGAATACTGTGTTATGCGCATCATTACTCGAAATATAAGTTGAAGCCGTCTATTTTTAATCAGGCATTCGGTTCAGTGGAAATATCCCATGAGTCAAGGATGATATCTCAAAGGAAAAAATAAAAGGCATTTGCAATGTGTCGAGAAGGGTCGCCATGTGGCAACAGCAGTTGGGATTGAAAGAAAGATATACAACAGTTGAGACTTGAGAGTCAATTGCAGCTAGCACTGAAATATTAAACGTGTTTGATGCAAGTGTACGGTTACTATACTATCATGAGCCGACTCTAACTAAGTACTTTATGAAATGCCTTTGACTTAAGACCTTTATTTTTTTGTTTACCACAAACACCCCGCGGCAACGCGCGGGTTTAAATCCTTGTTTAATTCTAAACTAGAACAATGCAACAATATACTAACTGTTAATACAAATATCGCCTAAAAACGTTATTTATATTTTACGATCTTTGCTAAGTTTTGTTAATGATAAAGTATGAACTTTAGCTAAGAGTAAATCATCACTTTAAGTGTTTAAGACTTGTTTAAACTAAGGTTTACATTTCCTTTTAAACAAAACATTGTTTTTATTTCTTAAATTAGAAAGTATCTTGTCACATCACATTTAGGGCAAGTTTTGTCAATATATATTTATGGTAAGAAAGAGTGTTTGACTAACCATATGTTTGCTTACAAGTCTTGTGTTTGACTAGGTGTAATGAGATGTGACCTTGTTTGGTTTGGAAGATTTATTGCAAAACCAACTGCAGCCCTGACGGAACCCTGGGGTACACGGGCGGAACCCATCTGAGGGTTCCGCCTGATCCGCCAGACCTGCAGAATAGTTTGCTATAAATACCAAACCATTTGTTAGTTTTGAGTGATGACTTTAGGATATATTTTCACATACTCTCTCAACTAACTCAGTAACATTTGACTTGTATGATTCTCTTATGTAGCAAGGGACTTCACAAGATCATTCAAGAAGTTACAAGCTTCAACTCTAAAGTTGCAAGTCTTGTTAGCTTTGTCATGTATAAGCTTTGGTAGTTTATACTTCATTTGTGTCATGTATGTAGAAGTGATTGGTTAGTATTTTAGACCTCAAAATACGTAGTGTGTCGGGACTTGTTGTACCCTTGTAAAAGAACTAACGGGAGTGGTTGTACCCTTGGTAAAGAACTCGACATCTAGCTTAGTGTCGGTAAAAGTGTAAGCGACGATGGGAGTGGTTGTACCCGTGTAAAAGAACTCGACATCTAGCTTAGTGTCGGTAAAAGTGTAAGCGACGTTGTAAAGGTTTTCTCCGCTGGTGAAAGGAGCTTGTTGATTAGTGCTTATAACTCTCGAGTTGGAAACTCGGGGCGTGGATGTAGGGCAAGGAAAAAGAGTCCTTGTAGCCGAACCACGATAAACAATCGTGTTGTGGTTTGATCGTTTCTTTCTTTGTCTTTGCTTATTACATATTGTCTTTAGTTAGAATTGCTAATCACACGTAAAGCTTTTCAAAGAATTAAACTAGGAAAGTTGTGTTTATATCTTTAAATAAACGTAAAGTTTTTCAAAGAACTAAACAAACAAAGTTAGGATTGTTAATCATACTTAAAGCTTTTCAAAGAATCAAACAAGTAAAGTTAGAATCATTATTCACATGTAAAGCTCTTCAAGAAATTGAACATATAACGTTGTGTATATATCTTTAAGCAAACGTAAAGTTTTAAAGGATATTCAAGTTAAAAAGAATTTTAAAAGCGGTAAACTATTCAACCCCCCTTCTAGTTTTCCACACTAACCTTTCACCATAGCATAATTCCAGAAGTCGTCTAACATTTCATCTGACACATCATCGCCTACCTTCCAGTTATTCTTATACTTTTCATAAAGATAATCTGCCATGTCTTAAGTCAATGTAACTTTGCTCCAATCTTTGTTTGCCATTGCAAGAATTAGTATAGCAGATCATTCGAGGGTTTTCTGTGACGATTTGTGTAACTGTTCTAAGGTTGTGTGTGTGACAATGAGCGGGTTGTACAGTAACAACTAGGAAGATAATCGGGTTATACAGTAACATGTGATCCAATAGGGTTGTGAAAGTCGTCATATACTCAGTGACCAAATGCGCCAAAAAAATATGAGAAAAGACAAAAATATCCAGTTGACAAGTCAGCTAACGAGGAAATTTAACGATTGTCAGCCGTAACGGGGATCGAGGGACCAAACGCACACCGTTCTACAACATCGGGGACGACGTACGCCAAAAAATCGAAACGGGGGACCAATCATGAAAACGTGGTGAACTGTTAGGAATTATTGAAGTCAGAAGACTGTTTCTCCTGACGGATACTGCTGACAGGATACTGCTGAAGCATTAATAGTTTCTGCTGATGATGTGGATCCTGTTGACGAGGGTGATGTTAACTTGGTTACACGTGTGGACAAGAGTGCTCATGACACGTCCGTGCGTAATACGGATGCTTCTACTTCTCCAAAAGTAACGAATTCATCTATTGCTAATGTTGTTAATGCTACTCGTAATGTCCAAATTGCGAACTTTAAAGCATTGGTCAACGAGGATCGTATGAATAATCATGATACGATGCTTCCTATGGTTGTTATGAAAAAGGTTTTAAGTCGGTATGATAAAACGCTTATTGGTTAGTTTCTTGGTAAGACCATTGCTTTCCCTTTAGTTCAAAATTATGTCACTAATACATGAAGAAAATTTGGCTTGCAAAATCTAATGAAAAATGGTGATGGTGTGTATCTTTTTTAAGTTTGCTACCAAAGAGGGTGTGGATCGTGTCTTGGAACGAGGCTCATGGTTAATTTGTAACACGCCTATTATTCTTAACAAATGGACTCATACTTTATCCCTTAATAGGAACGAGCTAAACAAGGTACCAATTTAGATCAAATGTGTAATGTTCCGTTGCTTGCTTATTCAGAGGATGGTTTGAGCTTGATTGCTACGCAAGTAGGGAAACCTATTATGTTGGATGCTTTTACAAGTTCTATGTGTGTCGATTCATAGGGACGTATAAGTTTTGCCCGTGCATTAGTTGAATTAAGCGCGAATTTAAAACTAAAAAGCCAGATTACAATGGCAATTCCAAATGAAGAAGGTAATGGTTTTACTACTGAAATTATTAATATCGAATATCAATGGAGACCTCCTCATTGTGGTGAATGTAAAACTTTTGGACATGCTTTTGATTGAATGCCCAAATCATGTTAAGGAAGTTGTTCGTAGTAATACTAATGTGGCTGCAAAGGCTTCTGAAGCTTCTGCTACTTTGAAAAAGACGGATGATGGTTTCATTGAGGTAATGAATCGTAAGAGTAAGATAAAGAATGTGGCTGCTCCTTCTCGGCCTATTGGGGGTGTTCAGCTTAAAAAGCCTAAACCAAAATTTTGGAGACCTGTCTCGAAGAAGCCGGTTTATACAAAAGAGAAAGTCACTAATGAGGCAAGTACGAGTGGAAAGATTATTGCTACATCGAACACATTTGATGCTCTTAATATGGCCGATACTGATGATAATGGTATTCCTTGTGTAACAAATGTTTCTCCTAAGGATGAGGCTGAGGTTGGTAGTATGAAGGACACTAAAGTGGCTGAATAAGTTGCTAGTTCTTCTAAGGGTAGAAATGAAAGTACTACTCCTATTGTTGAGAAATTGAGAAAATTGAAAAGCTAATTATTGAAGATAAAGTTATTCTTGTGGATGATGATGGTAAACCTCTTAAAAAGGTTAATTCTTTAAATAAGATGGGTAACCTATTCTCTAAGGTGGGCAATGTGGTAGTTTCTGACAGCGATGATGATGAAGTTTTTGATGATCACACTGGGACATTGTATTCTGGGAGTGTAGGTAAAGAGCAGAGTCTTTATGAGCAATGGAAAGCGGATATAGGTGACGACAACAATTATGATGATGATTTTGGCCTCTCTCCTGCAAAATTAAAGGCTGCTGGAATTCAAGATTTTGTCTTAACTAAGTTGTTTTATATTTTTTGCATAAAATTTCTGATGTATCTTATTTTATGTTGGTTTTGATTTGGTGGACTTGTTGGTTGTAGCTATTTGTCATTTATTGTCTGTCATAAATGATTTAGTGGTTGTGTCAAGCGATTGGTTGCGGTTAACGTGGTACTTCAGCCAAATTCTATTCTACTTAAATGTTTTTTTGGAGTAATATATTTTACCGGGTGGATAACTCTTTATCCAAAAAAATAACAAAAAGAAAAAAATAAATGATAAAATGTCGTTTGGTCAAATAATTTCCAGCCCAACCCACCCACCTACTATTAAATGTTAAAAAGAAAAAAAAATCATATTCTTCATCGACCTGCATACACACTACACACACCCATAAACGCAAACCAACACACCCACAAACGCAAACCCGTTATACCACAATGGGGTGTGTTTGTAATTTTTTTATTCACTACATGTGTTTCGTTTTGACTTGATGTAGCCACGCCATTGGTAGCACAACCACAATGCTGGCTTTGCTGGTGTGGTAAAGCGGCATTAACGTTGTCCAAGTCAGCAATAACGTCGTTAGGGCGTTATTGTACCATACACTCTAACCTTGGTTAAAACCTTCCACTGTTCGGAAGTGAAAGAACAAATTAAAGTTGAATGTCATAGTTTTTGTGTGTAGTGAAGAACAAACACAATACCAAAACGCAACTTGCATTTTATTATGCAAGTCCTTGTATGCCAAAATGAATATCCGTTAGGCGTTTCAAAAAAATCAATAAATTACTTCTTGGTACCTTTCGTTTATACTTTTTTTTTCTTGAAACGTAATTATCATATGAAATTCAAGACAAACACAACCGAAAAGAAAAAGAAAAGTCAAGATGTTCCAAAAAAGTAACACTATATTGTTTAGGAAATATTCCAAAAAGATAAACGTAACATATGTTAAGATTGAGAGAATGGGTTAAAAGTAGTACATAAAAGAAAAACCTTAATCAAAGTAATGTGATGATCGTATAATAAGAACCATGGTTTTCAGGATCTCGATCCTGATCTTAGGATTTTACGATTTTACGATACTGCAAAGCAAAAACGATCTGGATCTTACATAGGATCTTTGAAAGCTTAAGATCTTAAAGGATCCCGATCTTGACCATAGGATCTTAAGATCTAATCCGATCCGATCCTACTTTTCCCGGATAACAAACTAAAATCCTACAAATTTCTGAATTAGTTTTTGTAGAATTTAAAAAACAACATGTTAATCTTATTAAACATTTCATAATTATAATTTATAACAATATTTCGATGAAACATTCATATAACTGTGTGTTTATGATATATAATAATTTGTAAATTTGTACAATATTACAAAAACTATTAAAAAAGACATTATAGTAGGATCTTATGATCCCGATCCGATCTTACGATCACGTTCTTGCACAGACCAAAACGATTCTGGGTAGGATCCCGATCTTGAAAACCTTGATAAGAACCATTGTTGTCCAAGAAAAATAAGGTTTATTGGATGGAAGGTTAGCAAAAATGTTATGTAAAAGTAAACTTTTTAATATATGGTTCTGTACAATGGCGGACCTATGTAGGGGCATGAGAGGATCCCGGCCTCTCCAAAATTTGCGGCACCTAGTGTAAATATTATAGGTTTTAGGGGTAATTTAGTTGAGGTTACAAACAAATCTCCAATTCGCCCCCCCCCCCCCCCCCCCCCCCAAAATAAATTCGGCCCCCCAAAAAAAATGTTCTAATTCCATCACCGGTTGTGTATACATGTGGCACAACTTTCTATTTTCCTAATGTCCCCATAGTATCACCCACTTGGCCCCTTCACCCATCATCATTGTTCACTTCATTAGGTTCGTCGTCACCTAATGAACACACATAAATTAACATTCGGTGTCATTTCATGTTAGTGCTTGTACGTTTGTTGAAGTCTGAACACACATAATGTTAGTGCTTGTCGTCACCCAATTCGCCCCCCCCCCCCCCCCCCCCAAAATAAATTCGGCCCCCCAAAAAAAATGTTCTAATTCCATCACCGGTTGTGTATACATGTGGCACAACTTTCTATTTTCCTAATGTCCCCATAGTATCACCCACTTGGCCCCTTCACCCATCATCATTGTTCACTTCATTAGGTTCGTCGTCACCTAATGAACACACATAAATTAACATTCGGTGTCATTTCATGTTAGTGCTTGTACGTTTGTTGAAGTCTGAACGAAAAAAAAAGATAAATTGAAAAAATGTGTTGATTAATTATGCAAAAAAACAATTGATAGGTGAATATTTCAAACAACCCATAGTCGACTATTAACCAATCATGTTATTTTTAAGCAATCATCAACTAAAAGAACGAAAACAATTTGCCAATCAATCCGATCATATCATAGTTATTTAGTAATCTACCTAATCTCAAAATCGGTTAAACCAATTGCAAACCAAAAATAGATCGAACAATATAAGAATGAAAATTGACCCGCTTGAACACCAAACACAAACAATTAATGTGATCAAGCATATTACCAGGAATGTTTGTCACATAAGAATATAAGATTATTCTTATTAAAAAAATAAAACATAATAATAACCTTTGTTTGAATTTTATAAAAATAATTTCATAATCACTTAAATTTAAATGCTTTTTCATATAGATTATAATATTAATCTTTATTTTTCCACTCTATCTCAGCTTTAGCAAAGTTATTTTTGCTAAACATACTATTAATGTGGTTTTACTTTTAGGTTTACAAACAACTAATTCATGCTTACGCTCACTTTTGTAAGAACTCAATTACTAATATTGTTTCTCTTTACACTAATTCACTTGTAGCCGCTTATAAGCTCCACCCAACATGCTTTGCAGAGTATAAGGCTACCCTCAATAAGGAGGGTCAATCCCTCTCAATTTCTTTGCCACGTCAGCTTTCTCTCTCCAGCGATTGGGTGTCTCAGTAAAAGCGACCTACAATTTAAAAAAATATACCCCACAAAATTACCTGTTTATTAAAAAAAAAAAAAAAAAGCCGATAGAAGTCGATCGTGTACACGACCTTTATCTCTCCACAACAAAAGTCGATTGACTCCCCACAGTAAGGGGATCGAGTAAAAATCGATCAATTCACTCGATCATGTATACTTAGTGTGGGTAGCCTAACATTTATTGGTTCGTCCACTAAAACATCTTTGACCCGCACGGACCACATCTTTGATTCTTAATACAATGCAGAGATATCGTTGTCTAGTAATCCTCTCAACAAGTACAGCCAAACTCGAAAAATTGTCTTTATGAGGCAGAAATACACTTGTAGATCAATCAATACCTTAATCATTTATGGGACTAAGTCGCTAAACTAACTATTGGCATAAGACATTGATTTTAAGGCTAGTAAGAGTCCAAATTAAGCTAATGGTTTGATAAAATTAATAAAGCTGGTTGTTATGTTTATGTACTACGAATTCAAGATATTCAAAAACATTATAGCATACATAGGTGTGGATTTTATAATTTTGATACAAAACCGGATGTACTTTTATGATATCTGTGCTGGTTCTAAATTTTAAAATAATTTATAAATTTAATCCCAAAGTCACAGGCGCACGAGCAAAGTTAATATATAATGGTTTTTGAAAATGATTGTATGCAGTTACATTTTTTGATTTTAAAATCTTCTAGAATTGTTATATTGTTCAATAAGTTATTCGGCTGGTCCAGAATAAAAATAGAAAGAGATGGAAACAAACAACTTAATTATTCTTAAGAAAAATAAGATGTGGAAAAAAGAAAAAATAAAATAAAATAATAAATACAAATAAAGCTCAAGATCAAAACCTTAGCGGCTTAGCACATAAGGTGAGATAGCTTGCAGATTAAGTTCATACTGTTTTCATTTCCTGAAGCAATCAAAGCATCCTCCAAGTCGTCATCGACGCAAATTAGTATCAAGTCATTGTCTTCGTCCCAATATTTCAGACCAATCATTTCCTCCTTCAAACCGAAACTTTTTGCCACTTCGTATTTCAGCCTCGATGGTCCCAATGAAATAGGAAACCAGAACCATTTGATATCTTCTCCATAAGTCACCTTCACGCTCACCATTGCGTCTGACCCTCTTTTACGCTTTCTACTTTGCTTCAAAGAGCTGCTTGTAAATGTAGTACTTGCGTTGGTGGAAGAGCACTCGTCTGGGACATCAGCATAGTCGGTTCTAGCAATATCTGGTTCTTTATTTACACCTAGATCCATAGATGGTCCAAGAACTTCAACAGATGACCTCTCGCCCAGTTCAAATCCAGAAGCAGCTTCAAAGTTTTGCTTCAACATTTGGACCAAGTTCAATAAGTGTTTGGCGTTTTTCATGTGGGATGGAAGAAAAAACTCCAAAACATAGTCATCATTGGTTTCGACACTATGAAAGGAGATTAAAAAGCAGCTAGTTAACCTATTCATGCGTGCATAGTGGACCAAAGGGTATTCTTCTTCACTGAGTTTGGTCACATCTTCACAAAAGCATGAACCACCGGAGAACAAAGCTCGACCAACAGGGCTATGAGACTTGTCCAAGTGCTGTTTCCTACATGCTTGCCGAAAAGACCACAAGCCCAAGTCTTTAACATAAAATGGTAAAGCAGTTGTTGACATGCAGACTTTTCCAAGGCATTTAGTATCAAAACTGTCGCATCTTTTCCTTAAAATTTGTTCATGGGAAGAAAAAGTATTGAGTGGCGACATAGCCCATGTTTGAGCTAGAGGTATATTTTGAGCATCACACACAATTTTCATGATACCGAATATATCTTCCAACTCATTCATTCTAGGTTCAAAGGGAACCTGTATATAAAAGACATCATCCCACATGAGAATTTCAAGCAAAACGAGATTAAAAAAATAAAGGACAAAAGACTAGGAGTAAAGCTTAGATTATATAAAAGATATTTTACATTTGAGGCCGGACCATCTGATATCTTTAAGCATGTCAGATCCTGGGTCTACAAGTTGAAAACATTTTGGAAATTAGTAGCTACCAAATATACCGTAAACTAGAATAATACCCAACATGTTTGATCATTAGCAAATTGAAAAGATTAATACCTTTAAAGCCTTCTCAAATTGTTGAACCTCGTAAGCAAAACTGGGATATTTTGTATTGGTCAACAGTTCAAGCACACCAATACATGACCTTGTAGCTGTATCCAAAACTGGTAAAGCCAGGTATCCATGGAGATTGCTACGAATTGCGCTCTCTATTTGGGGAAATTGTTTTGGCGAGTAATTAGCCACATCTGAAGTCCATTCCGGCAGTTGTCGCCTAAATACTCGAGCAGGAGGACTAAGCTCTTCCTCTTCATGATCCTTATCAACAACATAAGCATTGCGCTCAGAGTCCTTCCGATAGGAATAAAATTCTTCATTGATCGCACCAAGACCGAATGGTTGATCTATAGTTGTAAGTAATTGGTGCTTCCCAACATCACGAGGCCGCCAAAACTGAACCAGAACATGATCCTCGCGGAAAGTTAACAACTTTAGTGCAGCTTTAATCTTGTCATATACAATCTGATTATGTGGGTCCATATCACCGTCCCTCAGCTCAAAACCTATGAGTTAGACAAACGGTGAACCACATCATCTGAATTACATATCATATAGTGAAACTAAAATTACATAACCAGAAAATAAAAATAGTAAGAAAACGTACAACTAGCGATTGCGGATTGAGACGGCTCATATTGAGAAAGTTCATCAGCTTTTTCAGAAACCCAAAGTGGCGCCATGTATCTGGCATCCCCCGAGAATGAAACTGAAGGGTGTTCTAAAGAGATATTGTTACTCAACATATCCATTACAGAACAAGAACAGGAACCAAACCCTATACCTAAACCTGAATATTTGCCTCTATTTAAAGATTTAGGAGACTGAAGTAGTGAAAGTCCTTAAAAGAAAGAAGGCATATGTGAACTTATTATGAATATATTTCAAAGCATTCTCTTTATATAGGACACACAGATCCAGCCAGGCAACCACTGATGCAATTTTATATTCTTGACCGGTTTAACAATAGTTTTGAACCCGCTACTGGACGTCACCTTTTTTTCTCGTTTAACGTCATACATTAATATTTAATTGAGCCCTTTTGAGAGGTTGTTGGGGTGCCATTTTGTTGCGCCATTTTGTTGTGGTCATACATCATTGTTGTCTTTAAAAAATAAAAAAGATTATATTTAATTAGGTTATTACTACGTCATTAAGCACCACATGGATATTGCTTATTGCTTTTTGTATGCGTGGAAATGAGCCGAGCCGTTCGTGAAAAGCTTGAGATTGGATCGGTAAAAAGGTTGAACGAGCCGAGCCTAAACGAGCTCGAGCTCCTAAATTGCAGCTCGTTTATTAATCGAGCTCGAGCTTTACATAAAAAGCTCGTTTGAGCTCGCGAGCCTAAACAAAAATATGATATTTTAACTTATATGCGAGCCGAGCTCGAGCTTATTAACGAGCTCAATAAAGATATATTACGAGCCGAGCTTGAGCTCGAGCCAAGCTTTAACTTTTCATGGCCAAATCGAATAAACTAGCCAAGCCCGAGCCTATATAATATTCCACGAGCCGAGCTCGAGCTTAAAGTTTAAGGCTCGAAACGAGCCGAGCTCGAGCTTGAGTCTTTTAAAACTTAAACGAGCCGAGCTCAAGCTCTGGCAGGCTCGGGCTCGGCTCGGCTCATTTCCACCCCTAGCTTTTTGTAATACCTAAAAAGGAAATTAAAGGTATCATGCAATTAGAAATCACCGCTAAAATATATCGTCACTACTATTATTATATTTGGAATGTTATTATCTTATTAAATCTAGGAGTAGGAGTAATCACCATAATGAATAATAGAACGGTACCCGAGCAATGCGGTAGCGGGTTCTGTGTAATTATATTTTTTGTTATTTAGTTACATGTTTAGTTGTTTTCATGTTTTATAGGTAGAGATGTTAGGGATTTTAAGCCAAATAATTTTAATTTGAATAACCAACCACTTACTAACAAACTTTATAACCAATTTGCTTCTTAACAAATTAATTTTGCAATCTTTGCATAATAAGCAAGAAAAAAATCTGAATTTAATCATTTCTAATTATAAAATAGTCTAAAATGCATTATAATGTAGTATAAATAACATGGCATATGGACAAACAAATTCAAAACTTCCTTCACAGAGAGTCACGTACGTAATGACATGTTAATGCAGCTAATTGGCTACACGTACATTTGGTAGCTACCCATTAACCTTTTTGTGTACCGAATTTTTGTTGATTTAATGTTTTAGCATCTTAGCTTATTGTGTCGTTGTTACTTGGATCGTTGTCACTTGGATCGGTCATATTTTAATCCGGATTTATTTTTCTTTAAGTTGTTATCAACCTTTGATTTTTTAAAGCTAAAACTATATTATTAGTATCGTAATCATAGTTTAATAGTATATGTTTGATCTACTACCATATATATATATATATATATATATATATAATATCTTTAAAGTGCGAGAACTCCAATTTTGCATTAGAAAACATGCATTTTCATATAAAACATATATGTTTTCTTACATACACCTTAATACACATAGATGCATAATATACATGTTCATATAAAAACATGTTAAGTGCAACAGATCAATGCAAAATGGTTTTATTTTTAGAACTCTGTTAAGTGCGGGAACTGCGAGAACTCCAATTATGCATTAGAAAACATGCATGTTCATATAAAACATGTATGTTTTTTTTATATACACCTTAATACGTAGGCATGTGTATTACGGTGTATGTAAGAAAACATATATGTTTTATATGAACATGCATGTTTTCTAATGCAAAATTAGAGTTCTCGCAGTTCCCGCACTTAACAGAGTTCTGAAAATAAAGTCACCCTATATATATATATATATATATATACACACACACACACTTGCAATATAAAATTGTGTAGTTCTTTGACCGAGGACCTTACCTTTGATTATATATATACCTTGAATTAGGATCAAATGATAAGAACTCTTAAAATAAAAAAGATGAGAAATAACTATAACCGAATATTAAAAATGGATTGACTTGAATTAGATGCGTCTCTAATCTCTTAAATGCAACATAATATATTTTCTAGCTAAGAATTATATGCATATACATATAGGGGTGCGTTATATGCAGTACCATTCTTAGTTACAGTACTTTACAGTACCATTTAGACCAATAATAATTTAGTATTATTAAACTTTTTAAATTAATTCAAAAGGGTAAAATAGTAAAACGTATTTTTAATTTTTTTTTAATTTAAAAACGTTTTTCTAAGCCCCTTAATTTTCGTTTTTTTTTTTTTTTTTTTTTTTTTTTTTTTATATATATATTTTTTTTCGCATACGCGTTTTCAAAAAAATCAAGTGCATATGTGTTTTTTTTTTTTTTTTGAAATATTGTATACTTACATATATTTCTTGCGTTTAATTGTTTCAACGTTAAACTTATTTTGCTTAAAATGATAGTAATTGTACATATGTTTCAAGTGTACATTCTTTGATCTTCAATATTTATGAACAAAAAAAAACATATAACCTCTAAAAATTATATAACAAACGAAGAACATATATAGTATACACAAAATTCAATATCAAATAAATAACAATACATGTAGAAGTATCTTGTTACATATAAATGTGCACATCATTTAAAAACATGCGTGCACCCTTCCAAAAACATACGTGCACGGGTCACGTTCTCATAAAATTCGCTAGGACACATAGATGTGTATGTCACTCAAAAACATGCGTGCATTCTCCCAAGAACATATATGCACGTGACGCTTTTTTGTCAAATTGATTAGAACATACATGTGCCCGTCTTTCAAAAACATATGTGCAATACTGAACACCTTTTGCCCTTTTGGGATATCTGTGAAAACACCATTACCAATAACAACATCAGCAAATCAACATTTAACATTTATATAGCAGTAACATTAAAA
This sequence comes from Artemisia argyi, assembly GCA_030686995.1. NCBI lineage: Eukaryota > Viridiplantae > Streptophyta > Magnoliopsida > Asterales > Asteraceae > Artemisia > Artemisia argyi. The sequence goes on from CM060697.1 coordinate 172,464,505, forward strand.
AATGTTGTAAAATGTTATCGCTTAAGAAGAAACAAACAAACATAAAAAATAACAATATAAGTAAACAAATGATCTGTCACTAATAAACTATTATACGATCCGTTATAGCTTTTCAATTTCAACACATGACATTCTCAATATCATATTTTCATCAACCATTACATATATGCACACATATCAGTAACAAAATAGATTCGATATGAGTACAACCAATACACAACCATTCCAATAACTATATATATATAAAGCTTAAAACAATGAAAAATAAGATAAGTCACAATCCATGATTTACGTAGCCAACAAAATCATTACGGTAACACATAACTTTTCAGATCAAAAACCACATTTTTCAGATCATCGAAACTAAATTAAAAAAATAAATAAATAATAAAATATATTCTATATATAAAAGCAAAAAAACGAATCTTAACTAAAAAAAACTTACAACATTTGAAAGTAGTGTTGGATGGAAGATTTAATCGAGCCTTTAATATGTGATAAAATGCAATAGATCCGTCCTTTTTATGTTCTATAAAATTGGTTTGCAACAAGATCTGGTAGTTCCTTGTTGGTTGCTCAGATTAGCGACGGTTAGTGGTGGTGAAACGGAGGGTGCGGCTAGGGTTTGGAGTGAGGAAGAAGGAGATAAAAAATGAAAATTATTAGATCCAGAAAACTGAACATAAGAAGTGAGAGAGAGATGGATTATACTACGGTTTAAAATTTATTAATGTATCATACCTATAATACCCTTTAAGCATCTTTTCTAATTGAAAATTAAGCCCTCATCTTTTGTTTAGTTATAATTTTGGCACTTTTAATCTTAACCTTTGATCAAACTCATTCAATGGCCTAGATTCATTTTAATGGTACTGTAAAGTACTGTATCTAATATTGGTACTGCATAGAATACAACACTATACATATATTAGGTGCATTTTAGCAAGTTAGAAAAATCCTATGTATTTTTTGTCCTCTATGAGTCGAATTTGTTGCAAGTACTACTTTGGATAGTTTTCACTTCAAAATTACTTTCGAAACTAACTAGGATGCATCTAAATGAATAGAGATGCATCTAATTAAAGTCGACGCTTCTCAAATATGTGATTATAGTTATTTTTCATCTTTCTCATTATAAATTTTTTTCTTACTGGATCCTTACCCTGTATATCTTTGAATACAACTTATATAATACAGTAATGCTTATTGGTAACATCCACACAAACAAAACTTCTACTAGAAAACAAGTGTGTTTGATTTTTTTTTGGGTAATATATTTGAGATGTAGGGAGTAATATTTGTGTGTTTTATTGGCAGGAGACATAAATTAAAAAAATTAAAATCTTATGCATGATGTTGTATTGTTTTTAAGAACTACTACTACAAATTCTACAAATTTAAATAAGCCATTGTTTCGTGAGGCCCTACTTTCAAATTTTAATTTTATCTTTTTCCAAACGAATAGTGATTGGTGCATATATGTATATTTCCGAAAATGCATAATTGCATATATATCCAAAGAATGCATAAAAACTATTGTACTATGTGCATCAAAAAATTGTACAAAGGATATATATGCAATTATTCACTTTGAAAATGATAGATATGCAATTCTGTCTTTTTTTATATATGTTTCGATTTGCATATTGTTGTCCACTATACAGATATCTTGTAGTTGTTCGGTCCAAGCTTGAGATAATGGTGATACACATTAATTTCCTTTTATTGTGTGACCAATACCATGCTCTCAAAAGAGAAACCCTTTTGCAAAAAAATTTGTTGTGCTAAAACTACATATATGATTCTAAATCAAAAACTTGTAGACTATAAATTAAAGAGTATCCACAAACAAAAAATAAATAATCTATTATATATGTAATTAATGCTAAAGGGTTCTTTAATAAACGTAGTGATCCTCACGTAGCGAGGGCTGTTGGTGATTCAACAAACTTGGCCGATCAAGTTAGTTTGAAAAAAGATACAGCACACTCTAATGTGAATATTGATGAATTGAATGCTACTGTTGATGTTGATGGTTTGGCTGATAACGTGAACGAGGGTAATGATAAGGTTGTTTTGGATGATTCTCATGGTTCAAAACAGCCTAATGTGGAGCAATTAATTGCTAATGCGCATAACAAGTTTGATGAAGCAATAAATAAAATTAACAGTGATATTGCTAATATGGCTTCATCTTCTGAGTTGTACAATTCGAGTGGTCTTGGGCTTCATATGAATCAGAGTGTTACTTCTGATCCTAATGCACCCAAGATTGATACTACTAGTGGTAATAGAGTTAAGTCGGTTTCTTACGTGGGTGTTGCTTCTAATGAATCCCAGAAACACGTGTCTAATTTTCGAAGGTTAGAATGCAGCAAAAAGAAGGATAATGTTGACCTTTCTGTCCCGTTGAAAGTAGTGGAAGAGGTGAACATAAGGTTTGAGAATACTCTCTACGGATACTTCCTTGGTCAACGTCTTGCTTTCCCTGTTGTTGATTATTATGTTCGCAATGCGTGGTCTAAGTATGGTTTACAAAAGGTAATGATGAATGCTAAGGGGTTCTTTTTCTTCAAGTTTAACTCGAAGAAAGGTGTCGATGATGTTCTTGATAATGGTCCTTGGTTGATTCGTAATGTTCCTATTATTCTTAAACCATGGACATTGAACACAAACTTGCTTAAAGATGATTTAACTAACATCCCGGTGTGGGTTAAATTCCATGATGTTCCTTTAGCTATGTTTTCGGATGACGGGCTTAGTCTTCTTGCTACTTTGATTGGGACGCCCAAAAGGTTAGATGCTTTTACCAGCCAAATGTGCAAGGAATCGTGGGGCCGTAGTAGCTTTGCTAGATGCATGATTGATGTTAAGTCGGATGAGGTGTTTAGGGATAGCATTACTGTTGAGATACCTTTACTTGATGGTATGGGTTCGACTATTGAGAAGATTCGGGTTGAATACGAGTGGAAACCACCACATTGTGATAAGTGTAAGGTTTTTGGTCATACTCTTATTGATTGTCCGAAAGTTGTTGTTCCTCCAGTTCAACCTACTAAGCCGGTTAATGATGGTTTCACGGCTGTCAATAACAAAAAGAAAGGTAAACAAGGTGGTTCTACAAATCAGGGTAAAGGAGGCTTTACTAAACCTGTTGTGGGTAAGCAATTTCATTACCAACCCAAAAAGAACCCTCCTGAACCAAAGAAGGTGGATGGAACTAAGAATAAGGCTTCTGATGTGGCTAGTACGAGTGGAACCAAGATCACTACTTCTAATCAGTTTGACGCTCTTAATATGGATGATACAGATGGTTTTGGTATTCCTAAGGTTGTTACTAACATGGATGTGGATGCTGGCAGTACAATGGAAGTTAATAAGGATGAGTCAGTTAAGATTGGTACTACATCACAAGTCCCTCTTGTGAGTGATATGCAACAACCGTTTGTGAGTGCTTCTATAGGAACAATGGAAGTTGGTTCTACTCCTATTGTTGAGAAAATTAGTAAGCTTGAAAAGCTACTGATCGATGGGAAAGCTACTCTTATGGATGATGCTGGTCATCCTATTCCGTCTACCTCTATCACTAAGAGGGCTAACCCATTTTCAAAGGTAGGCGAGGTTGTGGTTTCTGATAGTGAGGAGGATGAGGTTCTTAACACGTTCGACGAATCAGCAAATCTTTTTGGTGGTGGTCATGAGCGTGAAGATGAGTATGACTATGATGATTATTCGAAGCAAATTTATGATCTTCCAGGGGAATTGGATGTTCTTAGTGCCATTTATGGTTTTAATCTCCAAGGTCGTAGGAAGTAGTTTATCTTTTGTCAGAGTCACTACTATCATGTGAGTAATGGTTTGTTTTCTTATTTTGAAAATAGGAAGTATCTTGTTATGTAAGCTTTTCGCCTATGTAACGGGCTGAGATATGGGATTCACCCATATCCGTTGTATTTAAATGTTTTTTGGAGTAATATATTTACCGGGTCGTTGACCTTTTACCCAAAAAAAATAGAAATGAGTAATTAATTTATAAAAGTAAAATAGAAAAACTATTCATAATCACTTATATATAAAAAGTGAACAATTTTTTTGATATAAACGTAAATAGTAAGGTGACGTGAATAAATACTTTATAGTGTGAAATGTGTGGACATGTGTGGTCCAATTCATAAGTTTTTAGTGGAATTGAATCATTGATAATGATAAAGGGGACGTGAATTATTATTGTGATGCATGTTGGCCGGCCAAGAAGCGGAAGAGATAACACGTCGTTATAAAGAAGAAAGAAAAAATGTTTTCTTTCCTTTTTGCTTCCCAATTCCAAACCATTTCGTATTTGTGATGAAATTAGGCATAAGTCAAGCTATTACAATTTGCATATAAACCACACATATAAAGACAAAAATGCTTGTAAACAGACTCGTATTATATCGCTTGTTCATTTCTAATTTGAAATAACTACATGTATAACTTCGACTTTTCTTATATAAGGAGATATTAAAAAGTTACAACTTGTTAACATAAGAGAGCCGTGTTGTCCATAAGACTAACCATATACAAATGCAATAAATAAGAGATTCCATCAATGTAGACCTTCCACCAAATGCAACAAGGTAACACATGATACTACATCCATCTTCTAATATCCTAAACAAGAACAGAAGGCTCCAACCAACTCCTAATGAAATATAAAGCTACTATTAACCTTAATTTGCAAGCTTTAGACGAGTCCACGCACCAATCAATCCAAGGCGTTATGGTCCTTTAGATCTATGTGCCAAAATATGAAATAACTTGTATCGTCGCATATTGCAACTCAGAGTAGGGCTGAACCCATCCACCTCATCTTGTTAAATTCACTAAGAAATGCGTCCAACATATCACTAACAAATTAAAGTCATAGCATACAATCATGATTTACGTACATTGAACATTACATTAAATATAAAACTAGAAAGTCCAACATATCACTAACAAATTAAAGTCATATCATATAATCATGATTTACGTACATCGAACATTACATTAAATCTAAAACTAGAAACGGAAATTCAATACCAAGCAATTTCTATGCAGTCAAAAAATACGTAAACTATCTATTGAAGGAAGAAAACGTAAACTATTGTTATATCAAAAAATAGAAATATGGGGTATAATGTTTTATGAAATATAAAAGAACATGAAAAGAGCGTAAAGAAAGAAAAATCAGCCTCCTAGTACAAATGATATGAATGTTGATGAGGAAGAGGGAGGGTGGGAATCAAACTCCTTGTACAAATGCTACTCATGTGGTTGATAATATTAATGATCTTGAAAGTGAAAGACAAATGTTGGATGAGAAACTTGTGTTTGTGGATGATCATGGGAAACTGCTGGAAATGAAGGAAACGAATGAGGCATCGGCTAGCAAGCCCGGTACTTCTATGGAACCAATTGGTTTAATCTCATGAGGATGAAGTTGAGTTGCCTCATGACTAGACTTCTAGATATATGTCTTCGACTGGTGGGGTAAGATTATTTGAAGATGATCTTGATTGCTACGACGGATACAAGGCTCAGGTTTACGATTTACCTAAACAGATGCGGACTTTTTGTGATCAATTTGATATCCGTCTTATGATTGTTTAGATTTGAAGCATAATTGATACGTTTGTTTTGCCTTTTATTGGGCTGAGGTGAAGGATTTCACCCTAATCCAATGTTATTATTTTTTTAATTTTTTTTTGAGCAATACAGTTTACCATGGGCACTTGACCCGTTTACCCAAAATAATAATAATAATAATAATAATAATAATAATAATAATAATAATAATAATAATATTGTGCTAAAAGTAAGTACATGATTCTTAAAGAAAAACATGTATAACATGTATGATGTTATTAATTAATTGGGCTAATCTTAAGAGGGTCGAGGCATAAATATGATTTAAAAGGGCACAATAAATTTTTAAAAATTTAGAGATGCAAAAACTTGTTTAGAGACACTGATAATATATTTAATTAGACATCTGTCAATACTTTTCAGTGTCTAAAAATATATGTAAATTGCATCTCTAAATTTAGTATTCGATGATCATGTATTCATGCTAATAATAAAGTTTTTGGCAACTATAAGCTATATAAGCTGACGTCAAATTGATTATGAAACCATCTCCATTAAAAAGATACAAAAAGTGGAAGAATCTTTGGTGGCAATTATCCTCTGTTGAACACTTGAACCTATGAATTGAAAATTCCTTTGGATTTTGGCAAAAGGGTTACCAAATTGGGTGTGAAAGTTGTTAATTTTTCCAAATATAAAATTTTAGCCTTTTCTGAAAGGACACGAAAACATGTGGACGATCAAGATTTTGGCAATCGACGGGTGGTTGTGATTTTGTGAAAAGAATATAAATAAAGTGTCATTACGCAACTTGCATAGGCGGCCTCCTTAATAACGGGCCCATATTTTGTTGATAATAATAATAATAAAACTTTTGTTGATTTGTAAAAGCTGGTTATGATCACTTTGTTGTGTGAGTTCCACGGCTAAGTTCCTTAAACTATATATTAAATAGAATTAAAATGTAAATAGCAAGATTTTTACTTTTTAAGATTGAGATCCTACTTAATTACGATCGTTTTCATCTTTGTAAGATCGTTATTGTAAAATCGGATCGGGATCTAAGATCCTACTATAATATCATTTTTTAATGATCTTTGTAATATTATTCAAATATATAAATTATTATATATTATAACACGAAATTATATGAAGGGGCCTTTATTTTCAGAACCCTCTTAAGTGCGAGAACTGCGAGAACTCCAATTTTGCATTAGAAAACATGCATGTTCGTATAAAACATGTATGTTTTCTTACATACACTTCAATAAACATGTCTGCGTATTATGGTATATGTAAGAAAACATACATATTTTATATGAACATGCATGTTTTCTAATGTATAATTGGTGTTCACGCAGTTCCCGCACTTAACAAGGTTCTAAAAATAAAACCATTTTGCATTGATCTATTGCACTTAACAGTTTTTTATATGAACATGTATGTTATTTATATATGTGTATTAAGGTGTATGTAAGAAAACATACATGTTTTATATGAACATGCATGTTTTCTAATGCAAAATTGGAGTTCTCGCAGTTCCCGCACATAACAGGGTTCTGAAAATAAAGATACACTGAATATTTCAGTGAAATATTCTCCTAAATTATGAATATGAAATGTTTAAAATGATTTATATGTTGTTTTTAAATTATATAAAAACATAAACCATAAATTTGTAGTTTTTTTAGTTTGCGGTTCGAGAAAAGTAAGATCAGATCGGAATAGATCTTAAGATTCTATGGTTAAGATCGGAATCCTAAAAGATCTTAATGTCATGGAGTCATTCCTTCGACCCTGCGTTGCACCCATACACCTATAAGGACCAGCCACCCATCCTTCGTATAAATAGAGGTTCACTGGTTTCGTCCGGCCTTGGACTCATCAAAGGGGCGGCCCTAACTCACGCCTAGTGTGGTGCCATATCGAGTCTATACTAGTGGCACGTACTACACCCTTAACGTTGGGGAACTCCAACAAGACCAACAGGATTAACTAGGAACCCATGCATTAAGCAACGCTTCCAAGCAGAACCTGACATTGAGAATTTGGCTCGTGACATTCTCCCACCACCAATTCATACACGTCCTCGTGCATGGTCATCTATCTCGATGAACGACTTCCCTCAAATGATTTGGCTTTACTCCGGCCTCATGGCTAAAGGGACATTCGACTTCGAACTCTTTTGTGTCCCTATGTGCAGCGGCTACACTCCATAGTCTATTGCTCATTCTAGCGACTTAAGATCCAGTGTGCAGCGACTATCATCCCTATTTGGACTAGTCCGTTACCCCTTCTGGCTTCCATCGAATGCGACATTGTGAACTCCACACAACATCATATTGACTCTTCAACATCCCGAGAACTCACTCCCGCCACCTTCGCTTAGCCAATACTTTTAAGAACTTTTGGGAGAGTGACTTGAGCGATTCTTTTTTCGGTCCACCTCGGTCCGACTTGGCTCTGAGACCACTTGTCACAAACTCATTCCTTCAACCTCGCGTGGCGCCCTTACACCGATAAGGACCAGCCATTCGTTCCGCGTATAATATAGGTTCACTGGTTTTGTCCTGGGTTGTACTCATCAGGGGAACGGCCCCAACTCCCGACCAGTGTGGTGCAATATCGAGGCTCTACTCGTGGCACGTACTACACCCTTAATGTTGGGGTACTCCAACAAGACCAATAGGATTAACCAGGAACCCACGCATTAAACAACACTTACAAGTAGAACCCGACCTTGAGAATTTGGCTCGTGACATTAAGCTTGTTAAGATCCTACGTAGAATCATAATCGTTTTTGCTTTATATAATCGTAAATCGTAAGATCCTAAAATCAGAATCAGAATCTTAACAACTATGGTAAATAGTATTGTTAAACTCAATGAATTTAATACTATTAATGCCTACCTTAATTATCTTATACTAACGTCAATGTTTATAATTTAGAAGCCAAAACAATGACAAAGATAGTATTACCAATAATATCAGTAAGAGCAGTGACACAAAAGGGTATGTTTGGCTAAAATTAATGTTGTTGGTGTTGGCGTTGGCGTTGGTGTTAATGCTGATGCTGATGCTGGTAGTAGTGCTGGTGCTAATATATATATGGTGCTGGTGCTGGTGGTGTTGCTGAAAACAATTAGAATTATTTAATTTGTGAAAAATAATCTCCATAATCTTTTACAAGCTAGTTTTCGAAACTTAATTTTTGGAAACTTTTTTTTTCTAAAATAATTTACAATCTTAGTTTCCAAACAAAGATTATTTTTTGACCAAAGCTTATTTTCAAAATAATAATAATAATAATAATAATAATAATAATAATAATAATAATAATAATAATAATAATAATAATAATAACAATAATCTTAACTTCCATAATATTTCATAATCTATCGTGCCAAACATGCCAAAAAAGTGACGTCCATAGCGCCAAGTATTGCAAATTCCTGTAAAATATGCAGACCAAAATAGCGAATTGATAGCCTCTTATCTAAAAAATATCGGCTGAAACAATGATATCTCCTAGACGCAACGATTAAACTGCAACAAAATATAGTGGATTTGCTATATCTTAGCAGCCTATTTATTGAAGTTGTATTTACTTGTAATAAATACCAACACCAGTATCTCCATGAAGGACAAGCTACAAACCATAATACCGATCACAAATGTTTTTGTATAATCCAAACACCGGAAACATTCCACTTTGATTTTTGTTTTATTATGAAACACGAGAATGGCAGCGGTCTGCCGCGTTGTGGGCAGGCCTGTTTTTCAGCCGAGGTGATTTGACATAAATAAAGTAAAAATTTATGTTCATTGACGGTCTAATGTCGTTCATTATTGGAGGGTACTTTTTTTAAGTAAATCCAAGCACTCACATTATGGCACAAAGACAGATTCTTACATTCTGGCTGTTGTTGTTTAAAAAAAATGCATGTTCTACCAAAAAAGTGCCTGAATTGACAGTCTGATACATATTAGTGTACAACAGCAATTCAGATACTTGTTGAAGTCGCATGAGCAATGGTTCTGCTTCTTTCTTTTTCTTTAGATCCTGTTCTTGATGCTCAAGGCGATAGAATGGATCGGCAAGCTTGCTTTTCTCTGCAAAAACATATATTTCAGTAACAGCTTGATGTTTAATTATTATTCCATAACTCTTGGTCAAATACTTGAGTGGTTTTAATATCATGTTTTGATAGTTTATCTGATTTTCTAGTCCCACATAAAACATTTTCTAGTGTTGAATGTTAGAACATTGATTCTGATTATCTGATCAGTTTTGAACAATCAGATAAAGATAGCTGCTGCAAAGAACCGATACAAATAATCCATTATTTAATAGAATATTACAAACAAATCCTTAAATAATCAGAAGTGGTGAAACACAGAAACAACTGTTGATCTGCACATCACAACTTCAGATAGAAAAAGCACATCCAGACACTACCTCCTGCAGCCAGTTTCATTACAACTTTTTTTTTTTTTTTTTTTTTTTTTTTTTTTTTTTTTTTTTTTTTTATGGTAGTTCAATAGTTTTGTTACAACTCATTATATCATTTTGTAATCTAGAGTAATTTACATGACATTCTCACTTTCAAGATACAATCCTAAACAACACCTAAAATACTCATCAATAATGATTAGAGTAAGGCAAAAGACCCTTTGGACCATAATCAAATGCTCAATATTTTGAATCGCATAATCAGAAATGATCGTGAAATTAATTTGGAAATTACTCGCACTTTGGTATCTGAGAATATAAATGTGAAATTAATTTGCAAAATAGTAAGCAACAACATATTATAAAGCATTAACAGTTACCATCTGAAGGTTACATTATGAGAAGGAAACAAATAACAATGAATAGTATGCTCACCTTCCTCAATAGGGAGTGGCATAGTTTCCGTATCTTCGTTATGAAAGTCTTCGACCTTCTTTTAGGCCCCACTAATAACCAGATAGTCGCAGTTCTTTGGATCTGTTTGAATGACAATCAGCTGCTGGCAGCATGCAGCTTTCATTGAGAAGCTCCATATCTGAGTTGAAAGAGCAAGAATTGGTATGAGAAAGCTAGACGTGAAGTGGAGAAATGATCATAATGCCATATTACTTTTAACTTTGTAAGCATTATAAAGCAACTTACCTTTGTAGAATAGTAATTCCCCACTTGCTTCTTCTCTGCATTAAACTTGACACCCTTTGCAATCATAGAATTGCAACCACCACACCAAATATTGTACGGCATCTCAAACCTGGAAATTATCCAAAAGAAATGGATGTTGAGAACCTTTAATTCCTTACTTTGTGTTTCAGTTTTGTAATTTAAGGTTACTATCTAGTAAGTCTATCAACAAAGTGCTGGTAAGAACTGAGAATATTACCTTATGATTAAGATACTCTGATCTATTTTTTTGGCTCTCTCCCGCAACGCATGTCGCCCATTGAACTTGTTCAGACCACCCTGTAAACAATTAAAGATGTTTATTATCCCATTACGGCAAGTCCTGGTTGTAGGTATTAACGCACATAAATAATGTAATACAGAAGTACCTCGCAGTACCTTGCAATCACTCTGTCGTTCTTCTTCGTCAGAAAACTAATTTTTTTTTTGGTAAAAAGCATTTCGCTTTAGTTATTTTTGTGACTCATATACCATAAATTTTATGGTAATCCGTTCTAATAAATTTTCCGATATTCAATGATCATGAAAAGTATTTAAACATGTACTTTTATTTGACGACCAAGATCATTTTCAATGTCCTGTGCCTATTTCTGATAAGATACCTATATATTATGCAAATGTAATATGTAAATGTACAAACCTCAACTGGTCTAATATTCTTTTATTATTAGCAGCGTGAATTTGCAATCGAATGGGCATAGCAATTTTAGTCGACGATCCTAAACAACCCATAACCGTGTCAATAAGCAGTTGCAAGCAACCCATAACAGTTTTAGTTAGCATCCCAAACAAACCTTTCAAACAACCTGTCACACACTATGAGAAACTGTTTGTTTGCTGTTTTAAAAGTAGGTAATCCCAAACACACTACCAATGTTGCAAAAATCGTGAATCGGTAGTCGGGCGGTCGACCACCCTGCAGCCTGTAATCGGTCAAGGCAGTGATTAATCGGTTTGGCATTTCCTGCATGTTTTGGGAATTTCTAGAGAGCAAACTAAAGATCTTAACTGATTCCAAGCCTTCTTTGTTTACAAACCTCAATAAAAGGCTTCAATTCTGATTATGAGGCCCATTGTACGTTATAAGTGAAATAAACGATCCCCAAATAAAGTAAAATGCCTACATTTCTATTTTTTTAAAATTGACCGATTCGGCCGATTTTTGGCCGATTCGACCGATTTTTGGCCGATTGGCCGATTTTTGCTGATTTTTTTGCCTAGGCCGATTTTTTCACCGATTTTCGAAAATCGACAAGGTGCATCACCGATTAGCGATTAATCGGCCGATTCGGCCGATTTTTGTAACATTGCACACTACCCAAAACTACTTATCCGGATTTTCTTACAGCTAATTATCTTATCCTAATACTAATAAATCAACCAACAGCCACAAAAATCATAAAAATACGAAAGCTTTTACATATCCATTATATACCTGGACAGCTTTGTTAGCTTCTTCCTATTTTGTTCAGTATATGTGTTATATATGACCTACAAAACGACACATTTTATCATAACCCCAAATTTTTATGCAGGGTTATATGAAAAGGACGTAAAAAACATACCTTTACCGAACATCATCGGGTATGAAATATTTTACCAAACAACCTGCATTTAAATTACACTAACCCGAATATCCAGAATGCTTGATGATAATATACATAATAAGGCTCAGGTCAGCGATTACGGAAGTGGTACCGAAAACCCGTCTTGACTACAACCATTTGATCGCTATGCCAAGATACAGGTTATGGCAAACTTCACTTACCAAAACAGGAAATAGTAACAACTCTCATCATTGCCTGTGATATTCATCATGCATTACAAAGATACCCGGCCAAACAAAGGATTGTTTTGCTCATAACAACACGAAAAGCAATAGCCATAACTAAACAGAAGAACCACCATTCACCAAATCCAAACACCCTCATCTCTAACAGTTTAAAAGTTTCGGATTCATAAGCACCTAGTAGCCTCAGATTTTTAAAACAAATGAGGTCAACAATTGTAGGAGCGGTAACCAAAACCTGCCATGGCTGCAGCCACATGGCTGTCATGCCAAGATACAGGTTTTGGCAAACAACGCTTACCCAAACAGTAAAGCAAAAGGGTTAACGAATCTAAATTCCTCCACGGCTGCAAAACAATATGGATGCATAATCTTGCCATCCGTTTTTTTCCTTGCCAAGTTATGGATCCAACCCTTGATGACCCATTTCATTTGTCTCAAAAAATAGGCACTAATCATCATAGGCTTGCATGAAGGAACCAAAGGCGTTTTATTTTTGACCTCATGAACGTATAACACGAAAGCAACAATAACGCCACCAAAGCTATTGAAAACGACAATAACACCACCAAAGCTATCTAGAACCTGATATCAAATAATATGAAAGCTTTAAAGTAAATGACTTTAAGACTATCTTTAAACACCCAACTATAACCGCCTTTTACACGATTCCAAACACCTTCTTAACTAAAACTTTACTCTTTGAAACATACCTACAGCTTGCACACGAAAACCATCCATCTCCAGCGACCTAAAAACATAAACCACAAAACCATCACCAACAATCGAAACAGTAAATACAAAAATCAAAACCAAAACCTTGAACATATATTCAGTTAAAAACAAACATCAAATTGATCCCGTTTTTTGATTCTTTTATAAAAAAAGAGATAACCTACCTTTAGTATCATCAAAACATTGATTAACATAATCCGATTTGAGCTAGGTTTCTCTGGATCGATGGGGATTAGGTAAACGATTTTAGTACAGGTATATTAATTGAGGTGGTAGGTGAGACGCTTCTAGCATTATCTTGATCTTTATCGCATAACTAAAATGGATCATTGGGGCGATCTTTGGATCACCTGGGCTGCGAAAAAAGGCCAAGCGTTTGGGCCATTTTTTTGGCGGGAAAACGGCACCCAAAACGGCGTTGTCGTCACGGGGTTTAATATATACTTATAATGTAATGACCGACCCATACATGCTCATGTTGAGAAAGCTCGAATGGGCATGTTTCTCATATGCACAGTGATGGAGCGACGATTTTTCGATCCAATGGGCCAAAAAAATTATGAAAAAGTACTAAACCTTAATAGTAACTAACCAAAAATTATAATGCTCATTAAAACTAAACTTATAACAAGAAAAATTGCATGTTTCGTCCTTGTGGTTTATCTAAATCACACTCGTTGTCCCTACGATTTTAATTACACCACCGATACCTAATTTTCAAGCTAGTTGCATCAATGATCTCTATATTGAAATATAAGGATCATCTGTGTAATAATCTATAGTTTTTAATTATACATTTAGTCTCTACCGTTATTATACAGATGGTCTCTATTTTTCAAAATAAGAACTATTAATGTAAATAGTTTAAAAATTATGGATTATTTATGTAATTAAAATCGAATAAGAATGACGAGTGTGATTTTAATAAACCATAAGAACAAAACATGTAGTTTTTTTTCTAATAACAGTAAAAAAAAACAATCTTACATATCTTAAACCAAATAAGAAATAACAACTACTAAATAACAATCTTACATATCTTAAACCAAATAAGAAATAACAACTACTAAATAACTGGAAGATGCATGTGATATGATTATATATGTTGCCTGGTAATATTGTTTAGTCCATCGCCTATCAAACTCGCGTAAGTTAATTTTAATTACACGCCATATTTAATCCCTAGATTTAATTTGGATAGGCTACTTTTTCAGTTTTAGATGAGCCAAAAACAATACAATGCAGTATAAATGTACAAATACATCCGGCCACTACTAAATAACTTTTGAGTTATTTTTAATTAGATGCCATATTTGATCCCTAGTGTTAATTTGTGTAACCTTTATACATTTTGTAAACTTTTGAGATTTCTTATTATTATTGTTCAATACTTCGATAAGAAATTTGGGTGGTCAATAAAAATCCTTACCATTTTATAAGAGAATAAATACTTAAATAGAGTGAAATGTGTGGATTTTTATGGTCCGATTCATAAAAGTTTTTAGTAGAATTGATAAATGACAAAGGGTGCGTGAATTATTAATGTGATGTGGGCCGGCCATGAAGCGGAAGAGATAGCACGTTATTATAGAGAGGAAAGAAAAAATGTATTCTTTCCTTTTAGCTTCCGGATTCCAAACCGTGTCGTATTTGTGTTGAAAATAGGCATAAAGTTGAGCTATTACAATTTGCGAGACTCGTATAACTTTGACTTTTCTTATATAAAGAGTAATTTACAAGTTACAACTTAATTGTTAACATAAGAGAGCCGTGTTGATCCTTAAGACTAACCAAATACAAATTCAGTAAATAAGAGATTGATTCCACCAACTGCATCAAGGTAACACATGATACTACATCCATCTTCTAATATCCAAAACAAGAACAAAAGGCTCCAACCAACTCCTAATCAAATATAAAGCCTACTATTAACCTTAATTTGCAAGCTTTAGACGAGTCCACGTCCCAGTCAATCCAAGGCGTTATAGCCCTTTAGATCTATGTAAAATCCAAAAATAAGAAATAACTTGTAAAACTAGAAATGGAAGGCTGAACCCATCCACCTCATCTTGTTAAATTCACTAGGAAATGCGTCCAATATATCACTAACAAATTAAAGTCATATCATACATTCATGATTTACGCACATCGAACATTACATTAAATATAAAACTAGAAATGGAAATTAAAGTCATATCATCTTGTTAAATTTCTATGCAGTCGACATCTTCAAAAAATGATTAGACAAAGTAATTATGAATTTTTGTTTTAAATTATCTATTGAAGGAAGAAAACGTAAACTATTGTTAAATCAAAAAATAGAAATATAGGGTATAATGTTTTATGAAATATAAAAGAACATGAAAAGAGCATAAAGAAAGAAAAATCAGCCTCAGATATCTCAATATTTTCTTTGGCAATAATTTAGCTATAACAGTTTGTTGTCCCAAGGTGCTGCAACTAGTATAACGCGGCAATATGATATGGCATTTTCACAATGCAATTGTGCCACTGCCAACACAAATGCTTCATCAGTTGGACATTGCCACCTCTTAGCGTTGTACGTAGATGCCCTTACAAACATACATACTAGTGAAACATTCCAACAAACTAAAACACATATCCAAACAGTAGACTCAACTATGAAGCTACAACATACAAGCCTGCAAACCAAATCTGCAAACAGCATCCCAACATTCTTGAATAATACAAATTTGAATACAAATCTTATTGAGAATCTTTTATCACGAGTTTAAACTAGATTACAGATATTACGCCTTAATTATAACAGGGCTTAAGATATTTGATTCTAAGGGTGTTTGACATTGATTATGCAAGTGCGTATCTTCTTTTTCTTTTTCTTTTGGATGAGCACTTTAAGATAAGCAATCCCAAACACTCCCAAAAACAATACAATTATTTAAATGTAGAATATGTAACGTTTTAGAGTATGTGGTGAGATAAAACCTGACTTCTTGTACGAAAATCATCATCAGTTAAGCTGATAACTCACATACTAAGTTGATACAATTGTTAACCATTGAAGTAACCAAAGCAAGTTTTAAGTCGTCGTCGACGCAAATGAGTATCAGCTCTTTCTCTTCATCCAAGTATTTCAGACGAATCATTTTATCATTCAACTTGAACTGTTTTGCCACTTCATTTTTCAGCTTCAACAGTCCCAATGAAGTAACAAATTGGAACTCTTTGATAATATTTTCATAAATTGCCTTCACTAAAACCATTGTGTCCGAGCCTCTTTTACGCTTATTGCCGTGTTTCAGAGGACTGCTTGTTTCTCCAGAATCAGCAAATGTAGCACATATGATCTCCATATTGGTGGAAGAGCATTCGTCTGGGACATTCATAGAATCCGTTGCCACATTACTAATGTTATACGAGGTTGTTGAGATAACATCGGGTTCTATGTTTGCGGGGAGATCCATGAGCGGTTTAACAACTTCTATATGTGAGTTTTCACCGAGTTCAAATCCAGAAGCTTCTCCGATATGCTGCATTGATGTCTGCACCAAGTTAACATGTACATGTCTAACATCTTTTATGTTCAATGGTAGAAAAAACTCCAAAACATAGTCATGATTTCCTTCAACACTATGCAAGAAGATTGAAAAGCACCTAGTTAAACCACTCATGTGTGCATTGTGGACCAAAGGGTATTCTTCTTCACCTAGTTTGGTAACATCTTCACAAAAACATGAACCACGGGACAACAGCGCCCTGCCAACTAAGCCACAGTACATGTCCAAATGTTGTTCCCTGCATGCTTTCCGAAAAGACCACATGCCCAAGTCTGGAACATAATATGGCAAAGAAGCTGTTGACATGCAGGCTTTCCCATGGCATTTAGTATCGAAACTACCGCATCTCTTTTTTAGAATATGCTCATGAGGAGCTAAAGTACTAAGTGGGGAGATAGCCCATGTCTGAGCAAGAGGTAATTTGTGAGTGTCACACACAACTTTCAAGATACTGAATATTTTTTCCAATTCATTTAGCCTGAGTTCACTCGAAACCTGCACATATATTAGAGATTCCCACATAAGAAGTCCGAAGCAAAACGAGATTTAGAAAAAAGGAGAAGTAGAAATTCAGATTATAAATCAGCAGGGCACAACTCACTTTTGAAGGACCGTCAAGTACTTGTAGGCATGTTAGATTTTGTGCCTGCAAGTTGAGAATAGTTTGTAAATGAGCAGCAATTAAAGTAAGTTTCAACTAGAATACAGTAGAACACATGATACCTAAAATGTGGATATACCAATCCTTTTTCTTTTTTTCAGTTGCATTGTGAAAGCATCTACGAAATGAGTATGGGATCCAGGAATTCTAAATATATAGCCCGACAACCATAGTATCGACAGTGTTCTCTCTAAAGCTAGCAACGTAATAGTAGTTGTTTGTTTTGTACGTTTGAGTACACAACCTAAAAATCATGGCAAAGCTAAGGAAAAAGGATAATGGAATCTTGGAGAAAGTGATGCAACGGATCTTTACAATAAAACAATGGGAAAAAGTATATGTGCACAAAAAGACTAAGAAATAAGTATAGGAATAAATAATTTTGAGAGGAAGAATGGAAACCTTCAACGCCTTCTGAACTTGTCCAGCCTCATAAGCAAGACTAGTATACTGTGAAGACGTCAAGAACTCGATCACACCAACACATAACCTTGTAATTGAATCAAACACCGGTAAAGCCAAATATCCATGGAGATTGCAACGAATCGCACATTCTTGTTGAGCAAAATGTTTTGGCAAGTAATTTGCTATATCAGAAGTCCACTCTGGGAATCCTTGCTTAAATACTCCGGCAGGAGGACTAATGTCTTCTTCATTATCATGATCCTTATCCACAACATAAAGGATGTGCTCGGAGTCTTTTCGATACAAACAAAGTTCGCCCTCAATGACCAAATGGTTGCTCAATAGTTGTAAGTAGCTGTTTTTTCCCAACGAAAAGAGGTGACCAAAACTGAACAATAACACGCTGCTTGCGGAAAGTTAATAACTTTAGCACAGCTCTTATCTTGGCATGTAACATTCTCTGGGTATCTTGGTTGTCGTTATTGTCAATCCCCAGCTCAAAACCTATTATTCAGCAAAACAAGTTAGAAGACGTTTTGGAATACAAAACTTGTAAACTTGAAAATTATGGAGAAACATGACACCAAGTTACACTTTTGGGCCTGTTTTAGTAAGAAAAGGAGCCTTGTAAATGCAAAGTGGAACTCTAAGTAGTTCCTTAATTAATTACTATGGCCAGAAAAGGTAACAAAGAAATAATAAAGAAATTAAATATGTACCAATAATGGTTTTGGAATCAGATGAATCAGTTTGACGGAGTTCATCTCGCGGCTCTTCATTTCCAGAGACCCAAAGCGGTGTTAGATATCTCGCCTCTCCAGATAATGGAACTGTCGGTTGTTCTAAAGAGAATTTGTTCCGCATTAAATCTATGATCTTTTCACTCGACAAACCAGAACCCAAACATGGTTCTTTGTCAGCATTTTCTGATTTAACAGACCGTTTCAAGCTCATTGAAACTGCGCAGATATTAACTTCTTAAATTCTGTATAATTGTACTCGTGAGACCCTGTTTCACGAAAGTGAATAAATTAATAAGTACTAACTAAAATACTAAATAAGGCATAAGACAGCTCCAAGTGATGTTCCAAAAAAGAAAACAGGTGTTGCTTAATATTATCATAGTTTCAAAATCCTTAATCCTAGTTCATAAATATGGCAACAAAGCAGATAAACACAAATTTTATAACATCGTCGCCTTAGGATAAAGTTTTCACGATTGTGTATTTGTGTACCTAAAATAACATGCAACAAACATATTAAACGATTGTAAACATCAACAGGTCCGTTTTCGCTCTAATTCTCTAAAAAATATTAAAATCAACTACTTCCACATGATTTAATAACCCGCCACATTCAGTTGTACGGCTTTTAATTGTTGATAGATTTGCAAATTATTTCGCAATCTTATGTTGTTTATTTCGCAAGTGGGGGTTCAACTTTCTTTTTTATTCAACAATTGTTGCCTCTTTTGTCAACCAGTTAACCCCACTTTCACGTGCTAGAAATAAAAACCAAGATTCTATTGTTTTATTAAAGACCAGAAAAACCAAGATCGAAAGTACGTATTGTCTTTTTTTACTTTTTATCTTGTGATTATGAAAGACCAGAAACCAAAATTTATTTACGTTTTATGTGGAGCAAAAAAAAAAAAAAAAAAAACAGTCATACTTTTTTTCTGAAAAAAAAAAGGTTTTAAATACACAAGTAACTAACTTTTGTTTTAAACATGCTTGAAATTAACATGACATGCATGGTTCTTTATCTTGACATTTCACTCTTTGACATACTTAATTAGTTACACCAATAATGACTTATTTAAGTAGTATCGACTACTGAATTAGTTTGATGAGACCAGATCTAGCAATCTGGGTTTTAAGATTATTCAACTTTGAAGATGTGTCGTTTTAAAAACATACAAAACTTATAACCAAATATATATATATATATATATATATATATATATATATATATATATATATATATATATATATATATATATATATATATATATAGTGTGAGGTTCTTTTCAGAACCAAATAAATTGCGAAAACTGCGAGAACTATCTTTTTACTCTCAATAATGCATAATGTACATTAAATTAATGCAAGATGGCATTTTTGAAAATATCTTCAACTTATTTAAAATATATATATATATATATATATATATATATATATATATATATATATATATATATATATATATATATATATATATATATATACTAGACGAGTACCCGTGCATAGCAACGGGATTTTATAGCGACAAATAGTTTATTGATTAAAAAAAAGTTTATAGGTTATAAACAAAAAATAATAAAAGTTTGAAGATTTGGGAATTAAACATAATGTTTTGAAACCTGGTTCGACCAGGGTGGTTCAACCGTTTGAACCATTCCGGTCGAAAAATGGGTCGATTTAAACCTGGTCAACTTGCTAGGTTAGGTCGAAAACGGGTCAAATTAAACTGGGTCAACCAGCCGGGTTTGAAGCATCCCGGGTCAACCCGGTTTGTGTTTTAATTGGTTGTATTTAATTTGGTAGATATGTTTTAATTGGTTGTACAATGTGAATAAATCATTGTACTTTTAAGTAATGGATAATGTTTTGAAACCCGGTTCGACCCGGGTGGTTCAACCGGTTGAACCGTTCCGCTCGAAAAATGGGTCGATTTAAACCAGGTCAACTTGCTAGGTTGGGTCGAAAACGGGTCAAATTAAACTGGGTCAACCCGCCAGGTTTGAAGCGTCCCGGGTCAACCCCGTTTGTGTTTTAATTGGTTGTATTTAATTTGGTAGATATGTTTTTATTTGGTTGTACAATGTGAATAAATCATTGTACTTTTTTAAGTAATGGATAATGTTTTGAAACCCGGTTCGACCCGGTTGGTTCAACCGGTTGAACCGTTCCGGTCGAAAAATAGGTCGAGTTAAACCGGGTCAACTTGCTAGGTTGAATCGAAAAAAGGTCAAATTAAACTGGGTCAACCCGCTGGGTTTGAAGCCTCCCGGGTCAACCCGATTTGTGTTTGATTGGTTGTATTTAATTTGGTAGATATGCTTTAATTTGATTGTACAATGTGAATAAATAATTGTACTTCTAAGTATTAGGGTGTTTTAATAAAAGTATTAATTACATTTCACTTTCTCTCTTATTTGACCGTTGTTGAAAACTCAACATTTCACTTTTGACCATTTTTCCATTATAGATAGTATATATATATATATATATATATATATATATATATATATATATATATATATATATATATATATATATATATATATATATATATATATATATATATATATATATATAAAGGGCAATTATGGTATTTTGATTCTACATAAAAATAACATCCTATAATATTAGAATCAGTTGTAATCAGGGTTACTTCATTTTTTTTAGATCCAAGAAAAAAGCTATCATTCAAAACTCTAACCACCCACCATAATCAACACCATCTCCACTATTCTTTAATCCACCCACATCCATCGTTCTACAAAACCCTAGCCACGTTTGTTAGAATTTTATTGATGTGAAAATTCATGCCAAGATGGATTTGCAATTCAAAAGAATGGATTATCGAATAAAGATGCTTGTTATCAGGTTGGTTTCCTTTATATGTTTGTTATCATTCTCTTCCCAGTGTTGGTTCCCGTGATTTCCCATTGGGTTTTCGTGATTTCTAAAGAGTAAGTTATTTATAAATCATTCGTTATTTTTTATGATATTATAAATAACTATGTTGTGATAGTAAGAATCATCTGTTATTATAAATAACCGTCATCAAGATACATAAATATTTAAGGGGTGTTTGTGTATTTTTAAAGAGATCATGTGATTCCAGATTACATAATAAAAGAAAAGCTGGTTGGATACCTTTTTTTGTGATTGCAATCGTAATCATTTTTTTTTAACAAAGAGCAAGTTGTTTCTTTAATACTTAAAAACTTTATATATCAAGTAAAGTGTAAAACAAACCCTCTGTTGCATGAGAGGGACAGGTTGTTGCTATCTTAAGGGGTGTTTGTGTATTTTGAAAGAGATCATGTGATTCCACTTATGTTTTAAATATGTACTACCTCCGTCCTAAAATTATAGTCACTTTTTGATTTTTTCGGTCTTTCTTTCTCAACTTTGACTTTAAATATTTTTGTTTGTGTTATACAATAGTTAATGAAAATTATCCAATGAAAAATGCATTTAAAACTCAATCCATTCATATATTTTACATCAAGTATTATGTAATATAAACAAAAATATTTAAGATCAAAGTTGAAAAATAAAGACCGAAAAAGTCAAAAGGGGACTGTAATTTTAGGACGGAGGGAGTAGTATTTTTTTGAACTGATCGATCTTTACTTGAAGTGATCTTTACGAGTCACGGCTAGTAAAAACACTAATAAAAGGGGTTCGCATATGTATTTAAAGGTTGTATAAGATCAAGAAAAGAGGTATGAATTTATGTTGTAAATTATGCACATGCGTTTGCTACTTGTGTATGATAAAAAATAACTTTTTGTTTTTTTTTGTTTTTAAATTATTTCAGGTACTGAACATCATTGATAAAGATGAGGACTATGATTGATATAAAGAGTGCACATGTGTCTAAAACAAGTAAGGTGCACGAGACGATAAAAACACATGTGCACAAGGATTAAAAATACATGTGCAGATTTCATGGGTTCTTGAACTAGACGAGGAATACATGTGCACGTCTAAAAGATGAACCAACTATTAAAGATTTTGGATTATGCACATGTACATGCTTCGTATATTTGTAATAAAATTAAATAAAAGTGTAAACATACTGATGTTTGTGATAAAGTTGAATATCATAACACTAGAGTAATACAATTTGTAACTTTTGAAATTGCATAAATTTATTGTTAAAGTTTTGTAGTTTGTATTTATATTTATTTAATATTTCTTAAAGATACATGTGCATATACAAAACACATATGCATAAACAAAAAATACAATTGTCATAATGTAGTTAGTAGTTAACATTTTTTTTTTTACAAAACACATATACACATAATGTGTTTTTAAACCTGGAAAAAAAATAAATAAAAAATAAAAAAACTAATATTTAGGAAACAAGAAAACGCTTTTTATTTAAAAAATTCTAAAAGTAAATATAAAAAAGTAATTTTACTATTATACCCTTCTGAATTAAATAATAAAAATAAATATTCCAAAAAATATGATTGGTTGATGCTGGTTCTCGCAGTTCTCGCAATTTATTTGGTTCTGAAAATAACCTCACCCTATATATATATATATATATATATATATATATATATATATATATATATATATATATATATATATATATATATATATATATATAGGGGATATCTTGGCTACAATTATTGTAGCAAATTGGCTACAATCTTCAACAAAAATACACACAAAATAACTCAAAGACCCACATAATAGGATTCAGGGACCCACAAAAAGAATCAGAGACCCACATTTTTAGCCTAAAATTGTAGCCAATTAGCTACAACAAATTGTAGCTAATATATTCCATATATATATATATATATATATATATATATATATATATATATATATATATATATATATATATATATATATATATATATATATATAGTATAACTTTCAAATGAGAACCATTTAAAATGCAAGAACTGCGAAAACCACTTATGTACTATTATTAAAGAATAGGGTGCAACATATTAATGCAAGATGGTTATTTTGTAATTAATTGAAACTACATTTCCTGGAAACATTAATGAAAAGGGTAAAAGAGGTATTTTATTTTTTAGACTCTCATTAACTGCATCCTACAATACAGGGATTTATTCTCTTTCTCATTCATACCCACGATTATAAAACACATATTCCAAAAACTCATTAATTTCACACAGCCACATTCACTCTCTATTTTTAATTTTGGGGGTTTAGGTATCCCATAATCAATCGGAGTTTTAGGTACCCCCCAAAATTAAAAAAAACGCAATACTAGTCATACTCAATCGATTAGAGTTTTTTTTTTCTTTGATTCAAATGAAGAATACATCAATCCAAGGTATTACATCACTGTTATGATTCATTAATTTGTTTGTGAAATAATTTTTGGTTGTTGAAGGAGATATCGTTTGAATTTTTGAATGTATTTTTTTTTTAATTAAATCCGAATGTTTGACTAGATTAAATTAATGTGATTCTTGATTATTTTTTTAGTTTTAGTTTTAATTTTTTTTTTTTTTTTTTTTTTTTTTTTTTTTTTTTTTTTTTTGTATACGTGGTTGAATGGGAAAGATGTGTGTAAGTTGGGTGTTTGGATGTGCGTAACATATAGAACTGATACGCATAGTTTGCTATTTTTTATTGATTGGGGTGTTTAGATTAAGTTGGGTGTTTGGGGTGTTTAGATTAAGGCTTTTTACCTGAGAATGATAATGTAATCGATGGATGGTTTATTGTTTTAATACGGAGTATAATGGTTGTAGAGATATGTGTCATATTCTTAAAACACTTTCTCAATAATCATTGTAATCGATAGATGGTCTATTGTTTTAATATGAATCTAGTTATAGATCAAATAAGTTAGATTTTATTTGTGAACTTTATAGCCCAGATGGTTGGGAAATGGAGTCCCTCAATGACACCATTTACTCCGAGTTATATGTGATTGCGTACACATAAACTAAAATACTTATAAGGAGGTTTGTCAACTGATATAGTCTTTATCTTATTTTGCAGCTATGTTGTGACAACATTATGTGGACTTTATATGTGATTTCGTACACAAACTAAAATACCAAGGGTTGTCAACTGATAGTCTTTATCTTATTTTGCAGCTATGTTGCGTAAGTTGGGTGTTTGGGTGTCATCGTTTATAAAATTTGGGTTGTAAATTCGCCATATATTGTTTGAATGCAACAAAAACTGATGTAGGGAAATCATCCATTAATTGATTTGTAAGTTATTTTCTTGTTGTAAGTTATTTTTTGGTTTATAATTCATGTTTTTCTTTAATATGTGTAGATCGTTTTTTGTTTTCTTTTTTTTTTTTTTCATTTTATCTGAAAAAAATATGGATTTGTGAAAAAGGGGTTTAGATCTGCGAAAATGAAATTGAGGTTTGGTTTTCGACCTGAGTCTATTTTTTGTTTTTCGATATGTGAAAATAAAAAAGGACTCCTTGACCAGTTGGTCTATGAAATGTAGTTATATTTTATGAAATCAAATATAGAACCAGAGATGAATTCGTAAAGTAAAGCGTAGTTACACGGCTGTATACTTTATCAATTCTTTATATGTGTTGGTGCTAGAAAACTTAAATTATAGTAACTAACATATATGTTTACGTATGAAACATATATGTTTTTCGAACGACACATATATGTTTACATATAAAACATATATGTTTTGTGTTTTGGCTTATAAAACATATATGTTTTGGAACGACACATATATGTTTACGTATAAAACATATATGTTTTTGTGTTAATTGAGATGGGTTTGGGTATTCGTTACGACCGAAGTTCTAGAATGGTTTTTTTATTTGGATTTAGTAGTTAAATTGGTGTTTCGGGCCAACAGAAAATCAATAGCTTAAATGTCATATACGTTATGTTATAGGCTTGATGAATGTGAATTTCAAGCTTATCTAGATCTGGTTCAAGTATCCAAGTTTAATGACCAGCATATATGTTGTATATTGATTTTGATACTACGTAGGTCTTATTTTGCTTTGAAAAAATGTTGTATATTGCTTTTGATTGTATAACGGTGCATATGTGTTTTTCGGCTTATACAAAATCAATAAAAGTGACGTGTATGTTTCAAAACATGTATGTTTTAAAGACGTGTATGTTTCAAAACATGTATGTTTTAAACATTTATGTTCAAAACATGTATGTTTTAAAACATGTGTGTTTAAAAAAATGATTGCTTACAAACGGAATGCTTAAAGCATGTATGTTTAATAATATTATTGTTGCTAATTTTTGTATTTTTCTTTGTATCAGGTGTAATTACAAGAATGTTCACGGCTATGAGTGCGCATATATGTCCGGCTTTTGAAAAAATGTTGACGGCTACGCGTGTGCATATATGTCCAGCTTCTAAAAATGATGATAACAATGAGTGTGAACATATGTCCATTTTGTGTTGAAAATTTATTAGTGCTCACGTGTAATGGTCGATTAGATTCATGTATTTATACTTTTTAGAAATTTGTATTTTAATTGACTTTCAATCGATATCGAAGTTTATGTGTAACATTTATGTTCTTAGTTTGTTATAAATTTCATTATATTAAAAAATCCATATGCACAACAATTTCTGGAAATATACATTGTAGCACTAAATCTAAAAATATGCTACCTTAAAAAAAACATTTATGCACTAAACATGCTAGCTGAAAAACATGCTACCTTAAAAAAACATATATGCACTAAACCTGCAAAAACATATATGCACTAAATCTGGAAAATAATATCTAAAAAAAAAAAAAAAAAAAAAAAAAAAAAAAAAAAAAAAAAAAAAAACTGAATTCTAAGATATATAAAAACGGGAATTATAAAAAAAATAAAAAATAATATGAAAATATCTTTTACTATTATACCCTTTTGTATTAAATAAAAATAAGAAAATGCTATGGAGCATTAAATGATGTACATTGTGTATTATTAGTTGTAAAAAGGTGGTTTTCGCAGTTTTTGCACTTAAATTGGTTCTCATAAGAAAGGGACCCTATATATATATATATATATATATATATATATATATATATATATATATATATATATATATATATATATATATATATATATAGTGTATCTTTATTTTCAGAACCCTGTTAAGTGCAAGAACTCCAATTTTGCATTTGAAAACACGCATGTTCATATAAAACATGTATGTTTTCTTACATACACCATAATACGCATACCTGCATAACATACATGTTCATATAAAACCCTGTTAAGTGCAACATATCAATGCAAAATGGTTTTGTATGAACATGTATGTTACGCAGGTTTGTGTATTAAGGTGTATGTAAGAAAACATAAATGTTTTATATGAATATGCATGTTTTCTAATGTATAATTGGAGTTCTCGCACTTAACAGGGTTCTGAAAATAAAGCCCCATATATATATATATATATATATATATATATATATATATATATATATATATATATATATATATATATATATATATATATATATATATATAGAATCTAGATAAAATAAGATCAATCTTAAAGTTGTAAAAATAAGATCCAACTAAAATCTAACAAGTGACATCCTCGTTAAAATAAAATCAAAATTTTCATTGAGTACAACTAAAATTGTTAAAGTACGGATTGTTTTCTTTTTTAAATTGACGAAACCAATGTGATACACTTTGATTCGACATGTAATGTATCGGGTTAAGGTGATACACTTTGATTCGACATGTAAGTTTATAGTTGTGTATCACTAATCCAAACTCATGTATCAGTTGGTTATTTGTTGCTAAAATGTTAATTCGTAGTAATACTTTATTTTTTGTGTATTATTGCTAATATAGTTATTTATAAAATGGTTTTAATGGTTGTTTAGACTAGATCTTATTTTTACAACTTTAAGTTTGATCTCACATTAACCTTCCCATATATATATATATATATATATATATATATATATATATATATATATATATATATAAACTTACCGCACTGCACACACCCCTATATCACGACCCGCCTACTTGATATGGATTATGTTCGGGATTCCGGATTTTTCTACACTTCTCTTGGAGGATCATGGATAAGCTTGGAAGCCGTTAGAACATATTAGAAGATGTAGGAATAAGTTGGAAGCTCTAGAAGCTTACTAGAAGCTTATGGAAATCATGGAAGCTTATAGAAATCCTAGAAGCTTCCATAGAAGTGTGTAAAACCTTGTACATACTAGTATAAATAGGTGGTAGCCTCATTTGTAGGGATGATCCAAGAAGTTCACTTGTAAAGCTCTCTTGTAAAAGTTCTAAGCAATACAAAGTGATTTCATATTCCACTTGTTCCTATCTTTGAAGCTTTCTTAGTTGCATACATCGTTGAGTATTCGAGCAAGGCCGAGCTTAGTCGAGACTAAGTGCCGCACGAAAGACCTTGTAGAGACAAGTCCGTGACAAGTGGTATCAGAGCCAGGTTGATTCGAGGCAATGGCGAACGTAATCGAGAAGATTGGTGCTAGTGGAAGTGTGATTCTTGATGAGAGGCAAGTTCGAGACGATAAGCGTCAAGACCCCAAAAAGAGAGGAACGTCTAAGGACGTAGTGACGAGTTTGGATACGAGATTGACGGGTGTTGAGACATCCGTGACGGAGTTGAAGGACCAAGTTGAGGGCTTGGAAGGTCTTAACTCCGAGTTTACGAGCATGAAGGAGGACTTTAGGGTCGTTCTTAATGCTCTTAGCGGTGACATGAAGCGCGAAATCCATGGCTTAAAGGAAATGCTAATGGGTGAGATCAAGAAAGTGCGAGAAGAGTTAGGAGAAGAGATCTCTAACATTCGTAAAACCGTAGAATACTTGCAAGCTGATGTGGTGCTATGCAAGCGGTCCATGGCCAATGGAGGTGGCGAAGCTAGCCATCATGCTCCGAAGATTGATGTTCCTAAACCATCACCGTTCGTGGGAAAACGGGAAGCTAGGGCGGTCGATGATTTCTTGTGGGAAATGGAACAATACTTGGAAGGTGTCAAAATCACGGATGACGACTCCAAGATCAAGATGGCGACCCGATACTTGAAGGATACCGCGGCGTTATGGTGGAGGCGTCGATATGGAGATATCGAGCGAGGTACATGTACTATCAACACTTGGGCTGATTTTGTTGTAGAACTTAAGAAGCAATTTTATCCGGAGAATGCTAAGAACGAGGCAAAGAGTCGGCTTCGTAAACTCAAGCAATCTGGAACAATCCGGGATTATGTTAAGGAATTCACTACACTTGTCTTGGAGATTCCGGAACTTTCCGACCAAGACTCTCTCTTCTATTTCCTTGATGGCTTACAAGGATGGGCTAAGACGGAGTTAGAAAGACGTGGAGTTCAAGACCTTGCTATGGCTATCGCCCATGCCGAGGCCTTGATCGATTTTGGTGCTAGGAGGGAACCGTCTAAGCTGAAGGATCGAAAGGTGAACCAAGAGAAAGGTGGGGGAGAGAAAGTCGCCCAAGCAAAGAATGATAATGCACGAAAACCACCAACCGGAAAGGGCAAGGACTTGAAAACGAATTATAAGACGGGTGGATGCTTCATATGTGATGGACCTCATAGAGCTCGAGATTGCCCCAAGAAAGCAAGCCTCAATGGAATAATAGCTCATGAAGACGAAGATACTAGCGAAGGTGGATGCATGAGTACGATGAGGGTCTTGAATGCAATCAAGGCCAAGACGGAGGTGCCAAAAGTTGTAGGAAAAGGACTACAATTTGTAGAAGTAACCGTCAATGGGACCAAGGTACGTGCTCTAGTTGATTCCGGTGCCACTCATAATTTTGTGTCGGTTGATGAAGCCAAGCGGTTAAGGATTAGCGCTACGAAAGGGAGTGGGACGTTTAAGCCGGTAAACTCAAAAGCCAAACCGATGGAAGGAGTGGCTAGAGATGTTCGGGTGAAGATTGGAGAATGGGAAGGGACGGTTGACTTGTCGGTGGTCCTGATGGATGATTTCGATTTGGTTCTTGGGTTGGAGTTCCTCGATAAGGTACGAGCTTTTCCTATGCCATTTGCTAACACTTTATGTATCCTAGATGGTGGAAAGACTTGCATGGTTAGCACGGAGCGGGATTCTAAGTGTGGAGTGAAGACCCTTTCGGCTATGCAATTCAAGAAAGGGTACAACAAGAGTGAACCTTGCTACTTGGCGGTAACAAGGCTAGAGGCGGATGAAGAGTTGGGCAAAGTGGAGGTACCTAAGGAGATCGAGCGGGTACTTGATGAGTTCAAGGACGTGATGCCCAAGGAGTTGCCCAAGAAGCTACCACCTAGGAGGGAGGTGGATCATACCATCGAGTTGGAACCAGGGTCCAAGCCACCCGCTAAAGCCCCGTACCAAATGCCACCGCTGGAGTTGGAGGAGTTGCGTAAACAACTCAAGGATCTATTGGATGCGGGCTATATTCGACCCTCGAAGGCCCCATATGGTGCGCCGGTGCTATTTCAAAGAAAGAAGGACGGATCCTTGCGGATGTGCATAGACTACCGGGCACTTAACAAGGTAACGATCAAGAACAAGTACCCTATTCCTCTCATTGCGGATTTGTTTGATCAACTTGGAAAGGCGAGATACTTCTCCAAGTTAGACTTGAGATCGGGGTACTACCAAGTACGGATAGCGGAGGGAGACGAGGCTAAGACGACGTGTGTCACGAGGTATGGTTCTTACGAGTTCTTAGTCATGCCTTTTGGTTTAACAAATGCTCCCGCTACATTTTGCACCCTCATGAATAAGTTATTTCACCCGTTCCTTGATAAATTTGTGGTGGTATACTTGCACGATATTGTTGTTTATAGTCATACCTTGGAGGAGCATGTCTTGCATTTGAAACAGGTGTTCCAAGTGTTGCGAGACAACGAGCTTTATGTGAAGTTGGACAAATGCTCCTTCGCCCAAGACGAAGTTGAGTTCTTGGGCCACAAGATCAAAGACGGTGGATTGATGATGGATGGGGCAAAAGTGAAAGCTATCCAAGAGTGGGAACCACCAACCAAGGTGACGGAGTTGAGATCTTTTCTTGGCTTGGTGAATTATTATAGAAGGTTCATCATGGGATACTCGGCAATAGCATCTCCATTGACGGACCTATTGAAGAAGAACAAAGCTTGGATGTGGGATGAGAAGTGCCAAGCAGCGTTCGAGAGTTTGAAGAAGGCGGTTATGGAGGAACCGGTGTTGAGACTACCGGATGTTACCATGCCCTTCGAGTTACATACGGATGCATCAGACTTTGCAATTGGAGGAGTTCTAATGCAAGACGGACATCCGATCGCATTCGAGAGTCGAAAATTAAATGAGACGGAGAGGAAGTACACGGTGCAAGAGAAAGAGATGACGGCAATCATCCATTGCTTGCAGATTTGGAGGCATTATTTGTTGGGTTCGAGATTCGTGATCAAGACGGATAATGTTGCCACGAGTTATTTCCAAACCCAAAAGAAGTTAAGTCCCAAGCAAGCTCGTTGGTAAGACTTCCTAGCCGAGTTCGACTACCAATTGGAGTACAAGCCGGGGAAGGCTAATGTGGTAGCCGATGCATTGAGTCGCAAGGCGGAGTTTGCGGCAATCACCCAAGCCCAATTCCTTCTCCAAGATCGAATCAAGGAAGGATTGGAACATGATCCTTTTGCCAAGAAGATCATGGCCTTAGCAAAAGATGGAAAGACTCGGAGGTTTTGGCTTAAAGGAGACATGTTGTTCACCAAAGGAGGTCGGCTTTACGTGCCTAAGTGGGGTGATCTTAGACGGATAATCTTGAAAGAGTGTCATGATTCGAAGTGGGCCGGTCATCCGGGGATCAAGAGAACGTTGGCATTGGTTGAAGGCACTTATTATTGGCCAAGGATGGAGGACGATGTAGAGACATTCGTGCGGACGTGCCTTATTTGCCAACAAGATAAGATAGAGCAAAAGAAGTCCGGAGGCTTGTTGGAACCTTTACCCACGCCCAATGGACCATGGGAGAGCGTTTCCATGGACTTTATCACATGCTTGCCGAAGTCGGAAGGAAGTGGGAGTATTATAGTGGTGGTCGATCGATTCTCGAAGTATGGAACTTTCATTGCAGCACCACCCGATGTTAAGGCGGACGATACGGCTAAGCTCTTTTTCAAGAATGTGGTGAAGTATTGGGGAGTGCCACATGTGATCGTTAGCGATCGAGATCCTAGATTCACAGGGCGCTTTTGGTCGGAGTTGTTCAAGATCATGGGAACGGAGTTGAACATCTCTACGAGTTTTCATCCCCAAACGGACGGGCAAACGGAAAGGGTAAACGCACTATTGGAGCTCTATCTTCGGCACTATGTGAGTGCCAACCAACATGATTAGGTTAAACTCCTTGACGTTGCTCAATTCTCTAACAACATGCAACGGAGTGAAGCCACGGGGAAGAGTCCTTTTGAGTTGGTCACGGGGCGCCAACCATTAACTCCCAATGCCTTAGCCGCATCATATGAGGGGAGTAGCCCGGCCGCTTACAAGACGATGAAGGAATGGCATGAGCAAGCGGACTTGGCCCGGGCATCATTAGACAAAGCGGCTAAGAAGATGAAGAAGTGGGCGGATGAGAAAAGGAGACACGTCGAGTTCGAGGTCGGAGATCAAGTGATGGTGAAGCTCTTGCCTCAACAGTTCAAGTCATTAAGGAAAGTGCATAAGGGATTGATACGGAGGTATGAAGGCCCTTTCCCGGTGATGGGACGTGTTGGGAAAGTATCTTATCGACTTCAACTACTGCCCAAGTTGAAGATTCACCCGGTCTTTCACGTTAGCTTTCTCAAGCCTTATCATGGAGACGAGGAAGACCCGGGCCGAGGGGTGTCCAAGCGGGAACCAACAGCGGTTGTAACTTCGTATGATCGAGAGGTTGAGGAGATCTTGTCGGATCGTACGATACGAAGACGAGGAGTGCCGAGCTACAAAGAGTACTTGATCAAGTGGCGTGGTTTGCCCGATAGTGAAGCAAGTTGGGAGGCTGAAGACTTGTTGTGGCAATTCGCGGACAAGATCAAGAAATATCACGAGGAAGGCACGACGAGGACGTCGCGAGCTTAGGTGGGGGAGGATGTCACAACCCGCCTACTTGATATGGATTATGTTCGGGATTCCGGATTTTTCTACACTTCTCTTGGAGGATCATGGATAAGCTTGGAAGCCCTTAGAACATATTAGAAGATGTAGGAATAAGTTGGAAGCTCTAGAAGCTTACTAGAAGCTTATGGAAATCATGGAAGCTTATAGAAATCTTAGAAGCTTCCATAGAAGTGTGTAGAACCTTGTACATACTAGTATAAATAGGTGGTAGCCTCATTTGTAGGGATGATCCAAGAAGTTCACTTGTAAAGCTCTCTTGTAAAAGTTCTAAGCAATACAAAGTGATTTCATATTCCACTTGTTCCTATCTTTGAAGCTTTCTTAGTTGCATACATCGTTGAGTATTCGAGCAAGGCTGAGCTTAGTCGAGACTAAGTGCCGCACGAAAGACTTTGTAGAGACAAGTCCGTGACACCTAGCTATCTTTTTAGTTTGGATTAAACTTAGCCCACAATTGGTAAATGGGCCTTAAGTAAATTAGCCACATAAACTAAACCCTATTCGTTTCATCTTTTTCAGCCGCTATGTGCTTGTATCATCTTTTTTGTTACCTCTTTCCTTCTTCTTTCTTATTTGTTATACTATTTTGCTGCTACTAATTTAACAAAAAAAAAACATCAAACAGCTATATTTTAACAAAATATAACCGTGCATATTCACTTGAGCCCCACTCCAACAGTTGAAGATGTCAGGATTTAAACTCGCCGTGCAGGCGAGGAGGTGCTAAGTAGCGAGGGATGGGGGGGGGGACGGTGCAGTGGCGAATGTCCACGTTGGAGTGGCGAGTTGGTTTGGCGAGCTACACCTTGTACTCTAACAAAGCCTTTAAAACATATATCAAATAC
The DNA here is from genome assembly GCA_030686995.1 of Artemisia argyi. Lineage (NCBI taxonomy): Eukaryota > Viridiplantae > Streptophyta > Magnoliopsida > Asterales > Asteraceae > Artemisia > Artemisia argyi. The sequence goes on from CM060697.1 coordinate 172,498,131, forward strand.
TCCGTATACCCATTAAAACTGAAAACACTTTGGGTTGGGGTATCCAGATCTAGCTATTAGGTTTTAAGATAGTAATTATTCAACTTTGAAGATGTGTCGTTTTGGTTTTGTTGCCTCTTTCCTAGTTCTTTTTTGCGGGTTTTGATGGTTATTGACTTATTGTACAAGGATGGGGTACAAAAGATGTTAGCACGAGAGAAAATGTAAATTGATTAATCGAAAAATGCCGTAACAAAAACTTTAGTACGTATATAGCATAACAAACAACATGTGACACTTACAAAATTACTCCGTAGAATAGTTTGATCGTCGGTACCAGATATTAAACCAGAAATGAAATTTCCATAGACACTTCAAGATTCAATTCTAAGTTTATATATATATATATATATATATATATATATATATATATATATATATATATATATATAGAGAGAGAGAGAGAGAGAGAGAGGATATAGAGAGGCCCGACCAAGGATGCAGTAAAAATAAGAAAGATACAAGAAGGAACTACGAAAATGAGTATGTAGTAAAAATAAGATAGATACAAGAAGGAACTACGAAAATGAGTATGTAGTAAAAATAAGAAATATACAAGGAACTACGACCAAGGATGTTGTTCCGTAGAAACACACTATAGAGGTTAAGGGGTATTTAGCATTAGGTGCCATGAAGAGCACAACCACTTTATTTTAGTCCCACCGATATCACATCATCTTAATCAATGTTCTAAAAGGTGCGCCAAAGCGTGGCCTCGCCGCCAGGAAATGGACCATGGTGGCTGATCTAGGCGTCTCGTAAAAAGGCGTGAAGTAAGGCGGGAAAAACGCGCCTTTTGGTAAGGCGTAGAACCACTTTTTAAACCGGATATATATATATATATATATATATATATATATATATATATATATATATATATATATATATATATATATATATATAAGATGGAGTCCTAAAATTTAAGGGGAAGTATTAATGATACCAATTTTTTGAGAAGCATTGATGACATAGTTTTTAGAAGTGAAAAATGTAGCTATGTAAGAATCAAGATTAATGCCATGTCCATGTCAAGTGTCCATGTTTATGAGGGGCATGCGAAGTGTTCATGTATTCATTGAGGCACTTATGATTGTAGAGGTTACATGGAATAAGGCATTTGGAGAGTCTATTTTAATTATTAGAGTATGCATTACTTGATCTTTAATTTTGAGGAGCATTGATGACATAGTTTTTAGAAGTGAAAAATGTAGCCATGCAAGAATCAAGATTAATGCCACGTCCATGTCAAGCGTCCATGTTTATGAGGGGCATGCGAAGTGTTCATGTATTCATTGAGACACTTATGATTGTAGAGTTTACATGGAATAAGGCATTTGGAGAGTCTATTTTAATTATTAGAGTATGCATTACTTGGTCTTTAATAGGAAAATTAATTGGGTAACTCTTTCAACTACTTCTTTTGAGTATAAATAGCAAAATTTAGCAACCCACAACAAATTATTCCACCGTCACATCCACCCGGAACCGACCAACATCAACTGTTTCCTCCGCCGACACCATGTTCAACCAAACTCATTTTAGTCATCGTGGCGTGCATGAGTCGTTGATGAAGAAGGTTATTGAAAAATGGTTGTGATGTATATTTATTTATTTGAATTGTTTCTTTTGGTAATGTGATATGATACTAAGTTTAGTTTTGGTTGTTGTCGTGTGTAATGAGCAGCTCCAAAATGATTAATAACGTTGGCAAACATGCTGACATATGGGTATTTGTTTGTGATTGTATTGTTAATGATTGATTTTTAGTAATCTTATATGCGTTGTTTTTGCATGATAGGTTTGGGCAAGAAGATGGTATAGGAGATGATATCTTCACCAACAACCGTATGTCTTTTTTTTCCCTTTTACAAAATATATTTATACACGTATAATGTATTTGATTTTATACAAAATATATGTGTTGTTAATGATTCATTCATTTCGTTTTCTTAAAAAAAGTATTCGTGGGGATAAAGTTAAGTTCTATTGTTATATGTATTATCGATTTTCCAAATGTCAGGGAATGGATGAAGGAGAAAAAAAAAGAATTAGAATAAAAAGAAGAGGAAGAAAGCAAAACAACTAACTCAACTCGAGTTGCAACAACAAAAATATGACGAAGAGAAACTTAAAGTCCACTTGGAGAAAGAAGAAAATATTAAACAAGAGACTGATCACTACCGAGAAACAATTATGTTCATGCAAAGCTTTTCTCAAAAGAAAGATGCCAACAACAATCGTCTTCGAGCTTAGGAGTGTCGAAAACATGCTCAACCAATGGAATGCAAAGATATTCATCGAGGCAAACTCGGTTGGCTGTTCGGTCCTTTAGGTTTCGGTTGTCTACAATATATGAAGCTGAATCATCCTCTAATCAGTCTCATTATCATAAATTTTATTGATGATTCCATTGCGACACTCAATAGTTGGATGGATTTGAATGTTAATATTTTGTTTGCGTTTAATCTTTTTGACTCTTTGATATCCATATATGTATATACTGAATTGTTGGAGGATTAATCAACTTAAGTTTTAATTTTGTAATCTCATGATGTGAAAGTTATATTTTTTAACATTTTTATCATCATGGTCATGCTAAAATATAAAATTCAAACTCTTTTAAATAAAAAAGTATGAATGAATGTTCGTCATATAATAAACTTCCACGTTATAAGCATATACGCCATGTCATTGTTAGGCAATAATTTTTTTATACTCAATCACTTTTTCAAGAAAATTAAAAAGTCGAACAAAAAATATTAGTTTTGTTATTTGTTTTTGGAATCATTAAAGGACAATGTCATTTGTGTTTATACTAATTTGGAGGGTATTTGGAGGGTGCTTTTAAAGTGATTTTAACAACTAAGAGAAACTTCTAATACAATGAATTATAACCATGCAATAAAGTATGAAAAAAGAATAGCAATCATCTTTGTAATTAAGCTATTCTCAATTTATTGATCAATTACTTGCGAAGTGCAAGTGTGTTTATTAAGAGGCAAAATTAAACGCATATTAAACTATGACCAATTAGATAGACGTCGTGTGCTTCATATTACCAAACAAAAACCGTCTAATAGACAAGTATCGTAGGGCAATGTAATAGACCAAAAGAAACAAAGGCATATATTTTTTCATTCAATTAAGTAATAGGCCAAAAGAAACAAAGTCATCACAACTTAATAACTAAAAGCCCATATATAAAATACAATACCACAAAACAAAAACAACATCAAATATTTTTAAAATTTTATACAACAAAGTTAAAACATTTCATACAACATACTAAACAATACTTAAGTATACACTCGCAAATATACAGAAAGAATACACGATTAACAATTAGATTCTCAGCCCGTGCATAGCACGGGTTCTGCAATGCTCGTATATATATATGGGGATATCTTGGCTACAATTATTGTAGCGAAGATGGCTACAATCCTCACTAAAATTACACAAAAAATAATTCATGACCAACTAAAATGATTCAGGGACCCACTAGAAAATTTAAGGACTCACAAATTATAACATGAAATTGTAGGGATTATATATATATATATATATATATATATATATATATATATATATATATATATATATATATATATATATATATATATATATATTTAAACCAGTATTTGGAATTTGGGCTATTTGGTATATGGGTCTGATAATTATATATTAAGTAGTTGATACTATATTTAACTAGAATATATATACATTATATATAATTTCTTCCATTATATTTTTTTATATACGTATCTCTATTACATAATATATTTTATTTTGTATATGAATTATTCAAAAACATTAAATCGTTTGATACGATATTCATTTTCTTTAACTTTAACAAAAAAATGAATATATTATGGTGTTTTTATTTTATTTTTTCGGTGGATTTTATTGTGTGACTTAATCTTAATACCGTCATTTTGTCCATATATTATTCAATTGGGGATAACCGAAACCCGCGAGAAAACCCGAAAAACCGATGGATAATATTAATCGGGTACCCGACGGTTAATGGGGCGGATACTGGTATGGATATTATAAACGGGTACGGGTATGGGGTACACTAAAACCCGCCCCGAACCCGACCTGTTGCCATCCCTAAGTATGAATAATATATAATATAGTACGAGTAACATTTTCTAAAATTATAAATATATAAATTTATAAATATTTTTTTACCGCTTTAGTAAAGACTTAAGAAATGCAAAAGCTTCGCCATAACGCGTAAGGCTTGAGGCTAGGCCATGACATCACGCCACGCCACACCTCTTATAACCTTGATCTTAATGCAACAACTTTAAAATACCTTTTTTTTTTTTTTATCATTATACAACACCTCCTTTTCATTTGAGCGCTATTCACCCTAAATTTTATTTTATTTTCTATTTTTCAAATAAAAAAATATACAAATTATATAAACTAAAAACAAACTTTTTAAATATTACCTTTTTTTTTTTTAATGTTTCACGCTTCTAAAAATGATTGAAAAATCAAATGTGAGAGACCTTTCACCAACAATAACCAAATCTTGACATGTACAAAAATACAAGGACACCACCGGTGTTCTAAAAGGTGCGCTAAGGCACCGCAAAGGCGTGGTCTCGTCGCCATGAAATGGACCATGGCGGCTGCTCTAGCTGTGGCGTGGAAAAAAACGCGCCTTTTAGTAAGGCGTGGCGAGCCTTTTTGAACATTTTTTTTTAATAATTATTTTGAACTAGTATTTGGAATTTGGGCTATTTTGTATTTGGGCCTGGTAAATATATAATAAGTATTAGTCTAAGTGTCTATTTTTAGCAGTATAAATGTATATAAAATATGATACTATAACATAAATGATAAATGTATAAATGTTTTTTTGTCACCTTAGTCACACCTTAAAAAATGTCATGGCTTCGCCAAGGCTCGTAAGGCATGAGGCATGACCATGCCGCCACGCCACAGCTCACGCCATTTATAACCTTGGACACCGCACACATTTACCAAAAAATAAAATAAATAAATAAAAATTCAAACTTTAACTTGCAAAATATCTTTGTTGTTTCTATGTCGTGTGTATGACTAGAATGCCAACGGCGAGGGGTGAAGAAGGGCACTGGTCTGGCGGCGAGGGGTGGCGAAGCACGACGAGCTACCATGTAGGAGTGGCGAGCTCCTCTTCTTCGCAATACCTGATGCTCTGAGATTTATGCTTTTAAACAAAGTACTTTATAAGCCGAGGAAAACCCTATTATAAGAGTGAATTTGGTATGCTGGAATGAATTATAATAGGAATGAATTATAATAGGAATGAATTTGATAGTAGTAGACCTTCAGGTATGAAAGATCCATACATTGTCCTTTTAAGGTATATGTATTATGGAACATATATATCAATCATTCCTATATTTGAAAGATTTAGGGTGCGTTTGGTATGCTGGCATGAATGACAATGGGTATGAGTTTGATAGTAGTGGTGGGTCCCTCACCTATGAAAGATCCATACCCCTCTCTCTTGATGTATATAGAGTATGGATAATATCTATCATTCATTACCATAATAGTGGGCTCTCTCATCTTAAACAAACACCTTGAATCACTTTCATAGTCATAGTCTCATTCCCATAGTTGTATACCAAACGCACCCTTACATCTTAAACAAACACATGGATGGAGTGAAAATTCATTCCCTGATTCTCATTGTAGAATACCAAACGCACCATAAATTGATAAAGATTCTCTCAAGTTTGATCAAACATGATTAATCATGTTCATCAATCACAAACAAACTAAATATATAAAACTTTTTCTTTTAATAAAAATTATGGACTCACTTATTCATTTACTCTCGCAATAAAACTAACATGATCAATCATATTTAACTCAGACTTAAGAGGATCTTGATCCATTAACGCAAGGACTAAATTCGTTATATCCAACATACTGAGTTAGTGGTCCAGGGACCAAACCCGATACGGTTTCAAACCACAAGGACCAAACCCGTTAAAAATTCTTGCGAGGGACCAATTTCGTTAATCCCGACAAACCATAAGGACGATTTATGAAATTAACGCTTTTAAAAATAAATAATGAAATTCGGGTTATTTAAGTCAACCCAAAAACTGAACCGAATTTGAATTCGGTTTTTGCTCTGGTTCTGTTGAATTCTAGTTCGGTTCGGTTTGGTTCAATTTTCGGGTTAACAAAAAAAAAAATTAACCGAACTAACCGAACAACCCAATAACCGAACCGATCAACACCTATGCTTACACTAATTCGCTTGTATGCTTATAAGCTCCACAAGTATAATATTTATTAGTTTTTCCACTAAGGCACTAACACATCTATGGCCCACAGCCCCACATACGCCTAGGGGTGAGCAAATGGACCGAGAATCGAACCGGAACCGACCCAACCCGAACCGAATTTTAGAACCGCGGTTCGGTTCTCGGTTCTCCAATATTGCAAAATTCGGTTCTCGGTTCGGTTCGGTCCTAAACTGCGGGTATCGGTTCCGGAACCGAAGAACCGCCCAATCTCATATGTAGCTAATAATACTTACGTTACGCCATATCAAAGTTCCACAAGGTTGAATTCACCAAACAGCCCAAGATATCCATAAACATAACAGTATGACATTTGTTACTGTATAAGCTTCTTCATCATCATTTGGAGGATCAGATTTGGAAATTTGAATCTCGAACTGTTGCTTCATATATGGAGAAACTTTTGCAATATGTATATTGATATTCAGTATAGCGTACATATCTATACTACTATATAATGCATTTGAGACTATTCTATAATTAGAAAGACTTAAAATTCACACTTTTACTTTCTTATTATAGAAAGATTTCAAAATTAATTGGTTAAGAAACACGTTGGTTAGGAAGCTTGTTAGAAAGCAGGTTGGTTGTTCAAACTGAAATTATTTGGCTTAACCATCTCTGCTATCTCTACTTAAATGTGTAACCGAATAACGCAAAATATAGTAACAGGTACCGGCCGCCGCATTGCGCGGGTACCGTTTTAGTTGTTTTAAAAAATATAGCGAACATATTATATCCTCAAAGATTTTAATATAGTATGTTGATATTCAGTTCATATTATTAATCTACAAGTTTTTTGTAATGTTAACTTGAGTTATTACAAATTATTTTAATTGAAATCAGTGTAAACAAATTTGAGATGGTGTTTTTGCAATAAATTGTTGAGATAGACACTGATGACCAATCTTATTCATTATCATGCTTATTAGTTAGCCGAAAAATAGTAATTGAATGCTTCAAATTCATAAAATCAACAAATTTCGGTTTCAATCGGTTTGACCCGCGAGAATCGAACCGGAACCGAGACATTCTACTCGGTCCGGTTTTCGGTTCCTAAGCCATCCATTTTTCTGTTCTCGATTCTCTCGGTTCCGGTTTGGTTCCATGCGGTTCTGGAACCACGCTCACCCCTACATACACCTACATCTTTGGCCCACATATACATACACATACAATGCATAAATATCGTTGTCTAGTCCTCTCAACAAGTCGAGCCAAACTCCAAAAATTAGGCTAAACTCGGACTCTGTTTGTTTCTTAGATCGACATGTCTTTATGATGCAGAAATACACTTGTAGATCAATCAATACCTTAATCATTTTTGGGACTAAGTCGTTAAACTAACTATTGGCATAAGGCATTGATTTTAAGGCTAGTAAGAGTCCAAATTAAGCTAATGCTTTGATAAAAAATAATAAAGCTGGTTGTTAAGTTTTTTTTTATTTTTTTTCTTATTTTTTATTATTATTTTTTTTTTGAACGGCGAAATTTATTAGAAAAAACTAGTAAGGAGCTAAAACATTACAAAGAAATAAGATGAGGGCGTTTAAGCCACTCAATCCAACTAAACGAAGCTTTACATCTATAACGACACCAATAAAAAGAACTAGACACCACTTCATCAAAAATATTCTCCTTCGAGGGAAGCTCACGACCGAAAATCCTTTTGTTGCGAAAACTCCAGATATACCACCACAAAACGTAGCAAATACCTTCGAAGATCTGCTTATGTTTATACGACAGACGGAGATTTAAAATCCTGTCCAACCACTCTTCATATGACGTGATCTCCATATAGTCAATATCCCACCAACGATAAATCTTACGCATGAACTCACTCGTAAGACGGCATGTGAAGAAAAGATGCCTAGACGACTCCACCGCATTGTCACACAAAGGACATAAAATAGATTGAATATCTATACCTCTACGGGAGATATTAAATCTAGTTGGAAGACAATCGAGCTTAACTTTCCAAGCGTGAACATTAATGATGGGAACCGCTCCACCTCATTTTAGTAGTGACCTTCGGAAGCAAGATGCCATCAATTAACTTCCTAACCGACGCAACCGAAAAGTCACCCGAGCCTTCTAAAGACCAAACCCATCTATCTTTCATATTAACAAGCACACAACCTTCCACCTTCTCCTTTAGTAACTCAAACTGGACCTGCTCCACTCCACCCCTCGGGTTACGTCTAAAAGAAGACTCTAACCCACCATGGGACAACTTCGACGCAACGTCTATAGTTTTAATAGATTCCAGAGCATACATTCTAGGGAACAAGACTTTAAACGCGAAATCACCACGCCAAGCTACATCCCAAAACGACGTGTTCGCCCCATTACCCAATTTAGAATGAATGAAACTAAGCAGATCAATACCTCGTGACTTGAGCAGCTCTACTTCATGAATTATATTAAGCCATATGGACGGGTAAGTTGACTTCACCTTCTTACCTATTTTACCATCTTCTCCATGCAACGCTTTTATCACCCTAGACCATAAAGAAGAACTTTGAGAAATAAAGCGCCACACCCATTTGAACATAAGGGCTCTATTTAACGCGAATAAACTTGATACACCGAGACCACCTTTATCTTTAGAAGCCAACACGTTTTTCCATCTCACCCAGATCGGCTTTTTACTATGAGTTTCCGTACCATTAAAGAACTGAGAACGTATGGATTCCATACGATGTAACACCTTCATCGGAACTTTAAAAATAGACATGTGATAAATTGGAATCGCGCCTAATACCGATTTAAGAATAGTTAATCTACCTCCTATCGAAAGGGTCTTTAATTTCCATTTTGATAATCGAGTTGTCATACTCTCAACTATCTCATTCCAAGATTGTACCCGAGACATAAGGCCACCCACTCTCGATCCTAAATATGTGAAAGGAGTTTTGAGAGTCACGCATCCGATCTTCGCAGCAGCCTGTTCCACCTTGACAGCATTCACAGAAATACCCATCACCTTACTTTTATTCATGTTAATATGAAGACCCGAGGCACGGTGAAAATATTCCAATGCATGAACAGCAGTATCAATATTAGATTCACTCCATTGACCCATAAATATAACATCATCTGCATAAAACGAATGTGAAAGATGAAGCGAAGGAGCCAACACGATCCCTTTGAACAAACCTGCATCCACGACTCTTTGAAACAAAACATGTAAGCTTTCCATGACCAAAATAAATAAGAAGGGAGAAAGCGGATCACCCTGTTTAAGGCCTTTGTAAAACTGAAATTCCTTCGTAGGACTTCCATTCACAATAACTGAACCCCTAGAGGAACGCATACAACTTTGAATCCACCTACACCACTTCTCTCCAAAACCGAACTTCTTCAATATGTCGTCCAAAAAATCCCATCTAACCGAATCATATGCCTTTTCAAAATCAACCTTAAAAACCATAGCTTGTTTATTTTTCTTCTTACACCATTGGACAATTTCATTCAATATAAATGGGCCATCAAGAATTTGTCTATCCGCCACAAATGCGGATTGTATCTCGTTAACAAGGTCACCTAAAACCATTACAAGATGATTCGCCAATATCTTTGCAATGATTTTATACAAACTCCCAATTAAACTAATAGGTCTAAAATCATTAACCATATTAGCATTAGGAACTTTAGGAATCAAAGTAATAAAAGAAGAATTACCTCCTTTCGGTATTTGGCCTTGATGAAAGAAACATTTAACAGCATCGACAACATCACTTTCTATAAGGTTCCAATACCGACGATAAAAACCGAATGTAAAACCATCCGGACCAGGTGCTTTATCAATCCCACATTCTCACACTGCCCTTTTAATCTCCTCTTTAGAAACCTCGCGTTCCAAATCTTCTTTCTGGTTAGAATTAATTATATTAAGAAAATTCGACGGCTTTCTGGGGGCTGATCAAATCGTTTTTTGAAATGAGAAAGAAATTCACTTTTAACCAAAGAAGGAGACTCCATCCATATGTCATCCACCAAAACCCCACGAATAGCAAGTTGCCCTCTTTTCTTATTAAGAACACCGTGATAATATTTAGAATTCTCATCACCCTCTATAGCCCATTTAATCATCGCTTTTTGAGCCACTTCCAAAGATTCAATCTTCCCCACTTCTTGAAGTAATCTAACAACTTCATGTCTTCTATTAACATTAGTAGCCTCTCCATCACCTTTATCAATAGTCAATCAAGATCAACTAACTCCGCTTTTAAACTTCTCTTCCTACTATTCAAACTCTCCTTATTTAATCTGCTCCACACTCTGATTTTTTCTTTCAAGTATCTAAGCTTTTTCATCATTTTAAGAAAAGCGTTAGAATCAGTTACATGAGCTTCTTTCCAGGAATCTTCAACTAACTTGTCAAAACCTTCCGTTTCAAACCAATAATGAAAAAATCTAAACGGGACTGGCCCATAATCGTTTATGTACTACGAATTGTAAGATAGCCAGAAACATTATAGCATACATGGGCTATCATGAAATTAATTACGATGTTAATTATTTCCTTGTGGATTTTATAATTTTGATATACACCAGATGCACTTCATGATATGTGGTGGTTCTAAATTTTAAAATAATGTATACATTTTGTGATTTTAAAATCTTCTAGAATTGTTATATTGTTCAACTAGTTATAATGTCCGCGCACGCGTGAATTTTTTTAAAATTTTTTGAATCATATATTTTTATTTATTAAAACCAAATAATTTAATCTTTGTTTTGTTTGATTTATGATGTTTAATTATAATTTTTTATTATTAAATATAATTATTTAAAAATTTTAATACTAATATTAATTGCATCTTATCTATATCTTTTGTATTTATCTTTTACTTGTCTTAATTGTATCTTATCTATATTTTTTGTATTTATCTTCTACTTGTGTTATGGTTAAATATAAAATCTTACCTAATAAGAAAATAATCTTTTTTTTAAAATACAATTATTACTAAATAAAGTATGAATGCATTTTTTTGAAATAGAAAATTCCCAATAGGGGTTTTATTTTATTATATAAAAGATAAGTTATTCGGCTGGTCCAGAATAAAAATAGAAAGAGATGGAAACAAACAACTTAATTATTCTTAAGAAAATCGATCTATAGATAAGATGTGAAAAAAAAAATAAAAAATAAAAAAAATAATAAATACAAATAAAGCTCTTAATTTCAACAAAGATCAAAACCTTAGCGGCTTAGCACATAAGGTGAGATAGAACCCCTAACTTATTGTGTGAAACAACTACGGAACTGATAGATTGCAGATTAAGTTCATACTGTTTTCATTTCCTGAAGCAACCAAAGCATCCTTCAAGTCATCATCGACACAAATTAGTATCAAGTCATTGTCTTCGTCCCAATATTTCAGACCAATCATTTCCTCCTTCAAACCGAAACTTTTTGCCACTTCATATTTCAGCATCGATGGTCCCAATGAAATGGGAAACCAGAACCATTTGATATCTTCTCCGTAAGTCACCTTAACGTTCACCATTGTATCTGAGCCTCTTTTACGCTTTCTACCTTGCTTCAAAGAGCTGCTTGTAAATGTAGTACTTGCGTTGGTGGAAGAGCACTCGTCTGGGACATCAGCATAGTCGGTTCTAGCAATATCTGCTACATCACTAAAGGTATCCATCAAGTATGACGATGTTTTGAAAATATCTGGTTCTTTGTTTACACCTAGATCCATAGATGGTCCAAGAACTTCAATGGATGACCTCTCGCCCAGTTCAAATCCAGAAGCAGCTTCAAAGTTTTGCTTCAACATTTGGACCAAGTTCAATAAGTGTTTGGTGTTTTTCATGTGGGATGGAAGAAAAAACTCTAAAACATAGTCATCATTTGTTTCGACACTATGAAAGGAGATTAAAAAGCAGCTAGTTAACCTATTCATGCGTGCATAGTGGACCAAAGGGTATTCTTCTTCACTGAGTTTGGTCACATCTTCACAAAAACATGAACCACCGGAGAACAAAGCTCGACCAACAGGGCTATGAGACTTGTCCAAGTGCTGTTTCCTGCATGCTTGCCGAAAAGACCACAAGCCCAAGTCTTTAACATAAAATGGTAAAGCAGTTGTTGACATGCAGACTTTTCCAAGGCATTTAGTATCAAAACTGTCACATCTTTTCCTTAAAATTTGTTCATGGGAAAAAAAAGTATTGAGTGGCGACATACCCCATGTTTGAGCTAGAGGTATATTTTGAGCATCACACACAATTTTCATGATACTGAATATATCATCCAACTCATTCTTTCTAGGTTCAAAGGGAACCTGTATATAAAAAGACGACCCCCACATGAGAATTTCAAGCAAAACAAGATTAAAAAAATAAAGGACAAAAGACTAGGAGTAAAGCTTTAGATTATATAAAAGATATTTTACATTTAAGGCCGGACCATCTGATATCTTTAGGCATGTCAGATCTTGGGTCTACAAGTTGAAAACATTTTGGAAATTAGTAGCTACCAAATATACCGTAAACTAGAATAATACCCAACATATTTGATCATTAACAAATTGAAAAGATTAATACCTTTAAAGCCTTCTCAAATTGTTGAACCTCGTAAGCAAAACTGGGATATTTTGAATTGGTCAACAGTTCAAGCACACCATTACATGACCTTGTAGCTGTATCAAAAACTGGTAAAGCCAAATATCCGTGGAGATTGCAACGAGCCGCACACTCTTGTTGTGGAAAAAGTTTTGGCAAGTAATTAGTTACATCTGAAGTTCACTCGGCCATTCCTTTTTTGAATACTCGAGCAGGAGGACTAAGGTCTTCTTCTGCTTCATGATCCTTATCAACAACATAAGCATTGCGCTCAGAGTCCTTCCGATAGGAAAGAAAATCTTCATTCATAGCACCAAGACCGTATGGTTGATCTATAGTTGTAAGTTCTTGGTGCTTCCCAACATCATGAGGCCGCCAAAACTGAACAAGAACACGATCCTCGCGGAAAGTTAACAACTTTAGTGCAGCTTTAATCTTGTCATATACAATCTGATTATGCGGGTCCATATCACCATCCGTCAGCTCAAAACCTATGAGTTAGACAAACGGTGAACCACATCAGAATTACATATCATATAGCAAAACCAAATTACATAACTAGAAAATAAAAATAGTTAGAAAACGTACAACTAGTGGTTGCGGATTGAGACGGATCAGATTGAGAAAGCTCATCAGCTTTTTCAGTAACCCAAAGTGGCGCCATACATCTCGCATCCCCCGAGAATGAAACTGAAGGGTGTTCTAAAGAGATATTGTTACTCAACATATCATTTTTCAAAACCATTTCAGAACCAGAACAAGAACCAAACCCTATACCTAAACCTGAATATTTGCCTCTATTTAAAGATTCAACAGACTGAAGCTGTGAAAACAAGTCCACAGAAGAAAGAAGGCAAATGTGAGATATTATGAATGTATTTCAAAGCATTCTCTTTATATAGGAAGAGACAGATCCAACCATTGATGCCACGTCCACGATGCATTTTTTAATTGTTCTCGTTAATATTTAATGCCACTTTTATGAGAGGTTGTTGGGGTGCCATTTTATTGTTGTACTATACCTTTGTTTGTTGTGGTCATACATCGTTGTTGTCTTTTAAAAATAAAAAAGATTAATATTAAATTAGGTTATTATAAGGCACGAGTGCACGACATGCCTATTGCTTATTGACTTTTGTAATATATAGCTAAAAGGAAAATTAAAGATATCATGCAATTAGAAATCACCGTTAAATATATCGTTACTACAATTATTATATGTGGAATGTTATTATCTTATTAAATCTAGAAGTAATCACCATAATGAATATATATATATAATGTGGTTTATGGACAAACAAATTCACAATTTCCTTCACAGAGAGTCACGTAATGACATGTTAGTGCAGCCAATTGGCTACGCATTTGGTGCAGCTAGCTACCCATTAACCTTTCTATGTACCGAATTTTTGTTGATTTGTTTTAACATCTTAGCTTATTATGTCGTTGTTATTTGGATCGGTCATATTTTAATCCAGATTTATTTTTCTTTAAGTTGTTATCAAATCCTTTGATTTCTAAAGCTAAAACTATATTATTAGTATCGTAATCATAGTTTAATACAATATATATTTGATCTACTATCGTATACTTGCAATATAAAATTGTGTAGTTCTTTGACCGACTAACTTGAGTTATATAACCTTTGATCATATACCTTTGAATACAACTTGTATATAATACAGTAATGCTTTTCGGTAACATCCACACAAACTAAACTTCTACTATGAAACAAGTGTGTTTGATTTTTTTTGGGGTAACAACAGTGTTTGATTTACATTTTATAATTTATACACAATCAAGAATTCTATTAGATAACATGTGTATAATAATACATGTTAACGACTCATTCCGTCCTAAGTAAATAGTCTACCTATCTTTTTTGACATGTCTCAATTTATTTCTCCGCTATTAAAAATAGATTAAAAATTTTGATTAACATTTGGTTGAAATTAATATTAAAAAAAAAAAAAAAAAAAAAAAAAATAGATTATTTAATTAGTTAAGGTTAAGAGTTGAGATCTATCAAAAACTACTAGTATCTAAAGTACATATAATCAAATCTCAACCATCCATTCCCCCTCCATCTAATGGCTTAGATTAAACCAAAAAAAATATAAAGAAGGGCAAGGTAGTAATTTAGAAATCACAATTAAAAAAAAAAAAAAAAAAAAAAAAAAAAAAATACTACTCCCTATTATAACAATCTCTAGTTTCTCTCTCATCCAAACCAAAAAAATCATCAACCCAGATCTGAGATCCATAATCTCGCCGGAAAAATCATCCAATAGCCGGATTAATCATCCAATCGCCGGATTAATCATGAACCCGTCGGGTTCATCAAAAACGCCGCCGGAATGTTCATCAAATAGATCTCAAACATCATTAACCCAGTCGGAATGTTCAATTAACAGATCGGAAGCATCATCAACCCAGTCCGAAATCATACAAAACACCACCACCACCACTGGAATCATGAATCCAATGAATTCATACAAAACACCACGACCTCCATCGGAATCATCAACAATACCGCCGGAATGTACAATTAACAGATCGGAATCATCAACAAACCCGCCGGATTCTGCAATAAACACGCCAGAAGATGATTTAGAACAAGATAAAAATATACATGGTAAAAATCCCTTAGAATTCTCAATTTTTTAATGATATTAAAAATGTGTAAATCCCATGGGATTCATAATGAATCCTATGGGATTCTAATATTTAATGTTATGAGAAGTCTAAAATCCCATAGGTTTTGTTTTAATGAATCCTAATAGTGATTCCCAATAAATACCATGGGATTCACTGTTTATTCAGCAGGAATCCCATAAGATTCACAATTAATCCCATGGGATTCATTGTTGATTCATTATGACATACACAAGTAAATACCATGGGATTCGTTAAGAATCCCATGGGAATAATAAAGAATCCCATGGGATTCAGAAAGAATCCCATTGGATTCAGAAAGAATCCCATTCTTTATTAATCCCATGGGATTCATTATTAATCCCATTGGATTCTTTATTAATTCCATGACATTCGTTAAGAATCCCATGGGATTCTTTAAGATCCTATGAGATTCTTTATTAATCCCATGGGATTCTTCATGAATCCCATGGGATTCATTGCTTGAAGAATTCTTAATCCCTTTGAGATTCTGCTTTTCATATATAGATTCTATGAAATCACCAAGACCACGTTAAGCCCTTAACGTGCGTTAACAAGGGACAAAGCAAAAAAATAAAAATAAAAATAAAGAAAAAGAAAAAATTATCACACCCCTCTTTAACAGGGTTGAAATTGAAAATAATAATTTAGGTGAAGGTGAGTTATAGGTGAGTTATGCTACCGGGGTGGAAAGTCAAGAGTTAAGGTTAAAGGGTAAAAGCTGATGTGGCGCTGACGTGGCAGTGAGTTAAGTTTTAACCTTACGTCACGTTACCGCATGCTCTAAGAGAAATATTGTTTCACATTTTTTAATTTGTTAACAAAATAATGTATGACAGATGAAAGATAAAATTAGAATCAAATGAAAAATAAAATTGAAATGAGAAAAGTGAGAAAAAATCACGCACGCATATGTCAAATTGATAGGGACGAGATTCGGGATAAAGATATGAATATAGAATGATATTAGTGCTTGTAGGAGTAAGGGTACTGGTAGTAGAAGTAAGGGTACTAAACATAAGTAACCTTACTCTAAAACATACTAAGGTTACTCTTTAACATAAGAATATCCTAAAGTAACTCTATCCAAGCCTAAGTAACCTTACTAGTGTTTCCTACTTGGTTTTATTTGAGTCGTTAATTTTTATTTTAGCTTCTTTATTTTGGTGGTTCTAAAATAATTAAGTTATCCTGTTTTACAAGATTAGTTTTCCTATGAATATATGGCTCTTATCATTGTAATTGATATATTTTAATCATTGATTATTAATAAACTTGTGTTTTAAGAGTTAATCTCTTGTTTGGGTTTTATTCCCGGAAGGTGCGCCTTAGTTATTTACCATTGAATTAGGGTTTATCTAAATACTCTTTCGCACGTCCTGCGTCAGTTGGCATCAGAGACACGTTGTATCCTGGTGGTAATTGGTGTAGAAGTTTCTACTTCAATTAAGGTCTAGAGCTTGTTGGAATCCTAGATGATGAATGGTGTAGAAGATTCAAAAACCCATAATGTTGGTGGGGTATGGTCTGGAGAGTACATGGATCACGGTTTTACCAAATCCCTGAAAGAACTTGACAGGTGTTACACTATGATAGAAGAACTACATTCCGTGATCGTAGGTGGGGCATTAATCTACAAGAATCACGAAGGTAGCAATTATGGAGGTTCAAGAATTCGTCCAACCTTAGGCGGATCTATTTACAACCGTAGGTGCAACCAATCCCCGTTCAACAATAGGTGGGTTGATGAATGGGAGGAAAGAATGAAGCTGGATGATCGATTGCCTACAACCAAGATTTTTCGTTCGAGAGTTCTGATCAATAATTCGGCATGTTCTTTAATTATTGATAGTTGTTGCATAAATAATTTGGTTTCAAGAAAATTGGTAGACTTCTTAAAATTACCAATGGATGTTTTTCCAATTGAATGTTACCAAGTTTGTAGGGGTACTTTGTATTGTGGATGATTTTGATAAGTGCCATATTTTGTTTGGAAAGCCTTGGCAATGTAAGGTAAAGGGTAAGTATGATCTTCAACAAAATCTTTACTTTTTCTCATGGGAAGGAATGTGAATTCCCATTGTTCCATCCAAGGTAAAATCACAATTACCAAAACTCGAGGTTAAAAGGAAAGAAAAGATTTCGAATGATAAATTTGTTGAAGAATATGCTGAGAAAGTCCAAGAATCTAAAGTCACGTCACAACATGAAGACAAGATTTCAACTTTAGTGTTTGAAACAACAAATAAAGTTGGCACCTTGAAGACTTATGAAGAAGAAGTTATGGGTTTTAATGGTGATGAAGATGTGAAGAATTTTGATGGTGAGCTCAGCATGGATTCCAAAGGCATCAAAGACTTAAAGGTTTGTGATTTTGATTATGTGTTAAATTTAAATATGATTATGACAAGTCCAATGAAGTTTTCAATGGTAAGCATCGACGATGATTTTATTGCAATTAAAGATTTGGTGATCATTGATAAGGAGTTTATAACTCGATGCTTTAATTCAGGGGTTGATCATTTGGAGTGTGGTAGATATGTAAAGAAACATAAAGAGAGTACTCGGAGTTAATGTGAAACGCAAATCTACCCAAATATGGTTCATCATGAGAGGTTGTTCGAGGTAGATGAAGCCCTTAACAGTGAGAACTCGAGGGCGAGTTCTTTTTAAGTGAGGGGGAATGACAGGGATGAGATTCGTGATCAAGACACGAATATTGAATGATATTAGTGGTTGTAGGAGTAAGGGTAATGGTAGTAGAAGTAAGGATACTAAACATAAGTAACCTTACTCTAAAACATACTGATGTTACTCTTCAATATAAGAATATCCTAAAGTAACTCTACTCCAAGACTAAGTAACCTTACTCGTGTTTCTTACTAGGTTTTATTTAAGTCGTTACTTTTTATTTTAGTTTCTTCTTTTTGTTGGTTCTAGAATAATTAACTTATCTTGTTTTACAATATTAGTTTTCCTATAAATATAGGGCTCTTATCATTGTAGTTGATATCTTTTGATAATTGATTATTAATAAACTTGTGGTTTAAGAGTTCTTGTTTGGGTTTTATTCCCACAAGGTGCGCCTTAGCCCTTAGTTACCACCGTTGGATTAGGGTTTATATAAATTCGTTTCCGTGCAACCTGCGTTACAAATGTATCTAAAAGATAGATGCATCATTTTTAAAAAAGTTTCCTCTTATTTTATGTAAATGGCTAAAAATATTTTTCATCTTTCTCATTTTATTTTTCACTCTACCTTCTCAACAAAATACAACTAAAAGGCTGAAAACCGCCCAAAAGAAAACACACGAGCCATCTGCCTTTTTTTTTTTTTTTTAAATATAAACGATAAATGGTTAATAACAACTTGTCAACTCCACATGATTTATAAGATTATCTTTACTTTATGTCCGTGGAACATGTTTATAATTACGTGGAGTCACTTAAGATGAACTTAAAACTTACCAATTGCCACTATTGTTCCAATTCCAAGGCCACAAAGGCTTATAAAAGTTGCTATTTTCGGGCCATTTGGTTGGTATTGATAGTGGAAAATTAAGTGGGTTCCGCTATTATTTATTCAAAAACATTTATGTGACGCATGCTTTAAGAACCGAGTGTGGCCATTTATAAGTGGACAAGAAATCGACGTGATATAAGGCTAGACACAATAAGGAGAGTCAATCCCCTTCCTTTTTTTTTGCCACATCAGCTTTCTCTTTGTAGCGACCTGCAGATGATTCAGTGCCCCATGTAAGGGCGACCAAGTTCATTTAAAAAAAAAAATATTTGTAAAGAAAGAAATAATGAACTGTTATCATAATAGGGAATAGTGAACCGCATGATTTCTTTTCAATTCTATGTAGTTTTTAAAACCGGTTGTGGAAAACTGTAGTAAATTGTGGAAAACCGTAGTAAAAGACCTCGATTCTAATTCTAATTCTACATGTATTTTTTAAAGCGGTCCAAACCGTTATAAATAATCTATTAACCGTTTTAAAAAGTTGTTTTTGTACTAGTCGCATTTTGTTTTTCACTGCTAACATTTATTCCAAGGGTAATATGCATCAAAAAGGAAAAAAAAAAAAAAAAAGAAGGAAAAGAAATTGTACTCGGTCGAGCCTGCGACTCATTTCATTTTTTTTTCCACCCTCAAATCGGTCGCGACAGAGTATGCACAACAAGGCCGACCGACTTCGACCTACACGACCGAGTCGGTCGTGGTCCTTACTGTGTCCGGCCTAATCTGGCAATGCTAAGGATTTACAAGATTGACAGATCCATGAGCTTCTCCAATGAATATATACATGAGATATCGTGTCTCTGACTGAATCACTTGAAGCACAAAAACTAGAAAAAAAAAGGAGAGTATCCCACATCACAAAATGGTTTAGAGCCAGAAAAACAAGATATGCAATGGAAGTTTACTTTAAGATTGACAGATCAATCGATCAGTTCATCAAATCAGTGAAAACTTTAAGATTGATATTATCTGTCCCTGTCTACACGTGGGTTCAAATTTCTCTTATTCAACTGGACTTTTATCTCTAGTTCTCTATACTCTTAAGTCTCAACCACTAACTTCCCCATCATGGCGTCATTTAAGTTGTAAGTTGCACACTTTCTGTCAATTGTTTGACATAGCAGTTTACTAATCTACGTGTGTATTCAATCATTTTGCAATTATATTTGTAATCTATTCAAATTATAAATCCGTTAAACCGAACTGGAGAAAACTAAACATCGAAAAGAAGGTGAGAAACCTGTTATAAACCATAAATCATAACCGCGCAACACTAAGAAAGCCGGATAAATTTTGAACGCTTAAATACCAAACACAAATGATTAGTATGCTCCAAATAAAAAAGAACTACTTAAACTTGGTTTATATTTTAGTGTAATCTCATTTGATCGCACACTTTCTGTTAACTTATATGCTTCATGAGCTTGTATCTCTTCACACGTCGACAATTTGAAATCATGCATCTGATTGTATAGGATTTCATGGATGTAGAGGCTTACTATGTGGCACACACAGCTTTTAATTATTGTTATTTCTAAACTTTTACAATGTATATAAATAATGCCTTTGATCTACAACTAGATACACTTTTGATTATTGTTATTTCTAAACTTTTACAATGTATATAAATAGTGAAAGTGACTGATGTGTTAGAGTTACACAATCAAAGTACACATAATATGCGGAAGCTAGGATCAAGTATAACACGTATAAAAGATTAACTAAAACATAAATAGTAACGTACCCGATGCACTTCAATAAATCTTGAATCTTGTGTAAACTAGATCAATGATAAACCCCTTACCGTTTTTGTTTATCGATCTCTTGATAATTACTATAGTGAGTAATTACCTCGTTCTTGTACACACAAACTAATACCGAATTAAAGTAATTGCAAGATTAAACACAAGATTAATTTTTGTTATAAAAATTTCGATCCAAACCCTTAGGGTTTAGGTTCGATCGGCCAAGGAAGAAACAAGGGAAGAAAACCAAACTTAGGGTATTGTGTGTGCACAAAAGGTGAGAAACAAAAGACCCTTGAGTTTGTATATATACTAGATGATTTCTTGGAGACCAAGCCAAAGCATGGATCGACCCTATTGGGTTGGGTCGACCGACCATACACCCTCAACGGGTGTTCCGGATCCTTCTTGTCTTCCAAATTACATTCTAGTCCCTTTCCTTATTATTTAACGATAGTTAGTCCATACGTTTAATCACTAACGATCATTAGTCCTTATACTTGTGTTATTAATAAATATACATAACAATTAATATTTATTAATCTTTAATTCTCGTTTGTAATGTGTGCAATCCCGAGGTCTCGGGTTCGATACTAGTCATTTACTTATTAATATTTATACGTAACTTTTAACAGCTCCCACTCGTATATCTACTAATAGTAAAATGACATTGGTTGGCGTCTTGCAACACTCCAATGCCCCCAGTTCGACCCGAGCTAGGTTTCCTGGAAAACCTTTAATGATTCATCATTATAATTATCCTTTCGCTTCTAATACTACATTAATAAAGATGTGAGGTTCTTTATTAAATTATGTTTCTCGTTTCTTTATGATTGAACAAAATTACCAAAATATCTGAACGTATTCCAGATAGACATTGGACGTGGCCACACAAACATTTTGTCAACCCTACGAGGGGCCCTGCAGTATTAAACTTCTAAACAAATCAGAAGGAACGAATTCTCTCTTGACTACAAGAATAACCCATGAACTTTGCAACACTTCTGAAAACAACCCTTATGACTTCCAATTACGGTAAGCGGTAGATTGTTCCACAAAAATGCACTACATCCATGACACTTATCTGGTATCTCAAGTCTGAGGATAACTTTAAATATGATTCTCACAATTAAATTTTAAATCATATTGTTGGGATAAATCCAATACTCAATTCATTGAATATCATGTGAAATTGGTATAACTACGCATCAATATACTTTCAAGTATATCCTTAACCAATACTTAAAATTGTCTTAGTTTAATGATATTCCTATACCACTAATCGACAACGGACAATTTAGAATAATAACTTATTCATGGATCTTAAACATGCAAATATAGGATATATTATTAAGACAATGAATAAATAAACATAAACAATACTTTATTTCATTAAAATAATAATTGTACATTGCATCCCTTATCCAAATACTAATCACAAATGGGCATGAAACTTTCAGCTAATTTGAGTCCTATTCCTTCAGCATGCTTGTAAAGCTTGGTGCCAGCTAAAGGCTTCGTAAATTGATCTGCTAAGTTTTCATCTGTGTGAACTTTGAGCATTTCGATTTCACCTATTTCGACTTGTTCTCGAACATAGTAGTGCTTAATCGGGAAATGTCTGGTGCCTTTCATGATTCCAGGTTCATTGGCAAATGTAATTGCAGCTGAGTTGTCACAATACATTTTTATAGGTCGTTGAATCGAAGGCATAACCCCAAGCCCTGACACAAACTTCCTAATCCAAACGGCTTCCATTGCAGCTTCTGAAGCAGCTATATACTCACTTTCTGTAGCAGACATCGTTAGTACACTCTGCTTTCTGCTCCTCCAATCCACAGCTCCTCCATTAATGACAAAGACATAACCCGTCTGAGACTTCGTATCATCTTTATCACCTTTCCAAGAAGCATCGCAGTAACCTGTAACATCAAGTTCTGCAGATGGAGTACCCCCCATAAACTAAGAACATCTCTTTAGTAGCCCTAAGGTACTTAAGAATATTCTTAACAGTAGTCCAGTGTTTCTCACCTGGATTCTACTGATATCGACTGGTTAAGTTCTGAGCAAATGCCACATCAGGCCTTGTGCTTTTCACCGCATACATAATAGATCCCACAGCCGAAGCATAAGGGACTCTCTTCATGCGTTGCACCTCTTCAGGTGTTGAAGCACAAACTTTCTCGCTCAAGCCATGTTGTTCTTGTATCGGCAAATATCCTTTCTTGGAATTTTGCATATTGAATCTCTTCAATATTTTATCGATGTAAGCACTTTGGCTTAATCCAATTAATCGCTGAGATCTATCTCTATATATCTTGATTCCCAGGATAAATGCAGCTTCCCCTAAATCTTTCATAGAAAAACAACTTCCAAGATATGCCTTAACCTTTTGCAAACTTGGAATATCGTTTCCCATGATCAATATGTCATCGACATATAATATAAGGAAACACTACAAGAAAAGTGGCTTTTTAGGACCCCCATAAGCGTCATAAAATGGTACTTTTTAGGACCTTTCATTTAATAGGACCAAGGATGAAAGCGTTTCATGTAAGGCGGTTGTAATAGGTCCAAAGCGTCCTAACCCTTATGAAACCAATTTTATGGTCGTATTATATGTCTATGAACAACACAAATAGCGTCCTAATAAAACCATATTAGGACACTTTTACATCGTTTTAACATGTGATTACCTACTTTTAATCTTTTGAAACACATAAAAACGTCCTTAAAAGTATTGTTAGGACGCTTATGATGTAACATCATGGCTATTTTAGCAACCAAGAAAAGGGTCCTAATAACTCAAATAAGATTATGATACCAATTTTATGGTCGCATTTTAGGTTTATAAACAACACAAATAACGTCCTAATAAAAACATATTAGGACACTTTTCCAATGTTCTAACATGTGGTAACCTACTTTTAATCTTTTGATACACATACAAGCGTCCTTTAATGTTAATTCTTAGGACGGTTATCATATACCATTATAGTTACTTTAACACCAAGAAAAGGGTCCTAATATCCCAAATACGATTATGAAACCAAATTTATGGTCGCATAATATGTCTATGAACAACCAAATAACGTCCTAATAACGACATATTAGGACACTTTTACAATGTTGTAAAACGTTGTTACCTAATTTTAATCTTTTGATACACATACAAGCGTACTTAAAAGATAATTGTTAGGACGCTTATCATATAACATTATAGCTAATTTAGCACCAAGAAAAGGGTTCTAATATCTCAAAGAAGATTATCAAACCAAATTTTTTGTCGTATAAAATGTCTATTAACAACCTAAATAACGTCCTAATAACAACATATTAGGACACTTTTACAATGTTAAGTTAATTGTTAGGACGGTTAATAAGTTTAATAGGACAATTTCAAAGTCCTGACAAGTCATATGATAGGATGCTATTTTCACCATGCACACTGTATTATTACGATATGAATAAAACATCAACTAAATATTAAATGAATAAAACAAAATTGTATTTCAAATTACCAATTGTCATAACAAAAGCACTAAATATAAATAAGGTAGACAAAATCTAACATAAAGTCTGTTAACATTAAATAATACATTAACGCAACAAGAAGCTTAGTCCGTGGTCATCATGCATCATCTCTCTCAATCCTCACGGACCACCTACAAATAAACACCCATTTATAAGCATTAAGGTCCATGTTAGTAAAATTATTGGTATCACAAGATTAACAAAGACATACCGAGATAAAGGGACAAGGCCATGCTATGGTTGCACCAACACAGTCTTCAAATCCCCGATGAATTTTCAAAACGTACCAAGTCAAATATGTTAGTCGTTATTCAATACCTGTAAAATATAAATGCATGTCAGGTATATCTATAGAGTAACCAGAGGAAACCCATACACAAGATAAGTTAACTCACTTCGAAAATAATTCCAATTAATAGTCACACCCTCGCGAGTGGTATTTTGGACCAGAAAGAAATTAACAAATACCTTATATTATTTTAGTAAAATGCAACATGTTTATTTTATTCATAATTAGGCTCATACTCTTACTTTAGTCAAGTAAAGTTAAATAATTATGCTATATATTCACCTAACAACTCAGAATAAAGAAAATACAACTTAAGAGCTAATATGCAAAACATGTGTGCTCTTCATTAAAACTGGCATAATAGCGAAAGAGAAAGCAGAGATGTTTCATGGTGTACAAAAACCCAAAGGCTTCACCAAAGAAATTCCAAATGCAAAAGAAGATTTAAGCACCTTTAAAACACCAGTTGCAAGCCCCTCCAGAAGACGGAAACCAAAGACTCTCACACGATGAAGGCTTCCTTCCTTAAAGCTTTTCTCCTATTTTCGGACCTCCTTATCAGATAAGTCTGACACCTGAAATTATAAAATAGATATAATAACAGAGCTTTTGGATATAAAAGCATATTGGTCAAAATATCAAATGTTGCAACTGAATTTGCCAAACTAACTTACATTAACATATGCTGGAGTTGGAATAGGAACAGTAGGAATTTCCAAGAGCAAACCAGATCCTCTATCAACTCGAATCACTTTTGAATCGTCAAATATATGACCGACTTTAACAAGCTGCATAAAAAGTTATATTAGCCTTACAAAAAGCATAGCAAACACAGTAGATGAAAATCAGAAAACAGGTGACACAAGAAGCCAAGAACTATGTCAAAATGTGCTTGCACATATAGTAACATCAGATTTAACACATCAAACATTCATCTCAATAGCAGTCCACATGACATTCATGTCATGAACATTCATCTCAAATACAGCCTATATATTAGTAACTTATTCTTTAAGACGTTGTCTAAGATATTGAAAGAAACAAATCAACAAACCATAGTAAATAAAACTAGTGCAAGTATAAATACATATATAGCCTATATAAGCTAGTGTTTACTATATCACCCAGCTATCAAGGCTATTCGGCTTGGTCGATCTAAAGAAGTAGAACTGAGCATCGAGTCTTGATTGAATTAGCTTATCGCTTTTGATAACAAAGTTGCATATCATAAAAAATGAAATCAAAGCAAGTTATCATTTCCCTTATTCGTTTGAGGGTGCTTGGGGTTGATTGTTTTTCTAGCTTATTCACTTTATTCAATAAGCACTTTGTACGTTGTCGTGTTTGGATCACTTAAGCTGCTTTTGATTAATTCAAAACATATAACATTAACAAGTTGATTAAAATCAGTTGGGATTTAGTCATCCCACATCGAGCTATAAAGAAAAGTAGCTACACGATGTTGAGTTTTAATATGAAGGGAAGGATGCCAACAAAAGTAGGCTAGTTGAAGTTTTCAATTGCCCTTTTTTTTTAGAACCACCAGCATGTATCTATTTCTACTGATGTAAAATCATATGCTGGTCGGATCAATAAAAGTGGCCTTTTACGAATCTCAATTAGCTTACTGACAAAATGCATTATTGTGAACTTAACAGAATCTCCAATCAAACATCATGGAATACAGCTTCCAAAGTGGCATGTGAATATAGCGCGAGTCTTCACTCCAAATTCGCAGCAACCAAACAATCAGATGAACCAAACCCTCGATCTATTAATTACCTTCATTGTGAATAAGAGAACAAAAAGAATTATAAGGCGGTGGCGTTAGGTGGTGGTGTTTAACAGCGCGTACAGGGGTCACGAGGCATGTACGGTTCACCAAGAAGTAATACAAGGTTGTGTGGTGATGTTTGATGGTGGGAATAGCAAGATGGAGAGGGCGGTGACGTCTGATGAGTGTGTAAATACTCATCATTTTTACCATTTCTGAGCTGCCAAAACATCCAAAAACACTTTATAATGAATCAAAATAGTGAAAATATCCCAGGAAAGTGTTTTACATGTTTCAAATGCAAAAATACCAAAAACAGATGAAAAACGCACAAAGTTTGCATAATTGGCAGTTTCAGTCCCCTAACTTTCAAAAGTTGTCAAATCTAGTCCCTGGTCATTCTAAAAACTTGAAAAAGTCACCAAAGGTCCTTATAAATCAAAAAGTTACATAATTAGTCCTTTGGTGAAAAGTTTCACAAAATGTCAAGTTTAGTCCCTGAACTTTGAAAATTGTCAAAAATGGTCCCTGGGATATGAAAAACTTTGAGAAAAACAAATTTTGTCCTTGCACTAACCTTTTATGACAGGATTGGTCCTTGGTGGAAAGTTTGGTGAAAAATTACACAAATGGTCCCTGAAGTTTGAAAGTTTGACGGTTTCAGTCCCTGGTGAAAAATAAATTTGAAAAATCATCAAAGGACCCCGCACTATTCATAGATTGGCATAATAGACCCTTGGAAATATTTTGGAAGCATGCCAAGTCTCACCCCTCAACTTTCAAAAAATTACAAAAATAGTCCTTGTGAATCATAAAACCAAAACCGGATCATAAACAATAATACTACTCCAATCCAATACCTAAGTCTAGCCCACCACCTATTTTTATCTTGGGCCCAAATGAATACCAGCCCACCCAAACCCAAAGCTAATAAAACCCGGGGTCAACTTCCAGGTCAAACACCACCATCCCCTTTACCACTTTCCCACCAAAAACCACCCCCCTCACAGACCAATACCACCCTGGTATTACCCACCACCACCACTTGCAAACCCATCATCACCTCCCTGCACCTACCCTCCCATCACATTTAATGCTGCCACCCCCCCCCCCCCTTGCCTGAAAACGTCCAAACTACTTTTCCCGCCAAAAATACGTGGCATCAGATTAAGGGCCTGCAGTAATCCAATGGATGTAATTCAAAGTGGGAAAAGATCAGAAGCTCAAGGGAACCCTAATCATGGGCTATAAAAGGATAAAGATGCAAGGATTGAAGCTGTGTAGATTTTTAGATAAAAATTAGTGTCGTTTTTTAAATTAAGCTTTCCATTTTCAGTGTAACCTTCAATTTAAGCTTTGTAATAGTTAATCTATGTACTTTTAATCTTTTCAAGCAATTAAATCAAAGTTTCATTTCTATCTTGTGCAATTTCAAATTTTCTCAATTTTAGGATTCCTAAATAAGTTTGATTGTGAACTGTGCTAGGATTAATGGATTGAAAGAAGCTCACATAGGTTCCAAGAAGCTTATTAAAGCTTTAGAGACCTTAAAATTCAGATATACTATAGAAAACTAAAAAATACAAAAAAGTCAACTATGGTCAACTGTTTTGCTTGGTTTGAGTTTTCAGGAACTGAGAGGGATTGATGATCAAGCTTGGAGCTTAAATTGGCCTATCTAAAGATAGGCTTCTGTGGAGAAGCCCCTTGTTCAAGCTAGGGGTAGCTTGTAAGCTTTTGCAAATTTTAAAATTCCACTAAAAATCTAGTATTAGTATTATCTGCCTTGCTTGATTGCTTATTGATAATTGATGCGTGGGAATCGCAACAGGCTTTACCTCTCGAGGGATCTCGAGCAGCTTACAACCCCCACCAGGCAGTGTACCTGATCGTTGTAGTATAGTATAGTGACAAGTACCGGGGGATTGATCGTTCAGCTTAGGAATAGTGTCACTAGGATTAGAAGACCTAAATACTAGTTCTAAAGGTGAGGGATGATTATTTTTGTGTTTTTATATTTTTATGAAAGCAAGTAAAATCTCGGGTTTTGGAAGAGTGGGCGGAATTAGTTGCTATTCAACTAACCCAATACTAAGATGCAATCAAAATAAAATACTAAAAATGAAAATAAACTAATTATACTAAGGTTGTGAGCAGTAATTGGAGAAAATGTGTTTACTTAGATTTCACTACTCCCTAGATATCTTTTACATGTTAATTACTTGTTATAATTGCATGGATGACGGATCGTATTCCTTAATACCATTCATGGGGTGGCATACATAACTCCCCAATTCTATGAGCTCTTATCTCCTCCTACACCATGCCCAGCACAACTATAGGGATTGTAAACAGTGGCTCATGCATTAAATACAACCAATAAAGACCTAGTACGCCTCGGTTCATGTTTCTTAAGACGTTCAAGCATGTTACCATTTGGAGATCTGCCTGTTTTCTTAAGCCTAACATATAAATCATTCATCCAAGACAAGAATAAACAAGTAATCAACACATAATCAATATCTAGGTTTCATTAGATCAAAGCAAACACAAAAGAGATCTAGCCTAGCATGATAGAATTAAGACAAGAAGAAGATATAGACAACCAACACATAGACATATTGATTGAATTAGAAGAACACTTATCTTAATTAATCATGCAAGGTATCAAGGGGTTGGAACCCTTGAAAAACCTGTAAAGTTACACCAAAATCGTCTTTAGGGTTTCTCCCAAAACTTCTCTCATTTTTTGTGAAAAACTAGAAAACTATATATAGGAAAATAGGGATGACGGCGTCAAGAACAAAGGTGTGACGCCGTCATCTCGCCGCCAAATACTTCCTCGGACGGCCTTGATCTACTTATGACGCCGTCAAGGCCTAGGCCGTCACACAAATTACTCTTGACGCCCTGTGTGTGACGCCGTCATTAACTACGGATTTTAATTCTTGGGGTTTTGACGCCTTCAGGAAAACTCTTGACGCCTTCATGAACTCTCGGATTTTATTATTGAGGTTTGACGCCGTCAGGAAATTACTCTTGACGCCGTCACCTTCTGTTCCCAGCATGAAAAATTGAGACTTTGCCGTTTTCTTCACTTTTATGCTCCAAAAACGTCCAAAATGGCTTCTTTTCCAGAATTCACTCTCCAAGTACCTAAAATCACAAAAGGAACGATTTAGGGCAATATTTGGTCAAATAAATTCGAATTCGGGCTTAAATGACCCCCTAAAAATGGACCATTTTTCGCCTCATCATATACCCTTACACTTGAGATTTGCTTGTCCTCAAGCAAATGCGCTTTTATTCTAGTCAAAATACAAGTTAGGGGTCATTTAACACTAATATAAAAGTAATTACAACAAATAATCGTTCCACTAAAGACCAATAGACAAGCTCGGAGGTCATTTACTAGCACCTCACAAATAGTGTTTAGATACTCACATCTCTCGGGTGTAATAAAGTAATATAACATTATGGAAATGGAAAATATCTCTCACTACCTGTCATAGCAAAATAGATTACCATAGGCTTGGGAAAGGATCAAACCTCCACCACATGGCGTAAGCACCTAGGATAAACTATCAAAGAGGTCTTTTAAAGGGTTGTAAGGTTAGGTATAGGGATATGAATTACACGGTTTTGTTGGATAAAGGAAGTTTTACTGGTGGCGAGTTAACAATCTTGGTCAATTACATGTACAATATGGCGTTGCTAAGCCAAGACTAGACTCGACTTAAGCTAATAAATGTGAAATAACAAAAACATAAAATGAACATAGAATGAAACGGGATGGTAGTCCGTATGTTTTATTTTTTCTCTTTTCCTTTTTTTTTTTCTTTTTTTTTTTTTTTTTTTTTTTTTTTTTTTTGTGCATACACTCTTACCCTACCATCCAAAATAATACATCATAGGGGATTGAACATTCCCCTTACACTTGAATTTTTACATGCTTTACATTCAACTATTCTAATGACTCGAATTAAGAAAATCAAAACACTTGGAGCACTTTTAAGATTAACGTACATATGGGGGTAATAATATTATGTTCTTCCCCATTACTCCATAAAATAAGTACTTACCCATGAGTCCCAATCGTCCCAAAACAATATGTACAAGGATATGACTCGACTTAGCAACCATGTAATCAATTAGAAAGTTAACTTAGGGTTTAACAAATAACAATAATGCACTAAAAATGAGCACATACACGGAAGGCTAAGGCGATTTGGGTGTACATTTAAGTGGGGTGTAACAAATTCTTCCTTTAAGTAAGATGCTTAAAGTTAGAAACGAAAAGATAGGCTCGGAGGGGTGTACTAGGGGTTTCGTGTACTAAAAATGAGTACAACGCTAAGAGTGTGGGAAAAATTAGTTGACTTAACTAGTCAAGTAGTATGACTTAAATGGTCAAGTAATTATGATACGGGTTTAACACAAGGGTGATCCTAATGCCTCTTATCATGTAGTAAATCCTACCACACGAATGTAGTCTCACTAGCGGTCTCGGGATGCATCACTAACGCAAGTTCTAGAATCTAAATGCTACCGGTACACTCATAAGCACTAATAGTGAATGCTTTTCCTATCAAATCTAAAGGCGAACCTCACATATTAGGGTGGAAAATTTTTCTGAATATACAGTTATGTGCTAGTCATACAATCTCCTATCCATGAGACGCTTGCTATGGCTAAAGTTTCACTCCTAAATGTTGTAAAAAAATTTAAATTTGGCGCTAAAATTGCACTAACAAGTATTTCTCATAGTTTTATTACACATCTACCATTAAACAAAACAAACTCAAGCGAAAGTGCATATGTAAGGTATCATCTTTTTACCCTCCCCTTACACTTGAGATGAACATTGTCCCCAATGTTCAAGTAAAGAATGTAAAAGTGAACAAGTAAAGAGAATGAAATCAAATACTCCCCTGATTCGCTCGGTATGGATAATAGGATAGCCAGGTTAAATCTTCCTCCAAGAAAATGAGCAATCAAAGCTTCCCTTCCAGAATATAAATCATCTTCTTGTCATACATAACCTGTAAAACCTGACAAAATAGACAAGACAACCTCGCGTAAAATCGGCGGCATCCTATATAAGTTACTAAATCCTAGAAAACAAGATAAGATATAATGCTTGTGGAATGAAGTTTGCAGATCTCCTGGAGATTATAAAACTTAATAATTCACAAAAACCATAAGACTCCGTTAGAAAAACAAAACTGGTAAAATTTCCAGATTTTAACTCCTGACGCCGTCAAGAGTAATCCTCTGACGCCGTCAGAATGGACCTGTAGAAATTCTTATGTTAAGTTTCCGGAAAATTTCTGGAAAAACTTGGTCCTACTTCCTGGAAAATCCTACAAAACTTCATTATGACTCAATACAAGCATTTGACTCTAACAAATACGAATATACATGTTCATTTAATATTGTGGAGAATCATGATCGGTTTGTTTCTTAAAAACATATTTGGGGTTTCCCCTTACACTTATCTTTTGCAAAAATACTTTTAGGTTGGAGTTAAGACTAGGCCAAACAACATAGTAAAGTATTTCCACATTTTAATTTAGAGACATGATCAACCAACAATAAAAAAAATAAAACATGCATACGGAAGCAAATAACAAACAAACAAATAAAATCACACAAAACATGGGTTGCCTCCCAAGAAGCGCTTTTCTTTATTTACGAGTCTTGTAGCTAGACTCAAGGTCATGGGTTACTACGTGATACGGGTGAGTTCCTCGTTGAGGACATCTTTGGGATCAAACTTAGATTTCAACTTTCTATCGGTTTCCTTAGTATGGTATGACCTTTCAAACTTTTCTCCATCCGGATCATACAAGGTCATTCTAATATGCCATGACTCGTCACCTTCTTTAGGTGGCTTGTCCCACCTCCATTTACACTTATCTCCCTCTCTTTTCCATTTATTCCTTTCTATGTTAATGGGCATTACGCTTAATAACTCAATCATCTTCCTAAAGACTAAGGGGTCCTCAAAGGGGTCTAGCTCTTCATCTCTAGCTATGAGTTGTTCTACCGAATGTGTCTTCTCAACAAAGTCTTTTTCTAGATAGAATGGGCATTGAGGTCCTATAAAGTTCCTTTCTATCCAAGGTCCATATCTAGACGGTCTCCTATTCATCTCTACCCAATGCGGTGTCGGTTCATCATCATCATAACTATGCTTCTTAACATCATACACCGACCAAGTATCACCTTCACCTACCGCTATCTTAGACTCCTTACAATCTATCATGGCACTAGCGGTTGCTAAAAATCCTCTTCCTACCAATAATGGGCATGTAGTGTCACTAACCATGTCTAGGACGTGACAATCCGCTAATATAGTTAACTTTCCTACGTGAACAACTACATCCTTAATCATTCCAACCGGGTAGGCAATACTCCCATCCGCTAGCCCTATCAATACCTCCGTTTCCTCTAACTTTCCTAGCTTAAGAGTGGTGAATAAGGATAAGGGAATCAAGTTGAGGCTTGACCCTAAATCGGCTAGTGTGTCGAAAGCTTTGGATCTTCCAATCTTACAAGGCAAAACAAATATACCCGGATCATCGAGCTTTTTAGGCAACTTGTTTTGAACGAAGGCGGTCCCATTTTTACCTAGCTTACACTTCTCATATTTTTCTAGGAGGGCATTATAGTAGGGAGCACGTGCTAAGACATCAATGACGGGGCGTTCAAGGTGAAGTTCTTTGAATTCATCGTCAAGGTCTTGCGTAAGAGGTGTTTCAACAATGCTTTTGACCGGCTCTATAGTGGGTGTTTTATTTGATTGGTCCTTTTGGGGAACTTGGTTTTGTTTGAAACACGTGCTTGTTGATTTAACCGAGTAGTATTGTGGACACGAAGTGGGTGACGAAACTGAGGATATGGAATTAATGGTTAGTTTCGGATTCTTGACCGTGTCACTCGGGAGTGCTCCCATTTCTCGGTCATTGAGAACTTTCAACAATGCATCAATTCTAGTGGTCATCTCGATTTGCTTGTGTTTGAAATCGGCTTCAAACTTAGATATGCGGGCTTCTTGAGATGCCATGAACTTTGACATCAATCCTTCAAGATTGTTGGTACTACCATAGTTGTTAGAAGGATTGTTGTTGAAAGTACGGTTGGATGGTGGACCGTTTGGTTGGTAGCGATTAGGCGGATTGGAGGAGTTGGGTTGATTTTGTTTCCACCTAAGGTTTGGGTGATTTTTCCAAGAGGGGTTGTATGAATCACCGTAAGGGTTTGGCTCGGGCTTGAAAGTGTACCACTTATCTCCTTCTTCGTCGGTACGCGTGGATGCGTAGTCCGCAAAAGCTGTTCCGGGGAGTTCCACACAATCACGAGTGTCATGGGGACCACTACATAATTCGCATGAAGAAGTGATTTTGTTCACTTGACTTGAAGGCTTAGGAGCATCGTAAGATTTCATGAGAAACTTGACTTGGTCCTCAAGTTCCATGATCCTACGGTCGGGAGTGCTAGAGTTGTTCGAAGGCAAAGATATTGCCTTGACTGTTTTGTTCAAATCACGGGGATCATTCCAACTTTCGTTGTCATACAGAGCAAGATCTTCTATGAGTTCCCATGATTGTTCCGCACTAAGATCACGTAGCTTACCACCGGCCGATTGGTCAATGGCTCGCCTCGTGGAGATGTCGATATGGTCATAGAAGATTTGGACTTGGAGCCAAAGATCTATGCCATGATGAGGGACTTTTTGGAGTAAGTCCTTGAAACGAGTCCATGCTTCATAAAGAGATTCATTTTGACGTTGTTGGAACATCAAGATGTCATTTCTAAGCTTAGTAGTTCTCCCCGGTGGGAAAAATTGAGCAAGGAAACGAGTGGTGAGATCATCCCATGTGGTGATGGATCCCGCGGGTAAACGCTCAAGCCATTGATTAGCTTGATCCCGTAGAGAGAATTGGAATAGGCATAAACGGATAGTCTCTCTAGTTTCAACACCTAGGTCTATGGAATCTACGATTTTGAGAAAGTCCTTAAGATGTTGGTTTGGATCTTCGGAACGAAGTCCATGGAATGCACATCCGCTTTGCACCAACCGGATGGTGTCGGATCGCAAGGGAGTCACATTGGCTCCGGTGAGCTCAATGGTGTTTCGGTAGCCTTGGTGGCTAGGTCGGGAATACTCTCCTAAGGTTCGGGGCCTAAGGGGTTCTAGTGGTGGGTTTTGTTGTGGTGGGATGACGGGTTCAAAGATGTTACCACCTTCCATGATGTCGGATGGTAAAGAGTTACGAACAAAAGCACGAAGAAATAAGATAGACTAAAGAAAACCTAAAAATAAAAATAAAATCTTACTAGAAAGGAATCTAGCAAGTAGACCTAATAAAAAGAAATTCCAACCTAGACAATAACTATTCCCCGGGCTGCGGCGCCAAAAACTTGATGCGTGGGAATCGCAACAGGCTTTACCTCTCGAGGGATCTCGAGAAGCTTACAACCTCCACCAGGCAGTGTACCTGATCGTTGTAGTATAGTATAGTGACAAGTACCGGGGGATTGATCGTTCAGCTTAGGAATAGTGTCGCTAGGATTAGAAGACCTAAATACTAGTTCTAAAGGTGAGGGATGATTATTTTTGTGTTTTTATATTTTTATGAAAGCAAGTAAAATCTCGGGTTTTGGAAGAGTGGGCGGAATTAGTTGCTATTCAACTAACCCAATACTAAGATGCAATCAAAATAAAATACTAAAAATGAAAATAAACTAATTATACTAAGGTTGTGAGCAGTAATTGGAGAAAATGTGTTTACTTAGATTTCACTACTCCCTAGATATCTTTTACATGTTAATTACTTGTTATAATTGCATGGATGACGGATCGTATTCCTTAATACCATTCATGGGGTGGCATACATAACTCCCCAATTCTATGAGCTCTTATCTCCTCCTACACCATGCCCAGCACAACTATAGGGATTGTAAACAGTGGCTCATGCATTAAATACAACCAATAAAGACCTAGTACGCCTCGGTTCATGTTTCTTAAGACGTTCAAGCATGTTACCATTTGGAGATCTGCCAGTTTTCTTAAGCCTAACATATAAATCATTCATCCAAGACAAGAATAAACAAGTAATCAACACATAATCAATATCTAGGTTTCATTAGATCTAAGCAAACACAAAAGAGATCTAGCCTAGCATGATAGAATTAAGACAAGAACAAGATATAGACAACCAACACATAGACATATTGATTGAATTAGAAGAACACTTATCTTAATTAATCATGCAAGGTATCAAGGGGTTGGAACCCTTGAAAAACCTGTAAAGTTACACCAAAATCGTCTTTAGGGTTTCTCCCAAAACTTCTCTCCTTTTTTGTGAAAAACTAGAAAACTATATATAGGAAAATAGGGATGACGGCGTCAAGAACAAAGGTGTGAAGCCGTCATCTCGCTGCCAAATACTTCCTCGGACGGCCTTGATCTACTTCTGACACCGTCAAGGCCTAGGCCGTCACACAAATTACTCTTGACGCCCTGTGTGTGACGCCGTCATTAACTACGGATTTTAATTCTTGGGGTTTTGACGCCTTCAGGAAAACTCTTGACGCCTTCATGAACTCTCGGATTTTATTATTGAGGTTTGACGCCGTCAGGAAATTACTCTTGACGCCGTCACCTTCTGTTCCCAGCATGGAAAATTGAGACTTTGCCGTTTTCTTCACTTTTATGCTCCAAAAACGTCCAAAATGGCTTCTTTTCCAGAATTCACTCTCCAAGTACCTAAAATCACAAAAAGAACGATTTAGGGCAATATTTGATCAAATAAATTCGAATTCGGGCTTAAATGACCCCCTAAAAAGGGACTATTTTTCGCCTCATCAATAATCTGTGTTTTTTGTGCTTATTTGGTGTTATTAGAGTAGTTATTAGTTTAATATACTTATCTTGTTCATTAGAATTACTAACTAGTTTGAATCTTAGTTTAACAGTCTTGCTAGTTTTAGTATAATCATTGTGTGTTTTTAGCCATTAACTGCTTCTAAACACCCTCTTAAGTGTAATATCTCATTAATAGCTGATTTGGAACAAGCTTATTAGTTGTTACACCCTTAGCCACTCAAAAACTCAAAACAGTCTCACAATTAAGGGGTGTTTGGCATAAGCCTTTAAACCTTGTTGGTGTTGTTATTTTAGCCTCAGACCTTTTTGTTCATTATTCTTAATAGCAAAGTAGTCCAAATCCACTTCTGTGTGGTTTGTTTTGAAGCAAAAGTCAAAATTTCTTTTCCAAACCCATTTCAGTCCACTGTTGGGACAGTTGGGTTCCAAATCACCCATAACCCTTTCCCTAATTGTTGTTTCAGCTTATTACAGTCTTAATGTGGTCTATTACATGATTTTCAGTCATCAAATCTAGTTACAAGTTCACAAAAGTCAAAGCTTAAGTTTTAAGAAAAATAGTCAAAGTTTGCATTTCAGATTTTTTCAAAACTTCAAGGAATTAATTAGAATTTTGTGTTTGTTCTTATGGTTTGAAACTTGTTCCCATTAATTGTCTACCAGCTTAACTTTGATTACCTATGTTCATTTGATTTTTGCAAATTTATTCCTAAGTCCCACAGACCCCCAAAGTGAGTTGCAGGGCAAGACCTTGCCCTGTGCATAGCAGACCTCACCCACACCACCACCTTAAGTGGTGGCTGCAGCCCACCTCAGTGGACCCCACTTGCCATAATTGGTTCCATTGAACCCCCTCCTACCAGGGTACATACATTGACCCTTGGTTTGACCTAGGACCCAGTGGACCCCACCTAGAATTTACCTCAAAGTCTGTCCCCAGATCTGAGTTGATTCCATTTTTCTCAAGTGCTTATTTGTCTCCCAATAGCTTATTTGTGCTCATTCCTTGTTGTTTCTTGCTTATTTGAGTTTGTTAAGCTTATTTGTATCTGTTTTCACCCTTGTGGACCCCACCTTCACTCATTTGACCTTATTTGACCACACAGTCAACCAAAGTCAAACTGTATAAGCAAAGGGGGTGCTACTGCTTATTTATAAGCAATTTTCAAAAGTGTTATCACAAAAGTTTCTCATTTTTAGTAGTTAGGTAGGTTTGTAAAAGAAAACCCAAGAAAAAACCAATTTAAAATAAGTGATAGTTTCTATTTAATTCAATTTAACTTTAATTTTCATTTTTAGATTTTAATTAAGTACTTAGTATTTTTATATTTTTATTAATTACCTTATATAGTAAAGTAATTTTTGTAATTTTTTCAGATTTTTATTTTACCTTTTAGTATTTATTAGATTTAATTCTAGTTTTCTTTATTAATAATTAATATTAAGTATTGAATATCATATTTAGTTTTTATAAAGTAAAACTTAGTTTTTATATTTTTCCTAGCTCTAATATAGTATAATAGACTTTTAGAAAATATATTTCTAAACTCTACTGTTCATTTTTCATTTTTCTTATTCTAATTATTTAAATTAGACTTAAGTTAATTAAAAGGTAAATAATTAGTGGATTAATCTTAAAACATAATTTTTAGAGTTTTTATAATTTTGTAGGATTCCAGTGATGGTTAAGTAATTTTATAAATTTTCTCATAATTTTCTAAGTTAATTTAGTATTAATATTAATTAAAAGTAGTTTAATTAGTTTAATTAAGTTAAATAGTTTTCAATTTATAAAAAAAACCCATAAAAAGACAAAAATATTTAATTTTATTTTTTATACTTTCTCCAAGTTCTAATTTAAGTTTAGAAATTATTTTTGCAAATTTTTAGTTTAATTAGTAGTAGTTATAATTATTAGTTAATTTAAATTAGATTTTAATTTAGATTTTAAATAGTTTAATTATTTAAATAATATTTAAATAGTGTTTTAATCACTTTTATAATTTCATTTTCATTTTTAAATTTTAAGTTTCAAAAAGTGTCAAAAGCACCCCCTGTAGTTTGTTAAATACCAAAACCCCACTTTTTCAGTCCGATTGCGTAAATCTGATTTGTGAATACGTGCATATATCTGTATATCTGATTTTTGTGAATATTATATTTGTGTACCAACACCATAATAACAGTAGCAAAATCAATTCCATATCATCTGGGCTACTGTCCTCAGTGCCACTTTCCCATAAACGATTCTCAAAGCACCATTTCAATCTCGCTGGGACTTTAACGACCCGGGGAAACACTATACTATCCACGAAGTATTGGGACGAGGCTGTCTTTGACTTGTTGACCTTGGTCAATAATATCTGACGGTTTAGACCCAATCAAAATTTGGCGCCGCTGCCGGGGAGGTTGTTGCGTGTTTTATAAAATCGTTTTAAGTTTAGTGGTTTTCAAAACCCTCCCTGTACAAATTTCACACAAATTTGTAAAAAGTTTTTGTAAAAACTTAATCATATCAAAAAAACGTTCATTAACACTTCTCCTGAAGTGTTAAAAACACCAAAAAAATTAAAAACAATCAAAAACAAACTGTGAAGTTAAATTACTTCGTGTTCTTTAAAATTACAACCTGAAACAGTTGGTTTAAGGTAAGTTCTGACATTAAATTGCGAACTGAAGAGGAAACCTATTTACTTCCTCCCGCCAGCCTGCGAGTAATCTTAAAGGGATGATTTCGGTTAACGAATCAGTTCCAAAAATATTTCCCAAGTTTTCTGCACACACACCCATAAGCCTAAAGCGGTTTTTCAAATTAATTAATAAACCCATAATAAGTTCCCAAACTTAAAATTAAAACTTGCCTTTATATCCCTGTGAGTGGTGTACCTTTTTCAAAGAAGTCATTCACTTATGATTTCTGGTTTAAGTTCACTGTGGTTTTGCCTCGATCTTGTTTTGAAAAATTGTTTTTAATGCATGCGCACTCGGTCACAAACAAAACGTAAACATCAGAAAAACGTACACGAGCTACGTTCTGACACACAAGAACCAAAGACCGAAATGGCCGCTGGGCCACCACCACCTTTACCACCCCTTGACCCTCCCAGGGATGAGCCAGCTCCCGATCTCCGAACGATGGAGGAGC
The DNA here is from genome assembly GCA_030686995.1 of Artemisia argyi. Classification (NCBI taxonomy): domain Eukaryota; kingdom Viridiplantae; phylum Streptophyta; class Magnoliopsida; order Asterales; family Asteraceae; genus Artemisia; species Artemisia argyi. The sequence continues at coordinate 172,537,650 of CM060697.1, forward strand.
TGTGCCAACCTACCATGCAAGGGCGGGGTGGGCCTATTGCACCACTCACTATTGAGGCTACGGACTTTGGCCTCAAGCACCACATGATCCAACAAGTCCAGAATTCGTGTCAATTTCACGGATTACCGGGTAACGATGCCAATAAGCATCTTGACAAATATCTCATGGTCACCCAAAGCATGTGTAACACCCCCAAAATCGGGTCCAGCGGAAGCATACATGTCACTGGGGTGCTACTAAATTGGAATCACAACATAAGGTAATAAAGAACGGAATACATACTCCGTTAAATACATTAAGTTTAATAAAGTCGAGTTTACAACAACGTTTTTCAAGATTTATAAATAAGCCCAAATCTAGTGGTCCCAAATAAAACAAGTCAAGTCTATGTGTGAAAACACTTCGGGGAAAAGTTACGACCATTGCCATGCCATGCCATGCCGAATAATAAACGACTCAAACACCTGAGAAAAACATGCTAAAAGTCAGCAAAAAGCTGGTGAGTCTATAGGTTTAGAGTAATAAGATCATTAGTATGGACCAAGAGTTTAGCATATGAGCATTACAACGCATATAATGTCATACCAAAAATAGTCTATTACGTTAGCACTAAGTTCATGCAACCGAAGCTATAACAGTGTGCATACTCAAAGAGTATGTAATCATAAATTGGGCCCGGCAAGTGTTTATCCCAGACACTTGTATTTCGACATGGTATACGTTCGCGTTTGCCTATCCGGTCAAACCGAACGGGGGAGTTACCCCCAATAGATCTATTTATAACATTCGCGCTTCCCAACAGGAATTAACGGTTCATGAGGTGGGCATAATCGGGACATAACAGGGCTTAGGCTAATCCACGTAATAGCATGAATAATAGTGTTTGGTCCATAAAATAGTTTTGCATGTTTCTCACCCCAATAAAAACATTTATAAAATAGTGGGGCTATAAACTCACCTCAGTAGTTCAGCAGTATGATAGTGCAAATAAATCAGGTAGTGTTCAGCACCAACACGCGACCTAGTATAGTATGGCATGATTTAGTTCATAGTTTAAGTTGAAAACTCAACGAAGTTTAAAATGAACTCAAAGTTTTATAGTGTTGTCTTATCGTTGCTTGTGTGGCATCATGTAAGTTTGAAAACGGTTTTCTAAACGTTTGCGTGTATTGGCTCTTGGAAGTGTACATAAATAAACAATAAAATATTAAGGATGAATAAACCTTTGACTCAACGATGACCGAAAGACGAAGTACGGGAAGGTAGTTTCAATGGTTGTTAGACGTTGACGGTAAATAATGACTTTAACGTTAGAAATATATGTGTATATACGTATTTACTTAGTGTATTTATAAAAATATATAATTAAGTGATGGTTTTATTTAAAGTCTTTATTTTTATTTTTAAAATAATTAGTAACTTTATACTCTAAAATGTACGTTTGTTTAAAAATGCTTATGTCCATTTATTAGCGTTGTTAAAATGTGTAGGATTTTCATAAAAGTTGGGCGTGACTTTGAATATACATTTAAATAATTAAGTCGTTGTATTTTATAAAAACTCAAGTAAATTTTTATAAGCCGAAATGATTTAAATATAAGCCTTAAATATTAATAGCAAGTTCAAGACTTTAAGATTTTGTTTAGTCTACTTGTATAAATTTAAATGTATACTTATATAGTTTGGCTTATGATAAATATTATAAGCTCGGTATAGATTATGTCGCGAACTCGGGGTCGAGTGATATGAAGAGAGTCGTGTCGTTTATAACAATTCGAAAGAAACAAGCAATGGCTCGACACATATAAATCACATTTCAGATTTACTTTTAACCCAACTTTTCTATTATCTTAATTTAAATTTTAACAAAAGCTTGTGTGTATTGAGGTAACTGAATACAAACGTGCCCTCAAATCTGTTTTCGAAAGGAATAAAACAACAATAGAGTGGGCCTGTTGGGCCTTTGGCTCAGTCACACACACACGAGCCTAGTTTAGTCAAAATCAAAATAGAACTTTGGAAGCCCAAAATTTTAAAACTGGTTAAGTTTTATAAAGAAGGTTTTTGTGATATCTTTTCTGCTTGGCCAAAATAACAAACGCAACATCTAGATAGGAAACAAATGAGTATTTTAAAACAATCAAACTCGGGACTACACGGTTTAAAACCAAGGCACAAATCGGAGTAAAAAGTCTATGGTATTAATCGTTATTTCAACGCAAAAACAGGCTGGTTAGCAGACAAAAAGAATAGTATCAAGAAGCTTTGTAAACTCAGTTTTTGGCAAATCAAGCAAAGTACTCAACTTCGAAACTGTTAAAAATTTTACTAGTTCAAAAAGACGATTAGAGTATAGACTAGCCAATAAGCCGCAAACGTTATTAGCTAACATCCAATATCCACGAGTTAAATACGCAGAAACGAGTAAAATAAGGTCTAGACACACTTCCGTTTCCGAGCCTAAATTGAGTTCAGTTCTAGTTTTAGTTTCTCAGTTTTTAAGTTTTAAACTTAGCCACACAAGGTTCAACAATAATAAGCCGATTCATAACAAAGAAGAACTAGACTAACAAGGTTGTTACCATCTCAATATAAAAAAAAACTCAGTAACATCAACAAGTTGATTCACAGGTGACGATCGAGCAAAACAGTTTCAAAAACTTTCAATTAAACACAAAAGAAGCTTATGCGTACCAAAATGATATATCCAAACAAAACTTATTTATTCAACACTTAAAACAATAAAACCATTCGAAGGAAACAAGAGAAGGAGGTTAGTATCTTACAACAAACGAAGTGGGTTACAAAGAAGAACGCGAAAACTGAAACTCCAACACCGATCCAACAAGCAATCCACACACACCACTCGGACTCTTGATACTCGATCTCTTCTAGTACCCAACTTGCTTTCACCTTGATGGCTTCTTGAGTGTGTGTGGAATACTTGTGAACCAAGTGGGATTTTAAGAAAATAAAATGGGTGGGTTTGATGCCTTTCATCCTTGGTACAAAGAGCTTGTTAGCCAAAAGGGGCAATCGTCCCCCCCCCCCTCCTACCGACTGCAACGCTGGGATACAAGGAGCGTGACCATGACCGAGTGGTAACAAACACGTCAAAAACGGATCGGGTTTCAAACCCATGTGAAAGATTTGTTTTCTTGCTACCTTGGTTGTATTGAAAACCATATATGGTAGTGAGAGAGAGGAGCAAATCCTGGAGTGGTTTTATCTTTTCCTTAAAAGAGAGAGTGAAGGTGAGAATTGGTTTGGGTGGGGATAAACACAAGGACGGTTTGTAGTTTACTCTTTTTTTTTTTTTAGTTTTGATTTTTGTTTTAAATAAAGTTATTTAGTTAGTTGTTTTTGAATCTTTGTAAGTAATTTTTGTAAATAAATACAAGTGGGGTTTGGTAGTAGACAAGAATTTTGGTATTAGTTAATATTCTTGTGGTATTAAGTGTACCCCGTGTCCCGTTGGGCTCCGGTGAATTTCGAGTTTTCAAGGTTAGCGGGAGTGTTAAAATATTATTGACGGGACGTTTTTAGAATAATATCATAAAACCTGAGTTGTTCATTCCGGATGAGATTATTGGATTCATGCCATTACTAGGGTTATATCGGTACGCGTGTGGTGTTTGGTGCGAGATAACCTCTCGTTAATAATCAATAGTAGTTGGGATATGCATAAATCATATGTTTTTAATAAAATAATCAGTGAGGTGAGTTACTGTAAGCTACAGTGTGCGGGTCTGTATTCCCGAAATAGTTATGCAAGCTCATGAATGCTTGATAAAATAGTTATGTAATAATAAATTAATATTTATTATTAAGATTTAGGTTGAAAATTTACCGTTTGTCACATCCTCCCTGCCTTAGAAGGAAAGCCGTCCTCGGCTTTCACTTAGAAATTCTCGATGGGTTTGAGAAAAGGTGTGGGTATTTACGCTTGATCTCGTCCTCGCGCTCCCATGTGTATTCGGGACCTCTTCGAGCGTTCCAACGGACCTTAACAATAGGAATGCGGCTCTGCTTAAGCCGTTTGATTTCTCGGTCCGTTATTTCAACAGGTTCTTCAACGAAGTTTAGTCTCTCATCAATTTGGATTTCATCCAGAGGAATAGCAAGCGTTTCATCTGAGAGACATTTCTTAAGATTGCTCACGTGGAACACGTTGTGCACAGAATTAAGCTCTTGTGGTAAGTCGAGTCGGTAGGCTACTGGCCCAATTCTGTCGAGGATTGTGAAAGGTCCAATGTATCGGGGATTCAGTTTCCCACGTTTTCCAAAGCGAATCACGCCTTTCCATGGCGAAACCTTCAACATAACTCGGTCTCCTACTTGGAACTCAAGTGGCCTTCGTCTCTTATCTGCATAGCTTTTCTGACGGTCCCGAGCCGCTTGCATTCGGCTCTTGATTTGCACGATCTTTTCCGTGGTTTCTTGCACTAGTTCAGGACCGGTAAGTTGACTTTCTCCGACTTCAGCCCAGCATATAGGTGATCGGCACTTTCGACCATAAAGTGCCTCGTAAGGGGCAGCCTTGATGCTTGTGTGATAGCTGTTATTGTAAGAGAACTCAGCTAATGGCAGATGCCTATCCCAACCGTTTCCAAAATCTATCGCACACGCTCGCAGCATGTCTTCCAGGGTTTGAATGGTCCTTTCACTTTGACCATCTGTTTGGGGATGGTAGGCGGTGCTCATATCAAGGTTGCTACCCAAGGCATCCTGTAGTGATCTCCAAAAGTTTGATGTGAAACGGCTATCTCTGTCGGAGATGATAGAAATCGGGACTCCATGTCGTGCCACTATCTCTTTTATGTATAACCGTGCAAGCTTATCCATGCTGTCATTCTCTTTAATCGGTAAGAAGTGAGCAGACTTGGTGAGACGATCAACGATTACCCAAATGGTGTCGTAACCGCCTGATGTCCTTGGTAGTTTGGTAATGAAATCCATGGTTATGCGTTCCCACTTCCACTCGGAAATCTCTGGTTGGACAAGTAAGCCTGATGGTCGCTGGTGTTCCGCTTTCACTTTGGAACAAGTTAAGCATTTACTGACGTACATTGCGATGTCCGCCTTCATGTTGGGCCACCAGTATAGCTTCTTTAAATCGAGGTACATTTTGTCGGCTCCTGGGTGAATGGAGTATTTAGATTTGTGGGATTCATGCATGATGAGATCACGCATCCCTCCGTAGAGTGGGACCCAACTTCTGTTCTTGAAACATAGCATCCCATCTGATCTCTTCACGAATCCATTCTCATTTTCTGGCATACCGTAGATTTTCTCATTGGGTCTATTTTCTTCCTTGAGTGCCTCGGCCTGAGCCTCAATGATTCTTGATGGAAGGGGTGAAACAATCGTCATACCCAATGATCGTACTCTCAAAGGTTTTGGTCGTTCCTTCCGACTAAGAGCATCTGCTACCACGTTTGCCTTGCCCGGATGGTATCGAATCTCGCAATCGTAGTCGCTGAGCAATTCTAACCATCGGCGTTGTCTCATGTTAAGCTCCTTTTGGTCAAGGATATGTTGTAAGCTCTTGTGGTCGGTGTAAACTACACACTTGGTGCCATAGAGGTAGTGTCTCCAGATTCTGAGTGCGAACACTACTGACCCCAATTCCAAGTCGTGTGTAGTATAATTCTTCTCGTGCTTTTTCAATTGTCGAGAGGCATATGCTATTACCTTCTCTCGTTGCATTAAGACGGCTCCCAACCCTTTGTGTGAAGCATCGCAGTAAACTACAAAATCTTCACTGCCTTCAGGTAAGGCCAAGATAGGTGCACTGCACAACTTATCCTTAAGGAGTTGGAAGGCTCCTTCTTCTTTGTCTCCCCAGTCAAACTTCACATTTTTCTGGGTCAGTTTAGTTAAAGGCTTTGCTATCTTTGAAACCCTTCGATAAACCTCCTGTAGTAACCAGCAAGTCCTAAGAATTGGCGTATTTCGGTGGGTGTTGTGGGTGTCGCCCAATCCTTTATTGCCTCGATCTTTGCAGGATCAACGTGAATACCTTGACTATCAATCACGTGACCCAGAAATTGAACCGTTGGTATCCAAAACGCACATTTTGAAAATTTGGCATACAGTTCCTCTTTCTTCAGCAGTTCTAGAATCAGTTTAAGGTGTTCCTTGTGTTCCTCTTCGCTCTTGGAGTAAATCAAGATGTCGTCAATGAAAACGATTACGAACTTGTCCAGATACGGCTTGCACACCCGATTCATAAGGTCCATGAATACTGCCGGTGCGTTGGTTAAGCCAAACGGCATAACTTGGAACTCGTAGTGGCCGTAACGAGTTCTGAATGCCGTTTTCGGGATATCCTCTTCCCGAACCCTGAGTTGATGGTACCCGGATCTCAAGTCGATTTTTGAGTAAACGCACGAGCCTTGGAGTTGGTCGAATAGGTCATCAATTCTCGGGAGTGGGTATCGGTTTTTGATGGTTAGTTTGTTCAGCTCCCGGTAGTCGATGCACATCCTGAAAGACCCATCCTTCTTTTTGACAAACAAGACCGGAGCCCCCCAAGGTGAAGAACTCGGCCTGATGAATCCTTTCTCCGAAAGTTCCGACAATTGGTTCGATAGTTCTTGTAGTTCGGTCGGGGCTAATCGATAAGGTGCTCGTGCCACGGGTGCAGCACCAGGCACTAAATCGATTTGGAACTCGACTTGTCGGGTTGGCGGGAGTCCAGGTAGTTCTTCGGGGAAGACCTCCGGAAAGTCTCTCACGATTGGTACATCTTCCAAATGTTTTCCTTCTGACTCCGTTTCTTCCTTCATGTTTACTTGTGCTAGGAAAAGATGGCATCCCTTCTCGATGTACTTCTGAACCTTCGTACAAGAGATTATGTTTAACCGGGATGCACTTCTCCTATCTCTCCGGTCGCCTTCAACAATCAGGACTTCGTCTCCGTAAGGCAGTCGAACGATTTTCTCGTCACAAATAATGGCGGCACGGTATTTCGACAACCAGTCCATGCCAATAATGACATCGAAACTACCCAATTCTACTGGCATAAGGTCGATGTTGAAAGGATGGTTTAGTAGGTTTAAGGTGCAACCCCTTATGATGGTATCTACCCTTTCTATGTTCCCATTAGCTAGTTCCACATCGTATACATTGCCTAAGGTGGTCGGGGCTATATTTAGTAGTGGGCTAAATGCAGTTGAAACAAAACTCCTATCTGCCCCAGTGTCAAATAATATGGATGCATAGCGGTTATTTAGAAGAAACGTACCCGTCACAACGTTTGGGTCCTCCTGGGCTTCCACCCTGCCCACAGCATAGACCCTTCCTCGGGCGCCTTCTTCTTTCACTGGGTAGACCTGATTCCCACCAATCTTCTGATTTCCCTTGTACCCATTGTTGGCTTGATTACCCCCAGCACCCTGATCCTTCTGTTCACGGCATTCATTCTTGTAGTGCCCTTTCTTCCCACATCCAAAACAAGTCACATTAGCTTTCGGGTTCTGTCCGGGTGCTGTCTGTACAGTAGCAAGGTTCCTCGACCTACAGTCTCTGGTCATATGCCCCACCTTCTGACAGTTGTTGCATTTCACTGTGCATGGTCCGCTGTGGTGAAGCTTACAACGGTTGCACAGTGGATGCTTTCCAGCATAAGCCTTCTTCTCAGTGGTTCCTGCTGCATACACTTTGGCCCCTTTTTGTTTCTTGTTCGAGGAAGTGGTGTTGGAATTGTTGTGGTTGCCAGAACGGTCATCCCATTTCCTTTTGTTATCAGTCACCTCATTTGGTGTATCCTCCACAATTTGATCCATTAACTGGTTGGCCACTTCCATCGCTTCATGGAGATTAGCAGCTTTGGAGGTAGTAACATTACCTTTGATGGACGGGGGCAATCCTCTGATGTACCTCTCCAGTAAACGAGTCTCGGTCGGGACCATTTCAGGACACAACAAAGCTAGTTCCTGAAAACGCTGGTTGTAAGCAGCCATGTTGGTACCTTGAACTTTGAGGTTCCAAAATTCAACCTCCAGCTTCATGACCTCATTGCGAGGGCAGTACTTCTTAAGCACCATTTCCTTAAAGTTCTCCCATGACATTGAGTAAGCGTTGTCATACCCGGTAGACTTCAGGTAGTTATTCCACCAGGTCAAAGCAGCATCTGTGAAAGTAAAGGATGCATACTTTACCCTATCCTCATTCGCACAACTACTTATCCTAAACACAGTTTCCAACTTCTCAATCCATCTAACCAATACTACCGCTCCTTCAGATCCTCCGAAACTCCCAGTCATAATCTTGCGGAACTCTTGATAGTTGCAGCCTCGACCATTACCGTGATTTGGTCTTGAAGTGCCAACATCGGTGGTTGAGGTGTTAGCATTGGCTGCGGCTAAAGCTGCAGCTACTCTCTCGCCCACCAGTTGGTCTAGCATCGCTTGGTTAGCAGTAGGTGGAACAGTGGCTGTAGCCCTAGCTGGGCCTGGATTGGCTCGTGTGGTTCTGTTTGACTTCTTTCTGGGAGGCATTTTGCTATAACACAACCAAAGATAGAGATAAATGAGATTCCACATGGAGAGTTTGTTATCACACGAGGATATAGTCACCACAGGTTGAGTACAGGAATAAGATTGTTCAAAGAACGAATGGCACAATAGAATAAATAACCAAGCTTGTTATAGATTAAGATTAATATGTGTTCACAAAATTACAAGCTCACGGTGCATCGAAGGAAAGTACAAGTTTTTGGGTACATAATGGAAATATAAGGTTCGAATGAAAAGAAAGTACAACAATACTAAGCTAGCATCATCTAGTACAACAATACTAGTCTCGGGCACGCTCGAGGCGTAATCGCTCCATCCCTGCCACAAGCTCTGCCTGTGTGGCCTCAAACTGCTCCAAACGTCTACTGTTCTCTCGGTTGATCCTCAGCTGTGCTTCAAGCATGGACTCCAATGATGCAATCCTCCGTCCATATGCCTGAATCGTGTCTCGGGTAACCTCCAGAGCTCTCTCTGTACCTCTCATTCGGTTGTGTGCCCTAGCCTGTCCTCTGCCTAGGCCACGAAATCTGTTACCTAGCTCCCAAAGCTCCTGGCTATGGGTCCTGTCCAACCACTCAACCCTAGCCAATAAGTCGGCCCTCTCCCGTCTGTCAGCAATAGCATCCTCAAACAAGACACATGCCCCTCGATCCATGACATCAATCCGTCGATCGACCCTCTGATCAGTCTGCTCTAACCTCCCAATCCGATCAGAATAAGCATCAAGTAAACTGGCATGGTTAGCCAGCTGAATAAAGACCTGCTCAGTAGTAGTAATCCCATCATGGTCTGGGGGGTTAGGTGTAGATATATCATCTGGAATGTCTGGTAGTGGTGAGTCAGGCAGTGGTGAGTCTGGAATGTCAGGCAGTGGTGAGTCAGGCAGTGGTGAGTCTGGAATGTCAGGCAGTGGTGAGTCAGGCAGTGGTGAGTATGGATCAGCTGGTGATGGTGGTATGAATGATGGAGAAGATGGTACATAGTCTGGGCTGGCTGCTCTTGGTGGAATACCTTGCACACACTCAATATCCGTCCATATCACATCATCAGTATCCTGCTGTTCTTCCCTAGCTCGTAACATGGCAGCCCTCAACCCTAGCCCCATAGGCTCATCTGTATCACCACCCTGAATTTGGGCGGCTCTCGAGCTTTCACCTGTCACGAAAGTGCTCGGTACCCCCTCTTTTGGTTCTTCGCTAGGATCTGACTCTTCTTCTGGATCCTCCTCTTCTGGATCCTCTGAGTATGACTCTGTGGCCCTTCTGAGCCTCTGACGGAGTGGTACCTGCTCAGGAGATGGGACGGGGGAGTTTGGCAATGGTGGAGTAGAAGTACCCTCATATGTAGCTCGAGTCCTCCTACGAGATACGGGTGAGAAAACGGATGGTGTCTGGAGGCGACGCCCTCGGACCCTCGTGTAAGAGGCCCGGCGCCTGGTAGTGGTAGTCTGAGTGGATGGTATGGCACGATCAGTAGGGGAATTTGGTGCATCCAAAGGTGATGGTGAAGCACGAGTGAGTAGAGTGTCCTTAGTGTTGTCGATGGAAGGCATAGTCTGTGACAAGTACGGTTTAAGTGTGTAAGTATATATCGAAATACTTATAGTATACGTATATATATGCGTATATATATAATATCAATATATATATATCAAGGCACAACATATAGTTAAGACAAGTACTCAGCAAGTAAAGTGGCAAGCAAGGCAGGCAGGCAAATGGCGGTCATAGGGACTTGTTTTGTAAAAAGCGGTTATAGTTTAGGGTTTATATGTACCTAGTTCTCTATAACCTTGGCTCTGATACCAATCTGTAACACCCCCAAAATCGGGTCCAGCGGAAGCATACATGTCACTGGGGTGCTACTAAATTGGAATCACAACATAAGGTAATAAAGAACGGAATACATACTCCGTTAAATACATTAAGTTTAATAAAGTCGAGTTTACAACAACGTTTTTCAAGATTTATAAATAAGCCCAAATCTAGTGGTCCCAAATAAAACAAGTCAAGTCTATGTGTGAAAACACTTCGGGGAAAAGTTACGACCATTGCCATGCCATGCCATGCCGAATAATAAACGACTCAAACACCTGAGAAAAACATGCTAAAAGTCAGCAAAAAGCTGGTGAGTCTATAGGTTTAGAGTAATAAGATCATTAGTATGGACCAAGAGTTTAGCATATGAGCATTACAACGCATATAATGTCATACCAAAAATAGTCTATTACGTTAGCACTAAGTTCATGCAACCGAAGCTATAACAGTGTGCATACTCAAAGAGTATGTAATCATAAATTGGGCCCGGCAAGTGTTTATCCCAGACACTTGTATTTCGACATGGTATACGTTCGCGTTTGCCTATCCGGTCAAACCGAACGGGGGAGTTACCCCCAATAGATCTATTTATAACATTCGCGCTTCCCAACAGGAATTAACGGTTCATGAGGTGGGCATAATCGGGACATAACAGGGCTTAGGCTAATCCACGTAATAGCATGAATAATAGTGTTTGGTCCATAAAATAGTTTTGCATGTTTCTCACCCCAATAAAAACATTTATAAAATAGTGGGGCTATAAACTCACCTCAGTAGTTCAGCAGTATGATAGTGCAAATAAATCAGGTAGTGTTCAGCACCAACACGCGACCTAGTATAGTATGGCATGATTTAGTTCATAGTTTAAGTTGAAAACTCAACGAAGTTTAAAATGAACTCAAAGTTTTATAGTGTTGTCTTATCGTTGCTTGTGTGGCATCATGTAAGTTTGAAAACGGTTTTCTAAACGTTTGCGTGTATTGGCTCTTGGAAGTGTACATAAATAAACAATAAAATATTAAGGATGAATAAACCTTTGACTCAACGATGACCGAAAGACGAAGTACGGGAAGGTAGTTTCAATGGTTGTTAGACGTTGACGGTAAATAATGACTTTAACGTTAGAAATATATGTGTATATACGTATTTACTTAGTGTATTTATAAAAATATATAATTAAGTGATGGTTTTATTTAAAGTCTTTATTTTTATTTTTAAAATAATTAGTAACTTTATACTCTAAAATGTACGTTTGTTTAAAAATGCTTATGTCCATTTATTAGCGTTGTTAAAATGTGTAGGATTTTCATAAAAGTTGGGCGTGACTTTGAATATACATTTAAATAATTAAGTCGTTGTATTTTATAAAAACTCAAGTAAATTTTTATAAGCCGAAATGATTTAAATATAAGCCTTAAATATTAATAGCAAGTTCAAGACTTTAAGATTTTGTTTAGTCTACTTGTATAAATTTAAATGTATACTTATATAGTTTGGCTTATGATAAATATTATAAGCTCGGTATAGATTATGTCGCGAACTCGGGGTCGAGTGATATGAAGAGAGTCGTGTCGTTTATAACAATTCGAAAGAAACAAGCAATGGCTCGACACATATAAATCACATTTCAGATTTACTTTTAACCCAACTTTTCTATTATCTTAATTTAAATTTTAACAAAAGCTTGTGTGTATTGAGGTAACTGAATACAAACGTGCCCTCAAATCTGTTTTCGAAAGGAATAAAACAACAATAGAGTGGGCCTGTTGGGCCTTTGGCTCAGTCACACACACACGAGCCTAGTTTAGTCAAAATCAAAATAGAACTTTGGAAGCCCAAAATTTTAAAACTGGTTAAGTTTTATAAAGAAGGTTTTTGTGATATCTTTTCTGCTTGGCCAAAATAACAAACGCAACATCTAGATAGGAAACAAATGAGTATTTTAAAACAATCAAACTCGGGACTACACGGTTTAAAACCAAGGCACAAATCGGAGTAAAAAGTCTATGGTATTAATCGTTATTTCAACGCAAAAACAGGCTGGTTAGCAGACAAAAAGAATAGTATCAAGAAGCTTTGTAAACTCAGTTTTTGGCAAATCAAGCAAAGTACTCAACTTCGAAACTGTTAAAAATTTTACTAGTTCAAAAAGACGATTAGAGTATAGACTAGCCAATAAGCCGCAAACGTTATTAGCTAACATCCAATATCCACGAGTTAAATACGCAGAAACGAGTAAAATAAGGTCTAGACACACTTCCGTTTCCGAGCCTAAATTGAGTTCAGTTCTAGTTTTAGTTTCTCAGTTTTTAAGTTTTAAACTTAGCCACACAAGGTTCAACAATAATAAGCCGATTCATAACAAAGAAGAACTAGACTAACAAGGTTGTTACCATCTCAATATAAAAAAAAACTCAGTAACATCAACAAGTTGATTCACAGGTGACGATCGAGCAAAACAGTTTCAAAAACTTTCAATTAAACACAAAAGAAGCTTATGCGTACCAAAATGATATATCCAAACAAAACTTATTTATTCAACACTTAAAACAATAAAACCATTCGAAGGAAACAAGAGAAGGAGGTTAGTATCTTACAACAAACGAAGTGGGTTACAAAGAAGAACGCGAAAACTGAAACTCCAACACCGATCCAACAAGCAATCCACACACACCACTCGGACTCTTGATACTCGATCTCTTCTAGTACCCAACTTGCTTTCACCTTGATGGCTTCTTGAGTGTGTGTGGAATACTTGTGAACCAAGTGGGATTTTAAGAAAATAAAATGGGTGGGTTTGATGCCTTTCATCCTTGGTACAAAGAGCTTGTTAGCCAAAAGGGGCAATCGTCCCCCCCCCCCTCCTACCGACTACAACGCTGGGATACAAGGAGCGTGACCATGACCGAGTGGTAACAAACACGTCAAAAACGGATCGGGTTTCAAACCCATGTGAAAGATTTGTTTTCTTGCTACCTTGGTTGTATTGAAAACCATATATGGTAGTGAGAGAGAGGAGCAAATCCTGGAGTGGTTTTATCTTTTCCTTAAAAGAGAGAGTGAAGGTGAGAATTGGTTTGGGTGGGGATAAACACAAGGACGGTTTGTAGTTTACTCTTTTTTTTTTTTAGTTTTGATTTTTGTTTTAAATAAAGTTATTTAGTTAGTTGTTTTTGAATCTTTGTAAGTAATTTTTGTAAATAAATACAAGTGGGGTTTGGTAGTAGACAAGAATTTTGGTATTAGTTAATATTCTTGTGGTATTAAGTGTACCCCGTGTCCCGTTGGGCTCCGGTGAATTTCGAGTTTTCAAGGTTAGCGGGAGTGTTAAAATATTATTGACGGGACGTTTTTAGAATAATATCATAAAACCTGAGTTGTTCATTCCGGATGAGATTATTGGATTCATGCCATTACTAGGGTTGTATCGGTACGCGTGTGGTGTTTGGTGCGAGATAACCTCTCGTTAATAATCAATAGTAGTTGGGATATGCATAAATCATATGTTTTTAATAAAATAATCAGTGAGGTGAGTTACTGTAAGCTACAGTGTGCGGGTCTGTATTCCCGAAATAGTTATGCAAGCTCATGAATGCTTGATAAAATAGTTATGTAATAATAAATTAATATTTATTATTAAGATTTAGGTTGAAAATTTACCGTTTGTCACAGCATGAAACAGCATGGTGTCACCGATGATGCCCTCCGGCTGTACCTCTTCCCCTATTCTCTCACTCATCATGCCACTGCATGGTTTGACCGACTTCCAAAGAATTCTATTCGAACCTTTGATGAAATGGTAACCAAGTTTCTAGCAAAATATTTTCCACCTTCCATGGTTACCAAGTTACGAAATGATATCAGCAACTTCCGGCAACATTCCGATGAGTCTCTTTTTGAGGCTTGGGAGCGTTATAAGCTAGCCATTGATCGGTGCCCTAACCACAATATGTTGCAAGTTACCATCATAGATACCTTCTATAATGGTCTAACATTGAGGCACCGAGACATTCTCAATGCTGCTGCTGGTGGGACCTTTATGAAAAGGCGTCCCGAGGAGTGCTATGACCTAATCGAGAACATGACTGCCCACCATAACTTTTGGGATTCCTCTGCGGAGAGGGATGCGTCATGTAATTCCGTTACTCCCTCATCATCATCTCCTGAAATAATTGCTCTTACCAAAAAGATGGATGATATTTCTACGGCTGTGTTGAGAATAAGCCAAACGATGCAAAATCAGGCTCAAAATCAGCAAGTGAAAGCCGTGGCCCGAAGTTGTGAAACTTGTGGGGGCCCTCATCTGTATTCCGAGTGTCCAGCTACTGCTGGCTTTCCTCCAGAAAACATATATGCTGCTCACGGTTCCTACAATACGGGGGGTAATTCTTACCAACCGCAAGGGGACCGTAATCTCTTAAGCTATCGTTCCAACAATTTTCTCGGACCTCCAGGTTTTAACCAAAATCAAAACCGTAATGCGAATCAGAATTTTAACCAAGGTCAAAACTCAAATTTCCAAAACTCGAACCAAAATCAAGGCCAGTTTAATCAAAGCAATTTTCAAAATGGCAATCAAAACCAAGGTTTTCAAGGAAATTTTCAAAGAAACCAGAATCAAGGGAATTACAATCAGGGTAATTTCAATCAGAGAAACAATTTTCAGGGTAACAACAATCTAAATCAAGGGAATTTTCAAAACAACCGTGTTCAAAATCCTCCTGTTCAAAATCAAAACGTTGTTCCACCCTCGTCTTCCTCCGAAGAAGTGCTAAAACAATTCATGAAAGCACAAGAGGAAACGAATCGGTTATTGATCGGCAAGATCTCTGAACTTCAGAAGTCTTTAAATGATCGACCCTCGGGCTCGGGTACACTACCAAGCAACACGATCGCTAACCCGAGGGGCGATGTCAAAGCGATCATCACCCGAAGTGGGGTTTCATACAATGGACCCTCGATTCCTTCTACCTCTTCTTCTCCTCCTACTAAGGTAGCGGAACGTGAGCCTGAGGTTACTAAGGACAAGGTACTTCCTACTAATAACGGAGGTACCAACAACGTCCACCCTCAAGTTGTCCCGGTCCCGGCTCATAAGTCGAAAGTTGTATTTGATCCACCTGTGAGTTCTGATGAAATACCAAAGAATGATCCTAAGCCGTCAATTCCATATCCTTCACGTTTGAATGATCAAAAGAACCGCGAAAAAGCTAACCATCAGATGGAAAAATTTTATCAAATTTTCCAAAATTACACTTTGATATTAGCTTCGCGGATGCTCTTCTTCTCATGCCTAAGTTTGCTTCGACAATCAAAAATCTGATAAGCAACAAAGAAAAACTTTGTGAGATGGCAAAAACTCCTCTTAACGAGCATTGCTCAGCAGTGCTCTTGAAAAAGCTTCCCGAAAAGCTTGGAGATCCCGGGAAATTTCTCATTCCTTGTGTTTTCCCGGGGATGGTTGAATGCTTTGCCTTGGCCGATCTTGGCGCAAGCATTAACCTGATGCCTTACACAGTCTGAAAAAGACTCTCACTTCCTGCTCTCACTCCAACCTGCATGACACTCGAGCTTGCAGACCGTACCATATCCCGTCCTCTCGGCATTGCCGAAGATATCTTCGTGAAAGTAGGAAAGTTCCATTTTCCGGCAGATTTCGTGATTGTTGATTTCGATGCTGACCCACGAGTCCCTCTCATTCTCGAGAGGGGATTCTTAAGAACGGGTCGTGCTTTAATCGATGTATTCGAAGAAGAAATCACTCTACGTGTTGATGGTGAAGCCATCACATTTAATCTTGATCAGACTTCAAGATACTCCTCCAATTATGACGCTGAAACGGTTAACCGAATTGACATCATCGATGTTGCGTCTGAGGAGTCTTCTCAAGAAGTCCTTGGTTTCTCAGCAAGTGGCAGTACCACTCCTTCTATTGATCCGATCATTTCCGACTCTTCCCCTTCCCTCACTCCGTTTGAGGGAGGTGACTTCCTTCTGGAAGAGCTCGAGGCTTTTCTTGCTCAAGATAGCTCAATCCCCGATGGGGTTGATGAAAACTATCTTGACCCGGAGGGGGACATTCTTCTCCTTGAAAGATTGTTAAATGACGATCCTTCACCCTCTCCGTCTCCAAAAATACTTCATAAAGCGGAAGTCAAAAATGTTGAAATAACTGAAGACTTTCCCGAGGTTGAGCTCAAGGACTTGCCTCCTCATCTAGAATATGCATTTCTGGAGGGTGATGATAAATTACCCGTCATTATTGCTAAGGACTTAAAAGTTGAGGAAAAGGCAGCACTCCTAAAGGTTCTAAAGTCACATAAACAAGCAATCGCTTGGAAACTCTCCGACATTAAGGGCATAAGCCCGAACTTTTGTACTCATAAAATTTTAATGGAGGATGACTTTAAGCCAGCAGTGCAACAACAGAGAAGGGTAAATCCAAAAATCCACGAAGTTATCAAACAAGAAGTTCTTAAACTTCTTGATGCGGGATTGATTTACCCTATATCTGACAGTCCTTGGGTTAGCCCAATTCATTGTGTCCCTAAAAAGGGTGGCATCACTGTTGTCACCAACGAGGATAACGAGTTGATTCCAACTCGTTTGGTCACGGGTTGGCGAGTATGTATTGACTATCGAAAGTTAAATGACGCCACCCGTAAAGACCATTTCCCTCTTCCTTTTATGGACCAGATGCTTGAAAGACATGCGGGGAATGAATACTACTGCTTCCTCGATGGTTTTTCGGGTTACTTCCAAATCCCCATTGATCCCCAGGATCAAGAGAAGACTACCTTCACATGCCCCTACGGAACTTTTGCTTACAGACGTATGCCTTTCGGCTTATGTAATGCACCAGGCACGTTCCAGAGGTGCATGATGTCTATCTTTTCCGACATGATCGGAAAAACTATGGAGGTATTCATGGATGACTTTTCAGTCATCGGGGATTCATTCCAGACCTGTCTCTCCCACTTAGAACAGATGCTTAAACGTTGCAAAGAAACGAATTTAAGTCTCAACTGGGAGAAGAGTCACTTTATGGTTAAAGAGGGCATAGTCCTCGGCCATAAAATCTCAAAGAACGGGATTGAGGTTGACAAAGCCAAAATCGATGTCATTGCTAAATTACCTCATCCCACCACCGTAAAAGGTGTTAGGAGCTTTTTGGGTCATGCCGGCTTCTACCTTAGGTTTATCCAAGATTTTTCTAAGATTGCCCGGCCTATGACCCATCTCCTAGAGAAGGATGCTCCTTTCATCTTCTCTCCTGAGTGCATCGAAGCTTTTGAAACATTAAAAAAAAAGCTTACCGAGGCACCGATTCTTGTTGCCCCCGATTGGGACCTACCTTTTGAGCTTATGTGCGATGCTAGTGATTTTGCCATAGGTACGGTCTTGGGGCAACGAAAAGCAAAATACTTTCAGCCTATACACTACGCAAGTAAAACTATGACCGAGGCTCAGAGTCATTACACCACCACTGAAAAAGAACTCCTAGCTGTGGTGTATGCCTTTGAGAAATTCCGGCCATACTTGATCCTGACCAAATGCGTGGTGTATACGGATCACTCGGCTTTGAAGTACTTATTTGCAAAGCAAGATGCAAAGCCGAGGCTTCTCCGTTGGGTTCTCCTCCTTCAGGAATTTGATATCATTATTCGTGATAGAAAAGGAGCCGAGAACCTTGCTGCTGATCATCTCTCACGATTAGAAAACCCACATCAAGATGTGTCCGAAAAACAAGAAATAAATGAATCATTCCCTCTCGAGACACTCAGTGCGGTTACTTTTCGTGGTGACTCTACTACCCCATGGTTTGCCGACTTTGCAAATTACCATGTGGGTAACTTCATCGTGAAGGGGATGACGTCCCAACAGAAAAACAAATTTTTTAAAGACGTCAAACATTACTTCTGGGACGACCCCTTCCTCTTCAAAATCTGTGCCGATCAAGTCATCAGGCGATGTGTATACGGACAGGAAGCCGCTGATATTCTCAAGGCTTGCCATGCTGGACCCACCGGGGGCCACCATAGTCCTAACTACACCGCCAAAAAGGTGTTTGATTCCGGTTTCTATTGCCCCACGATCTATAAGGATGCCCATGAGTTAGTCAAATCCTGTGATGCTTGTCAGCGTCACGGGAATATTTCACAAAAGAATGAAATGCCACAAAATGCTATTCAAGTTTGTGAAATCTTTGACGTCTGGGGCATTGATTTTATGGGGCCATTCCCATCTTCTCATGGAAACAAATACATACTCGTGGCTGTTGACTACTTGTCAAAATGGGTTGAGGCTAAGGCCTTACCCACTAATGATGCCCGAGTTGTTGTGAAATTCCTGAAATCCCTCTTTGCTCGTTTTGGAACCCCACGTGCCATCATTAGTGATCGCGGTACTCACTTTTGCAATGATCAATTTGCAAAAGTCATGCTTAAGTACGGTGTTACTCATCGTCTTTCCACCGCATATCACCCCAAACAAGTGGGCAGGTGGAGGTTTCCAACCGTGATATAAAACGGATTCTTGAGAGGACAGTAGGTGAAAACCGTGCTTCCTGGTCGGATAAACTAGATGATGCACTCTGGGCCTTCCGTACAGCTTACAAAACACCCATTGGGTGTACTCCATACAAGCTTGTATACGGGAAGGCGTGTCATTTACCGATCGAGCTCGAGCACAAAGCCTACTGGGCCTTAAAACATGCTAACTACGACCTTCATAAAGCGGGTGATCACCGTAAGGTTCAACTCAATGAATTAAACGAACTTCGTGATCAAGCCTACGAGAACTCTTTGATCTACAAAGAAAAGACAAAGAAGATTCACGACTCTAAGATTAAGAACCGAGTTTTCAACGTCGGTGACAGAGTCCTTCTTTTCAACTCAAGATTAAAGATCTTCTCGGGGAAATTAAAAACCCGATGGACTGGACCATTCACTATTGCTAAAGTATATCCATACGGGACTGTTGAATTATCTCAACCCGAAGGTCCCAACTTCAAAGTGAATGGTCATAGATTGAAACATTATTTTGGAGAGGACATACCACCCATGGTTGTCCCGGATCTCCAAACTTTCCCCCATGGACTAATGAATTCGGGGATCGAGTCAAGCTAGTGACTCGGTGAACAAAAATTAGCACCATATATGGGTTTTCACCCGTATTTCTGACTTCTTTCTACTTTCTACTTTCTACCACCCTAGTGTGGGGGAATGGCCAACCCCCCGCTAATTTGAAAATGTATATATGTATATAAGTTTCAATTTAAAAAAAAAAAAAAAAAAAAAAAAAAAAAAAAAAAGATTGTATGTACAGATAAATAAAGTGAAAAATAAAATCCATATTTCCACAGTTAGCATTGAATATTAGCTTTTTCCGTTCAGAGGTTCGGCATAATAACCGGGACTTTGAATATTGAGGACAATATTCGGTTCTAGTGTGGGGGGGGGGGGGGGGAAATTCTTACGAATTTTATCACAAAACTTTCTAAGTACCCCCATTTTTAGGCCTAAATTTTTCAAAAATTTTTCACTTTATTTCAAAATTTTTGTGGTAATCAGTCCGCCAGAGTCTAAATGACAAATGGATTGGCTAGTCCAGGAGCAAACGGCTCTTGGTAAAGACATCTGAAACCCGTTGATGGCTGGCAATTTGCCAAAAATTGTATGGTTCCTCAACTCCCCCGTATCCTCATAAGCAAATGAGTTGACTAGCCCACAAGATTATGGCTTGTGGTAAAGGCCGTGGAAAATCCATAATTGGTAATCAGCTCACCAAGATGTTGACTTAGTCCATCAAGATGCTGGCTAGTCCAGAAGCAAACGGCTTTTGGTAAAGACAAATCAAATCCGTTGACAGCTGGTGGTTTGCTCAAAATCACACGGTTATCAGGTGTGCCACAGTTCTTACACCTGGCTACTCCAGAAGTGATGGCTTTTGGTAAAGAGAATTTCAAATCCATCAGGTTTTTCTCAAAAGATTGCTAGGGACTAGCAATGTTTTAGTGTGGGGGATTGATGAGTGTGTAAATACTCATCATTTTTACCATTTCTGAGCTGCCAAAACATCAAAAAACACTCAATAATGAATCAAAATAGTGAAAATATCCCAGGAAAGTGTTTTACATGTTTCAAATGCAAAAATACCAAAAACAGATGAAAAACGCACAAAGTTTGCATAATTGGCAGTTTCAGTCCCCCAACTTTCAAAAGTTGTCAAATCTAGTCCCTGGTTATTCTAAAAACTTGAAAAAGTCACCAAAGGTCCTTATAAATCAAAAAGTTACATAATTAGTCCTTTGGTGAAAAGTTTCACAAAATGTCAAGTTTAGTCCCTGAACTTTGAAAATTGTCAAAAATGGTCCCTGGGATATGAAAAACTTTGAGAAAAACAAATTTTGTCCTTGCACTAACCTTTTATGACAGGATTGGTCCTTGGTGGAAAGTTTGGTGAAAAATTACACAAATGGTCCCTGAAGTTTGAAAGTTTGACGGTTTCAGTCCCTGGTGAAAAATAAATTTGAAAAATCATCAAAGGACCCTGCACTATTCATAGATTGGCATAATAGACCCTTGGAAATATTTTGGAAGCATGCCAAGTCTCACCCCTCAACTTTCAAAAAATTACAAAAATAGTCCTTGTGAATCATAAAACCAAAACCGGATCATAAACAATAATACTACTCCAATCCAATCCCTAAGTCTAGCCCACCACCTATTTTTATCTTGGGCCCAAATGAATACCAGCCCACCCAAACCCAAAGTTAATAAAACCCGGCGTCAACTTCCAGGTCAAACACCACCATCCCCTTTACCACTTTCCCACCAAAAACCACCCCCCTCACAGACCAATACCACCCTGGTATTACCCACCACCACCACTTGCAAACCCATCATCACCTCCCTGCACCTACCCTCCCATCACATTTAATGCTGCCACCCCCCCCCTTGCCTGAAAACGTCCAAACTACTTTTCCCGCCAAAAATACGTGGCATCAGATTAAGGGCCTGCAGTAATCCAATGGATGTAATTCAAAGTGGGAAAAGATCAGAAGCTCAAGGGAACCCTAATCATGGGCTATAAAAGGATAAAGATGCAAGGATTGAAGCTGTGTAGATTTTTAGATAAAAATTAGTTTCGTTTTTTAAATTAAGCTTTCCATTTTCAGTTTAACCTTCAATTTAAGCTTTGTAATAGTTAATCTATGTACTTTTAATATTTTCAAGCAATTAAATCAAAGTTTCATTTCTATCTTGTGCAATTTCAAATTTTCTTAATTTTAGGATTCCTAAATAAGTTTGATTGTGAACTGTGCTAGGATTAATGGATTGAAAGAAGCTCACATAGGTTCCAAGAAGCTTATTAAAGCTTTAGAGACCTTAAAATTCAGATATACTATAGAAAACTAAAAAATACAAAAAAGTCAACTATGGTCAACTGTTTTGCTTGGTTTGAGTTTTCAGGTACTGAGAGGGATTGGTGATCAAGCTTGGAGCTTAAATTGGCCTATCTAAAGATAGGCTTCTGTGGAGAAGCCCCTTGTTCAAGCTAGGGGTAGCTTGTAAGCTTTTGCAAATTTTAAAATTCCACTAAAAATCTAGTATTAGTATTATCTGCCTTGCTTGATTGCTTATTGATAATCTGTGTTTTTTGTGCTTATTTGGTGTTATTAGAGTAGTTATTAGTTTAATATACTTATCTTGTTCATTAGAATTACTAACTAGTTTGAATCTTAGTTTAACAGTCTTGCTAGTTTTAGTATAATTATTGTGTGTTTTTTGCCATTAACTGCTTCTAAACACCCTCTTAAGTGTAATATCTCATTAATAGCTGATTTGGAACAAGCTTATTAGTTGTTACACCCTTAGCCACTCAAAAACTCAAAACAGTCTCACAATTAAGGGGTGTTTGGCATAAGCCTTTAAACCTTGTTGGTGTTGTTATTTTAGCCTCAGACCTTTTTGTTCATTATTCTTAATAGCAAAGTAGTCCAAATCCACTTCTGTGTGGTTTGTTTTGAAGCAAAAGTCAAAATTTCTTTTCCAAACCCATTTCAGTCCACTGTTGGGACAGTTGGGTTCCAAATCACCCATAACCCTTTCCCTAATTGTTGTTTCAACTTATTACAGTCTTAATGTGGTCTATTACATGATTTTCAGTCATCAAATCAAGTTACAAGTTCACAAAAGTCAAAGCTTAAGTTTTAAGAAAAATAGTCAAAGTTTGCATTTCAGATTTTTTCAAAACTTCAAGGAATTAATTAGAATTTTGTGTTTGTTCTTATGGTTTGAAACTTGTTCCCATTAATTGTCTACCAGCTTAACTTTGATTACCTATGTTCATTTGATTTTTGCAAATTTATTCCTAAGTCCCACAGACCCCCAAAGTGAGTTGCAGGGCAAGACCTTGCCCTGTGCATAGCAGACCTCACCCACACCACCACCTTAAGTGGTGGCTGCAGCCCACCTCAGTGGACCCCACTTGCCATACTTGGTCCCATTGAACCCCCCTCCTACCAGGATACATACATTGACCCTTGGTTTGACCTAGGACCCAGTGGACCCCACCTAGAATTTACCACAAAGTCTGTCCCCAGATCTGAGTTGATTCCATTTTTCTCAAGTGCTTATTTGTCTCCCAACAGCTTATTTGTGCTCATTCCTTGTTGTTTCTTGCTTATTTGAGTTTGTTAAGCTTATTTGTATCTGTTTTCACCCTTGTGGACCCCACCTTCACTCATTTGACCTTATTTGACCACACAGTCAACCAAAGTCAAACTGTTTAAGCAAAGGGGGTGCTACTGCTTATTTATAAGCAATTTTCAAAAGTGTTATCACAAAAGTTTCTCATTTTTAGTAGTTAGGTAGGTTTGTAAAAGAAAACCCAAGAAAAAACCAATTTAAAATAAGTGATAGTTTCTATTTAATTCAATTTAACTTTAATTTTCATTTTTAGATTTTAATTAAGTACTTAGTATTTTTATATTTTTATTAATTACCTTATATAGTAAAGTAATTTTAGTAATTTTTTCAGATTTTTATTTTACCTTTTAGTATTTATTAGATTTAATTCTAGTTTTCTTTATTAATAATTAATATTAAGTATTGAATATCATATTTAGTTTTTATAAAGTAAAACTTAGTTTTTATATTTTTCCTAGCTCTAATATAGTATAATAGACTTTTAGAAAATATATTTCTAAACTCTACTGTTCATTTTTCATTTTTCTTATTTTAATTATTTAAATTAGACTTAAGTTAATTAAAAGGTAAATAATTAGTGGATTAATCTTAAAACATAATTTTTAGAGTTTTTATAATTTTGTAGGATTCCAGTGATGGTTAAGTAATTTTATAAATTTTCTCATAATTTTCTAAGTTAATTTAGTATTAATATTAATTAAAAGTAGTTTAATTAGTTTAATTAAGTTAAATAGTTTTCAATTTATAAAAAAAAACCCATAAAAAGACAAAAATATTTAATTTTATTTTTTATACTTTCTCCAAGTTCTAATTTAAGTTTAGAAATTATTTTTGCAAATTTTTAGTTTAATTAGTAGTAGTTATAATTATTAGTTAATTTAAATTAGATTTTAATTTAGATTTTAAATAGTTTAATTATTTAAATAATATTTAAATAGTATTTTAATCACTTTTATAATTTCATTTTCATTTTTAAATTTTAAGTTTCAAAAAGTGTCAAAAGCACCCCCTGTAGTTTGTTAAATACCAAAACCCCACTTTTTCAGTCCGATTGCGTAAATCTGATTTGTGAATACGTGCATATATCTGTATATCTGATTTTTGTGAATATTATATTTGTGTAACAACACCATAATAACAGTAGCAAAATCAATTCCATATCATCTGGGCTACTGTCCTCAGTACCACTTTCCCATAAACGATTCCCAAAGCACCATTTCAATCTCGCTGGGACTTTAACGACCCGGGGAAACACTATACTATCCACGGAGTATTGGAACGAGGCTGTCTTTGACTTTTTGACCTTGGTCAATAATATCTGACGGTTTAGACCCAATCAACGTCACTGTAGTTGGCCAGAACTTGGCCGGAGTTGGGTGGCTGCTGGGAGCCGGAGAGAGGAGAAGAGGGTGTGAGTTTTGAAACCCTAAAAATGAAGGGAATGGGTTATTATTTCCCCTTTTAAACTTGGCCTAAAATAATGGAAGGTTCAATTACAACTTGTAAGTTTTACAAAAGATGAGGGGCAGCTGTGAAACTTCTTCCACGAGGACCAAAACTGTAATTTAGATTATCTTTTGTAAAATGAGATTCGGGACTAGTTTCGACTAGTAAATGAAAGATTTATGACTCGGGATTTTCACCAATGTGCTCAGAATAAAATTTCCGATAGGAATGAATATAAATATGCATAGCTTCTGACGAATAATGCCAAACTCAAAATAATGTGTCGTTTCTCATAAATAGAACATGACGGGAAATTTGTGGGTTGTCATGCCTCAATTCCTAAACAGAATCGACTCCTCTCGATTCAATTCAAGTTACCCGTTAAGGTCTAAAAGAAATGAGCACATATGCTCGAGGATTCATCTTCACATTTCCTGCGTGAGTTTAGGATCTTTTAGCGAGTTTCGACGAATTTGTCGATAGGGATGCGACTTCACGAAAGTAGTCTGTTTCCACGGTTCAAGATTTCAATAGGTCATCAAGGTTTGAACATTATAAGATCTGAGTTTCTCCAAGAAGAATAACAATTGCCTCATTGGCAAGTCGTTCCTTCGTATTTCGTATGTGAAATGTCTGGAATGCTTCAAAAGGGACGATAGAGTGAGGGTTAAGCTTTTTACGCTTACTAAATGCTTCACGTATTTTCATGGTGAGTTTTTAAGCTTAACCTAGGCCTTATCGAAGAATTCAAGAGGTTTACGTTTTCAGGTTTTTAGTCATTCACGTGTAGATTGCATCTCCGTTTTGCCTTTGAACGATCTCCTCGGTAGTTTCATGAACAGCTTCATGGTCAGGAAGTTGGGTATCTCCATCTTAATTAATCTAACAAGTCGGCGGTCGGCACTTTGCGACCATAGAGGGTCTATTGTCGTGCTGTTGAAATATTGAAAAGGTAGGTAAGAGAGAATTTGACCAACAGGTGGTGTATTTATGTTACCTACAAAGTTTGCAAATTCTTCTTAAAACTCAATCTATTCATATATTTTGCATCAAATATTAAATAACACAAACATATATATTTAAGGACAAAGTTAACAAAGAAAGACTTTGAAAATCAAAAGCGGACAAATAAATTGGGACGGAGTGAGTAATCGATTTTATTAACTTACTCTAATATCAATATCGTCATTAACTTTTAATCCCTATAATAATCTATATATTGAATTAATATTTATCATATTACTTAAAACGCTTCGCATTCTAATTTTTGGTGAGTTGACTTTTTTGTTTGTTAAATAATCTTTTTTTTTAAGGTCAAATAAATGGATAAACAAATGATTGATTATGTCATCTATGTTTAGGTTACCTGGCATGGCATGTGTTTGGTTCAGTGATACGCGCTCAAATGATGTGAACTTAGTATCTTATTTAATATTATTAATCAATTATAACTAGAGTACATGAGACACTAAAGGTAAAGCCTAATAGGTATAGGCTCGTTGCACAATCGGACCGAGCTCACTAATACTTATTTATCGTCTAATACTCCTTCGTAATTTGAGTGGCAAAATTATGAAACCTCAAACAAGTGTTAAACTATAACTACTTAACATAACAAAAATAAATATAGTTATTTTGTTAAAGAATCAACACTTTGATCGAAACCAGTCACAGTGGATACCATAATTGGAAAAAATAGAGATTTTCACTAACGATTGCATGAAATTATAACAGCAAGCGATGGCCTGTGCCCGTCTGTGGGCTAAGGTCTATTTTGGTTTATTGCTTAACTGAAGCACCCCTGATCATTTCTTACCCATTTCCTAACCATAGCCTCATCTTAGTAATGAAAATTACTAAAACAAACTCTTATTATTTCTTTTTCTATTATTATTATTATTATTATTATTATTATTATTATTATTATTATTATTATTATTATTATTATTATTATTATTATTATTATTATTATTATTATTATTATTATTATTTATAAACAACACTTTATTAGATACTTATAGGATTTACAAGAAGTTAGTAGGAAGCCGAGATACTAACTGAGCTGCCACTCCTCTAGCTATAGTTGGATGGGAGTCTAGATACAAGTTGTGCTCCCACTTCTTTCTGAATATAAAAGCTTACTATATGAAAGATAAAAACACCTCTCATATCATCATCATCATCGTTAATTATTATTATTAAAATATAATAAATTTAAATAAAGTTGGATAGGAGTATAAATACAAGTTGTGCTCCCACTCTTTTCTGAATATAAATGCTTACTCTATGAAAGATAAAAAAAAACACCACTCTTAGAATTATTTGAGTAGCTAATGGGTAATTATTATTATTATTATTATTATTATTATTATTATATCCACGGTTTATATACTATACACTAAGGCTAGACACAATGGGACGCTGAATTTCGGTCGAACGCTACAACTTAGATTACTAGTTTAAGTTTTTAATAAATATCGTCATGTTTAAGTTTTATTAGTTTAAGTTTTTAATTTAGTATTGTAATATTTTTATTTTTAATAAAATTTAAATTTGTTGTTTAAAATGTTTGAAAAAAAACCAGTCACCATTATGGCGCTTGGGTCATGTCTGGTCGTCGAAGAAAGAAAGCTGACGTGACACCTGGTGACGTATCCTAATGTTACGATTCGTGAAAAGAGAATAAAGTATTATAGTTTGGAGATACTAATTAGTATTAATAACATGAGTAATAAATGGAGAAACTAAATAGAAACCGATATTAAATGAGAATTGGTCAAAATCACGTTCCTTACTTTCCTGACTCTTCGGGCCCATAACCTGTATCTAAGCCCAATCTGCGGTTGATTATATACGATGCAAAGAACCCTAAAATCTAAGAGAGACAACAAAAGAGAAGGCTGCAAGTGGCTGGTGTTACAATGCAAACCAAACAATTCGAGTGTAGACCTGGGGACTCAGGAATGGAGACAGAAAGGACCGTAGGGAGGCACGCCCTCTAAATCACACACTTGCATCAGTAGAGAGTAACGCCCATAATTGTGCCGTGTTTGAGTTAATAGTTGGTGATCCTCTTAGTGGTAAGTCTTGATTGATAGTCTCTAGTATAATCAATTAGTAAGCTCAGCTAGTAAATAAACTTCGATCAGATTACTAGTTGTATTAATGGTGGTCACAAAATTGATATGAAAGTGTTCAGCATGGTTAAAAAAATATATCATGTTATTCACAATGACATTGAATAAAATGTAGAAGCTTATGAACTGGTAAAAAAATGGTACTAATTACTTGATGCGAAGAAAGCAAGGGCTTCTAATTTGATTTTAAGGTTAATCAAGACAGCCCCTAACATATTTAATTCAGTCAATATGTAACATATAATTCACGTGTTTTCTAAAATGAATTTTGCCAGTAGGATACAAGACCCGTTTTAAAAATTGTATACCCTTTCTATTACTATTTTGCATATCAAATTCTTTTCATGTTTCATACATATTACTAATGTTGGAATATTGTACTATGCAGGGTTATGATGAAGACGTGATCCGATGAGCTTTATTCGTTTCCGCTAGTAATAAATCATCTTAGTGATTTATATCGAGTTCTTGTTATGATTTTGTCATTCTAAAGACCATGGTTTATAAGGATGTTGGGAATTGTATTTTACTTTTTGGTATTCAAGAGACCATGTTTACTTGATTTCATGGATGATTAATAAAAATTGAGTTCAATTTAGTTTTTGCTTCGATGGAGTTATATTTGTGTAACTGAAAATGGTGCTAATCTACATTAGCAATGATTAAGCAAACCGTGCTAAATAATTAATTGACGAATGCAAAACCGTGCCAAATGATTTTTATAATAAACGCAAAAGCGTGCCAAATGTTTTTTTGGGATAAGGCGGGTAACGATGTGACAAATACGTTTGTCACGGTAGATAATACCGTCCTAGTTAATTTTGACATGATAAATAAAAACTGTACCAAATACGTGTTTGGCACGACATAAAAAAGTGTGACGAATGCCCATTTTGGAACGGAATATTGTCAGTCGTGCCAAATACCTCACTCATGGCACCCCAAAGATAAACCGTCTCATGAACCGTGCCAAATACTATTTAGCACGGTTTTAACCCGACTCAAATGTATTTGGCACCCTCATATTTAGGACAGAGCCAAAACTGTGCCAAAGTCGTGCCAAATAGCATTTGGCACGGCATTTTGAATATTTGGCACAATTTTCCACCCTCCTAAATTCCAGTTTTTCTTGTAGTGTAAGTTATATATATTTTATCATTAGCCCAAATCTCCTTTCATAAAATTCTTTTGGCTTTTGAGCAAGTATTTCCAAGTTGTTATTAATTATTTTTTTTTTCATTTCCTGATAATTTGTTATTGCAGTTGTAGATTCAACGTGAATACAACTCAAAAGAGTGATGAGACTCATGCTTGAGAACAACACAAAGAGGAAACTATTTTTGTAGATTGACAACTTGAGATATAGCTCCTACCCTTGTTATGTAGAAACTATAACATATACATTAAATGTAATTGATGATGCATTGTATTGCTTGTAGGATTTACAATTGTTAACTATATGTATATTTCATGATAGTAAATGTACATTTTATAGATTGTATTAGGATCCGATCTTTAATTAAATGCAAGTTTCATTTTAATTTCATTTTGATATTATTTTTTGT
Organism: Artemisia argyi; assembly: GCA_030686995.1. Lineage (NCBI taxonomy): Eukaryota > Viridiplantae > Streptophyta > Magnoliopsida > Asterales > Asteraceae > Artemisia > Artemisia argyi. Next base: position 172,566,850 of record CM060697.1, read on the forward strand.
GATTCATATATACGCCTACAAAAATAACTAATTTTGTTATTTTCTACGAGATTTTTCCATAGTAAAGTGTATGCAAGTAGCTACCACTTACCAATATATTCGATTAATTTATGTTTCATGTTATCGTAGAATTCGACGACATAAAGACGGATCACCACTTACCCATATGATATATGACGGGTAACCAAATCCAAACGTAGCCGAGAATCAAATCAAAACGTAGTCAAAGTCGAATCAAGATGTAACCAAGAATCAATTCAGAACGTAGCCAAGGTCGAATCCAGAAGTAGCCAAAGATCAAATTCAAATATAGCCAAAATCGAATCGAGAAATTGCCACAAGTCATATTAAGACTTAGTTGGAAATCAAAAATAGCTATGAGTCAATTCAAGACGTGACCAGAAATCAAATCAAAACGAAGTCAAAGATCAATAAAGTCAAAGAGCAATGCAATGAATAACGACTAAAAGCGGATGTTTTACGACTCTAAAAAGAAGTGTCATATTATGATGTATTATAAAAAAAACCATTATGAATAAGCATTCTATAAAGGTTAACGTTATAAGACCCTATTGTCAAGGGTCCTATTAACTTTTGTTATAATAAAAAACGTTTGCGAATAAGCGTTCCATAAAACTGATGTTTTATGACTCAAATATCAAGTGTCCTGTAATGGTGTATCAATCTATGGGACCCAAGTGTCAAGTGTCATATTAAGTTATGTTTTAATAATATGTTTGCGAATAAGCGTTCTAAATAATCAATGTTTTATGACTTATGTATCAAGTGTCCTATTATGGTGTATTGTAATAAAATCATAATGAATATGCGTCCTTTAAGGGTCCTATTAAGTTTTGTTATAATAAAACTTTTGCGAATAAACGTTCTAAAATACTGATATTTTATGACTCAAAAATAAAAAGTCCTATTATGGTGTATGATAATAAAGCCATTATGCATAAGCGTCCTATAAAGGTTAACATTATAATAACCACGTCTTAAGGGTCCTATTAAGTTTTGTTATTAAGTTTTGTTATAATTAAACTTTTGCGAATGTCCTATTATGGTGTACGATAATAAAACCATTGTGCATAAGTGTCCTATAAAGGTTAACGTTATAATACCCACTTGTCAAAGGTCCTATTAAATTTTGTTATAATAACACTTTTGTGAATAAGCGTTTTAACTAACTGATGTCTTATGACTCAAAACTCAAGAGTCCTATTATGGTGTATTATAATAAAACCATAATGAATAAACGTCTTATAAAGGTTAAAGTTATAAGACCCAAGTGTCAAGGGTCTTATTAGGTTATGTTATAATAGGACATCTAGTGATCAAGTGTCGTATTACACTATCACATAATGGGACGCCAACAACTAAATGTCTTATAAAGTAATTTATTAGGATCCATATTTTAAGTGTCCTATTAAGTTATATGATAATATGACCCCAAATAATCAACCATCCTATTATATAACTTTTTAGGACACCGCCTAAATAGCAAATATTTAAAAAGGACCCCAAACGCTCATATGTCCTATTTAACTGTTTTTTAGGACTCTATTATCATACCGTCCCACACAAAGGGTCCTAAAAAGCCACTTTTGTTGTAGTGAAAATTACATTACTCCCACTAGCTTTGTGATATACACATGGCTCATCAAGATTTTGAGTGAATCCATACTTCTTAATTTCACTATCAAATCTCTTATTCCATTGTCGTGATGCTTGCTTCAATCCATAAATGGATCTTTTAAGCTTGCATACACGATTTGGGAATTCTGGATTCACAAACCCCTCAGGCTGCGCCATATAGATGTCTTCATCTAGACGACCATTTAAGAAGGCGGTTTTGACATCCATTTGCCAAATCTTATAGTCATAATAAGCGGCTATTGCTATAAGAATCCTAATTGCCCTTATGTCAGCTACAGGAGAAAAGGTCTCCTCATAGTCAACACCAAATGTTTGAGTATAACCTTTAGCTACCAAACGGGCCTTATAGGTGTGTACAATGCCATCCATATCAGTCTTTTTCTTGTAGAGCCATTTACTCCCAACTAACTTGGCACCCGGAGGTAGGTCTACTTCTTCCCAAACTTCATTGTCTTTCATGTATTGCATTTCCCCATTCATAGCTCCCTGCCATTTTTCCTTTTCAGGACTATTCATAGCAGCTTTATAACTTGTAGGTTCATCAAGATCTCCTATCAAGTTGTCATCACACTCCATGTTAAGACATAGACGTGTAGGAGCCTTCACAGATCTAGATGACCTAGGAACGGGAACCACTTCAACTTCAGGTGGAGGACCTAAACTTTCAGGTTCCACAGGAAGTTGGCTAGTGTTCTCAGAAGGTGCTACATCTTCATGATCGTCTTCCAGATCATATACTCTCCCACTGAATTCTTGAGATATGAGCTCCTTTTCTAAGAAGTCTCCATACCTTGCAACAAAAACTTTGTTTTCAGTTGGGTAATAAAAGTAGTAACCCATAGTTTCCTTAGGGTATCCTACGAAGATGCACTTCACAGATCTTTTTTGGAGTTTGTCTGCTGAGTCACGTTTAACATACGCCTCACAACCCCAGACCTTAAGATAAGACAAGTTAGGAGCTTTTCCAGTCCATAACTCATATGGAGTCTTATCAACCTTCTTTGTTGGAACCATATTAAGAATGCGAACCGCAGATTATAAGGCATAATCCCAAAATGAGTAAGGAAGAGTTGTTAGATTAAACATAGATCGTATCATGTCTTGCAATGTACGATTCCTTCTCTCAGATACACCATTTTGTTGTGGAGTATATGGAGAAGTAAGGTGCTGGACAATTCCCTCCTTTGCTAAGTAATCTATAAACTCTTGACTCAGGTATTCACCACCTCTATCGGATCGAAGAGCTTTAATCTTCTTTCCAAGTTGCAACTCTACTTCTGCTTTAAACACTTTGAATGTTTCAAACACCTCATGTTTATGTCTAAGTAAATAAACATAACCATAACGGCTGTAATCATCCATAAATGTTAAGAAGTAGCTAGCACCTCTCCTTGACACATGTCTAAGTGGTCCACACACGTCTGTGTGAATAAGACCAAGTAGATCATTAGCCCTTTCAATCCTAATTTTAAAGGGTTTCTTTGTCATCTTCCCAGCAATGCAAGATTCGCACTTATCAAATGATTCATCATTGATCTTTTCTAAAAGCCCATCATGTTGCAGCTTTTTCATGCGATCCTTGCCAATGTGAGCAAGTTGACAATGCCAAAGATAAGAGGAATCCAGACCTTTCTTGATTCTCTTACTATTGATGCTATACATTGAATTATTTTTAACAAAATCATTATCATTATCATTCATATCAATTTCAAATACAACATTCACAGCAATAGCATTAAAATAAAAAAACACCATTTAAAGAAACTGAAATTCCATTGCTAGAAATAGTATGATGAAAACCAAGGTTCAACAAACATGAAAATGAAATTACACCTCTAACAATTGACGGTGCATAATGACAATTATTTAAAGATAGTACTAAACCCGAAGGCAACACTAAATCATAAACTCCTATAGCTTCAACTCCTGCATGCGCTCCGTTACCAACGTGCAAGAATTGTTGTCCATAGGCCAACTTTCTCTCAACTCTAAACCCCTGCAAGGTATTGCAAATATGAATGCCACATCCCGTATCATATACCCATGAATTCAATTTAGGAGTAAGAGTGAATAATTCAATCATAAAGAACGCACTTGATGAACTGGGGTTACCAGTCTCATTCCCCTGCTTCTTGAGTCGCAAGTCACGAATGTAGAGAGGGCAATTGCGCTTCCAATGGCCTTTTCATGACAATGGTGACATGCCTAATCCTTCTTGTTTGGCGGATTCACCTTGTTCTGCTTAGGCTGATGTTGCTTCATCTTGGGTTGAGGTTGATAGGCCATGACCTGCTTACCTTTGTTACCTTTCCTTTTGCCTTTGTTCACATGCGATTTCTTTGGGATTCTCCCCCTTGAATTGCCAACACTTGCGGGGTAGGAGCCTTGACCTTGGCTGGTAGACTTTTATCATAATCAACAAGCAATGCGAGTAATTCTGAGACTGTCTTCCCCGAGCAGTGCATGTTGAAATTCTGCACAAAACCAGCAAAGTCCTTGTTAAGGGCCCTGTTGATCAAGTGCACTTGCACATTCTCGGGGTAACCAAATCCAATTCTGTGAAGCTGATCAAAAGATTCCTTCATCTCAGTCACATAATCTTCAACTGGTTTACCATCACCATGTTTGCAGTTATGTAGCTTGTCAAGTTCATCATACAATTCAACTGCAAGTGGTTTCTCATAAGACTGCTTAAGTAACTCAAGTATATCTTTAGGGAAAAAGTACTCAAACTTCTTTTGTAACTGAGCACTCATGCTAGTGAGCATTAAACAAGCAACCTCATTAAACTTAGTATGCTTCTCCCTCCACTAAGCCTTAACTGCTTCTTCTGCATCAGCAGCAGGCTCAGCTGGACATTCTTCGGACAAGAAATTGAGCTTACCGGTCTCCCTCAAGACAATTCTAAGCGAACGGTGCCAATCATTGAAATTCTTTCCAGTCAATTTTTCTCTCTCAAGATGGCTATTGAAAGCAGAAATCACTGATGGGTTATCGGGTTGAGCCATATCTACAGATAAAAGTTCAAACATTAGTATTTTCGATAATAAATATCTTCAAGAAAATAAAATACCCATAGCTATATTCATATAACCACCAAAATTTTCTTGAAAACCTAGGATCCAACTTTACATAGTTCCACCACATTAGTTGATCTGCTAGTGGTGAAAGTACAAAAGATGGTAATCTGTCGAACAATAATTGGCAAACAAGATTTCCAATTCCTAGATCATTATAGGATTTACTTCAAATTGATTCATCAATTTGCCTTGTAAGCATGTTTCATCCCATCTCATGCATTAAGTTCTAGGTCTCACGTACAACTTAATTAAGTCGTCTACCTTAGAAGCTGTAAAATTACAATTATGGTCTCACGCGTTAAAAGAATTTTACCTTGTTATAGTAATTTAGCCTAGGTCTCACGTTTACTAAATTAAAATTCCAAGTGTTCCTTATAGATAGATGGCATGTAACTTAAATTATAAGGGTATTCAATTTTGATATGTGAATCAAAATATGTATAAAGATGCATGCACTCATCTTTATAGCATAATTTTTCAAAACCTTTTTATTACCAATTCGTGAAATTAATACACAAAGTTTTACTTGAGGTTTAATAAACCCTAAGATGACTTTCTACAATTATGATTTTAAAAATAATTCGTTTAAGGTATATTCAAGATTGTGATAACCAAGGCAGACTCTAAGGCTCTTTTCTAAGCCTTCAAATCACGGTTATAAATATTGTCTTAAAGGATTTAATTTTAAAAGCATATTTGTACAAAACATCAATCAAGCAAAAGTTTATGGATTCAATCTCAAAATTATGTAATAAAGTATGAATCTTGCTAGTCTCGCCTTGGAGCGAATTACCGTGCGAAGCGAACCGTTGTTGGCATCTAAGACTTCGCAAGATTCAATCTTTATCACTTAGGGTTTCACCATTATTAGTCCATATTATTTTCTTTTATGAAAATCACCCTTTTTATTGCTTACAACTAGTCCAACAATAAAGAAACAATAAAAAGACAAGTAATTTAAAGAAAAATAAACAACTAATAATAACGTGAAACAATTAGCCACATGCAAACCTTGTTAAAAAGATCCTAATAAAATCAATTCTAGGTATAATAACGCATGCAATCAACTAAGGCCTTCTCCTCTTGATGGAGGAGAGCCACATACATTGACGAATCAATTGCGTAGGCCAAAGTCAATAAACACACCATATAGCATATAATTGATTTTAATATATATAAATTGGAGTCTTCCCCAATTTTAGATCTATATAAAACATGTGAAAAAAAAACAAACAAGATCCATGACTAACATGCATGTTTCGTCATGGATTAAACCTAACAATTAGCACATAGGTCACAAGTACGTTCACATAACCGGTTAAAAACCTAGGGTTTCTAGTGATAACAATTTAATCAAGTAAACCACAAACGCTAATTAGGGTTTCATGTGGAAATCGACCCCCCCCCCCCAAAATTAGGGTTAGGGTTTAAAATTTTTTAAAAAAATTTAAAGAAAAACCCTAGAAAAACATGTATCTAAAACAATTAAAGATCCGATTTTTATTACGTTTTAGTAATCAATTACATGTTATACATGGCTCGTGATGCCACTGTTAGAGTTAGACAATCAAAGTACACATAATATGCGGAAGCTAGGATCAAGTATAACACGTATAAAAGATTAACTAAAACATAAATAGTAACGTACCCGATGCACTTCAATAAATCTTGAATCTTGTGTAAACTAGATCAATGATAAACCCCTTACCGTTTTTGTTTATCGATCTCTTGATAATTACTATAGTGAGTAATTACCTCGTTCTTGTACACACAAACTAATACCGAATTAAAGTAATTGCAAGATTAAATACAAGATTAATTTTTGTTATAAAAATTTCGATCCAAACCCTTAGGGTTTAGGTTCGATCGGCCAAGGAAGAAACAAGGGAAGAAAACCAAACTTAGGGTATTGTGTGTGCACAAAAGGTGAGAAACAAAAGACCCTTTAGTTTGTATATATACTAGATGATTTCTTGGAGACCAAGCCAAAGCATGGATCGACCCTATTGGGTTGGGTCGACCGGCCATACACCCTCAAAGGGTGTCCCGGATCCTTCTTGTCTTCCAAATTACATTCTAGTCCCTTTCCTTATTATTTAACGATAGTTAGTCCATACGTTTAATCACTAACGATCATTAGTCCTTATACTTGTGTTATTAATAAATATACATAACAATTAATATTTATTAATCTTTAATTCTCGTTTGTAATGTGTGCAATCCCGAGGTCTCGGGTTCGATACTAGTCATTTACTTATTAATATTTATACGTAACTTTTAACATGATGCACGAGCGAAATGTGTTCCATATATTATTGATTCATTGATAATGATATTAAAGTAAAGGAATGACAATTACATACCTTTTGCTTTCATTTAATCTTTTACAGTAAAAATACATATCATCCGATGAAAAAATACATAAGAGATTTTACAATTGAGTAACAAAATCACCATCTAAGTGCGTGTAAGGTGGAATTGAACCCCTAACCTTTTATTTAGAAAGATATCATCAATCAATACGATAACTCGCACTCTCACAGATTAAGTTGATTCGATTCTTACCGCCTGAAGCAACTTTAGCAAACTCCAAGTCGTCATTGCTGGAAAATAGTATCAAGTCATTGTCTTCATCCCAGTATTTAAGACGAATCATTTGACTCTTCAACTTGAACCTTTTTGCCACTTTGCTTTTCAGCTTCCACAGTCCAGATGAAATAGAAAACCAGAACCCTTTACTATTTTCTCCATAAGTTGCCTTCACATACACCATATTCTTTGAGCCTCTTTTACATTTTCTGCCCAGCTTCAATGGGCTGCTGGTTTCTCCACTTTCAGTAAAAGCGGTACTCACGCTGGTGGATGAGCATTCGTCTGGGACTTCGACAAAGTCAGTTCTAGCAATATCTGGTACATCACTAAAGGTATCAGGTTCTATGTTCACAGAAAGATCCATAGGTGGTCCAACAACTTCTATGAATGATTTGTCACCTAGTTCAAATCGAGAAGCAACCTCAAAATATCGCTTCAAATTTTGGACCAAGATCAATACGTGTTTGATATTTTTGATGTGGGACGGGAGAAAAAACTCTAACACATACTCATTGTTGCTTTCGACACTATGCAAATGGATTGCAAAGGAGCTGGTTAACCGGAGCATGCGTGCAAAGTGGACCAAAGGGTACTCTTCTTCACTGAGCTTGGTTACATCTTCACAAAAACATGAACCGTGCGATACCAATGCCCTGCCAACCAAGCCACAAAACTTGTCCAAGTGTTGTTTTTTACATTCTTCCCGAAAAGGCCACAAAGCCAAGTCTTGAACATGAAATGGTAAACCACATGTTGACATGCAGACTTTTCCAAGGCATCTACTATCAAAACTATTACAGCTCATTTTTAGAACTTGTTCATGGGAAGCAATAGTGCTAAGTGAGGACACAGCCCATGTTTGAGCAAGAGGTAATCGATAATAGTCACATACAATGCTTAGAACACTGAAGATTTTTTCCAACTCATTGTGCCTGCCTTCATTGATGACCTGTATATAAAAGACATCATCCACATAAGAGTTTGTAGCAAAACATGATTCAGACAAGTTTCCCAAAAAAACTAGTAGTCCAATTCCAAATTACAAAAAAGAAGGGTATAACTTACATCTGAAACCGGGCCTTCAGATACTCGTCGGCATGTCAGATTTTGTGTCTGAAAGTTGACAATATTTTGAAAATTATTAGATACAAAACATACTTCATTGTATGTGGATATATTGATCTTCTTACTCCTTTAGCCAATTAAAAAATGGATATACCTTCAATGCCCTCTGAAATTGTTGAACCTCGTAAGCAAAACTCGGATGTTTTGACGATGTCAATAGTTCAATCACGCCAACACGTGACCCTGTAGTCAAATCGAACACTGGTAAAGCCAAATATCCATTGAGATTGCATCGAGTCGCACACTCTTGTTGTGGAAAATCTTTTGGCAAGTAATTAGTTACATTTGAAGTCCATTCCGGCAATCCTAGCCTGAATACTCGTGCAGGAGGACCAAGGTCTTCTTCGTCATGATCTTTATCCGCAACATAACACTTGCTTTCAGAGTCCCGCCTATACGAATAAAGTCCTTCGTTAACTACTCCAAGACCAAAAGGTTGATCTATAGTTGTAAGTAACCGGTGCTTCCCAACTACACGAGGTGCCCAAAATTGGACAAGAACTTGTTGCTCGCGGAATACTAGCATCTTTAGGACAGTTTTCATCTTATCATGGATTATATTGCCAGCACTCAGCTCAAAACCTACAGTTTAGACGAATGGTGAACCGTATAAGATACATGCACAAAAATGTCAATTGGTGTATTGAACGAGGAAACAAATGAAGGTAAAGTTAACAAGAAAACATATACCATCTTGAGACGGATCATAAAGCTCATCAGATTTTCTAGAAACCCAAAGTGGCGTTAGGTATCTCTCCTCCCCGGAAAATGCAAGTGTCGGCCTTTCCATATATGTATTGTTCGATATCATATCGGAACCAAAACCGGAGGATTCGCCTCCACCCGAAGAATTAGCAGACTTGAGGTGTGCAAACAAGTCCATAGAAAATAGGCAGATTTGTGACTTGTATAAGCTTATTTTCAATAAAGTTATATTTATAGAGAATAGACGATGGGACCTTCCACAATTGATACTTTATTACAAAATCGGTTCAAAGTGATTTATAGAGAACAGACAGATTTGTGACTTGTATAAGCTTCTTTCAATAAAGTTGCATTTATAGAGAATAGGCAGATGTGTGACTTGTATAAGCTTATTTCAACAAAGTTGCATTTATAGAGAATAGGCAGATCGATGTGTGACTTGTATAAGCTTATTTCAACAAAGTTATATTTAACTATTGATAGAGAATAGACCATGGGACCAACCTATTTCATTAAAGTTGTATTTATATAGAATAGGCTGATGTGTGACTTGTATAAGCTTATTTCAACAAAGTTGTAATTATAGAGAATAGACCATGGGACCAACCACCATTGATGTCACCTGCGGGAAATTACTTTTAGAAAACCGGTTCAAAGTGATTGCTACCTATAATATTTAAACCTGGCGACATATTTTGTCGACCTACTTGGAGTTTAAAAGTATTCATTTTTTGACTTTGCTCAAACTTTCGACACTTGGTTAACCTCTTCTAAGTTATATAATGTTTACCAATATAAGGTGTCATGTCATTTACTTAATGTTGAAATCGAAATATATATCAGAAAATTGCAATCATATTTTCTCGTCTTGGAATATGCAAAATATCTTTCAAAGTTGAATTACTTTTTACAAGTTAACTAACGGTGGTGTCAATTTTTTGACACGACATGATAAACAACACGAATCCTACACGAATTTAAATAGGTTTGCGTTGAAATAAACACGTTTGAGTGAAAAACAGATCAACTCGTTTAACCTGTTTAATAATTAGGCCATGTTTGGGTTGAGTAAGTACTATTAAACAGCACAATCCGTGAACTTATTTAAGTACACAAGCCTCAAAAAATAAAATATGTAACTCAGATTTCATATTAAATTTGGATTAGATGTATTTTATTATGTATATACTATATACTATGAGTAAAATACGATTATAACTCACATATAATTCAAATTGTCCTATATAGTTATTTGTATGTTATTATAATATATTTTTTTAAAATTCTTATATCAGTTTCGCATTTAAGCAAGCTAAATCGACAAACCATCAATATTATTCACTGCTTGACATATTTATGTAAACATGTTAAATTGGTCACAAACGAATTAAACATGTTATGCAAGTCTGGGTTAAAGTTGAGTTTTTTGACACAATTAATAAATAGATTATGTTTGAGGTTATAAAATCCGCCAACCAGCTAACCCGAATAAGACTCGATTACAACCCTTAAAATTAACTAAAGATTGATATATAAAGTTCAAACCTAACTAAACTTTTATAAATGAGATACTAGTCGTATAATATATAAATACTAGACGATTACTCATGCATAAAAACGAAATTTTATAACGAAAGATAATTATTGTGATATTTTGGTACAATATACTAACCTCACCATTAACATTTTCCTAATCATTCATTTCCATTTTTATAAAATTAACTATAAATTAAGACAAGAGCAAAAAGAAGTGTATGACATTTCTATATTATTAGAGAGTAGTATAATTATTTAAAAACTATTACTACCTCTGTCCTAAAGAGAGAGTCTACAAATAAAAAATGTAAAAATTATGATATGTGTAATTAATGCTAGTTTTAATTGATAAAAAAATCACTTTTACTCTCATGGTTAATATAGAATTAAAAAATGGGTAATTAATGCAAATTTAATTAGATGGGTAAAGTAGAAAAATCAGTTATAATTACTATTTATATATAAAAACTAGACACTTATTTTGGAACAAATATAAATAGTAAGATGAAATGTTTTTTGGGATGAAGAGGGTATTAATTAAGTTTGTGCTAATTTGTGATTTGTAATAAAGGGTATAATAAAGGAAAAACATTATTAAAAAATAGAAAGTTGACACTTGCAAATCATACACACCTTGTAGAAGTTTTATCTGATAAGTTTTGATTATTTTGACTTCACCAACTAGAGAAGAGGGTGTAGAAGTATGATAAAGTCGGCATAACAATTATTTTATAGATAGGCAAAGAATTGCAGTTTTTGCGCTCGCGCATGTGCAATGTGAGCCTCGCATTGCTGTTTCCTCTTATATATTGCTTTGTCTCTTCTTATTTTATGTGCTTTGAATACGACGTACTAGTTAAAATAGAGCAGGTTTGAATTTTATTGACATTTTTGGACATGACTAATCAGCATATTTTTAATATACTATATCAATTATCATGTTTGTTCAATTTGAATTTTATAATGTTGAAGTAGATGCATTTTATAATATAGCTAGGTAGTTGTTGTAGATCAGCCTGATTTATTTAAATTAAAACGAGTGATGCACAATCGAAATGGGTTGACAATGATTTACTAAAATAGATTCACGTCACGTTATATATGTATGCATGTCTGAAAGAGTGACCGATATACGTGAGTGGGTTGTGATGTGGGCAACGTATGTGGCTTTTGTGAGTAAAGAGGGAGTAAGTGTATGGCTCTTGGGTTAGAGAAGAGATAGTGCTAAGAAAGGAGAGAAAATCATCTTTCATTTTAGTCCAAAGCATGTCGCATTGGTGAATAAGCTGCACTCATTAACCGATCATTTCTTTTTACTAAAGTAATCGTGCATAAACAAAAAAAAAAAGTTGTAAAAGAAAAAGCCCCTGTGTCATTCCAACTCAAATCCCAAATACTTCATTTTTGATTAAACCTTTGAGCATAGCCTGTTGATTAGCTTCTTAATTGTATTTTGGATAAATCATGAAAACTTCACTATGAAGAAAATGATAAAATACACACACTTCACACACAATGACACGTGTGGAATGAGATGGATAAACTCCCTGGTGACCTGGTCTCGAGGTTTAGATGGTTTAACTCGAGAGTCGTATTTCAAAGTATTTCAAGTGTGATGATGGGTCATATGCCTCCACTTTGACACATGTGGTCGTTATGGTTAATTCGCATTATAAAACAAGTCATATATTGTTAACTTCATTAAAGTTGGGCTTATTATTTACTTATCTAAAACAAAAAGTATATTGTATGGATTTTTCTTACATTTTTTTGGGTGTCATACATTTTTCAACTCACTTTTGAATTTGCTAATATTCTAACCGTGCCGATCAAGAATATTAAACACGGTAAATTATGTTTATTTTCCTTCATTGTTTTTCTCCTTTTAGCCTTCTTCTCAATGTGTACCTTTGGTCTTTTTTGTGGTTAATGAAATGCTTTGCTCATAAATTTAAAAAAAAAAAAAAAAAAGAAAAAAAAAAGAAAAAAAAAAAAAAAAAATTATGTTTATTTTCTATAACAAAATATTTAAAAATATGAACATCAACTTAGTTGGGCCAAAACTTTAACAAAAGAAATTTTGCGTACCTTGTTGTTATAAAAAAGATTTTGCCAAGAACAATCAACTTGGCCAAGAACAATCAACTTTTAAAGCACAGTCAACTTAGCCAAGAACAATCAATTTTGCGTACTCGTTATGGTTAACAATCAACTTTTTATATTTTGAGTAAAATATTAAATTTCCAAACACAATCACAAAAGTCGGTATTTATTTCTTTTTTTCGCAAACACATTTGAAATGCACTTTTTCCATTCGTTTCCAAGCGAAAAATATCAAAGCTGATTTAAGTTATGTCTCAATATCAACATTATCTTTAAACAAAAGAGACACAACTAATTGTTAAACACATTTCTTAGAGCTGTTGTTACCAATTCTGGTTACAAAATATAAAGTATTAGCCATATGAATGGACACGTCAAGGGAAGGGAACTCGCCAACAGGTCCAATACTTGAGGCTCAAATAAGTGAATAAAACATTAAAACAACATGTGATTGGTAGATATGGCCATATATGGATGGGTACTGAGAATGAATAAAGTCATTGTTCAACTTGTATAGCCGGCCGGCTTCTTTAACGAACAGGGCCCACTATTGCTGAATGCTGATTGGTAGCAAGTTACTATCATCTATTTCATCTGTTTTGGATTTGTGGATATGTTTTTCTAGATGCAATTTGAAAATTAGAAAATAATTCCTTGAGAGGGGTAGTCATCCTATGTTTAATCTTGATTTAGTAAATGTTTATGTTTATTTAAAAGGATATGTTATAATGACCCCTCTTAAAACATTTGTATCCCCGTTGATTTTTTTTTTTTTTTTTTTTTTTTTTTTTTTCATTTTTTTTTAATAATTTTCTTTTTATTACAAACTACAAAACTGAAAGTACGTAACAAAAAATATAAAGTTTAACACGTCATTAGAATTAAACTGACAAAAAATATATAACAGAAACTGATAAAAAACTGTATTTGCCGTTAACAAAGAAGTCCGAAGAGAATATTTTGCACTTTTAGATACTTTTTGGTGAAGCTGGGAGTACCAAATAGTATTTACCCTTATTTAAATACCAACTATCAGAAGAAAAAAATAAATAAATAAATAAAAATAAATAAAAAATAAAATAAGACAGAGTTTCATCATTTTTTATGAGCTATGAACCTATAAACCGTAGAACATCGAACAAAATGATAATTCGAAGTTCCAAGTCACAAATCCAGAAATCCTCATAAAGAAAATAACGTAATAAGGAAATAAAAACATTATTATGGCTGTGAGCGTAAAGAATGTAATGAATGGAGAAGTGGATTTCCATTTAAACTTTGTGGTGTCGGTCATTGCGGATCAATGAATGATGAATACGGGCTACCCTCACTTAATCAATGTGATAGGCCACTTAAGTAAAAACCGCCTGATCAAATAACGGTAAAAGTATCATTACACACACACCCCAAATTGATGCTATTAATATCTTAGGGTACGGTAACATGTTAACACTTATTTTTGAATGTCACATCACTTTTTTGATATCCACATTTTAAAAAATTACAATTTACAAATTAACCTAACTAATATTTCATTCATTAAATTAATATACAAATAACATTTTTATTATAATAATAATAAAAAAAGGTTACAAAAATAAAATAACAAAAAGAGGGGCCTATTATTATTGATTGGAGAGTTGGTGATGTTAATGTGGACAAGAGTGCCCATTACACGTCCGTGCGTAATATGGATGCTTCTACTTCTCTAAAAGTGACGAACTCATCTATTGCTAATGTTGTTAATGCTACTCGTAATGTCCAAATTGCGAACTTTAAAGCATTGGTCAACGAGGATCGTATGGATAATCATGATACGATGCTTCCTCTGGCTGTTATGAAAAAGGTTTTAAGTCGGTATGATAACACGCTTGTTGGTTACATTCTTGGTAAGACCATTGCTTTCCCTTTAGTTCAAAATTATGTCACTAATACATGAAGAAAATTTTGCTTGCAAAATCTAATGAAAAATGGTGATGGTGTGTATCTTTTTAAGTTTGCTACCAAAGAGGGTGTGGATCGTGTCTTGGAACGAGGCTCATGGTTAATTCGTAACACGCCTATTATTCTTAACAAATGGACTCATACTTTATCCCTTAATAGGAACGAGGTAAACAAGGTACCGGTTTAGATCAAATGCGTAATGTTTCGTTGTTTGCTTATTCAGAGGATGGTTTGAGCTTGATTGCTACGCAAGTAGGGAAACCTATTATGTTGGATGCTTTTACAAGTTCTATGTGTGTTGATTCATAGGGACGTATTAGTTTTGCCCGTGCTTTAGTTGAATTAAGCGCAAATTTATAACTAAAAAGCCAAGTTGTAATGGCAATTCTAAATGAAGAAGGTAATAGTTTTACTACTGAAATTATTAATATCGAATATGAATGGAGACCTCCTCATTGTGGTGAATGTAAAACTTTTGGACATGCTTTGATTGAATGCCCAAATCATGTTAAGGAGGCTGTTCGTAGTAATACTAATGTGGCTGCAATGGCTTCTGAAACTTCTGCTACTTTGAAAAAGACGGATGATGGTTTCATTGAGGTAATGAATCGTGAGAGTAAGGTAAAGAATGTGGCTACTCCTTCTCGGCCTATTGAATGTCATAGTTTTTGTGTGTAGTGAAGAACAAACACAATACCAAAACGCAACTTGCATTTTATTATGCAAGTCCTTGTATGCCAAAATGAATATCCGTTAGGCGTTTCAAAAAAATCAATAAATTACTTCTTGGTACCTTTCGTTTATAATTTTTTTTCTTGAAACGTAATTATCATATGAAATTCAAGACAGACACGACCGAAAAGAAAAAGAAAAGTCAAGATGTTCCAAAAAAGTAGGGGTTAGTTACACATATAGGTAATGAACTTTGAAAAATTTCCTATGTTATGTAATTGACTCTCGAAAATACTATGTTAGGTAACAAAAAGTTATACTTTGTTCAATGTTAGGTAATTATGCCATGTGTCGCAATTGGTAACCGGTTGTAGCCGGTTACCTTTGTTTGACCCTGTGATAAAGTACAAAAAACATCATTGGATTGCATTTTTGTCAACCTTGTCTCTTGATCAGCCAGTTTTTCAAGTCCTTCATGTAACTGACACATAACACCCGTAAATCTCTTCATCTTTTTTACTCGTTTCTCCATTTTCTTCAGCCTATATTCTCATCTACACCATTTGACATCAATCTCAAAAGGATTATTAAAAACATGATCAAGATTATGATATACGGGTCCATGCATTTTTTCCCCAGCCTAGCTACTGATAGCCACACCTGTCTATCAGTTAGAGAATGCCACAAATTGGCTACTTTACACATCATTCTAGTGGCTTCGAATGATATGATCCCACTCACAGGATCTTCGGGCTCTAAACCTTTATTTTTATGAGGAGTCCTCAACATAGTAGTTAACCATAATGACTCTTTCATCATGTTGATCAGTTCTTTCTTGATATAATATAGTCTACGTATATGAACTATGCTCTTTAAACCTGTTAAAAACATCATCTTCATCCACAGTTTAATTAAAAACATCATCTTCATCTTCAACCCACCCCCACCATTCTCACCACCATCAAACACATCCTTAAACCCAACCAAAATCCTAAACTCAAAAACAGGACTCCACTTCTTAACCAACCAAAAAGTTTACTTGAAGGCAAGGTGTTTGATAAAATGCCTCATAGAATCTTTGTCAAAAACTTGCAAACTAAATAGGATTTCCTCATTACTATACAATTCCCTAAACAACTCGGAATTCGTTAAGCCCGAAACGAAAGTTTTCGGGGTTTTGGTTATTGCGTTGTGTGAGTTCAGGTTTGTGGACGAAAGTTTTCATGGGGCTCGAAATATGTGATTGTGAAAATAATTCATTGATTTGGGATTAGTTTTGATTTTTAAAAGAATTAATTGAGTGGGTTATGACCATTAGAAATTAGGGTTTAGGAATAAAGAGGAGAATAAATGGGGAAAGGGGAGATATAACTATTTATATGACGTCACATGTGGGCCCATAAGCTTAGCCGGTAATATTACCAAACTTTACAGGTTGCACAAAGTTTGGTTGCCTAACTTAGTATTTTCGAGAGTCAATTACCTAACATATGAAATTTTTCAAAGTTCATTACCTATATGTGTAAATAACCCAAAAAGTAACACTATATTATTTGGGAAATATTCCAAAAAGATAAACGTAACATATGTTAAGATTGAGAGAATGTGTTAAAAGTAGTACATAAAAGAAAAACCTTAATGAAAGTAACGTGATGATCGTATAATAAGAACCATTGTTGTGCAAGAAAAATAAGGTTTGTTGGATGGAAGGTTAGCAAAATGTTATGTAAAAGTAAATTTTTTAATATATGGTTGTGTACAATGGCGGATCTATCTAGGGGCAGGAGAGGGTCCCGGCCTCCCCAAAATTTGAGGCACCGATTCAGCACCAAAAAATAAATTCGGCCAAAAAAAAAGGTTCTAGTTCCGTCACCAGTTGTGTATATATGTGGCACAACTTTCTATTTTCCTAATATCCCCATAGTATCACCCACTTGGCCCCTTCACCCATCATCATTCTTCACGTCATTAGGTTCGTCGTCACCTAATGAACACACATAAATTAACATTCGGTGTCATTTCATGTTAGTGCTTGTACGTTTGTTGAAGTCTGAACGAAAAAAAGATAAATTGAAAAAATGTGTTGATTAATTACGTAAAAAAATAATTGATAGGTGAATATTTCAAACAACTCATAGTCGACTATTAACTAATCATGTTATTTTTAAGAAATCATAAACTAAAAGAATGATAACAATTTGCCAATCAATCCAATCACCTAATGTCAAAATCGGTTAAACCAATCTGAAAACCAATTGCAAACCAAAAATAGCTCGAATAATATAAGAATAAAAATTGACCCGCTTGAACACCAAACACAAATAATTAATGTGATCCAAAAAGCATATTACCAAAAATGTTTGTCACATAAGAATATAAGATTATTCTTATTAAAAAAAATAAAACATAATAATAACCTTTGTTTGAATTTTATAAAAATAATCTTTAATAATCATTTAAACTCAAATGCTTCTTCATATAGATTATAATATTAATCTTTATTTTTCCACTATCTTCATTTTCATGTACAGCTTTAGCAAAGTTATTTTTGCTAAACATACTATTAATGTGGTTTTACTTTCAAGTTTACAAACAGCTAATTCATGCTTACGCTCACTTTTGTAAGAACTCAATTACTAATATTGTTTCTCATTACACTAATTCACTTGTAGTTGCTTATAATTCCACCCAACTTGCTTTGCAGGGTCAATTCCTCTCATTTTCTCTGTCACGTCAGCTTTCTCTCTCCAGCGATTGGATGTCTCAGTAAGAGCGACCTACACTTCAAAAAAACATACCCCACAAAAATACATTTTTATTTTTTAAAAAGAAAAAGGACGATAGAAGTCGATCGTGTACACGACCTTTATCTCTTCACAACAGAAGTCGACTGACTCCCCACAGTAAGAGGATCGAGTAAAGATCGATCAATTCACTCGATCATGTATACTTAGTATGGGTAGCCTAACATTTATTGGTTCTTCCACTAAAACATCTTTGGCCCGCATGGACCACATCTTTGATTCTTAATACAATGCAGAGATATCGTTGTCTACCTCTCAACAAGTACAGCCAAACTCGAAAAATTGTCTTTTTGAGGCAGAAATACACTTGTAGATCAATCAATACCTTAATCATTTATGGGACTAAGTCGCTAAACTAACTATTGGCATAAGACATTGATTTTAAGGCTAGTAAGAGTCCAAATTAAGCTAATGGTTTGATAAAAATAATAAAGCTGGTTGTTATGTTTATGTACTACGAATTGCAAGATAGTCAAAAACATTATAGCATACATAGGTGTGGATTTTATAATTTTGATCCACAACCAGATGTACTTATGATATCTTTGCTGGTCCGATAAGAATGAAAGAGAGGCGGTGGAGTGTGTCTGGTGATTTGTAGATACCAGTTTCTATCTTTATCTATGAAAACGATTAGAGGCTAAGATGTTGGGCCTGGACTGCAGAAATGGGTTGGGCTAAGCAGACGCGAATCAAAACGACATGTGGTGCGTCGTTTCACGTCCTAAAATTATATATATAGTAATTTATAAATTCAATCCGAAAGTGACAGACGCACGAGCAAAGTTAATATATAATGGTTTTTGAAAATGATTGTATGCAGTGATATTTCTACATTTTGTGATTTTAAAATCTTCTAGAATTGTTATATGGTTCAATAAGTTACTCGGCTGGTCCAGAATAAAAATAGAAAGAGATGGAAACAAACAACTTAATTATTCTTAAGAAAATCGATCTATAGATAAGATTTGAAAAAAAGAAAAAATAAAATAAAATAATAAATACAAATAAAGCTCTTAATTTCACCAAAGATCAAAACCTTAGCGGCTTAACACATAAGGTGAGATAGAACCCGTAACTTATTGTGTGAAAATAACTACGGAACTGATAGCTTGCAGATTAAGTTCATACTGTTTTCATTTCCTGAAGCAATCAAAGCATCCTCCAAGTCCTCATCGACACAAATTAGTATCAAGTCATTGTCTTCGTCCCAATATTTCAGACCAATCATTTCCTCCTTCAAACCGAAACTTTTTGCCACTTCATATTTCAGCATCGATGGTCCCAATGAAATAGGAAACCAGAACCATTTGATATCTTCTCCATAAGTCACCTTAACGTTCGCCATTGTATCTGAGCCTCTTTTACGCTTTCTACCTTGCTTCAAAGAGCTGCTTGTAAATGTAGTACTTGTGTTGGTGGAAGAGCACTCGTCTGGGACATCAGCGTAGTCGGTTCTTGCAATATCTGCTACACGTACATCACTGAAGGTGTCCATCAAGTATGACGATGTTTTGAAAGTATCTGGTTCTTTATTTGCACCTAGATCCATAGATGGTCCAAAAACTTCAATGGATGACCTCTCACCTAGTTCAAATCTAGAAGCAGCTTCAAAGTTTTGCTTCAACATTTGGACCAAGTTCAATAAGTGTTTGGTGTTTTTCATGTGGGATGGAAGAAAAAACTCTAAAACATAGTCATCATTGGTTTCGACACTATGAAAGGAGATTAAAAAGCAGCTAGTTAACCTATTCATGCGTGCATAGTGGACCAAAGGGTATTCTTCTTCACTGAGTTTGGTCACATCTTCACAAAAACATGAACCACCGGAGAACAAAGCTCGACCAACAGGGCTATGAGACTTGTCCAAGTGCCGTTTCCTACATGCTTCCCGAAAAGGCCACAAGTGCAAGTCTTTAACATAAAATGGTAAAGCAGCTGTTGACATGCAGACTTTTCCAAAGCATTTAGAATCAAAACTGTCGCATCTTTTCCTTAAAATTTGTTCATGGGAAGAAAAAGTACTGAGTGGCGACATAGCCCATGTTTGAGCTAGAGGTATATTTTGAGCATCACACACAATTTTCATGATACTGAATACATCATCCAACTCATTCTTTCTAGGTTCAAAGGGAACCTGTATATAAAAGACATATCCCACATGAGAATTTCAAGCAAAACAAGATTAAAAAAATAAAGGACAAAAGACTAGCTAGGAGTAAAGCTTTAGATTATATAAACGATATTTTACATTTGAGGCCGGACCATCTGATATCTTTAGGCATGTTAGATCCTGGGTCTACAAGTTGAAAACATTTTGGAAATTAGTAGCTACCAAATATACGGTAAACTAGAATACTGCAATACCCAACATTAGCAAATTGAAAAGATTAATACCTTTAAAGCCTTCTCAAATTGTTGAACCTCGTAAGCAAAACTGGGATATTTTGAATAGGTCAACAGTTCAAGCACACCAATACATGACCTTGTAGCTGTATCCAAAACTGGTAAAGCCAGATATCCATGGAGATTGCTACGAATTGTGATCTCTTTTTGGGGAAATTGTTTTGGCGAATAATTAGCCACATCTGAAGTCCATTCCGGCAGTTGTCGCCTAAATACTCGAGCAGGAGGACTAAGCTCTTCCTCTTCATGATCCTTATCAACAACATAAGCATTGCGCTCAGAGTCCTTCCGATAGGAAAAAAAATCTTCATTAATAGCACCAAGACCGTATGGTTGATCTATAGTTGTAAGTAGTTGGTGCTTCCCAACATCCCGAGGCCGCCAAAACTGAACCAGAACACGATCCTTGCGGAACGTTAACAACTTCAGTGCAGCTTTAATCTTGTCATTAACAATCTGATTATGCGGGTCCATATCACCATCCTTCAGCTCAAAACCTATGAGTTAGACAAACGGTGAACCACATCAGGTTTACATATCAAAACCTATGGTTAAAGACTTCTAGTGAAACCAAAATTACGTAACTAGAAAATAAAAATAGTAAGAAAACGTACAACTAGCGATTGCGGATTGAGACGGATCAGATTGAGAAAGTTCATCAGCTTTTTCAGAAACCCAAAGTGGCGCCATGTATCTCGCATCCCCCGAGAATGAAACTGAAGGGTGTTCTAAAGAGATATTGTTACTCAACATATCCATTTCAGAACAAGAACAGGAACCAAACCCTATAACTAAACCTGAATATTTGCCTCTATTTAAAGATTTAGGAGACTGAAGCTGTGAAAACAAGTCCACAGAAGAAAGAAGGCAAATGTGAGATATTATGAATGTATTTCAAAGCATTCTCTTTATATAGGAAGAGACAGATCCAACCACTGATACATTTTTTACTTGACCGGGGTTTAATGAGAGTTTTTAACCGGCTATTGGAGGTTAGCAATTTTTCTCGTTAACGTATTCGTACCTTGATATTTAATGCCACTTTTTTTTTTTTTTTGAAATGCAACATTTATTGAAGGAACCAAACAAAGAACAAAATACAAAAGAAAAGGCATCCTACCTTCTTAACAAGAAAATTAAAAAGGATAGGACCCAAGGAAAAAATTGCACCACAAAGTGCACACAACGAAACAAAAAATGAAAAAAGACAAGGGACTTATGACTAGAGTAGACACAAACAAGACACCTTCCACATTTCCATGAACCACTAGCTACTATGAAAATTCAATGGCCAGGAAGGACATAAAGTGGGGCTAAACAAAAGTGACACAATATATATCATGTATGCAGCAGACACACTAACAAATACTTGCAGCAGCTACTACCTACTGTCATGAAGCATCCAAACACACTAAAAGCCTTAAGCTGCAGACTCAACTTGCAAATCTTAGGATTTGTCCACTGTAGCACCAATGTATACTGGACTTGCAGACACAACAGATAGAACCATTTGTTGCCGAACCACACTTTGTTACCGAACCAAACAGTAGAAGGTGAAGCTTTATTGCCAAACACTCCTTGTTGCAGACCAGACAGCGAAACTGAGATTTTATAGCCAAACGCACCATGACAGCAAGACACGAAATTGCAGACACTTGCAGAACCAGGTGCGAAATTGCAGATACTTGCAAAACCAGGCGATTTGCAGACCAATCAAACATTCACAATTATTCTTTCTGACGACACTTATAGCACCCACTGAGCTGAGAAAAACAAGGAACAAAGAACAAACACTCATTGTAGCTGACACTTTATGGGATCAAACAACCATTGTTTCCAATCAATATCTTTATATTTTTTGGATCTTCGCACTATCCACTCGAAGCTTTTTAGTTGAATGTCTTGTACAATTTTATTAGTACTTGAAACTTTTTTACCAAACACACGATCATTTCTTTCTTTCCAAATGAGATACCCGGAAGTCCAAATAACCGCTTGCCAAATGCTAGAGAAAATATTGGGGACGTTAACGTTTCCCAATGATGAGAAAAACTCATGAATAGAGAAAGCATTAATGAGCCCCATCTTCCACCAACTAAAGATCTTTTCCCACACGCTCATAGCAAGATCACAAGTGACCAAGCTATGTGCACATGATTCCACAACGTTATTACAACATGGACAAAGAGCCGAATCTAAGTCAATGCCTCTTCTATCGAGTTCCACACGTACCGGAAGTCTACCTTTGAGAGCCCTCCATACAAAAATATTGACTTTTTTAGGCACCAACTTGTTCCAAATTGTTTCTTGACCGCCACTCTCCACGTGAAGTATCTTTTCCTCTACCAATCTCGTTAACTCTTTGACCTTGAACACGCCGTCTTCAACTTGCGCCCATCTCCACCTATCCCTACAATTATTAGAAACAATAACATTTTGCAATATTCCCGTTAGATCATCAAACTCCTTACACACCCTTCCCCTAATGTTCCTAACCCAATCCCATTCCCAACACCAAACACCATTTACCCATGACCCCTTATCCAACACACTACCCTCTTTTCTCCTATCTAGATGATAAAGCCTAGGGAATACGTCGCAAAGTCTCCGATTATCCACCCACCTATCTACCCAAAACCTAATATCTCTGCCATCCCCTAACACCCCTACAAACGAAGAAGAAAACTCTAGTCCCAACCCGTCCACCTCCTCTCCCACCTTTGCAATACTATGCCAAACACCCCCTCCATTCGGTCCCCCTCCTATTAATCTGTTACCCCCTAACCCTCCACAAACACCATGGATACTTTTGACAACCCTAACCCATAACCCCCCATCCTCCTTCCTAAATCTCCACCACCACTTTCCTAGTAAAGCCAAGTTTTTCGCTCTTAGAGACCCGATGTTTAACCCCCCCATCCCATGTGAGGCAATAACCGACTCCCATTTAACCCATGCAAGTTTTTTACCCTCACCCACCCCACCCCAAAAGAAATTTTTTCGGATTCTCTCGAGAATTTTTATGACACTCAAAGGCACACGGAACATCGAAAAGTAATACAATGGCAAGCTACCGAGAACCGATTTAACCAATGTTAGACGACCCCCGAAGGACATTGTTTTAGCTTTCCAATCAGCCAATCGCTTTTTGAATTTTTCCACCACCGGATTCCAAGCATTAGTACGTCTCATATTTTCCCCAATCGGCAACCCCAAATACGTAAAAGGAAATTCCCCGACACCGCACCCCATCCATCTTGCCATTTCCGCCAACTCCATCTCGTTAACTCCAATACCGTAAAGCTTACTTTTATTGTAATTCACCCGTAACCCGGAAACTTCTTCAAAACACTTAAGGATACACATAAGAGATTTAGCATTATCCTTATTCCATTCGCCGAAAAATATGGTATCATCCGCATATTGAAGATGTGACACTATGACATTATTCGTCCCAACTTTGACCCCTCTAAAGATACCGTTTGACACCGCCTCGTTTACAATTGCATTTAACCCCTCCGCCGCCAAAATGAATAGGAACGGTGATAAAGGGTCGCCTTGTCTAACACCCCTCTCCAAAACGAACTCCTCCGAAGGTGATCCGTTAACAAGTATAGACATCGACGAGGATCTGAGACAAACATCCACCCATTTACACCACTTCTCCCCAAACCCCATTCTCTTCATAATATTTAGCAAAAATCTCCGGTTAATACTATCGTACGCCTTTTCAAAATCAACTTTGAAGATTAAACCCTTTTCCTTCTTCATTTTCAAAAACTCCATTGTCTCGTTTGCTATAAGAACACCATCCAAAATGTATCTTCCTTTAATAAACGCATTTTGTTCTTCACCCACCACGTACCCTACTACCCGTTTAACCCTCTCCGCCAACATTTTAGCTATGATTTTATAGTAACATCCAATAAGACTAATAGGACGATAGTCCCCGAGCCCAATGGGGTCCACTACCTTAGGAATGATTGTGACAAAAGAAGCGTTACATCCCTTAGAAATTTCCATCTTCTCCCAAAACCACGTGATTGCCCACATTAAGTCTGGTTTGATAATTTCCCACATCTTTCTAATAAACTTTTTTGAGAGGTTGTTGGGTGCCATTTTGTTGGTACCTTTGTTTATTGTGGTTCTATATCATTCTTGTCTTTAAATAATAATAATAATAATAATAATATTTAATTAGGTTATTATTAATGATAGTAATGACGATATATTTTAACGGAGATTTCTAATTGCATGATACCTTTGTTTATTGTGGTACTATTACCAAACCGAATAACAAAAATTACATTATTTTTCATATTATGATTTTTGACATGCCGAGCAAACTATTTGGCTCGCTAATTCATACAGATCGAATGTTTATTTGATAAATAAAAAAGAACATGCCGAGCAAACCAATTTGGTAGGTATTCAATTTGCTCGCTACTTAAATTTTATTAGTTACTTTCATGTGGTGGTAAAAAAAAGCTCATGCAATTACTTAGTGTAATAGAATATTACTAATACTTATGTAATAATGTTTCTTTTGTGTACAACTTCTATCATTTCGAGAGTGACAATGATTTTGGCTTATGAGCAAAGTTTATTACTACGTAGTTACTTTATAACAGCGAACCTATAGTCTAATGGGTTGTTTATATTTTAATAGCATGGTTACTTTTCTGAGTTTGTTGGGTGATGATCTTTGTTGCAAATAAAAAGAACACACTGGTTGCATACCATAAAGGCAAATTTTATGAATTACAGTAACTAGTAAAACTTGTGTATTTATTGGTGAAGTTACTCGTGCAATTATTGTGACAAATGTAAGTGCGACAACTTTCGATAAGATGATTTTGTTAGATAAAAAGAAGCGAGCAAAATGGCATGACGAGCAAAGTATTTTGTTTGTCTTATACATGTCACAATCATGTCTTATTTTCAAATAATTTTAGCAAGCAAAATGGCATGGCGAGCAAAGTATTTTGCTTGCCACTTACTCGTATCACAATTATATGTCTTATTTTATAAAATGGACGGTGAGCAAATTATTTTATTTGTCACTTAAAGGTGCGTGGGCGAACCCAAGATTGTAAATCATCGGGTGCACATATTTTTTTACGAGTATAAAAAAATAAAAATGAACTAAAAGGTACGAGCTCTTAAAACTAAGGTTGGGCATAATAAGGAGGTTAACCGCCGATCGGTCGGGGGTACCGATGCGTCGGCCTTACTACGGCGCCCGACCAAGGACACATCCCTAGGCGACCGAATAGAGAAAGCCAATATGACAATGGAGATGTCCGTCTCTTGTTGGTCCTTATTACCTTTAGCCTAATAAACAAGTTAAGAAGACAAATATTTAAGGAGGTGATTTGCACACTCCCTTAATTGATTGACACACTCTAAATTAGAGTGTGTTGACATTTTCACTCTATGAGGGTATAATTGTCAACACACTCTAATTTAAATTGTGCCAATCAATTTGGAGAGTGTGCAAATCACCTCTCAAATATTTATGACTAAACAAAGCATATATTTGTGTGACAAAAAATTTCGAGGCAAAGTTCATTTTCAAGAAATTGAGATTTTTAATGAAAATTCATATTAAACGACAAATATCAATCAGGTTTTCGTGAACCTCCAAAACCTCCTAGGTCCGCTCATGTACACGTGTCACGAACAAAATGGTTTGATAAACAAATAAAAGATTGAGTAAACTTGTTTTCCTCACTATGTCGTATTTCGTAACACGAACTTCAAGGGTCAAAAAATGAAGAAACGGGGTTAGGGTATAATACGAATCGGGGGTTCAGGACTGCCAGTCTACCCCACGACCTTTACATTTTTATATTCCAATTTGCATATTGTTGCTTACTTGGTCCACAAACTCACTAAGAGCAAGGGGTATCGTGGCGTTTTCGCTTGGCGCCGTTCCACCAGCCAGAAAAAACCGACGGCGCACCGTACCGGTGGTGGCGCCGTCGGAGCTCGCGCCGCAGCCATGGCTCCACGCCGTCGCAATTTTTTGTTTTTTTTTTTTTTTTTTGTTTTTTTTTTTTTTGTGCTGATTTTAGGGGAAAAAAAAGATCCGTTTCATTTCAAACGGCTATATAGCTGTTTTTTTTCAAAAATTTACCCAAAAAAACCAATTTAATTCCCAAAAAAAACCTTATAAATACCCCATTCTCACTCAATTCACACATAATTTTCAAACATTTCTCTTAAATCAAATGAGTAGATTTTGGAGCCAAGAAGAGGAGTCACTTTTGGAGGAATGTTTCACTCTAATATCTCAGAATCCGGATACGAGTGCGGATCAACAAATGAATACCTTTTGGGATAAAGTTCTCAACGTATACAACAAGGAAGCCAACAAGCGCAATTACCGTATTCGTAACAAAAACATGTTGAGGGGAAAGTGGCCTTCCCTTGCCCGAAAAGTACGTGACAGGGCAAATAATCCAAATCAAAACTAGTTAAATTTATGTAACTTTTTTAATCGTAGTTTTTTTATATTGCAATGTGTGTTTTTTTTATTTGTAATGTTTGTTTTTATTATTAATGAAGTTTAATTAATTTATAGTTTATATATTTTAATTTAAGTAAAAGAAGAAGAAAAAAAAAAAAAAAATTGGCCGACGGCACCAGAAATTCTGGTGCCAATGGATACCCCATGAATGTGGTGTCGTCGCGTTTCTGGTGCCATGGAGCTTTTTTGCTGACGTGGCAGTACTTTTTGCCCACGGCACCACTGTACCCAATGCTCTAAGCATCTTTAGCTTTTTAGGTTCCTCTTCAACTTTGCTTAAAGGGGACTTTGTCAATAACTCAATATATGTATCTTGTACTTGTTTGGCCCAAGCATGAGACAATGGTGACACACATTAATTTCCCATTGTACTCCGATGTTCCCGTGATCAATGCTGTTTTAGTTTTTATATATGTTTTCTATCGTATTTTATTTTTGGTTTAATTTGTATCGTATTTGAATTTTAGTTTAAATGTGTTTGCTTAAAAAAAAAAAAAAAAAAAAAAAAAAAAAAAAAAAAAAAACCCTTTACGTGTATAATGGTTATGGCTTAAGATGATGTTTATGTTACGGAGTATAAAGTATATGTTATATTATTTTTTTTGAAAGGCAACAAATATATAATAACCAACAAACAATATCAAACTAAATGGTATCACACATCCTCAAACAAGTAGATGGAAGAAAATGAGACCCAAAACAAAAAACAAAACAAGCCACCCCATCCTCAAACAAGTAGATGGAAGAAAATGAGACCCAAAACAAAAAACAAAGCAAGCCACCCCTGCACAACCAGGGCTGAACAATCATGTACCAAACATTACAAGGAAAAGAAAAGGACATATGAACCACCTCTCCACAACCAGGGCTAAACAAACATGTATTAAGGCTAGTAGGCAAGGTGACTACACCTTCACCATACACATCAGCGCCATGTCAGCTTTCTCTCTCCTCTCACTTCTCTTCACCACTCTTCACCTTTTAGAGGGCAAGGAACCTATAACTTCATCTTTCATTAAATACCCACTTTATAAAAATATACCCCACTAAATATCTTACACACACTCACACACAAAATAAAAAAATAATAAAACAATTGAGATGGGACCATTATTCTTCTTTTTCAATTAGTGAACCTTTCACCGAATATTGTTTCGGTACAAGTGCCTAGCGCGTGATCTATGTTGGAAGGCAAGGAATTGATGGGTGATGTGGGGCCCTTAGGTGAAAGTTTCACACCCTTGCCCTTCAGTCTAAACATTACAAGAAAAAGAAAAGGACACATATGAACCACCTCTCCACAACCAGGGCTAAACAAACATGTACTAAACATTACAAGAAAAAGAAAAGGACACATATGTACCTAGGACCACACACATACACCACACTCATATTAACAAAACAAGGATGCGCCCAAAACCCATTACTTCAGTCCCTAGGACCACACACATATTAACTAAACAAGAATGCACCCAAAACCCATTACTTCAGTCTTATGAGATCAAAAGCAATAAAGACCTGGGAATAAAAAAAAAAACCCTAAATACTCTCTCCCCTTTGGCCATTTTTTAACCCTCCCTCCCTATAATCGTTTTTCACCTAAATCCAACCGAATCTTGTGGTTTTTGATCTGATTTGTGAGTTTAACTGAATTAACATTCGTGTTATTCATTATTCTTTTCATCTTTGTTGATTCAATCACTTTGTTCATTGGATTTTTGTGTAATCGTTTTTGGAGGGTTTTATAAATCGATTTTCTTTTTATCCGACTTAGGGATTGCATCTGCTGTAAGTCGGTTCTATCCCATATATAATCTGCCTTGTCGATTATTATGGAGAAGGGTTAGATTTCTGGGCGTATTGTTTTTAAAACCCTAACTTTTTGTTAGGGTTTTTTCTTTGGTTGGTAGTGCATGCTGCTGCGTTTAATTGTGTTTTGATTTGTTTGTGGGTTTGAGAGAGATGGAAAAGGGGTTTCTTAGCAAGAAGAATGTGTCTAATGTACCAGATGTTACTTTGGGTAAACATCAAGTTCGACAAGCTGCTACGGTTTTGGAGAGCCCTAGTTTTGATTCTGGTATGATTGAAACTAACTTGGTTGGGAGCAAACATGACCTGGTGGAGCCGATTTCACTTGGTAATATTCAATCGGCTACTACTAGCTTTGGTGAGTTGAGTACACCCTCAACGATGAACCCTAGTAGTGTTAGTTTGAATGTCGATGATGCACCTGATTGTTCTATGAATGATACTCAGAAAGTGGAGCCGATTCCACTTACGAAAGCTACATCACATGGTGACAACTTGGAGCCGGCTACAAGTGCTGATACTGTGAAGCACTTGCTATCTAATGCGCATAAGAATTTTGATGATGCCATGACTAATATTCAACGGGAGATTGTTGCTAATAAGGCTTCCTCTTCAAGTGGTACTGGGCATAATTCTAATTCGAAAGTTTCTGGTCCTAATGCTTCCAAAGATGATACTACTAGTGGAGTGAAGTCGGTTTCTTACGTGGTTGCTACTTCTAATGAACCTCAGAAACATGTATCTAATTTTCGGAGGTTGGAATGTAGCAAAAAGAAGGCTGATGTTGACCTTTCAGTTCCATTGAAAGTAGTGGAAGAGGTAAACACGAGGTTTGAGAATACTCTCTACGGTTATTTCCTTGGTCAACGCCTTGCTTTTCCTGTTGTTGATTACTATGTACGCAATGCATGGGCTAAGTTTGGTGTGCAAAAAGTTATGATGAATGCAAAGGGGTTCTTCTTCTTTAAGTTCAATTCGAAGAAAGGTGTTGATGATGTGCTTGAAAACGGTCCTTGGTTGATCAGAAATGTTCCTATTATTCTTAAACCATGGACTTTGAACACTAACCTTCTTAAAGAGGATTTGACTAACATCCCTGTTTGGGTTAAATTCCATGATGTTCCCCTAGCAATGTTTTCTGATGATGGCCTCAGTCTTCTAGCCAC
The DNA here is from genome assembly GCA_030686995.1 of Artemisia argyi. Lineage (NCBI taxonomy): Eukaryota > Viridiplantae > Streptophyta > Magnoliopsida > Asterales > Asteraceae > Artemisia > Artemisia argyi. Next base: position 172,596,983 of record CM060697.1, read on the forward strand.
ACTGATTGGTACGCCCAAAAGGTTAGATGCTTTTACAAGCAATATGTGCAAGGAATCGTGGGGCCGTAGTAGTTTTGCTAGATGCATGATAGAAGTGAAGTCGGATGAGGTGCTGCGGGACAGCCTCACTGTTGAGATACCGTTACTTGACGGTTCGGGTTCGACTATTGAGAAGATAAAGGTTGAATACGAGTGGAAACCACCTCGTTGTGACAAGTGTAAGATATTTGGTCATATTCTGACTAACTGCCCTAAGGTTGTTATACCTCCTGTTCAGCCTACTAAGCCTGTTAATGATAGCTTCATGACTGTCAATAACAGGAAGAAAGGAAAACAAGGTGGTTCTACAAATCCGGGTAAAGGAGGGTTTACTAAACCTGTTGTGGGTAAGAAGTTTCAGTATCAACCCAAACAGACTCCTCCTGAACCCAAGAATGTTGGTGGCAATAAGAAGAAGACTCCTGATGTGGCTAGTTCTAGTGGTACAACGATCTCTACATCTAACCAGTTTGATGCTCTTAATATGGATGATACGGATACGTTTGGTATTCCTACTGATGACACCAACATGGATGTGGATGCTGGCTGTACAATGGAAGTTAATGAGGATGCGTTGGTTAAGACTGGTACTACATCACAAGAACCCCTTGTGAGTGATTTAATGGGAACTATGGAAGGTGGTTCTACTCCTATAGTTGAGAAAATTAGTAAGCTTGAAAAGCTACTTATCGATGGGAAAGCTACCCTTTTGGATGATAAAGGTGTTCCTATTCCGTCTGCATCTGCCAATAAGAGGGCTAACCCATTCTCTAAGGTGGGTGATATTGTGGTTACTGATAGTGATGAGGAGGAGGTTATTAACACGTTTGACGAATCTGCAAATCTTTTTGGTGGAGGTCATGAGCGTGAAGATGAGTTGGATGACTATGATGATTACTCGAAGCAAATTTATGATCTTCCAGGGGAATTGGATGCTCTTAACACCATTTATGGCTTTAATCTCCAAGGTCGTAGGAAGTAGGTTATATTTTTGTTCGAGTCTTTAAATGGTTTGTTTTCTTGTCTAGAAAATTGGAAGTATCTTGTTATGTAAGCCTTTCGCCTATGTAACGGGCTGAGATATGAGATTCACTCATATCCGTTGTACTTAAATGTTTTTTGGAGTAATATATTTACCGGGTCGTTGACTTTTTACCAAAAAAAAAAAAAAAAAAAAAAAGCAATAAAGACCTGGGCCACCATTTGCACACATGAATAATTCAAAGTTACACATAAAGTATATGTGTTATAACTTGTCAAATTTATAAGTACGTACCTTTCTCTACAAATTAACAAAGGATGGGGCAGTTATTACGGAGGCCCTGCCATGCAAGTTGCATAATGACACTTCATTTATATTTTCTTTTCACAAAATCACAACCACCGGTCGATTGCCAAAATCTTGATCGTCCACATGTTTTCGTGTCCTTTCAGAAAAGGCTAAAATTTTATATTTGGAAAAAGGGATGTGTTAACCGGACCCTCTCTATCACGGGGGGTCCGCCTACTTTATTCAAAATGTTCCTCTTTACAGCAAATAATGATACATAGGCCTGATGTAATAAGTTGGATATTATTACGGAAAACAGCATTTGCTACCTCTCATAAGCAGGAGAGCAGATGTAATTCCAATTCCAGCAGTCAAAGCTGGGTGTTCACTTGCAACTGTTATTTGATCATATCTGTTAAGACAAAATTATGAGAGACCGATAAATCAGACTGTGGACAAGCAAAGTAGTCAGCAATTCATACTAAAAGACAGCATCACTGACAAGTTATCAAAAGCATTCAAACAAATTCTGGCAGGGTGCCATTTACACAATATCTTTAGCAGATAAGAAGTTAATTGACCGTCAATAAGCATGTCGCCTATCTAGATTCCAGCTTTTTCGGACAGGACAAGTTATAAATTACTATGGAAACAACTAAAGAGTGATAGTTTAATATTTTAATTGACTGACATGACAGCTAGTAATTCTTATAAGTTGATGAAATGCATCCGATTTTAGGACTGAGCATCGGGCCGGATCTCGACCCGACCCGTCCAACTAATCCCGATCTCGAATGTCACCTAAATCGTAAACCGAATACCGACCCAAAAGTAGTCGGTTTTTGGCCGTCCCGTCCCGACCCGTTCTGAAAGTAGTCGGTTTTGCTTGTATTTTGTCGGTTTTTGGCCCATCCCAACCCGTCCCGAATCCCGAAAATGCTAAAAATCCATCCCGATTCCTGACCCGAGAAGCTATTATTCGGTTTCGGGACTATCGGTTTATATCGGGATCGGGTCGGTTGTCGAGACTCGGGCGGTTTTGCTCACCCCTATATGATTTTAAGCTGGAAAGTAGATTATGATTCATCTAAAATACTCGGGATGCATCTAAAATATGAAGACTTATTTTTTTCATTCCCGTTGTGTTGTTCATGTTATAAATTTATCCGTGAAAGCGGCATTAAAAATATGTGATATTTTAAAGATAAAATTTAGGGGTATATTAGTAACTATATATAGTTCGAGCAACGAATGAAAAATGAACTATAGAAGTTTTCGTATTATGTGCGGTGAAGTACCCCTAGGACCTTGCTATGACAATAATACTAGGTGGAATTCTACTTGCATGACGTTTGAAAATATATTACGACAACGTGTGACTTTAAACATTTTTAATGAAAAACTTGTTAGTAAAAACAAGTCCGTTTCGTTTGACGACCAAGATTGGGAACGAATAAATGATTTAACTATTTTTTTATAAGTTTTTAAAAAGGCAACCAACTATATTATCGGATATTTATTACCCAACTAGCTCATTAATTTAGCAATAAAATTTACCTTAATTGACTTTCACCAAATTTTCAAAACATAAAATTGCATCCAAAATATATTCACTTGCAGTTTACAAACACAAACAATTGCAAAATTATAAAATAAATAATAACAGTTACACAAAATTACACGAACAGTTGGTGGCAGCGTTATGTTGGCAGTGGCGATGGTCGGTGACAGTTGCGTCGGTAGTTATGGTTGGTGCAAGTGGTGGTGCAGTTGGTTGTGGTGGTGTGTGTGATTAATTAGAAGAATGAGTATAACAAAAAGACAAAAATATATATTTTAAAATGAAAGTACAAAATACAAATTGCAAGACATAAAAAAGTGGAAAAGGACAAGAAAAAGAGTTAGGACCAAATTGACTTCATGTGCAGCTCACGTGAGGATTGAGATAACTGGTAAAACTAACAATCGTTAGGATTTTGAACTAGCGGCGTAATATATTCTCAATCCTGGATCAAAAAAGAAAATATTAGCGTTTTTGGATGTCGTATGAAATTTTAAAAAAGTATAGGGGCTAACGGTGTAATTTACTCTATAATTAATTTACCAAACTAGACTAGTTATATACCTCTTTTACATATTCAAACTTATTTTCTTCAATTTACCAAAACGAATCACAGCTCACCATGTATCATGCGGCCCTGCCACTCGAATATTGGGTTTTGTGCCTTGACTTCGATACACAAAGGCATGGGTTATAATAACCTCTGAAAGTGCGGAACAGAAAATATAAAGTTTAATGTGTCAAACGCTTAAAACTGTCAAAAATACAGAACAGAAACTGATAAAAACTGAGCTGCGCTGAAAAAAAATAGAGGACAAAATAGGGAGACAAGGGGCTGACACCCTTGTCTCCCGTCAATATAGTACATCCCTACACAAATTTACAGCTACCTTTATTCCACTTCATTCAATTCTCATTTATTCCTCTTTTATTGAACTCACCTAAACCCTCCATCTTCTTCACTATCACACGATACATCTCAAACAAAAACACACATCATAGTCCTTTTCGTTAGTGGATATTATTTAGTGTATTATTGTATTGAGCTAAGCTTATTTAGTGATTGTGCATTTGTGCTCCTATTTATATTGTCTGGGACCTTAATTGTCATTTAGACAAAACACATAACTTTACACTCTTTTTTTTTGTTTATGGATATTCCTTCGCGGCGAGACGTTTGTATATAGAGTTATTACTTTTGTTATTTTTCATTTGGTCTAGATTAAAAAGTTCATTCTCTAATAAAACAAGGTGCATCAATTTTATAATGGGGCCAAGTCGGTGTAATATAAAAATATTTTTCTAAACATTACTACAGTAACTTTCAAAAATATACAGTAACTTTCAAAACTTTTGGCAATACTCAATATATTACTATATATATATTGATAATAAACTTCTGATAATGCACATCATTGATTATATTATGTATATTTTTGTTTCATTTTACAACTATCACGACCAGAAATAATGTCTATTGATGAAAATGCCATTAGTTGTATTCACATTACAAAGTTGTATTCACATTACAAAAGTACTTAAAACTTAGGATGTTGATATCTCATCTAAAATATTTAACCTTTTCTTACATGGCAAAGATAAAGATATAATCAGTATTTTATAAGTATTTTTCATAAATGTCTAAGGTATGAGCTGATGTCAAATTGATTATGAAACCATGTCCATTAAAAAGATACAAAGTGGAAAAATCTTTAATTTGGTGGCAATTTTCTTCGGTTGAACCTACGAATTAAAAAATGCTTTGGGTTTTGGAAAAAGGGTTACCAAATTCGGTGGTAAAAGTTGTTAATTTTTCCAAAGGTTGAGTTAACCGGACCCCCCCTTGTAGGGAGGGTTTGTGGAAGACATGCTGTCGCCGCCTGTACTGTCTGCAGTAAAACTTGTACATTTTGAATAAAGTAGGCGGACCCCCCATGGTAGAGAGGGTCCGGTTAACACATCCCTATTTAAATCATAAGGCTTATTTGAAAGGAAGTATTGTTTCTTCGAATTCCTTAAATTCTTTTGCATACTCAAATAATAATTCTGTTGTCAACCAAAAGGTAGCTCATTTTGTATTATGGTGAAATGTAATCAACATGTTTTGACATAGTTATAACCCTTCTTAATTTACTGCATGCAGACCCTACACTACAAAAAAAGTTCATTTTTTCACGCTTAATGTTCACACTTTTAAAAAATGTGTAAAATTTAATTAGTTTATTAACACTTTATAATGCGTAAAAATTTGTTACATTAATAAGTGTAGTAAAAAATTGTAAAACAATAGATTTTTCACACTTATAATTGTTTCATATAAAAGTTTACACTTTTAAGTGTGGAGAAATCTAAAAAATGTGCACACTTATAGGTGTGGAGGTTATTTTGTAACACCTAAATTCTCTACAATTGCTCAAAGTGTGGAGAATTAAGTGTGGAGAATTTAGGTATTACAAATAAAAATGTGGAGAAATCTTTTAATTCTTCACACTTAAAAGTGTGAACTTTTTTTTTTTTTTTTTTTTTTTTTTGACTCAATTATGAATGAGAAACATCTATTGCTTTACAATTTTTTTCACACTTATTAATGTAATCAATTTTTACATATTCTTAAATGTTAATAAAGTAATAAAATTTTGCACGCATTTAAAAAGTGTAGAAATAAAAGTGTTAGGAATCTACTATTTTTTTTTTAGTGCTAGAAGGTTCTTGTTTCGCCGTACTTCGGGTCGATTTCAGACTGAGGAGGTACTGACTCTACCTCATATTGGTGTTTTTATTAGAAAAGAGTCCTTTTAACGGTGTTCTTGCTAACCATCCTACTGACCCTGAAGCCGACTTATTTTTAAGTTTTTTAATTCTTTTGGCAAGCTGTTGAATGTAATGCATCTCTAAGTTTTTAAACTAACTTTACTGATTTATTGCTTGTAACTACTCCTTATAAGCTCAAAAAGTTTAGCTCACTACGCATATATAGCTTAATATGGACTAATATGTGCCCTTTTAAAATCTTCTAGAATTGTTATATTGTTCAATAAGTTATTCGGCTCGTCCAGAATAAAAATAGAAGAGTAGAGATGGAAACAAACAACTTAATTATTTTAAGAAAATCGATCTATACATAAGAGGTGAAAAAAACAAAACCCATAAAGTTCTTAATTTCATCAAAGATCAAAACCTTAACGGCTTAGCACATAAGGTGAGTAGAACCCCTAACTTATTGTGCGAAAACAACTACGGAACTGATAGCTTGCAGATTAAGTTCATGCTGTTTTCATTTCCTGAAGCAACCAAAGCATCCTCCAAGTCGTCATCAAAACAAATTAGTATCAAGTCATTGTCTTCGTCCCAATATTTCAGACCAATCATTTCCTCCTTCAAACCGAAACTTTTTGCCACTTCATATTTCAGCATCGATGGTCCCAATGAAATAGGAAACCAGAACCATTTGATATCTTCTCCATAAGTCACCTTCACGCTCACCATTGTGTCCGAGTCTCTTTTACGCTTTCTACTTTGCTTCAAAGAGCTGCTTGTAAATGTAGTACTTGTGTTGGTGGAAGAGCACTCGTCTGGGACATCCGCATAGTCTGTTCTAGCAATATCTGCTACATCACTAAAGGTATCCATCAAGTATGACGATGTTTTGAAACTATCTGGTTCTTTATTTACACCTAGATCCATAGATGGTCCAAGAACTTCAATGGATGACCTCTCGCCCAGTTCAAATCCAGAAGCAGCTTCAAAGTTTTGCTTCAACATTTGGACCAAGTTCAATAAGTGTTTGGTGTTTTTCATGAGGGATGGAAGAAAAAACTCTAAAACATAGTCATCATTGGTTTCGACACTATGAAAGGAGATTAAAAAGCAGCTAGTTAACCTATTCATGAGTGCATAGTGGACCAAAGGGTATTCTTCTTCACTGAGTTTGGTCACATCTTCACAAAAACATGAACCACCGGAGAACAAAGCTCGACCAACAGGGCTATGAGACTTGTCCAAGTGCTGTTTCCTACATGCTTGCCGAAAAGACCACAAGCCCAAATCTTTAACATAAAATGGTAAAGCAGTTGTTGACATGCAGACTTTTCCAAGGCATTTAGTATCAAAACTGTCGCATCTTTTCCTTAAAATTTGTTCATGGGAAGAAAAAGTATTGAGTGGCGACATAGCCCATGTTTGAGCTAGAGGTATATTTTGAGCATCACACACAATTTTCATGATACTGAATATATCATCCAACTCATTCTTTCTAGGTTCAAAGGGAACCTGTATATAAAAAGACATCTCTTACATAAGAATTTCAAGCAAAACAAGATTTATAATAAATAAAACCAAAAAATTAGGAGTAAAACTTTAGATTATATAAAAAACAACGTCTCACATTTGATGCCGGACCATCTGATATTTTTTGGCATGTCAGATCCTGGGTCTACAAGTTGAAAACGTTTTGGAAATTAGTAGCTACCAAATATACATCCAACATGTTGAACCGATTGAAAAGATTAATACCTTTAAAGCCTTCTCAAATTGTTGAACCTCGTAAACAAAACTGGGATATTTTGAATAGGTCAACAGTTCAAGTACACCAATACATGAGCTTGTGGCTGTATCCAAAACTGGTAAAGCCAGATATCCATGGAGATTGCTACGAATTGCGATCTCTTTTTGGGGAAATTGTTTTGGCGAATAATTAGCCACATCTGAAGTCCATTCCGGCAGTTGTCGCCTAAATACTCGAGCAGGTGGACTAAGCTCTTCCTCTTCATGATCCTTATCAACAACATAAGCATTGCGCTCAGAGTCCTTTCGATAGGAAAAAAAAATCTTCATTAATAGCACCAAGACCGTATGGTTGATCTATAGTTGTAAGTAGTTGGTGCTTCCCAACATCACGAGGCCGCCAAAACTGAACCAGAACATGATCCTCGCGGAAAGTTAACAACTTTAGTGCAGCTTTAATCTTGTCATATACAATCTGTTTACGCGGGTCCATATCACCATCCCTCAGCTCAAAACCTATGAGTTAGACAAACGGTGAACCACATCAGAATTACATATCATATAGCAAAACCAAAATTACATAACTAGAAAATAAAAATAGTAAGAAAACGTACAAGTAGTGGTTGCGGATTCAGAAAGCTCATCAGCTTTTTCAGAAACCCAAAGTGGCGCCATGTATCTCGCATCCCCCGAGAATGAAACTGAAGGGTGTTCTAAAGAGATATTGTTACTCAACATATCATTATTTAAAACCATTTCAGAACCAGAACAAGGACCAAAACCTGAATATTTGCCTCTATTTAAAGATTTAAGAGACTGAAGTAGTGAAAGTCCTTAGAAGAAAGAAGGCATATGTGAGATATTATGAATATATTTCAAAGCATTCTCTTTATATAGGAAGAGACAGATCCAACCATTGATGCGGATGCCACGTCCACGATGCATTTTTTAATTGTTCTCGTTAATATTTAATTCCACTTTTATGAGAGGTTGTTGGGGGTGCCATTTTATTGTTGTACCTTTGTTTGTTGTGGTCATACATCATTGTTGTCTTTTAAAAATAAAAAAGATTAATATTAAATTAGGTTATTATAAGGCACGAGTGCACGACATGCCTATTGCTTATTGACTTTTGTAATATATAGCTAAAAAGGAAAATTAAAGGTATCATGCAATTAGAAATCACCGTTAAATATATCGTTACTACTATTATTATATGTGGAATGTTATTATCTTATTAAATCTAGAAGTAATCACCATAATGAATATATATAATGTGGTTTATGGACAAACAAATTCACAATTTCCTTCACAGAGAGTCACGTAATGACATGTTAGTGCAGCGAATTGGCTACGCATTTGGTGCAGCTAGCTACCCATTAACCTTTCTATGTACCGAATTTTTGTTGATTTAATGTTTTAACATCTTAGCTTATTATGTCGTTGTTATTTGGATCGGTCATATTTTAATCCAGGTTTATTTTTCTTTAAATTGTTATCAAATCCTTTGATTTCTAAAGCTAAAACTATATTATTAGTGTCGTAATCATAGTTTAATACAATATATATTTGATCTACTATCATATACTTGCAATATAAAATTGTGTAGTTCTCTGACCGACGACCTTGAGTTATATAACCTTTGATCATATATACCTTTGAATACAACTTATATAATACAGTAATGCTTTTCGGTAACATCCACACAAACTAAACTTCTACTATGAAACAAGTGTGTTTGATTTTTTTTTGTGGGTAACAACTGTGTTTGATTTACATTTTATACACAATCAAGAATTCTATTAGATAACATGTGTATAATAATACATGTTAACGACTCATTCCGTCCTAAGTAAATAGTCTACGAATCTTTTTTGAAATGTCTCAATTTATTTCCCCGCTATTAAAAATATATTGAGCAATTTGATCAACTTTATTGAAATTAATATTACAAAATTAAAAAAAAGATACAACATTATAAATTATTTGGGACATTCCTAAAATAAAATGCTTAAAAAATTAAGATACAACACTTGCTTATAATGGCCAATTTTAACAAGTACATCTATAATAGCATTGTTTGCAACCCTTTAAAACACTTTTTGTAGACATGTTTTTTTTTAAATATAAAAAGAAAATACAAAGTAATTTGATGTAAGGAAAAAACGTCTATAACAATAATTACCTAATAAATGTTATTTTTAAAACACCCCAAATATGAAAAATACTTGTTATTATACATATTGTATAACATAATAAAACACATAAAGCTTCATACAATTTATATGTAAAAACAAGTTAATGGTACATATGGTTTTAAAATACTGACCGGACCAACGGGTTCAACCGGGAACCGGAGTCACCACCGGTTCGGCTATCCCACAAAAGTCGTCCGAAAATAATATTATTAAACCAATAGAGTTTCAAAATGCATACTAAATTACAATATTCAAAAAAATATTATTAAATCACAAGAGTGTCTCGACAAACAACATATACACATTTTAGAATTGCTTTAATAAAACTTACCGTAAAAACTAAAAACTTTGTTTTATAAAAATCAAACGATTTTTTCAAAGCAAAGTATGCAAAGTGCTAAGTAATAAGTATATATTTTATATTTATTATATATATTTTTTATAATAATAATTATAATAATTAAATAACCCGCATGACTTCTTGAATATGTAGTTTTTTTTTTTTTTTTTTTTTTTTTTTTTTTTTTTTTCTCTTTATAAGTAGTATTTTACTTGTATCATTCTTCTATGTGGGATAAATATAACAAACATTATTTTTAGAGAACTAAATCTTCTTAGTATAATGTAAGTGATTCTTAAAATTTGCTATATTGTTATTATTTAATAATAACCTGTGACTACAGGTTTTTGTCAACTACTTTAACCTCATACCTTTATAATATAACAGCTACCGACTCAGTATTGTCACAATATCAAGTGGATAATCTACAGTTTTTATATGAAAAATATTGTTATTGCATAAAATGATTCAAAACTAATATTGTCGTCATCCGTATATCTATGTATCGTAAAATATAGAATTAAAAGAAATTTTCGCTAAATATTACAATTTCATGGTACCCACCGCTGCAACGCGCGGGTACCCTGCTAGTAATTACTATATATATGTGTAAAAGACACCGGATCCCTTGCAAAGTGAGAAAAATTAAAAAGTGTACAAAGCCATTCATAGTGTGACACGTGTCCCCCAATCTAAATTATACATAAAATTCGCCCAGGGGTAATTTGATCTTTTGACCCGTTTTTTATTTTCCACCTCAATTTTCAAACGCATATATCTTTTAAACGACAAACTTTTAGAAAAAACCGATTTCACCATAATTTTTAAAATTTGATTCTCTTTAATTTGGTAATAAATCTTTTTAATTTTTTTGAAACATTTTTTTTGACATATTCTTGATGATTTTCTTGATGTTTTTGCTATTTTCTAAATTATACATAAAATCCGCCCAGGGGTAATGATTTTCTTGATATTTTTGCTATTTTTGACCATATTTTTTACTTTAAAAATTGCCGAATCATAATATACTTAAAACACGAAAGTTGTAGATTTTGATTCACTCTTTACCCAGAAATTTGAATCACTCAAATCCGATATGATATGAGTGAGATATCGCACGTTAAAGATGACGTTTTAGTTATATTTGTTGCACATAACGTGTTTGATGAAATATTTAGCTTAGATTTTTTTGTCTTAAAATCGAGTTAAATGCACTTATTTTTGTCCCACAACGCATTATTAATAATTTTATTAATGTAACATTCAAAAAGTGATGTTTTTTAATTATTATCTTTTTAATATATACATTTAGTTCATCAGTTAAGTTATTATGTTCATTAGTTAGGTTATTAGGTTCATTAGTTAGGTTATTAGGTTCATCAGTTATATTATGTTTTGTTCATCAGTTAAGTTATAGGTTCAGCAGTTAGACATTTTGTTCATCAGTTACTTTGGTTCATCAATTTTTTCAGATTCATCAATTTCAGGTTAATCAAATTTGATCAAATGTTTATGTTCATTAGTTATTGACTAACTGATGAACCTATAATTATATGTTCATCATGATGAACCTATAATTATAGGTTCATCAGTTAAGTTCATTAAGTATAGGTTCATCAGTTATTGACTAATTGGTTCATCAGTTAGGTATATTGATTTTTTGGTTCATTAATTATAGGTTCATCAGTTAGTTTATCAGTTATTGACTAACTGATGAACCTATAATTATAGGTTCATCAGTTAGGTTCATTAATTTTAGGTTCATCAGTTTGTTTATCAGTTATTGATTAATTGATGAACTTATAATTATTTGTCATGTGTTATGTGTTTAGGTTCATCAATTAGTCAAAAATGTTACCATAAAAACTGATGAACCAAAGTAACTGATGAACAAAATGTTCATCAGTTACTTTGTTTCATCAATTACTTTGGTTCATCAATTTTTATTATAGGTTCATCAGTTAGTTTATTTGTGTTATCATAGGTTATAGGTTCATCAGTTAGTTTATGCTTTTTTTGTTGATGAATATCAGTTGTTTTGGTTAATCAGTTATTGTCCTATATTATGTTTTTGGTTCATCATTTAATGTCATGTGTTATGTTTTTTTGGTTCATCAGTTTTAAACAAATTTTCTTTCATAACTATTAAAAAACTTTCCTTTTTAAATCTTATATTAATAAAATGATTAATAATGCATTGAGAAACAAAAATTAGTGCATTTAGCTCAATTTTAACACAAAATATATAAGCTTGACATTTCATCAAACATCTTGTGTGCAACAAATATGAGTAAAACACCATCTTTAACGTGTGTTATCTTACTCATTTGAGATCGGATTTGAGTGATTCAAAAACCTGTGTAAAGAGTGAACAAAAATCTATAACTTTCATGTTTTAAGTTTTTCACGATTCGACATTTATAAGGGTAAAAAACAGGGCCGAAAATGCCAAAAATATAAAAAAAATCAATAACTATTTTATATGTAAAAAATAAAAGTTTGAAATATTTAACAAGATTTATACCAAATTAAAGAGGATTAAATTTTAAAAATTATGGTGAAATCGGTTTTTCGTAAAAGTTTGTCGTTTGAAAGATATTTGCGTTTGAAATATGAGGTAGAATTTAAAAAAACCTTAGTCTAAAAATTAATTAAAAAAAGGAGGGCTTGATGAGGTGAGAACCGTTGGATTTGTTTTGGTCAAATAGTTGACTAATCAGATGAACTATATTACTTTGTAGACTTTGTATTTTTAGTCCTTTTTATAGGGGATCGCACCTCATGTATAAAAACTAAACACTTTTTTTATATAAACACTAGCTTATAAACCTGTGATAAATCACGGGTTACTAATAGAAAATTACTTAACAAAAAAGCCCAAGTTATGAACTTGTGATACGAATGCAATAAAATTGAGCTATAAAATAAAATAATTATGAATGCTAGTTTTCTTGTTCAGTAACAACAAATTGACCAATGCGTAACTTTCGTCAGTCTTCACATAAAGGAACACGTTCAAAAATTAGTTATTTTGAATAGGTTGAATTTCAATTAAAAATAATATGTATTTGAAGATATATGTTTGACGACTAATCCTATATATCTAAAGTTCCGATAAACATTTAACAACCACGCTAAAATATATTTTTTGTAAAAAATGATTAGTAATACGGTGTAGCTTCTTCATCCTTTTTAGTAAAAAATAATGATTAGTAATACGGTCGATTGACATACAAATGCATTAAGATAACTTGCAGAGTAGTCTCAGTATCTCTTGTAAACAAATGAAGTAACAAAAACAAATACGTAACCACAAGTGTGGGAGTTAATTCACCACATAAAGATTGTTGAGTTATAAAAATGACATAATCAAATAATTTGTCTTCAAATGCACTCCTAAACACCCCTAGGAAGCCAATTTTTTTAATCTTTTTTGAAAGGCACATATAAGAAGCTAATTTATTATAGCATGTTGCATCTCTAAGCTCAAGATGTCTCACCATATGTTAGCATCATTTTTTCTTGAACTCTACATGTAAAATCAAAGAACGTAATCAAGTTGCATATAATCAAGTTCCTTAACACGTAAAACTTAGTCATTTACCCAATCTGTCACACCTATCCTTGTCATGCATGTAGTAAAGGTTGATGTACGCGATCAACCGATCAATCATCATATTTTAAGACAATTACATGTTAGGCAAGTGCACATAAGGGCCCGAGAAGTTTCTCAACACCCTTTATATCATCATCGACCGTCAAACCTGCAATATTATATTTGAGTATTTGACATTGTGAAACCGTAGATACTAAATCAAAAAAGAAAACAATCTCAAGTAATATAAATAACACAATATACACAGACTCCTGTTATCAACCCCGTCCGATATTATGATTAAGTATTGCTAAATACTAATGTGAATATGATACCAACACATATTAACAAATGGGTTTTTTGACACAATTCCCTAAAAAACATGGACTATTCTAATTCTGGTACCCAATCGGGATTTCCCGAATAAGTCCCGTCCCGTCCCGAACCCGAATGTCCCGATTTTTTTTAGCCTTATTTAGTAGTCCTGGTACCGTACCATATATCGGGACTCAGTACGGTTTCGGTACAGTACCGGTACGGTTCCGGTTCGGTTACGGGAATCGGGTCGATATGCTCATCCCTAGGCTAGACACAACAGAGGTAACGACCGAGTCGGTCGTGTATCTCCCAGTCGGTCGGGCCTTTTGTGGCTTTTCGATCGCGACCAAAATGAAGCAAGAAAATAGAGACAATCGGTCTCAACCTCGACCGAGTTTCATGTCCATATTTTGTTGCTTTTTGATCCAAAAGCTTAACCCATAAATGTTTATTACCGTTAGAACTAATAACCAAAAAAAAAAAAAAAAAACTTTTAAATACACAACATAAACACACTTCAAATCACACAATCTCATTTTAAAAATTCTATATATTTTCTCACACCATGAAGAAACACGAAACCATGTTACTAGAGATCGTGTGGGTGCTCATGACCGTTTAGTTACTGATTACTTCTGCGCTAACCCAACATATGGCGATGAACAATTCCATGATCTTTTCCGAATGAGCCGAAGACTATTCATACGAATTGTACGAGAGGTAACCGATCATTCACCTTATTTCCAACAAACTCATAATTGTGTGGGCGTACTTGGTATTTCTCCATTGATAAAAGTTACTTCGTCAGTTGGCATACGGAGTCAATCCTGATATGCTTGACGAATATGTGCAAATGGGTGCGTCAAAAGTTCGTGAGTGTCTATAAATTTTGTGAGGTCATCATGGAGTTATATGGTTCAGAGTATTTGCGAAAGCCGACAGTTATAGACGTTGACAGACTCTATGAGCATCACCATCGAGTTCATGGGTTTTCGGGGCCGATAGGAAACATTGATTGTACATATTGGCCGTAGGAGAATATCCCACATGCTTTAAAAGCTCAATTTTGTAGGGGTGATCACGGAAAAACTCCTTTCATTTTATTGGAAGCGATCGCCTCTCAAGATTTATGGATTTGGCATGCGTTCTTTGGTGTCTCCGAGATGAATAATGACGTAAATGTTTTACGTGCATCCCCTCTTTTCAATGATCTCAAAATGGGAAGAGCACCGGATGTGTAGAATTCTTTGCTAACAGCGTGCCTTATAAACGGGGATATTATCTTGCTCATGAGATATATCCGGAATACTTTGTTATTGTGAAGTCCATTAAATATCCAGGGACGCATGATCACAAGCGTCAATTGTATAAGAGGATGCACGAAGCAGCAAGAAAAGATGTGGAACGTGCTTTTGGTGTACTAAAGATGAAGTGGCTAATGATTAAACATCCGGATAAAGGGGTTGACAAAGAGCGTCTTGAACATATTATGTACACATGCATCATATTACATAATATGACAATTCAAGACGAAGGGCGGGCGTTATCTCCCGAATTTTTTCCAGCGGAGCATCACCGTTCTTATGATCCCTTAAGAACGCATGAGGAATCACTGGAAATTACTAGGGAGATATGCAATAGAACAACTCATCTTAGCCTTAAAACCGATTTGGTGGAAGACATTTGGCAGCATCAAAATCCAAACTAGTTTAGTCATTTTATCATAGTGTTTTTAATGTTATTTGAATTCTATTGTAATATTTTTTTATTTTATTTGAATTAATATGTAACATTTTAATTATTAATGAAATTTTAGTTTGTGTTAAAAATGTTATTAAAAAAAAAAAAAAAAAAAATGAACTTGATCGCCTTACTAGGGCACTGAATCGTCTGCAGGTCGCTAGAGAGAGAAAGCTGACGTAATAGAAAAAAAAGAGGAATTGATCCTCCTTATTGTGTCTAGCCTAAGGCTATGAGCTATAAGGCTGACGTCAAATTGATTATGAAAAAGATACGAAAAGTATTAGCTACAAGCTGACGTCAAATTGATTATGAAACCATGTCCATTAAAAAGGTACAAAAAGTGGAAGAATCTTTGGTGTCAATTATCCTCTATTGATCACTTGAACCTATGAATTGAAAATTTCTTTGAATTTTGGCAAAAGGGATACCAAATTCAGTGTGAAAATTGTTAATTTTTCCAATGTCGACACCTTTTCTGAAAGGATACGAAAACATGTGGACGATCGAGATTTTGGTAATTGACTGGTGGTTGTGATTTTGTGAAAAGAATATAAATAAAGTCTCATTATGCAACTTGCATAGGCGGCCGCAGTAATAACGGGCCCATCTTTTTGTTCATTTCAGAAAAATAATAATAATAATAATAATAATAATAATAATAAAAAAAAAAATCTTCTTTTGATTTGTAGAATAGTATTTAGAGTAAAATGCAAAAATCGTCCTTGTGGTTTTCAAAAATTGTATGTATACTCCCTGATCTTTTATAAGTGCATGCGGTCTCTCTGGTCTTCATACTTTTTGTTCGTTTTGGTCCCTGACACTAACAACCGTTAGTCCATCTCAGTTAATTGATACATAAATGGTCCCTGTCCATACGTTAAATTGTGTCCAACATCCTTATTTTTTTGAAATTTTGTTTTTCCAACTTTTTTTCTCGAAATTTTTTTTTTCCGAAATTTTTTTTTCGGAATTTTTTTTTCTCAAATTAACTTTCTTAGAAACTTTTTTTTTTCGTGAAATCAGTTCTTTTTCTTAATTTTATTTTCTAAATTAATTTTTTTAGAAAAAATATTTTTTTTTTCGAATTTTTTTCCCATTTATTTTTTCTGAAATAATTTTTAAAGAAATCTTTTCCCGAATTTTTTTAAGAAAAATTAATATTTTTTTTAAGAAATTTTTTTTAGAAATTCTTTTCCCGAAATATTTTTTTTAGAAATTTAGTTGATACATAAGTGTAGGCGGTCTCCCTGGTCTTCATACTTTTGGTTCTAAAAAAAATTTTGGAAAAAAGTTTCTAAAAAAGTAATTTCAGGAAAAAAAATTCCAATTAAATATTAATTTTTCTTAAAAAAAAATTCGGGAAAAGAATTTCTAAATAAAATTTCTAAAAAAAAATTTTTGGAAAAAAGTTTCTTAAAAAATTATTTCAGAAAAAATAAATGGGAAAAAAATTCGGAAAAAAAATATTTTTTCTAAAAATATTAATTTCGAAAATAAAATTAAGAAAAAGAAATGATTTCACGAAAAAAAAGGTTTCTTAAAAAATTAATTTGAGAAAAAAAATAATTCCGAAATAAAATTTCGGAAAAAAGAATTGAGAAAAAAAAGTTGGAAAAAGAAATTTCAAAAAAAATATGGACGTTGGACGCAATTTAGTGTAGGGACATGGACTATTTATGTATCAATTAACTGAGATGGACTAACGGTTGTTAGTGTCAGGACCAAAACGAACAAAAAGTATGAATACCAGGGAGACCGCCTGCACTTATGGAAGACCAGGGAGGATACATGCAATTTTTGCATACCACAAGGACGATTTCTGCATTTTACTCTAGTATTTTAATATAGAATGGATTTAAAATGTAAATAGCAAAGTTTTTAAGATCAGGACTATACTTACGATTGCTTTCATCTTTGTAAGATCGTGATCGTAAAATTGGATTGAGATCTAAGATCCTACTATAATATCATTTTTAATGTAAGGGTGAGCATTCCGACCGTTTGGACCGGACCGACCGACAAAACTGACCGGACCGACCAAAGGATCAACGGTCCGGTCTCGGTCTGAGATTTTTCATTAATTCGGTCATCTGTCCGGTCCGGTCTGGTTCGGACCGACCAAAAAACCGAAAAAACTTGCCAAAATCTTGCCTAATTGGACCGGACCGGACCAAACCAGATCGACCACATTCGGTCCGGTCTCGGTCTATTGTTTTTCTCAAACTCGGTCTTCGGTCCGGTCCGTTTTGTCGGCTGTGATCACCCCTATTTTAATGATCTTTGTAATATAATTCAAATCTACAAATTATTATATATTATAAACACGAAATTATATAAATGTTTTATGAAAATATTGTCCTAAATTATGAATATAGAATATTTTAAAAGAATTACATGTTGTTTTATAAATTATATAAAAACGTAAACCATAAATTTGTAGTTTTTTTAGTTTGCGGTTCAAAAAAAGTAAGATCGGATCGAAATAGATCTTAAGTTTTTATGGTTAATATCAGAACTCTTTTTAGGGTAAAGGGGAGTAATCCTGCACCCTGGTAAATATATTAACCAAAACGTTTAAGTACAATGGATATGGGTGAAATCCCATATCTCAGCCCGTTACATAGGCATAAAGCTTAAATAATAAGATACTTCATATTTTCTAAACAAGAAAATAAACCACTACTCAAATGATAACATAGGACATAACGAAATAAAATTACTTCCTAAGACTTTGAAGCTTGGTGCCATACATGGCATTAAAGGCATCCAAATTCTCTGAAAGATCATAAAACTGATTTGCTTAGTCATCGTAGTCATAGTCATCATAATCATCTTCAAACTCTTGGCCACTACCGAATAGATTAGCAGACTCATCAAATTCTATAAGAGTTAAGATCAGAATTCTATAAGATCTTAATCTTGTTAAAATTCTATGTAAAATTCATATCGTTTTTGCTTTGTAGAATCCTAAAATCAGAATCAAGATTTTAACAACTATATGGTTAATAGTATTGTTAAACTCAATGAATTTAATACTACTATTAATGCTTACCTTAATTATCTTATACTAACTTCAAAAGAAATATTTGTATAGAATTTAGAAGCCAAAACAGTGACAAAGGGTATGTTTGGCAAAAATATATATTGTTGATGCTGGTAGTGGTACTGATGATGAAAAATATTAATTTTTTTTAGTGATGTTGGTGTTGTTACTGAAAAAAATTAAAATCAGTTAATTTATGAAAAATAATCTTCATAATCTTTTACAAGCTGGTTTTTGAAACTTATTTTTTGGGAACTTTTTTTTCTAAAATAATTTACAATCTTAGTTTGCCAAACAATGATTATTTTTTTACCAAATCTTATTTTTTTTTAAAAAATAATCTTAACTTTCATAATATTTCATCATCTCTCGCGCCAAACATGCCTAAAGAGTGACGTCCATAGCGTCAAGTATAGCAAATTCCTGTAAAATATACGGACGAAAATAGCGAATTTATAGCCTCTTATCTAAAAAATACCGGCTGAAACAACGAGTCTCTTAGATGCAGCGACTAAAATTGCAACAAAATATAGCGGATTTGCTATATCTTAGCAGCCTGTTTATAAAAGTCGGTATAATTACTTGTAATAAATATCGACACAAGTATCTCCATGAAGAACAAGCTACAAATCATAATACCGATCACAAATGTTTTTGTATAATCCAAACACCGAACCACTCCACTTTGGTTTTTGTTTTAGTATGAAACATGACCGACCCATACATGCTCATGTTGAGAAAGCTTGAATGGACATGTTTCTCACAAGCACGGTGATGGAGCGAGGATTCTTCGATCAGATGTGCCCAAAAAATTATGAAAACGTACTAAACCTTAACTAGTAAGTAGTAACTAACCATAAATTATAATACTCATTAAAACTAAACTAATAACAAGAAAAAATTACATGTTTCGTACTTGTGGTTTACTTAAAATTAAACTCGTTGTCTCTATTCGATTTTAATTACACCACCGATACCTAATTTTCAAGCTAGTTGCATCAAATGTCTCTATGTTGAAATATAGGGATTACATGTGTAATAATCTATAGTTTTAAATTATACGGGTAGTCTCTACCGTTATTACACATATAGTCCATATTTTTCAAACTAAGAACTATCAATGCAAATAGTTTGAAAATTAGGAATTATTCATGTAATTAAAATCGAATAGGAACGACGAGTGTGATTTTGATAAACGACAGGGACAAAACATGTAGTTTTTTCTAATAACAATAAAAAAACAATCTTACATATATGAAACCAAACAAGAAATAACAACTACTAAATAACTGGAAGATGCATGTATATTAGCATGATATGATTATGTTGCCTGGTAATATTGTTTAGTCCATCGCCTATCAAACTCGCGTAAGTTAATTTTAATTACACGCCATATTTATTCCCTAGGGTTAATTTGGATAGGCTACTTTTTCAGTTTTAGATGAGCCAAAAACAATACAATGCAGTATAAATGTACATACACCTGTGCTACTACTAAATAACTTAAGTAAATTCGATTCAATTAAATGGGATTTACATCAAGGTGGTAGGTAAGCGGGCAACAAGCTGCGCCGTCACCCCTTTCTGAATAGCGAACCCTATTCTACTGAAAACATAATCGTGACCCCTCGGGGCCGATATATTGCTGCGAACAATCTTACGAACCCGATCCAAGAAGCGCACAGCTTCAGGGGCTAAGGAACCAGAAGTGTCAAATGCAAAATGAACAAACACGTGTTGGAGAATCAACACGTGTTTGTTCCTTTTGCATTTGACACTTTTGGTTCCTTAAATAACTTTGGAGTTATTTTTAATTAGATGCCATATTTAATCCCTAGTGTTAATTTGGGTAACCTTTATACATTTTGTAAACTTTTGAGATTTCTTATTATTATTAATTGTTCAATACTTCGATAAGAAATTTGGCTAGTCTATAAAAATCCTTACCATTTTATAAGAGAATAAATATATACTTAAATAGAGTGAAATGTGTGGACTTTTATATGGTCCGATTCATAAGTTTTTAGTAGAATTGATAAATGATAAAGGGTACGTGAATTATTAATGTGACGTGGGCCGGCCATGAAGCGGAAGAGATAGCACGTTATTATAGAGAGGAAAGAAAAAATATATTCTTTCTTTAGCTTCCGGATTCCAAACCGTGTCGTATTTGTGTTGAAAATAGGCGTAAAGTTGAGCTATTACAATTTGCGAGACTCGTAACAAATATCACTTGTTCATTTCTAATTTCAACTAACTACATGCATAACTTTGACTTTTCTTATATAATGAGTAATTTACAAGTTACGTACAACTTCTTAACATAAGAGAGCCGTGTTGATCTATAAGACTAACCAAATACAAATTCAGTAATTAAGAGATTGATTCCACCAAATGCAACAAGGTAACACATGATACTACATCCATCTTCTAATATCCAAAACAAGAACAGAAGGCTCCAACTAACTCCTAATCAAATATAAAGCTACTATTAACCTTAATTTGCAAGCTTTAGACGAGTCCACGCCCCAGTCAATCCAAGGCGTTATGGCCCTTTAGATCTATGTAAAATCCAAAAATAAGAAATAACTTGTAAAACTAGAAATGGAAAGGCTGAACCCATCCACCTCATCTTGTTAAATTCACTAGGAAATGCGTCCAATATATCACTAACAAATTAAAGTCATATATCATACAATCATGATTTACGAACATCGAACATTACATTAAATATAAAACAAGAAATGGAAATTCAATACCAATTAAGCAATTTCTATGCAGTCAACATCTTCAAAAAATGATAAGACAAAGTAATTATAAATTTTTGATTTAAATTATCTATTGAAGGAAGAAAACGTAAACTATTGTTATATCAAAATAGAAATATAGGGTATAATATTTTATGAAATATAAAAGAACATGAAAAGAGCATAAAGAAGAGAAGAAAAAAAAAAAAAAAAAAAAAAAAAAATCAGCCCTCAGATATCTCAATATTTTCTTTGGCAATAATTTAGCTATAACAGTTTGTTGTCTTTTGGGTGGGACTGTGGGAGAAAGCTAGCCCGCCAATTTGAGTTAATACAAGTCCCATGGTGCTGCAACTAGTATAACGCGGCAATATGATATTGCATTTTCACAATGCAATTGTGCCACTGCCAACACATATGTTTCATCAGTTGGACATTGTCACCTCTTGGCGTTGTAGATGCCCTTACAAACATACACACTAGTGAAACATTCCGTCAAACTAAAATACAAATCCAAACACTATACTCAACTATGAAGATACAACATACAAGCCTGCAAACCAAATCTGCAAGCATCCCAACATTCTTGAATAATACAAATTTGAGTACAAATCTTATTGAGAATCTTTTATCACGAGTTTAAACTACATTACAGATATTACGCCTTAATTATAACCAGGCTTCAAGATATTTGATTATAAGGGTGTTTGAGATTGATTATGCAAGTGCATATCTTCTTTTTCTTTTGGATGAGCACTTTAAGATAAGCAATCCCAAACACTCCCATAAACAATACAATTATTTAAATGTAGAATATGTAACGTTTTAGAGTATGTGATAAGATAAAACATGACTTCTTGTATGAAAATCATCACCAGTTAAGCTGATAACTCACATACTAAGTTGATAATATTGTTAACCTCGGAAGTAACCAAAGCAAGTTTTAAGTCGTCGTCGACGCAAATGAGTATCAGCTCTTTCTCTTCATCCAAGTATTTCAGACGAATCATTTCATCATTCAACTTGAACTGTTTTGCCACTTCATTTTTCAGCTTCAACAGTCCCAATGAAGTAACAAATTGGAACTCTTTGATAATATTTTCATAAATTGCCTTCACTAAGACCATTTTGTCCGAGCCTCTTTTACGCTTTTTATCGTGTTTCAGAGGACTACTTGTTTCTCCAGTATCACCAAATGTAGCAGATATGATCTCCATACTCACATTGGTGGAAGAGCATTCGTCTGGGACATCCATAGAATTTGAGATGATATCAGGTTCTATGTTTTCGGGGAGATCCATGAGCGGTTTAAGAACTTCTATATTTGAGTTATCACCGAGTTCAAATCCTGAAGCTACTCGGATATGCTGCATTAATGTCTGCACCAAGTTAACTTGTACATGTCTACCATCTTTTATGTTCAACGGTAGAAAAAACTCCAAAACATAGTCATGATTTCCTTCAACACTATGCAAGAAGATTGCAAAGCACCAAGTTAATTTACTCATGTGTGCATTGTGGACCAAAGGGTATTCTTCTTCACCGAGTTTGGTAACATCTTCACAAAAACATGAACCACGGGACAACAACGCCCTGCCAACTAAGCCACGGTACATGTCCAAATGTTGTTCGCTGCATGCTTTCTGAAAAGACCACATGCCCAAGTCTGGAACATAATATGGCAAAGAAGCTGTTGACATGCAGACTTTCCCGTGGCATTTAGTATCGAAACTACCGCATCTCTTTTTTAGAATTTGCTCATGAGAAGCTAAAGTACTAAGTGGGGAGATAGCCCATGTCTGAGCAAGAGGTAATTTGTGAGTGTCACACACAACTTTCAAGATACTGAATATTTTTTCCAATTCATTTAGCCTGAGTTCACTCGAAACCTGCACATATATTAGAGATTCCCACATAAGAAGTCCGAAGCAAAACGAGATTTAGAAAAAAGGAGAAGTAGAAATTCAGATTATAAATCAGCAGGGCATAACTCACTTTTGAAGGACCGTCAAGTACTTGTAGGCATGTTAGATTTTGTGTCTGCAAGTTGAGAATAGTTTGTAAATGAGCAGCAATTAAAGTAAGTTTCAACTAGAATACAGTAGAACACATGATTCCTAAAATGTGGATATACCAATCCTTTTTCTTTTTATCAGTTGCATTTTGAAAGCTTCTACGAAATGAGTATGGAATCCAGGAATTCTAAATATATAGCCCGACAACCATAGTATCAACAGTGTTCTCTCTAAAGCAGCGAAATAGTAGTTGTTTGTTTTGTACGTTTGAGTACACAACCTACAAATCATGGAAAAGCTAAGGAAAAAGGATAATCGAATCTTGGAGAAAGTGATGCAACGGATCTTTACAATAAAACAATGGAAAAAGTATATGTGCACAAAAAGACTAAGAAATATAGGAATAAATAATTTGAGAGGAAGGATGAAAACCTTCAATGCCTTCTGAACTTGTTCAGCCTCATAAGCAAGACTAGAATACTGTGAAGACGTCAAGAACTCGATCACACCAACAGATGACCTTGTAATTGAATCAAACACCGGTAAAGCCAAATACCCATGGAGATTGCAACGAATCGCACATTCTTGTTGCGCAAAATGTTTTGGCAAGTAATTAGCTATATCAGAAGTCCACTCTGGGAGCCCTTGCTTAAATACTCGGGCAGGAGGACTAATGTCTTCTTCATTATCATGATCCTTATCCACAACATAAAGGATGTGCTCAGAGTCTTTTCGATACAAACAAAGTTCGTCCTCAATGACACCAAGACCAAATGGTTGATCAATAGTTGTAAGTAGCTGTTTTTTCCCAACGAAAAGAGGTGACCAAAACTGAACAATAACACGCTGCTTGCGGAAAGTTAATAACTTTAGCACAGCTCTTATCTTGGCCTGTAACATTCTCTGGGTATATTGGTTGTCGTTATTGTCAATCCCCAGCTCAAAACCTATTATTCAGCAAAACAAGTTAGAAGACGTTTTGGAATATAAAACTTGAAAACTTGAAAATTATGGAGAAACATGTCACCAAGTTTAACTTTTGGGCCTGTTTTTATTAAGAAAAGGAGCCTTGTAAATGCAAAGTGGAACTCTAAGTAGTTACTTAATTACTATGGCTAGAAAGTTAAGGTAACAAAGAAATAATAAAGAAATCAAATATGTACCAATAATGGTTTTGGAATCAGATGAATCAGTTTGACGGAGTTGATCTCGCGGCTCTTCATTTCCAGAGACCCAAAGCGGTGTTAGATATCTCGCCTCACCAGATAATGGAACTGTCGGTTGTTCTAATGAGAATTTGTTCCGCATTAAATCTATGATCTTTTCACTCGACAAACCAGAACCCAAACATGGTTCTTTGTCAGCATTTTCTGATTTAACAGACCGTTTCAAGCTCATTGAAACTGCGCAGATCTTAACTTCTTAAATTCTGTATAATTGTGCTAGTGAGACCCTGTTTCATGAAAGTGAATAAATTATATAAGTACTAACTAAATAAGAGGCATAAGACAACTCCAAGTGATGTTCCGAAAAAGAAAACAGGTGTTGCTTATAAAATATTATCATAGTTTCAAAATCCTTAATCCTAATTCGTAAATTTGGCAACATAGCATATAAACAAAAATTTTATATAGTTTAAAAGATCAAAAAGATATATTGTTTGGAATATTGCTATTTATAGCATCCTCGCTTATGTGTACTTTTAGTAACCTCCACATTGGGAAAAAAAGATTGATGTGGGATGGCCAGTGATTAACCAAATACGTATGCATAAAATACCTAAAATAACAAGCAACAAACATATTACTAACGATAGGAAACCACATCAATAGGTCCGTTTTCGCTCTAATTCTCTAAAAAATATTAAAATAAATTCCACACGATTTAATAACTTTACTTTAATAAGTGACATATATATTAGCCAATGAAGATATGGATACATATGTGACTACAAAATGAAATAATTGGTTGTTAAAAAGATTACCAGAGTCTAATGTGAGTTCATCAGTTACTCGGTTAGATCGTTTAATAGGAATTAATCTGCGTTATTGAAGAAGAAGAAGAAGAAGAAGAAGAATAATGAGAAAGCTTAATAACCCGCCACATTCAGTTGTACGGCTTTTAATTGTTGATTGATTTGCAAATTATTTCGCAATCTTATGTTGTTTATTTCGCAAGTGGGGGGTTCAACTTTCTTTTTTATTCAACCATTGCCTCTTTTGTCAACCAGTTAACCCCACTTTCACGTGCCAGAAATAAAAACCAAGATTCTATTGTTTTATTAAAGACCAGAAAAACCAAGATCGAAAGTACGTAACTACGTATTGTCTTTTTATCTTGTGATTATGAAAGACCAGAAACAAAAATTTATTTACGTTTTATGTGGAGGGGAAAAAAAAAGTCATATTTTTTTTCTGAAAAGAAAAGGTTTTAAATACACAAGTGACTAACTTTTGTTTCTGTTCCCGAGTATAAAGCGGAAAGAAACGAGATGAAGAGGAAAAAAGGAGTGAAGTAAAAAGGAGATGAATAAGAAATTGTTTTTTTTATCTTGTGTTCTCGAGTTAGAAAGAAAAGAGAAGAAAGTAACAAAAAAAAAGCTTTAAAATCAATTTCACTCCATTTCATCCCAATTTGGGAAGTAAATTATGAGGGTAATTTTTATGTAATTTAGTATCCTTTACTTTCCTCTCCTCTCCTAAAAAATCTCAGAAACACAATTTTTTTTTTACTACCATCCCAAACATTTCCCTTTAACTCAAAAAAATAAACTCGGGAACAGAGTGTAACATGTTTGAAATTAACATGACATGCATGGTTCTTTATCTTGGCATTTCACTCTTTGACATATTTAATTAGTTACACCAATAATGACTTATTTAAGTAGTATCGAGTATCCACTAATGAATTAGTTTGATGAGACCAGTCTGATAATTTACAGTACACAATCAAGTGTCATTGTCAATTAATATACCAAATCTCAAACCCAGTCAAACTTACTAGTTACTAGAATATACTATAGCAATTCACAAAGATCTACAATATTTACCTAGCGATTTTTTTGGGTTGGGGTTTCCAGATCTAGCAATTTGGGTTTTAAGATAGCAAGTTGCAAGACTGATTATCATCCATGTGAATGCAAACTTATGTGTGAAATGTGTGAAAAGGAATGCCATGTTTAGATAATACTGTTTGATGTCAAAATTATTAAATTAAAGTGATACATTCATGTAGTGGTCCCATTATTTTTTTTTACATTTTCGAAATGGAAGATGTTATGCTGACCGCAGTTCTTATTTTCTCTGTTACATCAGCTTTCTCTTTTCAGAGAACTTCAGGCGATTGGATGTCCCAGTAAGGCAACATACACTACAAAAAACATACCCCACAAATATTATTTTTTAATTAAATATAACACACACAAAACATATAAACACTCGGTCGTCCAAGCAACCCACATCCAAAAAAATCGTCCACTCGATCGATTGAAAAAAAGACCCACATAAGGACGATCGATATGTAATCGATCGTGTAAGTCGATCGTCAAGTGTTACTACGAGTAGTCTTAGCACAACCACTGCACGTTCACTTTACAAATGAGCTGAATGAGATTGTATAGCGTCAATTCATTAGTTTTAACTGTTTTATTGACTTAGATTTTACATTTTAGATATGACTGATTATTTAACATATAAACTAACGAAAGATCATCTTTCATGTCCTTTGTTTATCATCAACACTCTTGCTAATGTTCTCACATTGTTTTTGCAGATAACTTGGACCCTGTAACATTTTTTTTCCCACATGCACCTTACAACTTCATTGTCAAAGTACCATGCAATGTGATATAATTTTTTACCATCTAAACCGGCCCATCGCATACATTAAAAAAAAAAAAAAAAAAAAAAAAAAAAAAAAAAAAAAAAAAAACGACAAAAAAATAAATAAATAAAAAATACTGCGAGGCGGCAACGCGGTCAACCGCCGCCATTCTCATTTCCTTTTATAGTGTGACAAATACCATGCTCTCAAAAGAGAAACCCTTTTGCAAAACATTTGTTGTGCTAAAACTACATATATGATGCTTAATCAAATGCATGATGCATGTTACTCCCTTCGTCTTAAAACTAAAGAGTACTCCACAAACAAAAAATAAAGAATCTATGATATGTGTAATTAATGTTAATTCTGATTATTAAAAAGGTATTTTTACCCTCGTAGTTAATATAGAAATTAGAAATGAGCAATTAATGCAAGTTTTGGTTAATTATTCATTTTAAAGCCCATTTGATATCCGGGTTTTAGGAGGTTTGGGCTCGTACCTTTCCTAAATCAGCTGTTTGGTACATATGGATGGACTCAGGAATTGGGGTTGAATCTTTAATATTTCGCATACTAAAATTTGAAGTAAGAAGCTGGGGTTAAGTTATTTTCTATAAACATGTGGGCTTTATTTTTAACAAGAATCCATTTTTATTTTTTTTCCTTTTACAATAATTAATTTTATTTTTAAATAATTTATCAAATATAAAATAATTCTTATATATCTCTCCTACATCAAACCCAAATCCAAATATTCACCCAAATTTAAATCCAAATTGTCATCTTAAACTCAACTAAAAATCAAATGAGCCCCACAGGTTTACACTTTATGTTCGCCTATAAATGGAGTGTTGTAAAAAAGCAGAACATATCTCTTTTATTAAAAGTTTCTAACATTTTAAGAGCTCATTTTTCCTTCTCCAACTAGAGTTAAGTCCTAGATTTCACATCTATTGGTTTAACATAGTTCTTACTTAAACATAATACTTTTGGAGGAGAGTTATTTTACATATAAAACTTTTCTCACATATCAATGAACTCATCCCACCATCCATCAAAAAAGAAATCAATAGCTGAGATTAAAATCATTATAATATTATACTTATTTTTTATTATTTAAATATCTCATGAACCATTCATTAGACAAAACAAATTATACTGTCACATCTATTGGTTTAACATAGTTCTTACTTAAACATAATACTTTTAGAGAAGAGTTATTTTACATATAAAACTTTTGTCACATATCAATGAACTCATCCCACCATCTATCTAAAAAGAAATCAATAGCTGAGATTAAAATCCTTATAATACTTTACTTATTTTTTATTATTTAAATATCTCATGAACCATTCATTAGACAAAACAAATTATACTGTCATGATCAACATTTAATTATCTTTCTATATACGGGTACTTGGATATACTTTCGACAAAACTTTTTTTTTTCTTTTCTTTCACTTTTTTTTTTTTTTTTTTTTTTTTTTTGAAACTTGCTTGAGAAATCACATATGCTTAAGCACTAATTTGAATATTTTAATAAAGTCACATGTGATATTAGTATTAAATCAAATATGATATGTAATAAAATCATATGTGATTTAACACCAATATCACATGTGATTTTATTAGTATATTCAAATTAGTATTTAATCACATATAAATTCTTCATTCAAGTTTTAACAACGTAAAAAAAATAGAAAAAACGTGAAAAAAATGAAAAACACATTTTTTCGATGGTATATATCAAAGTGCTCATCGATAGAAAGATAATTAAATGCTTATCGTGATGGTATGTTTTTTTTCTCTTAACGATTAAAGTTTTATAAAATATTAATATTTGAAAAAAAAATGATTAAAGTGATTTTTTTTTTTTTTTTTTTTGTAATGTTGGATATAATCTCATCCATTGGATCAAATGGAGATGGAAGGTATGGATTGGTCCCTTGGTATCCAAATAAAGTTTACAATGTAAATGATCTTAAATCATACCATGGTTTGTGTTGAAGTTTAGTGAAAATATCACATACATACTTGTCATTTAATCTCAAGTGTTATTCTGCAAATATTTGAATAGAATTATTTGATTTATTAACAACGAAAAATTTAAACGTTGAAAATTACTTGTGTGTTTTTAAAGTGTTATGTGATATCAATTGTCAAAGTGGTAAACTACATAGTAGAAATATTATTAAATTGTTTAACTAACTATATTAATAGTTAAATAACTTAGTAAGTGGGTACAACAAGTAGGTGGGTTGACAAATGGATAAAGTTGTAGGTGAGTAAGTTATAAAGCAAAGTAAATGGATTTAGTTTTTGTTTGCATTTGATTATTAATGTGATAATAGATTATGGTTGCATGAATGTGTTTTGATAAAATTGTGTGTATGAGAATAAGATGATGAACTTTGTTTTTAAAGAAATAAAAATTCTAGGGGAAATTCAAAGAGGTTGAAGATGAGGGCAAATTAATCATATTACTTTGGTAAGGGACGGAAACGAACTCAAGATTTTCTCACAAGGAGATCGTCAGCAATTTCCAAACCATAAATATGAAACGTGCAATTTGACCAAACCACAATTTAACCACAAGGATGAATTCAATTTAGAGGACATATCTCCATTATTGAGAGATCGACCTCTTCTTTGTAACTATTTCGACTTTCGATCTTAAAATCCAATGTTTTTATTTAAGGTTTATGTGTTGTAAAATCCAATGTTTTTACTTAGGGTACATATAACCTATCCCATGGATTAAACTGAAAATTTCTGAAATGTTTGCGGGTCTTATTGAAGCTAATAACATAATAAGTGAATTTAGACACTGCTTTTTCAAAGTGCTCATTTAAAAGCTACTTATCCACTTAGCAGGAAGGAAAAAAGAAAAAAAAAAAATAAATAAATAATACGAGTAATAAAAAAAATCCCCATTTTACCTTTTTCTACTTTTATAAACGACTAATTAGATACAACATCAACCATTTTGTATTCTCCAAAAACCTCTAAAGTAAGCAAAAGAAAATCCCAAAAAATAAAATAAAATCCAAAATCACTAAAGAGAATTCAATTCCCGAAAGATATATCCATGAATCCATCCATATTGACTCGAAACCATATCAAATAGATCAATCCCTAATAACAATTTCACATGATCAAAGAAAAACAAAACTTTTACATTAAAAGCAACTGATCCTTAAAAAGTGGTACGACGAATAAGCATAATAAAAGAGAAACAAAGTTACTTAAAAACAACTTGACATAAAGAAAGCATAATACCATAACCAAAACTAACCTTCAAATCATTGTAAAAGAATCAATCTACGTTGAAGAAGAAGAAGAAGCTGATCAATACGGCGCCACATTTGCTATTCTCAAAATAAGTTGGCTTTTCCTTGATCAAAATATTACTCGTATTAGCAGTTTGCAACTATAAATCTATATACCTATAATCCAAAAGATCAACCTCTTGTTTGTTATTTGATTTTGAGATGCCAAAGTTTTTCTTAGGCTTTTTAATGTGTGATGAGCAATAACAGAGAGAATAAACAAACGGAAGTGGCCTGGATTTATTACAAAACTCGGTCTTAATTTAAGCCTTCAAATAACGTTTGTTTAACAAACGTGCTCATGAAGTTTGCTAGTGATAGCATAATTAAAACACAGGTCATAATCAGGCTTACTATTTTTGACGTGGTTATATAGACCTGGTAAAACATCAAATGTGAATACTATAAACTAAACGTATTTTAATGATGAAATTTGGTATTCGATGGCTATGTTTACGAATTTAAAATATTTCATTATTTTCATTTTGTCAACTAAAAAGAAGGGTGTTATCACCTTATCTGGAATGATATCATTAAAAGATCATTTTCTTCTTAGCCTAACGTGACTACGTACTGTCCAACACGGACGGAACAAGAGGTTTCCACGGGTTTTCGGGGAACCTCATAAATTTTTTTTGATGCAATGTTGATTTTTGGAAAAACATCGATTATCCTAAATGCATCTTAAATCCATCCGGTCTATTAAAATGTGTTTCAAATATTATTTAGTTAGTATAATTACAAATAAAAAATGAAACTAAATTTTAGTATATTACGGTTTAAAAAATCTTTGTGCACCCATTCATATTTGGTCCTGGTTTCGTCCATGTTGACCAACAATACTTTCCCTAAACTAATTATTGGTGATTGCTACTTTGTTAGACGTTAGTTTCCAACTTTCCCAGCCAATTGATCATCATCTCATTTGGGGCAAATTCAAAGCCCAAAAGTCTTTTAATCAGTGACGGAGCTAGGATATTATTTTCGGGTGTGCCGAAAAAAAGATACATGTTAATAAGTGTAAAGTATGAAAGGCTAAACACATAGTTTTTGATCATATATTCGAAATAGTAGTAAAGAAATTCTATTAAACCATGTAAATATAATCAATTTTACTAATGTTTTGAAACAAAATATTAGCACAAGTATACATTTTGCAAAGTTAGGGTGGGCCTTGGCCAACCCAACCACCAATGTGGCTCCGTCACTGCTTTTAATATAGATTTGAATGAAAAACAAAATAAGTAGATACAAGTTCCTGAACGTTACAATTACATTCAGGGAGTCATCCTCAAGAAGTTCTTTAGAGTCTGAAGATAAAGACTTATTATAACAGAACTCGAAGAGTGAAGATAAGAACCAATATGATGATAGAGTCAGTGTGTGATGACAACATCACTAACTCTGAAGATTTTCTCAAACACTGAAGGCATTCTAAACACTTAAATATCTTTGGTAGGATATTTAGTTTCTGTATATGCAGGAAACTCCTTGGGAAGATAAATTCAAAGTACTTATAAAAAAATCAAAGAGCACTATAGTTGGTAAAAGGTACAAACATTTGTCAATATTGTTCCGCCAAAAGTATGTTTGCAGCAGCATACTAGAAATAGAAGCTAGAAGTACAAAGTTTATTTTAGCTATCATATCTTGACACGTACTTTTTACCACACGGGTACCCACTTTGTCTTTGTCTATAAATAAGAATGTTGTAACAAAGGAAAAATCATCTCTTGTATCAAAAAAATTTAAGCATTTTCAAGAGCTCGTTTTTTCCTTCTCCAAATACGACTAAGTCCTAGATTTTTATATCTATTGATTTTTCATAGTTCTTACTTAGACACAATACTTTGGTTTTGTGTTTAAGTTTAGTGAGGATATCACACATACATACTTGTCAATTAATTCCAAGTGTTATTTCGCAAACACTTGGGTATAATTTTTTGATTTATATCAATGAAGAGTTAAATGTTGAAAAAGAAATATATTATGATTAAACTGACTTTATGTGAATGGTAACCACTGTAAACATGTTGTTGAGTTGTTAACTAATAAATAATTATTAACTAAGTACTCAGGAACAACATCATTTTTCTAAAATCACAATATATAAATACTAATATATATTAAGCATTTAGAGTTTTGGAAAGTTATAAATTGAAGCATTACTAGGTGGAAAACTCGCGCGTTGCCGCAGGGTGATTTGCTAAAGAAGGTTTAGCAAGTGTTGCAAAATAAGAATGCTATTAACAATATTTAAAGCCTGTAGTTTATAGCGTGTAGCGAAAATGGTAAACCCCCGCTTCGCGGCATTTCCTTTTGTAAACTGAATTGCAGCAAGAAGATTTTAAGGCTGAAACAACATAACAGTTTTTTGCATACATAGGCTACTCATGCATAAGTTATTTGTGCAGCTGTGGCACAAATGTTTTACAAAAGATGGATTCTTGCATCCTGCCATTTTTTAGACTAGTAATACAGGATTACAAAACATATTGTTGTCTAAGAATGGTACATTAGTTTAAGCTTGTTCCTTCGCTGCTTCACTAAGGAACGTTACATTACTTTCAGCTTGTTTCTTTGCTGCAAGTAGATCTTGATTTTCTTTATGTGCAAGCATTTTGCCTAAAAAGAAAACACCAAATTAATGAGTCGTTATCTAGCATGTTTATCAATCAGTTATTCAATTATTGAGAAAATGAAACATATACAGCTCTAGCATGTGAATTATCCTATTTATTTTCATGCCCATTTAAGATGGATTTATTGGTTTTTAGACCTCATAGTAGGATTTGAAAACTTTCTTTTACTCATGCCATGTTGTTCGTTCCACGTATCTAACTATAAAAAATGAACCTATATATCTAATTATCTAAACTACTTGGGCTAAATAAGCTGATCTAAAAGCATAAACAATATATTTCCCATTACATCTTTTTTGCATTCCCCATGACTCTGATCAACAAGTTATGTATCACTGTCAACCTATATGTGAGGAACCTAAACCGAAGAATAATCATCGGTGACACACATAACGAACTTCATTTATTTCCTTTTGAAAAACAAAACATAAAATATGATCGAAATTGTTTAAACCACACTCACTACGTAACTGCTAATCAAAGACAGATGGTTGAAAAATGACAGATAATAAGCGGTGTGTTAATTTAAATAGTGACAATGGTTTAAATTGTTTTACTCATGTTCAATTTACAATCTCTTCGGCTCATTGAAATCAGAACTTCAAGTAGATACATCATAAAACAACAAAAAAGTTCTAAAGGAAACGCGTACCTCTTGTTACGCGGTCAAATTCAGCCTTCAAATGTTCACATGTCCAGTCACAGTCACCAAAATCAGTGTAAGAATACAACACACTTGCATCCGATGTTTTATAAAGTCAAAAGCAAAAGCCAAATACAAATTTAATTCTGGAAATATAAGCTGACATAAATATAATGCAATACAAAGAATATTGCAAAAAGCGCATTCACCTTGAGCCTCAACATTGCTTGCTCCGTTCTTGTTGCAGATAGTTGTGGGCAGCATGTGACCTTGTTGTAGCATTGACATCAGATGATCAGTGTGCATTTGAATCAATACCAGATCAGCTGGGCTTCCTACACATGCTCCCAAAAGGCGGACAATTAAAAGAAAAAACAAATGGAAAAAACGGGTGGGTCTAACCTGTCTCAGTTCTGAAGCCTTATCTTTGTCATAATCCATGACATACCTACGTATATACAATCAAAAATGGAGTCAAGATACATAGTATAAAAAATAAGGAAGAATGAAAATGATATTTAATGTTTTAGGAGGACTTCATACAACGACAATGAAGAGACAACTATTATCCAAGGGAATCACACGACCATTTTCAAATTCTGGTATCGTAAGCCTTTAACGTATTCTGATCCCCCCTGAAGAAATGACAGAATTTAACTGTAGTTCATTAACCTGATTTGTCAAAATGGGTGATTCTATGAGTTGCCCCCCAGTTTGGCAAGTTTTTGCCCGTTGACCCATTTATTTCTTAACTTTTTTTTATTATTATTAATTTGACCCGCTAGAATATTAACTCTTAGGAAATTAGTAGCACCTTTAAGGAATGTTGTATCCACGACTACTTTTGAAACTATGAGTTTTGAAACAGTTGAGAAAAAGATTTATAGGTCGACCCATATAAAGAATTACTAAGCTGGCTAAATCGAGGAGTCAACACTAATGGCTTGTACAACTCCCTTACCTTCTAGATTGCAAGTCCTACGACTACCACACGAATTGGATCCAAGTCTAGATTGTAGCATAAATTTTAAGCACGTGTTCTGAAATAAACAACTTCATTAAACCTGATGTGAGCTTCTCAGTGTTCCCATTACCTAAAAGATACAATTCATATCTGCACATAATATCAATACAAAAATGAACACAAAGTAAGAAAAGGAAAAATACTTAAAAGGAGTGTTTCGGATTGCTTATTAAAATTTAAGAGTCTATATTTGCTTAAAATCAGCTTTTAAGTGCCTATTTTACAGTAAAATGAGCAAATGGGCAACCAAGGTAAACATGTTGACAGTCATCAAAAGTCTTTTCTAAATGCGTATAAGCTCAAAAACGGTATCTTTATAAAAGATTGTTTTAAGATTAATATATTTTTTTTACAATCATATATAACACTTTTTTTTTGGTTTCAAATACCAAAACAAAACTTACTTAACATCCGCCCAACATGAACTCAAAATTAAAAAATTGTTCTATCTAGCAACTGCATAATCTAGACCTTCAAAAACCAACAATAAATCTAATCATAACTCTACATATTACACACAACACGCAATGAACATCACATTATCCTATTCATTATTATGTAAGTAACATCATAAGTAACCAAAAAATTCAGTATATCATGGAGCTAATATCATGAAAATAACTTTTGTAATAAACAGTTGATCAACACGTCCGGTAAACACACACTACATCATACTAATAATAAGCGAAATCAACACTGTAACTAAAACTGATGATAAGAACATTCACTTTCGTAGCATGTATTTGCTCTCTTGATTTGATTTTTTAAACAATTCTAATATTTTCTTTTCGGCTGCTGCCCAGTTCTGGAGATAGCATTACGAACACGTTCTTTACAGTTATTCTCTTGAACATGTCATCACTTTCATTGGTTCTCAACTACTGTATGAATTACTTTGTTGCTATGTTCAAGATCCTAGATACCAAAACAAAATCCAAAAAGCTGGTCTCTTGCAAGCAATTACACTACACATTAAATATAGTGATCTGGCAATGGAATTACCTGCCCAAATTCAATTGTGGATATGATAATGGATGAGCATGTGCGGCTTGAAGGAGCCAGTGGTTCTTTCCTATTGTAGAGTTATCACCTAGCCAACCTCATAATCTGTTGAAATTCCGTTTACCCAAGTCAAGCTAAATATATGTATTGATTACAGCTAACAACGTTTTTAACACAATAATTTGTATTGTGATCACGCGTTTCTTACCATTATCAATAGCACCAACTATCTTTCCTCCTCCCGTAGCAATTTTATTTATGGCAATAACCCAGTGAATCTGTTTGTATTTCAATCCCAACACTAAAACAATACGATAGCTAATCAAGTTAGATAATGAACTATTACAACTGCTGTAACTGTATGACCAGGCCAAAATGAACTTTGACTAAAATTTGCATATGGGCTGCCCCAGAACGCATTTCCATGTGTGTAAATCGAAGTAATAATAAGGATAGCAACATTTAAGCAGTATACCTCATCATCTTCATATTTTTGGTTTCCACTTTTTTTTATAGAACGTTTCGCATAAGCACTTAAACCCATCCCCACGACCTGCTAATATCAGAATGCATTTCCATCTCAACTTTAATCAGACCCTCATAAACCCATCCCCACGACCTGTTATAATCAATTTCATGATCAACCTCATCTCATATGAACTCATCAAAAGCACAATAATCAGATTGTAAACAGTTTCAAGCACTATTTTGAATTTAGTTTATGTCGACTAATGGGTGTCTGGAAATACCGACCTACGTACGTTGACAATATGGTGTGCATTACAACAAAGGGGTGTTTGGAAATTGCCTTTAAAATTGTATATGTGCATCAGACCAGGACCAAACCCGTTATTTGTTCCTCTATTATGATTGATCTCATGTGACTTCTTATTTAAACACTTGCCTAAACCCTTAACACCATTAATAAGTGCATACAACTGGTTGGAACCCATTATACATATTTTACTTTCTGCGATTTTTTTTCTAGTTAGTGACCCGTTTATAACTAAATACTCCCAAAATTTCACCTCTCGATTTACACAAAGATCTTTAAAGAAAAGATTTACCGTACAACTACAACTTAACAAATATGTTCATTTCAAACCCTTGTTTTTATAGAAATTCTAGTAGGCCAACTATTAGTTCATGTATCATAGCTTCAAATAGTACGCGTAGCCAACATTTAAAATAGAAAGATACTAACCCTTTGAATAGCATACATGAATCTTGTTGACCATTTATGGCACCTCTTCATGAGATCGAGACGTCATAATCCCATACTGTCACTACATGTGCATTACTGACTGTATCATCTGCAACTTCCTTAGCCGCTTGTAACCTTGTTAATGTGTGTTCACACTGACCAAGAGCCTGCAAAAAAATTATAGAAAGATGATTATCAACATTTAAACTATTGTCTGTCCAAAATTATTTGAAAGGTTGACCTATTCTGACCTGTTTTGATCCACGCCTAAGAAACTACATCTTTCTACCTAAATCTGTGTTGACCCATATACCGCAACAAATAACTTATATGACAATAATTCTACTTAACGATACAGGAGAAAAGACACTCACTTTATGAACAACAGAGAAGAGAAACTTGTCTTACTAACTGGAAGGGTTGATATAAATATCTGATCTTGACCGGCTAGACATTTCATGCAAATAATTGAAATAACAACCATTAGAATTCGATAGCAATTACTTATGAAACTCATATGAATGTTATAGTACATCTTTTATTGCAATACAAATACTGAAACAAAACTTACTTAACATCCGCAGCAACATCATTCAGACAACAAACACCAATCTTTTTTGTCCATTGAACCTCTGGTTACATGAATACTCCAGTGTAATCCTACAAAGAATGATTTTTTTTTTGTTATTAAGTGGTGAGTGCTTATTCACTCACCTTTTTTTTTTTTTTTTTTATCAAATTAAGACTAAATAATCCAAAAACTAACCCAAAATGCCAAAGAAAGTGTGTCTTTGTGATTGTGAATGTGCAGGTACGGATATTTCACAAAAAGACAAAAAACAAATGAAAACCGGCAAAAATCGAGCACGAGAGTGGATTAAGTGCAAAAAGTCAAAGAAAGTCAAAGCTGAGCTTACAAAGTTAAAAGAGATCCTCAGAGTTTGAAAGTTTTGCAAGAATGATCCTTGAAAATAAAGTTTGATGAAATTGCAAGAGTGGTCCCTATACTTTCAAAGTTGGCAATTTTAGTCCCTCATGATATTACTTGGAAGAGAAAGTCAAAGTCAACCTTTGGGAATCACATTATTACATTAAATGCCCTTGGAATCCACTTTTCAAGTTTGGCAGATTCAGCCCTTATAGTTTCACAAACTACACTTTTGGTCCTTGATTATTAATTAATCTAAATCAGAAAATTCAATAAAGCTCAAGCCTAGTCCAAGTCTAGTCCAAGTCCACAAAGCCCAATCCTATACCAAAATCCAATACCCAAGCCCACCTTTGGTCAACTAATATTTCCCACGGTCAAAGGTAATTAAATATTACCCAAATATTAATTCCCGCACCCCTTTTACCATCCACCCAGAAAATCCCCCAATTTACCATGAACCCTAATTAACTCAACCCTCTAATTAACCCATATCAGTTCAATTAACCATCAAATACCCAATGATTGGAGTTTCTAGAAGTAGACTCACGTGTACTGAGCATGACAGAGAGAATGTTGAGTATTATTGGAGCTCGTGGATACTTGGCAGCTCACTAGTGGATGGAACACATCATTAGCTCATCATTGGATTCTATTTCTAGAAGCTTCTGACACGGACAGAGAGTGTATGCACGTATGGACAAGTGACAACTTTCTATTGGAGTGAACACATCACATATCATGATCTTAGGGCTGTAATTGGTTGAAAGAAACACAAATATGATCCAAGGGCTATGAGGAGTTGTGAAGAAGCACAATTCACCTGGATTGCCAGCTTGGCATTTGAGACCCCAAGCCTCATCCTCACGGCTATATAAAGAGTAAAGAAATGCTGCAAAATGTTTCTAGAATAGTAGTAGTTATTTAGTTTTTGTAATTTTTTTCCATATTGTAATCTCTATATTCAATTAATAAAGTTCTTTAGCTTATTTCTTTCAAAGTTCTGTTTTAGTGATATACTCTTTATATAAATTTAGCTTTTAAATAATCTCAATAAGCTGTTTTGAATGTATTGTTAGATTTACTCAGAGTGGATTTTAGATTTCATTCATTTAAAATTTTACAACAGTTTCATTTTAACTTCATAAAAACTTTAAAAAAATCAGAAAAAGAAAAAAAAATAATAAAAAGTTGTTTTCACCATTTCATTCAGCTTGCAAACAAGCTATTTGCAGTAGTATACAGCTCATATTTGCTTTTTAGCATTCTGTGAGTGTTACTTGTAGTTAATCAGTTCCTAATTCATTTCTCACAATAAGTCAATGAAAGTCAAAATTCTAGTGAAGAATGGTGAATGTGATGATCAAAGGTGTTTATTGATAGTCTAATCAGAATTTGGAGGTGGTTAGCCTATCTAGAGATAGGCAAGCTTAGTGAACTTTCTCTTTTCAAGCTGAGAAAGAATTGATTTGTAAGTTCTAATTCCAAATTCAAGTCTCTAAGTGCATCTGTTAAGCTGTGGTTTGAATATGATGAATTACTGTTTTATTGCCTGAATGTGATGATATTTTAGTTGTTGTTGTGATATTTGAACTAGTTTGTTAGTTTTACACTTGTTTTGTTAAATACTGAATTTCATAGAGATTTAATTAGTCAATTAGTGGATCTGTCCTGTTGGAACTTAGTGTGGATTTATAGAGTTTTATTGATTCATATAACTGATTTTGTGACAGGATTTAAGTTTCATTTGTGGAATTTGAGGTTAAATAGGGTAGTAGTAGAGTGAAATTGATTCTGCAGGGGTGTTTGGCTCTGCTTATTATTTAGTGTCATTGTTGTTTACTTGTTGATAATTCAGTATCACTAGTTCACTCTAGGCAATTTGAGGATAGTTAGATCATTTCATGATAGGTTTATTACTTAAAAGTCAACAATAGCTCATTACTCAATTCTGCTTGCATAAATTTAGTCTGATCTTCAAGCCATTGTATGATCTGCTGCATTTTATGTTTGTGATTGTGTTTTTCATGCTTAATCTTGTTAGTTATACATCTGGTAATTAGTTTAGGGCATTTAAATTGGTTATGGTCAAAGTTAGATAGCATATTAAAAGTCAAATATAGCATAAGTTAACTTGCATATCTGTTTTTCAGCACCTGTTCTCAGTTTCAATTAGAGCATCAATTGAGATTTTGTGATAGGGCTTTTAGTGTTTTTAGATACTCAGTAGTGTAGTTGAGCTTTTGCCCCCACTAGTTTGTACCTTAGAGCTTAATAGATGTGCTTATTGATTCTGCAAGTTTAGTAGTCTAGAATAGGTATGCTGATGAGAATTCAAACCTGCAGTGGTAATTTGGGACTAATAATCTGAACTTATTTGTAGTTTCTGAGCTCATTTGAGTATATCTATAAGTAGTACACTGTTCTTGTTTGTCTGGCTTATTCCTGAGCAAAACTGCTTATTGTAGTGCTTATTATGGACTGCTTATTGTATGTTGTTTTGCAATCTGAGCTTAACCTGATCATATTTGAGTACTTTTAAGTTTACTTGGGTATGTTGGATCCAAGTTTTTAGTTTCATATAGTTTTGTTGCAAGTGCTTTTAAATAAGCACTTGCAATAAGCTGTTTTAAGCTCATTAAGCACTTTTCTGGCTTATTTTCATTTCAAAATTTTTTTCTCAAGTTCCTTTTATTATTTTGAATTTCTATAATTTTTTCAGATTTTTCTGATTAGTTTACTAATTTTCTCCTTTTATTTTAGTTTAAAATCATTTTTAAATACTTTTTAATAAACAAAAATCAAATACAAATTAGTAAAAGCCTTAAAAAATCCAAAAATATTTTAGATAATTCTTTTCTGATATTTTAGATTTTTCAAAATTTATTTTGTATTTTTCAATTTAATTTTTACATTTTCTCTCATTTTTAATTCATTTAAAAATACAAAAATAGAAATAAATTCATAGAAAATTCATAAAAAATCAAAAAAAAATATTTTTCTTTTTCTCAAAATTATTTTTAGTTGTTTAAAATTTTAAGAAAATTATTTCATATTTTTAGGATAATTTTTCATTAAAATTTACGTTTTAATTTGTACGTTACGTTTTAAGAATCGCGTTTGAATTTCTGTTTTTAGATCTAAATCATTTGTGCATATATAGCTTGTACCTTCTGCATCATTTGTGATTTCTTATCATAATTTCAATTTCTCAATCACAATTTTCACATTTTCCACTTTTCACGACACGATTTCACGAATCGAATTTCAACGATTCCATTCACTCCTTCACGGGATACGACTCGGGTAATCCGTATTTCTTGCGGATTTCCTTGGATTTATAGATATATTATATATATAATTGGTTTTTATGAATCATTAAGTATGACAAAAAACTGGTAAATGACAACCCACAAACAGTTGGCACTGACCGAAGAGTTAATTTGTAGAAACACTCATCGCGGCTGTAATAACGCATACTGATACAAAGACCAGCAGAAATCATCCGTTCAACTGCAATCAAGCTTTGTTGGTTGAATGGCATGTCAAATAGCTGATAGGTGACTGGATGATCCCAAGTCTGACATGCCATTCAATCAACAAAGTTGGATTTCTAGAAAAAAAGGTAACCCCAAACTAAGTGACCCCATAAGGCAAAATAACATGGCAAGTTACTCAATGCAGCCTGTGTTTTTTTCATACGTTGCTAAAGTCGCACCTAAATAACTGAGCTAACTGAATATTGTGTAGCACATTCGTTGCTGAATAGCTGTCACATATACATACATACGTTCAAATCTGTAAAAAATACAGATGTTCACGCACCGGGTCAGAAACAGAAACAGCAGCGGTGGTAGCAACCACCACTTGGGTAAGGCTGCCTGCCAGGATAACGCCGTTGATGGAGTATTCACGGTGAAAAAACTAATGTTTGCAAACATAGGACCAAAACCGAAGACCAACCATGGGTGCAACCACCACGTGGAAATGCTGCCCTGCCAAGATATTGGTGCTGGTAAATGGTAGCCATAAATTTTCCGGATCCGCCTCTTATATAATCAGCAGAGAAAGCATTTAGTATTCACCATAATCTATTTTCGCATTTTATTTTTATCATCATTGCCTTTATGTATGTGATAGCCATTCAACAACGAATAAAAGATTCACCCAAACAACAGCAAAAACCTTTGTTTTTCTCAGATGGCCTTAACATACGTTGGTCCAAAAGCATTGACCATCATAGCTCCGTCACCGATAAGCGCCTTGGTAAGCGGTTTAATCAGCTGCACCTTCATCAGCTAAGGCATGCTCTCAACTCTTAAAAGCGATGCTCAAATCTGCCTTTCCTTGGGCGACTTG
Source organism: Artemisia argyi (assembly GCA_030686995.1). Classification (NCBI taxonomy): domain Eukaryota; kingdom Viridiplantae; phylum Streptophyta; class Magnoliopsida; order Asterales; family Asteraceae; genus Artemisia; species Artemisia argyi. The sequence goes on from CM060697.1 coordinate 172,639,308, forward strand.
ACACACCCGCCATTGCTACACCCACGTGACGGTCGTTGTTACCCCGCCAAGATGCATGAATGTGCCAGCCACACTTACGGAAAAGGTAATTTGCAGAGACATTCATCACCGCCTTGGGAACCATAAGGTTAACAATACAACAAAATCTTCATGCTTCAGACATAATCATACATGCCTTGGCTGCAAGCTAACCAAGCCTACCCCGTCACGGCGTCACCTGAAAACATGGGAAATGAGAATATATAAGAACACCCTTATTAAAAAGCACTCCACAATCAACTCAAGTAATAAGTTGACCCTATAAGCCTAAAAATCTATAAAAGAAACACAACATTGGACTTTGGCGATTGTTTAATGTGTCTTTATGACCATACTAACCATTAGTATTGGCACGACCATTTTTTGATTTGTGCAACATAGTTGGAGGCAGCAAGATAAAGCATGGTTGTCACAAATAACACCAACACATAACACAGACACCCGTAAACCCTAAAATTGCAAACACAAAACATATAACGACAAATCAGCAAAGTGAAAGATATCTTCCGTTTCCATATTGTAATTTATACTTTATTACACCCGAGAGATGTGAGTATCTAAACACTATTTGTGAGGTGCTTGTATATGACCTCCGTGCTTGTCTATTGGTCTTTAGTGGAACGATTATTTGTTGTAATTACTTTTATATTAGTGTTAAATGACCCCTAACTTGTATTTTGAGTAGAATAAAAGCGCATTTGCTTGAGGACAAGCAAATCTCAAGTGTAAGGGTATATGATGAGGCGAAAAATGATCCGTTTTTAGGGGGTCATTTAAGCCCGAATCCGAATTTATTTGATCAAATATTGCCCTAAATCGTTCCTTTTGTGATTTTAGGTACTTGGAGAGTGAATTCTGGAAAAGAAGCCATTTTGGACGTTTTTGGAGCATAAAAGTGAAGAAAACGGCAAAGTCTCAATTTTCCATGCTGGGAACAGTACATGAAGGCGTCAAGAGTAAACTCATGACGGCGTCAAACCTCAAGAATTAAAATCCGTAGTTGATGACGGCGTCACACACAGGGCGTCAAGAGTAATTTGTGTGACGGCCTAGGCCTTGACGGCGTCAGAAGTAGATCAAGGCCGTCCGAGGAAGTATTTGGCGGCGAGATGACGGCGTCACACCTTTGTTCTTGACGCCGTCATCCCTATTTTCCTATATATAGTTTTCTAGTTTTTCACATTTAAAAGAGAAGTTTTGGGAGAAACCCTAGAGACGATTTTGGTGCAACTTTTACAGGTTTTTCAAGGGTTCCAAACCCTTGATACCTTGCATTGTAATTGAGATAAGTGTTCTTCTAATTCAATCAATATGTCTATGTGTTGTGTGGAAAACTAGAAGGGGGGGTTGAATAGTTTTACGTCTTTTTCGTTTTGCTTATTTTATGAAAGATAGTTTCTAAGATGAAACCTTCAAATCACTTTTATACATAAATATATATATACTAGTTAATTTATGATTTTGTGTAAATATTACTTATGTATAATGTACAATTTCAAAACACTTAACTACAAAAGTATAAATACAAGATTTATTAAAGGTTTTATATATATAATGCTTATGTATAATGTTAGGAAAGAATATACAATTTCATATATTTTATGTAAGCATATATATGTGTAGTAGTGTATAGATATAATTTTATGTACTAGGTTGGTTTTTGTAAGATTAGTTTTATGAATGGATTTTAGTTTGATCTTTATGTGAAATCAACATATGCACACTACTATCAATTATGACTATGTATGAAATGCAAGCAAGTAATAAATCAAAGAGTGAGGGATGGAAAGATCAAACCGAGACACAAAGGATTTATAGTGGTTCGGCTACAAGGACACCTTCCTTGCCCTACTCCACTCCCCGAGTCACCTACTCGAGAGTTTTCTTCACTAGATCAAAGACCTCCTTTATGGCGGAGAAAACCGTACACACCAATTTACACACCAATCTTCACACCAATCTACACACCAATCTACACACCAATCTTCACACCAATCTACTATTTTCTTCACACCAATCTTCTACACACCAATCTTCTATACACCAATCTTCTATTCTCTTCACACCTTCAAAGTACTAATGTCTTGACACCTTCAAGTCACTAATATCTTTGCAACTTCAATGCACTAGTGTCTTGACACCTTCAAGCCACTAATGTCTTCACACCTTCAATGCACTAATGTCTTGACACCTTCAAGCCACTAATGTCTTCACAACTTCAATCTACAAATGTCTTCTAGTCTTCTCCACTAGAGATCCTTAATTTCTTCACTACAAGCTCCTATTGCTACAATCTCCTATCACCACTACTATCTAACCCTTCTTCTTCACTTCAAGTCACACTTCACACTTACAACAATTCTAGATTCTTCAACTAAATCTAGTTAACTAATACATACACCTTATTCACCAAAGTATGAAAGATGTATAAGGAAATGTAAACAAACAACTTAGATAGCAAGATGATACTAAGTTGTAATACTTCTAATAGAAGTATTCTTCTCTTTGCACTTGAAAGAATGAGGCTTTGGATCACTTGGAAACAAAGGCTTATGAAATGATCAAAGGATTTTTAGGATTGAAATGGAGATCTAGAACAGAAACTTTTTGTGCAAAAAGGTGGGGAAAAAATCCAGGTTTAAGGTGGTATTTATAGGCAAACGTTTCTGACAGAGGAGCGTGGCCGGTCCCCTTAAAGCATGGCCGGCCCCCTTAAAATTAAGGGGGCCGCCCAACTGTAACGGCCAGAAACTTTGTCTTTTAGTGGGGAAAGTTTATTTGGTGAAAAACTAACTGATTTTGGTTAAATATTTGAAATCCTATATTTAGTATGATTAAAACATTTTTCCTTATTACCAAAAGTGTTTTTCAAAAATATATAATAAGATTATATAATTAAATAAACTTTGTATTAGTTAATTAAATACCCCTTTGATCATGCATTTCACTAAACACTTTGTTTATTCATACCTTAAGTGATTTGTTGGTGAAAGTGATTATTTATTACTAAATACATGTTTACGTCATGATCTTTGGTTTGATTAGTTTAAGTTTTGTGATTATCAAAACATAGAGATATCGGAAGATATGAATAATGTTTTCAGTCAATTATTTATATCAACAATCTCCCCCTTTTTGATGATTACAAAACCTAAACTTATTAAATCCAAAAATTAATATTTAGACAAGTATTTAGTAAGTTTACATTCACTTCTCCCCCTTTTTGTAGAATCAAAAAGGTTAGGCCGAATAAACTTCGTGAGAGAAGTTTAAACGGGTAGAAAACTCCCCCTTGATGTATGCTCCCCCTCGTTTGAGGGCACCAAGGTTTCGAGAAAGTAATTCTTGCAAGAAAAATATTAGAAGCACAAGCATGGCACAAGCAAATACATATAGCATAATATTAGCAAGTAATAATCATGGCACAAGGGAATAAGAAACATATATTAAACCATTCAATAATAGAAAAATGATTATGTCAACCCATAATCATTGTTACAAAGGCAATACAAATAGAATTCTAAATAACATAGAACATCCTATAGTGCCAACAAGAAGTGTCATCAAACTTTCTTGAATCCCAAAATGGTTGAGGAGTTTTATTTGAAAATGAGAAAACATAAGCATATCAAATGCTTGGTGGTTTAGTGGAGGTAAACTCTTGGTTCCATGGGTGTTGGTGAGTTTGTAGAGCTTGGAGGTGGTGGATTTGAAGTGGAGTTTGTTGGTTGAGGGTTGTGATGTTGTTCAAGTGATGGGGTTTGTTGAGATCTAGTAAGAAGATACTCAATCCAAGTGAAGTGCTCATTCAAAGCAATGGTTTGTTGTTGAAGGAAGATGCAACAAGGGCAATTGTTAACATGCTTCTCAAGTTGGTTTTTGTTATGTGGTGATGATGGTGAGCTTGATTGTGGTGGATCCAAATTGCGTTGAGCAAGATGTAATGCTAAAAGAGCACTAAGCTCATGTGCCTCTTTTAGCTCCTCAACGAACTTCAAGTGTTCGGAGGAAGGTGATGGTGGTGGAGCATGATAGTTGTCTTGGGTGAAGGTTTGCACATGCAACATTGGAGTGGCATGTGAGGTTGTAGGAAGTGGTGGTGGTACTCTAGGTGGTGGAGACATGTTTGAGCTTGGGTAATCATGAAAACAAGATATGGGTGGAAGATGTTCTTCATGAGTGGATGATGTCTTTGTTGAATGAGCAATATGTGAAGTGTTGATTGAGATATTGGGATTGTTGTTTTGGGATTGAGCATGCTCATCAAAAGAGGAAGCATTAATGAGGGTATTAGTGGAAGATAGGTTGTGGGATGACTCATTTGAGTGGGTTTGAGGTTGAGTTGTTGGTTGACTTGAAACAACATCACAAGAGTTATGACAAGAATCAAGTTTCCTCCTCCAAACGGGTTTGACGGAGATCCTTGCGGTTCTTGAAATCTTTGGTTTTTGGTTGTTGGAAGATGACATGTTTGGGTGTGATGGCATTAATGGTGGGAGGGGAGTATTTATAGTGTATGAGAAATGTGGTTTAGGAAGGAAAATTTGAGGGATAGTATGGGACAAGATATGTTTGTGAATTTTGGGAAGTATAGGCTGAAGTGGGTCAAAAAGTGTTAAAGAAAATAGTATCCCCGACCATCAGATGGCCGGTCCCCTTAATTAGGGGCCGGTCCCCTTAATCATTAAGGGGACCGCCTTATATAATTAAGGGGGCCGCCCATCTGGTGATTCCCAGAATGCCAGAAATAGGTTTTTGACAGAAAATTTTCAAAAAGGTTGTGTTTTTGTTTTTGGATTCAAGTAAGTTCAACTCTTTGAGGCAATATAGGGCATACTATTCATGAATGTAGAGAGTGATATAGAATTAATTAAAGTAGACAATTAATTTCTAATAATCATGCTATCTATTAATATATCAATTAAGATATGCACCAAAGGAGACAACAAGCCAAATAAGCTAAATGAGCAACTATATGAAGATGATAACATTTAGCCTAGAGCAAACATGTTGATGATTGTTGACAAGTAACAAATAGACAGATATGATTATATGGACTTCAAGACTTGTTACAAACAAGATCGATATGGGCAAACCATGATTCTCATGAAATGATTTGATTAGATTTTGGATGTCATTTTCACATAAGTTTATGACATATGTGAGAAAATAATAATGTTTTAAATAAAATGTTTTTAGTTTTATTCAACAATGTTTGAAAGTAAGTTTTCACTTAATGTCATAAATCTGGGAACGAAAGAATCTAATGAGAAACAAGGTTCACAAAAGTAAACTAGCGTTAGGTATATATAGGAAGTGCAATTTAATCAAGTTGGAGAATGAGTATGAGACTATTACTAGTGGTGCTCAATTCAGGCTAAACACGACCATTTTTACGGGTTACACACACCCAACTTCTCACATAGAAGCAATTCAACCGTTAGGTTAAATTGAATTTCTAGTCAATAGATTCTCCAGTAGTCATTCTCTTTTTAGAAGAAATCGAGTTCCTAAATTTACCTATCGAAGATTACCAAATATGAAGTATTCTTGATTCACTAATACTTGGCTTAATATTTTGAAATACATTCAAGTTTGTATCCTACTAGGACAAATTTTGTTTTGTTTCAAAAAGAAAAATGTTTCTGCTTTGATAAGGATCAAAATAATGTTATGATAGCTTATGATTAAGCATGTTGTTTGAAAAAGCATAAAATAGATATTCGAAGGGTTTTAACTCAAAGAGAGAAGTTTTTAAATATGACATATTGATTTTGATAATCAAGAAATTTCAGGTGAAAGATATACTTCAAGAGAATCGATTCAGCCCATTGTCACATGTAATCATTTCTAATGGCAACTAAAGATGTGAGAGAGATATGGTAGACATTGATCATCTAAATGCAATGAGATAGGAAAGGACAAAGAAATTCATCAATGAATGCAATATAGACATATGTATATATGCATGTATACAAGACACATTGTAATATTGAGTCACTAGTAAGTCTTAATTATAACACATCTATTAATGCAACTAGTAAGATCATATAGCACAAGTGTCAAGCATTCTATTCTAGATCATAGAAGATTATCAATATAGATGAAAACTAAAACAAATGATAATAGATATAGCAATAAGAGGGTTAATGATCCTAATGTTATGTATGCATATATTGGTATTCATGATCTAAAAGCATAGCAACTTGCAAATTAAAACATATTAATATACTAATTGAAGCATACTCTATCTTAATGTAATGTAGGCAAGTTTTTGAAAAGAAAACTTACCTCAGGTCCAGCTCTTCTTTAAGAGTGGTCATGAGAGCAATATAAAACGTCAGGAAGGTTTTCCCTAAAGCAAGTTGAAGAAGCGAAGTAATATCCTAATGCAAAAAGGATCAAGGAGACTTGATCATAGAAACACTATCGGTCGCACCAATCATCACAAGTCGTGCAGATTAAGAATGGTAGAACAAGAATCCTTCGTCATGAGGTAGTAACGAACACACCATAAAGACAATGGTCATCAAATGAAAGAAAGCGAATAAAGCGATCCAAAAAGTAGTAGTTCCTTTGATCGTTAATTACCTACACATGACAGAGAGCTTGGTACCCAGATTCTCATGGGTCCGATTTGATTAGTAGCGAACATCCAATGCACTTAAATGCATATGAAGAGGATGTCGTCGAGAAGTACAAGAATTCATTATTTGTTTGTTTTAGCAAACAAGCAATAACTTTCTTGACTAGAGAAATAATCAATGGATGTAAATAATAATAGTTCTAAATTTTTTCATTAGGTTTAACAAATTTTATTTGTTTTGATGTATTTGTCAAATACTCACCTGCCGTATATCCTAATCCGGTTTTATCATAAAATGACTTTTGAATGTTAAGTAGATATTTTAAAGATTTAGAACTATTTTCGAATTTTGCTAATATTTTAGCTTTTTCCTTTTCCATTTTAATTTCATGTTTATAGTCTTGACAATTTTTACATTCAAGATCAATTTCAATATTACTTTCAAGTCTAGACATTTTGTCTTCTAGAATTATTTCTTTTTCAAAGTTATTTTCAGCGGATGTTGAAGATTCATTTTTAAAAATAATTTTTGAGTCAATGTTGCAAAAGTGTTTGAAGCTATTTTCCATTTTTGAAAATTCTAATGTAAATTGATCATAGCAAAAATGTTTGGTTTTGAATTGTACCTTATTTGTACTTGTACACTCTTCACTCGCTATACGGTGATCAACTCCATTCTTCATGTCGCTCCATGTTTTGTTTGTAGCATTGCTTGGATCTTGGAGCATGTAATCCTTGTCATCACTATTTGTATTAACATTTGTTGGGATGTTCACGTATTCCGTATTTACATCGTCTTTATCGTCCTTGTTGCACCATGATTTATTAACATGCTTTCTTCGGATTTGACACACGTGTTCTTCATTATTAGTACCTTCAATGATCACATTTGAACTAGTAGTACATGTGTTTATTTCAACTAAATATTTATCTATTAAATTTTCTAGAGTAACAATTTCATGCGCAATATCAAGTTTATCATCTTTGGTTTTACATTTCTCTTGGTGAAACTTTAAAAGGCATTTCCAAATATCATTTGCCGTTTTACAAGAAAATAATCTTTCATATTCAACATTTGGTAGAGTTTTGAAAATAAGTAATTTAGCTTTAGTATTTTTATCAATTTTTATTTGAAGATTATTATATTGATTTTCAAAATCCATTTTAGTTAGTTTAAGATCACCAATTGAAATAATATGCCAAAGATCAAGATCTATTGATTTCACATAATTTTCAAATTTATTTTTCCATTCAAGAAAATGATCATTTTCAAATAATGGTGGTTGTTGCATAAATTCCCCTTCTAAATATTTTTCAAATTCCATAGATCGTTACAAGTTTTAAAATACAGTCTATTTTAAAAATCTTGCTAGACGTGGCTCTGGTACCAATTGTGGAAAACTAGAAGGGGGGGTTGAATAGTTTTACGTCTTTTTCGTTTTGCTTATTTTATGAAAGATAGTTTCTAAGATGAAACCTTCAAATCACTTTTATACATAAATATATATATACTAGTTAATTTATGATTTTGTGTAAATATTACTTATGTATAATGTACAATTTCAAAACACTTAACTACAAAAGTATAAATACAAGATTTATTAAAGGTTTTATATATACAATGCTTATGTATAATGTTAGGAAAGAATATACAATTTCATATATTTTATGTAAGCATATATATGTGTAGTAGTGTATAGATATAATTTTATGTACTAGGTTGGTTTTTGTAAGATTAGTTTTATGAATGGATTTTAGTTTGATCTTTATGTGAAATCAACATATGCACACTACTATCAATTATGACTATGTATGAAATGCAAGCAAGTAATAAATCAAAGAGTGAGGGATGGAAAGATCAAACCGAGACACAAAGGATTTATAGTGGTTCGGCTACAAGGACACCTTCCTTGCCCTACTCCACTCCCCGAGTCACCTACTCGAGAGTTTTCTTCACTAGATCAAAGACCTCCTTTATGGCGGAGAAAACCGTACACACCAATATACACACCAATTTACACACCAATCTTCACACCAATCTACACACCAATCTACACACCAATCTTCACACCAATCTACTATTTTCTTCACACCAATCTTCTACACACCAATCTTCTATACACCAATCTTCTATTCTCTTCACACCTTCAAAGTACTAATGTCTTGACACCTTCAAGTCACTAATATCTTTGCAACTTCAATGCACTAGTGTCTTGACACCTTCAAGCCACTAATGTCTTCACACCTTCAATGCACTAATGTCTTGACACCTTCAAGCCACTAATGTCTTCACAACTTCAATCTACAAATGTCTTCTAGTCTTCTCCACTAGAGATCCTTAATTTCTTCACTACAAGCTCCTATTGCTACAATCTCCTATCACCACTACTATCTAACCCTTCTTCTTCACTTCAAGTCACACTTCACACTTACAACAATTCTAGATTCTTCAACTAAATCTAGTTAACTAATACATACACCTTATTCACCAAAGTATGAAAGATGTATAAGGAAATGTAAACAAACAACTTAGATAGCAAGATGATACTAAGTTGTAATACTTCTAATAGAAGTATTCTTCTCTTTGCACTTGAAAGAATGAGGCTTTGGATCACTTGGAAACAAAGGCTTATGAAATGATCAAAGGATTTTTAGGATTGAAATGGAGATCTAGAACAGAAACTTTTTGTGCAAAAAGGTGGGGAAAAAATCCAGGTTTAAGGTGGTATTTATAGGCAAACGTTTCTGACAGAGGAGCGTGGCCGGTCCCCTTAAAGCATGGCCGGCCCCCTTAAAATTAAGGGGGCCGCCCCTTATAATTAAGGGGGCCGCCCAACTGTAACGGCCAGAAACTTTGTCTTTTAGTGGGGAAAGTTTATTTGGTGAAAAACTAACTGATTTTGGTTAAATATTTGAAATCCTATATTTAGTATGATTAAAACATTTTTCCTTATTACCAAAAGTGTTTTTCAAAAATATATAATAAGATTATATAATTAAATAAACTTTGTATTAGTTAATTAAATACCCCTTTGATCATGCATTTCACTAAACACTTTGTTTATTCATACCTTAAGTGATTTGTTGGTGAAAGTGATTATTTATTACTAAATACATGTTTACGTCATGATCTTTGGTTTGATTAGTTTAAGTTTTGTGATTATCAAAACATAGAGATATCGGAAGATATGAATAATGTTTTCAGTCAATTATTTATATCAACATGTTGGTTGTCTATATCTTGTTCTTGTCTCAATTCCATTATGTTAGGCTAGATCTCTTTTGTGTTTGCTTAGATCTAATGAAACCTAGATATTGATTATGTGTTGATTACTTGTTTATTCTTGTCTTGGATGAATGATTTATATGTTAGGCTTAAGAAAACTGGCAGATCTCCAAATGGTAACATGCTTGAACGTCTTAAGAAACATGAACCGAGGCGTACTAGGTCTTTATTGGTTGTATTTAATGCATGAGCCACTGTTTACAATCCCTATAGTTGTGCTGGGCATGGTGTAGGAGGAGATAAGAGCTCATAGAATTGGGGAGTTATGTATGCCACCCCATGAATGGTATTAAGGAATACAATCCGTCATCCATACAATTATAACAAGTAATTAACGTGTAAAAGATATCTAGGGAGTAGTGAAATCTAAGTAAACACATTTTCTCCAATTACTGCTCACAACCTTAGTATAAATTAGTTTAATTTCATTTTTAGTATTTTATTTTGATTGCATCTTAGTTTTGGGTTAGTTGAATAGCAACTAATTCCGCCCACTCTTCCAAAACCCGAGATTTTACTTGCTTTCTAAAAAATATAAAAACACAAAAAATAATCATCCCTCACCTTTAGAACTAGTAATTAGGCTTTCTAATCCTAGCGACACTATTCCTAAGCTGAACGATCAATCCCCCGGTACTTGTCACTATACTATACTACAACGATCAGGTACACTGCCTGGTGGGGGTTGTAAGCTTCTCGAGATCCCTCGAGAGGTAAAGCCTGTTGCGATTCCCACGCATCAGTATATTTTTTAGTTATATAGTGAAATGGAGTTAAGTGAAATTTCATGACTAAAATGAAACGCTAAAAGGTTTGGTGGACATTGAAACAACATTAAGTATTGCATACAATAAACAGATAAGGCGTAGGTACGCGAAACAAAATGAAAATAAATTATGTTGAGAATAAGATTTTATTATTAATTTTGTATTACACATAAATTCATAAACAATAAAAATACATTCGTACAACAAAAATGCATCAAGTCAACAAGAACCACATGAAATGTGCAACCTTGAGTATAAAGAGGACTTAAACTATACGGGATTAATACACCGATTTAATAGAAACTACACAAAATTTGTGGATAGTCGTCGCATCCAAAGAAGATATATCTTTTTATATAAATATTATGCAAGTAACATATATGGGTAAGACAATAGTGTAAAACTTCTAAAACCAATTTAAATATAAGTTGGAGTGTAGAATCTTTCCACCTTTAAAATTAGTTGAATGGAAAAAATCCTACTAAAACATTCTTTTGATAAACCCTTTCATTTCTAGGAAATAAAAAATTTTAAAAATATAAAAAATCTCCAAATCAAATCAAGAAATGTGGGCGCTCATAAAGATCCATGTTATAGACCCTAGTTTTCTTCACGAGATATGAGAATATGATAAGGACGAATTAAACAAGAGGTAATTCTTTATTTGCCCCAGTCGCCCAAAGTCTATATCCATTCTAGACAAAAAAAATAACTTCTCAAAATGTCACAGGAGACTTCGGCGACTTTTCTTATAGCTTTAAATCCTGTCAAGTATCTCTCTTTTGTACTTTGGGCGACTTTTTTTGTAAGTAAAGGGTAAGACACTTTATGTACTTTTTCAGACATGTTTTTAGGAGACCTACCTTTCTACTTTGGGCGACTTTTTTTTTGCCATTTTCCTAAAATGAGTCAAACGAGAAAAATATTATTTTAATCAAGTATTTAAGGATAATTACGGGTCAAGTGCTTTAGAAGACTTTTTGGTACACTTTTTTTTATTGCATGAATATTTGTAAAATCAATATGGATAAATGTGTCAATTTAGGCGACTTACGTCTCATATACTTTTAGAAGACTTTTTAGTACACTTTTTTTATTTTATAATGCATTGATATTTGTGTTATGTGTTCCCTTTTTATTTGTTGATATAAATAATTGACTAAAAACGTTATTCATATCCTTCGATATCTCTATGTTTTGATAATCACAAAACGAAAACTCATCAAACCAAAGATTATGACGTAAATAAGTATTTAGTAGTAAATACTCACTTTCACCATCTAATCACTTAAGGTATGAATAAACAAAGTGGCTAATGCATTATAAGATCAAAGAAAATTTTTATTAATCACTAGATTTTTATAAAATGTCACAAAACATTTTATATCTTTTATAAAACATTTTTGGAATCAAAAGAATATGTTTAATTCATTACATATATATGAATTCAAATTATCAACTAAAAATAGCAAATCTAATCCAGAAAAAATTTTCTCACAAAAGGACAAAAAATTCCAACGTTCAGGAGGGCGGCCCCCTTAATTATACTAGGCGGCCCTCTTAATCATTAAGGGGACCGCCCCCTAATTAAGGGGACCGGCACGCTCCAGAACAGTGTTTTCTGGCTCTTTAAATACTGGATCATTCCACATATTTTTCTCACCTTTTTCCACTAAAAACTTTCTGATTCAATCCTCCATTTCTATCCTTTAAAATCCTTTGATCACATAAACATTAATCTTTGTTTCAAAGTGATTCAAGCCTCAATACTCAAGTGCAAAGAGAAGAATACTTCTATCTATCAAGACTAGAAGTATTACAACTTAGTATCATCTTGCTATCTAAGTTGTTTGATCATTTCATATTGTAAATCATTCATTCTTTGGTGTATAAAGTGTATACATTGGTTAGCTAGATTTGGATATAGGATTTAGATTTGTTGAAGGTGTGAAGTGGTACTAGAAGTGAAGAAGTAGAGGTGCATAGGATTAGTCGTAGGAGATATAAGAAGTGGTAGCACATTGTAGTAGAGATTAGTAGTGAAGATAAAGAAGTTGAAGCCTTAAAGTTGAGAAGACATAGAAGCCTAGAAGGTGTGAAGACGTAAAAGCTTTGAAGTGGGAAAGACATAGAAGCTTGTTAAATAGAAGAACCCTTGGAGAAGTACATAGATAAAGGTCTTCAAGTTGTGACAAAGAAGTAGTGAAGTTTTGAAGACATAGAAGCCTAGAAGTTGTGAAGAAGTATAATTCTTGAAGTAGTGGATAGATTGAAGTTGTGAAGGTGTGAAGAAACAAGTGGTGTGAAGAAGTGTAGAAGGTGTGAAAGAGTGTAAAAGGAGTTGTGTTGTGCTTATAGTTGTGAGATTGGTTCTAGCTACGATTAGAACCCGACATTTAGCTTTGTGTCGTTAAATTGGTGTAAGCTAAGGTGTGTACGATTTTCTCCGCCATAAGGGAGGTTATTGACTTAGTGAAGAAAACTCTCGAGTTCGGTGCTCGGGGAGTGGAGTAGGGCAAGGAAGGTGTCCTTGTAGCCGAACCACTATAAATCCTTTGTCTCTCGGTTTGATCTTTCCATCTCTCACTATATCCTTACTTACTTATTAGCATTTCGTATATAGTCATAATTGCTTGTGTTGTGCATATATTGATTTCACATAAAGATCAAACTAGGTTTCATTCACAACATTAATTTTATATAAACAAACCATAAGGTTATACTCATATTAAAACACATATACATATATAAAAATATATATACATATATATTTATATGTGATATATGAAATCATAATTTTTACTCAACATTCTATATAAGTAGTGTTTATACGATAAGTGTGAACAAACTAGTATCTATATTTTTGTATCAAAGATTTTTGTGATTTGCGTCTATTATTGAGAAGCAAACTTTTATAAAATGAAAAAGACATAAAACTATTCAACCCCCCCCCCCCCTTCTAGTTTTCCACAATTGGTATCAGGAGCCACGTCTAGCAAGATTTTTAAAATATATTGTATTTTAAAACTTGTAACGGTCTATGGAATTTGAAAAATATCTAGAAGGAGAATTTACGCAAAAACCACCATTATATGAAAATGATCATTTTCTTGAATGGAAAAATAAATTTGAAAATTATGTGAAATCAAAAGATCTTGATCTTTGGCATATCATTTCAATTGGTGATCTTCAACCAACTATAATGAATTTTGAAAATATTTATAATAATCTTCAAACAAAGATCGATAAAAATATTAAAGCTAAATTACTGATTTACAAAACTCTACCAAGAGTTGAATATGAAAGAGTACTCTTTTGTAAAATGGCAAATGATATTTGGAAATGTCTTTTAAATTTTCACCAAGAGAAATGTAAAACCAAAGATAATAAACTTGATGTTGCACAAGAATTAGTCACTCTAGAAAATTTGATAGACAAATATTTTGTTAAAATAAACACAAGTACTACTAGTTCAAATGTAATTATTGAAGGTATCAATAACAAAGAATACATGAGTCAAATCCGAAGAAAGAATGTAAATAAATCATGGGGCGACAAGGACGAAGAAGATGATGAAAATATGGCGTGCGAAGATATTCAAACAAATGTAAATACAAGTATTGATGGCAAGTATTACATATTTCAAGATCTAAGCGAAACTACAAGTAAAACATGGAGCGACATGGACGATGGAATTGATCAACGTATAGCATGTGAAGATTGTACAACTACAAATAAGGTACAATCCGAATCAAACATTTTTGCTATGATCAATTTATATTAGAATTCTCAAAATTGGAAAACAACTTCAAACATCTTTGCAACATTGACTCAAAAATTATTTTTAAAAATGAATCTTCAATTTCCGTTGAAAATAACTTTGAAAAAGAAATAATTTTAGAAGATAAAATGTCTAGACTTGAAAGTAATATTGAAATTGATCTTGAATGTAAAAAATGTCAAGACTACAAACATGAAATTAAAATGGAAAATGAAAAAGCAAAAATATTAGCTAAATTCGAAAATAGTTCTAAATCTTTAAAACATCTACTTAACATTCAAAAGTCATTTTATGATAAAACCGGTTTAGGATTTACTGCAAATGATCCTTTAACAAATATATCAAAACAAATAAAATTTGTTAAACCTAGTGGAGAAATTTAGAACTAATATTATTTACATCCATTATCTATTACTCTAGTCAAGAATGTCATTGTTTGTTAGTTAAAACAAACTATTGATGAATTCTTGTACTTCTCGGCGACATCCTTATCATGTGCATTTAAATGCAATGGATGTCCTCAACTAAGCATCTCGGACCCATGAGAATCTGGGTACCAAGCTAGGTAGTTAACGAACGAAGAGACTATTACTTTTTGGATCGCTCACTTTGCTTTCTTGCATTTGATGACTATTGGTTCTTGTTACTCTGATTCACATTCTACACACGATTTGCTTATGACGCTGTTGCGGCCATTTATTGTTTCGGTGTTTTGTTCTTCACTTTTGGAGTATTGGTTTTATGGTGTGTTCGTTACTACCTCATGATGAAGGATTCAAGCGCTATTATTCTTGATCTACACGAATTATGATGATTGTTGTGATCAATTAAGTATTTCGGATCAAGCCTCCTTGATTTTTATTGCGTTGGGATTTTACCTTGCTACTTCGACATGCTTTGGGCAAACTTTAAAGATGTCTTCTAACACTCTCATGCCCACTCTTAAGGAAAAGCTGGACCTGAGGTAAGTTTTCTTTTCAAAAACTTGTCAACACCACATTATATTAAAGTATGCTATAATTAGTATATTAATATGATTAAATTTATAGGTTGCCCTGCTCACATATCATTAATACTAATATATGTATATATGAAATTAGGCTAGTTGACCCTCTTGATCTTAAGTCTATTACCGTTTTTCTTATTCATCATTTATGTTGGAAATCATCTATGATCAATAGTAGAATACTTATCATTTAGGCTAAATGACCATTCTAGTTGCATTAATTGATGTGCTATAATTAAGACTAGTTAGCATTTAATACTATGATGAGTTTAGTATATATATACATGTGTTAATCTTGTATCTATAAATGATTTACTTTATCCCTCTCAATCATATTGCATTAAGATCATTAGAATTTACCATCACTCATCCATGTCTTTAGTTGCCATTAAAGATGATTATATGTGACAATGGGCTCAACTGATTCTCTTGAATATGATAAGTTTCTATTTCAAATCCTTCATTTGTAATTTCTTGCTATCAAAAATAAAATATCATATTTAAAACCTCTCGCTTTGAAAAGTAATCTTTCAAATATCTATCTCATCTTTCTTCAAACAACATATTTAACTGTAAGCTACCATAACTTTATTTTAATCAAAATCAAGATTGGAAAAAAATTTCTTATCCAATTTGTCAACATGTTATGAAGCAAAACTCAATCTATTTTACTCTAATACACACTTGAATCTATTTCAAAGCATTGTTGAATAAGACTAAAAACGTTTTATTAAAAATATATTTGATTATCTCATATGTGTCATACACTTCTATGAAAATGACATTCACAATTTAATCAAATCATTTCATGAGAATCATGGTTTGCCCATATGGATCTTGTTTGTAACAAGTCTTGAAGTCCATACAATCATATCTTCCCATTTGTTAAGCACTCATCAATATGTTTGAACTAGCCTACATATTATCATTTTCATATAGGTGTATATTTGACTAGTATGTTTTATTGCTTCCTTGGTTGTTTAACTTAATTGGCCAATAAGTAGATTGCATGTAAATTAGAAATTACTTGTCTACTTAATTTGTTTTAATAACATTCTCTACATTTATGATTAGTATATCCTATATTGCCTCAAAGAGTTGAACTTACTTGAATCCAAACCCAAAAACACAACCTTTCTGAAAATTTTCTGCCAAAAACCCAATTCTGGCATTCTGGAATTCACCAGATGGGCGGCCCTCTTAATTATATAAGGCGGCCCCCTTAATGATTAAGGGGACCGGCCCCTAATTAAGGGGACCGGACATCTGATGGTCGGGGTTACTGTTTTCTTTATCACTTTTTGACCCTCTTCATACTATATTTCCCAAAATTCACAAACATATTTTGTCCCATACTATACCTCACAATTTACCTTCCTAAACCACATTTTTCTTACACTATAAATACCTTCTTCCCATCATAAATGCTATCACATCCAAACATGTCATCCCCCAACAACCAAAAACCTAAGGTTTCAAGAACCGCAAGGATCTCCATCAAACCCGTTTGGAGGAGGAAACTTGATTCTTATCACAACTCAAGTGATGTTGTTCCAAGTCAACCAACAACTAAACCTCAAACCCACACTAATGACTCATCTCACAACCTATCATCCACTCATGCCCTCATTAATTTTTCTTCATATGATGAGCATGCTCAATCCCAAAACAACAATCCCAATCTATCAACCAATACTTCACATGTTGCTCATTCAACAAAAACACCATCCACTCATGCAGCACCTCTTCCACCCATATCATGTTTTCATGATTACCCAAGTTCAATCATGTCTCCACCACCAAGAGTACCACCACCACATCCTACAACCTCACATGCCATTCCTATGTTGCATGTTCAAACCTTCACCCAAGACAACTATCATGCTCCTCCACCATCACCTTCCTCCGAACACTTGAAGTTCGTTGAGGAGATAAAAGAAGCTCATGAGCTTAGTGCTCTTTTAGCATTACATCTTGCTCAACGCAATTTGGATCCACCTCAATCAAGCTCACCCTCATCACCATACAACATTAACCTAATTGAGAAGCATGTTAACAATTGCCCTTGTTGCATCTTCCTCCAACAACAAACAATTGCATTGAATGAGCACTTTACTTGGATTGAGTATCTTCTTAGTAGATCTCAACAAACACCATCACTTGAACAACATCAAAACCCTCAACCAACCAACCCAACTCCAAATTCACCACCTCCAAGCTCTACATCACCAAACTCACCAACATCCATGAAACCAAAAGTTTACCTCCATTAAGCTACCAACATGATCCCCATTTACCATTCTCTACCAAGCATTCTATATGCTTATGCCTTTTATTTTACAAATAAAACACTTCAACCTTTTTGGGATGCAAGCAAGTTTAATGACACTCTTTGTTGGCACAATAGGATATTCAACTTGGTTTAGAATTCTAGCATTATAGTTCATGTAACAATGATTCTGTGGTTGACATTAATGAATGGTTTAATATGTGTTTCAAATTCTCCTTTGCCATGCTTGTTAGTTGTTGTTAGTATGTTATATATTTTTGCTTGTGCTTCTAATATTTTTCTTGCAAGAATTCCATAACTCGAACCCTTGGTGCCCTCAAACGAGGGGGAGCATACATCAAGGGGGAGCTTTCATCTTTTCGGCTTAAACCTTTTTGATTCTACAAAAAGGGGGAGAAGTGAATATAAACTCACTAAATACTTGTCTAAAAATAAATTTTTGGACTTAATGAGTTTAGGTTTTGTAATCATCAAAAAGGGGGAGATTGTTGATATAAATAATTGACTAAAAACGTTATTCATATCCTTCGATATCTCTATGTTTTGATAATCACAAAACGAAAACTCATCAAACCAAAGATTATGACGTAAATAAGTATTTAGTAGTAAATACTCACTTTCACCATCTAATCACTTAAGGTATGAATAAACAAAGTGGCTAATGGATTATAAGATCAAAGAAAATTTTTATTAATCACTAGATTTTTATAAAATGTCACAAAACATTTTATATCTTTTATAAAACATTTTTGGAATCAAAAGAATATGTTTAATTCATTACAAATATATGAATTCAAATTTTCAACCAAAAATGGCAAATCTAATCCAGAAAAATTTTCCTCACAAAAAGACAAAAAATTCCAACGTTTAGGAGGGCGGCCCCCTTAATCATTAAGGGGACCGCCCCTTAATTAAGGGGACCAGCACGCTCCAGAATAGTGTTTTCTGGCCCTTTAAATACTGGATCATTCCACATATTTTTCTCACCTTTTTGCACTAAAAACTTTCTGATCCAATCCTCTATTTCTATCCTTTAAAATCCTTTGATCACATAAACATTAATCTTGGTTTCAAAGTGATTCAAGCCTCAATACTCAAGTGCAAAGAGAAGAATACTTCTATCTATCAAGACTAGAAGTATTACAACTTAGTAGCATCTTGCTATCTAAGTTGTTTGATCATTTCATATTGTAAATCATTCATTCTTTGGTGTATAAAGTGTATACATTGGTTAGCTAGATTTAGATATAGGATCTAGATTTGTTGAAGGTGTGAAGTGGTACTAGAAGTGAAGAAGTAGAGGTGCATAGGATTAGTGGTAGGAGATATAAGAAGTGGTAGCACATTGTAGTAGAGATTAGTAGTGAAGATAAAGAAGTTGAAGCCTTAAAGTTAAGAAGACATAGAAGCCTAGAAGGTGTGAAGACGTAAAAGCTTTGAAGTGGGAAAGACATAGAAGCTTGTTAAATAGAAGAACCCTTGGAGAAGTACATGGATAAAGGTCTTCAAGTTGTGACAAAGAAGTAGTGAAGTTTTGAAGACATAGAAGCCTAGAAGTTGTGAAGAAGTATAATTCTTGAAGTAGTGGATAGATTGAAGTTGTGAAGGTGTGAAGAAACAAATGGTGTGAAGAAGTGTAGAAGGTGTGAAAGAGTGTAAACGGAGTTGTGTTATGCTTATAGTTGTGAGATTGGTTCTAGCTACGATTAGAACCCGACATTTAGCTTTGTGTCGTTAAATTGGTGTAAGCTAAGGTGTGTACGGTTTTCTCCGCCATAAGAGAGGTTATTGACTTAGTGAAGAAAACTCTCTAGTTCGGTGCTCGGGGAGTGGAGTAGGGCAAGGTAGGTGTCATTGTAGCCAAACCACTATAAATCCTTTGTCTCTCGGTTTGATCTTTCCATCTCTCCCTATTTCCTTACTTACTTATTAGCATTTCGTATATAGTCATAATTGATTGTGTTGTGCATATATTGATTTCACATAAAGATCAAACTAGGTTTCATTCACAACATTAATTTTATATAAACAAACCATAAGGTTATACTCATATTAAAACACATATACATATATAAAAATATATATACATATATATTTATATGTGATATATGAAATCATAATTTTTACTCAACATTCTATATAAGTAGTGTTTATACAATAAGTGTGAACAAACTAGTATCTATATTTTTATATCAAAGATTTTTGTGATTTGCGTCTATTCTTTAGATGCAAACTTTTATAAAACGAAAAAGACGTAAAACTATTCAACCCCCCCCCCCCCTTCTAGTTTTCCACATTATTTTTTTACTATATTCAAAATATACTTTTAAATAAAAACACGCAAAATCAAAACACACGCCCAAAATTTAAACACACACACAGTGTGACTGTTCATCACCTTCTCCACACACTCGCATCCTCTAGAGCAATCACTACCTAAAACCCTGTTCTTCTTTGTAAAATAATGTTGTATCTTAGGGTATGTTAATTGATTTGTACGATTAGTTTTAATTTTTTATAACATTAGGAAACATGTTTGATCTTTAAGTAGTTTTGTTACATGTTAGTTGATTTTTACGATTAGTTTTAACTTTTTATAGCATTAGGAAACATGTTTGATCTTTCAGTAGTTTTGTTACATGTGTCATTATTTTATTGGGAATAAAGGTATGAAATTTCGGTAGTGATAGTTTGTTGCAACGTCAACCTTAAATTTGTAAAGTTATCATCAATTGATTGGTCATAATAGTAGAATTTTTGGGCAGCGTCATTTTGTTATGACAAAAGCCATAATTGATATTGCGTTATTTTGGTATGGTCATTATTTTGACAAAAGCTATAATTGGTATTGAGTTATTTTGGCCCCTCTTGCAATTAGTCGGATTACTGGTTTGGGTCTCTTAAAGTGTGTGTTTGGATGTTTGTTATTCTTCTTTGAGTATGGTATGCAATTAGGATTATCTAGTTGCTAGGCCTCAATGGTGATAAATAGTAATTTAGTTATGTGGTAATGACATTTGGGGTGCATTTCTATTATTGAATCATGCTTGATAGGTGTTAAGATCTCTATATATATATTCGGTTATGGTTATTTTCGTGATAAATGTCTAGAGGATTAAGTTTAGCCATTATCTTTCAAGGGCTTAGAGTTTTGGACATGCCACCAAGCACCATTTTTGATCCAAACTGTGATGTGCTATTCATTTTAAGAGTACCACTAGCTTTTTATAACATGTGGTGCAGAGTATTATATGTTCTTTTTATCCCATTCAATGTTAGTAAACTCGTTATTTTTTTGTTTTTCTTACAGGATTATCATGCAAAAGTCATCATTAGAAGTAAACTGAATTATTTTTCTTTAATAAAAGACAAATTGGATGAAAAAGGAATCAAGCTGTTTAGGAGTACATGTTTTGGGAGATGGTTGGATCTTTCTTTTTTTGATTATGAACCACATATGATACATTATATGTTACTAAAACAAGTTTATGTCAATGCACACCATTATGATTTACCCATTATATATAATGTTGAAGACCGTCCTTTACATTTTGGTCATCAGGAGTTTTGTCTTATCACATGATTTCGTTTCGAAAATGTAAGTTTTGATTCATATAGGACATGATACTTCAGGTTTTGGAATAGGGTATTTCCAAAATGTGTAGGGTTAAAAGTTAGCAACTTAGATCTTCTAGGTGTTATTGAGGATGAAGAGTTATTTGGTAAGCTAGGTGACGAAGATGCAATTCGTGTTTGTCTTTTGTTAGCATTAGAGGTTATTTTTATGGGTAGATTATTGGTTCAAGAAGTTGATGATACACTCATGAGGTTGATTGAAAACCTTGAAGAATGGAAAGCGTTTCCATGGGGGGAGCATATTTGGAGACATTTGTACGACGAGATTATATGTTCTTTTTATCCCATTCAATGTTAGTAAACTCGTTATTTTTTTGTTTTTCTTACAGGATTATCATGCAAAAGTCATCATTAGAAGTAAATTGAATTATTTTTCTTTAATAAAAGACAAATTGGATGAAAAAGGAATCAAGCTGTTTAGGAGTACATGTTTTGGGAGATGGTTGGATCTTTCTTTTTTTGATCATGAACCACATATGATACATTATATGTTACTAAAACAAATTTATGTCAATGCACACCATTATGATTTTACCCATTATATATAATGTTGAAGACCGTCCTTTACATTTTGGCCATCAGGAGTTTTGTCTTATCACATGATTTCGTTTCGGAAATGTAAGTTTTGATTCATATAGGACATGATACTTCAGGTTTTGGAATAGGGTATTTCCAAAATGTGTAGGGTTAAAAGTTAGCAACTTAGATCTTCTAGGTGTTATTGAGGATGAAGAGTTATTTGGTAAGCTAGGTGACGAAGATGCAATTTGTGTTTGTCTTTTGTTAGCATTAGAGGTTATTTTTATGGGTAGATTATTGGTTCAAGAAGTTGATGATACACTCATGAGGTTGATTGAAAACCTTGAAGAATGGAAAGCGTTTCCATGGAGGGAGCATATTTGGAGACATTTGTACGACGAGATTTTGAATGTGATACCAAAGCACAGGTCGGAGCAAATTTTAGGAATAAACAGAGATTACAAGTATGTTCCGACATATACGCTTTCGAGCTTTGGAATCAAACTTAGCTTTTTACAGGCATATACAGATAATAGAATGGAACTCAGGTCCAAGCATAACAAATGTACACATAACCAACGTTTCTTTCAATAAGTTTATAAACAAGGTAACAATCAACTAATCATTTGCCAAAATTAAAGCTTAATAAAAGAGGAATGAATCAAAATCTAACCTTGAAAGCCCACACAAAACCATAAAGATTATATGTGGCCTTTTTGTTTGGGGCAGTTTCCTGCTTCTTCTTGTAATACATGTTGTAATGCTTAGGAACCACATTCACTGACTTTTTATAGAAACATCGCCACATGTACTCACCCCAAGGATAAGCATTCCAAGCCGGAAAATCCTCGACTAATGTCAAAATATGATCAGGTATGTAGTACGCTCCCTGACGACCCATAAATATGATCTCGGCAACTATCAAAAGACAAACCCTAACAACATCTTCATTACTTATTTTAGACCACAATGTATCTTCTTTTAAAACATTTAGAAGGTCATCACCTTTTACACGACACTTTCTTTGTGACTTTCTTTCAGGAAAGACACGCACAATGAAAGGACTATGACGCTTTTCTACATAAGACAAAGTCCCTAAACGAAAACCCATAATCAAACAAAACTCATGACAACCAAACGCAAAACATTATTACCAATCTTGTAAGCAATGAGGGGGGGGGGGGGGGGGGGGGGGCAATCATCACTCATTTGTGGGACATAGACCTGATGTTGTAGAACATAATTAAGCAAATGGTTATCATTTGCATGACACGGAATATCTAGCCATGGGCCGAAAACAGTATTTCTAAACAGCCTGATACGGCTGTCAGTCAATTGCAACTTACCTTTAATGTCTCCAAGCAAATATACCAAGGGCCTCACGGTTACCTTAGCATCAAAGAACTGATTTAGATATTCCATTTAAAATAATCATTTAATTTTGATTCAAATTATTAATTAGGGTTAGGGTTCCTTTAGAGTTAAATTGATTATAACTTGTGATAAGAGGAGAAGATGATGAAAAAGATGATCGGTGTGAAATGAGGGTTTGAGTATAACTGGGGTTAGAGAAGATGATGAACAGTCGAAGGTTTTGATTTGGGGATAGGTGTGATTGTGTGAGTTTAGTGTTAGTGTGTTTGAATTATGAGTTCACAAATAACAATAAATGCAATAAAAATCAAATAAAAGTGTACAAAAAGAATTATTAA
Organism: Artemisia argyi; assembly: GCA_030686995.1. Lineage (NCBI taxonomy): Eukaryota > Viridiplantae > Streptophyta > Magnoliopsida > Asterales > Asteraceae > Artemisia > Artemisia argyi. The sequence continues at coordinate 172,662,930 of CM060697.1, forward strand.
AAAAAAGTTGTACAAAAAGGTGTACTAAAAAGTCTCCTGAAGTATATGAGACGTAAGTCGCCTAAAGTGGCACATATATCCATATTGATTTCAACAACAAAAAATAAATAAATAAAAATAAATAAATAAAACACTCTTAAAGTACTTGACCCGTAAGTCTCCTAAAATACTTGATTAAAATAATATTTTTCTCGTTTGACTCATTTTAGGGGAAAAAATCACCCAAAGTATATAGGTAAGTCTCCTAAAAACATGTCTGAAAAAATACATAAAGTGTCTTACACATCACTTACAAAAAAAGTCGCCCAAAGTACAAAAGATGGATACTTGGCAAGATTTAAAGCTATAAGAAAAGTCGCCGGAGTCTCCTGGGGCATTTTAAGAAATCACTTTTTCTTTTTTCTTTATAGAAAGGGAATAGACTTTGGGCGCCTAGGGCAAATAAAGAATTACCTCATTAAACAATGGTCGTGTGCACTTCATCCCGTGAAATTTATTAGCGTAAAACCCAAGGCCCCATCTTGAGGTGTTGAGTTGGATATAAGTCCAACCTGGCATAAAGTGATGAATAGTTAGTTTGAGACCATAACAAGTCCAAAAATAGTTTTTACGACGATCTAAAGGAATGTTTATAGAAATTGGAATATAGATTGGCATAAGTATTATTATTTAGCCAGCTTATAGAAAGAATGTTTCTATAGAAGAATAAAAACTCAAACGCAATGAGTGTATTTATATGGAAATTTGCTATCGTAAAGGTATTAATATAACGGTTTTCCAATTGAAGTGACGTTTGAAGTACATCGCATTAACTATATCATTACAAGATGTTGCAGTACCTATCGCAATGCATCGATTGGTAACTTACTGTTATCGGTTATGTTCCTGTTAGTGCAAATATTACGATATTTAATCTATACAGTCTCGTTTGTTTTGATTGATGACAAACATATAACTTGATACATAACGTAAAATGTACAAGTTACTTGTAATCTTATTTTGTCTCAACATACATTCAACACCTCTCAACGTCTCGAGACCACGTATGCTACAACACAGGTTCGTACATATTTGTTATGTGGCATTATGATCAAACCCCTTGACCAACCATTTAGAATGACTAAAATACTTTTAGAGACTTTAAGTATTTTAGGTGTCAAAGTACACTTTAGGTGTTAAATAAAATAAGTGCCACATTAGGTGTCTAGATAATATTAGTAAGTTTACAATCTATAAAAATGTGTCTTATAACAACATAAGTACATAAAACATTTTTAGTAACTTACTAAATATCATATAGCTAGCTAATATATTTTTTATATACAAGTAACTTACCTTTTTAAGTTAGTATATACATTTGTCTAAAAGTATTTTTCATAAAATGGAAAACACTCTTTTATTACCTCATGAATAGTGTCATCTAAATTTGGAAAGATTCTTGTAAGATATGTCATAGATTTTGTTTAGACTTACACACTATAATCTTGTAGTTGACTTAGAAGATCTTGATTAGACTAGAGATAGATATGGAAAGATATTTGGAAGAAGTCTTTGTTAGTTTTGAAAAGTAGCTCATGGTTTATGCACATAGTTTATGTCTTTGGTAGTTTACCTACATATAGTAGTCCATGGTTTTCTCACAACTTGATGAAAAACAACACACATATAGATTAGTAGAAAACCATGTAGAAACATCAATGAATCAACCTTTTCATAATGATCATAATGTTACTAACTCTCATTATGTCGTAAGCATCCTTCATGATCCACCAAGAAGGTTAGAAGATCTGGAAGTTATCATTCATTAAAGCATACTTCATGATCCACCAAGAAGGTTAGAAGATCTTGAAGTCATCATTCATTAAATCATACCAATATATGAAGATTCAAGGGCACTTGACATCCTCAATAATTGAAGACTTCTTATTCAAGAAGTTGTAGATTAGTCATTCATATCAATTAGACTTTTATGTCTTGGATCATCATTGTATCATCACAATCTATTCACCAAACTAGATTAGATGGTTTATGTGTTTGTGCCATAAAACACATGGTTCTTATGTTGGGCCACAAAACATAGCGGGAGTAGTTGTACCCTTGTAAAAGAACTAGCGCAGTGGTTGTACCCTTGTAAAAGAACCCGGTATTTAGCTATGTACCGGATAAAGTGTAAGCGACGATTATAAGGTTTTCTCCGCCAATAAGGGAGCTTGTTGATTTAGTGAAGTAACTCTCTAGTTGGATACTCGAGGAGTGGAGTAGGGCGGAGAGGAGATCCGTGACCGAGCCACTATAAATCCTCATGTTTGGTTTGCGCTTTCTTTTACTTATTGCTTTACTTTAATGTTTGCATTATGTGATTGCTTGTGTTGTGACTTGTTGATTGTACTTGGGTGATAACATGTTTTAAGTTATGCTAGTCACTAGCTATACATAACATCTTTCATATTGGAACAAGCTAAAAATGGATATTTGATACAATAAGTTTAAAGTTTTAAACGGTAACGTATTCACCCCCTCTACGTTTTCACAATTGGCATCAGAGCCTCGTAGCTCTTATTTTCAAAACAAATGGTTTTTAAAATAGAGCACGATCCATGTATCAAATTACCATTGAAGCGGAATATAATATGAAAAATATTTCGTTAAGTATATTTAGAAATTTTGTTGTTAAATATTACTTTGTATACGAGCTTGAAGGTTTCCTTGAATAATAAAAGAGGAGATTTCTTATAAGATTTTGTAAGTGTCTAATTATGTGCTTAGAGCTAATTTATGAAAAATACGTTCTTAAAAGAAGCGTTTGGGATAACTAAAAATTTAGTTGAATAATCACCTCCGTAAATGATTAGATAAGTTACATCAGTAGAAATGAAGTAAAATAAGTGTATTATATGTTTGTTATCAAATCTTGTAAGTCCTACATGTTTTCTTTATGTCAAAATACGAGTTTTGATGAATCTGTCACAGATGCCGCGGAACCCTTCTCCTCAATGGGCGGAACCCTCTAAAAGGTTCCTTGAAATCCGTCAGTTCAATACACTGTTTTTGTCCAACTTCAAAAATTCATAACTAATTAACCGTAAGTTCGTAGGAGTCCACCTATCAAATTGAAGGGAATTGTGTCTACATTATTTTTAAAATGATGTTATGGCCTAAATCTAAACTGAAGTTAAAAGATTAAACTAAATACTATAGTGTGTCCAAAATATTAAGTTTCATTTTGACGTAGAAACTCAAACTTTTGAGTTAGGCAATTTAAGTTAGGATCCTTTGAACATTGATATACTTTCTTTTGAAACTAAAGAATTTGGTGATAGTTATATATATATATATATATATATATATATATATATATATATATATATATATATATATATATATATATATATATATATATATATATATATATAAGAAACTAATCAAGCTTGGCATACATCGTCATATTTAAACGCAAAGTGACGAAAGTATATTTCGTTTTATGATATGCTAAATGACTACTTGTTTTAGTTGTATGCATATATGGTGGTTGCTTATTGAAAGATGTGATTGCATTTGTTTGTTTGTGATATATAAGTGTCAATCTTGCCATGATATTCATTTGCTTGTTTGTTAATTTATTGTTTATACACAATAGGATATTTGCTAGGTTTTGCGTACTAAGTTGAAAATTTGTGTTTGTATTGCTTGTTGATTTAGATATTCTTCTTTTTATATGTTATGTGGTTAATTTTCATAATTCAATTAAGAATGAGTATTGAGTGATGCTAATTAAGTATCTTGAAATATGGTCAAGCGTCTAAATGAGTCACTACATTTTTTAAACATGTAGTATTCTTGTAAAATGGTGTTGGGTATATATGCTTCTACAATGATGTTTAATGAATGTGTCGTGCTAGAAGATAGTAACTCATCTTTGATTGATCATGTAAACTAACCGTATTATGTTTGGACGATAACACTTTGGTGTTATCAATTTTCCGTGTTTGGCGTAATTTCCATTTATTGTAAGTTCATAATCCTCGGCTTGATCTATATGCTAACATGTGTTAGAATATGTGTTTTTGGTTTTAATCTATCACATCTAATTAGGTGCATATGTTCCAAGTATAATTAGGATATTTGAACGGGCTTCGGGAGTCGATAAATGTCCATTGTTAAGGAGTGTTTGGCACAACTTGAAATTTAAACAATTTGGTAGTTAAACTATGTGTTTCATGGATATATGTACTTCTAGGATCTTTTGTTATCTTTGGACAATGTCTTGTACTAACGGATATGCAGGTAGACAACAATTGGGATGTTGTCAAATTTTCAAGTTTATGTAAATTTCACTAAGTATAGTGAAATTCGCTAGCCCCCGGTCAAAGTCTATCGGTAAGAATGTTTCTATATTCATTTTTAGCATTTCCTAATCAGATATTAATTTAAGTTTATGGTTTGGGAATTTTCGGAAAATTTGGAAATCATCTCGACGACGAAAATACTGGTCTGTTAATTTTTTACGTCTGGCGGATCTGGCGGAACCAAAAATAGGGTTCCGCCAGTGCATTTTCTGGGTAAACCCAGTTTTGACCCAACGGATCAGACGGAACCCAAAACAGGGCTCCGCCCTTGTATGCGTTTGGTTCTGCCAGTCACCTGCAGAAAGTTTTTCATTTTTCTTATTTTCACATTTTCGCAAACTCCAAATCTTTTTCTTTGGTAAGAAACATCTTCCTTGGCCTTCATTAAACATATTAGGACCATTCTTATTCATTAGAACCATTAAGAAACTACTTCCCACAAAAAAATCCAATTTAAACAAAACTAACCCAAGGAACCCTTCTCAATAAAGGAAGGAATCCCGAAACTTGTTCCTTGCAATCCTCGAACCACTGAGTATTTGTGATCACTACACACATTTACTGCATTCCTTTGTCCTTTACTCATTCATTAGCTTCACTTATTTGGTGACTTGACAACTTCCTAACTAATTCGGACTCATTACTTACAAAGATTACATATAATATCAAAATCACAAGTCTAACTTGTGACTATAGATATTGTCTTGTATCTATATATGTTACCACACTTGGTTAACATGAAAGTAATGTGTCATCCTTCAAGACGATAAGGATTTAAATCAAGTCATAACTTACACTTAAGTTATAGATGTATTATCAAGTCTTGCTATCCTTTAGTACTATCCAATCTCAACAAAGTAGGATTGACAACTTAAGTATTTCGTCCGAAATATTCAAGTAAATCTGACTTACGATTGTAGTCATTAAAAGTCACATCCGAAAGAATCTACACCCAAGTATTTTAACAACATATGTTAAAACACTTATCCTAACACTCTCTCAATCAATAGGGATAAAACAAATGACAATAGGTCTTCGTCATTGAACATTGAGTACTTAAGTTCACTTGTTCGTTCACCATCATCTCATTCACTTCTATGATATATCTCAGCCCCTAAGCTTCACAAACATAACCAAAACCTCAAGAACTTCACTCACTAGTTATGGACCACAAGGCTTAGTATCCATCCGTTTTACTTTCAACATCTATGAAACTTAAGTACTTCCATAGCACAACAAACCTCTACATCACCACATCTTTATTAAGACATACTAGAAGACCTACCACCTAGATCAACCAATCCACCATTCATACCATCGTTTGAATTCATTGAGTGCATTGCTCAAAAAGCCCTTTATCCAAACACTCAGCCATACCTTACCACCTATAGGATTAGAACCTTTACCATCAAATGAGCATGAAGCTCACATTCAGTTACACTAGGTTTAAGTAGTACCACTTTCACAAGTTATCAAAGTATTGGTAATACTTTTAACTTTTGCATAAGTTTCATTAAACCTTAAATCAACATCTTAACAACATATGTTAAAATGCAATCTCTAAGCCAACCTCATGTACCACGAGCAACAATGACTCTTGAGGAGTATATATAAAAAAACTCGAGTTAATTCCTCTTGTCATCATCTAGTATAATCTTGAGACCAAGTATATTTAGGATAGCACTATCTGATTCAACCACTTTGCTTCATACCTTCATCTAGAAAAACATGATGTTTTGGAAAAACATTATTGATGGATCTAAACACCTTGAACTTGTGTTAGATTGATACTTTGAATTATATCACTAAGTATGCGGAATCTACTTAGTAACACTTAGAAGTTTGATTGTGAGTAAGACAGTTGTATATAAACAATATATGTAAACAAACTATTAGCTCCAATATTATTAATGATAATAATACGAGTGATCTTGATATCACTAGGGTTACACCTTGAAGCTCTAGAAAAACGTATGTCAAACCTTTAACCTAGGATCTCCTTTTATAGCACAAGGAGTCCTCTTCTACAAGATAAGTATAAAGCTAATAGAATAAGATATACACAAGATCTATTCTATATTAATCTAGACACGTTTCCTAACAGTTATCTAATAAGCAGTGGTAATATATTGTTCTTGCAGTGGTAATGAGTTTCCACTGCAAGTACAATCTTCTGCAGTTGTAACTTCTTCTCTTAGCCGTGGTAACTATTAGTATAATTCCCAACAATCCTCCCCTAACTTATGATTAATACATAAATCAATAAGTTTCTTCAAGTATTCAGTAAACATGAGGATATGGGAATTCTTCCAAACACTTATCTTTTTCTTCTTAATTCTTTATCAGCTCTCACACTTTGATCATAAATCCTTTGTAGCAAATCATCTATGAATTCAGTTCTTTCCCAACACCTAAGCTTCATAGTTCTCATCACATCCAATACTCCAGCTCTCAATGGATATTCTTTCTCAGCCAGCATAAAGACATCAACTCCATCTTGAGTAGAAACATGATGCACAGAACTTGAATCATAGAATTTCCACAAGGTTCTTTGATCATGAGCTTCAAATCTCCAATATCTATCACTTGGGTCAGGTTCATATAATCTTCTGAAGTGAACCCATAACTCTTTAGCCTTGACATCAACAAGTTCATCCTTCTTAAACTGATCTTGAACAATTTTCCACAAAGTATCCAAATCTTCTCTATCACAAGATCTAACAATATCTTCAAAATCTCTGCAAATACTTGTGACACTTCCAGTTCTGATGATCTTCCAAGCTACACCAAAACTATCAGAAAAGATTTCCCAACCAACTACTGGATATCTTGATTGTAGAGGTTCAATATTAAGTATATCAGTCTCTATAAACAACATGTTTGTAACTTTCTCTTCTGTCAACTTGCTAGGACCCTCTTCTGCTTGAGATGATTTCTGAGTCTTCAACTTCTTTACATCTTTTGATTCAAGACTTACTCCAGTCCTTTTTGCCTTCATTGTTATTGGTTCTTGATCCATTGGAATAAAATTACTATCTTGTCTTTTGATCCTGTAGTAAATACCTTCAACCTGATCATGTGACATTCCTTTGAATTGAGCCATTTTCATATTACCAACATGGCAACAAAAAGTCTTCATCTCAGCAATGATCTGTGCCTTTGTAAGTTTCCTTGGCTTCTTTTGACCTTTTCTAACATCCCCAATGATTTGATCAAGAGCCTGCTGATTCTTCATTTGAATAAAATCTTTAAGTTGTGCAGACCTTTGTTCTTCATTCAAGGATGTATTTGCAATCAATTCAATAGCCTTCTTCCTGATTACTTGATCATTATTAATCAAGTAGTCAATCTCTTCTTCTGTAGGCACATAACTTAACAATGGAGGTTTCTCATGTATGACAGTTGGTGAGACACTTGAAATAGGTTCTGCCATTACAGCTTCAAGTTTATCAAACCTAGTTGCTTCCATAAAGCTAGCAACTTCATCTTCTTTAAGCTTTTTCTTTCTTTCATACTCTTCAGTTTGTTGTTGCTCTGCTAATCTTGCATCAAAATCAATCTGAGCTTGTTCATACTTAGAAATCTTTCTTGTCTCTTGATCTGAAGCAATTACAATAGCCTTTCCTTTAACTGATCTTATTCTGGCAGCTTCTTCCTCTGCAGTGGTAATTTCTTGACTAGCAGTGGGAACATTTTCACTTGCAGTGGTAATTGGTTGATCAGTGGGAACTTGTTTTGCTTCAGTGGTGGAAATTGGTTGAGCAGTTCCAACTAAATCATCAAAGTTAAAACCTGCATCAGCATCCATATCTTCAAAATCCAATTTCCTCCCCTCAGTCTCAGCTACATCATCTTTTGCTTGAGCATTATCAGAATCAGGAAGCTCAGCAAACTCTTTTTCAAAATTTTTACTCCTCCCCTTAAGCTCTGCATCTGGATTCCTCCCCTGTTTGGAAGAATCTCCCAAAACTTTAGTAGAACTTGCAGAAAACTCATCCTGAGGTGAAGATGATGAAGATAATACAACTTTAGATCTTTTCTTCTTGAGATTCTCAACTTCAATCTGCAATCTTTGAATCTCAGCCTTTAATTGATTCAGCTCTGTGGCATGTTGTTCTTTGGTCTGTGCCAGATCTTTCTCCAGAGCTTGAACCTGCTTGACTAATTTGGTACAAATGTCCATCAATTCATTTTGTTGCACACTGCCTTCATCACTTCCAACTGTGTAACCTGCTGGGAGAGGCGAATCATGAGGTATTGATTCAGGCTCTTCCCTAGTTGGACTAGGATTAAGCCTTGAACCACCACTGCTTGTTCCTAAACCAAAAGGCTCAGCAACATGCAATGTTGAGATGAGAGAAGTTGGCTGTTTAGACCTTCTCTCATAAGTGTGAGTGACTGCAGGGGTATGTTGAATTGGTGGAACAACAATAGTGGGTGTGTTTTGAGATGCAGCTGGGATTGGTGCATCCTCACCCTGTACTTGAGCAATTTTAGCAAGCATTTGAGGCAAAAGTGGATGAACCTCCCCATTCCAAAGTTCTGAAGCCTTAGACATATTTTGAAAAACTTTTGACTTAAGAGTGGAAGGTTCATAAATTCTATTGTGAGGTCGCAGTTGAAACTCATTTAACACTGCTTGCACAAACCTTGGATACATCAAAAATTTATATTGACTCTTTACATTGCCCTTCATATTATTGAAAATAAACTTTGAAAAATTGAAAGTCCTATCTGTTGCCAAACAAACCAAAGGATAAGCCATGGTTGATGCAAATTGTTCATAAGATGTTTTCTTAGGACTTAGGCAATGTAAAAGAGTGTGAATTAAAAATCTCCAATGGGGACAAAAACATCCTTTTCTAAAAGTGACTTTTTGTTCAGATGTATCATACCCCATTAAAGCAATATTGGCAAATATATCTGAATTGGGTAATGTGATGATACCATTGAGATCATCCAATTGGAGAATTCTCCTCAAGGATGACTCAGTAACATCAATAGTTACACCATCAACTGTGGCTCTTAGAGCATCCACAGATTCTTTTGTGTCTCCCTGTTCAAGAGTTATGGACTCCACAGTGTTCCAGAACTGTTTGATATGAGAGACATAGATTGTGGGATTAATAGTTAAGGCATACCTTATATGAGTTGTGTTTAGAAAATCCACAATCTGATGAAAAACAGGGCCACTCTTCTCGTTTGACTTTTGTAAGTAGGCCACTTGGTTGTGCTCCTCGACAAATTTTAGAATCGCCATGATATTTGTGAAAAAGAGAATAAAAGTGTTAGTAATCAAGATAAAAAGCAAGCCGTATGATGATCAATTTATACTAATAGGGTTTGAGAAGGTTGCGCAATGTGAATTATCTATGGAAAGAATTATCTTTGGAAAAAGAATAATTTATAATAAGTAAGTAGATAATTCACAAAAGATTTTACCCTACTAATAAGGAATGACGGTTATTTTTACAACGGCTAGTAAAAATTGGATTACTGACACAACAGTTGTAACGGCTAGTTCATCAGTGGAAAAATTACGTTTGCAGTGGTAACTAATGAACTAGCAGTGGTAAAATTTTCACAACATATCAAAGAGCAGTGGTAAATAAAACATGAAAATTTGCTGCTCTTATCATAGTTTTTAGCAAACTACCAGCTATCAACGGATTTGATATGTCTTTACCATGAGCCGTTTGCTTATGGACTAGCCAACTCCTGATCACATGGATGTATGGTGAGTTGATAACCTAGTTTTTGGTAAACTATCAACCATAAACGGATTTGATAAGTCTTTACCAGTAGCCGTTTGCTCTGGACTAGTTGATTCTTATGTGGATTAGACATGGTGAATCAATAACCATTTGTTGTGTGTCCATGATACACACCTTATTACTCCAATGACTCCAATAATATGGGTTGTATTCAACAACTCAACTTAACCCAAAGTAACTTTTTAACCAAGTTACTATTCACAAAAATATCTTCCAAAAGTCAACCCGATAATAACCAAATTTACTCCTCCAACCTACCAAAACAAGTAGGAGTAAATATCCTTCATTAATTATAATTCAACCTTGACTTTGCATATAAAAGGGGGCTCAACATCTTTTATCTTTCATCAACAATCTTCTTCAATAAACATAAACCCAAAAGCATCATCATGAGTTGGTTTCCAATAATCTACATCTCCTCTGATGACTCTTCTGATGAGGAAATCAGCTACTACTCAGACTCTGAAGAGCCTTCTTCTGGATGGAGTGGATATTTTCCACCAAATACTGCAACTGCTACATCTTCAAGCATGAAGCCCAATAAGAAGATATCAGCTGATCCTGCTCCATCTCTTGAGTTTTATACTAGCTCTTCATCAGATGATGACAATGATCCAACCTTTGATCTTTCCAAGGAACTCCCAAAGGCCCTCACCACAGCATTGACATCTGCAATAAACAACATGAAGTGGCCAGCTGTAGACAAGCCTAATCAAGCACCAAGGCCTCCCAAGCAAGTTCTGGGTCTTGCTTGTCCAAGGAAACAACTCTCTTTTGATGAAAAGAGAAAGAAAATTTCCAAAGGCAAGCAGCAGTATGAGGGAAAAGGAAAGAAACCCATGGAGTAGGTGTTAGGTTGTAGGTTCATGTCAGATGTAATGGTTTTCTTGTTTAGGTGACAATGTTTTCATAATGGTTGTGATGTACTCTTTCTGAATAATCAATAAAAGTACTCTTGTGTTCTTGCTATTATCACCAATCTTTCCACTGTTGTATGTTAAGTACCACTGTGCTCTTGATAACTCTGCATACAAGTTAGTAGAAAACCATACATACAATACAAACAATATTAGTACCTAAACAGTATCCTGCAACACTGAAAAGTATTTAGACATCAAATGTTTATGGATTGAGCATTCCAATACCTGTTACCAAGTATTGAAACCTACCCACATCAAGCCCTTTTGTTAATAAATCAGCATAATTGTCATCAGTATGAATCTTGACAACATTAATAAGCTTTTTCTCAAAACAATCTCTAATAAAGTGATGTCTAATTTCAATATGTTTAGTTTTAGTGTGTTGCACAAGATTTTTAATAATGCAAATGGTACTACTATTATCTATATAGATAATGGTGTTCATGAAATTGTACCCATAGTCCAATAATTGATTCTGAAGCCAAAGGATTTGAGCACAACAACTAGCAGCTACAACATATTCTGCTTCAGTGGTTGAAGTAGCAACCATAGTTTGCTTCTTGCACTGCCATGACACCAATCTACATCCAAGAAATTGACATCCTCCAGTAGTTGATCTTCTATCCAAACTTGCACCAGCATAGTCACTATCTGAGTATGTGATCAATTCCATTGGAGAATCTCTTGGATACCATAATCCAAGATTAGGATAAGTCTTCAAGTACCTAAAAATATTTTCCACTGCTGTCATATGTGATGTCTTTGGAGTCACTTGAAATCTTGCACAAGCACATACAGCAAACATAATGTCTGGCCTTGATGAAGTAAGATACATCAAAGAACCAATCATAGATCTGTAAGTGTGAACATCAACATTAGCACCACTTGCATTCTTCAACAATAAGTGAGTGGTCTTGTCAGCAGGGGTATTTGAAGATTTTGCATCAGTAAACTTGAACTTTTTAATAATCTCAGCCACATACTTGTCTTGGCTGATAAATATGGCTTCCTTACTCTGTTGTACTTGTAGCCCCAAAAAGAATGTAAGTTCTCCCATAGAACTCATTTGAAATTCATCCTTCATCAGCTTCTCAAACTCTTTGCACATCTCTTGTTTAGTAGACCCAAAGATAATATCATCAACATATACTTGCACAAGTAGGATATCACCCTTGTCTTTCTTGATGAACAAAGTTTGATCAATCTTTCCTCTATGAAACCCATTATTCAACAAATAATTAGCTAAGGTTTCATACCACTTCCTTGGAGCCTGATGTAAGCCATAAAGAGCCTTAACCACTTTGTAAACTTTATTTGGGTGTTGAGGATCTTCAAAGCCTGGAGGTTGAGAGACATATACCTCCTCATCAATAGTTCCATACAGAAAGGCACTCTTAACATCCATTTGATAGACTGTAAAGCCCATAAATGATGCATAGGCTAAGAACAATCTAATAGCCTCAATCCTTGCAACAGGAGCAAATACTTCTTCATAATCAATACCCTCCTCTTGAGTGTATCCTTGAGCAACCAATCTAGCTTTGTTCCTGATTACAATGCCTCTTTCATCTTTCTTGTTTCTGAAAACCCATTTAGTACCAATGACCTTCATACCATCAGGCAAGTCACAAAGAACCCAAACCTTTTGAAGTTTAAACTGCAACAACTCTTCTTGCAATGCTTCAACCCAGCTAGATTCTCCTAGAGCCATATATACATTCTTAGGCTCCACCTGTGAGAGAAAGCAGAAAAACAAACACTCATTCTTCTTGCTATGTTTCTTGGACTCATATACTTCACTTATGAACCCATGAATATCATCTTTCTTTGTCTGTCTTCTAGTATTCACACCTGATTGAAGTTCACCAATAACATTATCAAGTGGATGCACTTTGTGAATGGTAGACTGTGATGTGCTAGGAATATCATATGTTGGAGGCATGTTTGAGATCTCTACATCATCACTTGGTGATTCCTGAGAAGTATTATCCACATTTGGACTTACAATGGAAACTTCTGGTGTAGCAGTGGGAATTGAGTTACCACTGCTAGTAGGAATTTCTTTATTCACACCATCTGCATCACTTGGTTTTTCAGAATTATCACCAAAGTCCCAAAGTGGCATAACAATTTGATCTTCATCATCTTTGCAAGCTTCATCTTCATCAATGAATTCTTCTGAATCTTCAAGATCTTTGCCTCCAGTACTTGAAGTGAGAGGAACATAATTCATTGTATTTGATAATGTTTCAAGATCAAATAGCCAATCTGGTCCTGAACCTGCCATGTTTACTTTATTTTCAAGAAACTGAACATGCAAGTTCTCTTCAATCTTCTTTGTTCTTAAGTTATAGACTCTAAAAGCCTTGCTAACCATAAAGTATCCAACAAAGAAGCCTTCATCTGACTTTTCTTCAAATTTGCCCAGATGATCAAAGGTATTAAGAATAGGAACATGACACCCAAATGGCCTCATAAACTCCAAAGTAGGAGGTCTTCCTCTGAACAACTCATAAGGTGTCTTGTTCTTTGTTTTAAGCACTAAAACCCTATTCTAAATGTAACAAGCAGTGTTAACTGCTTCAGCCCAAAAAGTCACTGGAAGCTTGGAATCAGCTAACATGGTTCTAGCAGCCTCAATTAGTGTTCTATTTCTTCTTTCTGCAACTCCATTTCGTTGAGGAGTTCTTGCAACACTAAATTCTCTTTTAATACCTTTGTCTCTGCAGAAATCATCCATAACTTTATTCTTGAACTCTGTCCCATTGTCACATCTAATGATCTTGATTTTCTTTTCAAATTGATTTTCAACCTGAGTGATGAATGTCTTAAGGATGCCAGTGGTTTCATCCTTGGTACTCAAAAAGAAAACCTATGTGAATCTACTGAAATCATCAGTTACAACTAGACAATACTTCTTCAAATTGATGCTGCTCACAGAGGTAGGACCAAACAAGTCCATATGCAGCATAAAGAGTGGATGATTTATTGAATTGAATGCCTTGGTCTTGCATGAAGCTCTGTGTTGCTTTCCTTTGAGACAGGCAACACAAGTTTGGTCATTTTCAAATCTTTTCTCTGGAAGTCCTCTGACAAGTCCATCTTTTACAATCTTGTTGATGGTCTTGAAGTTAACATGACCAAGTCTTCTATGCCAAAGCATTGATTCATCCAAAGTGGCTTTAGCAAGCAAGCAAGTAACATCATTATTTGCCACTATGTTCTGCATGTCAATGCTATACAAATTTCCTTTTCTAGGGATTTTAAGCAAAATGTCACATTCATCTGGAAGCTTATAATCCTTAGATAAGATATAGCATTCATCTTCTGTGAATAGAACTCTATGCTTTTTGTCACACATCTGTGACACACTAAGGAGGTTGTACTTGAGTTCTTTCACATACTGCACATCTTCAAAATCAATGTTTCCAGCCTTGATTGTTCCTTTGCCAGAAACTTTGCCACCAATTCCTCCTCCAAAACTGACAAATTGTCCATCATAAGGTTGAAAGTCTGAAAGATAGGACTTATTGCCAGTCATGTGCCTGGAACATCCACTGTCTGAGTATCCTTGATCATTAGTAGTCTTTGAATGTCCCTGCACACAAAATAAAGGAATTAGTTCCTTTTGGGGACCCAAGCCACAAATGACTTGGATCTGCCTCGTGTATCAATATAATTATATCTTTCAAAGGTCATTGATACACCATTGGGATTGTTTGAGGTGATGGTTCCTTTTGGTTTCCATCCCAACGTGCTGAGGCCTTAACAGCATTTCCCACATTTACCCTTTTCTTGTTAACAGACTTATCAGTGGTAACCTTTGGCCTTGCAGTGGTAACTGCTGCCTTAGCAGTCGAAACTGCTGGCTTAGAAATTTTAGGTACCCACTGCTGAGTATTGTTAACTTTCTTTTCAAAATTGGTCTTTTTCCCTGTTTGAGTAGATTTAACAAAAGTAGTAACAGGGGGCTTAGGGTAAACTCTGTTTTTATTCCTGGCAGTGGCAATTGCTGGTCTAGCAGTGGAAATAGGTTTAATGCCAGAATGAAGCAAAACAGACCTGAGAATCATCTTGCTAAGTGGATTTGGGTGAGTTAAGTTATTAACATTTTGTCCATTCACCCAAGTATTCCCAAACACTTCCCTTCTTCCCAAGTGGTAGGTACATCTATTAGACAAATGGTCAAAGCTACCACATATATGACAGGATTTGTTATTGAACACAAAGTCACTACCAAATTGCCTGGATTTAACATGATTCCAACTCCTCATATTATCCCTAGGAGTTGGTGACCTACTTCTGTACATCTCAGCATATCTAGTAGTGGGCCTAGTGAAATTAGGTTGTGTCCTAGGCTTCTCTTTGACTACATCAGGAATACTTTTCTTAACCTCCACTTTAACATTCTCAGGAACACTAGATTTAGACTCAACATTTAAATTTTCATCTTTAAGAGATGAGTCACTAGCACTATCAAATACATCAACCTCAACCTGAACCTTTTCAATTTCAACTGGTTTAACAAACTTTGGTCCATAGGTCATAGGTGGTTCCTGGAATTCTTCTAAACCTGTGTGAGCTAAGTCAATGCCAGGAGGTGATGGAATACCTCTTAGAGGTGGTGGAACAGTTTTGTATCCAAGACCTGATTTAGCTTTGCTCACAATTTGGGCTTCCCAAATTTTATCAATACACTTAGATTGATGATCCAGTGTTTGCTTAGTTATCATAATATTCTCACTAGCCACTTTAACTTTTTCTAGTTCTTCTCTAAGAACCTTATTAACAGCAACCTGATAATCTAAGTCTCTTCTTAATACTGCAATATCATCATTGAACTTAGATTCATTTGCCCTATAATGCTCTAATTGAGTTTCTAAAACACTTAGGCCTCTTTTATGATTTGATAAGTTATAATTAGTATGAGTTAACTCTATGTGTTGTTCATTAAATTGTGCTTTAAGTTTCTCATACTCTTTTAAGGCCTTACAGGATTTAGAACAAGCATTATCAATTTGTACCTCAGAGTCAGAAAAAGCCATTAGTTCAAGCTCTGTAGCAACCATTGCAGACTCTGAATCATCATCCTCTTCCTTAGTCATAAAGCTCCAATCAAAGCTCACTCCATCAATGGCCAATAGCCCCTTTGGCTGATTAGTAGTAGGTTCCTTCTTCTTGTCCTGCTTGTACCAAGTTGACCTATTTTCAGACTTCCTTGGCTTCCTACACTCTCTGGCAAAGTGCCCCTTCTTATGACAATTGTAGCACTCCACCTTCTTTTTGTCAAAACCTACTGTTTCATTGCCACTGATGTTGATCTTTCTTCTAGTCTTCTTCCAAAACTTCTTTGTCCTCAAGCTTAGTAATGCCACTTGCCATTTAATGTCCATCTCCTCCAAATCATCTTCATCAATTTGATCCAGATCCTCATGATTGAGGATTGAACCACCCACTTGACTTGATATAAAGGCATAAAAAGTAGTATCACTTAGCCCTGTAATCTGTTTCTTTGAGCTACCAGTGGAAACACTTCTACTACCAGTGGAAACAACAATGTTAGCACAGTCATCATCACTATCACTTTCTTCATCTGAACTATCATCAAGAGATGATGATATGAGTGCTACACTTCCTGAACTTGAACTTATCTTACCAGCTTTCTTCAATCTTTGTTCAATAACCTTGAAGTTATTGTACAAGTCATTAAGTTTCATGGTCTCCAACTCTGACTTATCTTCCCACACTGCAACATTGGTTCCAAACTCAGAGGGTAAACTTCTTAAGAACTTTAAATTGAGGTCTTCTCTTTCCACCTCAATTCCAAAAACAGTGAGTTGAGAAACAATCTTTTGTAGCCTTGTGAAGATGCTATCAAGAGATTCATTACTTGTTGAACCAAAGTTTTCATAAGTTTGCTTCAGCAGAGTCTTTTGAGTCTTTTTGGTGGAATCATTACCAACAAAAACTTCACAGATCTCATCAAAGAGAGTCTTTGCAGTCTTGAACTTGCTGAATGCTACAACTTGATCTCTTGGAAGTGTCATCAGCAACAGACCTCTGGCCTTCAAATCATTCTTCAGTTGAAGTCTTTCATCATTAGTAACAGGTCCAGTGTTGACCTTAATTACTTCCTTGCCATTAACCATCTCTGAAGTAGAACTTGGTTTGAAAGAATTTCCAACCATAATGATCTCCCAGAGTGTGTAATCTTGGACCATAAAGAATTGTTCTATCATTAGCCTCCACATCTCAAAGTCATTCAACTTAAGCTTTGGAAGCTTAGCAGCAATGTTTGAGTTACTAGTTTCTGTCTCCATTGATTCTTCTGAGTGAACTTGAGTCTTCTAAATCAAAGTATCAAAGCCTGTCTCTGATACCACTTGATGGATCTAAACACCTTGAACTTGTGTTAGATTGATACTTTGAATTATATCACTAAGTATGTGGAATCTACTTAGTAACACTTAGAAGTTTGATTGTGAGTAAGACAGTTGTATATAAACAATATATGTAAACAAACTATTAGCTCCAATATTATTAATGATAATAATACGAGTGATCTTGATATCACTAGGGTTACACCTTGAAGCTCTAGAAAAACGTATGTCAAACCTTTAACCTAGGATCTCCTTTTATAACACAAGGAGTCCTCTTCTACAAGATAAGTATAAAGCTAATAGAATAAGATATACACAAGATCTATTCTATATTAATCTAGACACGTTTCCTAATAGTTATCTAATAAGCAGTGGTAATATATTGTTCTTGCAGTGGTAATGAGTTTCCACTGCAAGTACAATCTTCTGCAGTTGTAACTTCTTCTCTTAGCCGTGGTAACTATTAGTATAATTCCCAACAATTATGCACAAGTAATCATGAGTTTTTCATCTTGTTAAAAGGATAATGTATATCCTATGCATCACTCTCTCCTTGCGACATGAACGGTTGTGTTACAAGAGATTTCATTTTACCTCATCGGGTAAATGATCTTAAATAAACATCTGCAAGTTCTATGAACTAGAGCTTTATCATCATCTTGTTATTTTTGTCTTCATAAGCATGATGACTTTATTCCACGTAATAATTCTACTTATTGAAAGACACTATATGTGTCTATTTCCTTTCAAGCGTTCATCATAACCAAACCTTGCTCATAACCTAGTTCAAACCCTATCTCTAGAGCATACACAAGATTTATTGAAATTGGTAACTTCACATAGATTCCTGTTCCAAAGAGCTTTCTTGAGAACGTTCTTATCATATTCCATTATCACACACAAACTCATCTCTTGGTCTTGGATGACCAAATCACATGCGTAACACATGCTTAAAGATTTCACCTTTTAGATCATTCAACCGTAGATTCCAAACACAAAGATTAAAATCTCTTGCATTACACATACATGGGTCTATTACATGTTATTTGTTTGATAATGATTGGACATCTTAACATAACCATGTTAACTATTTGGTTGATTCATGTGTAAACTTTGGTTATTTCTTTATGATCCCTGCATGCTTATATGTTTCATGTTACTATATATTAACATGATTTATATGATATGTTCATTCTTTATTTATATGATGTTTTGCATGATTAACGTGTTACTTGTTAACTCATGGTATGTCATTTTGATACATGATGTCTTTATATGATATTTATATATTTGAATGGTTGTGTCTTTTTTGGTCATTCATTAGATCCATGCTTAGGATGGTCTATATAATACATGCTCCAAAAATGTTATCATTTAAACATGGGTTGCATAAATTTTTCGTCTTGTTTCTTTGTCACACTATTTGTTCACTACATGTGCACTTATAATTTGTCAAAGTACTTTCAGTATGATAAACATTTAGAAGTCGTTTTATCATACAAATTGTAAGGAATTAAATATTCCATATATTTGATAGATTTGATGATCTGAAACAAGAAGAATGAAACATGAAGAATACTGAAATGATAAGCAAAAGATACTGCTGAAGCAGAACAAGATTCTGCTGAAGGATTCTGCTGATGATGCATTTCTGCTGAAGAGCAAAGATTCTGCTGAAGAGCAAAGATTCTGCTGAAGAGCAAAGATTCTGCTGATAGATTCTGCTGATCAGTGAGTCATACTACTGAATGGATAAAGATGAAAGAATATATTATGTGCATAAAAGTCAAGTGTATCCTTTAGATAATATCTTTCACCAGTCATCAAATTGAACACTCCAAATGAGTTGTAAACATAGATACGTGTTGTATCTTAGATGACTTGACATCCTAGTCATAAGCTAGATAGTAGATGACTAAGCTTATCAAAATTTGTAATGATCTCCTTTGTTCTATAAAAAGGAGATCACACCCCTTTAGATAAAAAGGGTGGTGAGTGCATGATTCACAGTGAAACAAAGTGAACATCACCTCCAAGGTGCTTCGTACTTAGAAATTACAACAACACCAAGTGTGTTAAAATGTAAAGCATCTAAAAGAGTGTGTGTGGGAACATCATACGAGGGGTATGATGAACATTAGACATGGGGTCTAATGTTGTTAGGTTTGTTTAGCCTCAAGGATCTTTGATCCCTGTTAGATTGTAAACCGTGCTATACTTGATCACATAGCATTGGGGCTAGTTGGAATAACAAACGGAAAAGTTGGCAAAACCTTGTTGTGATAGTATTGTTTCTTTCATAGAATATTCCGCCAATATTATCATCATGCTTTTCATAGCCAAAATCCTAGATCAAAGGCTTAACATCCTTGAGCCCATAAACGATTCACGTTAACTTATTTTAGAAAAAGGTATTCTGTAAGTCTAAAATAAGTCTTTCCACACAAATTAATCACATAGATCGTTATATGCTTAAGTGTCTAAGCTTAACAACAAAATAATTTTACAAGGAAAGTATTTCGTATTATGTCATGCTCTTGCTTAATATGACTGTTTTTTTTTTTTTTTTTTTTTTTTTGCTTTCTAGCCATGTGTTAACTTTATGTCTAGTAGTCGAATGTGCTGTCTGAATAAGATAATATCTTTAAATTTTATCTTGTTGACATCCTTTCTCACTAACAAATTTGTTTTAGTAGATTGAGAACTAATCATTTGTCATCTCACTTCGTTCTAGCTTTAATATGCTCATCTCTCATAACTGTAATCCCTTCACTTGCATATAGTTTTAATGCTAATAAGATTGAGTCTTAGAGATTTGAAATTTATGTTTGGTTATCTTTCAACTGACCTCTTTCCAAATCGCATTATTGCTTCCGCTATCCAAAAATCACTTCCATCACTATTTAGCTATAACAATACTCTAATCCGTTCCACCTCCTCTGAGAAAACTACATGCCTCGTGATGAGGCGAAAAATGAACCACTTTTAGGGGGTCATTTAAGCCGGAATTCGAATTTATTTGATCAAATATTGCCCTAAATCGTTCCTTTTGTGATTTTAGGTACTTTGGGAGTGAAATCTGGAAAAGGAAGCAATTCGGACGTTTTTGGAGCATAAAAGTGAAGAAAACGCCAAAGTCTTAATTTTCCATGCTGGGAACAGTAGGTGATGGCGTCAAGAGTCACTTCCTGACGGCGTCAAGAGCAAAATTCCATGACGATCCAGTACAGATTTGAAGGCGTCACGAAGTAGGGCGTCAAGAGTAAAAGTCATGACGGCCTGGAAATGATTATCACTTGACGGCGTCAGATGTATATCAAGGCAGTCCGAGAATAGTTTTAGCGGCGAGGTGACGGCGTCACAATGTTTGTCTTGACGCCGTCAGACCCCTTTTCCTATATATAGTTTTCTAATTTTTACATTCAAAAGAGAGAAGTTTTGGAGAAACCCTAGTGCGAATTTTACAGGTTTTTCAAGGGTTCCAACCCCTTGATACCTTGCATGTGTAATCAAGATAAGTGTTCTTTTAATTCAATCAATATGTCTATGTGTTGGTTGTCTATATCTTGTTCTTGTCTTAATTTCATCATGCTAGGCTAGATCTATCCTGTGTTTGCTTGGATCTAATGAAACCTAGATGTTAATTATGTGTTGATTACTTGTTTATACTTGTCTTGGATGAATGATTTATATGTTAGGCTTAAGAAAACTGGCAGATCTCCAATTGGTAACATGCTTGAACATCTTAAGAAACATGAACCGACGCGCACTAGGTCTTTATTGGTTGTATTTAATGCATGAGCCACTGTTTACAATCCCTATAGTTGTGTTGGGCATGGTGTAGGAGGAGATAAGAGCTCATAGAATTGGGGAGTTAAGTGTGCCACCCCATGAATGGTATTAAGGAATACGATCCGTCATCCATGCAATTATAACAAGTAATTAACGTGTAAAAGATGTCTAGGGAGTAGTGAAATCTAAGTAAACACATTTTCTCCACTTATTGCTCACAACTTTAGTATAATTTAGTTATTTTCATTTCTTGTATTTTATTTTGATTGCATCTTTAGTATTGGGTTAGTTGATTAGCAACTAATTCCGCCCAAATCCTTCAAACCCGAGATTTTTAATTGCTTTCTAAAAAAATATAAAAACACAAAAATAATCATCCCTCACCTTTAGAACTAGTATTTAGGTTTTCTAATCCTAGCGACACTATTCCTAAGCTGAACGATCAATCCCCCGGTACTTGTCACTATACTATACTACAACGATCAGGTACACTGCCTGGTGGGGGTTGTAAGCTTCTCAAGATCCCTTGAGAGGTAAAGCCTGGTGCGATTCCCACGTATCAAGTTTTTGGCGCCGCTGCCGGGGAATAGTTATTGTCTAGGTTAGAATTTCTTTTTATTAGGTCTACTTGCTAGATTCCTTTCTAGTAAGATTTTATTTTTATTTTTAGGTTCTCTTTAGTCTATCTATTTCTTTGTGTTTTTGTTCGTAACTCTTCACCACCTGCCATTATGGCAAACGATGAATCCTTTAACCTTAGGATCACTAGGAGTCGTAGTTCCACTAGAAACCTGGTCTTGCCTTATGCGGAACCCGAAAGAGAAATGCATAGATTGAGACAATATCACTCAACTTCTGAACCATCTAGCGTTGCCATCGATTTTGATGCACCTCTTTCTGAAGAAAATTCAGAAAATCATGTCACAACCCCTAGCTCCCAACCCAACGACGAGATGAGTACCCCCGCAACCCCCATTCCTAAGCGTCTTAAGGACTACTCCTCCCCAACCTCTCGTGGCTTCTCAAACGCCATTGTCTACCCAAACGAACACACCAATGAGGTCTTGCATGCGAACGATGTTTGGCTTGTCAAAAATGTGTGTAAGTTTCGCGGAATAGATGAGGAAGATCCAATCCAACACATCAAGGACTTCCTGAAAATAGTAGACACCCTCCATACGGATGGGGCTACTAGAGACACATCCCGATTGCGATTCTTTCCTTTCACCTTATATGAAAAAGCCCAAGAATGGTATGACAATCTCCCTTCTGAATCTATTTTCACATGGGAGCAACTCATATCCAAGTTCTATGAGAAGTTCTTTCCACCTGGAAAAACCTCAGCATTTAGAGATAGGATCCTCCGTTTCCGAAAAGGGAAGGACGAACCCTTCCATAAATCGTGGATTAGATTCAAAGATTTAATAAGACAAGTTCCCCATCATGGCATTGAGCTTTGGCTCTTGGTCCAGATCTTCTACGATAATATATCCTCTAACGATCGAAACGGAATTAACCAATCTAGAAAAGGAAGATTGGCCAATCTTAGTGCCGAGGAAGGATGGGATAGGATTGAAGAATATGCTCAAGACCAGGATGACACTTGGGATGAACCTGAGTCGACTGTCAGCATTTCTAAAATCACTTCTGATCGATTGAGAAAAATTCACAAAAGAGTGGAATATCTAGCTGGATCGCAGTTACCTAAAAAACTCTCGAATCCTTACCTAATCTGCGATTACTGTGGGGCCCGCATGAGGTAGAAGAATGCGGAGGAGCAGCCACAACTGAACATGCATGCTTGTCAGGAGGGGACATTTATGCTGATCCCTCCCTTTTGCCTTTTTACCAAAATGACGATTACACCCTTTGGGGAAATCTGGTAAAGAGAAGAGAAGGGGAGGAAGGCCCTGAATTCAAAATCAGGAGAACTTTTGAAGATGACCTTGGTCACTTCACTCAAGAAAAATGCTTGCAAATAAAAGGTCTTAATGAGCTTTTCGACGAGCAGCAGGAGGATATTGGAGAATTTTTCAACAAGCTTAACTCAGCCCTAGATAATCTTGAAACGCCATCAGTAAGCAAAAAAGACCCCATGCTCGCGATAACCACTCGAGCTGGAACAACAACCAAGGACCCTCCTTACCCAAACTCGTCCCCCATCACCCCCGATCCAAACAAACCTGGGGAGGAGGAGGAGGATGTCGGCGGTAATACCCCCGACCAACCGCCCTTGCCGACCCCTTCCCCATCAGCCCTGCCTAACCAACCTGTGAGAATCCCGTTTCCGTCCCGATTAAGGAACCAGAAAACTGAGAATGATAACAAGAGATTCCTATCTTACCTAAAAGACTCGGTTGTCACCATACCTCTCCTTGATGCTTGCTATCACATGCCAAAGTATAGCACATACTTTAAAAAACTACTTGCTAACCGGAAGAAACTCGAGGGTCTTGTGACCCTGGGGGAAGAATGCTCAGTGGTGACCCACCGAGGGCTACCAAAAAAGGTAGACGATCCGGGCAGCTTCACCCTGCCTTGTTCCATAGGACCTCTATCAATCAAGAATGCTCTTGCCGATTTGGGAGCGAGTATCAATCTCATGCCTCACTCTATGTTCCGTAAACTAGGATACTCTGGATTGAAGTCTACCCGTATGAACATCCAACTAGCCGATAGATCGGTCAAGTACCCCGTAGGGATATGCGAGAATGTGCTAGTCAAAGTTGGGAAATTCAAATTCCCGGTCGACTTCGTAATCCTGGATATGGAGGAGGATGATTTGGTACCCATCATCTTAGGTAGACCATTTCTTGCTACCGCTCGTGCAGTCATCGATGTCTACGATGGCAAATTAACCTTACGAGTGGGAGACGATAGCACGACCTTTGACATTAAGGATTCTATGGACCTCTCACTCGAAGCAGCCAACCAGCTCTATTTTATCGGGGAAGTAGATGAACTCACAGATGTCATTGATAGTTGTGTCGATGAACAGATCGATGAAGGCTGGCTACGGGACGAGAGTTTTCTGCCTTTGCTAGAGGTAGAAAAGATGGAGGATGTTAGTGCAGTCTCCTTCTACCCCAGACAAGAGGCAACGGAGCATCTCGAGCTCCGAAAGCCCGAAAACAAGCTCAAACCTTCTATTATCGAACCTCCTGATGTAGATCTTAAAGAGCTTCCTAACCATTTGGAGTATGCCTTCCTTCAGGGAGAGGATCAACTCCCGGTAATCATAAACTCTTCCTTGGAACATGAACAAAAAGGTAAACTCTTAGAGGTCCTAAAAAAATACAAGGGGGTACTTGCATGGAGTGTAGCCGACATTAAGGGGATTGACTCAACTTTTTGCACACATAAGATTCTCATGGAAGAAGATTATAAACCTACCGTGCAACCCCAGAGGCGCGTGAACCCTAACATTAAGGAAGTAGTGAAGAAAGAAGTCATAAAACTTTTGGATGCAGGATTAATTTACCCGATCTCGGATAGCCCATGGGTCAGTCCTGTGCAGGTTGTACCTAAAAAGGGTGGAATGACTGTAGTTAAGAATGACAAGGGTGAGATGGTGCCCCAGAGAACAGTCACTGGATGGCGGGTATGCATCGACTATCGAAAGCTCAATGATGCCACGAGGAAAGTTCACATTCCCTTACCATTCATTGATCAGATGTTAGAGAGATTATCTGGACACGAGTACTATTGCTTCTTGGATGGATTCTCTGGATATTTTCAGATTCCCATAGCACCTGAGGACCAAGAAAAGACCACGTTTACCTGCCCTTATGGGACATTTGCCTACAAAAGGATGCCTTTTGGGCTATGTAATGCCCTCGCCACTTTCCAGCGATGCATGACCGCAATCTTTCACGAACTCATGGAAGACAGCATGGAAGTGTTCATGGATGACTTTTCGGTCTTCGAGAACTCCTTCGACCGCTGTCTTGCTAATCTAGAAAAGATGCTTAAACGGTGTGAGGAAACCAACTTGGTGCTAAACTGGGAGAAATGTCATTTCATGGTGAAGGAAGGGATTGTGTTAGGACATAAGATCTCAGGGAACGGAATAGAGGTGGACCAAGCTAAAGTTGAAGCTATATCTAAGTTACCATACCCCACAACTGTTAAAGCAATACGCAGTTTCTTGGGGCATGCCGGGTTTTATCGAAGATTCATCAAAGACTTCTCCAAAATCGCTCGGCCAATGACCCAACTACTTGTGAAGGATGCTCCGTTTGATTTTTCCCAAGAATGCAAGGATGCATTCGATCTCTTAAAAAAGGAACTCACACAAGCTCCAATCATGATCACACCCAACTGGGAGTTACCATTTGAAATCATGTGTGATGCTAGCGACTTCGCTGTCGGGGCTGTGTTAGGCCAACGGCGTGATAAGCTTTTTCAACCCATCTACTATGCGAGCAAAACCATGAATCCCGCTCAAGAGAATTACTCCACCACTGAGAAAGAATTATTAGCCGTGGTGTTCGCGTTCGACAAATTCCGACAATATCTTGTCCTTTAAAAAACAGTCGTCTTTACTGATCACTCGGCTCTTCGATATCTTTTTGCGAAGCAGGATGCTAAGCCACGACTAATTCGGTGGATCCTGTTGCTACAGGAATTCGATGTCGAGATTCGTGATAAGAGAGGGGCAGAAAATCTGGCCGCAGATCATCTATCTCGTCTCGAAAACCCCTTGGATGAGCACGATAGAAGTGAGATTAGGGATTCATTTCCTGACGAACAACTCATGTTAATGAGTGACTCGGAACCGTGGTACGCCGATTTTGCTAATTACCTCGCAAGTAGACTCGTTCCTGAACACCTGACTAAGTACGAAAGGAAGAGGTTCTTTTCTCAGCTAATATACTACTTTTGGGATGAACCTTTTTTATTCCGAAGGTGTCCTGACCAAATTATAAGGCGTTGTGTTTCGGAAAATGAGGCAGTGAAGATTATGAGGGAATGTCACTCTGGTCCCTCTGGCGGGCATCATGGGATAAACATCACCGCCTGAAAGATTCTCGATGCGGGATTCTATTGGCCCACAATTTTCCGTGATGTAAAAGAAATGGTACAGGCGTGCGATGCATGTCAACGAGCCGGAAATATATCACATAGGGATGAAGCACCTCAGAACTTTATACAAGTTTGTGAGGTCTTCGATGTTTGGGGGATTGACTTCATGGGACCCTTTCCATCTTCAGGGGGGAACGAGTACATATTAGTCGCCATTGACTATGTTTCAAAATGGGTTGAGGCACAAGCCCTTAGGACCAATGATGCCAGAGTAGTTATTCATTTCCTGAAAAAGCTTTTCGCGAGATTCAGGATTCCTAAAGCTCTCATCAGTGATAGGGGAACCCATTTTTGCAATGCACAAATGGAAAAGGTCATGAAGAGGTATGGAGTACCCCATCGGTTCTCCACCGCCTATCATCCACAAACCAATGGCCAAGTCGAAAACACCAATAGGGCTATTAAAAGAATACTTGAAAAAACGGTTAGTCAAAACAGAAAGGACTGGTCATTTAAACTCGATGAAGCCTTATGGGCATTCCGAACCGCTTACAAAACACCTATTGGAACGACCCCGTTCCGCATGGTGTATGGTAAGGCATGTCACTTACCGGTGGAATTAGAACATAAGGCTTATTGGGCGCTTAAGACATGCAACTTAGATTACACAATTGCTGGAAATAATAGGTTCTTGCAATTACACGAGCTTGATGAGCTTAGGCTAGAAGCCTACGAATCCTCCATCACATATAAAGAGAGAGCTAAAAGATGGCATGACCAGAGAATTAAGAAACCCAAAGAATTTCAGAGGGAGACAAGGTCCTATTATACAATTCTCGGTTGAGATTATTTCCGGGAAAACTTAAGTCTAGATGGTATGGACCGTTCACGGTAAAGAATTCCTCTAAAATTGGAGCCGTGGTGTTACTAGATGATGAAGGTAGGGAATTTACTGTTAACATACAACGTGTAAAACACTACCAAGAGAATAACAATGAAATGATTAGTGAGGAGGATGTGATGTTTGATGATGAGGTCACGTAGTAACCCATGACCTTGAGTCTAGCTACAAGACTCGTAAATAAAGAAAAGCGCTTCTTGGGAGGCAACCCATGTTTTGTGTGATTTTATTTTTTGTTTGATTGTTATTTGCTTCCGTATGCATGCTTAGTTTTTATTGTTGGTTGATCATGTTTCGCAATTAAAATGTGGAAATACTTTACTTTGTTGTTTTGGCTTAGTCTTAACTCCACCTAAAAGTATTTTTGCAAAAGATAAGTGTAAGGGGAAACCCCAAATATGATTTTAAGAAACAAACCGATCATGATTTTCCACAATATTAAATGAACATGTATATTCGTATTTGTTAGAGTCAAATGCTTGTATTGAGTCATAATGAAGTTTTGCAGGATTTTCCAGGAAGTAGGACCAAGTTTTTCCAGAAATTTTCCGGAAACTTAACATAAGGATTTCTGCAGGTCACTTCTGACGGCGTCACGAGTTCACTCTTGACGGCGTCAAGTGTAAAAATCTGGAAATTTTACCAGATTTGTTTTTCTAACGGAGTCTTATGGTTTTTGTGAATTATTAAGTTTTATAATCTCCAGGAAATCTGCAAACTTCATTCCACAAGCATTATATCTTATCTTGTTTTCTAGAATTTAGTAACTTATATAGGATGCCGCCGATTTTACGCGAGGTTGTCTTGTCTATTTTATCAGGTTTTACAGGTTATGTATGACAAGAAGATGATTTATATTCTGGATGGGAAGCTTTGATTGTTCATTTTCTTGGAGGAAGATTTAACCTGGCCACCTTATTATCCATACCGAGCGAATCAGGGGAGTATTTGATTTCATTCTCTTTACTTTTTTACCTTTACATTCTTTACTTGAACATTGGGGACAATGTTCATCTTAAGTGTAAGGGGAGGGTAAAAAGATGATACCTTACATGTACACTTTCGCTTGAGTTTGTTTTGTTTAATGGTAGATGTGTAATAAAACTATGAGAAATACTTGTTAGTGCAATTTTAGCGCCAAATTTAAAATTTTTTACAATATTTAGGAGTGAAACTTTAGCCATAGCAAGCGTCTCATGGATAGGAGATTGTATGACTAGCACATAACCGTATATTCAGAAAAATTTTTCACCCAAATATGTGAGGTTCGCCTTTAGATTTGATAGGAAAAGCATTTACTATTAGTGCTTATGAGTGTACCGGTAGCATTTAAATTCTAGAACTTGCGTTAGTGATGCATCCCGAGACCGCTAGTGAGACTACATTCGTGTGGTAGGATTTACTACATGATAAGAGGCATTAGGATCACCCTTATGTTAAACCCGTATCATAATTACTTGACCATTTAAGTCATATTACTTGGCTAGTTAAGTCAACTAATTTTTCCCACACCCTTAGCGTTGTACTCATTTTTAGTACACGAAACCCCTAGTACACCCCTCCGAGCCTATCTTTTCGTTTCTAACTTTAAGCATTTTACTTAAAGAAAGAATTTGTTACACCCCACTTAAATGTACACCCAAATCGCCTTAGCCTTCCGTGTATGCGCTCATTTTTAGTGCATTATTGTTATTTGTTAAACCCTAAGTTAACTTTCTAATTGATTACATGGTTGCTAAGTCGAGTCATATCCTTGTACATATTGTTTTGGGACGATTGGGACTCATGGGTAAAGTACTTATTTTATGGAGTAATGGGGAAGAACACCATTTATTACCCCCATATGTACGTTAATCTTAAAAGTGCTCCAAGTGTTTTGATTTTCTTGATTCGAGTCATTAGATTAGTCAAGTGTAAAGTATGTAAAGATTCAAGTGTAAGGGAAACGTTCATTCCCTATGATGTATTATTTTGGATGGTAGGGTAAGAGTGTATGCAAAAAAAAAAAAAAAAAAAAAAAAAAAAAAAAAAAAAAAAAAATCAAGAAAAGAAAAGAAAAAAATAGAAAAAGAAAGAAAGAGAAAAACATACGGACTACCATCCCTTTTTATTCTATGTTCATTTTATGTTTTTGTTATTTTTCATTTATTAACTTAAGTCGAGTGTAGTCTTGGCTTAGCAACGCCATATTGTACATGTAATTAACTAAGATTGTTAACTCGCCACCAGTAAAACTTCCTTTATCCAACAAAACCGTGTATTTCATATCCCTACACCTAACGTTACAACCCTTTAAAAGACCTCTTTGATAGTTTATCCTAGGTGCTTACGCCATGTGGTGGAGGTTTGATCCTTCCCCAAGCCTATGGTAATCTATTTTGCTATGACAGGTAGTGAGAGATATCTTCCGTTTCCATATTGTAATTTACACTTTATTACACCCGAGAGATGTGAGTATCTAAACACTATTTGTGAGGTGCTTGTGTATGACCTCCGTGCTTGTCTATTGGTCTTTAGTGGAACGATTATTTGTTGTAATTACTTTTATATTAGTGTTAAATGACCCCTAACTTGTATTTTGAGTAGAATAAAAGCGCATTTGCTTGAGGACAAGCAAATCTCAAGTGTAAGGGTATATGATGAGGCGAAAAATGAACCACTTTTAGGGGGTCATTTAAGCCAGAATTCGAATTTATTTGATCAAATATTGCCCTAAATCGTTCCTTTTGTGATTTTAGGTACTTTGGGAGTGAAATCTGGACGTTTTTGGAGCATAAAAGTGAAGAAAACGCCAAAGTCTTAATTTTCCATGCTGGGAACAGTAGGTGACGGCGTCAAGAGTCACTTCCTGACGGCGTCAAGAGCAAAATTCCATGACGATCCAGTACAGATTTGAAGGCGTCACGAAGTAGGGCGTCAAGAGTAAAAGTCATGACGGCCTGGAAATGATTATCACTTGACGGCGTCAGATGTAGATCAAGGCAGTCCGAGAATAGTTTTGGCGGCGAGGTGACAGCGTCACAATGTTTGTCTTGACGCCGTCAGACCCCTTTTCCTATGTATAGTTTTCTAATTTTTACATTAAAAAGAGAGAAGTTTTGGAGAAACCCTAGTACGATTTTGGTGCGAATTTTACAGGTTTTTCAAGGGTTCCAACCCCTTGATACCTTGCATGTGTAATCAAGATAAGTGTTCTTTTAATTCAATCAATATGTCTATGTGTTGGTTGTCTATATCTTGTTCTTGTCTTAATTCCATCATGCTAGGCTAGATCTATCCTGTGTTTGCTTGGATCTAATGAAACCTAGATGTTAATTATGTGTTGATTACTTGTTTATACTTGTCTTGGATGAATGATTTATATGTTAGGCTTAAGAAAACTGGCAGATCTCCAATTGGTAACATGCTTGAACGTCTTAAGAAACATGAACCGACACGCACTAGGTCTTTATTGGTTGTATTTAATGCATGAGCCACTGTTTACAATCCCTATAGTTGTGTTGGGCATGGTGTAGGAGGAGATAAGAGCTCATAGAATTGGGGAGTTAAGTGTGCCACCCCATGAATGGTATTAAGGAATACGATCCGTCATCCATGCAATTATAACAAGTAATTAACGTGTAAAAGATGTCTAGGGAGTAGTGAAATCTAAGTAAACACATTTTCTCCACTTATTGCTCACAACTTTAGTATAATTTAGTTATTTTCATTTCTTGTATTTTATTTTGATTGCATCTTTAGTATTGGGTTAGTTGATTAGCAACTAATTCCGCCCAAATCCTTCAAACCCGAGATTTTTAATTGCTTTCTAAAAAAATATAAAAACACAAAAATAATCATCCCTCACCTTTAAAACTAGTATTTAGGTTTTCTAATCCTAGCGACACTATTCCTAAGCTGAACGATCAATCCCCCGGTATTTGTCACTATACTATACTACAACGATCAGGTACACTGCCTGGTGGGGGTTGTAAGCTTCTCAAGATCCCTTGAGAGGTAAAGCCTGGTGCGATTCCCACGTATCACCTCGTCATGCGATCATCTCACATTGATAGAGAAGAGCTACGGGACTTCATGGATGAAGTTCTTTGTATGCTAACCCAACATCACTAGTTTGTACCAATATCTCATCAAGTGAAAAACACATCATGTGTTTGACAAAGTTCTTCATCTCCACAACCAACAACTAATGGAGTCTAGGATCTTTCTTAAACTAGGACTTCACAACTTCATTTTCTAGAACACCATCATAGGATCTCATCCTTTCGTACTCAATACATATCATGCACGTCATTGTCAGTGCAATCGATATATTAATCAAAACTGTCATTCCCAACACTTTCTCAACACATCGGTTTAACCAACACTCTCCCATCACATAATGTCATTCTCATCCTCATATAGAGTCTTAGTATTCTTTATTCCTTTCTTATGAAATGTTTGTTCCTAGGTGCTTATTGTCTTCACTTTTGTTTGAATCCATTCAAGCATACATTATGGCATGATACATCATCTTTGGTAGATGATAATGTCATTAAAGGTCATGTAGGACTAAACCATGTTAGTACTCTTTCATCCATTATCTTTCGATATAGGTCATTATTTCTAAATGTATTTCGTTTTCATTAGCGTCTATCCTAAATCGATCAAATCATGACCCGTAGCCATCATTGAATATCAATGTCCATTCACATTTTCCTTTTCTCTTAACATTACGTAAGTCGTATTCCTGTATCCCTTTAAGTTGTGAATTTTAGATTGCATAAGTCCATATGTTCAATCTTTATATTCGTTATAGCATTTGCTATACATACGAGTTTCTAAATTCATGCATTATAACCACCACATTTCATCAACTCTTTCACTAATCATCACCACCATGGATTAGCGTAAAACCAAATTCTATCAATCTTGTGATGTTGCCAAATTTTCAATACTTTTACTAAAGTATAATGAAAATCGTTAGCCCTCGTTCAAACTCTATCGATACGTGTGTTTTTACTTGCATTTTTGTCATTTCCCAATCAGACTTAATAAAGTGCTTCTGTTTTAGGAAAAATTATGGAATTAGAAAATCGTTTCGACCTTCGAAAAGCTGGTCTGTTAAGAATTTGAGTCTGGCGGAAATGGCGGAACCAAATTTTGGGTTCCACCAGTGTAATTTCTGGGTATTCCCAGTTTTGGCCCAGCGGACCAGGCGGAACCAAAAACAGGGTTCTGCCCGTATAGTCGTTTGGTGCCGCCAGTAACCTGCAGAATTTTCTATATTTTTCTCAATTTGGCATTCTCTCAAATACCAACACGTGCACCACTCACCTTAACTTTTAATATTTCAATTTCACTTCAATTCTTCCTTCTAGGCATTACTTTGAGGGATTTTATCATATTGTATTCGCATTGATTTTGTAATTCTTATTAGAAGAATACACCTTATTTTCTTATTTTTCTTTAAGATGAAATATATTGCACTAATCGTTTCATTGTAGGTTCACCATCATATACACTCGATTTTATATTATCTACTCATCTAAGGATGTAGTTTGCATAAATTATGTTCTTATTTTAGGAGCTTCTATTATATTAACCTTTATTTTGTAGGATTATTCATCCTTGCATCATATACGTTGGTACCCTAGCAACGGGGAGTATTGATCAAGGGGGAGTCGATCATGCACTAACCTTTGTTTTTCTAGTTTTCTTATTTCTTGCATCATATATGTTGGCACCCTAGAAACGGGGAGTATTGATCAAGGGGGAGCTACATTCAAGGGGGAGCATGCACGCATTCATTTTTATTCTCATTCTTCGACACACTTTTGTGTTTCGACAAAAAAAGGAGATAAGTCAACATAGTCCAACATGCATTTCATTCATCATGCATTTTTCATATCATTTTTATGTTGCACAACACTAACATTGATGTAGGTTTAAGATCTAATTTGATCCATGGATCCGCTAACAACCTAACGGACGCAACAACCATAGGTAATTGGAGTGGAAAACTTAACTTCACTAGGGATGATGCAAGCTCGCCATTTCGGGTAGAAATGAAGTTAACTCCAAGGACACACCCTTTTTGTTTCGACAAAAGGGGGAGAAGAGTGTAAACAGAGAAGGAAATGTAGAAGGTGTTATGGATACAAGTAAGTAATACAGACACAAGTAACTTTTTACATTTTACTATCTATCACGTTTACATATTTTGTCATCATCAAAAAGGGGGAGATTGTTAGTGCAAATATTACGATATTTAATCTATACAGTCTCGTTTGTTTTTATTGTTGACAAACATATAACTTGATACATAACGTAAAATGTACAAGTTACTTGTAATCTTATTTTGTCTCAACATACATTCAACACCTCTCAACGTCTCGAGTCCACGTATGCTACAACACAGGTTCGTACATGTTTGTTATGTGGCATTATGATCAAACCCCTTGACCAACCATTTAGAATAACTAAAATACTTTTAGAGTCTTTAAGTATTTTAGGTGTCAAAGTACACTTTAGGTGTTAAATAGAATAAGTGCCACATTAGATGTCAAGATAATATTAGTAAGTTTACAATCTATAAAAATATGTCTTATAACAACATAAGTACATAAAACATTTTTAGTAACTTACTAAATATCATATAGCTAGTTAATATACTTTTTATATACAAGTAACTTACCTTTTTAAGTTAGTATATACATTTGTCTAAAAGTATTTTTCATAAAATGGAAAACACTCTTTTATTACCTCATGAATAGTGTCATCTAAATTTGGAAAGATTCTTGTAAGATATGTCATAGATTTTGTTTAGACTTACACACTACAATTTTGTAGTTGACTTAGAAGATCTTGATTAGACTAGAGATAGATATGGAAAGATATTTGGAAGATGTCTTTGTTAGTTTTGAAAAGTAGCTCATGGTTTATGCACATGGTTTATGTCTTTGGTAGTTTACCTACATATAGTAGTCCATGATTTTCTCATAACTTGATAAAAAACTACACACATATAGATTAGTAGAAAACCATGTAGAAACATCAATGAATCAACCTTTCCATAATGATCATAATGTTACTAACTCTCATTATGTTTTAAGCATACTTCATGATCCACCAAGAAGGTTAGAAGATCTTGAAGTCATCATTTATTAAAGCATACTTCATGATCCACCAAGAAGGTTAGAAGATCTTGAAGTCATCATTCATTAAATCATACCAACATATGAAGATTCAAGGGCACATGACATCCTCAATGATTGAAGACTTCTTATTCAAGAAGTTCATGTAGATTAGTCATTCATATCCATTAGACTTTTATGTCTTGGATCATCATTGTATCATCACAATCTATTCACCAAACTAGATTAGATGGTTTATGTGTTTGTGCCATAAAACACAAGGTATTTATGTTGGGCCATAAAACATAGCGGGAGTAATTGTACCCTTGTAAAAGAACTAGCGGGAGTGGTTGTACCCTTGTAAAAGAACCCGATATTTAGCTTTGTACCGGATAAAGTGTAAGCGACGATTGTAAGGTTTTCTCCGCTGAGAAGGGAGTTTGTTGATCTAGTGAAGTAACTCTCGAGTTGGGTACTCGAGGAGTGGAGTAGGGCGGAGAGGAGATATGTGACCGAACCACTATAAATCCTCGTGTTCGGTTTGCGCTTTCTTTTACTTATTGCTTTACTTTAATGTTTGCATTATGTGATTGCTTGTGT
The DNA here is from genome assembly GCA_030686995.1 of Artemisia argyi. Classification (NCBI taxonomy): domain Eukaryota; kingdom Viridiplantae; phylum Streptophyta; class Magnoliopsida; order Asterales; family Asteraceae; genus Artemisia; species Artemisia argyi. Next base: position 172,697,783 of record CM060697.1, read on the forward strand.
TGTGACTTGTTGATTGTACTTGAGTGATAACATGTTTTAAGTTATGCTAGTCACTAACTACACATAACATCTTTCATATTAGAACAAGCTAAAAATGGATATTTGATACATTAAGTTTAAAGTTTTAAACAGTAATGTATTCGCCCCCTCTACGTTTTACCAATTGATTTCACAGTTCCAATCGTATCGTTTTCGTATCGTGTGACATTGTAGAGATTATAGCAATAGTTTTTTTAGGTAGATCATGTTAGTTCCAAATTCTCAATGCATAAAATGGAGAGAGAAATGATAAGAAATGGGCCGTGCTTCAACCATTTATGGAACACGTCCGAAAAGAAGTTTGGGTTTAATTTCAATCTTGAAGTGTTAGTATAATCCTATTAGAACTTGTTAACTTAGTTTGTATAACACAGTTTACTTTTAACATTAAATTTTTGTTGTAAAAATTATGTAACATTAGTTGGGTTACAATGCTTTAAATTTTAATAGACTTGCATACAAACTTGCACGTGAATACCTTGAAATCAAGCAACCATAGAAGCAAATTGCATTATAATACGATTGCCAATTGGGGTTTAAACATTAATTCGAAGCCAACTCAACGAGTAATTTGATAGTCGTATTACTGGCCAAAAACTCTGGAAGATTGTGCAAATCATAATCACAAGTAATGCGTAGCCAGTCATTTTCCTCATCCTTGTATTTAATAATAAGCGTTTTACCTTTTAAATCGAGTCTTTGTGCTACTTCGTTTTCCAATTCCAACAGTCCCGAAGAAATAGGAAACCGGAACTTTATCATATCACCTTTGAAAGTTGCCTTCACCATCAGTTGTTCTTCTTGGTATATACTATCTGATTTTGATTCGGTAGCATGACTAGTTTTTTTGCTCTGACATGGCTTTGGCCAGCTCAATATACCATTCTCTCGACAGAACCGCTTCAATGTAGACCTGCTAACTGAAAACCGAACATGTTCAGTCAAACATTATGATTATGAATTTATGATAAATATATATCAAAAACTGAGAGATGCAGATAGGCATAAACAATCAAGTAAAGACTAAAGATGACTCACCACCAAAGCTCTCGGCAGCTTGACTAATTGGTTTTCCAACATGTTGCACAACCGTCTCCATTGTAAGAGAATCAATTTTACGCTTTCTGCCTCTTTTTTTGCTCTTTTCTCCAGCATCAGTAATGGTATCGCATGGGTTCTGATTGGTTACAATGGAATATGAGGCAGCATTGTTTTCTCTTGAATTAACTATATTAACATTGTCACTCATATCATTGGTGTAATTTTCTTTGGATGAACATTGGCTTTGAATATCTGCAGAGTCACTTTTAGCAACACTTGCCAAAACTGACACTGAATTTGTTGAATCCATCCCAAATGCCAAGGTCTTGGCCGTTGTGGTTGAGGATATTTGGATACTTTGAGGCTCTATACTTAATGACAGATAACTGGCATCCCTAGGAGGTATAGTAATTTCTATCGGTGATATTTCACCCAATTCAAATCCAGATGCCATCACGATCATTTGTTTCAATGTTTGCACCAAGTTCAAAACATGCCTACTGTCTTTTCTATCTAACGGTAGGAAAAACTCTAATACATAGTCGTCGTCATCACCTTCAACACTGTGTAAGAAGATTGTAAAACAATCCCTTAACCCAATCATGCGTGCATTGTGGACCAAAGGATAATCTTCTTCACTAAGCCCAGTTACATCTTGACAGTAACTTGAACCATGGGCTAACAATGCCTTCCCAACAAAGCTACATGACTTATCCAAGTGCTGCGTTTTACATGCTTCCCGGAAAGGCCACATTCCCATGTCTCGAACATAAAATGGTAGAGAAGTTGTTGACATGCAAACTTTCCCGATGCATTTGGTGTCAAAACTACTACAACTCTTCTGTAGAGCCTTTTCATGGGCAACAAAACTATTGGGTGGGGAAACAGCCCATGTCTGAGCAAGAGGTAAATTGTGGATGTCACAAACACTTTTCAGAATACAATAGATTTTATCCCCCTCATTTTGCCTGCATTCACTGAGAACCTGTATAAAGAAGAACTTTTCCAAGTTATTATACATGAGTAACAATATTTCAGATTATAAATCATCGAGACCCAACTCACCTTTGGAGTATCGCAGTCAAATGTTAGTGGGCATGTCAGATTTTGTATCTGCAAGAGGACAAGTTTAAATCAGGAATCATCAAAGGAAACTTAAGTGATAAAACAAAACATGATTCTTAAAAAAAGGTACCACTAATTAAAAATGAGGTAGTAAAATATGAAAACCTTTAGCGCCTTGTGAACTTGTTGAACCTCAAAACTGTAATCTGTATTCTTGGAAGACATCAAGAGCTCGAGCACACCAATGCATAACGCTGTAGTCGAATCAAATATTGGTAAAGCCAAATATCCGTGAAGATTGCAACGAATAGCACAGTCTTGTTGTGGAAAATGTTTTGGCGAGTAATTAGTAAGATCAGAAGTCCACTCTGGTAATCCTCGCCTAAAAACTCGTGCTGGAGGACTAATATCTTGTTCTTCATCATCCTTATACACAAGATATACATTCTGCTCAGACTCCTTTCTATAAAAACTGAGTTCTTCAACGGGTAAACCAAGACCGAATGGTTGATCTATAGTTGTAAGTAGTTGGTGTTTCCCAACAACACGAGCCGACCAAAACTGTACCAGAATATGTGGCAAACGGAAGGCTAACAGCTTTAGTGCAGCTCTTATCCTTGAGGAAGATTTAGTTCTAGAGAATTCATCCAGGGGTTCCTCACTTCGAGACACCCAAAGAGCTGTCAGGTATATAGACTCACCAGAAAATGAAACTGTTGGCGGTTCTAAACAGACCTTATTCCACAGCAAGTCTTTGTTCTGATCTGTAGACAAGACAGAACGTGGACCTGAACATGATGATTTTTCTCTATATGCTGAATCAACACTCTGAGATTGCTCAAACAAAGCCATAGATACGGGGCAGCTTTCAAAGTATATATAAGCTATTGCAGCTTGTGCCTGTTTAATTAAATCATATAAATAAGTATCAAATGATCAAGAGACCTGAGTGCTTTGGAAGTTTAAAGGTTTTATCTGGCTTGAAACTGAATCAAAATATAATTTAAAAGTATGCATGAATAATTCAAATTAAAGAAGACTTAACAATAAAGACCGGCATTACAACCCCTCCAAAAGTCTAACAAGAAGACTATTTGATCAAAAATTTAGAAGTAAATCTCAATGACCATACCAGACGCGTTAAATTATAACTCAAAAGTACACAATTGTTCCATACTAAAAACACATTTAAGTAGGCTATGCAGCACTAAAATCAAAAGACTACGAAAATCCCAGATAAAATGTCGCCTCAATGAACCTTAAGTACAAAAACACCTCCATCAGAGAAATGTCAAAACGTGAACACAATCAGACATAAAACATCCGATCTCAATTATAAAAAAGAAAAACTAAAAACCAAAAAAGAAAAACTAAAAAACTTATATGCTAGATCTCACATATCATTTCGTGTCTAACTGTTACTCCCTCACATATCATTTTGTGTTAGTGTTTTGAGCAAGTTAAAGACTTAAAGTTCGCGTCGCACAGCGGTCATCGTGAGATGCAGCACTTGTGTATATCAAAATGCAAGTAGTACATGTGAGGACTGGCCACATTGAAGTTAATAGTATCTTATCTTAGACCATGTTATGTGGATACAAATGTAACCACCATAAATTCAACTTGCAAACAATCACAGATAGCCAATTCCACAAGCATAGATAAACATCTTTTTTTAGTTTGCTTGACCTTAAGAAGAGGGTTGGAGTCTGTAACTATGCTAACAAAATCTAATATTCTTACCTAGGTTCTGATTAAATAGCATTAATGTATAAATTGTTAGCCTTGTGTATGAGAATTTTCTAATGAACAATACAATTATCCAAGTAAACAATCAGAACCGGACTGACCTTGAGGGTGGCCGACCGCCGACCTCCCAGGCAGGGGCGGAACTATAAATAAGTTAGGGGGTGGCGGTGCCCTCCATGGTTCGCCAAAAAATATAAATTTTTAGAGTTAAAAAAAATAAATAAATAAATAAATAAATAAAAATAAAAAAAATTATGACCATTTTATTAAAGTGCATCCCACTACAAAATCAAATTGCCCCCTATCTTAAAGTAAAACAATGTAAAAACCTTAGGGGGTTGGCAACCTTGCCTAAGTTTGCCTCATCTTTTAATGCAAACAACCAATCATGGTCCTCCAACACATTTTTTGCCTAAACTTCAATTTTAAGTGGCAATCTTGCCTAAGGTCAAGCATTAAATTTTAAAGGGAATTTTTTTTATTTTTTTTATTTTTTTATTTTTTATTTTTTGGAAACAAGCCCAACGTCCCAATTGTAATTAAATGCCAACGTTCAAATTTGCTTGGGAAAGGAAGAAACCGAATCGGGGACATTCACCGTTTGAGGCACCGATCGGTGCTTGCCGCTGCTATGGCAGCCTGGCTTGCCGATCAGCAAACCTCACCGAAGCACCAAAACCGCAAGGTTGCCACCCCCCTTAGATCTCTATCTTAATATTAAAAAATATCAGTTTTTAGTTTTAACAACTTTTTTTTTATAACCTTTTTATTAAAGTACATCACGAATTAAAAAAAAAAAAATTACCCCCGTCCTCTAAAATTCTGTGTCCGCCACTGCTCCCAGGACTCAAAATTTATGTCTAGTATATGTAATTTAAATACTTAAATATATGAATAAAAACAAAAACAATTTTTATCTATCATCTATACAACAACATACGCAATCCGCATGGTATGGGGAGGTAAAATGTAGACAAATCATACCACTACCTCAGGATAAGCCCGAAAGTAGGGAGACCGCTTGCGAGAAAACATCTGGCAAGTGATTTGTTAAGCATTTATCTATGGGACTTTATTTTCTAAATTTCTGGCCAAAAACTAACTGAATTAACAATGTGCATCCAAAAACTGTTGAAGAATAACATTTTTACATTAATAGTTTTGATCATATCTTTTAATAATAAAAGTAAACATTTAATGTATTCTGTGTTTTAAAAAGCATACAAGTTTAATTTAGTTTTCTACTTTGAGACCTCATTTTCAATTTTCAAGCCTCCAAAAATCGAAGAATCAACTTTGTGAGTTTTCACACACTGCCTCATTGATGATCTCGGAATGGCATAACATCTCTGACTGAACTTTCATGGCACACATGATTGCAATGCAGTACTTAACTTATTAAAACAATGCTCCTTAAATTTTATATAAAGACAGAGCAATAATAACGACATTGATTCAAGTATAACAGACAACCATAGAATAAAGGATAACAGGGACTCACAGTGAGTAATTTGGCAGCTAACTTGCTATACCAGCACAGACCCTTGAAAATTTTAATTTGGATTTTCCAGAGTATGTCCCTCTGATGTCTCAAATATGATTTCCAATTGCTTTAATAGGCTCGTCTTTGAGTAATACTAGTAAAAAAGTGTTAGTTGAAAGAAAATACATAGAAACATCATGGAAATTATGAAGAGACTTTTGTATTGCGAATGAGATGTTAAAATATTGTACGATGGTAATAGAGTTAGTTACAATTCAATTTCTAGTAAATTATAGGGGGAATTACCCAAAAAATATTTTACAAAAAGAGAAAATGTTATATTTACAACAAATTTAACAAAAAACTTTCACACAATGATGTGATAAAATTATTTGTCCAATCGAAAGTGAAAATAAAACTATAATCTTTTATATAATAAAATAATTACATCATTTCGGAGTGTTTTCGCAAATCCCTTCTTATTGAAAAAGAATTTGACCAATAGCAGAGCTCGATTTTGCAACGTATGCGAAATCGAGCAACGTGATTGGTCAATAAAAAGTCAAATTAAATTGATTTTGGTCAAACTTAATAAATTTGGTTAAGAAAAAAAAATAATAAAAATATAGGTGTAAAATTTATGAAAAACAAAAACTTAAAAAAGGAGTAAGTAATTAATAAAACCAGAGCTCGATTTTGCCACGTATGCGAAATCGAGCAACGTGATTTGTCAATAAAAAGTCAAAATTAAATTGATTTTTGTCAAACTTAATAAATTTGGTAGAGAAATTTGGTTAAGAAAAAAAAATATAAAAATATATGTGTCAAATTTATGAAAACAAAAACTTAAAAAATAAAGAAGTAATTAATAAAACTTTAGTGATTAAATTTTAAATAATTTACATAGAGTAAAGTGGAAAATTACAAGTTTTCATGTTTTTAATAACTTTATAAAAAAAACACAAATAACCACTTACACTTTATACCCCATATACTTTATAATATTAACTTTGGTTAAAATTACATGAGCGTTAGTATTAGTTTTTATACTTTCATCCATTAAAATTAAAAAATTTGGTAAATATGCAAATTAGTTTTAATGTACGTTAAATATTTTTTTAAACTAATGTTAGTTTTAAACTTACATCAATTAGAATATATATTTTTTTTTAATAAAGACTCATGTTACTATTCAAAAGTTTAATTTATGCACGATACTGTGATATGAAAATAAATATAAGCGATTCTACTTATAACAACGAATCATGAAATTGTTATTTAAAATTTGTATATGGATATCCATAAAAACATTTTAAAAACTTTACGGAACATATTTTAACTTCATCAACGCTCATTATGTGCTACTAAATTCACACATTTTGTACAACAATATATCAATAGTTAAAATTAAATAACAAAATCAACCTCAACCTCAACATGTCTGTCAGTTAAAAACGTTATACAAAGCTAAACATTAAAAAAAAAAAAAAAAACAAAAAAAAAAAAAAAAAAAAAAAAAAAAACATCGGTTAGATAATCATTGTTTAATATAAAAAGTGTTTTCTTTAAATTATATATAAAAAAAATGCACGCATCACAATCTTTATTTGATAACAATCACCTCCTAAAAAAAAAAAAAAAAAAAAAAAAAAAAAAAAAAAAAAAAAAAAGGTGATAACCTAACTTTATTCATTGACGTGATATTTTATCCAAAAATAATAATAATAATAAATAGTTGGCTGTTGTAAACGAATTAAAAGTATGTACATGAAAATTATTCAGCAAGAATATATAGTTTTAATCAGGTTATCACGTTACTATACTGCGATAATGTTATTGAGTTGATAATCACGGATGTGAGATACAATCATTATTCTATATTTATGATTTATGTGTAAAGCTCTTTTTGCTTCTGAATAGAATCCGAAAGAGACCTCAACAGAGCTTTGGCTTATACATTATCTAGCTGATAGTATTTAGTAACCTTTTTTTATTCTTTAACTTTCTTGTTATGCACACCAACATTTAGTAACTCTTTTTTATGTTTTATTGAAAACTTATACACTTAATATTTGTGTTTTAACTATAAACACACTAAGCTATAATAGAATTAGTTATGAGTTCAGGGGTTTTTCAGAGAAAAATTATTCTTATACATTATACATAAACGTAAGATTAAATTTGAGTTCTACCCGTTACATCTTTTTTCGTTTCTCTTTATGTAATAAAAAAGCTATAGTGTAAGCATCTATGTTAATTTGGTAATTTTATGATTAAACATGAGAAGTAAATAACAAAAACTTATGAAAATACAACTTTTCAAACAAAAAGGTACATTAGTAAAAATGATATGATAGTTATTCATAATTAAGGAAATGAATCAATTTTCAAAGCTATCAAAATATGCTACATATTTTAATGAAAATATAAGTAAAAGAAATACCAAAATTACAAAAAACATCGTAAATTGATAGCTCGGGTTTGCAAAACTAAAAGCATATATCACTAACATCTCATGCAAGTCAAATATCATCATGTGATTTTGCTTGAATAATAAAATATAATTTTTAATCCAAAAGCATTCTCCTAAAATAATAGGTAGGTTATAACATATACATATGATTTTTTATTTTAGTCCACCAAGTAAAACTATTTGAAACATGTTAAGTGATTCATTTCTTAATCGATAATAATACATAATTAAAACGAAATTTTAAAAACTTTGTGCGTGCACAGGTATTATAACTAGTAAAACTATACAATCAATGGTAGGAAGTAAGAAGTCAATGTTAATTAAATTCGAGCAACTTGAAATTCAAATCGAACTAAATTCAAATTTTGAAAATCGAGTTTGAATTTAAGCTTTTCGATCAAAACGCGGTTTGAGTTTTAATTACGAGTTGACTCTTCGCAAACCAAGCATGGTTGTTAAGATATCGATCCTGATCTTTTGATCTTACGATTTTACGATACTACATAGAAAAAAGGCAAATTATAAAAAAAATATATATTATACTTGCCACGTATTCATTTTCTGGCTAGTGAACAAAATTTTATCATTTTCAGCACCATTTTTTTTTTTTTTTTTTTTTTTTTTTTTTTTGTATCTTCAGGGTAATATGTGACTTGCTCAACCGGTACCAAGTTCCACCACCACCCAGAAGATGAATAGGTGGCAAGTATAATACTTTTTTTTTTTATAATTTACCCTACCCATCACCACCCACTCCGACCACCACTGCCGCTCCGGCCACCTCAACCCACCACCCACCTTCTCCTTCCTCTCTCTTCCTCATCACACAAACCATAATTAAAAAAAAAAAAAAAAAAAAAAAAAAAAAAAAAAAAAAAAAAAAATCATCTCCACCATTCGCCGCTGTTATTTCTACTGGAAACCACCACCACCATCACAACAGCCGCCATTATTTCTACCTGAAACCACCACCACTGTCACAACAGCCGCCGTTATTTACTTCCCGTCATGTAAATAACACAAAATAACCGTATTCCAACACCCCACATCTCTCTCAGGCATTTCATCAAACACCTTAATTGCAACCCGAAACATCCCACATTTCGCATACATACCGAATCATTCCTCTCGACACCAACATAATACCAAACCATTATTTATTACATTTTTATTAGTTTTTATTCGTTATTAAACTCCAATACCCTCGAAAGTACACAGATTATCTACCTTGGATCTTCGGTATCAATAAAAGAGAGAGAGAGAGAGAGAGAGAGAGAGAGAGAGAGATGTGAGGTGTTAGAATACGGTTATTTCGTGTTATTTACATGATGGGAAGTAAATAACGGTGGCTGTTGTGGCAGTGGTGGTGGTTTCAGGTAGAAATAACGGCGGCTGTTGTGATGGTGGTGGTGATTTCCGGTAAAAATAACAGCGGCGAATGGTTGATTTTTTTTATTTTTATTTATTTATTTATTTTTAATGGTTTGTGTGATGAGGAATGAGGAAGAGAGAGGAAGAAGAAGGTGGGTGGTGGGTTGAAGTGGCCGGAGCGGCAGTGGTGGTCGGAGTGGGTGGTGATGGGTAGGGCAAATTAAAAAAAAAATATATATATATATATATATATATATATATATATATATATATATATATATATATATATATATATATATATATATATATATATATATATATATACTTGCTTCCTATTCATCTTTTTGGTGATAGTGGAACTTGGTACCGATTGAGCAAGTCACATATTACCCTGAAGATTAAAAAAAAAAAAAAAAAAAAAAAAAGTTAATGGTGCTGAAAATGAAAAAATTTTGTTCACTACCCAGAAGATGGATACTTGACAAGTATAATATATATATTTTTTTTTTTTTTTTTTTTATAATTTGCCCTAGCAAAAATGATCTGGATCATACGCAGGATTTTAGCAAAGCTTAAAATATTATAGGATCCCGATCTTGACTATAGAATCTTAAGATCTAATGCGATCCGATTTTACTTTTCTCGAACAACAAAATACAAAACTAGAAAGTTCTAGATTATGTTTTTATAAATTTTAAAAAACAACATATTAATCTTCTTAAACATTTTATAATCATAATTTAGAATAATATTTTCATGAAATATTCTTATAATTTTATGTTTATGATATATATATACTAATTTGTAAATTTGCATTAAAAAAAAAAAAAAAAAAAAAAAAAAAAAAAAAAAAAAAAAAAAGCCTTTTAAAGAAGTTACATTATAGTTAGATTTTAAGATCACAACCCAATTTTATGATCTCAATATTGCAAATACGAAAACGATCGTGTATAAAATCTCAATCTTACAAACCTTAATCCAAAAGCCGTTAGTGGATGTTGCATCAACCAAAAAAATTCATGTAAAAGTCATACGTAAAGACTTGTTTATACATACTTAAAACATAAGTGTATACCTTTTAAACTTTCTTTTATTCATTAAAGACTTTAATTTATCATACCTTGAAATGTTAACCGTCCATCACTAAATGTCAATTTAAAAAACAAAAACATGCATAATTGGTTGTACATAAAATCGATGAAAAGAAGTTAAATTCAGAAATGTGCAATTATTACTTAATGTACAAAAAACTAATATGTGTAATATTATAAAGGGTTAATGTATTTAAAATATATCTTACTTGTCAAAAATTCCAGGTTTCTGTAATAAACTTTTTTTTTTTTTTTTTTTTTTTTTTTTTTTTTTTTTTGTGCAAAGTCATGTATTAAACTTTCAAATTTCGTCACTCTGGTATATTTTCGAACAATTTTACCCCTCCCCGATAAAAGGAGTCTTAACACATTGAAAGGTAAAATGGTCCAAAAATACACTAGTTTGACGAAATTTAAAAGTTTAATACATGAATTTGCAAAAAATAAAAAATAAAATAAAATAAAGTGAAAATAAGATACATTTTAAATACATTAGCCCTATTTTTTAACAATGTGTAAATCACAGATTTCAAAAGACCTTAACACATGAGTAAGGTTGGCAAATTCTGACCCAACACAAAATAGATACCGACACAAAAATAAATAGGTTCAAGTTGAGTCCAAATAGGTCTCGGGTCATGTTCAAGTCAACCAATCTAATCCGTTTATTAAACAGGTCATGTTCGGGTTGAAAATGTGTTGAACGGGTTGACCTACCAACCAGTTTAAGATTTTTTTAATAAACTAGGTATTTGTAAACTAGTATTTATAATAGGTAGTGTTCGTGTTATGTGTAAATAGGTTAGGGTTGACAAGGCTGGCCTGATTATTTAAACGGGTCGTGTTCGTGTTGGGGTTTTCTAACAAGCCAACCTGACAACCCGAACCCGACATGTCATGAGTACTTTAAGACTGTGTGGTGGTGATCGCGATCATCACTGCTAACTTAGCGCCACATCAACTTTTCACTTTATGGCCACCATCACCGCCAACATACTGTAATAAGTCAACCAAATTTTCTACTCGAATACACCTCACTTTATACACAAATATACTTCACAATATACTTACATTGACAAAAACCAATTTCTCCCTCTACACACAACTTGGTCGTCTGACCGACTGAGTTATCAACAAAGACGAGTACTTATGTTTTAGCAAAGACGAGTACTTGTGACGGTTTGATGCGTCAATCGATCCTTATTACACATAGCCTAACCCTGTTCAAGAAATTTAACTATTAGATGTTTAGACACGTTAGATTATTTGACTTATTAGTGTGTATTTTAAATTCGGTTGAGAGAAGTTAGATTCGTAGACACGTTAATTTAACTTCTGACGATACATAAAGTTGGTTGAGAGAAGTTAAATGAATGAGGTGAAGAGTTATTATTAATGGTAAAGACAACTTATACATGTCTCAAAACCGGTTTAATTTGACATCTTTTTTCGACCGAAACCGGTTCAACCGGTGGAACCGGATGGGTCGAACTGGGTTATTTTTCGTTTATAACCATAAACTTTTTTTTTAATCACTACAACTATTTGTCACTATAAAATTTCGTTGCTATGCACGGATACTTGTCTAGTAGTATAATATTTACTCATACATAAATACATAAAATATGAATCATAAAATGTATTTTGTAATTTTGAGGCATATCCTATCCGGATAACCATAAAATGAAAGTCACAACCAACGGCCCAATTGTCCAAAAGGCACGAACTTGGAGATACATATATGATATATGTGATCAAATAATCATCATACCTGCTAAATCTTTTAAATTCGATCTAACGTACGTGTTGCAATTAAAGAAACAAATGCTTGAAACTAAGTATGTTGGGGTGCTTGAAAGTTGTAGTTGTTCTAATGACTTCAGATAAAAACATGCATGGGTGAAGTGAATCGCTCTTATGAAAAGTCAAAATTTTAGCTGATCTCCCATCCAGAGGCGGAGCCACATGTATGGTAGTGGGGGCCGTTGCCCCCAACCAAGCTTTTCCGGATACCCCAAGATACATATGAAAAAGACTCAAACTGGTAAATAAAAGGACCATTGCCCTCAAGCAAATAATCCGAGTGCCCTCCACGCTCTCAGTGACCAACAACAAGAGTGGTCCTTGATTTCGAATGTTTTCGGTTGTTTTGTTCATCGGAAATAATGGAGCAGAAGTTGGCACTGAAAGGGAGGTGAGAAAGTTATTGGGCAGGGATAAACTAACTTGTTGCGGTAGGGTAGCCATAAGCCATCACGTGATATATCTTTTTAGGGATGTGTTAACCGGACCCTCCCTACCATGGGAGGTCCACCTACTTTAGTCAAAATGTACAAGTTTTAATGCAGACAGTACAGACGGCGGCAGCACTGTCTTTCACAAACCCTCCCTACAGGGGGGTTCGGTTAACTCATGCCATCTTTTTTATTATGTGAAACAATATCTGCTTTTGTATAAGTAATAAATAGGGTCTAAAATAAATATTTATATATTTTGGAAACTGGACTTTAGTATGTTTGATTTTTCTCTTTTCGAATAATTATGGTTTTCGATCTATCAGTTTAATACAATTCATTGTGCTTAGTTCTTTTTTTAGTATGTATAATTTATTAGTAGATTATAAGGAGTGTTAAAGATATCGTAGTAGAGCATTTTTAATGTCATTAATCGAACCTGACTCGAATTGTTAAAGAAAAAACCAAACCCGACCCGACTTGCTTCAAGCTACACTAAAAAAAAAAGATTTGCTTGCTGCCCTCTGTGATCGTATTTCCTGGCTCCGCCACTGCTCCCATCCTCCTATGAACCATGATATAAATTGAAAAGGAGGCGGGGTGTATTCTTGCTCAAGCCTAACAGAAAATCACCGAGTAACATCATTTCTGAGCAAATCTAAGGTGATTATGATATACCCCTGAATAGGTTTAGGCTCTCTAAGGTCTTGATCATGGTAATTATCGTGTTAGAAATCACCAAGCGACAGTAGGCACACTTATTGACGCACTTATATTTCATAGGAATCGGAATCTCAAGGCCAGTTTGATTGATTGGATTCAATAGAATGATTCAGAGTTCTTGCAGAGTGGATTTTGATGTAACGAAAAAGAAAATAAATAAAAAAGAGCGGTGATTTCAAATCCAGAGGTTAATCGTACTCTGCCAACTACGATCCAATATTATTGTAAAACAAATCAAGCGACGGTCGGCTATATACAATCGTTATCACCATCGCTCCATTGCAAGTAGTTACCCTTCTATGCTAAGACTTACATTTGATCTATTAATCTTAATGGAATGTTTCCCAACTTTGTTTTTTCTTTTTCTTTATATAGTGTGTTTTGAGCATGAGAAATTTTTTGCTTTTTAGGAAACACAGCAGGAAGTTGCTGCAAAATAGTATGGGTTTCGTGGGTTTCATTTATGTTATTTTATTACTACTACAAAAATTGCTCATCCTGTTAAAATAGTGATTGTATCAACTTCAAGAGCACTGAAAGGGATGGGATATTAGTACCAAAAAACACAAGTAATTCCCTCCTTGTTTTATTTATTATTTATTATTAAAATCTTCTAATGATGTTTTTATTATAAAATTATGAAACTGAAAGTACGAAACAAAAAATAGAAGTTTAATAAGTCAAAAGTATTAAACTGACAAAAAATACGAAATAAAAACTAATAAAAAAAACTATATTGTACTATTAACAGAAATATAATAAGAGGTGGGAATGGTCGAATGTGAGTCAGAGTTATTATTAAGAAAATAAGATAGATATGTGATATACTACGGTACACATGTATATTAAGAATAGAAATAAAATAAAATAAAATTATAATACGATATGTTTAAACTACAAAAACTAACACGTCATTGTGTGAATATAATTATGTAACTCATATAACAAAACTCGATAAATTTATGGTTTTTTAATAGTTTGTGAGTGTGTGCCGCGTGTGTGTGGGGTGGGGCGTTATGCGTCAGGGTCAGTGGGTGTTTATGACACATTATGAACTCCACGTCGTTTTGTTGACTTTATATATCTTTGTTTGTTGGACTGTTGAGAAGCAACGTTTCAAGAGGGGTCCATTCGTGACCTGTGTGTGGGGGTCTCGCTCAGGGTGAAGGTCAGGGGTCAGGGGTCAGTAGGGTGTTTATGAATATACATTATGAACTCCGCGTCGTTTTGTTGGACTAACGTTTCTAGAGGGGTGGACTCGGTCCTATTACCTATGAATTACTGTAGTATTATATTCGTTGATGGGTCAATTTCTGTATTCCATATAATTATTTCACATATCACGCGTTTTCAAAAGATGAATTGTCCTGATGTGCAAAAGTCCTCAAGTGTCCTTTTCATGTGTAAAACAATTATGAAAGTGTGTCGGCCAATTGTGATAAAATTAAATAATGGCCTCTACTACGTCATTGCTTACATACTACCTCCGTCCCTAAATAAATATCCAGTTTGACTTTTCAGAGTCAAACTGGTTCAATTTTGACCTTAAATATTTTTATGAGTGTTATATAATATTTGATGCAAAATATATAAATGGATTGGGTCTTAAGTGTATTTTTCAATGGTATAATTTTTTTTATCATGTATTATATAACACAAAAAAAATATTTTAGGTCAAAGTTGTACCAGTTTGACTCTGAAAAGTCAAACTGGACATTTATTTAAGGACGGAGGGAGTATTTATTTTTGTCTTAAGGTTTGCAAATTTATATATATTCTAAAAAGCGTGAGGTGCACTGTAGCAACAGTGCTCACGCAAGTTTCATCGTTGCCCCATTTTAGCCCTTGAAGTTGGTGGTCAAGTGCGAAGTTAGTCCTTAATAGTACTTAACGGTCGTTATCTAACATGTGTAGGGACCAACTTTGCAACAGGATGCCACGTTAAGGGACTGAAACTGAAAATTCATTTGCTACAGTACCAAACAGTGCAGAATAGTACTGCTACAGTGCCAAACAGTACCAAATAGTGCCTGGTACTGTTCCTAAGAAATTTACACTTTTAGTCCCTCGGTTAGCTGTAAATTCCACCGTTAGTCCCCCGTTAGCGATTTTTTTCAAATTTAGTCCTTACTAAAAAAAATCTATCATTTTATTTCGAGTTTATATTTAACACAACAATCCCGCAGCAAAGCGCGGGTGCCCCAGCTCGTTACTTAGAAACCACGCGCACTCAAAAGGACCTGTTATTTATTCCACATGCATGTGAAAAGCCATCTGTGTTCATATGCGTGCATAGAGAGGAATCTACATGGCCTACCATTTTCATGACGTTTTTGTTTAATGGAATATTTAATCTATTTTACTTTTGTTAAATACTCGTAGCTGTCTGTTTATTTATGACTATCATACATATGATTATTTCTTTATTAATCTTTCGGCCATAGAATATTTGCCGATAATAATTTTAGGAGAAAAGGTCTTCTGGACAGCTAGGTCAGATAGCAACGTTTCATAACTTTAAATTAAGGGTCAATAATTATAATGATCATTTTTACATAAAAAAAATTGATAAAAAAAACCATACACTATTTTAAAAAGTAGCCCTCGCATTTCGCATTTGATTTGCGTACCACTTCACTTTTCATTTGCGAACCCTTATTGACCTTTAAAAACCCATGTTTGAACCTTGTTTTGTTTGTTTTGGACCTTGTTCAACTATCTGAACCATGTATCAACAAATGAACCCTTTTATAATTTTTCAATGTAAGACATCCCACCTTTTGCTTTTTCTTCCCCCTGTCGTGAATCCAATAAAATTACAACAGAAATAATATCAACGATTCATTACAACAAAGTCTCCAATAAAACTTTAAAAAATAGCTTCAAAGTTGCAGAATTTGGATGCTTCGCAATCCAATAACACTTGTACCCTATTTAAAAACGAACTTCGCAAATGCTTTGCCATTGACTTGCGAACTCGCAATTGCTTAGCAAATGATTTGCGGATTTCGTGGTTATTTTTCTAAATAACACTTTATAGAGGTTAGTTTTGCTCAATTTTGTTTTGTTAAATGATTATTTAGATTATTAACTCTTAAATTAATTTACAAATTAATAGTTGGACCGGTTCATTTTAAATTTCAATCTCAACAATTGTGCATCAATAACTGGCCTCACATAAATAGCTAAAATAGTATTCGCACTCTCAGTTGGACCGGTTCATCTTAAATTAATAGTTAAGAGTAGACAGCTACTATTTTTTATTTTTATATACAAAAAATGGACAATATATATATATATATATATATATATATATATATATATATATATATATATATATTTTCTGGTTTTCAAACATGGTATTTTTTAAGGGAGATGATTAAAACACTCATAGTTTTGATTACGACACTTAACTATACAAACAGTTAAAGCATACTGTAAGTTTTGTACAAGTATATAATGCATAGAGTGGATTGTACCAATCAAAAGAGTGAGTGTGCAAATCATTTCCCATTTTTTAAGGGACTTCTCAAAATGGTCATGCTCAATTTTACAATTCTGTCTAAATTTTGACATGTGTCCACTTTGTTAATTTTTACTGGCTCACAAAACCTAGTACAAGTGCTCAATCGACGGTTGCTCAACTGTTCAACTAGAGACCGAGTACATATAATCACGTGTAAAGTATCTCGGGAAAGATAAAGGTATATAACTATATATAACCACATGCTCAATTGCTCAGCCTCCAGTTAAGCCGTTGAGTAGCTGTTGATTGAGCACTTGTACTAGATTTTGTGGGCTAATAAAAATTAACAAAGTGGACACGTGTTAAAATTTGGGTGAAGTTGCGAAATTAAGCAGTTGATCATGACCATTTTGGAAGAGCCTTAAAAAATATTTCCTCCGTCTTAAAATTATAGTCCACATGTTTTAAAATAATTGTCCGCTTTTCTTTTTATGTAAAATTAGATAATTTAGTGAAATTATATTTTATTTTAGTAATTGAGATTTATAATGGTTCAATTTTTATTAAACTTAGTGATTTCTCATTAAAATAATTTTGAAACGGAAAGAGTAACTATATTGAAAACAAAGATAAAGAAAATATATTGTGGTGGTTGGTTGTTTTTTTTTTTTTTTTTTTTTTTTTTTTTTTTTTTTTTTTTTTTAACGAGAGTAGACAGCTACTTGTTATCATCTTATTTGTGATAATTGTCCTTTTCACTTGTCGTGCACCCTACCACACTTTTTTTTTTTTTTTTTTCCACACACTTGATGATGACAACGTGTGAATATTATTGTCAACACCTAACTATCTAAGGGGCTCAAATAAGGGTCACGTGGTATATGGGACCACTATTAATGAAAAACACATATTTGATAGTGACATTTTGTATTAGAGTGGGGACCATTGACAAAAAAAATTTTTGAACGGTCATTTTTTGAATTACAGTCGCACCTACTGCATGGTAGGCTCTAATCCATCACATACCCAGATTATGTTGTCTTAACCGAGCCCACGCTGGTGTAGTGGGGATTAAACGGCGTCCGCCCTGAAATCGTACCTCCTCCGCACGATTATTCGCTGGAGAAACGGCCGGGTGAAAACCGGGGCTGGCTCGGATTCAAACCTGTGCCATTAACTGCTCACAGACTCTCCTCTTCATTGCCTCATATCTCCAAAGCATTGTGGTCTACAAGTGAGAACTTACCGGTAGGTCACCCACCCGGTACTACTCTCACCGTGGCTCGCTTAATAACTTAAGCTCCAACCGGTGGACCATTGACAAATAAATTAAATATAACGTGTACAATTATAAATTAAATAGATTAATATTATGAATTGATATGAATATGTTTTATCAATGAATTAAATATGAGAGTGTCATTTTATATGTAACTCTTTTGTGTTAGAGACATACGTAAGCTTTTTTATACAGTAACAAATATTTGACAAATGTGTTGTCTAATAAATTTTTTGTTTCTTTTACAATAAATTTTTGATTTTACAAGTGATAAACACATTAATTAACTGATTTGGCGTATATCTAAACCTTCTGAAATAATTTATATATATATACTAGCTTAAAGACCCGTTGACACCAGGTTATTTTTTAAAGAAATAAAGAAAATGAGATGATAAGAAAAGTTATAACGTAAACATGTTTCATTCAAATTATGAAACAAAGAATGAGACAACACACATACTTTAAAGACAATAATCCATACGTCATTATAAATACTACCGTTACAAACAAATGATTCACTTACTTGTGTTTGTAGTAAACCGCACAACACACTATACTTCAAAGATTTTAATAATCACATAATAGTTTAGTGTCACCAACTCCTTATACTTGTATGAATAATCATTATCCAACTTAGAAATCTTTTTTAGTTGCTCTCTCTACAAATGCTTTATAAATATGTGAGACATTTCATGAAATATACAAATACCTAAAAGTTATCAAAGAGTAAACATAAGAGATAAATTTGTTATAATTTGTCATGTGTTTATAAAATCTACTTACACCATGCTGTAAACAGAACTTATAATTCTATATTTTGTCATTTGTTACAATCCACTCACACCATTCAATAACAAAAAACCCATAAAATGACGGTTTTGTGATCTTTAGCAAACTCTATCAATTGTGTATTCCCCGATATCATGAGATGAAAGATGATACCCTTCGTTAGCTCAATATACTATATTTGTTAGTATTCTTTGCATAACAACCTTCAACACTTTTTCTATGAATATATAACACGGAAAGTTATTTTAGTTTCAGTTAACATTTAACTTTAATATTAGTTATGACTTATGACATAATGTTCTCTTATATTTTTCATGTACTTTAATTAGGTGCAAGGTATGAAAATCTCAACTGATATATAATGTTATAAAACGATGACCATCACATGAACAACTCACACATGTGATCACAAATACATACATTACATAATTCAATGGACAATTTACCATATCTGGCTTCAACAACTTGGTATGTTCCAACAATGATATCCAGAATTAGTTTAGCCATCTGGGACATCAAAACCATAGGGTCGATTCCTAAATCCATTAGTTCTCTCACTCTTTTCACTGTATCTGCTGTGTTTGACGACATTGCCAACTCCAGAAGTTCCATCAACTTACGTCAGAGACGACTCCCACCTACAGTTACCTCAAAAATTAAAACACAAGAAAATGAACGTAAAAGTATAAAAAATTTAACTTTATTTACAGCAAGGGAATTGGTAGAAACTCACAAGTTCATTCACGACATCATTAGTGATTCTTTTTCCTAATAGACTCAACTGATCCAACATAGTTTCTGCATCACGAAGTGAACCTTCTACGTTTAGAGCAATCAGATATAATGCATCACAGTCAACATCCAAATTCTCTTCCTCTGAAATCTTTCTCATCCTATCAACTATGTCACTATCTTTAATTTTGTTAAAAAGATACTTTTGACACCGCGACAACACAACACTTGGTGGTGGTTCTTCAAGAAACTTTTGGAATTCTAACCACAACTTAACAAATGACACTCAACAATAACGTAAACCTCATGCCTTATCAAGTTTGATGCAGGGCCCATTTGCAATTTCTTTATTAAATATTTAGCTTTATCAATCCCCTTCTTATTGGACCCGTCCATTTCAGTAATGACACCACTCTTTCCAGAAATATAATTAGCGCATTCCCTGCAAATCATTCAAGGGAATTCCAAGATAATGCTACTTATTAAAAAAAAAAGTTTTGTACCATTTTACGACAATCACCTCATTGGTTTTGGAATGAGTATCAAATCATTCAAGGGTCAGTCCATCACTTCTTCTTGTGAAGGTTCAATAGCATCTCCTCTTTAAAGCTCATTCTTTCTGTAATTGATGGCTATTGAGTAATAATCCCTGTTTATACCATGGATCAGTACCTGCAAAAAGCATACCACATTCATAAGATGATAAAGATAAAAAAATCATGTTCAAGACTACTGGTGGCAATTTTGATCCATATATACATGAATGGGTCAATTTAGGTTGTGTTCTGTCTCAAACGGGTCAAACAAATTTTTTGCTAAAGGAACCTGATAAAATGCATCCCACGGGTTAAAGGGCATCCTAAAGCTATACTTACTGCACACAGCCTCCTACATGATGCTATACTTACTATTGTAAGACTATTACAAATGACTGATTGGTGTACTTGTATAACATTAAATGGCGTCTGTTACAAAAAGTAACCTCTTACTGTAGCAGCATCTCTACCAAGTGATCCACCGAGATCCTGAGTTCATACGATAAAATCCCTTATATGATAAACAATCGTGTTCTTAAACATTCTGAAATGCATGATTAGAGAGCTGTAAATTACACACACAAATAAGCCAATGAAAAAAGGAGTAGCATGTAATAAAAATCTCTATACTCAAAGGTTCTCTATAACTAAAAGTATTTGTCTAAACTGTGGTTGTAGGTTCTTTACCTATTTAGTCATGGCTTATGCCTTTAACTTTTGGAGTTGTTAAAATTTGAAGATAGGGTATGCGATAATCGCATAAATGAGGCTGTGTTTTATTGCATCAGAACAACGTCGGGAAACTGAGATCATTCATCTCCTTCTTATCTATTTTGTTTACGTTCTATTTCAGCCTGCAACTTTGGTGAAGGGCGGTGGGTAAAATATGACAGTTGGCCTCTGTATTTGTGATTTTGCTATAAATAGTGGTAGGCTTATGATAGGATTACCGGAGTACTTGACCCATTCTCTAATTGGTGTATTCGATCTATAAGAAAAACTGGAACGACCCATTTTATCAATTGATTAACACGACCCACATTATTTAACAATTACCATACTTCAGTTTCAGCGTTGAAATTAATGTGAATTTATCTACAATTGTAATATATATATATATATATATATATATATATATATATATATATATATATATATATATATATATATATATATATATATATATATATATATATATATATAGAGTAATTGGACCGTACCTGTCTCCGTCCTTGCTGGCCATAAGTGTTTTTTGCACTAAGTTGTGTTTCAGGTGATGCCACAAAACGTGTGCCAGAGCAATGAAACAACGGAGAAACATATTTCTTATTTCTCTGTCTGAGCTTAGAAAAATCCGTGAACTTCGATTTAAACCTAATACATTCCACAACAGTCTCGTCCAGTTTCTGAAAGAAATAACATACACATCTTATCTCAAATGACATTAAAGAGGTTAATATCCATTTGTATATGTTCTTCATAGCAAGATCCTTAAAAATGTAACCCATGATATTCTTCAAATACATCCCCTGCACAATCCAAACATCACAATATAGATTACTCCGAACTCACTACCTTTTTGTATATCAAATCAGAACAATCCATTTTTTCTATTTTAAATAATAGTACCCGTTAAGAAACAATTTCAAACATGGGCCAATTAAGGTGATCTATTCTTTAGCGGGTCAAACACACATTCCTATGCCACCGCGGTATCCACAGCCTGAACATATAAACATAAATAATACCTCAAAAACTATAAGCATTACGCAAATCCAAAATCCCTCAAGTTGTTAAATGTGTATAAAAGTCAAGTGTTAATGTTGAATTTATTATAGGGTTTTTTCGGCTTTGATCGATTAGAGCTATTAAATTATTGCTCCACTTTTTTTTCATATTTTGCCATTATTCACTTGCATCCATCATTAAAAAAAAAAAAAAAAATTAACAGAATGTTAACCCATAATCTTACTTGGCTGTTCAGGTGTTGCGATTTTATTTGTCGACCAAAACACCCCTAAAAGCAAACCAAGCATCCGTTAAAACCGACCTTAATCACCCCTTTACTGCTTGTTTCACAGCAGCCCCGAACACCCAATTAAAACATCCAAAACCCCATAATACACAATGTTAAATTACGTTTAATAGTATCATCAATTTGGACTCACCTATTAAATTATGCTACTTCAATAAAGAACTATTTAGCCATTTCATCATATGGGTAGTATGCACCAAGAATACACATTAAAAACAACCATTCATTTAATAAAGAATGTAAAAGATTTATCTTCATAAGTGAGCTTGGTAGGAGGCAAGTCACTATAAACTCAAATCCGAACACGAAAACCTGTACAGATTAATTATTTGAGCTCAAAACCAAACCTTAATATGAGTGCAAACCTGAATCATATGTTGGTTACTTGGTTACTATACCTTTTATATGGAGTCCAGTTTCGGCTTCTTTCATTGGTTATTATACCTGGTTACTTGGTTACCAAACCTAAATATATTGAGTGCAAACCAAGAATCAACATAAACTACCATACCGCACAAAACCGCTCAGATCCACATATCCAAACAAAACGCCACCAAAACCACCAACCAGTCAGATATACTATTCATAATAAAAATAAAAAGACAGTTTTCATCCATACCAAATTACCAATACCAAACACCATTTTGACCAGTTACCAACCCGTTTGGCGCCACCATCTTTACAACCTCTACACAACACATAAACAGGAGTATGAAGCAAATCCATATCACAGCTGCAACATACATGTAAGCATGTAAGTGACAGATTCAGAAAGAAGATAACTTGATACTTACAAATGTTTAGATGCGGTGATTGGATTTAACCTGCATAATCAAAAAAGAAAATTATCATTTTTATTGAATTGAAATTAATCAAAGCCAAATATATTATTAATTGCATCGAAACCCTAAACAAAAACAACACATCAAATTAGTTTTACAACCGAAATACAAACCCTAAAAACATCAATCGAAAGACATATATAAGTAACACTGAAACGTAAGGAGGAAGTGATTTATTGACTTACATCCTCAAATCTGGTTGTTTTGATTTATGGAAGGAGTTTACAAAAATAACAAACGTAGGGAGGAAGAATCGATGCTAATAAAACGCAAAATTGATGAATCCATTGATGATTATTAGTTGACTCCATCAAAAATCATAAAAAGGGCATTACCACATGTATCATAAAAACATCACTGTTAATTTAGTTTGTACATCACCACAACTCACAGTTACACAAACAAAAGCACCACAATTGACCTGCTTGAAAAACAAATACTTGAAACGAAAGTGAATAAATACAAACCCGTAATTCAACAAATACAACGGATGAATCATCATATATAACATCATCTCTTGGTTATAAGGAATCATCATGTGCTTCATTTTTGCCCTACAAATGACAATTACATAAACACAATTTATCAAACAGTTGGTGTGTATAAAAAACACGCATAGAACATAAACTACAAATAATCATTTTCATCAATCCATATCATATGGTAACAGTTCAATTGAAGAATGAAAAGAGATAAAACTTGTCAAACCTGATTAATCTTCCCAATCAAATTCTACATACAAAAATAGATTATAACATAATAATTAGATTTCCCCCAAAAAAATTTAGGGTTCTGATCATGCTGCCAATTTTATGATGACAAATGATTTTTCTTTTTTTTTTTTTTTTTTGGTTGTTGTTGGAATGATTTATATAACACGTATATTAACACCGTAATAGCGATATCTCAGGATTTCATTGAATAAGCGGTTTTGAATTGGTGTATGGTAAAAGTTTTGATAAGCGGTTTGACCTTCTAATTTTTGGAAAGGTTATGGATTGAATGTTGATCTCGAAACTGAAGAAGGAGGAGCGTATAATGGATTGAATGAGTTTACAAAAATTGTTGAATGGGAGTGTTTTCATTGAATGATAATAACGACTATCCAAAAAATACGGGTGCAAAGGAGCGTATGTTTTGTTTGACTTTGTTAAATGTTTTTTAGAAAAAATAGTGCTTAACGGGTGTTGTACCATTTTCTCTAATTTAGGAAATCCACATCACTGCATTAAACCAATTTTTAATGCTCCGTGCTTAGAAGAGCTTGTACAAAAGCTTATTTTATTTGATAATTTATATATATATATATATATATATATATATATATATATATATATATATATATATATATATATATATATATATATATATATATATATATAGGGGGCTTTATTTTCAGAACCCTGTTAAGTGCGGGAACTGCGAGAACTTCAATTTTGCATTAGAAAACATGCATGTTCATATAAAACATGTATGTTTTCTTACATACACATGCTGTAACACCCCCAATTCATGGTTGCAGCGGAATTCGAACTGGGTGTTACTCGACGGCACAATAGTCACAATAATAGAAAACGAACTCTAATTGAGTCGTTTTAAAAGGTTTATCATTCAAATTATATAAATATCAGAGATTACAAAATGAGGTCCCAAATGGTTCCATGTTTACAATTTACATTAAATGAGTTTTTGAATGATAAAATTTATAACCCTCTTGAGTATTCGTGCCCTTCCGTGCCATCCTTGATCGTCATGAACCTGAAATACATGCTTGAGAGGTCAACACAAAGGTTGAGTGATATTCATAGAGTTTGTTTAATGTTTGAACACAATGTGTTGGTAGTTAAATCGTTGAACACAATAATCGTAGTGTGAGCTATAGACTCACACTCATAGTTAGAAAGCAAAGATGGGCTACGTTGTTATATGCCCGGAAAGGTTATTAATTCACTAAGCTTATGACACCAAAACGTTAACGTGTACCAATATCGATCGGCAGATTTATCCCAGTAGGTACTTTGCCGTCATACCTAATGTCTCAAATATTAATGCATTTGTTTGAACTTAGTCAAAACAAATGGGATTCGTCAATCCCAATAGGCCTATTCACAATATTCGCGCTCACTATTACTAGTGATTAAATGGTTCATAATAAGGGATCTTGGTTCGGCAAGGATGGTACTTAGTGATAATAAAACAATCAGGCAAGCATACAATTTGAAAGCATTGTGTTCGGTTAAAATAGCATGTATTCCCCCCAATGGTTTGTAAAACAATTAAGTAATGGAAAGTGGGGCTATGAACTCACCTTAAGTTGGATAGCAAGTAATGAAGGTGATGGTTGGATCGTGTAGGTTTCTACGAGCAACCTATAATAGAATGTCGCGACTTAGGATTTGAGTAATGAATATAACGGAGTGCCAATATATATATCTTGCATTTAGTCCATGATGTGGTATGATGTATATTGTAAGTCTTTGAAAGAAAAGATTCATGAACATGTATGTTTTGTATATCGTTTACTACCGTTCGGGCCGACATAATTCAGAAGTCATGTTAGTAAGCGTTCGAGGAGCCAGGACACTTTAATTCGTAAATCCACAACTCAACTCGACGGCTTACATAATGAACTCCTCACATGAGGCTCCCTACTATTGTAGTAGTTGATAAAGTATATATATATATGTTTTGATCCGAAAAGTTACATGTCCGACATTTGAATAAACTTTGGAAAGTTTATTAGTACATGAAGATTGTTATTAGGGGTAGTTTCATAAGTCTTGTATGACCATTTTCTCTTTGTAATATCTCATGGTTCCTTTTTAAGTGAAGTAGATCCAAATTGCTTGTTCAAATTATCGCCTAATTCCTTGTTTCATGTTTACGCCTAAGTAAACTTACATGGTCATCTCGTCATGGCCTAGCCATGACCTTTGGTCCTTGTTCCAAGGTCATGAGACACAACCTTAGCTCTAGCCATGGTTGTGGTCTTGATTATAGGTCCTAAGACCTCTTGTTCCTTTTAAAGTATAACCATAATATAGTGACTTTGGCCAAAAAAATGGGCTGTTTAGAATTTGAAGAATTTTATCACTCGGAAAGCGTTTTCAGGGCTCGAGCTTCTTTGTTCCTGAACGAAAACGTCGTTCCGGACAACTTTCGTGTTTTAACTTTTTGATGAATCGGACCAGAAGTGGGACTTTCAAAATCAAAATTTGATCAGAATGCTATTTAGGCAGTTTTGCCGGAAATCTTTGGTAACTTCAAATGGGCGTAACTTTTGACTCGTATACTCGTTTTGGGTGGTTCAAATTGCTATGGTTTCCTTGTTAAGTCCTCTACTGTAATAGATAATGATCCAATATCATATTTGTACTATTTTGGTCGTGGTTCTCCATAAAAGTCACTAGTTTACTTGTTTAAAGATCATAAGTTAACATATGTATATCATAACTTGTTTTACTCATTTTTATACATCATGGACATGATCACAAGACAATATATAGCATGAATGATATGTAAATAGCATGAATATGATTATTTAACAAGAATCATGTTAGGGTTTGGCTTACAACTTTTGGCTTTCAAAGATGAAAGGAAGTTAACATGTAAGGATAGGACTTTGATAGACTTGCTTCAACCCACTTCACTTCATGCAATCTTTCTACTCTTGTAATCTTGAAAGATGGATGATGAAGGTTGAGGTGACTTGAGTGGATTCAAACTCAAGAGAAATCACCAAAGTTTATGTAGTTTGGAAGTGTTTTGATGAATGAAAACCTAACTAGGTTTTAGATATTGATATGGTACTTGAATCTTGCTCAAGACTTGAAGTAAACTAGCAAATGAGAGGGTGTGTTGTGTGTGTGATGAGGGACGGCCAAGGAGAGGGAGGGGGGTATTTATATGGCTTGGAGGAGGTTAGAAATGTTGACTTGTCAACCCTTGGAGGCCAAGGTTAACACATGGAAGAAATCTAAGGGTTCAATGCATGAGATCATGCCACAAGTGTGAACCCCCCCCCCCCCCCCAGAGGCGGTTTGGGAAGACTTGGGGAGGAAGTGTGGACTTTTGATGATATTATCCAAGATATCTAGTTAGTTTTGACTCCGGGAAATGCCAATCGTAAATGATTAAGCCTCAAAACGTAAAACCGGGTGTCGTAAAATTATGGAATTTGAAAGTATTGATAAACATGTCCATATGTTCCATAATAAAATATAAAATGAGCGGTAGGTTCCATTTGGGTGGTAAAACCCTGCTAAAACTGGAAATACGGGTCTAAAACGCGTAATACGTAAAATGTACGAATATTGCGTAAAATTGAGAAAAGTAAAATGTTACTTTTCTAATAGGATAAAAATGATTTAAAATGACTTATATTGTCTAGACTGGGCTCAGTCTAGTGTCGGTTGGTATTAAATGTCTTTTAGACATCAAACCGTAAGCCTAAAAATCAAGGAATGACTTATAAAATCAAGGAATGATTTTTGGTCAAAGGAGGAGGGAAAAATATGTTGACTTTTTCTAATAAGTTGAAAACTCAAATCGTATTAGAAACGCGGTGCAGGTATAGGCTAAGGTTACGGCTGAGTAAAAACGCTTAAAAACTGAAAATTCCAGTTTTTCACGGCCGAGGTTTATTTTTGGTCATGTTTTTCTCAGTCACGATTAATTCTCAAATAAATCATGAGTGTGTCAAACATTTTTCTGATGTGGGGTCACTTAACGCGGTCGAGTTTCGTTGTGCGTAGAATTTCTGAATGACGTTTTACCCTAAAACGTGTAATTCCTTAATAACTTTCACGAAAATGAGCTTTTGAATGTCAAACTTTTAATTTGTCGTGGAAATGATTTATCACTCGAGGCCAAGAAACAAAAATCAAGTTTCGGGAAAATTTCGGTAAAAATGAATAGTAAAAGTGAATAGTAAAATTTTCCGGGAAAAGTAATTATCCTGGAAATGCGAATTGTTACAGTCTCTACCCCTTACGGGAACTTCGTCCCGAAGTTTAGTTTATGTCATGGTTTGAAGCGATGTCGGTGAAAAGATAGGATTTCTTGTGGCGAATATAATGTAGGTATCATGCCATACCCGAGCAATGTAATGTAGGTATCATGCCATACCCGAGCAATGTAATGTAGGTATCAAGCCATACCCGAGTAATGTAATGTAGGTTGACTTCATACTTATGTTATTTTGGATACAAATAAGCCCACTTCTTTATAATTCTTTATTTACATAGAGAGGCATCCCAAACAATGTAAATACGGAAATATAAACTTATGGTTCGGTGATTTACAATTTCTTTATTTAAATGAAAAGGCATCCCAATCCATTCAAATAATTATAAATCATCCTACTTAAGAATTCCCAACCCAACATTCATACTTAGCCGGTGAATTACAAGATAGTGTATTACAAGATGATACTGGTGTTCCAAAAGTACAAGATGAATATTCAATCTTGTAAAGCTGATGAGGGTGCTTGTGATGTAACTATGGATGATTCGAGCTTTAAAAGTGCATCAAGATCTGTTAATGAGCTTGTGTTTGCCACGGTTGTGAAGATAATGTTGTGATATGTTGATGAACAAAAGTGCGTAGTGTATGCTCAATGTTAATATTGGTAAAGATGTCAAGTTTGCTTTAAAATTTTAAGAAATTTTAAAGGTTTATGACGGGATGGTATCCTTAGGACCTAAACAGGATAGTACTTCTACAGGATAAAGAGAATAATTGATAACTATCCCAAGATAGTAGTTCGGATTATCTCATAAATGAAAAATTTCAAGAATGAAATTAAATCATACAAATAAGGTGTTAAGATCTTGCTAAGTGGTAAGTCACTATCGTGTCTCTAGATCGTTTTAATGAATTCTGGTGGTTTATCGAGTTCATGTAGGAAATCAATCTAAACATAACCCTAGTACAACTATTCTCAGTATTTGAAAATTTTAAGTAGAATATAGTTAGTCAGACTATATTCCACTGTCCCTAGGTTAAATATAGGTGACTAGTCTATATTTAGCCAATGTTCGATAAAATTTTCAAATACCTAAATTAGGTATACTTGTGATATGTCCGTTGTTTTTGAGAAACTGTCCACTAAACAAAGGCGATGTCAAACCCTTCAGTTGCAAGTCCCGCCCATACAAGACTTGTATGTTTTCACATTCCATTGCATAGAAGATAGTACGGGTAGATATGTGTGGAAAGGAAGTTTTAAGTAGTTCTAAAATAGAACATACTTGGCCAGGATCACGAACTTTTAACAATGAAGGTTTCAGAAGAAAACTTTGATGAATGTAGAGAAAGTTCAGCTTTTGTCGATGATGGATTAGTTTGTCCTTTAAAAATCTCATATTTCTATTTAAAAATCGATAGATTGTGATGGGTTTTTGATATCATATGAAATGATATTGATGATGTGATGGAATAATTCCAGAGACCATTGCGCAAATCACAATGTCTCGGAAGTAGATTAGACCATTGTGCGACTCAAAACATTTGAGAAATGATTAAGACCATTGTATCATACAATGTCTTGGAAATAGGAAGACCATTGCGATTAGTTACAATGTCTTGGACATAAAATGTTGGAGGAGGAACATGATTGGGAGAATGTGGTTGTGCCGAAATGCCCTAGAATAGGCATACGCAGATATGTTTAGATAAAATGATTGAAAATAACTCGAATGTATATATCAATATACTTATATATGTTCGTGTAGTGTAAAATGCCTAGTGTGTATATATTAATATACTTATATGTTCATGTAGCAAAAATGCCTACGGGGAAATGCTCAATTATGTTAAGGGTACGTATATCAATATGCTAACATGTTTCTGTAGTATAAAATGCTTAATAAGTTTATAATCGTCTGGAGGATGGAAGACACGAAGAGCGGAAGGCTATAAAAATGTTTTTGCTTGTAATTGTGGTTATAGTTTAGGTCTCAATTAGACCCGTTTCTCTATAACCCTGGCTCTGGTACCAATCTGTAACACCCCCAATTCATGGTTGCAGCGGAATTCGAACTGGGTGTTACTCGACGGCACAATAGTCACAATAATAGAAAACGAACTCTAATTGAGTCGTTTTAAAAGGTTTATCATTCAAATTATATAAATAACAGAGATTACAAAATGAGGTCCCAAATGGTTCAATGTTTACAATTTACATTAAATGAGTTTTTGAATGATAAAATTTATAACCCTCTTGAGTATTCGTGCCCTTCCGTGCCATCCTTGATCGTCATGAACCTGAAATACATGCTTGAGAGGTCAACACAAAGGTTGAGTGATATTCATAGAGTTTGTTTAATGTTTGAACACAATGTGTTGGTAGTTAAATCGTTGAACACAATAATCGTAGTGTGAGCTATAGACTCACACTCATAGTTAGAAAACAAAGATGGGCTACGTTGTTATATGCCCGGAAAGGTTATTAATTCACTAAGCTTATGACACCAAAACGTTAACGTGTACCAATATCGATCGGCAGATTTATCCCAGTAGGTACTTTGCCGTCATACCTAATGTCTCAAATATTAATGCATTTGTTTGAACTTAGTCAAAACAAATGGGATTCGTCAATCCCAATAGGCCTATTCACAATATTCGCGCTCACTATTACTAGTGATTAAATGGTTCATAATAAGGGATCTTGGTTCGGCAAGGATGGTACTTAGTGATAATAAAACAATCAGGCAAGCATACAATTTGAAAGCATTGTGTTCGGTTAAAATAGCATGTATTCCCCCCAATGGTTTGTAAAACAATTAAGTAATGGAAAGTGGGGCTATGAACTCACCTTAAGTTGGATAGCAAGTAATGAAGGTGATGGTTGGATCGTGTAGGTTTCTACGAGCAACCTATAATAGAATGTCGCGACTTAGGATTTGAGTAATGAATATAACGGAGTGCCAATATATATATCTTGCATTTAGTCCATGATGTGGTATGATGTATATTGTAAGTCTTTGAAAGAAAAGATTCATGAACATGTATGTTTTGTATATCGTTTACTACCGTTCGGGCCGACATAATTCAGAAGTCATGTTAGTAAGCGTTCGAGGAGCCAGGACACTTTAATTCGTAAATCCACAACTCAACTCGACGGCTTACATAATGAACTCCTCACATGAGGCTCCCTACTATTGTAGTAGTTGATAAAGTATATATATATATATATGTTTTGATCCGAAAAGTTACATGTCCGACATTTGAATAAACTTAGGAAAGTTTATTAGTACATGAAGATTGTTATTAGGGGTAGTTTCATAAGTCTTGTATGACCATTTTCTCTTTGTAATATCTCATGGTTCCTTTTTAAGTGAAGTAGATCCAAATTGCTTGTTCAAATTATCGCCTAATTCCTTGTTTCATGTTTACGCCTAAGTAAACTTACATGGTCATCTCGTCATGGCCTAGCCATGACCTTTGGTCCTTGTTCCAAGGTCATGAGACACAACCTTAGCTCTAGCCATGGTTGTGGTCTTGATTATAGGTCCTAAGACCTCTTGTTCCTTTTAAAGTATAACCATAATATAGTGACTTTGGCCAAAAAAATGGGCTGTTTAGAATTTGAAGAATTTTATCACTCGGAAAGCGTTTTCAGGGCTCGAGCTTCTTTGTTCCTGAACGAAAATGTCGTTCCGGACAACTTTCGTGTTTTAACTTTTTGATGAATCGGACCAGAAGTGGGACTTTCAAAATCAAAATTTGATCAGAATGCTATTTAGGCAGTTTTGCCGGAAATCTTTGGTAACTTCAAATGGGCGTAACTTTTGACTCGTATACTCGTTTTGGGTGGTTCAAATTGCTATGGTTTCCTTGTTAAGTCCTCTACTGTAATAGATAATGATCCAATATCATATTTGTACTATTTTGGTCGTGGTTCTCCATAAAAGTCACTAGTTTACTTGTTTAAAGATCATAAGTTAACATATGTATATCATAACTTGTTTTACTCATTTTTATACATCATGGACATGATCACAAGACAATATATAGCATGAATGATATGTAAATAGCATGAATATGATTATTTAACAAGAATCATGTTAGGGTTTGGCTTACAACTTTTGGCTTTCAAAGATGAAAGGAAGTTAACATGTAAGGATAGGACTTTGATAGACTTGCTTCAACCCACTTCACTTCATGCAATCTTTCTACTCTTGTAATCTTGAAAGATGGATGATGAAGGTTGAGGTGACTTGAGTGGATTCAAACTCAAGAGAAATCACCAAAGTTTATGTAGTTTGGAAGTGTTTTGATGAATGAAAACCTAACTAGGTTTTAGATATTGATATGGTACTTGAATCTTGCTCAAGACTTGAAGTAAACTAGCAAATGAGAGGGTGTGTTGTGTGTGTGATGAGGGACGGCCAATGAGAGGGAGGGGGGTATTTATATGGCTTGGAGGAGGTTAGAAATGTTGACTTGTCAACCCTTGGAGGCCAAGGTTAACACATGGAAGAAATCTAAGGGTTCAATGCATGAGATCATGCCACAAGTGTGAACCCCCCCCCCCCCAGAGGCGGTTTGGGAAGACTTGGGGAGGAAGTGTGGACTTTTGATGATATTATCCAAGATATCTAGTTAGTTTTGACTCCGGGAAATGCCAATCGTAAATGATTAAGCCTCAAAACGTAAAACCGGGTGTCGTAAAATTATGGAATTTGAAAGTATTGATAAACATGTCCATATGTTCCATAATAAAATATAAAATGAGCGGTAGGTTCCATTTGGGTGGTAAAACCCTGCTAAAACTGGAAATACGGGTCTAAAACGCGTAATACGTAAAATGTACGAATATTGCGTAAAATTGAGAAAAATAAAATGTTACTTTTCTAATAGGATAAAAATGATTTAAAATGACTTATATTGTCTAGACTGGGCTCAGTCTAGTGTCGGTTGGTATTAAATGTCTTTTAGACATCAAACCGTAAGCCTAAAAATCAAGGAATGACTTATAAAATCAAGGAATGATTTTTGGTCAAAGGAGGAGGGAAAAATATGTTGACTTTTTCTAATAAGTTGAAAACTCAAATCGTATTAGAAACGCGGTGCAGGTATAGGCTAAGGTTACGGCTGAGTAAAAACGCTTAAAAACTGAAAATTCCAGTTTTTCACGGCCGAGGTTTATTTTTGGTCATGTTTTTCTCAGTCACGATTAATTCTCAAATAAATCATGAGTGTGTCAAACATTTTTCTGATGTGGGGTCACTTAACGCGGTCGAGTTTCGTTGTGCGTAGAATTTCTGAATGACGTTTTACCCTAAAACGTGTAATTCCTTAATAACTTTCACGAAAATGAGCTTTTGAATGTCAAACTTTTAATTTGTCATGGAAATAATTTATCACTCGAGGCCAAGAAACAAAAATCAAGTTTCGGGAAAATTTCGGGGAAAATGAATAGTAAAAGTGAATAGTGAAATTTTCCGGGAAAAGTAATTATCCTGGAAATGCGAATTGTTACAGATGCCTGCGTATTAAGGTGTATGTAAGAAAACATACATGTTTTATATGAACATGCATGTTTTCTAATGCATAATTGGAGTTCTCGCAGTTCCCGCATTTAACATGGTTCTAAAAATAAAACCATTTTGCATTGCTCTATTGCACTTAACATGTTTTTATATAAACACGTATTATGTGTATTAAGGTGTATGTAAGAAAACATACATTTTTATATGAGCATGCATGTTTTTTAATGCAAAATTGTAGTTCTCGCAGTTCCCGCACTTAACAGAGTTCTGAAAATAAAGATACACTATATATATATATATATATATATATATATATATATATATATATATATATATATATATATATATATATATATATATATATTATATATATATATATATATATATATATATATATATATATATATATATATATATATATATATAGGGGCGTTATTGTGGTGTACAAGCTTAAAATAGATAAAATAAGTACGCATGTTGACCGTTGGATCAAGATTGATAGATGAGATTAGATATTAAATAGATAAGTGACACATTTGTAATTAAATGAAAAAGAAATGGCATTTGTGTACCAATTTGTTAAACGAGATAATATCTGGTGTTGACTCTCATTAACGTATCAGTTACAAAAAAAATTGGTAGCTAGAATAACGCATCCCCCACCCTCCCCTCCTCCCGCGATTCTACCAGATATGATGTTATTCCATATTAACATCATAATCCCCAAAATCAATGAATCAATCATCCATCCCCAGATTTTTGTTCTAAATTTTTTCTTTAAATACAGATAGTGAAGGTGTATTTATAAGCATAAACAACAAGAATGGCGATTTTTGAACCCAAAGTGATCGACAATGGAATGAAGAAGAAATAATGCTTGGTAATTGATTCATTGTCGTTTTTTTAATTAAATCAATATAGACTGTTTGTTAATCTAGTTCTTGGTTTTTGGTTTCAATCCGACGAAGTGGAAGGTTGTCAAAACCTAGAAAACAAAACAGAGCTACTGAGGAATATGAAACTATCGATCTAACTCTTGATGATAGTGAAAACGAACAAGGTACTGTTTCTATTAGTTGGTATTGTGCATCTTTTCTTAATAACAAAGGTTTTTTAATTATTGGGTTGTGATTGAGTTGACATATGTGTATTAGCTACATGTTGAGTATGACTTGAATGAATTGTATAAGCTACTTACCTTACTTATGTGTATTAGTTGAGTGAGTTGTATAAGTCATTAGATGATTATGTGTATTTGTTTTGAAAAATAAGCTATTAGATGTTTAGACAATGAGCTATAAGTTTTATATATGTTTTGAAAATAAGATATTAGATGTGTATGTGTATTAGTTTCATACGGCTATTTATATAAATACGCATATAAGCCTTATGGACTTATTATTTGGAGAGAATCAATAATACCTTGTCTATTTTCTTGATTCATTTTCGCAACACTGTTTTCTAATCTATCTATTTTCATATGAACAATTATCAGGAGACTGGCCAACTGAGATGCAGCAAGTCGGAGCTGATGACATTGCAAGTGAATTCATGCAAGACGAGTTAGGAGTGCTCAAAATGAATTAAAAAGACATCTATAACGGTCCTTTTGGTCCAGATTATCTATTAACTACTATATATTATGTTAAGTTATGATATGAGTTGCTCAGATTAATGCTCATGCTAGCTTTTGATATTTAACTTTTGTGGTCGATATTGTTTTTATGAGTTTCATTTGAATGTTGACTTTGTGTTAACATTGATTACTATATATGTGGAGTTTTGTGGAGTCATCTTGTCTCGTAAGTTTTATTATTTAATTTATAAGTACAGGTAATTGTACAAAAGTGTTATTGAGTGTCAAAAGTGTTATTGAGTGTCATTGAGTACAGGTAATTCCTGGTTTGAACATATAATCAAAAGTGTTATTGAGTGTCACTGGATCAGTGTAGAAACAAAGTGTCAGCTGATTGAGATATGCTTAGAGATATCTTGGTAGATTCGAGGATGTAAACATAATGCCGATTTGGTTGCTGCTTATGTAATCAATATCAACTTTTATTAAGTTTTGGCCGATGTCAGTGTGACTTAATCTTGATGCCCGTTATTTTTCATCGAATATTCAATTGTGGATACCTGCGGAGAAACACAAAAACCGATAGATAGTATTAACCGAGTATCCAACGGGGTAATGAGAAGAATACGGATATGAATATTATAAACGGGTGCGGGTACGGGTATGTACGGAGAACCCGTTGACTTGGTTTAATAAATTGATTATAAGAAGACAAGATTTAAAACAAGGAAAAAAATTGATCCACCGGTGTTTTGAGATAGGGGAAAAAAAAGTTTGTAATCCCATCTTACAATCGAAAAAAATAATAATAACGTATGACATAATAATTTGTAAGGATTGTGGGGCATTTAAGATGGGATTACAATGGAAAAAATCAAATAATTGAAAAAATAAAAATTACTATAATACCCTTATAATAAATATCTAATTAATTAATACTATTTATTTGGATCTCATTTATCAAGATTGATCCAACGGTCCACATGTGTACCTATTTTATCTATTTTAAACTTGTACACCACATGAACGCAAATAGGGAGGCGTTATTGTGGTGTACAGTCTTAAAGTAGAAAACAATAGGCACTAATCTTAGCCGTTGGATGTATCTACGATGATGTAATTAGATCAAATGATAATGTTATTAACTTAAAATTAATTGAATGGCATTTTGGTAAATAACATGAACTTGATGGCAAAATTAAACAACCATTTCTTGAGCATAACCGCATATTACGAGACACAATTTTCAATCGAATATAAAGGCATCTGCTACCTTATTTCTTTTGTTTGATTTCTTTTTTTGTTTCATTTTTTTCTCTGTCATTTTTTTTTCTTTCTTGTAAAGCCTATGTGACACAATTTTCTAGTACAAGCTTGTGGCTTTTTCGTTTTTTCTCCTTTTAATGATTGACACACTAATTATTTATTTATTTTGTACTTTATTTATAACACAACAAATTTATAGTGGCACACCAATTTTTTTGATATATTTAAACATAAAATATCTTAGTTTCATGATATATGTATAGTGACACACTAAGGTTTTTTGACCCAGATTTTTTTGTGACACACTAGGTTTCATGATACTGTGTATATTTGTAGTAACACACTAAGTTTTTCTACACATTTTTATATTGACACACTTAGTTTCATGATACATTTATATTGACTCACTTACTCTCATGATACATTTATAGGGACACACTACCAAATTTTAGTACATTTATAGTGAAAACTATATTTATCACACAAATTTTTTTGATACATTTGTAGTGACACATTAATTTTTGCGACACTCTATATTTGTAGTAACTATTTGTAGTAACACACTAAGTTTTTCTTTTGAGGCTACTGATACAATAAACTCAACTGATACTTTCAACTTTGTAAATTGATACATAAATAAAAAGTTGAAGTACTCATGATTATGAATTGTATCCATAAATACCACAACAGAGGCCCAGTTCAACCCAACAAAAAAGACACCATGGATTCTAAGTTCAAACAATACAAATCAACCAAAAATACTACTAGGTATTACAAACTATAAAATGTGAGTAAAGTCATATTATGATGTTAAACATCAACTAATACACACTATAATTACCTTAGTGACGGCAAATATTTCGATCTGAATGCAACTTACAGTTGTGTTTTGCCTAGCATCAACTAATACATACTATAATTACACATCAGCTAATACACACTATAATTACATCAACCAATACACACTATAATTAGTTAATTACAT
The DNA here is from genome assembly GCA_030686995.1 of Artemisia argyi. Lineage (NCBI taxonomy): Eukaryota > Viridiplantae > Streptophyta > Magnoliopsida > Asterales > Asteraceae > Artemisia > Artemisia argyi. The sequence goes on from CM060697.1 coordinate 172,735,057, forward strand.
TAATACACACTATAACGTTTTTGCTATATTTTAAATTAAACACTTAGTCATTCGACACACAAATCTAATGATACATAATTTCTAACATCGACATAATAAAATATTTGCTCAAACGTTGATACGACAATAAGTTAATTGACACTCTTTGAAAAAGCATGTCATATAACATAAACAATGCAATTTTTTTCAATATATAGACGAGCTTACAACACAACAATGTTACCAAATAACTCCAAAGCATGCAAATGTTGACATTAAATTAAAACTATAATAAAACAAAACTAAAAAAAAACAACATGTTGATACAGTACAATATAAACTGGTGACACAATATATCATCAGATAAACAAAATTATCCCATTATTCATTGATGGAAAAAAGTGATTCACAAACATTTTAAGTGATTTCGCCAATGAAATTTCGAAACACATTAACCGATTTTTTTCACATCAACTGATTCACAAACCCACTCGAAACACAAAAACCCAACCGGGTCTAATACACAAACAACTAGATCTAGTTGATCACACCCTCTCGATTTCTTGATGTCGGAGGTTATGGGCTTCAAATGAAGAACAAGGATTCCCGGTTGGCTTCAAAATAGGGGGTATGCCGACATGCCGTGGCGGCTTTAAAGAATAAGCCATAACCGAAAAAAGATTCCTATACAGCGGCGGGTCAAGTTTCTTTTGAAGAATAAAGAACAGTAAGAGATGCGGGGAAGCATCACTAGATTTTTATGGGTTTATTTTACAAACTGATCAAAAAAAGCCATAACCGAAAAAAGGTTGTTACGGGTCGGTAAGCAGAGGCGGGCGTTAAAGTTTGATACCCAGTTTCCGGCGGCATTAGGGTGTCGTTAGGATTTCACAAAAATTTTATATGAATTTTGAGAGGGTTTGAGTAAAAGAATAGATATGAAAGAATGAAGATGAGAGAGGAAAATAAATGTGTGGGTAAGTTTATTGAGAGACATGAGGGAGTGCGTTGGTTTTTGAGAAATTAATGAAAAGTTAATTGTCAATAATGCCCTTGTTATTTAATTTAAAATTTTGATTTAATTTAATTCTTATAATCCAAATGTCACTTCTTTATTGGTGCCTATTATTCATCATTTTAAAGTGTTCACCACTTGAACACAAATCTATATATATATATATATATATATATATATATATGGTTTTAGCCGTACAATAGCAAAGAACTCTCATTTTTATTCTATTTTGGTACGTGTACTTTTTTTTTGTTCCATTTAATGTAACGTACTTTTGTATTTTGGGTTACCTTGGTACGTAGATGTATAGGCTACCGGTTAAAAATATAATTTTACCGGCTACATATCTACGTGGCGTCTTTTTTGACTATAAGTCAACTTTATACCATTTTCCCCCTTTATCACGTACCAAAAACATTTTCCCCCTTTCTCACCTACAAACCCTAACCCTAGATTTCATATGAACAATTCAATGATTAATCAAAATTGAACAACCACGATGCGATTAACAATCAATTTCCATCATGATGGGACGTTCGTACCATCACCTCTGCAGTATCAAGAAGGAGACGTAACTACAATAAAAAATATAGAGTTTGAAGGTATGACAGTTATTAGGTTGAGGAAGCAACTAAAAAATTCATGTATGTACCCCGTTAAAGGTATTTTCTTTCTTGTACCTGGTAAAGAACTTAGTAATGGATTAATTGAGATTAAGGATGATTCAGACTTAGCAAACTGTATTGCTCTAGGTTTTAAGAATCAAAAAGTATCTGATATCTATATTGAACATCATGGGTATGATCTAAAGCATTGGACTCAAAATGAGATAGAAGAGGATGATGATTTGTCTGATGTTGGTGAAATGGAAGATTTAGAACCCTATTTTGCTAGTGATTATGTAGGTGAAGAAAATGTATTGATAGCAAATAGGTCCATTAATGATCCTTTTCTGAACAAATTGTGCAATGGGTCTTTTATAAGTGATGTTGCTGAAAAATCTGATAGTGGTGAATGTAGTCAACCTAGTAGTCAGGACTTAGACATTGATAGTGATGATAAAGATGTAGACAAACAGTATAAGGTTGTTTCTGGTGTAGTGTATCCTGAATTTGACCCTAAACTTCCATGGAATGAACAAAAACCCACACTAGGCCTTAGGTTTGAACACCCAGAACAACTAAAAGACTGTTTAACCAATTATGGTGTGGTCAATGGATTCCAACTTTGGTACATGAGAAATGATTATAGGAGTTTGATGGTTTTTGTGTGGCAGAGATGTTGCAGAAGGTAGAAGTGGTGGCACAAAAGCTATGAAAAGGGAACCTGCTAAGGGTGTGAAGATTGGGACACCAAAAAAAGAAAAAGCAAAGGTGCACAGACTATGACACCAAGTAAGAAAAGAAAAAGCAATGGTGCACAGGTTGTGCCACCAACAATGGGCGAAGGGAGACATAAGGTTGCAGAGTCTAGTACACCAAAGAGCTGTAATGAAAAGGGTACAGAGGCTAAGACACCAACAAAGAAAAAGAAAAAAACTTGTGCAAAGAAAGGAAAAAAGACAGTGCTTGGTTGCACATTTAGGCTTTGGGCTTCATGGATGCAAGATGGAAGTTGTTTTCAGATCAAGACCTTGATTCCCCAACACTGTTGTTGTAGGAACTTTGACTTAGGGTCATTGGTCACATTTAAATGGATTACCAAGCAGTTTGCACAAAAAGTGATTCAGAACCCTACTATTACTTATAGGAGTATCCAAGAGCAAGTAAAAAAGAAATATTTGATCAATGTTAGTGTGGGGCAGTGTAAAAGGGCAAAGCAAAGGGCCTCATTTGATCATGAGGGGGGGCTAATAGAACATTATAGCAGATTGTGGATTATATGCAACAAATCTTGAACACTAATCCTGGTTCAACAGTTCACCTTCAGGTAAATGAGTTCCCTACTTGGATCTTATTAAAATAACTGTCTGTTAAAATTATTACCAAAATGAAACACAAATAAGTGCTTCAAAATATTTATCAGTAAATTTGAGTTAGCTAAAACCATGCAAATTAAAATTATAAGTCATGCCCGTCCAACAGGCGGGCTTCGAAGTCTAGTGTGTGTGTGTGTGTGTGTGTATATATATAGTTAGGATCAAATAGGAAGAATAATTAAAATAAGAATGATAAGAAGTAATCACAACCACATATTTTAGATGCACCTACAAAAGTGGATGCATCTTCCTTCAAATTTTCCCTCCTTATTTGAAATGTGTGGCTAAAATTACTTCTTACCCTTCTTATTCTAATTATTCTTCTTACTTGATCCCTTCCATATATATATATATATATATATATATATATATATATATATATATATATATATATATATATATATATATATATATATATATATATATATATATATATGTGATGAACAATCACACGATGAGTGATGAACATCAAGATATGGTAAACCATGATTGATGAACATTCAGACCATCTAATGTCATTTATTGATGAACATCGAGACTATGACTAATGAACATTCAAAATATGATTAATGAACATTTGGTATTTGATGAACTTATGGGAATACTATTGATGAATATTTCATATTTGATGAACTAAGATTGATAAAGAGAAAAAAAAATGATGAATATTTTGTATTGTGAACATTCTGGTAGTATATTGATGAACATTTTGTATTGACAAAATAATGAACATAAAAAAACTGATGGGCATTGATGAACACTTATTGATGAACACATATTTATGAACATAATAGAATTGTTGAACACATATTGATGAAACGTAACAAACACTTTTTTTTATGAGCAATTATTTGATGAACAATTTTTTTCTTCTATCATTTTTTATTAGACAACTTCCTTATTAAATATTTTTTATGAACAATCTCGTTTCTTTCACATTCTTTGATGAAAAACTTCATTTGCTTAGTCTTCTTTGATGAATAATTGCAGATTAAAAGTTTTATTCATCACAGTATTAATTTTTCAAGGAAATATTGAAGATTTTAAGAATTATCTAAACATTTATATTCTAATAAACACTTTCAAACTCTAAAATCACAAAATTGTTTCCTTGAAACATTTCATGAACACCTTAAGGGTGTTTTCATGAACACATAATTTCTTTGAAAGTTTTATGAGAAAAACTTTAAAAAAAAAAATTATAAAATGAAGAATTGATGTTAATTTAGGGTCTTGATGGTCAAGAATCACCATATAATTTTAATTTGGACTCAAGTTGAACGAAACCCTATTTTTTTTTTATTTTTTTTTTTAATTAATGAACCTCGAATTTGATGGAAAAAATTGTGATTTGTAGCAATCGAACGAATATATGATGAAATTGAATATAAATTGAAGCCTAATTTTGTGATTTTGAATAATTGTAATTATGATAAAGATTTTGGGAAGTTAAGAAAGAGAAAAAGAAGAAAAGATAGGTGGCTTAAGTAGATTGAAGGAAGGAAAAGAAAGAACACGTGTTAGACTAGTTTTTAGACTTTGTATCAAATGATCACTTTGTATATGACCATGACCCTGCCAAACGAGTCTTCGTATCCAAGGGGATAAAATATTAGTAACTACTCTATATTGACGAACTATGATGGAAGCACGTAAAACAAAACAACCGAACAACGAACATTGCTTTTTTGATCGAAACCACACAAACAAGCAAAACCAAGTTGCAATATTCGCCATACCAGACCTATCAATTTAATATTCCAGCTCAATTTTTAAGTACATGAACCAATCAAAATTTTCTAACCACTTTTTCCTATATAAAATCCAAGCAAAATTTACCAATTAATTTTCCTTCGGCTAAATTCGACCGTTTACGACAAGATTCGTCAACAAGACCAAGCGAACAATATATATATATATATATTTTTTCCTTTTTTCTTAGCTGTAGAAATATGAGGAAAAATAAAGAATATATTGATCAGATTCACTAAACAATAAAGATTACAAGATATTAAATAGAAAACAAACTAACCTAACCTAAGCAACTAAATGGGTCAAACCCAACAAGCTCGCGTAACTTTAGGGGATAACTTAGCTAAACTTTTTGTAGCCAAATGGCTACAATCCTTCAATAAAATACATAAGCAAATGAATCAGAGACTCACAGAAAGAAGTCAGAGACTCACAGAAAAACTCAGGATCCACAATTTGTAACATAAATTATAAAAAATTAGTTGTAGCTAATATATTCTCTTATTAAATTTATGAAACTTGATTGTCTATTAGACAAAGCCTTAGAATACAAAGTATATGTATATTATATTAAAAAACACATCGCTACTTGACATTGGTGTTGGAGATATATGCCATGAGACAGATTATTGTGGTCAGTTGGGCATAAATGGGAACTTACTTTTGCTTTATATGTGCGAGACACGTGATAATGACGTGGGTGGGTTAATGGTCCAAGTGTGAAAACATCCGTTAAGACAAAACTGGAATTATTATGGAAAACTAGTGTTTTACTTTTCTTTTACAATTTACACCACATTAACAAAACGAGGACGGCCGCAGGCTGCCGCGTTGCGACGGGGCGACCATTGATTTGTATAGGCGTGTAGTATGGTAGATGATAAAGTTGGTATATAGCTATGGCGCTAGTTTTTTATAAGGGACTGATTTGCATGCGATTGTCTCGCATTCTGCAGTAACTTATGATTACATGTTTCGGAACATAAATACCTACGACAAAACCTGTACACATTGCTGTTCAGATAGTAGATTGTCTAAGATATAAAATTAGTGTTAATTTTCAACAGTAGAAAGTTCTGTGAACCTTATACATTAACAGATCTGGGTGCATTACTAACACTACATAATTCATAAGTGTTGGTTTACAAAAGTAGAAAGTTTTATAGCCCTAATACATTAACAGAATTGGCTGCATTACTAAAGCTACATAATTCATGTTCGACACATGATTACTATTAACATAACATTTGTCTGTATCTGTATTTAGGTGAACTTTTTAAAGCAATATTACCTGTTGGGTCTAGCAACATAAAACTGAGACTGGGTTGCCTCGATCCTCTTGTAGATGTAACAGTCCGTTTACGATACTCTCTCACACGCACGGCTTTGCCAATGTTTGATGGCTTCAGATCTGTGACTCCAACACTTTCGAGGCTTGCCATTGGCCTTTTTCCCACGGACTTTGCTATGGCAGCTAATCTTGCGCTATCTGACATTTTCCTGTAAAGGAAGAAATGAACGGTGTGTGTTAATATGAACAAATATGTATTCTCAGGAAACATCGTCTGCAAGTAGCAATAAGATGGAAAGTGCAAAGTGTGTTATAGTAGAGGATGCCTACTATTTAGTCGGACACGTAGCCAGCCTAGTACAGATTTACCTTAGTTTCACAGATATATTGATATCACATACGAATGAGTACACAGATATTGCGCCTCTGAATAGACATGGAGCCAGACACACAAACGAACTCTGATCCTATAATAAACAAAACGTGCAGGAAAAAGGTTTTTGAGAGTATACATTATCAAAAGACGGTAAAGTGGTCAATATTTTTTCTTTCATGTAGGTCTAGACAAATAAGGACCGAATCGGAGGTTCACTAAAACAGTTCAGAAACCACAGCGACTATAGCGGCGACAGTATAGTGACTGGAAGCGTATCCGAGCATACTGAGTCATGCATCCGCAAAAGTGTCAGTGATCTGTAAACATATACTATTTAAAAATCATGTATACATCAATATTTACCAGTATAGATCACATGGCTTGTAGTCAAATACGTATTTAAATGTTGCTGCAGTGTAAATCATGTATCTTCCACTGGTATGCAGAACATCCTTTGAAATCCACCAACATGATCCATTTTCATAAATACAAATAAACAACAATTATTTAGGAATATGGTGCATAAATACCTTAGATTTCCTGTGCTTCCGCTTGTGCACTGTGCAGATGAAAAAGTCGATCCTCTGCATCAACCCGCTCCACAACACATTTAGTAGAATGTCTGGGAACTACATCCTTGAAACATTATAGGTCAAATCAATTAATCGATTCAGAACTCGTATCAAATAAATAGACTGAAATCAGAAATGAAGTTGATGTGGCCTTTAAGCTATAGTACGAAATGGGTTGAACCTAAAGTCACAAAAACGTTGGCCCAACCCACAAAGAAAGTGTAAAAAGCATAGAACCTGACGAACCTGGTTAAGTTGATATACTTCTTATTTTTTTTCCAGATCCCTCTGTCATATTACACCTGCGAAGTATCATAGGCTGACCGGAATAAGTAATTAGGAACTGTATATCCAAGTCACAAAATCATAAAAATCTTATAAAAATTGAATTCTTTTTATATTCAACGTCGCGCAAATTCAACAACACTTACAGGAATTCTTTACATAAAAGCTCAAAAGCAAACCTTTTTTTCCATTCGGTTCTGTATTGCCAGAAAGAAATCAAAACCCAAAATTACTAAAGCCAATAAGCAAAATCAATAGTGAAAACAGGTATGAAACATGAAAGTAAACCTAAACTAATTTTAGGGGTTCGAATTAGATCTTACCAACTCTTTCAATTTCATGTTTCTTTACGTTTCCATGTGCCCCGTAGATTTGATAAATCTGCAACCAAAGGATATCACCTTCAGCATCTTCATCACCATATGAATAAAAATAATTCTAAAACTAAAGCGCATAATTATCAAACAAAGCCAAAACGACAATATTTCCTGAAGATCTTGTTCTTCTAGTTCCAATAATCTTTCCTCTTATTTAAAGCACAAATTCAAGAAACGAAAAACACATATTAGCATAATTTCAAAAGCAAAAAAGACACCCATTCAAAGAAAATCAATGAACAAAACATGAGCCAAAAGATTGACATAACCGTCATCTACCTTCAACTTCATACGATTGCAGCTGAAGATCTGAAATTCGGCGAGTAGAAGGTGGTCAAAGGTGTCTGCAGATTTTGAGAAACCCAAAGCGTCAACAATGTCTATCCTAAAGGAAAAACCTGAAAGAAGAAAAAGGAAAAAAAAATAGGAACGGGGCCTGGATAGATTTTTTCACTGGACCAAAGGTAAGGCCACTAAAGGTTAAGTGAAATGGTATAAGATAATTCAAAAGCTGGTTACTGTTTAAAAAAAAAATACCGAAAATGCATCAAGTCAGCAGCAACTGAAATCGTATTTTAACTTGCCCGAAACCGCTCAATGTGTATGATCATTATGACCCCGCGAAGCAGTTTTTACATCTTCAGTTGGCGTATGTATACCTACCAAAATAACAAAACGTGAAACTTGGCGACAACATAAATGGCCACCCATATGACATAAACAACAATTAAAACTGGAGTAACTGACAGCGAGTTGCAAATTTGTTACCTTCTGTAGCACAACCTTTTACACGTTCTTCGTACCAAAAGCCTGCTCGACATTGGTGGCAGGCCTGGTCACAGTCTCCGAGGTACACATAATCTAATGGCGGTTCTGCATAATTGTTAAATAAAGAGAAATGAATAAATGACACACTTCAAATAAGTCAATTTACCAAACAGTAAAGCATACTATGAATATAAATACCAGAACACAAATGTATTAACACTTCAATTTACCTTGGGCCATAGAAAGCGAGTGTGTGGTATATGTATGTGACTTGCTGCAACTATTTTGTATGTGCTTGTTAATACCTATTACAACAACAAATTGTTAAGGATCAGTATAAGCTAAACCACTAATTGCGTAATGTATTCAGCATACCGATAACGTAATCGATACTTAAATACCAACTGTCCAGATACATAGAAACTCGTAACCTAACATATCCTGAAACGGCGAATGCATATGCAACTTAACTTAAAATGAGTCGAGGTTTATATAAAGATTCAATTTTTCTTTTAATTAATATGCAACTTAACTTAAAATCCATATATATATATATACAATTTTGCTAAAGAAAGTAATACTTTTTGTATACCTGAAGAACCAACAACTCGGTCCACAACTATAGTTTACCTTGAAAAAAACCAAAAGAAAAAAAAATCAGATAGATTATAAATACATAAGAAAAAAGAAAAACAAAAAAAAGTAGGTTTGTGTTCATTATCAGCTGCTTATCGATCTTGTTGTTCATAGGAAAGTAACATTAACATATAATAAAAATCCAAAATTAATTCCGTATGAAACCCCAAAAAATGATAACGCTAAAAAATAGAATTAGGCTTTTGGTAAATTGATTAAACTCCATGAAAGATAAAAGTAGTTCCATACCAATCAACTTTCAAAGAATCTGTCTTTTCTTGATTTGTTACTCCCTCATGAAACATCATCACCAAAGGTTGAAAGAGGATGAGTATCGAAAGTCGGCAACATTGTTTCCAGAACACTGATGGATAACTATCAAAACGCAAGCGGTGGCATTGTATCAAACCGAGAGAAAAAAAAAAGAAAAAGAAAAAGGAGACGGGCTAACATCCTGGGCTGTGCAACTGCATTGGGCTGGGCTAAAAAAATGCGGAGCCTAAACGACATGCGTTGCGTCGTTTTTGCCCGTACGTTATATATATATATATAGTAATGTTGGAAAAAGTTTGCTCAAAACTCAAAAGGATAAGAAATACTAAAATAATTTGAAGAAAATATTAAACATTAAATTAGTTGGCCCAAGCCCAAGCCAACTGCCGTCTAGTAGAAAGTGTTGAATGAGTCGAATGACAAAGCTATATAGTCCAAGACGCCAACTTCTAGTTAAAAGTAGAAAAAGACTATGCATTAACCAATTTCCTTAATGATGCTTTGATATTGAGTTTTATTTCTATTTTATTAACTGCCTCACTTGATTATAATTAAGCCATTAACTTTACAAAATCATATTTCGTAAATAGAAAAGTGAACAAATGAATACGTGTTTGTTTGATATATCATACGACCTTCGTTCGATTTGAATACAAGTCAACATTCATAAGTGTTAGGTCTTTTGCACAATTCTTTCGTATCATATATGGAGTTTGACTTGTTCTTGGTAAACAATTTTGTGATTACTGATTTACACAATTGCTTGTGAAAACTACTAGGCCTCCTTTTCCCGGAAAATTTATTCACAATCTAAGAAAATTTCCTTATGTGACGACTTGTGTGTTGTGTATTCGCGTCATCCGTGTTCCGCATCCCCTCTTTCCCGCAAAAGTGCAAAACCACTCCGCGAGAATAACTGTCTTTGCTAACAAGTCAACACTTCATGCCTTAGTCAACAAGTCAACACTTGAACAATAAGAATGAGGCTCAATTAAAGACTTTCTAGAAACAGTTAAAATGGATAAAGTTTGGTAATAAAAGTTAGATAAAACGAGTTTGGTACCCGTGCGTTGCTGCGGAATTCTTTTGTTGCCGTTAGCTAATTAACATGAAGTTAGTTACCTAGGACTGACTTTGCAATTGATGTATAACATGAAGGACCATTTATGTAAATTATTTGAGGACTAAATTTGCAATGAACCACTGAGATGAAGGACAAAGTGCGTACAAATTTTTTTAAAAAATGTTAAAGATAACAGTCGTTAGTTAACAACCGTTAAATAACTAACGACTGTTAGAAAAAAAAAAATTACTGTAGCGTCCACTGTAACAACTATAGTGGTTGCTACAGTAACCTCTTGGGTTTTAGTATATATATAATTACCACAAACGTACAAAAATCCAACATTGATTAATTATATGGACACTTTCAACATGCTTTTATCATTTTTGTCATACTCGACTGCTCAACTGCTCGATTTCATCAAATTTTTGACATGTGTCATTCCTTTGTACTTTTTTCCGATATATACCAGAAAAAGTACAAAAGAATTACATGTGTCAAAATTTTGGTGAAATCGTGCAGTTGAGCAGTCGAGTATGACAAAAAAATTACAAAAATTATACTTTTCTTACCTGAAAAAAGTACAAATGAATTATGCGTGCTAAAAATTAGGTGAAGTTGAGCAATCGAACATAACAAAAATAGAAAAAAGATGTTAAAAGTGTGGATAGATTTTTGTACGGTAATTTTCTCTAATTAATGAACGTAAACACCAAAATGAATGATAAAAGGTTTTGTGACTCATTCAAGGGTTTATATAACAGCAGGCAGGCCCTCTTCACTCTTCACAACCTATCCGACGCGTATTCCAATCGGAAATGATCTCATCAACCAAAACAGATCATCGCTGTTATTGCATAATTCAGGTCCCTTTATCTTCCGATCATCTTTTATTCTTTCAATTCCGTTTTATATTAACAACTCTAGCGTTTCGTTTTAATTAATTTTTAGTAATGATTGGATATATTTGACGAGATTTGTTGTTTGTTAGGGTTAGTAGTTAACTAGTTATACTTAGTGAATTAGGATTTTCACTTTAGGTTTGATAGTTATGAACTCTGTGTATACGAAGACCACAGGAAATAGTTGACGTGTTGCTGAAAATAAAAGTTTTCGTTATAGGAAGCACATGATAAGAGTTAACAAGTGCGTATAAATTAGGATCACTAGGTATGCGTAGGATATGCATAGGAGGAATATATATGGCATTTGATTATATGTAGATTGTTGATATCGTGATCAAGTGATCAACTGTGCACCGGCTTAGGAATACCTTACAAATACTGGAATCACAGTGAAGAATTGAACTTTCATTTCGTTATATACACAGCAAAATGGATTATAGTCTGTCTGACCTAATTGATCCAACTATAATGTGACCTAATGGATTACAAACTAAACAAAACAGAGTATCTGTCCAGCTGTAAACTTTTTCGTTTTAGTATACTATTATACTACGAGAAATGCTAGGGCCACAGCAGACACTGATTGGTTCATTAAGAGAGAGGAGAGAGAAACTGTTACACAAAACACCAATAAAACGCTGACACGACAGCTTGTGGATGTTTTTGTGGGAGTTTCTTTGTGGGTCTAGCATACCTCTTATACTACAACCTGAAATCTGCTACCAAACAGGAGATCTATTAACACACGCACACGTAAGCTGTGGAGCTCATCTTTTAAGTTAGCTCTGGTTTTATGTGACTAGTAATATAAACATATACATCACATTATATTAACGAATAGACATGTTTTCTGAACATTGTGGAAATAGAACTATGCAGTTGGTAATATGAAACCACTTCTATTCAGGTTTTGTCTGTCATTCTGATCTGAAGCAGCATTGTGGTTCTATCTGTGCAGTGTGGCCCTTCATTGGTATGCTAAATCGAGAAGCAACTGCTCTTCTAACCTCTTTTTAGCATGTGTCTTGTCAAACTGCTCATATGCTATTTTGACTATGCGGATGTTCCACTTCTGACCACCAAAACAAAGGTTAGTCTATCCAGGTTATTGATTTGAATTTATTCTAACTCTAATTGTGCACCTTAATATTTAACCATCTGGCTGTGATTAAAATTGATGTGATCACAAATTTATGTCACGGAATTAACAATGTATTCCTAGCATAGCCTGATGCTCAAACTGGTATTTGAGACTGCAAATGTAATAGATATGAGGTGTGAAACTCAGCTAAGTACTTCTGAGTCCTGATACATAATCCAACTTTTTAACTTGATTTCTATTAGTTGTCTTTTGCATGCAAAATGACATAAGTTCGAATTATATCATATATGATTATCTTGGTAAAAAACTTGCCCAAATCAGGAAACTGTATGCGTCCATGTGATGATATACATCATTTACTACATATTGTCATAATATGCCGTGATCTAACCTAACTATCTTAAATGATTGATATGCAACAACCTTAAACTCAGAAATCCTTTATGTGTCAGTTTTGTGTATTTTGACTTGATTTCATTACAATCCCTGTCACAGTTTATTATGGACTTTTATAAATGGTGGTTTTAGAAGTCTCATAGTAACTGCTCTATTTTTACCTCTCCCCATTTTAAGCAAGGGAACTAGAGGATAATGCATATATAGATAGATGGAAAGGCTGATTTTGTATCATGTGTATGTTGTATCTCTGATACTGACCTACATCTTATACATACACATGACAATTTATATACTCAATGGCTGCCACTTATTCAAAGGTAGTTTTCTATTCCAGAATACAGACAATTGTTGATTTAAATAAGAACATAAAAGGTCCATAAAAATACAATACAAGACCACCATTATGAAGTGGAATAGTTTTATTAGCTTATTCATCGGCCTGGATGATTACTTTGACAGTAGTATTGTTACTTGTTGAATACCCTCCTAGAAGATTCTGCAAGTCAGCATCACAAGCAAGGAGTATCAGGTCATCGTCTTCATCCTTGTATTTTAGACGAAAGCTTTCACTCTTTAACTTAGTCCTATGCGCCACTTCATTTTGTAGTTCAAACAGACGTGATGAAATAGGGATTTGAACCTTTATCATATCATCTTTAAAGGTTGCCTTCACTGTCACCTTTCTTATATCTGAGACTACATTGGACATAATCTGTTTTGGGGATGCATAAAAAAGATTTGAATCTGGAAGCTTCCTATCAACATTTAATTTATTTAGCGGCTTTTCTGTGTTTTCGAGGTGATCTCTTTTCTGCATTGCATGCCTGGTTGACTTCTTATTTTTCCACCGTTTCAGGAATATCATGAGTCGTGCTACTTGGTATATTGAATCTGACTTAAAAGAAAGATGGCTATGCTTCCCACAACTCCACCAATTGCCTGAAAACCCATGACGTTTGCTTGCACAACTCCACCGCTTAACCCTTACCAACAGGATCACGACACCAAATAAACCAAAACGTACATTCGAAGACTGTTGTAAGTTTCGCTTTGACTGTGATGTTTGTGACAGCTTTGAATCAGTTCGGGCAGTTTTTTTGCTGTGCTTTGGTAATGGCCAACTGGTCATATTATTATCTCGACAGAAACGCTTCAATGTAGACCTGCTGACTGGAAAAGAAACAAACGGCCAAAAAATGCTATTTTTGTGAAGAAACATGCGAATGAAAGCCTACATATAACTATAAACAAATAAGATGACTTACCACCAAGGCTCTTCGCAGCTTCATCTATTGGTTTTCCAACATGTTTCATGACTGCCTCCATTGTAAGAGAGTCTATTTTACGCTTTCTACCTCTTTTACGCTTGCTCTTTTCTCCGGCATCGGTAATGGTTTCACTTGTTATCTGCATTACCATATCACGATTGGAAGTAGTATTGCCATTGTCTCTTATAACATCATCATGCACCACAATTTCTGCGCTGGGTATGGTACCACGATTATTATTAAGAAAATCTTGCATAGGTGATAATTGGTTTACGACATGGGAGTTGGTTTTAGCTACATCTGCCACAATCGACTCTGAATCTGATGAAACTGTCTCCAGTATCTTGGTCTTTGTTGTTGTGATTGAGGATAGGATGGTACTTTGAGGGTTTGTTTCGATCAAGTACGAGGATGTTTGGATATTATCAGGTTCTATGTTTGAAGAGAGATCCATAGGTGGGCCAACAACTTCTATATAATCACCCAGTTCAAATCCCGAGGCTATTTCGATGCTGTGCTTCAATGTGTGCACCAAGTTCTGTACATATCTACCATCTTCTCTGTGCAACGGTAGAAAAAACTCTAAGACATAGTAATTATTGCTTTCTATACTATGCAAGAAGATTGCAAAGCAACTGCTCAACCCACTCATGAGTGCATAGTGAACCAAAGGGTATTCTTCTTGACCAAGTTTGGTTACATCTTCACAGAAACATGAACCATGGGACAATAGCGCGCTGCCAACAAAGCCACAGAACTTGTCCAAGTGTTGCTCCTTACATGCTTTCCGAAATGACCACATGCGCAAGTCTTGAACATAATATGGTAAAGCAGCTGTTGACATGCAAACTTTTCCAAGGCAACTAGTATGAAAACTGCTACAACTCTTTTTTAGAGTTTGATCATGGGAAGCAAAAGTAGTGAGTGGGGACGTGGCCCATGTCTGAGCAAGAGGTAATCTGTGAGTGTCGCACACAAATTTTAGTACATTGTGGATCTTTTCCAACTCATTTTGGCCATGTGCATCGTGAACCTGCATATTAGAGGCGTCTCCGAAAGTATGCTTAAGAAAGCATACGAGTAAAGGAAAAAGAAAAAAAAACACCATTTGGAAAAGGTATCAACTCACATGTATCGCGGGGCCGTCAAATGCTTGTGTGATTATCAAATTTGCCGTCTGCAAGATAACACCATGGAAATGAGAATGAGAATACAACCAAAAACATGATGCTTAGAATGTCAATAGAGTGAATAGACTAAACGTTTTATGCTTCCCATTGCATTTTGAAACTTTATATAATAATCATATATGTGATAAACAAAGCAACGTTTTAGAGATAATTTTATGGACTCGAAGCAACAGCTAAACAACAATGGTTTGGTCCAATTAAAATGATGTATGTGCCAAGTACCGAAGTATGTACCGACACACAAACACGAGTTAAGACTAGCATAATACTCTTGTAAAGTGGCGGCGACAAGTGGTCTCTTGCTTTTTTGGTTTTTTAGCAGTTTGTGATGGCTGTCGGTTTTTGTGTTGGTTGTGTAAGTTGGGTGACGTGTAACATTTCCTATTAGAGTTGTGATAATATAAATGTATGATAGTACAAGATAGAGATATCTGTAATTAAGTTGGATACATCCTGACGACCATTGATGAATGGTTTGAGATTAACCCAATACATGGTCTTAAAATAGAGATGGATCACCAAACACCTACAGAATCAAACAGATCATTAGAGGAGAGAAGAAACCTTCAAGGCACTTTGAACTTGTTGTATCTCGTATGCATAACTTATATACTTTGAAGATGTCAAGATTTCAAGCACGCCAACACATGAACTTGTAAATAAGTCGACAACTGGTAAAGCCAGATATCCATGGAGATCGCGACAAATTGCGCTCTCTTTTTGGGGAAATTGTTTTGGCGAGTAATTAGCCACATCTAGAGTCCATTCGGGCAGTTGTCGTCTGAATACTCGAGCAGGAGGACTAAGCGCTTCCTCTTCATGATCGTTATCCACAACATAGAGATTGTGCTGAGATTCCTTTCTATATGAAGTAAGTCGTTCCTCAATTTCACCAAGACCGAATGGTTGATCCATAGTTGTAAGTACCTGGTGCTTCCCAACAACATGAGCTGGTGACCAAAATTGAACAATAACATGTTGCTCACGGAAAGTCAACTGCTTTAGTGCAGCTAATATCTTGTGTTTTGTTATCTTATTGGTATTGTCATCCTCCAGCTCAAAACCTTATTATAATTAGGCAAACAAGTAACGACGTCAGAACTCAAAAGTATGCACATAAATCTCACTTCATTCTAAATTAAATGTTTACTTTCAAAATACACGGTCTTTAATAAAACACTAATAATATATCATCGTTGCTGTTTACAAATGTTTTGATTTGTTGAATCTGGTTAGACATTTATTTTGAAAAACTAAAATGGATGTATAAACATTTAACTTGGGAGGGAGAAAGTAGTAACCACTACAGATCTTTCTATATATAGAAACTAAAGCAGAAAGAAAGACAATACCATTGGTGATTATGGGTTCAGCTGATTCAGATTGAGAAAGTTCCTCTTCATTTCCGAACACATATAGTCGAGTAAGGTATCTCGACTCGCCCGAAACCGGAAGTTCGGGCTTCACTAAAGAGATATTCTTGCTCAGCATATCAGGAACATCAAAGTCCAATATTTTGAATTCATCTGATGGATTAAAACTTTGGAGGTTTAAAATCGAGGCCATTGAGAGAATACTGATTAGAATTTGTCTGGAATACCAAAGTCAGATTTTGTCTACCAAGTCAACTTTAGATTCAGATCTAAATTAAAAGGGTTTTTGACTTTTTGTAACTTGCGCCCTCAGGCATAAGTAAAGCACATCAAAAATACAAATGGACTTACAAAAAAGTATTCAACGACCTATAAATTTTGTGTCTTCCCAAATACAGAGTACTTTTTTGTGAGACCCTTAGTAATTTTTGTACGAGTATTTTTTTTGTGTATTTAACTTGTGCCTTATGACATAAGTTAGAAAAATGCAAATTTAAAACCACTAAAAAGGTGAGGCCGCACTTTCCTTTTCTATAATAAATGTGTGTAGCTACGCATTATCGTGTTATCTTTGGATTGCGGCCTCACATTTATCGTGTTATCTTTATTGGCCACTAAATGAGATGGTGGTCCTTGAACTCTTTATTGGAGGTCAAGGTACTCCTTTTTTTCATCCCAGTTCAAAATCTCGATCTAACTATCCAACATTTTAAGCTTTAACCTTTCAAAATTATTTAATAATCACTGTATAGCTTTTTTCCTAATAAATGGTCCCAAATTGCAAACACCGTAGTAATCATTATCTTATAAGATAATTGCGAGTCTTTATAAATTTTGAAGGTGCAACATGCGTCAGTATTTATATATTTACATAATAAAACCTTTTACAAAAAGTCAGAAATAGAAAACCCAAATTGCGGGCTAATTTATGCATTCCACATACTGTTCCAACTAAGTTATTAAAAAAGAGAACAAAAAAGAAAAAGTTAATATTAGTAGCCGAACGTGTTTTTGACGTTTCTCCAACTGAGATGTATTATGTGAAGTTGTTGAACCATTCAAAACTTATCCGTTAAGAATTAGGAGCTCATACCTAGTATCCGTTAAAAACTAGGAGCTCATTCTCCCTATATACTAAAGGGGGGGAAGTTGGGTTTCGTGTTTCTATAAAAAATTACTTCCCACTTAAAATAAACATACACAGTACCGTCTTTTTATGGGGAAAAGTAACTAGCGAATAGTATTAAAAAATTAATTTCCTAGCATCACAAGTGAATAAAAAAGTATCTATATATTATGGTATTGACTGACATTAAACAAATACTTCGTAACTTCTCACCTTTATATGGCCATATGGGAACAAAAAAAAAAAGAAGAAAGGACAAACCGTATCCTCAAACTATATACAAACTTACTAAAAGACCTCAAAGTTTCATATAGTGACAACTTTTACATGCAATAAAGTTTTTTTCTTAAAATAAACTGAAATAGATAAAAATTGACATAAATATTGTCCCATAAAATTATTGCAAAACAATAAGAAAATTACCCGCTGCAACGCAGCGGGCGCCCATACTTGTATCTACTTTATGCACTATGGCTTAATACGAATATATATATTCAAATTGTCACATCAATACACAAGTAGCACATAACTAGAGTAAATTGCATGGATGGTCCCTGTAGTTTGCCCAAAGTTTCAACCACAATCTCTAAAAATTTAAAATTGCATGGAAAGTCCTTATCTTTGCAAAAAATAACATTTATGGCCTTTTTTTTAACTGGTGTTTAGTGATTTCTATTATCATTTACACGTTAGCCTTTTTTCTGTTAAAGACCGTTGCATCGTCTGTCCTTTATAATAACAGTCGCTTATCATTTAAAGTTTTCGACTGTAGGTACATTTTTATACGTTTTGATCCGTTTTTATTCGTTTTGATCCGTTTTTATTCGTTTTCGTCCGTTTTTCTTATGTCTTCATACGTTATTAATCAATTTTTATACGTTTTCGCTTGTTTTCTTACATATTCATACACTTTTGTCCGTTTTATACGTTTTCATTCGTTCTTTTACGTTTACTTACGTCTTTTTTTATCTATTCTTATACGTTTTTTAAAGTTTTTATACGTTTTCTTACATTTTCATATGTTTTTGTCCATTTTTATACGTTTTCGTAGGTTTTTCTTATGTTATCATACACTTTTATCCTTTTTTAAACGTTTTCATCCGTTTTAATACGTTTTTATCCATTTTTCTTACATTTTTATACATTTTCATACGTTTTATACATTTTCATCCGTTTTATACGTTTTCATCAATTTTATACGTTTTCATACATTTATATCCGTTTTCGTCCATTTATATATATTTTTGTATGTTTTTATACGTTTTCGTCCGTTTTTATCTTTTTTTTTTCTTTTTTTTTTTTTTTTTTTTTTTTTTTTCTGTTTTTATCTTTTTCGTCCGCTTTTATACGTTTCATAAATTTATATCCGTTTTCGTCTGTTTTTATATGTTTTCTTTCACTTTTATACGTTTTCGTCCGGTTTTATATGTTTTCGTCCATGTTTATACGTTTTTGTCTGTTTTTAAACATCTTCGCCAGTTTTTTTCTTTTTCATACATTTTTATCCATTTTTAGATGTTTTCATATGTTTTTATCTATTTTTATACGTTTTCATACGTATAAAAACAAATGAAAACGTATAACAATGGACGAAACGGATAAAAACATGTGAAAATGTAAGAAAATGTGTAAAAACAGTTAAGAACGTATGAATATGGATAAAAACGTAAGAAAAATAGACCAAAGTGTATAAAACGGGTGAAAATGGATAAAAATGGATAAAAATGTAAGAAAACATTTAAAAACGGATGACAACGTATAAAAACGGACGAAAACTGATGAAAACGTAATGAAGTTGTCAGAAATTGTATAAAAATAGATAAAAACGTATAAACATGTAAGAAAACGTATAAAAACAGATAAAAGCGTATGAAAACGGATAAAAACGTAAGAAAAACTGACGAAAATGTATAAAAATATAAGAAATCTTTTATATAATACAATAAAACCCTTATTGGGAATTTTCCATTTCAAAAAATGCATTCATACTTTATTTAGTAATAATTTTATTTAAAAAAAAAATTATTTTCTTATTAGGTAATATTTTATATTTATCCATAACACAAGTAGAAGATAAATACAAAAAATGTAGATAAGATGCAATTAAGACAAGTAGAAGATAAATACAAAAAATAAAGATAAGATGCAATTAATATTAGTATTAGAATTTTTAAATAATTATATTTAATAATAAAAAATTATAATTAAACATCATAAATCAATCAAAACAAAGATTAAATTATTTGTTTTTTAATAAATAAAAATATATGATTCAAAAAAATTTTAAAAAACCCCCGCGTGCGCGGGCATTATAACTAGCGTATAAGAATGATAAAAAAAAAATATAAAAATGGACAAAAACGTATGAAAGTGTAGGAAAATGGGCGAAGACATATAAAAATGGACGAAAACGTATAAAATGGATAAAAATGGATAAAATATAAGAAAACATATAAAACGGATGAAATGTATAAAAATGGATAAAACGTATAAAAACATACCTAAAGTCGAAAACTGTAAATTTTAGACGGTTGTTATTATAAAGAATAGACGATGCAACAGTTTTTAACCAAACAGACTAACTTGTAAATGATAACGAAACTCACTTAACACCAGCTAAAAAAGGACCATAAGTGTTATTTATTGCAAAGATAAGGACTGTCCATGCAACTTTAAACTTTTAAGGACTATGAGTGAAACTTTGAGCAAACCACAGGGACTATCCATATAATTTACTCTAAAATCATTCAAACACAAATGGTCACATCAATAACGAGTGGCGTGAAAGAAAAAAACAAAAAAAAAAAAAAAAAAAAAAAAAAAAAAAAAAAAAAATCACTATCTGCAACGGGTCACCCTTGTAAATAGACTTCCCCCGACACTTGCACGCATTATTTTTCCACCTCTCTCAATCAATGTCTTTCAAATTTCAACTCCAC
Organism: Artemisia argyi; assembly: GCA_030686995.1. NCBI lineage: Eukaryota > Viridiplantae > Streptophyta > Magnoliopsida > Asterales > Asteraceae > Artemisia > Artemisia argyi. Next base: position 172,755,724 of record CM060697.1, read on the forward strand.
ACATGAAATCAATACTTCTATAATACTCTGTCAGTTCCAAAATAACTGTCCTCATTTGATTTTTTAAAGTCTTAATTTCTCAACTTTGATCTTTGATAATTTTGTTTATGTTATGTATGAGTTGATGCAAATTATATGAATTGATTGGTTTTTAAATACGTTTCCATTGGTATACTTTTCATCAGTATTATATAACACATACAAAAAAAATTAAGATCAGAGTTGAGAAATTAAGACTTTAAAAAGTCAAATGAGGACAATTATATTAAGACGGAGGTAGTATATATTTTTATAATATTATATGTTATAAAAATATATATTACAAATTTCAACTCCACACATGGTATAGTACCCTCGAGTTATGGTTTAACCTCGCGCCACGTTAGCGTCACATCAACTTTAACATTTCAACATTAACAGTTTACACCCAAAAATCATCTCTTATCATAACTCAACCATAACACCACATTTTGGGTCTCGCTTTTCTTAAAAAATAAAATTTACAAATTTAACCTCTAAACTAAAACTAATAATTCATTTTATAAATAACATAACATTAGAACTTAAACATTACAATACGAATTCATTAAAAAAAAAAAACGACATAAAGGAAACTACAACATAAAGAAATTATGAAAATACAAATAAATCTACTGGCATGGTTCCAACCCGTATTTTTGATGATTTTATCTTTTTCCGAGTCGATCCAAAAACACTGTTTTTTCCTCCAATTTGCAAGCGTCAATCATTAGAAATTTCATCTCTTCCAACTTTTGAATCGTTTTATCTTTTTCTTTAGCCGCCCGATACGCCTCTTTGGCCGCTTCCTGTTTGATATGATACTCAAATGTCATAACATCCCCGAATTATCTTGATGAGCTCGTTCCCCCGGTACTGGCGCTGGTCTCGGATTTGGCTTTCTTAGAAGCACGTTTTTTTTCCCATCGGACGAGGTTGAGCATCATGACCGAATAACGCCTCGTTTATTTGGTGTGGGACATCTCCAGTTAAATCAACCGGATCCGGCATGCCCCATTTTTTATGGCTTCGCAAAACTTCCCACAATTCCTCGTGAGGAAACGACGCTCCTCTATGCTCATCACGACATGTTTCTCTAGCTCGTTTCATGATATCCAACTCGTTTTCCCCATTTTTTCAACCCATTTTGAACGTTCGTAGATTGCGTTGAACTTTTGGCAATCATGGTTCAACGTTTTTCACTTGCTTGTTAGTATATCCTTGTTGCGTGCTTGAAAATTGTGTTTGTTGAACACGTTCATAACCCGTTTCTAAAACGTGTCGCCCGATTGTGAATGGCCGAATTTTGCATCCTCGGTAACGGCAACGTAACACGATGCAAGTAGTTTTTCCTCACTTCCTAGCCAATGTAATGTAGTATCGGTCACGTCGGGATTTTGGTCAGTAATTGGTTCGGGTTCTTTGGTTTTTTTTTGCCTTACGTTTACCACGACTTGTGGGTTTCGGTGGAGACGTAGGTGCTTCGGATACATCATTTGTTTCGATATGTATATGTGAAGATTGAGATGGCGGTTGAGGTTGTTGTTCGAATTGTAGATTTTGAAAATTGGCATTTAGTATTTGTTGGTTTCGGTGCCAATATAGAAATGCTTGATGTTGTTGGTAAAGTTCCTCGACCGGCAAGCTGAGTGGGTTAGGCAAAAGGATTTGTGTTGAAGAAGAACCCGCGTTCGGGTTTGAAGATGACGACCCCGCGTTTGGGTTATTGAAGCCCTTGAGATTCAAGAAACTCTCGTCATTGTTAAATCCCAACATTTTTTTTTAGCAATTAGAAATTTATGTATATGATTTTGAGTTGTGAAAGTGTGAGAATAAAGGTGTGTATTAGTTGGTATTTACAGTGGTAAAAAAAAGGTTTTGAATTTTATTTATTTTATTTTATTTTTTTTAAGCATATAGCTGTTTATATACGTTAAGGGGCCAAAGTTGCATTTGTTTTAAAACATTTGAATAACTAGCCATTAGCGGGAACATTTGTGTATTATTTATTTATTTTTTAATCAAGTCTGCTACTAACGTAGCGTTGCCAAGGCAACGCCTATGCTAACACTCCACCTTAACGCGAATAGATGGTATGGTAATATGGCATTAACGCACGTTACAAAGCCTCCACGTCACCCTTAACGTAGCATTTGTTACTACACCGAAGGCTCTTACTGATTACCTCATCCCAAATTCCCATCACTAGCATGTTACTCACGCAATACAAAAGCAGCCCATGTAGTTTGCAACTTGGCACTGTAGTTGGCGAAATTGCTTAGGTAAGCAAGTAATTAGATCTGAAGTCCACTCATGTAATCCTTGCCTAAATTTTTGAGCAGGAGAACTAATGTCCACTCTTGCAAGATCGTTATCCACAGTATAAGTTTGTGCTCAAATTCCTTCTAAAATAAACTAAGTTGATACTAAATCACGCCAACCAAATGGGTTTAGTGTTTCCCAATGACAATAGGCAACTAAAATTGAACAGTGACATGTTGCTTATTAAAAGCTAAGGGTAGAGGGTATGATAGATGATTTTTCCTCACTATATAAGCTCTATATTAGTTTTTTCTTTCTTCAAAACTTTTTCCTTCAACTTTTCTCCTATTACAGTAACTTCTCTCTCTTCTATTAATTGTTTTCTATTTTTTATCATAAAAATACTCCAAAAACACAAATACCCACTCACAACACAATAAAATATCATTTATCTCTTTTCAAAAGTAATTCTCTCTATTCAAAAAGTTTTTCTCTCTCTTCAACATGTTACGAGACTAAAGTGTGGAACATGATTTTTTTTTCTCTCTCGCTCAAAGTGAGGTGGGGTTTTATTCATTTTCCGGCTGACATGGCTCTCTTTCCCTTAGTTTCTACACACCTTTCAAACTAATAACTTGAAGTGCAGCTTTTATTTTGTCTTATATTCTCTTTTTTGCCTTTATCTCGAAATGGAGATGTGAAAATACATCTTTAGAAAGTAGGCAGTTTTATACAATGAAATGGTTCTTTAAACCCCCCGATGTATATTTCACTTTCTCCAAACTTTAGCTGGGATCACAAATTATTTTATCACATATGGCATGTTTCACGATACATTATGCTGTATGCTTTAGTTTATATATTTCACTTTTGGATCTCCAAACTGGGACCACAAATTATCTTATCACATATGGCATGTTCCACGATACATTATGCTGTATGCTTTAATTGACGGTTCAAAAGAGCTTTAAACCTCCTGTCTGCAGCCAGGTCATCGTTATATTTTTTTTCTTTTGACCTGGTTCAAAGTGATTAGTCGACTTTTTTTAAACCTGGCTTAAAGAGTGATTTAATCCTCGTAACTATATTAAAAGATGAGTTTTGCTAAATAATGCTTACTGGGTAATACATAAACCATATTAAATAGTTTGTTTTTCTCATATTTAAAGTAGTTATATATTTAATGCATAACAAATGAAGAAAAAAATTAACTTAAATATATGACATTTATAATTTAACAAAGTCCAAGATTTTTTTATACTTATATTAATTGTTGTTTTAAGCATTGTCCAGTGAGTATTATTTAATAAATCTTTTAAACGATTTAATATATGTTTTATGTTATACTAAGTAATAATCACTACTCGTTCACTCTCAAAATAAATGTCCGTGTTTCTAGTCTCAAAATAAATGTCTGTGTTTTTGTTTTATGATGTTCTATATAAATGTGTATTTTGTGCTTCAACTAATCAAAATGAAGCTTAAAGAATAAGGATAATATTTAATTGGTACATAATCTAGTTAGTAGAATTTATCAACATTTTGTGCAATTTAAAATGAATTTTTATTTTAAAACGGATAAATTGTTACGGTATTTATTTTGCTTTACTTTGAATCTAGAAAAAGTGAAACAAGGCACTATTGATGGAGACTTTTAAGCAACCACCAGCTTATTCTTAATTAGAAGAAAATTTTAGTCCGGTTCAAAAAACGTTCTTAGACTGTTTCATATTTAAAACCTTATATTATTATACTACTCAATCATTTCGTTCCAAATTCATTGTTCATTTTTTTTTCAATTTCAATTTCAATCGATCAAAAAAAATTTGTATGTGAGAATTACATTTGATTATTTTAAGAACTGTAATGGTTACACTTTTTTAAAAGTGTATGTTTTTTGGTTGGAAAATAATATATACAATTATAATACATTTTAATACTTCTCTCCTAATCAATTTTAAGATTTTTATGAATACTTTTTAAGCATTACAAGTAAAAAAAATCAATAATTATAATTATTTAGCCCACCCTATCAAAATCGTCCATTTAACCCACCTTATCATAACAACCAACAATCTTATTTCCAATCACCAAACGAGTTGTATCGTTCAACTATGGATTCGTCGACGTCTTACCAATCAAATCATCAACCGTATTCTCCGGTTAACCACATTAATCTTGATATAGATTTTGAAGACCGATTATACCATAATAAAGATTTTATGTGGGAACGGGTTCGGATCAAGCTTATTGTTCGACTAAAGATTGTCAAGATTCAGGTCACGGTTCGTTTCACGATTCGGCTCTAGTTAAAGACGACTTCCCTATAGAAGAGATGTCACCCGTTAAAGCTAAGAAGCCTTCGAAACGAGCTTCAAATGCCAAGAAGAATGATGGCAAGAATAAGTATCAGGAGCCAACGCTATGGACAACTGAGGAAGAGATCGTGTTGTGTAGTGCTTGGTGTGATGTGTCGGAAAATAGCGAGACGAGCAACGCTGTGAAGGCTAAGAGATTTTAGGATAACTTACTTTGGATAAGAAACTGGCTCAAAGAGAAGGTATGACTCGATCCTTAGCAAATGAAAAAATAGAGTTCGCCTTAAAGTTGGTACATTTTGTGCAATTTTCAGTAATACTCAACAGAATCACGAAAGTGGTAAAAATGACCTCAATGTGTACCAAAAAGCGTGTGTAAAATACCAAATGGTGCATCAGCATGCCTTTACAATGAAGCAGTGTTGGAACATTTTAAGGGAGCATCGTGCTTGGAAGGAAGTTAAGATGCCTACTTTTCAGAAGCCCAAAAGGGGTCGAAAGAAATCCAAGACTTCTGAAACCACCACGGATGGTGGTTTCAATTTGAACGAAAAATCGGATGAGCCTGAGGAATAGACTCGAGAAGAGCGACCAATTGGTTATGACCAAGCTAAGAAAAATAAGAAGAAATCATCCGCCTCTGATCAATCGAAGTCTTCATTTACTAATGCGCTAGCCGACAAATGCTTCAGCTTGAAGTCGTTAAAATGAGGAAAGAAGAAGTTGGCGGCAGACGTCTATTTACAATTGAAGAAACAAGTGTTGGAAAACCAAGAAGCGGCGCGTCAGGAAGCAACAGAGTTGAAAAGGGAGAAACTTGAAATAGAACGTCGAAAACTTGAATTTTTGGAACAAAAGAAACAGGAAAAAGGCATCATATTCTATAATTCAGCAATCGACCCCTCTTTGCCCTAAGTAAACAACATAAGCTGCAAGATATTAAGGATACATCAAGGCACTCTTAAACTTAGATTATTAGTAAACTTAATATTATTATTGTAATGTTTAATGTTATTTGAATTATTATGTAATTATTCTATTATTAATGAAGTTTAATTTTGTTGTTAAAAAAGTTTGAAAAAAAAAAGATGAATGTGGCCACTGCTGTGGTAAAAATTCGCTTGTAGGCAAGGGCGGAACTATGTAGGAGCGGCAAAAGTTCTTTATAGATCCAACTTTTACCATATAACTCATTAAGCAATCTTAGCCACTCATTTTTTTTTATCAAAATTAAAAAAATAAACTTCCACCCTTTTATTAAAACTTAAATATCTCGCAAACCGTAAATCGTCAAGCTACAAAAAAATATCATCGCGACGAGAATTAAATTATCTTTCTATAAACATGCATTGTTATACACTTTCGATGAGTTTTTTTTTCAAATTTTCCGCCAAGAAAAATCATATATGATTTGTAAAAATCATATATGATTTGTTAAAATCAAATCATATATGATTTGATTTTAGCGAATCATATATCATTTTTACAAATTATATATGATTTTTCTGGGCGGAAATTTTATTTTAAAAAAAGTTCGTTGAAAAAAAAGTTATCGAAAGTATATAACAATGCATATCTATAGAAAGATGATTTAATTCTCGTCGCGATAGTATTTTTTTTTTGTAGCTTGACGATTTACCGTTTGCAAGATATTTTTTTTAAACAAAAAAGAAGAAAAATAAAAATGGGTGTATATTATTGGTTCATTTGTTCTATGGCAAATATGAGATCTTTATTGATCTCATCTCATGTAGGGGCAGGGGAGGGTCCCGGCCCCCAAAAATTTGTGGCACATAGCGTAAATATTATAGATTTTGAGGGTTATTTAGTTGAGGTTACAAACAAATATCTGATTTTGAGGGTTATTTAGTTGAGAGTTATTTAGTTGAGGTTACAAACAAATTTTGAGGGTTATTTAGATCTGAAGTCCACTCATGTAATCCTTGCCTAAATTTTTGAGCAGGAGAACTAATGTCCACTCTTGCAAGATCGTTATCCACAGTATAAGTTTGTGCTCAAATTCCTTCTAAAATAAACTAAGTTGATACTGAATCACGCCAACCAAATGGGTTTAGTGTTTCCCAATGACAATAGGCAACTAAAATTGAACAGTGACATGTTGCTTATTAAAAGCTAAAGGTAGAGGGTATGATAGATGATTTTTCCTCACTATATAAGCTCTATATTAGTTTTTTCTTTCTTCAAAACTTTTTCCTTCAACTTTTCTCCTATTACAGTAACTTCTCTCTCTTCTATTAATTGTTTTCTATTTTTTATCATAAAAATACTCCAAAAACACAAATACCCACTCACAACACAATAAAATATCATTTATCTCTTTTCAAAAGTAATTCTCTCTATTCAAAAAGTTTTTCTCTCTCTTCAACATGTTACGAGACTAAAGTGTGGAACATGATTTTTTTTTCTCTCTCGCTCAAAGTGAGGTGGGGTTTTATTCATTTTCCGGCTGACATGGCTCTCTTTCCCTTAGTTTCTACACACCTTTCAAACTAATAACTTGAAGTGCAGCTTTTATTTTGTCTTATATTCTCTTTTTTGCCTTTATCTCGAAATGGAGATGTGAAAATACATCTTTAGAAAGTAGGCAGTTTTATACAATGAAATGGTTCTTTAAACCCCCCGATGTATATTTCACTTTCTCCAAACTTTAGCTGGGATCACAAATTATTTTATCACATATGGCATGTTTCACGATACATTATGCTGTATGCTTTAGTTTATATATTTCACTTTTGGATCTCCAAACTGGGACCACAAATTATCTTATCACATATGGCATGTTCCACGATACATTATGCTGTATGCTTTAATTGACGGTTCAAAAGAGCTTTAAACCTCCTGTCTGCAGCCAGGTCATCGTTATATTTTTTTTCTTTTGACCTGGTTCAAAGTGATTAGTCGACTTTTTTTAAACCTGGCTTAAAGAGTGATTTAATCCTCGTAACTATATTAAAAGATGAGTTTTGCTAAATAATGCTTACTGGGTAATACATAAACCAAATTAAATAGTTTGTTTTTCTCAAATTTAAAGTAGTTATATATTTAATGCATAACAAATGAACAAAAAAATTAACTTAAATATATGACATTTCTAATTTAACAAAGTCCAAGATTTTTTTATACTTATATTAATTGTTGTTTTAAGCATTGTCCAGTGAGTATTATTTAACAAATCTTTTAAAAGATTTAATATATGTTTTATGTTATACTAAGTAATAATCACTACTCGTTCACTCTTAAAATAAATGTCCGTGTTTCTAGTCTCAAAATAAATGTCTGTGTTTTTGTTTTATGATGTTCTATATAAATGTGTATTTTGTGCTTCAACTAATCAAAATGAAGCTTAAAGAATAAGGATAATATTTAATTGGTACATAATCTAGTTAGTAGAATTTATCAACATTTTGTGCAATTTAAAATGAATTTTTATTTTAAAACGGATAAATTGTTACGGCATTTATTTTGCTTTACTTTGAATCTAGAAAAAGTGAAACAAGGCACTATTGATGGAGACTTTTAAGCAACCACCAGCTTATTCTTAATTAGAAGAAAATTTTAGTCCGGTTCAAAAAACGTTCTTAGACTGTTTCATATTTAAAACCTTATATTATTATACTACTCAATCATTTCGTTCCAAATTCATTGTTCTTTTTTTCTTCAATTTCAATTTCAATCGATCAAAAAAAATTTGTATGTGAGGATTACATTTGATTATTTTAAGAACTGTAATGGTTACACTTTTTTAAAAGTGCATGTTTTTTGGTTGGAAAATAATATATACAATTATAATACATTTTAATACTTCTCTCCTAATCAATTTTAAGATTTTTATGAATACTTTTTAAGCATTACAAGTAAAAAAACCAATAATTATAATTATTTAGCCCACCCTATCAAAATCGTCCATTTAACCCACCCTATCATAACAACCAACAATCTTATTTCCAATCACCAAACGAGTTGTATCGTTCAACTATGGATTCGTCGACGTCTTACCAATCAAATCATCAACCGTATTCTCCGGTTAACCACAGTAATCTTGATATAGATTTTGATGACCAATTATACCATAATACAGATTTTATGTGGGAACGGGTTCGGATCAAGCTTATTGTTCGACTAAAGATTGTCAAGATTCAGGTCACGGTTTGTTTCACGATTCGGCTCAAGTTAAAGACGACTTCCCTATAGAAGAGATGTCACCCGTTAAAGCTAAGAAGCCTTCGAAACGAGCTTCAAATGCCAAGAAGAATGATGGCAAGAATAAGTATCAGGAGCCAACGCTATGGACAACTGAGGAAGAGATCGTGTTGTGTAGTGCTTGGTGTGATGTGTCGGAAAATAGCGAGACGAGCAACGCTATGAAGGCTAAGAGATTTTAGGATAACTTACTTTGGATAAGAAATTGGCTCAAAGAGAAGGTATGACTCGATCCTTAGCAAATGAAAAAATAGAGTTCGCCTTAAAGTTGGTACATTTTGTGCAATTTTCAGTAATACTCAACAGAATCACGAAAGTGGTAAAAATGACCTCAATGTGTACCAAAAAGCGTGTGTAAAATACCAAATGGTGCATCAGCATGCCTTTACAATGAAGCAGTGTTGGAACATTTTAAGGGAGCATCGTGCTTGGAAGGAAGTTAAGATGCCTACTTTTCAGAAGCCCAAAAGGGGTCGAAAGAAATCCAAGACTTCTGAAACCACCACGGATGGTGGTTTCAATTTGAACGAAAAATCGGATGAGCCTGAGGAATAGACTCGAGAAGAGCGACCAATTGGTTATGACCAAGCTAAGAAAAATAAGAAGAAATCATCCGCCTCCGATCAATCCAAGTCTTCATTTACTAATGCGCTAGCCGACAAATGCTTCAGCTTGAAGTCGTTAAAATGAGGAAAGAAGAAGTTGGCGGCAGACGTCTATTTACAATTGAAGAAACAAGTGTTGGAAAACCAAGAAGCGGCGCGTCGGGAAGCAACAGAGTTGAAAAGGGAGAAACTTGAAATAGAACGTCGAAAACTTGAATTTTTGGAACAAAAGAAACAGGAAAAAGGCATCATATTCTATAATTCAGCAATCGACCCCTCTTTGCCCTAAGTAAACAACATAAGCTGCAAGATATTAAGGATACATCAAGGCACTCTTAAACTTAGATTATTAGTAAACTTAATATTATTATTGTAATGTTTAATGTTATTTGAATTATTATGTAATTATTCTATTATTAATGAAGTTTAATTTTGTTGTTAAAAAAGTTTGAAAAAAAAAGATGAATGTGGCCACTGCTGTGGTAAAAATTCGCTTGTAGGCAAGGGCGGAACTATGTAGGAGCGGCAAAAGTTCTTTATAGATCCAACTTTTACCATATAACTCATTAAGCAATCTTAGTCACTCATTTTTTTTTATCAAAATTAAAAAAATAAACTTCCACCCTTTTATTAAAACTTAAATATCTCGCAAACCGTAAATCGTCAAGCTACAAAAAAATATCATCGCGACGAGAATTAAATTATCTTTCTATAAACATGCATTGTTATACATTTTCGACGAGTTTTTTTTTTCAAATTTTCCGCCAAGAAAAATCATATATGATTTGTAAAAATCATATATGATTTGTTAAAATCAAATCATATATGATTCTTACGAATCATATATGATTTGATTTTAGCGAATCATATATGATTTTTACAAATTATATATGATTTTTCTGGGCGGAAATTTTTTTTTAAAAAAAGTTATCGAAAGTATATAACAATGCATATCTATAGAAAGATGATTTAATTCTCGTCGCGATAGTATTTTTTTTGTAGCTTGACGATTTACCGTTTGCAAGATATTTTTTTTAAACAAAAAAGATGAAAAATAAAAATGGGTGTATATTATTGGTTCATTTGTTCTATGGCAAATATGAGATCTATATCGATCTCATCTCATGTAGGGGCAGGGGAGGGTCCCGGCCCCCAAAAATTTGTGGCACATAGCGTAAATATTATAGATTTTGAGGGTTATTTAGTTGAGGTTACAAACAAATATCTGATTCGCCCCCCCCCCCCCCCCCCTGAAAAAAAAAATAATAAAAAAATAAAGTTCCGCTACTGCTTGTAGATTGTCGGATAAAGAAAGCTAATGTAGTAGGCAAAATAAAAATCGTCCATGATCACTGTTTTGCTTAGCCTAACATCTCCGTTATGATAGCACTGGGAGTGGGTGAGTGAGGATGCGGGGCGGGATCCCTTACTCACAGGAACACCGCCGCCTGCTTATCTCTCACGCACGAGGAGCCCATTTTGAGTGAGGAGCTCACGCACGGGGAGGAAAGAAAAAATGAACTTTGGACGTAGAAATCTAACCGTTGGAGGGAAATATATGAGTGAGTGAAGTGAGTGAAGGGTGAGTGAAGTGACGCCTCTAAAAATATGAGTGAGTGAGGGAAAAGTGAAGAATGATATGACGCATTTCGATTGGTTGAAAGTGAGTGAAGGGAGGGAGGGTGAGTGAACACACTCTCCCCTCAGTGAGTGATGATAACGAACTCCGGTCACATCGAATTATTTAACTTATTACTCGTTGTACTCTTTATCTGTCATTTCATCTTTTTTCTTGTATTTTATACATCTCTCTGTCCATCCATAAATTTGTACTTAACGAGAACATACAGTAGTATCTATAACTTTGTACCTAACAACGAACAAGACCAAATGGACGGACGGATGTAACTTTGTAACTTTGTACCTAACAAGAACATACAGTAGAGTGCATGGTACATTAGCGGCTAATAACATGTTATTCCTTTGTATCTCAGAGTAACCTTATTAACCTCTCAATAATATATCAATAACGAAAACACCCTGCCCAACAAAAAACAAAACACTTTATAGGTATCACAAAACACCCCTCCAAAAATAATCATTCACCCAAAAAAAAATAAATAAATAAATAAAAAAGAAAAAAAAAAGATGGCGGCATGCTAGTGCAATGGCTGGAAACCCAACGGTGGACGAACGGTGCATTCACCAGTGCAGAACAGCGGCACCGTACATGCATGATTGGGCGAATGGCGGACAAACGCTCTCTTGTACTGAGCACTCTAAAGACTTAAGAGCATCTCAAGTGAATTAAGCGGTTACAATTATCAATATGTCATTGACCCATTTACTACAATTCAAAAGCCTAATTTTCAACTTATTATCAAACTTCATTTTCAACCATTTAATCTTTCGTAACTTATTCCTCTAATAACATTTTTTTAACCTTTGCTCCAATGTAATAAGCTGTTTTTAAGTCATTTTCAATTCTTTGTTAACCTTTGCATCAGAGATGCTCTTAAGTCATTGATCATATATTCAACGTTGAATGTTGCACACTTAGACCTTCTTATCTTGAAAACGAACTCTTATCTTGAAAATGAACTCTATCGAATGAACTAAAAATGTAAATAATTAATTGATAGCGTATCATTATTAGTGGCCCAAGCCTACTAATCACACGCTCGAATCAAGCTCAAACAACAACAGTTCACGAGTCAATCTTGACAAGAACTACATAAATCCAGGCCGAGCAAGGCCTGGTAGCGATCTCAGGCTGCATGGTACATGCATAAAGAGACAACTGTTCCAACTGTCACTAACGGTTAAGACGTACGAGTCTGACATAGCACAGTGGGGGAACATACGAGCAACAAAATAGGAGAACAAAGCACTCTCCTATACGAGCTAAAGGACGCATGACACCTGTACTCCTTGTCTGCTCTCGGATGATTAACATCTTGCTCTCTAGCAGCCGTTGATCATCCCCAAAGGGTTTATCTCTAAACCCTACAAATCTCTCTATAAAAGGAGAGCAACACATATAATTTCACAAGTTTCACACACTTGGACAAATACTGCCTCACAAGAGTAAAGTATATTCTTTGTTTAAGTGTTACGATAGCTTCTTGATCCTTATCAATCTAATCGGGCCCTTACCGTTCAACACGGGAAACCAAACAATAAAATCATCCCCATCCCATCTCTAAACCGATTTACATACTATATGTAAACATGGCGTCATCTGTGTGGACATGATACAAAATAGCCGCAAATTTCTCAAATATTTCACCTATTTTTACTCACTTCTCACTCAAAATCCAGAATTTTATTTCCTTCTTGCATAAACTTCTTAACCAAACATGTCTGATGAACAACCCCCTAAAATTTCTGACATAACTAACGACCACCTTGAGCCCACCCAGGTGGACGACCTCACTCACACAGAGGAGGGTCGATAAACACAAGAAAATGAGGAACACTAGCCAGTGAGAAGCCTCACAAGAAGAATACCAGGATAGGTGCATGCAACAAATAACCATGTCAATCTGCATACAAGGTCCTTGGGTACGATAGGGAGAAAGGTTGCACTATATCCAGGACATGCCAGCTGTATTAGCCCACCTGGAAAAACTCGCAGAAGAAAGAATGATGGCTAGTTGTTAGGTAAACGTATTTCATCCTACTTATTCTTTCTCACATAGCAACATACCTAGCAATCATGGTACCCCACCACCTAATACAAACTCCTAGGTTAACATAACTATGAGCTCATCCCAATGCGACACCTTGGTATCCATACTTAGTGCATCCCCTCAGAGCAACACAACCCTTGCACCGTCCCCAGGTGAAAAACCTACCGAGAGGGAAAACCTAGTTTGACTACTCAATAAAGCACTTTCCAGAGCAAAATATAAACACCACTCAAGGTCATCCACACCTGATCACTCGAAAGCAATACCAATACCCATGGAGCAATTTGTTCTCCGGACATCTGACTATGAACTCCCTGATGACCTAGTTATGCCTAAGAGCATAGGCATTTACAAAGGTATAGGCGACCTTGATTCTCATGTATGGGTGTTTGAAGGAGCAATAAAAATGTAACACCCCCAAAATATCGCAGCGGAACGATAGTGTCAACGGGGTGCTACCTCAAGGCACAAAGTATAAGATATAAAAAACGACCTCTAAGTGAGACATTTTAAAAAGTTACCATTCGAATAAATGAAAATCAGAGTTTGCAAAACGTCTCACTTAGAGGTCGTTTTCTATATCTTGTTCTTTGTGCCTTGAGGTAGCACCCCATTGACACTATCGTTCCGCTGCGAATCTGCGATATTTTGGGGGTGTTACAGATTGGTATCAGAGAGCTTGGTTATAGAGAACTAGGTTGCGTTTAGTACATAGAATATAGCTACTATATACGTTAGGACTCTCATCCCTATCGCCTTACACACTTTTCGTGCGCACATGATTTTTAATAAATTTTTTGTCTACACCCGCGCTGTTAGATGATGTGTTTTTGTACTGTTAGGGAAATCCTAGAATTTAGTCGAGTCATAAAAAATGTAGAGCTCATTAATAACTGGTTATTTAACTTAATCTTATGACAGTTCTTGTTTGATGAGACATGAGATTGAGTTAAATAAAGGTTATTATTTAGCTGTAGAGATTTGATGATTCGCCGAGGATGGGAGTTCTCTTGAGGATACTTTTGAGATATTGTTAGAGACTGTGCGACACTCCCTAGATACCCACACCATATTAATCCTTCACCATTTAGGATCGGATGATAGAATGACTATCTATTTTAGAAACATAAATCGCTGAGATATGTGTGCTTGGTAATATGTACACGTGTGAAAGGAGGCAATTATAATTATGGTGGCCAACATAATTATAAATGCATCACGACACACTTGGACATATTTGACCATGCTTACGTTGATCAGCGTTGGCACCATTTAGGAAACAACTTGTGGTGAAGTATTATGTATGAGAACGTTAAGTATAGATTGGGTAGTCAATGGTTTTCCCTCTTCTCTAACGTTCACTAAATGTCCTTCCTTGTAGAGAAGATGGCATCAAGGAGGATAAATCGCAACACTAGCCGAGGAGGTGTGGTGCCAAGGGGTGGAAGGACTGGTGGACGTGGAGGTAGAAGAGGTGGTCGCAGCATTGACTAGAATGATAAAAACTATGGTGGAAATCCTGATTTTGCTGCCATCATCGCTCAGCAACTTCAAAACTTACTCCGCAATATTGTCACTCATGTTGGCAATCATATCAATAACTCGAGAAACCACGGAAGCGGGAATGACGAAACCAATGATGTAAGTGGGAGTCGTAATAACAACAACAACAATGGAATTGGATGCACGTATAAGGAATTCACCGCGTGCAAGCCAATAGAGTTTGATAGTAAGGGAGGTGCATTGGAGTATACTCGATGGGTTAAAAAGATGGAGTCGGTGATCGACATTAGTAGTTGTGCAACACATCAGAAGGTGAAGTATGTTGCATGCTCGCTGTTGGGAGAGGCATTGACCTGGTGGAACACACAGATTCAAGCTAAGGGTAGAGAAGCAGCTGTAGGTATGACATGGGACGACTTTAAGGCACTGCTAAAAGAGTAGTACTGTCCGGATAATGAGATGCAAAAGCTGGAAAATGAACTCTATCATCACTCTATGATAGGGGCTGGTCATGCAGCCTACACAGATCGATTTCATGAGTTAGCAAGACTAGTTCCTCATCTGGTTATCCCTGAATCCAAGAAAATCTAGAGATACATCTATGGCATTGTTCCCGAAATTCGTGGGACTGTAAAAACAACTGAGCCCTTTACAATTCAAAGTGCAATATTAAGGGCAGGAACCTTAACTGATGAGATGGTTAGGAACGGGACTCTGAAGAACGGTGATAAGTGGAAGGGAGCGAGTGAGTCAAACGAGCAAATAGGCACAATGATCGATGATGACATAAATAAGTACATATTATTGACATCATTTATCCTATGTTATTGAATTGTTTTATATTATTCTATATGAGAATTGATACTTAATCACTTACTTTTGTAATTCTCAGTTATAAACAAGCATTTGGTGGAAGTTAGCTATTTTGGACGTAAAATGGAGCAAAATAGATCAATATCGATGTCTCTCATCGGTATTAACTGTCATAGTAGAATTGTTAGTCTAGTGTATAGTTTACTGTAGGGTCAGTGAGGGTGATGATGAAATTATTGAGAAAATATCATATCGCATGGTATCTTAAATATCATTTTGGTAGTGTTGATATGATGGTTTACTTGCCCCAATAATAACTACATCGGGAAAAGCAGTATCGTTGACTATCGAGTGTATCACTTACACGGTACATTTGAAATTTTGATCACCTCGAGAGTAATTTGCCTTTTAGTTTAATACATCATCATCTTGGCAACGTTTCATACATTCTCTTATGGTGTGTGACATACACGTGACCTTTTCAAATATATATATTTTTTTAAGAATATGATACCTTTTCTTTTCCAATACTTATATCTTTTACATACACAAAAAAGACACTCCCCATGCAGTTTGCAAGTTTTGGTAAGTGAAGGCTTTCATCACTTTACGCCATTATCAAAATATTTGTTGGCTTCTCTTCTTTAAAAAGGAGTTGTAAGGGCCACGACAATTGTTATCTACCAATGATGGAACAACTTTTGGTTTCATCATTTTTCTGAGCCTTTTTTCTTCACATTCAGATTTTTCTAACTTATTTTTTGTCAATGTTTGATTCATCAGTTGTATGCACGAAGGTATTAATAAAAAATTATGAAATATATTCCATTAAAAGTAGATCATCACCTTTTTTGTTTTCTAATTCTGACTACTTGATTAAGAATTTATATTGATTAATCTAAACATTTCCTTTTGATGTGCTTATCAAAAATATTATAAGAGACGTTTGCATGTGGGAAGATGTTTGGTGTTTTTCCTGAGGACACCATTAATGGCGATGGTGGTGGGGATGGAATTCTTGAACATTTATTTTTGTTGGAACGATTATCGGAAGAATTGGATGACATCATGCTTAAACTTTGAAAATATGGATGACGATGATAATTTTTAAAAGTGAGTATGTATATTTGTTTGTTATATAGTGGAATGGAGTTAAGTGAAACATCGTGACTAAAATGAAGCGCTAAAAGGTTTGGTGGATACTGAAACAACGTTAATTATTGCATACAATAAACATATAACGCGTAGGTACGCGAAAGAAAGTGAAAATAAATTATGTTGAGAATAAGATTTTATTAATTAATTTTGTATTACACATAAATTCATAAACAATAAATATACATTCGTACAACAAAAATGCATCAAATCATTAAGAACTACATCAAATGTGCGGCATTGAGTATAAATAAGAGTTAAACCATACGGGATGTTGGGTCACTGAATTCCCCAAGCTTGCTTTGAACTTGGATTTGAACATAAAATAACCTAAGTGTCTATTATCCGTATATACAAACAAGTCACTGAGTGAACAGTATCTCAGTGAGTCATCTTCAGGATGCTTGGAGCGAGTTTATGTTGAAAGGTTCACCATTCAGTGAGGCGGAACTCAGTGAGTGGAATCTAAGCCAAGAAGAAGATGATGGGTTCAGTAAGGATGACAATAACTCACTGAACCCCAAGGACTACTCAACAACTATTACATACTGAAGACTGAAGACTGAAGTATGGGCGGGACAAGGCGGGAAAAGTTTGAACGTATCAACAGGTGACCTCATCTACCTGAAGTCAAACTTTCTCTGAAAGGCATTGATATGTGTCTAAATACACATATATTTTATACTGTTTAAACCCACAAAATGACCAAAAACACACAAATGACCATATAAATGCTGTAAATATCATTGAAATGTGTTTTTATGTGATTCAGGTACAAAAAGATTGAAAACAAGTGAAAAGCATGCAAAGTTCACACAATTGTCATTTTCAGTCCCTAGAGTTTGGCAAAACTAGTCCCTGAAGGTTAAAAATGAAATAAAAGTCAACTTAAGTCCTTGGGAAACCAAAAATGTTCACTAATGATCCCTGGATAAAAGTTTACACAAAATGGCAACTTTTACCCCTTAAGTTTCAAAATTGGCAAAATTAGTCCTTGGGTGTTTAAAAATGGAAATTTATCAAAATATACCCTTGTACTATTCATAACTTACAAATTTGGAACCTTTTGATAACTTTTGGGAAATTACAATTTCACCCCTCAACTTTGGAAAAATTACATAAATGGTCCTCGGGTGTTTCAAATTGTAATAAAATGCAAAATAGGTCCTTTGGTTTATCTAACTTGACATTATTGGTCCTTGTGATAACTATGGAATTGTTACAGGTTTAGTCCTTGAAGATTTCAGAAATTACAAAACTAGTCCTTGGGCTTTATTACTCTACAACCAAACCGGACCCTTAATATATAAACCCAAAAAATCCAAATCCAAAATAAACCAACACAACCCCAGCCCAACACCCCAGGCCCATCCCTAAGCCCACACCCTAAATAAATAATAACAGGTCAAACAGGTCAAACCCACCCTTTCCCTCCTTCCTCCTCACACCACACTGCAAATCCAATACCACTCCTTCACCCACATTATTGCCATCACCTCACCCCTACTACTCTCACCTTGTCCCCTCCACCTCCACAAGTAAACAAGAAGCATTTAATGCTCAAAAAACGGCCTCACGTTATCATTTGGACTTTTGGCGCCAAAATGCCATTTGATGGCTAGGATGTGTTTCAGTGATCCAAAGGTCAAGGATTGAAGTGGGAATTAACCAGAAAGTCAAGTGGAGTGCAAAAGGTTATAAAAGGAAGAACATGGAGCAAGGAATCATCACTTTGGAATAGCCTTAGTCACGTAGTGTAATTTAGTTTATTGCTTTCTTAAATTAATGTCATTTACAGCTTTCAAATGATGTATTAATCCTTAAACAAGTTTAATATACCATTATTTATAGTTTAATTGTTTCTTTCTTTAAATTTCAAGTCTTTACTTTATTGTCATTTAAATTTCATGTCATTTAAATTCTTGTTGATTATAGTTGTTCTAATGGACTCAAATAGCTCATATAGGCTCCTGACAAAAGCTTAAAAGCTTTTAGATACATTAATTCAGCTTAGTCTTTAAATTTCAAAAATCAAGAAAAACAATGAAAAATAAAAAATATGTGTTCATGGTGAATTATGCTTGGAGCAATGGAGTTGTGGAATGTTTATGGTTTAGAAGCTCATTTGGGAGCTATAGGAAGTGTTCTTGATCCCTTGTTCCTCAGTTCTCATCAAATTCCATTTGGTAAGCCTTTTTATCAATTTTGCAATTTACTGTTTTAGTTTATTATATGCTTTGATTTTAATGTTTTTATGTTTACTTGTTGTTGTTTAATGTTTTTAAAGTTTAAAATTGTAAACTTATGTGTTAAATTTTAAGGTTGCTTGAAATTGCATTTTCACTGTGAAAATGGCAATTTTATGATTCTTGTGTGTTGTTGTTATTATTGTTGTTTTACTGTTTGAGTATGTTAATTTGTTGTTATTAAGTGTTAATTAAGTTTTATATTGCATGTTTGTTCATTAGATTGTTTTTTGCTAAAAATGGAAATTTCACAGCTTAATATACATTTTTGACAAATCTGTGTTTATACTTGTGTTATTGAAATTTTTATGATTAATTGTTCTTAGTTTATGTTATAATGAAGTTTGGATTCAGTTTCTTGGTCTTAATCTTTCATATGCTTTGAAAATCCAAATTGTATTAAGTTACAGGTGTGTTTGGCATTGCTGATTCAATGGTGTTTAAATGAGCCTAAGTTGTTTTTGTTGATTGCTATGTGATTCACTAAGTTCTTTGAGGTCAGACAACCCTTCAAATCTATTGTGCACTCATATATAAGTCAAAATCACTATATTGGATCCTTAATTTGATCACTGTGATGATTTACATATCCAAATCCATCAATTCTGTGTTTAAGTTGTTTATATTGCTTAATTTCATGTTTTTATTGTTTAATATATCATATTTAGTCAGTAAATTAGATTAGAATTTCATTTTAGTCAACTTTTTATGTTCTTGTGAAAAAGTCAAATTTTAGTTTTTCAGGTTTTTGAATAAATGTCTGATTTTCCTGTGCTTTTATTATTAAGTTTCATGCTTAATGCTTTTAGGGCTTTAATAATCTACTGCTTGTCTTGTTAAGTATATTTTTGTAAATTTTTATCAACCTTGTCTAAATGCTTAATATTGTGCTTATTTCTAGTTGTTTTTGCCCTGTCTCACAGTCACAAGCCCAATTTCACAAGCTTGTAGCTTGTTGAATATTGAGCTTGTGGCTGTGTAAATTGTTGTTATTTAAAGCCCTACTTGCTATTTTGATATTTGGATGCTTATTTGTAACTTACATGCTTATCTGCTTAACAAATTTGTTCAATCAAATTATCAAATTTTAACCATGTATACTGAGTAATCAGTGTACTTAAACAAAATTCATAAGCTTATCAAAAGCTTAATAATGGACAAGAGTTTGTGTCCCTTAGCTTTTTTAGGAAGCCTAGGTATCATACTTACTGGATTTAGTCTTATCTATAGCTTCACAGCTTATTTGATAAGCTAAACTTAGCTTAACAAAAAGCTCAAACTCACATTATAGACTGATCATTCAGTCTTAAGTAGCTTAATTCATAAGCCCTTATAGAGCTCATTAATGAAGCTTATTGTGAGAGTTTGGACTTTTTGGAAAGCTTATCAACTAGTCTCAAAGGTTTTAAACTCATATCTCATTTTCTGGCTTATCTAATAGGCCTGCTTATTGCTTAAACCTTGTCCCATTATATGAATACACTAAGCATTCAGTGTATTTCTAGCTTTTTCATAAGCTTCCCTAGAGCTTATTTGTGGGCCACAGCCCATGAAATTTGGCTTTTTGGAGACCTTTACAGACATACTTGCTATTCTAATTCTTGCTTTGGCTTTTGAAGCTTATTTACTAAGCTAAATTGACCATGACAAAAAGTTGCAGGGTTGTTTGGATCTGTGGGCATTTTGAAGTGCTTATTTGCTTGTTTCAAGCTTATTAGCAAATTCCATTGTACCACTTTGTTCATATCTATCTATTATACATTTGTACTTATACTTTTACCTTTGGCTTCTAGTTTGAAGCTTATTACAAGCTTTTGTGAGCTTTTGACTTGACTGTGAGCCCATAAGCTCAATTGAATTAGTCATAAGTTCACAAAATGCTTATTTTTAGGTTTGTAATTCTCATACTTGTCCATTATACCTGTACATACATATATTTACATTTGGTTTCACTTTTTGAGCTTATTCCAAGCTTATGGCAAGCTTAAATTCAATCTGTGAGCCAAAAAGCTCACTGATTAAGCCATAAGCTTAGCATCTGCTTATTTTCCATACTTGTAAAGTCTCATTTTTGTTAAATTTGTATAAATACAGTATATATATAGTTCCATAAAAAGAAAATACCAAAAACAAAACTTTAAAGCTAAGTGATAGCTTCTATTTAGAAGCTTATGGCTTATAAGCCATCTGTGGTGGAATTAAGCTCTTACACAGCTTATTTCTAAGTTTTGAAAAAGTTGTCTTTGTTAAAGTTAGTTATAATTAGTTATTAGTTAGTTTTGTAAAGTAAAAAAATCAAAAATAAAATAAATGGAAAAAAATGGGGTGTGGGGGATTCGAACCTGGGACTTCAAGGATAGTATAACATGCATAATATACACCCCCTTCCAACTGCTCTGGGGCACCAGTTCCGTATATACATGCTTAAACAATATACTTAAAGTACTTGTAGCCTATTTAGCTTATTTAATCTGTTTGGCTTATTCCAGCTTATCTGGATAAGCTGTTGTGCCCAGCTTATTTTTCCTAGCCTCCTTATCAGTTAATATACTTTAAATAATTTTTTCATATTTTTTACTGTTCATTTGATAGTTTTTAGATTTAATTTTAATTAAATTGGTTTAAATTTAAAAGTAAAAAAATAAATCAGTTTTAGTATTTAATTTTTATCCTAGATAACTTTTTTATAATTTTTCTAACTTTTATAAGTTTTTAAGCATATGTAAAAATTACTTTTGCAATTTTCACTTTTAATTTTCTAATTTTTAGATTTAAATTAGTATATTTAGCTTTTAATTAATAATTAAGAAATAGTTTAAAATAAATTGTAAAAATAAATTTTATAATTTTTTAGGATTCCTGTGATGATTAATTAGATTTATAAAAATCTTCTTAATTGTCTAAGTCTTTTTAGTATGTGTAATAATTTAAATCAGTTTAATTAGTTAATTAATAAGTAAATAGTTTTTTAATTAATAGTAATTACATAAATACTTGTAAAAATCATTTTAATTCATAATTAACTTTCTTTTATTATTAGGATCACAAAAATATAAATTTCACATTTGTGGGGTTTGTATTGATCATTTTTCACTTTTTATTTTGTACGTAGACGTTTATTTAAACGTAAACGTACGCATTTTAGGTTTTTAGGTTTTCTTAACGTTTAAATAAAGTTTGCAATTATAAGTAAATATTTTAAATTTGTTTAATTTGCGTTTAAGCCGCTAAGGCATGCAAATTCCTCTTTTGTTATAATTCTCCATTTGTTTTTGTACGTTTACGTTTATTTGAACCTAAACGTACGTTTGTAAATCCTTTTACATTTTAGGGTTTCTGATTGCACGTTTTTCTGATATAGCTGTGACAGAGCTATTGCTATTCACATTCCTGGTGTTAGTCAATCAGATTCCTGTTTCTATATTTTAACTTCACCAGATCACAAATTCGTTGTATTACAGAATTCACGCCTCGTTGGGACATAACGACCTGGGAATATTCTATACTCCTTGGACAATAATTACATTTCCTCCCGGGCTGTTTGACTTTTATTATTGACCATTCACAAGTGGTTGAGAAATAAAGTTAGCTAGGCATCATGTCTGGATGGTGTCATTACTGTGCACTGGAAAGGC
This sequence comes from Artemisia argyi, assembly GCA_030686995.1. Taxonomy (NCBI): domain Eukaryota; kingdom Viridiplantae; phylum Streptophyta; class Magnoliopsida; order Asterales; family Asteraceae; genus Artemisia; species Artemisia argyi. Next base: position 172,778,192 of record CM060697.1, read on the forward strand.
ACATTGTCTTTTACCCAAAATAGTCTATTGTAATAGAGACAAAATACGTAAGTATTTTGTCTCTACTAGTTAGGTCATCTTTTTGTCTTTATCAGTAAAGTTGTAAATTACTTGTGTATAAATAAGTAGCATAAGTGAGGAGTGAAAGTTGACATGTTTGTGCATTTAATGCAAAGCATTCACAAACCACTTTTACTCCTCCAAAGAACAACACAGTCCCTGAGATAGCACAGTGTGACCTTATAGTTGTCACTCGACGTAGTTTGAGTATAGAGAGGAGTCTACACAATACTTGTCATTTCAATCCCAAGTGTTATTCCGCAAACACTTGGGTATAATTCTTTTGATTAACTTCTAATAAGAATTAAACGTTGAAAATATCGTGTCTCTTTTCTTTACGTTTTATCTTTGTTGTTAATCTTATATATCTGTGTTAAAAGTCATGGAACTTGGTTAGGTTAACTCTTTAGTTAACTATTAACTTAGTAAACGGGACCAACAAGTGGTATCAGAGCCTCTGGTTTTAAAACTTTTCTTAATCTGTTTTCAAGACAAAAGAGTGCTCAAAGTTTTTAAAATCAAGATCCCACCATGGCTGACTCAGATGTTCCCCAACTTGTCGATAAAAAGGGTGGAAGTTATTCAGCTACTGCCCCTCGACTTGAGGTTGGAAAATTCAATAAGTGGGAAAAGCGAATGCTTTGCTACTTGACTGGGATGGAACCATATTACATTAAGTTAATTAATGATGGTCCATATATCCTAACAACTGCTTACGGTTCATTTTTCGCCTCATCATATACCCTTACACTTGAGATTTGCTTGTCCTCAAGCAAATGCGCTTTTATTCTAATCAAAATACAAGTTATGGGTCATTTAACACTAATATAAAAGTAATTACAACAAATAATCGTTCCACTAAAGACCAAAGACAAGCACGGAGGTCATACACTAGCACCTCACAAATAGTGTTTAGATACTCACATATCTCGGGTGTAATAAAGTAATATCAAAATATGGAAATGAAAAACATCTCTCACTACCTGTCACAACAAAATAGATTACCATAGGCTTGGGAAAGGATCAAACCTCCACCACATGGCGTAAGCACCTAGGATAAACCATCAAAGAGGTCTTTTAAAGGGTTATAACGTTAGGTGTAGGGATATGGAATACACGGTTTTGTTGGATATAGGCAGTCTTTACTGGTGGCGAGTTAATCATCTTGGTTAATTACAAAAACATAAAATAAACATAGAATGAAACGGGATGGTAGTCCGTATGTTTTTTCTCTTTTCTTTTTCTAATCTTTTTTTTCCTTTCTTTTTTTTTAAAAAAATTTTTTCGATTTTTTTTTTTTTTTTTTTTTTTTTTTTTTTTTTTTTTGCATACACTCTTACCCTACCATCCAAAATAATACATCATAGGAAATGAACATTCCACTTACACTTGAATTTTTACATACTTTACAATAAACTAATCTAATGACTCGAATCAAGAAAATCAAAACACTTAGAGTACTTTTAAGATTAACGTACGTATGGGGGTAATAAATGATGTTCTTCTCCATTACTCCATAACACTAGTACTTTACCCATGAGTCCCAATCGTCCCAAAACAATATGTACAAGGATATGACTCAACTTAGCAACCATGTAATCAATTAGATAATTAACTAAGGGTTTAAACATGTAACAATAATGCACTAAAGATGAGTGTATACACGGAAGGCTAAGGCGATTTGGGTGTACATTTAAGTGGGGTGTAACAAATTCTTCCTTTAAGTAAGATGCTTAAAGTTAGAAACGAAAAGATAGGCTCGGAGGGGTGTACTAGGGGTTTCGTGTACTAAAAATGAGTAAAACGCTAAGGTGTGGGAAAAATTAATTGACTTTACTAGCCAAGTAATATGACTTAAGTGGTCAAGTAATTATGATACGGGTTTAACACAAGGGTGATCCTAATGCCTCTTATCATGTAGTAAATCCTACTACACGAATGTAGTCTCACTAGCGGTCTTGGGATGCATCACTAACGCAAGTTCTAGAATCTAAATGCTACCGGTACACTCATAAGCACTAATAATAAATGCTTTTCCTATCAAATCTAAAGGCGAACCTCACATATTTGGGTGGAAAATTTTTCTGAATAGTACGGTTTTGTGCTAGTCATACGACTCCTATCCATGAGACGCTTGCTATAGCTAAAGTTTCACTCCTAAATGTTGTAAAAAAATTTAAATTTGGCTCTAAAATTACACTAACAAGTATTTCTCATAGTTTTATTACACACCTACCATCAAACAAACAAACTCAAGCGAAAGTGTTTCCTATGAGGTATCATCATTTTACCCTCCCCTTACACTTAGGATTAACATTGTCCCCAATGTTCAAGTAAAGAATTTAAAAGTAAAACAGGTAAAAAAATGAAATCAAATACTCTCCTGATTCGCTCGGTATAGATAATAAGGTAATAAGGTTAGATCTTCCTCCAAGAAAATGAACAATCAAAGCTTCCCTTCCAGAATATAAATCATCTTCTTGTCAAACATAACCTGTTAAACCTGAGAAAACAAACAAGGCAACCTCGCGTAAAATGGGCGGCAATCTATATATGCAAACAAATCCTAGAAAGCAAAGTAAGATATAATGCTTGTGGAATGATGTTTGAAGATTTCCTGGATATTATAAAACTAAAGAATTAGCAAAAACTTTAGGACTTCGTTAGAAAAACAAAACAGGTAAAATTTCCAGATTTTTACACGTGACGCCGTCAGGAATTTCTTCCTGACGCCGTCAGAAGTGACCTGCAGAAATTCTTATGTTAAGTTTCTGGAAAAACTTTGTCCTACTTCCTAGAAAATCCTGCAAAACATCATTATGACTCGATACAAGCATTTGACTCTAACAAATACGAATATACATGTTCATTTAATATTGTGGAGAATCATGATCGGTTTTGTTTCTTTAAAAACATATTTGGGGTTTCCACTTACACTTATCTTTTGTGAAATACCTTTGGATGAAGTTAAGACTAAGTCAAACAACAAAATAAAGTATTTTCACCATTTTAGTTTGAAACATGATCTACCAACAATAAAAATAAAGCATGCATACAGAAACAAATAACAATCAAACAATTAAAAATCACACAAAACATGGGTTGCCTCCCAAGAAGCGCTTTTCTTTATTTACGAGTCTTGTAGCTAGACTCAAGGTCATGGGTTACCGTATGTCGCTTATGCTCACATAACCGAGGGTGAGCCATCTAATAGTCGCCTCATCTTTCTTATAATCATCACTTAACTCTAAAAATCTACGATAATACCTTTTATTTTTCTCATGAGTATATTTAAGTCATTTTCTTTTATCATTCTCACTTAGCATTTCTAGGGGCGGATACCTACTACACTTCTCCATGGAGAAATCCTTGAACCTAGGGTGTGCACGGGGCATTTGGTAAACAAAATCTTCATCCCCATTCGAGAATGTAATTAACCCTTCCATAAGTTTTTCATCAAGGTTGGTCAACCTTTTGAAGGGTTTCCCAAACACAACTTGGGTTAACTTACTATCAATAAATTCTCATAGATTCTCCATAACCATGAACTCAACAAGATAAACAAAGCTCCCTACAAACACATGCAATGTCATCGCCCTAGCAATAATATTATCTCCTTTGTATTCTAACTCATCTACCATGATTTTATTATATTCATTACGCGAGATTATGTTCATTGGGAGAGATGAGTTAAGGTAGGCATCAAAGCTCCTAAATCCAACCTTACAAGGAAATTGCATATTGAATGAGCTATCACTCTCAATCCTTGTTCTAGGGTCGACATACCTAAGAGGGTTCACTTCCTCTTCCATCATATCCTCATTAATCACATCACCATCATCTAGATCCTCATCGGAGTCTGAATAGTAAAAAGGACTAGCCCTATGGTCATCATCATGGTCAGACTCCTCCATTTCAGAATTATTGTCAAAGTGGTGGTTAGGCGAAAGGTTAGGTGGGTTCTCATTTTCCACTAAAGGGATTGGGGCGGGCATTTGGAAAATCCGACGATGAAAAACACGAATAACAGGAATCAAATGATCAATGTTATTGTTATCCATCGAGATAGTTAACGAACAAAAGAAACAAAGAAATAAGATAGACTAAAGAAAATCTTAAAAAATAAAAATAAAAATAATAACATCTTACTAGAAAGGAATCTGGCAAGTAGACCTAATAAAAAGAAATCCTAACCTAGACAATAACTATTTCCCCGGGCTGCGGCGCCAAAAACTTGATGCGTGGGAATTGCACCAGGCTTTACCTCTCGAGGGATCTCGAGAAGCTTACAACCCCCACCAGGCAGTGTACCTGATCGTTGTAGTATAGTATAGTGACAAGTACCGGGGGATTGATCGTTCAACTCAGGAATAGTGTCGCTAGGATTAGAAAGCCTAAAAACTAGGTCTAGAGGTGAGAGATGATTCTTTTTGTATTCTATTTTATGTTTTATAAAAGCAAGTAAAATCTCGGGTTTTGGAAGAGTGGGCGGAATTAGTTGCTAGTCAACTAACCCAATAACTAAAGATGCAATCAAAATAAAATAACAAAAATGTAAATAAACTAATCTACACTAGTGGTGTGAGCAATATGTGGGAGAATTGTGTTTACTTAGATTTCACCACTCCCTAGATATCTTTTACAGGTTAATTACTTGTTATAGTTGCGTGGATGGCGGGTTATATTCCTTAATACCATTCATGGGGTGGCGTACTTACTTCCCCAATTCTATAAGCTCCTACTTCACTCCTATGTCGAGCCAGCTAAGAAGCTCCTAACATGGGATCACTAGAATTCGCTTATGCATTAAATACAACTATAAAAACCTAGTACACATCGGTTCATGTTTCTTAAGACGTTCAAGCAAGTTACACAATGGAGATCTGCCAGTTTTCTTAAGCCTAACATTGAAATCATTCATCCATTACAACTATAAACAAGAGATCAACCTATAATCAACATCTAGGTTTCATTACATCTAAGCAAACACACAAAAGATCTAGCCTAGCATGTTGAAATCAAGACAAACATAAGATATATTCAAATAACACATAGACATATTGAATGAATTGAAAGAAGACTTATCTTAATTGAACATGAAGGGTTTCAAGGGGTGAAAACCCTTGAAAATACTGTTACAAACGACCTAGGGTTTATTAGGTTCGGCCCTAGTATTCTCCACACAAGTTCCTCTCCTAATGAATGAAAAATAGAAAAGTATATATAGATTTTGTGAGGTGACGACGTCAAGAGAAAATTTCTGACGCCGTCATCTCGCCGCAAATAAAGTTCTCGGACTGCCTAGATCTGGGTCTGACGCCGTCATGTGTAATTCTGCTCCAGGCCGTCACAAAAATAACTCTTGACGCCCTACTTCTGACGCCGTCACGTTTTCTCTTGGTCGTCATGCATTTTGCTCCTGACGCCGTCATATTTTCCTTCTTGACGCCGTCAGGTACTGTTCCCAGCATGGAAAATCAAGTCTTTGCCGTTTTCTTCACTTTTATGCTCCAAAAACGTCCAAAATGCTTCCTTTTCCAGAATTCACTCCCAAAGTACCTAAAATCATAAAAGGAACGATTTAGGGCAATATTTGATCAAATAAATTCCAATTCCGGCTTAAATGACCCCCTAAAAACGGTTCATTTTTCGCCTCATCAATATCCTGTCTTTCTGACGATATAATGGAATCAGTGATCAACTGTCCTACTGCCAAGCAGACCTGGACTGACCTGGTTCATAGCTATGAAGGCCCTTCTGATACCAAGGAGAATAGAATCATGGACCTGAAACTTGAATACAATACTTTCAGGGCCAAAGATTCTGAAAGTCTCTCTGAGACCTATACTCGGTATAAGACTCTCTTGAATGAACTGACCAATGATGGTGTCACCCTGTCCAAACATGAGATAAATGTTGGCTTTGTCAACAGTCTCCCTGAGAAGTGGTTAAACTTCTCTCAGGGTCTTAGAAATGCCATCCATATCCAGAACCTTGAGCTCCCTGAAATTTATGGGAAGTTTGTCTATGAAGATAACCTGATCACCAGGAGATACCCTGGTAAAGCTCAAGAGGTTAAAAAGACCCTGACCACCTCACCCATATCAACTGCTTTCTATTCTAACAGTGTTGTGCAGGACTTCCAAGATGGTTCAGATGATGAGGTTGATACAAGAACCAGTGAGGAGTAAATGAATGATCTTCAAATTGAATTTCATGAAAGGGCACTCCTTGCAAACTCAAGAAGGTTCATTAAAAGAAACAAAAATTTTTCTAACTCAAAAGCAAATGACAATTCTGAATGTTTTAAATGTGGCAAAAAGGGTCATTTTGCAAAAGTTTGTTTCTCAAAATCAACCTCAGAACCATCTTACAAATTTTCTGGAAACAATTTCTCTTCAGGAACTAGCAAGTTTCAGCCTAAGTTGCTTTAATCAAATCAGTTTGTTCAAAACAAAATTGAAAAAATTCCTCAAAAAGATTTTGAAGCTAAATATAAAAAGGCCAAGGCCAAACTTGCACTTCTTGAGTCTGCTTCCTCAGTCACTCAGCCTCCTCAGGCTCCTAAACAAGCTCAGGCTAAAAACAAGGGGCTAGTTGCTGAAACATATGACTAGGATGAGGTTGAAGTGTCTTCAGATGATGATGAAGTTCATATCAGTGCCCTGATGGCTCTCTCTGAAGATAACAAGCTTGCAGTGGGAAAGAGTCACGCAAGGAATGGTGAATGGGTCAACATTACAATGAGAAAGGTAAACATTTTACTTTCTATGGATGATGATGCTGACTGGAAGTCATACTTAGATTATATCAATGTTGATCTTAAGTATGTTGAAGAGCAAAGGTTATACTTGTTTTCAAAATTTAACAAACTGAGTTTTGAGTTAAACCAATGTAGGGATGAACTCCTTACTTTAAAACAGGCCAAACTTGAAAGTGTTACATTACAAATTCAGAATTCTGAACTTGTAAAACAAAACCAAGCTCTTCAGGAAGAACTTAAGAAAGAAAAGGCGATTATTTGGAAATGCACTCAAAAGAACCCCAAACTCTATGAAATAATGAGTCTCACACCCAGCGCCAAAAAGGCTTGCTTGGGTGAAGACCAACTCACTGAAGAGTCTGGGGAGAATAGTCATTCAAAAGCCTTTCTGTCAGCAAACATGCTCTCTAGCAAAGAACTAGCTCATAAGCCCAGTGACTGGATTGAAAGAGTCAATCCTGATAGTAAATTGCCAAATTTCAACACTTGAAGAATTCTAGAGCCTGAAAGTCAGGCTATTAAGGAGTTGCTAGGAGTCACTGATGAACCCAATCCTACTGAGACCATCACTGAGTCTAAGTCTGATGCACAAGCACCACTCCCTCCACTGAAAAAACTTCAGGGAGCAGCACCTAGTTCATTCCTTGCACCACCTGTTTATCAACCTCATTTTCCAAAGGAGAAAACAAATTCAGGGATAACCATCCTGAAGAGACCCACTGTATCTTCTGAAAAACACACACCTTCAGTACCCACTGAAGTAAAACCAGAAAGTCCTGATTCAAAATTTGATCAGTTGGCTCAACTTTTCAGGAATCTGAGTGAAAAGATTGAGTCCACTGATAAACCCACTGGCTCAAAATCTAAACAACCATCAGCTTCCTCAAGTACCTCCAAACCAAAAACATTCAGACCTTCAGTAAGATGTGAACTGTGCAATCAGCCAAACCACCCCACTGATAAATGCTACAGAATCCTCTTTTGCATGATTTGCAAGCAAGAAGACCACAGAACTTGTGATCACATCTCTCACACTGCTTCTCCAAAAGCACAAGGTCAATACAAAACTCAAGGCTATCAGTATGCCTCATCTTCCAAACAGAGATTGAAGGCTAAGCCTTTCTCGCCATATCCTCACTGTGGTTTCAACGATCATCTTCCTGATGATTGTATGATGAAAGACTGCTGTGACATCTATGGAGATCCCTCCCATGAAACCAAGGGGCATGAAAAAATTATTCAGTCTAGAAAAAACACCTCTCAGTCTACTGAGTCTTTATCTACCATTAAATGCAAAACATGTGGAAGCTTAGTTCACTCTACTTCTGACCATGATTCACTGACTAAGTTTAAGAAGTCCCTGAGGACTAAGTCCACTAGAAATTGGGCCAACAAGAAAAACTAACCCCTGCTTACTATTTGTGCAGAAACACATCAGGGATCCTGCTTGGCACCTCGACAGTGGATGCTCAAGAAGTATGACTGGTGTGAAGAGTTATCTGCACAAATATGTTGAAGAACCAGGACCCAAGGTAGTTTTTGGTGATAACTCATCAGCTCTCACTGAAGGTTATGGTTCAGTCAACTGCAACGGGATAGTTTTTACAAGAATTGCTTATGTCAATGGTCTGAAGTACAATTTGATAAGTGTCTCTCAACTATGTGATGCAAAATACATAGTTCAGTTTGATGATAAGAGAGGGACCATCTTCAATGCCAACAAAGAAGTTGTGTTGATTGCTCCCAGGAGGGATGATGTTTATGTTCTTGACATGTCATCCCTTACTCAAAATGGGACTTGCCTATTCTCTAAGGCAAGTGAGACAATCAATTGGCTTTGGCATAGGATACTCTCTCATCTCAATTTCAAAAACATCAACAACCTGGCCAAACAGAACAAAGTTCTAGGCCTTCCATCCCTGGTGTATACCAAAGACAAGCCTTGTTCTGCTTGTGAGAAAGGAAAAAACCATAGGGCATCTTTCAAAACCAATCATTCTCCATCAAAAACTGCCTGCATCTTCTCCATATGGACTTGTTTGGACCTATCAGTCCCATGTCCATTCATCATGAGAAGTATACTCTGGTCATTGTGGATGAATACTCAAGATACACTTGGGTTTACTTCCTGACCAAAAAGAGTCAGGCAGCTGACACAATCATGTCATTTGTCAGGAACATTGAAAATCAAAATGATGTCAAAGTTAAACAAATTAGAACTGACAATGGCACTGAATTCAAAAACCATGACCTTGAGTGCTTCTGTGATGAGAAAGGAATTTCTCAAAATTTCACTTCTCCCTATACTCCTGAACAAAATGGAGTAGCTGAAATGAGAAATAGAACACTCATTGAGGCAGCAAGGACAATGTTGAATGGCTCAGTCCTCTCAAAACATTTTTGGACTGAGGCAGTCAAAACAGCCTGCTACACTCAAAACAGGTCCATTATTGTGAAAAGACACAATAAGACTCCCTATGAGATATTCAAAGGAAGGATCCCTGACATCAGCTACTTTCATGTATTTGGGTGTCCTGTGTTTATTCATAATCACAAGGATCACCTGGGTAAATTTGATGGCAAAGCTGATGATGGATACTTATTGGGATATTCTCTGTCTTCAAAAGCCTACAGGGTGTTTAACACAAGGAGACAACAAACTGAGGAAACTTATCATATAACTGTTGATGAGAGCACTGAATGCATCAGGTTCTCCAGTTCCTCAGTTGAAGAGATTGGTATTGATGATTCATCTAGGTATCCTCCTGATGAGTATCTCCCTGAGAATCATACTTCAACCCAATACCAAGCTGATGCTGATGTCTCTTACTACATCATTCCTCACAATCTACCCCAACCAACTGTCAGTGAAGTCACTGAAACTCAACCTGTCTCTAATGAGACAGCACCCACTGAACCAATTGTTCAGGAATCCTCAGAACAAACTGTTCCCACTAATGTCACTGAAGTACATAATCTTGAGTTACCTCAGGTTCCTGTAACTGAACCCACTCCTCAAGTAAATCAGGCTTCTACAAGTTCTAACTCCTATCCTAAACCTCAGGATAGCTGGACCAGATCCAAAGTTATTGAGCTTGTGAACATTATTGGTGAGCCCACTGAAGGCATGCTTACCAGAAGCATGGCTGCTAAACTCAAGGTAGCCACAGCCAATATATGTCTTTATGCTGACTATCTCTCAGAAATAGAGCCTAAAAATATCAAAGAAGCCGTGACATATGAAAGTTGGGTTCAGGCCATGAGAGATGAACTGGAACAGTTTGATAGAAATGATGTCATGACCCTTGTTGAATGCCCTAATGGTGTTCTGGTCATTGGCATGAAATGGGTCTTCAAAAACAAGACTGATAAAAATGGCACAGTCATAAAAAACAAAGCAAGACTTGTTGCCAAAGGATATAACCAACTGGAAGGTATAGACTGTGAGGAAACCTTTGCACCTGTTGCTAGAATGGAAGCCATCAGGATCTTCCTAGCCTATGCAACTTACATGAACTTTAAAGTTTACCAAATGGATGTCAAAAGTGCATTCCTGAATGGTAACATCAAAGAAGATGTCTATGTGCAACAACCTCCTGGCTTTGAAAGTAGTGAATTTCCCAACCATGTCTACAAGCTTAACAAGGCCCTTTATGGACTGAAACAAGCTCCCAGGGCATGGTATGAAACACTTTCAGCCTTCCTGATCCAAAACAAATTTGTCAGAGGAAAGATTGACAACACTCTGTTCATCTACAGAACAAAAGGTGGTGTCATCCTAGTTCAAGTGTATGTTGATGACATCATTTTTGGCTCAACAAGCTACAAACTTTGCAAACAGTTTGAAAAACTGATGACCACAAAGTTTGAAATGAGCATGATGGGTGAACTCACTTACTTTCTTGGACTACAAATCAAACAAACTGACAGAGGGATATCCATTTGTCAAGAAAAATACCTGAGGAACCTACTGAAGAAGTTTGAGCTTTCTGACTGCTCTTCAGTGAAGACTCCTATGGTTCCTCCAAACAACCTTGGCCCTGACCTCACTGGCAAATCAGTGAACCAAACCCAATACAAGGGAATGATAGGCTCCCTGATGTACTTACTTGCATTTAGGCCTGATATCCAATTCTCAGTCTGTTTGTGTGCCAGATATCAGGCTGATCCAAAAGAGTCTCATCTCACTGCTGTCAAGAGAATCTTCAGGTACCTAAAGGGTACACCAAACCTTGGTTTGTATTACCCAAAATGCTCAAGATTTGATCTCAAGGGGTACACTGACTCTGACTATGCAGGATGCAATATGAACCGAAAAAGTACCTCAGGATCCTGTCAATTTCTTGGTGGTAAACTTGTGTGTTGGAGTACAAAGAAACAACAGTCAGTGGCCATGTCCTCAGCTGAAGCTGAATATATGGCTGCTGCAGGATGCTGTGCAAATGTACTCTGGATGAAGAGCCAACTGAGTGACTATGGCATTCAGTACAAGATGGTACCCATCTTTTGTGATAACACAATTGCCATAGCCATCTAAAATAACCCAGTGCTTCATCAAAGAACCAAACACATTGACATCAGATACCATTTCATCAGGGACTACATCATGAATGGAGAAATTGTATTACATTTCATCCCCACTGAGTATCAGCTAGCTGATATCTTCACCAAACCCCTGGATGAACCCACTTTCACCAAACTGAAAGCTGAGTTGGGCATGTTGGATATTGAATCAGGAAACTGATCAAAATTATTCCAACCTGATGTAAATTCTCTTAGGTCCCTGAATAAACCCATGTCTCAATGATATACACCTCACCACTACACTGAATGATAAACTCATTCAGGGGGCTCATGATATCATAAGGTATTAAATACCCTAACTAAATGCTCTAAGTACTTAGTTAGTAAATGTCCCAGGTAGGTAACTGATTCCTATTAAATATAGGAATAGGAATATATGTTACTTATACAACTGGTATCCACATCATGGGCCCCCACATTTCTCACCAATACCACTGAGCATTAAAAGCTCTCTCTCTCACACAAATACTTGTGTGATGACATCACTCTACAAAAGCGTCTTTTGCAGTGCCACATAACCGTTTCTCTAATCATGTTGCGAGAAAAATGGGTAATGGGAATCGTGCCAGTTAATGCGGATTTCAAACATACTTTATATTACCACTTTGAATTAATACCAAAACGTTTGATATGCGCAACGGCACAACCCTATTTCTTTCCCTATAAATACCCCCACTAAATTAAACACACACACGCTCTCAAATCTTAACAAAACTCTTGCAAAATTTATTCAAGAATATTTTGGCTTTCAAAACTGTGTGTGTTTCAATTTTTAATCAAAAACCTTTTCTCAAAACTAGACCATTTTTCTCACAAATGGCTTCTTCTAAAGTCATCCAATACGCTCCCAATGTAGATTTCCAGGTTGAGAGCGTAGACCTGACCAAGAACAATGTGGTGGGAAACTTCGCCTACCCTCAAGGGTTCCCTGAATACAGGGATGTGGTGAAGTACCTACAAAATTGCTTTCTCACCACCACATTTACAAAAACCCCCTCTGTCATCTATCATGACTACCTGAGGGAATTTTGGTGCATAGCGATGGTTGAAAACCCTGATGCACCAAATGAGGCCAAAATAAGGTTCTCAATAAAGAATGAAACTAAGTTCCTAACTCTTGACTACAAAACCTTTGTCAAAGCCACTGGCCTTGACTATACTGAGACCTTCACTGCCCAACCCACTGAAAAGGATGTAAAGGAACTTTTACTTGAACTTGGGCCCTATGAAAAAAATCACCCTGAGGTGACACCAGGGGCCCTCCTATCCAAAGCCCCAATCATCAAAACCTGGTTTCCAGCCCCCTAGAGGATTCTGATGACCTTTGTCATTCAGGTCCTTTGGGGAAACAAATCCTCTACGTAGCAACTAAACACTACTCAAGCAATGATAGTGTATTGTCTTTTAGAGGGTACAAAAATTGACCTTGGAGAAATTATCTTCAGGGACCTCATTGCAAAGTTGGGTGGGAAATCTAGGCAAAAACTTATGTCTTACCCTAGATTTATTTCTTGCGCCCTGCAAGACTTGCTTGGGTCTGAGTATATTAGGCCTGAAGCCATAGGCTTTGAACCTGATGTCCTACATAAGGCTAATTACTCTCGAGATCCTCTTGAGGTTACACCTGTCGCCCTGACCACTTATATGCTGACTGCTATCCAGGGTGACAACAAAATTTCACCTGTTCCCTCTCCCACCAAGAAGGTGAAAGGGAAGAAGGGACAGGGGTCAAGGAAGGTGGTTAAACCCAAATCACTCGCCACTGGTACCTCTGTCCCCATGCCTGGCCAAACGGGGCAACAACCGATCATGACTGCTAACACCCTCAAGATAATTACCCATTCATTGACCCCAAAATAAAGGCCAATGGAGTGCACTGAGACATCACACTCAGTGTCCTCGGGCAAACCCATTCCCAAAGGCTCTGCTGACATAAACAAGTCAGTGGAGTTGGAATCAACCCAAACTCTACATCCTGCTAAAGGCTCTGGCAAATCACAACCAGAGTCTCAGGGAGCAAATGGTCCTATATCTTCGGTGGGGCAGCACTACTCCACTGAGAAGGGGACCCACACCACTTCACATCCTGTTAAAGGCTCGGGTAAATCACAACCCAAGCATCAGGGAGTTACCGCCCCTAAATCTTCGACAGGCCAGCGCAAGCCTGTTGGAAAGGGGGCAAAACCACTCAGGTGCCTGATGAGGGCATTCGCAAATCAAAGCTTTTGTCTGAGGGCACAACTACTCTTCCTAAAGACTTAGGGGGCCTAATACAACCCAATGATAGGGACACAACTATCACGACTCCTCATGATGACACTGGGAAACACCCATCAGTGTCTGAAGGGGTCACGGGGGTCAAAGATTCAGAGGGAAACAGACCACCCGCTGATATAGAACCCAAACCCACTCCCGGAGGTGCGTATAACTTGGGAACTGACCTTGAGGACCAGGCAGATAAAACCCTGTCTGCTGTATTTAAGAGGTCAGGACCTGGCCATAACGAAGGAAAATCTTCTTTTGAAGAGGAGCCAGATAACCTCCTTTTGCAGATTCAAACTATGGCAGATGTTCAGGCTGCTTTGTTCTCTGAAGATGACTTCCACAGTGATGAGGAGATTTTTGAAGCAGGAGAAGATATGGAAATTGAGGAGACAGTCCCTGAACCAATCTCTCAGTCTCCTCAATCATCCAACCATGATGCTTCTGAACCTTACTCCACATCAGAGTCCTCAGATGAAGAAGAGACTCCTCTCACTGTGAAGGTTTTTACCAAGTTCATCAAGAAGGCTACCAATGCCTTGTTCAGGGGGGGTCACTGACGAAGTGTTTGACATACACACTGAGTAAGCAGTTCATTACTTCAACCTGAAAAGTGCTGTTGAAGAATTTAATGAAGATGTCAGGGAACATAATTCCTCAGTCAACTACTCCCTGACACAAATGGTCTCTCGCTTCAACCAGTTCCTTGAATCACTTACCAATCTGAAAACAGGGGTTCAATCCATTCAAGAATCGGTTAAAGATGATCCTGAACTTACCAAGAAGCTCCTTCAGGCATCAGAGACATATCAGCTCAACTCTGTACATCTCACTGAGTTACTCAACCTGATGAAGTCCGTCAATCTTCAGGCTCTCAGTAGCTCAGTGGAGTCTGTCAAAACCTCCCTTGCAGCTTTGGATCAATCTGTGGCTGCTCAGTCCAAGAAGTCAGAAGCTCTTGCTTGGAGATTCGGTTCAAGTTTGTCCGCCATGGAAAATACTCAGGAATCCCTTGACGCTAAAGTATCCACCATCCAGAGGGACACCTCAGACATCAAGTCCATGATGACTGAGATCTTTCAGGCCTTCAAGGGTTCATCCACCTCTGCATCAGTCACTCCAACTCTTGCCATCACTTTAGCTCAGGCAACAGTTGAGGGGGAGAATGTCACTGATGCCCCTCACACTGAAGTCCCATATGAAGCTGAGCCCTCTCATACTGAGGGGGAGCATGTCACTGATGCCACTCCCATCTCATTCGCTCAACCTAATGAAGAAATTGTCCTCCCATCAGTCACTCAGCGGGATAAAGGCAAAGGCATTGCTACAACTTCTGAACCATCAAGAGTACTAAAGCCTGCCTCTACTATCGTCAGACAGGATCCTGTTGAACCAATCAGGGTCCCCTTTGAAATCAATGGGGTAATCCATCATCTCACTAATGAAGAAATTCAGGTTCATATGGAAAGAGATGAGGCACTGAAAAAGGTGGCTGAGGAGGAAAGAATAAGCAAGTCTGCACTTATAAAGGTTGTTCATGAAGAAGCGGAGAAAATTGGGTTGGATACTGAGCAACTGGCCACTGAGCAAGCTGGAGATGTTTTCAAAAAGGCTCAGGAGGAAGAGATGAGTGCCCTGAAGAAGCAAAGAGAAGCAAAGCTCAGGAAGGACGCTCAGATCAGGAAGTCTAGGATTGAAAGGTACACTTGGGTGATGAAAGAAAGACTGAAACCTGAAACCATCACTGACGTCAAAATCCATCGCAACACCAAGCCTGCTATTGTCACTATCTTCAGGGGGCAAGACAAAAAAGTAATGGACACCCATGATCCATTCAAGTTCGTTGACTTTGGTATCTCTGAACTGGATGAACTTCGACCAATCATTACCAAGAAGTTGAATGTGGTGGTTCCTAATCTCTTGAAATCACTGGAGCTCAGGTATAAAGGACTGATGGAAATGCCTAAATCTCTTGGAATTCCCTCTCTTCTTCCTGCTCCAACTACTCAAGATGCTCCTCCCAAGGTTTCCAAAAGGAAGAGGAAGCAAATTGAGCCAGAACCTGAGATCAAGGTCCCTGGACTGAACTGTGACAGATCTCTTCCTGAAGGAATCACCTTCATGAACAATGTGGTGTTTGAAGTTCCTGAGAGAGGTATGTGCTTCACTGATGAGTATGGAAACCCTGCTTTTCAAAGATGGTCAGTCATTGACAAGGCAGGGATTAAGGCGATGCTTATTTACCTGATGCTGGCTTCTCCCGTTAGGTGTGCTGAAAATGTAAGGTTCTGTCAGGACCTTAAAGCTAAGATTGAGGAGCACCCTGAAAGACACCTCCTGAGATCCAAGAAGACAAATCTTGAAGCTCTTGGTTATCAACTAAACATCTGAATCTGCATCAACTATCTTTTTTTGTGTTTTGTAATTTTTCATAGGATTTGTAATATTTATTAATGAACAATGATGTTTCTTTTAAGTTACAAGTGTCCTAAGTTAATTACATCAACACTCAGTGAAGAGAAGAAGACCCCTGACTACTCACACTGAATCAATACACACTTAGGCTATTTGTATATCCAAATAGGGGGAGACTGTTGGGTCACTGAATTCCCCAAGCTTCCTTTGAACTTGGATTTGAACATAAAATAACCTAAGTGTCTGTTATCCGTATATACAGACAAGTCACTGAGTGAACAGTATCTCAATGAGTCATCTTCAGGATGATTGGAGCGAGTCTATGTTGAAAGGTTCACCATTTAGTGAGGCGGAACGCAGTGAGTAGAATCTAAGCCAAGAAGAAGATGATGGGTTCAGTGAGGATGACAATAACTCACTGAACCCCAAGGACTCCTCAACAACTATTACATACTGAAGACTGAAGACTGAAGACCTGAAGACTGAAGTATGGGCGGGACAAGGCGGGAAAAGTTTGAACGTATCAACAGGTGACCTCATCTACATGAAGTCAAACTTTCCCTGAAAGGCATCATGTCAGGATGGTGTCATTACTGTGCACTGGAAAGGCACATTGTCTTTTAAGCAAAATAGTCTATTGTAATAGAGACAAAATACGTAAGTATTTTGTCTCTACTAGTTAGGTCATTTTTTTTTTTATCTTTATCAGTAAAGTTGTAAATTACTTGTGTATAAATAAGTAGCATAAGTGATGAGTGAAAGTTGACAAGTTTGTGCATTTAATGTGAAGCATTCACAAACCACTTTTACTCCTCCAAAGAACAACACAGTCCCTGAGATAGCTCAATGTGACCTTATAGTTGTCACTCAACGTAGTTTGAGTTTAGAGAGGAGTCCACACCATACTTGTCGTTTCAATCCCAAGTGTTATTCTGCAAACTCTTGGGTATAATTCTTTTGATTAACTTCTAATAAGAATTAAACGTTGAAAATATCGTGTCTCTTTTCTTTACGTTTTATCTTCGTTGTTAATCTTATATATCTGTGTTAAAAGTCATGGAACTTGGTTAGGTTAACTCTTTAGTTAACTATTAACTTAGTAAACGGGACCAACACAGGATTAATACACCAATTTAATAGAAACTACACCAAATTTGTGGATAGTCTTTGCATCCAAAGAGGATACATAAATATTATGCAAGCAACGTATATGGGAATGACGATAGTGTAAAACTTCTCAAACCAATTTAAACATAATTGGAGTGTAGAATCTTTTCACCTTCAAAATCAGTTTAATGGTAAAATCCTACTCAAACCTTCTTTTGATAAACTCTTTCATTTCAATGAATGCAGATGTAAAAAAAAAAAAAATAAAAAAAAAAAAATAAACGCTAATATCCCTAAATCAAATCAAGAAACATGTGAGCTCATAAAGATCCATGTTATAGACCCTAGTTTTCTTCACGAGATATGAGAATATTGATAAGGCCAAATTAAATAATGGTCGTGTGCACTCCATCCCGTGAAAATTTATTAGCGTAAAACCCAATGCCTCTTGGCATAAGTGATGAAGACCTTGAGGTGCTGAATTGGACAAAAGTCCAACCTGGCGTAAAGTGATGAATGCCTAGTTTGATACCATAACAAGTCCAAACATAGTTTTTACGGCGATCTAAAGGAATGTTTATATAAATCGGTATATAGATTGGTATAAGTGTTATTATTTGGCCAGTTTATAGAAGAATGTTTGTATAGAAGAATAAAAACTCAAAAGCAATGAGTGTATTTATAGGGAAATTTGCTATCGTAAAGGTAAATATATCGGGTTTCCAAATGAAGCTACGTTTGAAGTACATCGCATTAACTATATCATTGCAAGATGTTGAAGTACCTATTGCAATGCATCAATTGGTATCTTACTGTTATCGGTTATATTCCAACCGTATCATTTTCATCTTGTGTGACATCGTAAAGATTATAGCAATAGATTTTTTAGGTAGATCATGTTAGTTCCAAATTCTCAATGCATGACATTGAGAGAGAAATGATAGTCATGGTATTTTTAATTTGGATCATGGAAAATCAAATAGTGCACATATGAAGCACGTGGGTGAGAGTGTATAATGCAGCACCTTTTAGCCAATTTCTCAATCTCAAAACAGATTTGACACCCAATTCGGATTTGGAATGGGTCTACTTTTATTAATTTTGTGTGTGAGATAACGATCGTACAAGAAATTTCATCACGGCAAAAATCCAAAATTGAGGGCGTTGCACATAAATCAGGTTTTGAGGATTTTTGAAATTTGACTGTTGGTCCTCGAAATAACTTGTGAGAATTCCGTGGAGCCATGTAGCCCAATAGAAAACCACCAAATCATCAAATATTGATACAAAATATTTTCTCTTTCCTCTATTTGGTCCTCGGGAAAACTTACGAGGATGTCGTGGGCAGGGACAAAGTCAGGGGGTTCCTGCGGGTGCCTGGGCACCCCATGAATTTTTTAATGTAATATTAATTTTTGAAAAAACATCGATTTTTTCTAAAATCATCTTAAATGTATCCGGTCCATCGAAATATGTTTCTAATATTAGTTTTCAATTTTTTTGTGCACTCAGTCATATTTAGTCCCGGTTCCGTCCCTAGTTGTGGGTTCTGAGGAGGCCGCAAATTGAGCCACATGACATTTATATTTATTAGGCCACATGAGTCTGCGTAGTCTTCACAAGTTCTTGCGATTACCAAAAATCCAATTTCAAAAACTCGAAAAAAAAAATAGTCTATGACATGTTAAGTCACTCGATCTTGTTCTATTTGACGTAATTTTCTCAATTTCTTCGTACCCAATATAAGACTTAGGATCAAATGAGAAGAAAACTTAAAATAAAAAGAATGAGAAATAACTATAGACACATATTTGAGATGCATCGACTTGAATTACATGCATCCCTAATCTTTTAGATGCATCATAATATATTTTCTAACAAAAAATTAGATGCATATACATATATTAGATGCATTTCATCAAGTTAAATGAATCTTATACATTTTTCGTCCTCTGCGGGTCAAATTTGTTTTTAGTACTACTTTGCATCGTTTCCACTTCAAAATCACTTTCGAAACTAATTGGGATGCATCTAAATCAAGTCGATGCATCTCAAATGTGTGGTTATAGTTATTTCTCATCCTTCTCATTTTAAGTTTTCTTCTCACTAGATCCTTACCCCCCAATATAAAAGGCCATCCCATGATAAGAATGGGCCGTGCTTCAACCATTTATGGAACACGTCCGAAAAGAAGTTTGGGTTTAATTTCAGTCTTGAAGTGTTAGTATAATGCCTATTAGAACTTGTTAACTTAGTTTGTATAACACAGTTTACTTTTAACATTAAATTTTTGTTATAAAAATTATGTAATTTTACATTGTAAAGTAGGTATGATTTCCCCATTTTACATTAGTTGGGTTACAATGCTTTAAATTTTGAGACTGGCATACAAACTTGCACGTGAATACCTTGAACCCCAATCAAGCAACAATAGAAGCAAATCGCATTATAACACAATTGCCGATTGGGGTTTAAACATTAATTCGAAGCCAACTCGACGAGTAACTTGATAGTCGTATTACTGGCCAAAAACTCTGGAAGATTGTGCAAATCATCATCACAAGTAATGCTTAGCCAGTCATTTTCCTCATCTTTGTATTTTATAATAAGCCTTTTACCTTTTAAATCGAGCCTTTGTGCTACTTCGTTTTCCAATTCCAACATTCCTGAAGAAATAGGAAACCGGAACTTTATCATATCACCTTTAAAAGTTGCCTTCACCATCAGTTGTGGTACTTGGTATTTACTATCTGATTTTGATTCGGTATCACGACTAGTTTTTTTGCTATGACATGGCTTTGGCCAGCTCAATATACCATTCTCTCGACAGAACCGCTTCAATGTAGACCTGCTAACTGAAAACCGAACATGTTCAGTCAAACACTATGATTATGAATTTATGATAAATATATATCGAAAACTGAGAGATGCAGATAGGCATAAACAATCAAGTAAAGACTACTGATGACTCACCACCCAAGCTCTTGGCAGCTTGACTTATTGGTTTTCCAACATGTTGCTCAACCGCCTCCATTGTAAGATAATCAATTTTACACTTTCTGCCTCTTTTTTTGCTCTTTTCTCCAGCATCAGTAATGGTATCGCATGGGTTCTGATTGGTTACAATGGAATATGAGGCAGCATTGTCGTTTTCTCTTGAATTAACTATATTAACATTGTCACTCATATCATTGGTGTAATTTTCTTTGGATGAACACTGGCTTTGAATATCTGCAGAGTCACTTTTAGCAACACTTGCCAAAACTGACACTGAATTTGTTGAATCCATCCCAAATGCCAAGGTCTTGGCCGTTGTGGTTGAGGATATTTGGATACTTTGAGGTTCTTTACTTAATGACAGATAACTGGCATCCTTAGGAGGTACAGTAATTTCTATAGGTGATATTTCACCCAATTCAAACCCAGAAGCCATCACAATCATTTGTTTCAATGTTTGCACCAAGTTCAAAACATGCCTACTGTCTTTTCTATCTAACGGTAGGAAAAACTCTAATACATAGTCGTCGTCATCACCTTCAACACTGTGTAAGAAGATTGTAAAACAATCCCTTAACCCAATCATGCGTGCATTGTGGACCAAAGGATAATCTTCTTCACTAAGCCCAGTTACATCTTGACAGTAACTTGAACCATGGGCTAACAATGCCTTCCCAACAAAGCTACATGACTTATCCAAGTGCTGCGTTTTACATGCTTCCCTGAAAGGCCACATTCCCATGTCTCGAACATAAAATGGTAGAGAAGTTGTTGACATGCAAACTTTCCCGATGCATTTAGTGTCAAAACTACTACAACTCTTCTGTAGAGTTTTTTCATGGGAAACAAAACTATTGGGTGGGGAAACAGCCCATGTCTGAGCAAGAGGTAAATTGTGGATGTCACAAACACTTTTCAGAATACAACAGATTTTATCCCACACATTTTGCCTGCGTTCACTGAGAACCTGTATAGAGAAGTACTTTTCCAATGAGTAACAATATTTCAGATTATAAATCATCAAGACCCAACTCACCTGTGGAGTAGCGCAGTCAAATGTTTGTTGGCATGTCAGATTTTGTAACTGCAAGAGGACAAGTTGAAATCAGGAATTAGCAAAGGAAACTTAAGTGATAAAATAAAACATGATTCTTAAAAGAAGGTACATCCTAATTAGGTACATCCTGATTAAAAATGAGGTAGTAAAATATGAAAACCTTTAGCGCCTTCTGAACTTGTTGAACCTCAAAAGTGTAATCTGTATTCTTGGAAGACATCAAGAGCTCAAGCACACCAATACATAACTCTGTAGTTGAATCGAAGATTGGTAAAGCCAGATATCCATGAAGATTGCAACGAATAGCAGAGTCTTGTTGTGGAAAATGTTTTGGCAAGTAATTAGTTAGATCAGAAGTCCACTCTGGTAATCCTCGCCTAAATACTCGTGCTGGAGGACTAATATCTCGTTCTTCATCGTCCATACACACAAGAAATAGATTCCGCTCGGACTCCTTTCTATAAAAATAGAGTTCTTCAACGGGTAAACCAATACCAAATGGTTGATCTAAAGTTGTAAGTAGTTGGTGTTTCCCGACAACACGAGGCGACCAAAACTGAACAAGAACATGTTGCGCACGGAGGACTAATTGCTTTAGTACAGCTCTTATGATTTCATAGAGTTCATTCAGGGGCTCTTCATTTCTAGAAACCCAAAGTGGTGTCAGGTATCTAGACTCGCCAGAAAATGAAACTGCTGGCGGTTCTAAAGAGACCTTGTTCCACAGCAAGTCTTTGTTCTGATCTGTAGACAAAACAGAACGTGGACCTGAACATGATGATTTTTCTCTATATGCTGAATCAACACTCTGAGACTTCCCAAACAAGGCCATAGATACTGGGCTACTTTCAAAGTATATACAGACTGTTACAGCTTGTGCCTGTTTAATTATATTAAATACTCGTAAATTAAATAAGTATCAAATGATCAAGAGACGTGAATGCTTTAAAAAAGTTAAATGGTTTTACCTTTATTGAAGTTGAATCAACATACCACCATTTAAAAGTATGAATGAATAATTCAGTTAACACAAAGACTATTTGATAAAAATATAGAACTAAATCTCAATGACCGTATATACCAGACACTAGAAAGTACACACAGACACTAGAAAGTACACAATCTGTTCCATACCGAAAACACAATGAAGTAGGCTACACAGGTACTAAAATCTTAAGAGGACCAAAATCCCATATCACCTCAATGAACTTCAACCAAGTTAATAACAAAAACACCACAATTTCTTTAAGAAAATTGTCAAAACGTGAAAACAGTCAGACATATGCTATATATGGAAAAAGGCACACTACAAGGAAGTTTCTTTTAAGGATATAAGTGTTATGAAGGATACAAGAGGCTAGTTAGAAAGTTAAGAGTACCTAACTGTTACTCGACCACATGCCATATTGCCATTTCATAGTGTTTTGAGCAAGTTAATCTTTACACGATACACAGGTCTCGGTGGATGCAGCACTTGGTGTATCAAAGTATCTCACAATAAAGTGTTATAGAAATAGAGAGAATTGAAAAATACAAAGCGTATAAATAGAAAGAACTGAAAAATGCGGCGTGTATTCAATTGGGAGCAAATTGAAGGAAATTCGGATGATCTCGTAATATTATAAGGAGCAGATGTATTTCAGCAGAAACATAAAAATTTCAACTACAGAAGGTAATGTGTTAATTAACTTTGACCACCTTCCACACATATAATCAAAATGCCATCTGTTATGACTAATAAATAATAGGTACGAGTACTAACTATATCAAATGCAGGAAACTGGTAGAATATATGATCATATAGGAACTTACAGGATAATTTGGCAAGTTGCTACCAGCAAAGATATATCCCTCAAAATTTTAATAATGAGAGAATAATCCCCGATGTGTAACAAGATTTAAAAGCGGAAGGCTAATATATATATATATATATATATATATATACAAGTAGTCAAGTACAACAATATATAATAAGCTAATGGAGGGGTTAGTGGGGAATGAGAAAAAACTATGAAGATTACAAGTATTTTAAAAGAAAAGTTATTTATTCTTCCTTGAAAGCTATGTTGGCCAGTTGGTATATGTTAAAAGAGTCGAAGAAGAAGGAAATTTAACGGAAAATCAATACTGAGTATAAAATTATTTTTTCATAAATTAGTGAAAGTTGACATTTTGACAAACGAAGTACTCGTGAGTGAGAAATTTCAAAGTTCAATAAAAATAAGATCAATATAAATTTCAAACATATTCCTCTAATATATTATTTAGTTTTTATTAAAAAAGTAAAATGTACAATTATTTTGAGACATGCTAAAAAGATGTGGACTATAATTTTGAGACGAAAGGTATAACAAATATAAAATTAATTTTTCATAAATTAGTGAAAGTTGACATTGTAAAGCGTTGCAGCACTTTTGCATTATTATATACACCAAAAGGGGGGAACCATTTACTGTTTGACACTATAGCTACAGCGGACGAAACAGTGCCCACTTGCAAAATAGTCTCTAAGGTGAAACTGTCGTTGCAAGATAGGTCCTTTGGGAACTAACGATGCAACACGCTGGAGACTAACGATGCAACACGTTGAGAATTTTAGGGACCTTTTACGTAAAGAAACATATTATTTCCAGAATTATTTTGTGCCTAACAAATTTACAAAAATGGTCCCTCAGGTTAGCTGTAAATAGTATCGTTAGTCCCCCGTTAGCGATCTTTTGCAAATTTAGTCCTTAATTATTTTTTTCCCGATCGTTTTATTTCGATTTTAGATTAGACACAACATTCTCGCAGCAACGCGCGGGTGCCCCCACTCGTTCAATACTAAACAAATGCATTTATTGTTAGATAGGTTAATTTACTCAATTAATCTATAAAATAGTAAATATATATATTATTAATTGTGTGATCAATTGAGAGTACAATAACTTATATTTATACGCTAACATAATTTTGATAAACAAGATACCTAATCCTATTAGGAAACTAAATAAACATAACAAAGATAAATATAAACCCTAAACATATTTATCATCTAATAAAATCTAATGGTGGGTCTGTGTCTGTTAAGTTTAGGGTTTGAATACTGTTGCTTATTATCAAAAGCTATGTATTTAATATAAATACACATGCTATAGTAATATGTAAGTCATTGAATCAATAAAACTCCTTACTACCTCCGTCCCAAAATATAAGTCCAGTTTAATTTTTTGAATCGAACTTTAACTTTAAATATTTTTGTTTGTATTATTTATCACTTGATAAAAATTACACCAAATGAAAATATGTATAAAACACTATCAATTTACATATTTTGCATTAAGTATTATATAATACAAAGAAAAATATTTAAGATCAAAGTTCAATTCAAAAAGTCAAACTGGACTTATATTTTGGGACGGATGAAGTATTATTTTACATAGTATCAGAGCTTTAGGTTCAATCCACCATAAAATAGTTGTCTTCCGGTCATCAGTTACTCGCCAATGATTCGGAGGGATCCCGATCTAATTACTTTCTTTCATTTTACATTTTCATCTTAATAGTCTTTTTATCCGATCCAAATCAAAAACCCTAGAACACAAAAACTCTAGTTGTTATAATATATCTCATATTATGTTGATTTTGCTATCAATCAATAACATTTGTCTCATCAGCATTACTCTTTGTTTTACCGCCGGAGATCGTTGTCGTTTTTTGCAAATTGTTGGTCGCAAAATTGCGGCTCCTACCTAAAGGCAACGCAAGCAATTACGTAAAAAAATAAAAAATAAAAAAAAATAAAAATAAAAAAAAGTCACGCAAAAGAGGAAGCCGCAAGTAATAATTAACTATGTCGCCAAATACAATTATGCCTCCATTCAAACCAACAACAAAGAAGATGACCGGAGAAAAGAAGAATTGGCTTTCAAAATATGTTCTAGTTTGTCCGTTCGAAAGCTTCCCGTTCAACTGCGACAGAGTGTTATATAGGTTAGTTGGCCTAAAGCTAATAATGGATTTGGGTCCATTAGGTTTAGGATTTGAATTATATTGCTTATTACAAAAGCTATATGTTTAATATAAATACACTTGTTATCTCATTAACTAAATCGTTTAATCAATAATTTATTTATTTTTTCTTATATTACATTTATTATCACCTAAAATTAGAATGACAAGCACATCGCATTTAACATACTTATCTCTATCCCTTATGTGATAATATGCATCCTTATTAGCTTGTTCAATCAATAAAGATTTAAAGAAAATTAAGATCAAATGTATTCATTTTCACTATTGATTGTATTTGATCTGATCTTCTATATATTACATATAAAGAGAAAAAATGTTTGACTAAAACGTAATAATAATAATAATAATAATAATAATAATAATAATAATAAGTTGTTAGACTAAAATATCATTACTTATAAAATACGATACAATCAATTAAATATTTAAACATTTAATTACAATTTAAACCACTAACTTATTTTACTCCTCACTTACTCCACACCAATATATAGGCTGTGTTTGGCAACAAGCGTTATGGAGCATTTAGAAGCGAGAAGAGACAAGCGGTAAGCATTTGCTTGTTTGGCAACACCTCAACAAGCATTTGAAACATGGCCGACTGCTCCAATCTTAAATGCTTCTTGAAGAAGCGACAAGCGGTAATCATTTGTTTGTTTTTACACTTTATAATTTAGTTACAGTTACATTACCAAACACGTTAAACAAACAGCTACTGCTTATTGCTACTGCCATTGCTTATTGTTACTGCTATGTGTCGCCAAACATTAAAGAAAAGTTTGCACACATAAATTGATATTGTTATACCAGAAGTGTGATCAATCAATCCACTTTTATGTTTGCACCTCCCTGCTTCGCACAGTAGATACTCTTCCGTCGTCATTTTATATCAAACATAACAACTTTAGGTTTTACGCTTTGCTTCATACAAAAGGTACTCTTCCATTTTCATGTTATTGATATTAACCTTTTCGTTTTTCTCCATTTCCATGATATCCTGAAAAACAAACAACCAAGAAAACAAAGCAGCAGAAAGAAAGAAACAAAATACAAAAGATATAAAGCGTAAAAACTAAAAATAAACACAAATAAAGGGGGAAAATTGATCACAGAACTTCGATACGACGTATGCAAAAAATGTTACATACTCCGTATCCAAGCCTTCTAGGTAGGTACACCATATTCACTAAATCATGGACACGCCGTTTCAGCTCCATGTGGCAAAATTATTATTTACACACAAACGAATTTAAAGAATGTAATTCACACAAAAGCAAAAACACAATAAACAAATAAACACAAACCCACTAAATCAACAAAAACTATACCGCTTCCCGGCACTGGCGCCAAAAACTTGATGTGTAAAATCTAGCTTTATTTATAATAGAACTGACTCAACCAATAGACTAACACTTACGGACAGTGTACTCGATCGCGTATATCATAGAAATGGTAAGTACGGGGTCGTTCGCGAGGAGCGAATAAATTATGATGAACTAATGACAAATAAATAATTAATACAAACAATTAAAGGGAGATTTTGATCTGAGAGATCGGCACGATAAAATGATTGAAATTAAATAACAAAACAAATATATAAAGATAAATGATAAACTAAATGATGAACATGTTAGCCTAATTACTTCCTTTGTTGGTGATTTCTAAGGCAAACTAGGCTTGAAGGTCATAAATACCTAGTCCTATATGAGTTCCTCTAATTGACGCATTCTTTCCTTGATACTTGAACTTCATCTTTAATTCTTTGAAATTACACCTTATTCTCCCAAGGTTGCTAGACAGTGTATGCCTATCATCATCTCACAGCCCCCTCCCCCCACAGGTAATAACATCACATCAGTAGTAAAAGTAGCATTCTTAAACTGCCGTTTGAAATTATTACATTTAGAAGTGGTGGCTAAATTGTTTCCACTTGCTACTGTGACTTCTAGTGGACCAGTAGGTCTAATTTGACATCCTAACTTTTTCGCGATGTTTCTGTCCATAAAATTCTGAGTTGACCCACAGTCTACTAATATAAATACCACATGCTTTCCCACAGTGCTCATAACTCTCATAGTTTGAGAGTTATTGGTTATTACGATCAAAGCATTTAAGGAGATTTGTAGTTGCATTTCGTCGATACTAGTATGAACTCTGTTCTCTTCCTCTTCTTCCACAAAATCTTCTACACAACCCTCTTCATTGCGCAACACTATTAATGAATATAATTGTCATGCACACTTATGCATCGAAACATACTTTTGATCACAGTAAAAACACAAGTTTTGAGCTCTTTTCTCTACATATTCCTTGTGAGACAATTGTTTCCTAGCATATGTGTTGAAATAATTAACTCAACCTGGAATTATGAAGTTGAGGGACTAATTTGTACTTTGTTGTATTTTCAGATATAGCTTGTTTGTATCTTGAGGTTGAGTTGACTAAAGCTGAGAAGAGCAAGGACTAAAGTTGACAAGACTTGAAAGATGCTGAGGGAGCTATGTATACTCTTATTCCCTGCTAGGGTTTCATCTCTTCAATACATCAAAAATACGCACTCTTCTCTTTAGTTATTCAATCAAAGTTAGTAAAGATCTGTTGTTAGTATTCATTGTGAGGTTGAGTGTTTTGTATCAAACTATTAGCAAGTTAGTCAATAGACTTGCACCTGAGTAGCAGTGGCATGTTGTGTGATTCATTCTGGTTGTTGTACTGATTGAGATCAGTTACTTTCTGATCTTGTGATTGTTTTGATTGAGTAATAAGATTGACTTGAATTGAGATTCAAGTCTTGGTTTCTGGTTTTATTATCAAATTTTACATGGTATCAGAGCAAGGCTCTTCATCTTGCTCTTTTTAAAACGATTTCGGAAAAATTAGGGTTTCTAAAATTTGGGGGTTTCTCAAAATTGATTTGATTAAACCTAATTAACCGTGGTTAATTAGTGACTTTTTGTTCTAATTGATCAATTCAAAAAGGTTTTTACAAAACGCCTAATTTTTGAGAAAATTAGGGTTTGGATAAGTTTGGGGGTTTTGATCTCTGGCTTCGATCGGTGGTTGATTTCTGGGTTCTTGATCTGGTTTGTTGGATCTTGGTGAATCTTGGTGATTCTGGGCTGATTAAGATCGTGTGGGTTGTGATTCTTGACTAAGTGAATCAAGATTATAACCTGGGTTGTTGTTCCGCTGCTGGCTGTGTTCTTGCGTGCACTGTAACACCTCTCACGCTCTCTTCTTTAATTATGTTCTTTACTTTCTTGTTTAGATTGACGGGGAGTAGGATTTGGGTTGTTGAAGTTGAGATTATTGTGTTTTGTGTTTACTGTGCTTACTTGGTACCTGGTTTTTTAATTTTTTATTAGATATTTTGTGGTTGTTTGTGTGTTTAGCCCTTGACCTACCACTTTGAGTGGCAAGGAAGCCTGTGAATTACCTTCTTGACTTTTTTGTGTGTTTGATTTCTTTGCATTATGTCTGTTCATGGTGATACCCCACCTCAGTCTGAGCATGGGACTGATGATGATGAGGTTCAAGTTACCTTAATTAGTAAACTTGACCTCAGCCATCCTCTTCATTTACACCCTAATGATTCTGCCACCCTTACTGTTGTGTCTATAAAACTAAAAGGGACTGAGAACTATAATGTGTGGTCTTGTGCTATGTTATTGGCTTTAGAGGGAAAAAATAAAACTGGTTTTATAGATGGGTCTTGTAGAAGATCTAATACTGATGAAGTTCTAGGTAGACAATGGGACAGGGTGAATGCTGTTGTTTTGGGATGGATCTTAAATTCCATATCAGAAGAATTGTTTCTTGGGCAAATTTTTTCAAAATGAGCTTCTGATGTGTGGACTGAATTAAAGGAAACTTTTGATAGAGTTGATGGATCTGTTACTTTTAATCTGCATCATAAAATCAACTATTTGTCTCAAAATGGTTGTTCTATTGCTGAGTATTTTAATAAGTTGAATACATTGTGGAAACAATTTGATGCTTTAATACAGTTGCCTAAATGCACTTGTCATGCTGCTGAGGATTTGAAAAAACATAACCAATTAATGAAGCTTATGCAATTTTTAATAGGGTTATATGACTCATATATGCAAATTAGAAGCAATATTTTGTCTAGAGACCCTCTCCCTGATGTGAAAGGGACATTTGACATCATATCTAGTGAGGAATCTCACAGATATGTGGTTACTGGTTCAGGTGGTGGGACTTCCCAAAAGTCTCAATCATCTGTGTTCAACTCCAGTGTGCCTAATAAGGGGAATTTCCAAAGGTCTTCCACCTCTGGTAATTCTTTCAGACCCAACAATGGACCTAGGAATAATGATAATAGAAGGACCTCTGGTGGTCCTCTCTTGGTTTGTGAACATTGTGGGTTTAATGGACATACTGTGGATAGATGTTTTAAAATCATTGGATATCCTGCTGATTTTGGGAAAAATAAAAGAAATGGTAATAATGGTAACAATCAGGGTACTCAAAACTTTAATAAAAGATTTGTTAACAATAACAATTCTGTTGGATCTAGTTCCACTTCTGCTTTTTCTGATGAACATATTTCAAAACTTCTTTCTTTGATTAAAGAAACCTCTGTTAAAACAGATGGAAATGGGAAAAATGTTCATGCCAATATGGCAGGTATTATTCTTAACACTAGTAAATTCTTTAATCAAAATTTCAAAAGATTTTTTTGTCACAATAGTAAAATGAGAGCTGCTCTTGTGGCAGCTGGAATTATTGTTGATTCTGGTGCAAATCAACACTTAACATATACTGACAAATTTTTGGTGAATGTTCTTGATATTTCCAAACTTGGTATCAAGGTTTCACATCCTAATGGTACTGAAGCCTTGATTACCAAAGTTGGAAATATGGTACTCACCAAACATTTGACTCTATATGATGTGTTAGTTGCTCTAAAATACTGTGTTAGTTTAATGTCTGTTCATAAAGTGGCTAGAGATAGTAACTTTGTTATTGCTTTTGATGAAACAAAATGTTATGTTTTACCTCAGGATTTGAGGGGAATGAGTGTTCTAGGGATTGGTAGACAAAAGGATGGTTTATATTACTTTGATGGAAATCAAGGTATTGGCCTAGATATTAAGAATTTTAAATCTGTGTGTCAGTTACCTAAGAAAACTTGGCATTGTAGACTTGGTCATCCCTCTGATCAAGTCTTATCTGTGCTAAAAGGTGAAACCAATTTTTTAAATAATAATGAAACTGAGCCTTGTGACATTTGTCAAAAGGCTAAACAAACAAGGGAACATTTTCCCTTGAGTGATCATAAAACTACTTTTCTTGGTGAACTTGTTCATTTGGATCTTTAGGGTCCTTATAGAGTTAAAAGTAAAGAAGGATATAGATATTTTTTTAACTATTGTTGATGATTTCATGTTTGGGTTTACTTACTTAAGAGTAAGCATGAGGTGTTTGAATGTATTCAAGTGTTTTATAACCTGATTAATACACAATTTGAGAAAAGTGTTAAAATTTTTAGAAGTGATAATGGAACAGAGTTTTTTAATAATCAATTTGATAAGTTTTGTAAAGACAAAGGTATTATACATCAGATCTCTTGTGCTTATACCCCTCAACAGAATGGGGTTGTTGAGAGGAAACATAGGCATCTTTTAAATGTTGCTAGATCCCTTATGTTTCAGGGGGGATTGCCTTTATTTTTGTGGTATGAATGTGTGCTTACTGCTACTTATCTTATTAACAGATTGCCATCTTCAGTGCTGAGTGGAGACTCTCCTTACAATCTTGTTTTTAATAATAAACCTGTTTTAAGTCACTTAAGAACTTTTGGATGTCTTTGTTTTGCTACTATACTTACCAGCAATGATAAGTTTGGTAGTAGAGCAGAAAAATGTGTTCTTGTTGGCTACTCTAATTCTCAAAAAGGTTATAAATTGTATAGTCTTGAGAGGAAACAGTTTATCTTTTCTAGATATGTTAGATTTTTTGAAAATGTTTTCCCTTTCAAGATAAAATACTCTTCTGCTACTCCTGACCCTCTCAGTCAGGGTCTGAATCATGTAAATTTCTTTAATGAAGTAACATGTGACAACTATGACACACCCAAAAATGATAACAATAGTCAAGATGATCATCATCAGGGTGAGGGTGGCAACTCCTTGCATCTTGGAAGCCCAACTATTCACCATGAACAGGGAGATTTGGGGCACTCTGCTGGTTCCAATGGGGTTGCCAGTACAAGTGAGATGGCTGCAACACCTCTAGATGTGAGCACTTCTGAGGGTGTCAGTAGTCCCTTACCTGAACAAGCAGAAGAGGTGGTTTTTGAAAATAATGATCAGTTCTCTTTAAGAATGGGTTCAAACAGAGCAAAAGTGATTATTCTTTGTATACTAAGAATGACTCAGGTAACTTTGTTGCTTTACTTGTTTATGTGGATGATATAATAATCACTGGGAATAATTTGAAGGAAATTGAAAGTTTTAAAGTTTTTCTGAATTCTAAATTTCAAATTAAAGATTTAGGAAAACTTAAATACTTTCTTGGCATTGAAGTGATTGAAACTGAACAAGGTGTTTGCTTAACTCAAAGAAAATATTGCTTGGATTTATTAGAGTTTGGGTTGCTTGCTTGTAAACCATCTGCTTTTCCCCTTGAGCAGAATTTATTCTTGACTAGTGAGCCTACAATAAGTGATCCTGTGATAGATAATCTGAATGAATATCAAAAATTGATTGGAAAATTGATTTACTTAACTCATACTAGGCCTGATATTGCATACTCTGTTCATTGCTTGAGTCAGTTTATGCATAAGCCTCTTAGGTAGTTTTAAGATATCTAAAAGGTTCTCCTGGAAAAGGTGTTCATATTATCAGATGTCCAAATGTTTTTCTTGAGGCTTTTGTTGATGCAGATTGGGCAAAATGTGTTATTACTAGAAAATATGTCACAGGTTACTGTCTGTTCATAAATGGTTCACTAGTTTCCTGGAAAAGCAAAAAACAAAATACCATTTCTAAGTCATCAGCAGAGGCTGAGTACAGAGCTATGGCCTCTGCTACTTCTGAAGTTGTTTGGGTTTTAAAAATCTTAAATGACTTGAACTGGGAACATTTTTTACCTGTTAAACTTTTTTGTGATAGTCAAGCTGCTATTAAAATAGCAGTCAATCCTGTTTTTCATGAAAGGACTAAGCATTTAGAAATTGACTTACATTTTGCAAGGGAAAAGATTTTGGCAGGAGTTATTAAAACTGAAAAGATTAATACTGCAGATCAAACTGCTGACATTTTAACTAAAGGATTAGGCAAGCTTCAACATGATAAGCTTGTTGGTAAACTGGGTATGATTGATGTGTTCTAGGTTGGAGTTAAGGGGGGATGTTGAAATAATTAACTCAACCTGGAATTATGAAGTTGAGGGACTAATTTGTACTTTGTTGTATTTTCAGATATAGCTTGTTTGTATCTTGAGGTTGAGTTGACTAAAGTTGAGAAGAGCAAGGACTAAAGTTGACAAGATTTGAAAGATGCTGAGGGAGCTATATATACTCTTATTCCCTACTAGGGTTTCATCTCTTCAATACATCAAAAATACGCAGTCTTCTCTTTAGTTATTCAATCAAAGTTAGTAAAGATCTGTTGTTAGTATTCATTGTGAGGTTGAGTGTTTTGTATCAAACTATTGGCAAGTTAGTCAATAGACTTGCACCTGAGTAGCAGTGGCAAGTTGTATGATTCATTCTGGTTGTTGTACTGATTGAGATCAGTTACTTTCTGATCTTGTGATTGTTTTGATTGAGTAATAAGATTGACTTGAATTGAGATTCAAATCTTGGTTTCTGGTTTTATTATCAAATTTTACAATATGGGTGTTTGGCTTCTAGTTTACTACATTCGAAGTGGCTTGGATTTGCCAAATAATAAGCATCAGCAAGTGTCTTAGGCCTAAACATCCTAACTCCCATTTCAATGTCAATTGGTAACCCACCCATAAACAAACTAATAGCATGTTCTTCACTTACTTCTACTCTCTTTTGCCTTCTTCTGCTTTTTGTTCTCTTGCTTTTGCTCTTCATTTTTTTGCTCTCTTACCCGCACACCTGCACTTGCTGGAGGTCTCATTGGAAGCAGTCTCTCTACCTCCAGGTTTATCCTGGGGTAGGGGTATGATCTGTCTACATTCTACCCCCTACCCTGCCCCGGCGGGATTGGGTTTTGTTGTTATTGTTGCATCCTCGTATTCCTTAGCACTTCTATCATATTTCAAAATTTTCAACTCAGACATAGGATCAACATATATACTACCAAATCTTGCTAAAACTACTTCTTTATACACTTCCCAACTAATCAGTGTTCCATTAGTATAAACAAATCGTTTGTGCCACAACAAAGCTTTATCATACAAATGGATTGCTATGAGATCTACCTTTTCCACCTCTTGGACTTGATCAATGAGGAAGAATTGCTCACATCTTAACACCTATCCTCATACATCATCACGAGAAAACTTAGAAAACTCAATCTTGGCCATCCTACTATGCTGCAACTGATTACCTTTATTACCATTTCCCATTTTTTTTATTCTGCAAACTGAACCTAGTGATATTATTAGCCATATCATCCATTGATCTTTGCATCCCTACTAATGACCCTTCCACGGTGTCTACAAGAAATCTCCTAGTTTCATCATCAAGAACCATTCAAGTAGCACTAGAAGGTCGGCCTCCATTAACAGAATTCCTAGTTGCAGTTACCCTTTCTAACTGATTCAAGATTATCCGTACAACCAAAACTGTATAGATTCTCTAATTTGATCAATTGATCACTCGAGATTAGAGAAAATGTTTTTTTTTATATATATATAATGAAACAGTGAATCCTGCACTAAATATTTTTTTATTGGAATGTAAAGCAAAATGAGTTTTGTAGAACGTATTTTCGATTGGAAATGTATTTTGATATAAAAGATAATTTTTCAATGGGATGGTCGAAAATTGACTAGAAATTGAAGCAGCGCGACGGTTGTACGGTGGATTGTGGTGTTTAATGGTGCCAAGAAAGCTCTCTGATACCACTTGATAAGCACTTTTAGGGATCAATTAAGTTCCGTTGGAAGATCACAACTAATTAGGCTAGTCAAGAAGATAAGAAATAGACCGACGAAGCTTTAGGTGATTATAAATGGAGGAGGGAAAAGTTGTTATGTTGGTTACAGTTGCATGATTACAAGAGAGGAAGAAATGAAATACAAATCAATCGCTAATTCTTACAATGACAACTAAAACTATTTAAAAGGTAAATTGGCGCCAAAGTTGGTTAGATGGTTGTTCGAGTTGATCATGTGCCCCTCACACGTCTGGGTTAACCCATTTGCATGCACCTCACGTGCCAAACAGCTTAACACTTATTTCTTGCTTATCACCTAAGTCTCAAACACTAACGCGACGTAATAGACAAAACAAAAATCACATAGTGCTCACACCACAAACCAACAACACATTCACATGATCGTCTTTGCAAGAATCCCACTGATGCATACAAGGCAACATGCATCCGAGGTCTAAGTCTGGCGGATCAAATCGCGCCCCAAACCTCCAAACCAATCCAGACACCTTGCAACTTCGCCTATAAGGTTCTCTTGGCATATAAATGAAAAGAGTCATCTTCATCATAAAGGCATCTTCTTCTCCAATTTTTTACCTCTCATATTACGATGAATATTCCTACATCGTAGGCACTTTGTAAAGTCATCCCTTGCACTCTGTGTAACTTAAGAGTGATATCTTTCTCATCTCCAGGTTCTCGACCGAGTCAAGAATGCTATGTCACCACTCTCCATTAATCTCCACTAACAAAACCGTAGTCATGCATTCTCTTGCCGATTGGGTTCTCTACATGAATTAGAAGCCAAATCGACGAATAATTTGACGGTGGTATTAGTAGCCAAAAACTCTGGAAGACTGTGCAAATCATCATCACAAGTAATGAGTAGCAAGTCATTTTCCTCATCTTTGTATTTTATACTTAGCCTTTCACTCTTTAAATCGAGCCTTTGTGCCACTTCGTTTTCCAGTTCTAACAGTCCTGAAGAAACAGGAAACCGGAACTTTATCATATCACCTTTAAAAGTTGCCTTCACCATAAGTTGTGCTACTTGGTATTTAGTATCTGATTTAGAAGGAAGATAGCTATGCTCGCTATAGCTCATCTGCCTGCCTGAAGAACTCAACCGATTAACCCTTACTACAAAGAGGACAGCAAGACGTATAGCAAACCATGGACTTGAAGACCTTTGCAAGCATTGTTGTGACAGCTTTGGGTTGGTAGCATGACTTTGTTTTTTGCCCTGACTTGGCTTTGGCCAACTGGTTAAACCATTCTCTCGACAAAAACGCTTCAATGTAGACCTGCTAACTGTAAACCAAACATATTTGGGTAGCAATTAGGATTATGCTATATATATATGAATGAAGTATCGAAAGAGTGAATATAAACATAAACACTTAAGACTTCAGATGACTCACCACCGAAGCTCTCTGCAGCTTGACTTATTGGTTTTCCAACATGTTTCTCAACCGCCTCCATTGTAAGAAAATCAATTTTACGTTTTCTGCCTCGTTTCAAAGGTTTGCTCTTTTCTTTAGCATCAGTGTTAGTATCTCTTGTTATATGATCTATCACAATGGAATAGGAAGTAGCAATATCATTTTCTCTTGAACTACCCATATTAATGTTACCCCTAATATCATTAGGGTAATTTTCTCTGGATGAACATTGGCTTTGGACATCTGCAGAGTCAGTTTTAACAACATTTGCCAAAACCGATTCTGAATCTGATAATGCCAAGGTGTTGGCCATTGTAATTGAGGATATTTGGATACTTTGAGGTTTTCTACTTAATGACAAATAACTTGCATCCCTAGGTGGTCCACTAACTTCTGTGTGTGATGATATAACACCCAATTCAAATCCAGAAGCGTCTTCAACTCTCTGCTTCAATGTTTGCACCAGATGGGGTACATAAGTAACATCTTTAATGTAAAAAGGGAGAAAAAACTCTAAGACATATTCATCATTGCCTTCAAGACTATGCAAAAAGATTGCAAAGCTGCTAGTTATCTTATACATGTTTGCATTGTGGACCAAAGGATACTCTTCTTCAGTGAGCTCAGTTACATTTTGACAATAACTTGACCCACGGGCTAGCAACGCCCTCCCAACAAAGCTACATGACATATCCAAGTGCTGCTCTTTACATGATTCCCTGAAAGGCCACATACCCAAGTCTCGAACATGAAATGGTAGATCAGTTGTATGCATGCAGACTTTCCCGATGCATTTAGTGTCAAAACTACCACAACTCTTGTGTATAATTTTATCATGTGAAACAAAACTAGTGGATGGGGAAACAGCCCATGTCTGAGCAAAAGGTAACCTGTGGGTGTCACACACACTTTTCAGAATGCCCAGGATTTTATCCAACTCAGTTTGCCTGCATTCACTGGAAACCCCTGGAGTAGTGGAATCAAATACGTGTGAGCTCGTCAGATTTTGCGTCTGCAAGATGACAAGTTAGAAAATTAAGTGATCATCAAAGGAAGCTTATTTGATTATACAGCCCAAAACATGTTTAAAAAGGTAGTAGTACTAATTAGTTACTGCAGCACTAGGAGAATTATATTTAATGTCGGAAATGGGGGGGAAAAAAAAGGGCTATAGACTTAGTTATATGAATTATGCAGCGGCAGAGCCTCTTTAACTACAGTTTCTGTTTCTTTTTTCCCAATGCATGGTATCATTTGGAAGGTTAATAACTACTTGATTTGAAAGGTAACTGATGAATACCTTTAGCGCCTTGTGAACTTGCTGAACCTCAAAAGCATAACTTGAATTCTTGGAAGACATTAAGAGCTCAAGCACACCAACACACAACCTTGTAGTGGAATCAAATACTGGTAAAGCCAGATAACCATGGAGATTGCAACGGATCGCTGAGTCTTTTTGTGGAAAATGTTTTGGTAGATAGTTAGTTACATCCGAAGTCCACTCTGGTAATCCTTGCCTAAATACTCGAGCAGGAGGACTAACATCTTCTTCTTCATGATCCTTATCCACAAGAAACGCATTCCTCTCAGAGTCCCTCCTATAAAAACAAAGTTCTGCATTGGCTACACCAAGACCAAATGGTTGATCTAAAGTTGTAAGTAGTTGGTGTTTCCCAACAACACGAGCCACCCAATACTGAACCAGAACATGTTGCTCGCGGAAGGCTAATTGCTTTAGCACAGCTCTTATTCTTTGAACCAAGTTTTCAGCTTTATAGAGGTCATCTCGGGGCTCGTCATTTTTAGATACCCAAAGTGGTGTCAGGTATCTAGACTCGCCAGAAAGTGAAACTGCCGGCAGTTCTAAAGAGACCTTGTTCCACAGCAAGACTGTGTTCTGATCTGTAGACCAAACAGAGCGCGGACCTGAACATGGTGATTTTTCTCTATCCGCAGAATCAACACTCTTGCATTGCCCAAATAATTCCATAGAAACTGGGCTGTTTTCAAGTCTATATAAACTGCTACAGGATGAGCCTATTGACAAAATTAACAAAAATAAGTATCAAGTGAAAAAGAGACCAGGATGCTTTAGAAGTTTTCTGTATAAGTATTAGTTTTAGAAAACAATTTCACCAACAATCAGAAGAATACCAAAATCCCAGATACGATCTGCCTCAATGACCCTCAAGTTAAAATAAAACTTAATTCTATCATAAATCGTCAAAATGTGAAAACAATCACGCAGAGAACCTCCAATCTAAATGCCGAAGTGACATTAAAACCCTCATAACCATTTGAATATTGAAAGAGCTCCTAATATTATTATATAAGGACAGTAAAACTCCTTCTCCCTATGTTGTCTTCCTCCCCAAGTTGTCTTGGATACTTATAGTGATATAGATAATATACTGTAATAAATATACTAATTTCCATACTGATAACAGACCAGGGAATAACATAAAACAAGAAAATCAGAAAACATATTTTAATAAGATATTCTTTGGAAAATTTTCATGGAAAGAATGTTAAACCAGTTTTCTAATATATAACTAGATATTAGAAAATGTATTTTTATAGTTTTATACACTTTTCCTGTAGATAGTGGTTTTGATTATTCTCTCGTTTTGCTTAAACTTGCAGCGAACCCTTCTCTAACACCACTAATTCAATCGTGCAGTTTCATTCCCTCGTCCATTTAGGTGGATTTATTTCCTGCTACCTTGATTTTTACGGGTTCTTCATTTCCCCTTGTGTGCATATGCTGCTTCTTTGTTGCCCTGTTAAATTTTACTTTCTTGTCATAAAACAAGTTGAGGTTTCTTTCAAATGTTGATGTTTGTTGATAGTTGTGATTGGGGTGTAATGTAAACATATGATTTTCTGAAAACATAATATTTACATGCTGTTTCTTGAATATTTCGTTTGTATTGTGATGTAGTCTTAAATACTGGTTTGGTTTGTAGAAGCAGTGTGTTCTTGATAACGGGTTTCGTTTATAAGTAATGTATCTGTGCCTGCTTTGAGGGTAACATAAACGAAGTAGGTTACTTTAATGTGTATGTCCAGATAGGTTTTATGTTTAATTGTTTATATACAAGAATCTTCTGTTTCTACATAATTTTCCTGCTGCTTTTAATTGTTTTTTTGTGTGATTCTTATTTTTATTTTTGAAAAATGGATTCTTTACATACGCGTGTTCATGGAACATAATATCTCATATTTCATAAAAACCAGAATTAATAATGAATCTTGCTATCAATATGTAGAATGTAGTGCTAATAGTTTGTGGGAAACGTCATACGTGTATTAGTTGTCAGCAGGCCGGTTTACAATCTTGATAGCATGTTTGAAGTGTTATGGTGGAGTAAACACCTTCTCAGTTCGTTGAACTCTTTCAACTGATTTGACCCGTATCATTTTTATACAAATTAAGCCCGCATTGATCTGATTCGGTTTGTGTTGAACTTTAGCGGGTAAAAAAAAAGAGTTTGATAACAAGGCTTCAAATTACTGATTCTTTTAATGATGTTCTCTCTATTTTGATGTTGTTTGTTTTCTGCTTATTGATGCTCTTCTGGAGCTGTTTGCTGCTGAGATGTGATGTTTAAGGCAGTTTTGTGATAAATTTGTGTGTTTTAGAGGAGTTTTTCGCTAAACAGCATGGTAAAGTATTTATTGCATATTTTTTGTTTTACTTTCATGCTAATTCTTACTTGGTTGAGAATTATCATTTGAATATTGGTTCCTTGTAATTGCAGTTTAGAAACATAGTTTTTCCATTTAAAAAAAAATGGAAGTATATTTGCAGAACAAATAGAAAACATATGCATTTAAACATGTTCTACAATTTTTTAAACTAGAAAACGCAACAGCATTCGAACACTCTCTTCAAACTTTCATCAGAGAAATACTTTTTGAAAGTAAACCAACCATAAGCTTATTATGACTTTATACACAAATAGAGCATGTCAGTCTATGTGATTAATTTGTAAGGGTTGGAGTAAGGAAAGGGTTAAATAAGTCCATGGGGAGCTTTTCAAGTAGGATTCGAACCTACGTCTCGACTAGTCAAATACCAGCCGAGTGCTCTACCACTGAGCTTGAAATAAATAAAAACATAGGGTACTGTTTGGTTTGAGTCATGGAATCACCATAGCTATAGGTTGATAATTGGACGGGATAGAAATACGTTACAGGATTCCATTTCATTTGTTTGGTTGCATGTGGGTTAAATTACTATTGGGCCCATGTTCAATTCTGCAAATCTTTCAACTCTTCTTACAAATTATCAGATCATATAATTATTCCATCTTTTGTGAATAATAAATTTTTATATGATAAGAGAAACTATTTTATGACAATCAATTTTTTATTGACCTTAAGAGAGCTCAATTGCAGGCCAATAAAAGTCGAAACAAATTTGTTTGATCAAACTTTTTATAAGTGTGGTGGAGGAATTTAGTGGAGAAAAAAAATGAAAATACACATGACCTTGTGATTTATTATTATTATTATTTTTTTATTTATTATTTTTTTTTTACTTGTGTGGATAAACGTTATAATCCGATTGATTAATAGAATTTACAATCGAGCTTTAAACTTTTGGAAATGGCTATTTTTAACTCTAAGTTTATAGACTTTAAGTGTAAAATCCTCAATTTCCATAATTTTTAGAAAATTTGTATATTTAACAAATACATCATGCACTTTAAACATTTTTATAAACTACTACTACTACTATTATTATTCTTATTCTTATTATTATTAAATTGATCGTAATATTGGAATACTGTCTACATTTGTCGTATAAATAATTAAATATCAAGCTAACCACGTGTTATTAAGTGTATGTATGAGATTAGTTAAAACATATATAAACACTTATATCAAATTAAACTACTCAAACAATAACATTAAAAACAAAATATTATCATGCATTCAAATCAAAACACAAATATAGGTGAAATATTATTATTAGTGTTAGTCGTCCGAACCTAATTAGCATTTCATAACCCGTTCGTACGCGGGTTAAAAGATTAAATACGGCTAAACTTAAATTAATTTAATTGTAATACTAGAAAAAATCTATAGATGCATGGGATTGATAATATCAAAAGAGTTGAAATATAATTATTAGTCGTACTTACAATCTAAACCCGTGCATGTTCTATAAGCATAATTCAACATTAAATTTTAGTTGTTTTAGGATGCTTTTATTCATTTCATTTATCTTTAAAAATAACCAGATAAAGTGACTGTAATGTTTAGAAATTAGGAAAAATGGAAACAACAACAACCAATATTTGCTTTTTTTAAGACTTATGTACGAAAATGTCAAACACTTTAACAACAAACTCGTACGTAAATCTTACACATTTCAATACTTATGAAAGGTTAGTGTAAAAACTAACAACCCATGCATGCACAGGTATTAAAAATAGTTATCCCTATATACCTTTTGTAGTTTAATTTCGTTTCGTTTTACCAAGGATGGAAGTATTTGCAAGAGCACCCACAATGGTGGAGCTTTTAAAAGGTTTATAAGCTATACATGTCATCATACTATAAACCTTTTGATTTTTTTTTTAAACCTACTACACTATGCATAAACATTTTAAAGGTTTATAATATGTCTTCATAATGTAATTGTTAAAGGTTTTGAACCACTCCATAATCCTAGACCTCTTCAAACCACCTAAGAATGAAACATGTGTATACTATGGTTTAAAATTTTTAGATCTCTTCGTTTAATTATTAAAGCTTTTTATAAAGCTACCATTGTAGATACCCTAATGTTTGGATATTTAAAGTTGCAATCTATATCACTTTATGTATATACTTGCAATATTTAATTTTTTAATGTTTAGTGGTGTCAACTTACAAGTATTGTTTGATGATGATGGTGGAGTTTGAGATGTTTGGCACAAACCCGTAGGAAATAAAACACGACCTTACCAACATTTGACACCACCAACCTATATCTGAACAACATGAACCACTTTGACCCAAAAAGAAACTGTCTTGGTAA
The DNA here is from genome assembly GCA_030686995.1 of Artemisia argyi. NCBI lineage: Eukaryota > Viridiplantae > Streptophyta > Magnoliopsida > Asterales > Asteraceae > Artemisia > Artemisia argyi. The sequence continues at coordinate 172,820,025 of CM060697.1, forward strand.
AATACCGCCCAAAAACGACACTCGAAACGAACCTAATGAAAAAAAAAATTGACTAGAAAAGGACATGGGTGAAAGCATATGAAGGGCTAGCGGGAGTTCTCCGAACCGCTGGCCAAAGCCAACAGCCAACAGCCAGAAAGTTCGTGGTTGCTGTGGAGGTTGATTTAGGGATAGGTGGGAGTTTTCTTTAAGGGCTTTTTTTTTTTTTTTTTTAAGTAATGGAAGGGGATGGGAATGGAAATAAAAAAAATGGGGCGTTCTTGAGTTTTTTTTAAGATGGATAGGTAGGGGACGGGAAGGTGGGAAGGAGCGAAGGGATGGGCTTTTGTGTGTATTTGTAATCCTCCCATATTTGGGATGATCAGGAGGGAATGGGTACAAGTGAGAACATGAGCTTTGGTTAAATTACAATTACATCCATAGCAGCCGAACTTTGATTTATCTAATTTCGAAATTGCGATTATCATTCCAAAAAAATGATCACATGATCACAAAAGGTACAATTCCTAATCTCATACTCTGTATCAATTTTGGGAAAATATAACCATGTTCAGTTGTTCATCATGCCTTTAAATCAGTGTTATTTTTTAATGAGAGTGTTTGGCACTTTGGCACTACATTTTGAGATATAGTAGGCACTTTGGACTAAATAGATTATTAGTTGTGTAATAAGATGATTCAAACTGATTAGTTCTTCCTAGAATCTGATAACGACTTTGCAAACTGATGGAAGAAGAAATGAAATTCAAACGTAGATGTTTCGTGAAGAAACTCACTCTATATAATATAATATGGAATAAGAGCGAAAGGATCCGAGAAGAAAAATCAAGATGAGACTAAATAAGAAGGATTTATAGCCACACATTAAGAAAGAATTTTAAGAGGAGGTGTATATATTTTTATATGTATATCTTAAATGTGTGATTGTGGTTTCTTCTCAATTTTTTTTTTTTTTTTTTTTAACCTAACTCTAGAAGAAGAAACCTAAAAAATCAATTTGAGCAAATTGATGTGACAATGTATTAGCAGGAACTATTTTGGGTATTCAGGCAAAAGTTCATCAGCTTCGAGACAAGCAAGAAATGGGCTTTATAGATTCCCGACATTACCTACGTATGGAGAAACCTTTCCTTGGTAGGTTATTTAACCTATATATACAAACCAAACACATTCAAATGATTCTGAAAGTGATACCCTCATACCGATACGCTCTTCCCCACCCACCCCCCCAAGGGGCCCAAACATACCCAATGTAATGTTCAAAATAAGGTTTTAGTTCGATTAAGTAGACATAATACAAGCATTAGAATCCATAAATAAATAAATAATAAAATAATAAAATATTTAAAAAAAAAAATCTGAACTGAATCAGCAAGGAGCTAAAAGTTACAAAGAAGATTTACATTACAATGTGTATGATCAGCAAATTAAAAAAAAAAAAATCTGATTCAACAGAAACTAAAGCTAATTAAAGTCGAACTGAAATATTATCTACAATATCAATCAGCTAGAAAATGGGGGATAGAAACACAGTTTTTTTTCCACCTGGCTAGTACCAAAAATGAGAACAAATATCTCGCTTATTTACACATTTGATAATAGGATCCCAATGTATTCAAGAATAAGCACACTAAAGGATCATGATTCATATATACAAACCCCACACATTCAAATGATTCTGGAAGTGATACTTATATATACAAACCCAACACATTCAAATGATTGTGAAAGTGATACTCTAATACGGATACCCCCCCCCCCCCTCCCCCTCTCCACACACACACACAGGGGCCCAACCAAATATACCCAATGTAATGTTTAAAATAAGGTTTTAGTTCAATTAAGTACCGTTAAAAAAAAAAAAAAAAAAAAAAAAAAAAAAAAAAAAAAAAAAGGGTTTCAATTAAGTAGACATAATACAAGCATTAGAATCCATAAAATATATATATATATTTTAAATAAAAAAAAAAAAAAAAAAAAAAAAAAAAAAATGTCTGAACTAAATCGGTAGGAGCTAAAAGTGACAAAGCAGATTTACGACATTACATGATTACAATGTGGATGATCAGTAAAATTAAATTAAATTTATAAAAAAAAAAAAAAAAAAAAAAAAAAAAGATCTTATTCAACGAAAAATAAAGCTAATTGAAGTCGAACTGAAATATTATCTACAATATCAATCAGCTAGAAAATGCGGGATGGAAACACAGTTTTTCTCCACCTATAGCTAGTACCAAAAATGATAACAAATATCTCGCTTATTTACACATTTAATAATAGGATCCCAATGCATTCAAGAATAAGCACACTAAAGGATCGTGATGATCAGTTTGCAACATCGTGAGGGTAAATGAAAAAATTATGACTTAAAGAACAAAGGGGGAGAATTCATTTACATCAATCTAAATTGCTACAGCCTATGTACATTGCCATAAGACAAACGCACATCAATACTGTTTTTGCCAGGAGCATTATCAAAATGAATACAAGAAACAGATAGATTATAACACGAGAGAAAATGTATATTAAACATAAAATGCCGTAAAATTAGTATATAAGTAAACAACATATGACACTTACAAAATTTCTCCATAGAATAGTTTGGTCGTCGGCTCCAGATACGAAATTTCGAGAGACAGTTCAAGATGCAATTCTAAATAAGTTTCTACGATTATATATATAGAGAGAGGGGCCCAAATGGTTTAGGTTTGAGTAGTGTTTGGTATGTTTTAGAGTTTTAGTGGGTCCCCCATATTGGGATGGTGGATGAACATTTAAAGCATTGGGTGTGGTGTCATGGCTTCAAGTCATTGCCCAAAAAATCTGTCACGTTAGCATAAATCTCCGCGGCATCAGAAATCTGATGACATCACATTTTAGCTATAACCGTTGACATTAGAAATTCTGATGCCGTCAACCATTATTTTTTTCTTTTATTTTTTTTACATAAAATAAAATATACACAATATAAACTAAAATAAACTTCATTAAAAAAAAAAATAAAAAAAAAAAAAAACATTACAAAAAAAATACTTTTAAAAAAAATGCATAAAATTAAAAACCTAGTACATAAACATAGAAATAAAAGACCGTCAAACATTGTTGGTAGGATACTTTGCCCGGATTCAAGCTTGTTGTGCTTTCACGACCGCCGCGTTGATCGGATCCATCTTGCTTGTTTCCATTTGTAGCACTCGCATCTTCTCGGCAACTCTTTGAGATTCATATAAAGTAACTCTCGCGAGTGACTCTTGCTCGAGAACATCCATCTTTGCCTTGCGGTCTAACTCGCATTGTAGTTGCAACATTTCTTGAAACAATGTCGGGTTTGAACCGGAACTAGCATTCGAGTTTAACGAACGTTGACTCTTAGAAACCCGGTACATGCCGTCTCGCGTCGGGTCCAAAATGCTCAGGCTCCTCGTTCGTAGGCCGAAGACGGTTACGTCTTGCCAAAGTCTAGTTGGAATTTTTCCATTTGTGCTTGTCTTTCAAAAAGTCCCAAGCGATCAAGTGTCTAAAGTCATAAGTCGTTGATCATTTAACCAATATGTGGCGAGTCATAAAATCTTTATCATTCTCCCCAGTCCACTGTTTCATCCACAACCGTATTAAACTTCTTAATATCTTTATTCATTCACTTTTCCGTCAACATGTTTTTGGTACGAAGAGTATAGTTGAGCCTATTGGCTTCCTTGTTGTATGCGTCGAACACTTTATACCAAAACGTATCCCTTTGTTGATCTGCACCCGTTTTTGGATCCTCGGAAACTTGAATGTAACACTCCGCCAAAAGATACTACTCTTCTTGGCTCCTTTGTTGATCTCATCGACGTCTTTGTCTTTATCTTTGTTGGTTTTCTTCGTCTTCGCCTTTGTCTTTGGCTTCTTCGCCATCGTCTTTGTCCTCGATTTTTTTGAGGTCGGGGTCGGGACCATTTCTTCTTCATTGGATTTTGTTTTATCTTCATCTTCGTCTTCGTCTACTATATGAAACAAAGCATGGTCCGAATTTGGTTGGGAAGAGATGACTTGGTTTGTTTGTTGAGTTTTAGTAAATTGATTATATTGGTGTTGTTGTTGTAATTTTCATTGACTAAATAATGCTAGATCTTCGGGATTCATATATGGGTTTTGGAAGGCGGGAATCTAACCGGGATTCGAAGATGATCCCGGCATTTGGTTCGTCAGATCGTTTAGCATGTTGTTGATTCATGGTGAATTTGGATTCATTTTGAATGGAAAAAAAATAATAGAAGTAGAGATTAGTAGTAGATTGGAAGTGTATGGGAAGTATGAAATAATAAGGGGTATTTATAAGGTTTTTTTGAGGTTTAATTGTGTGAATTAAAGTATATTAAATGGGAAAATGGCAAAAAAGACGGGCATATAGCCGTTGGTACCAACGGTTCAATTTGAAAAAGTCTCTAGCGTTCCATTTTTTTCTCAAAAATAAAAAAATAAAAAATAAAAAATAAAAACAGCCATGGCGTGGGTTGTCCACCACGGAGCGAGTGGCCATGGCGCCAGTCCTGGTGTGGTGCGTTGTCGTCACTTTCGGGCTGGTGGCCATGGCACCAGCCATAACGCAACTGCACCTCCTGCTCTTAGCGTGTACAAAACCAATGTTTTGAAACTCGGGTCGACCCGGCCGGTTAACCGGTTCTGGGTAAAACAACGGGTCAAAAAAACCTGGGTTTCTAAAACCGGGTTAACTAGTTAAACACGTCGGGATTTGAGTGACTCGGGTCAACCCGGTTCTCGAAACCCGACTGGGTTTCGTTTTTTCAAAATTTTTTAATAAAACCCGGGTTGACCATGTCGAAAAAATAAAAAAATAATAAATTGAAAATCGGGTTGACCCGGTGCCCGGTGACTTGACCGGGTTGATTTCGAACCCAATTTTTAAAACATTGTACAAAACCTTAGGCAAGGGTCAAGATTTACTTTTTAATACTAACAAATATCCTTTTGTCTTTTAGTAAAAATTAGACTAACAAATATCCTTTTGTCTTTTAGTAAAAAAAAAAAAATTTGCTAAATATAGTGCATAAAGAGAGATGAGATAAAGAGCTGGGTGAGATCTGCTTTGTGATCGGATGTGTTTGTTAAGTGATCTGGTGGGAAGAAGAAGAGTCGAGAGAGATACAAATGTAATATATAATAAAAGCACTGTTTAGACCACTGTAACAAGTGTACTGTTTAGAGCACTGTAGCAAAACCTCCCTGCCTTTTAGTTATATTTATAATTAGATGGGCTCTGATTACTTTATCTGGTTCCTTCTTTTTAACATGCTTATAATAATGATTTTTATTATTTCTACTCTTTATATCTTTTAAAAAAACAATTGATATTTTAAATAATTATATTTTTCTATCTAATCATTTAATACTAAATTCAAACCTAAATCCAAAAATTTCAAACCCTAAACCCGTCCACAAACCAAACAGTTAGTAAGAATAATACAAGAAGGAACTACGAAAATGAGTATATAGTTGTTGTTCCCTAGAAACAGGATTAAGGGGTATTTAGATTTATGCTTATAAACAAAGTGAGTACTATTTATAAAGACAGGTATGGTAAAGTGTTGAAGGGTAAAGACTTTTAAAAAAATGTTTTTGCAACATACTTAATTAAAGAGTATATTGTATTTTGGTGTATTTTAAAAGTTCCGTATTTAGTAATAAAATTATAATAAAACTAACGGTTTACTCGTTTAGTTGAACAAGACACTCATATTTTCTATAAAATGTTTTGTAAAAAAATATAAAGTAAAACAGATTTTGCATCGAAATAACTTTATTCCTTAAAGATCTTGAAGACTTGAACAGAACAAAAACTTATACTCCGTATATAATCATGATTTTGGATCAGCTTGAATTACACAAATCTAAATTAAAATCGTAAAAGTTTATTTGAGGACCAAACATATTTTACATATCAAGGACTAATCTCCACCATCCATCTTTCCTCCATCTTTATTTTATCTAATGGATGAGATTATTCCCAACAATTTAAAAAACCCACTTTCATCATTTTTTTCAAATATTAATAATATACCGTTACGACGAGCATTTAATTATACCGTTACGACGAGCATTTAATTATCTTTTTATAGATAGGCTATTTGATATACTTTCAACAAAAAAAAATTTTTTTCGTTTTTTACATTTTTTTTTTGTAGCCGAAAAAATCATATATGATATTATATCATATATGATATATATCATATATGATATATCATATATGATTTTTTCAGCCACGAAAAAAAACGTGAAAAAAAACAAAAAAAAAAATTGACGAAAATATATCAAGTAGCCTATCTATAGAAAGATAATTAAATGTTTGTCGCGATGGTATAATTATTTTCGCTTAACGATTAACGGTTTAAGAGATATTTAAATTTTGAAAAATGAGTGAAATATTAAAATGCTTTTAATCTCAACCTTTGATTTCTTTTTAGATGGATGGTGGGGATGAGTCGCTTGATATGTGAGGAATATTTGGTTTTTTAAATAACTCGACTCAATTAAAATATGCCTCACCAAAAAGTGTAATCAAAAGCTACGTCGTAATGCACGATAAGTTAAACTCTAATCTCTTACTAGACGAGTACTCGTATATAATTATATATTAACGAGATTTTGTAGCAGCAGATAGTTGTGATGGAAAAAAAAGAATGATTAATTGATTATAAATGAAAAATAATGAAAGTTTAGAATTTGAGGATTACCTGAGATGTGTTTTTAGTAGGATCGAGATCGGGCACAACGTTGAAACGGAAGTTTGTATCGGAGACCAGATCCTCTCACCTAAGGAGTCCTTTAGATATTTGGGTTCGATTATTCACAACTCAGGAAGGATAGACGACGACGTAACCCACTGTATTGGAGGAGGCTGGGCGAAATGGAGAGCGACGTCTGGAGTTCTATGTGATAGGAAAGTACCCTTTAAGTTAAAGGGTAAATTTTATAGGGTGGCAATTAGACCTGCTATGTTGTACCGGTCTGAGTGTTGGCCTATCACAAAAGCTCTAGCTAATAGGGTGGAAGTAGCGGAACTGAGAATGCTGAGGTGGACTTGTGGTAAAACCATGGCCGACATGATCCCGAACGGGGTGTTTAGATCTGTACTTGAAGTAGAATCTATTACCTCAAATATGAGAGAAGGAAGGTTGAGGTGATTCGGTCATGTCAAGAGAAGACCACAAACAGCGCCAGTTAGGAGAGTAGAAACGCTTATAGTTGACGGTCTGAGAAGGAGAGGTAGACCTAAACTTAGATGGGAGGATAGACTTAAGCTCAACATGGAGGAGCTTCACTTGTCAGAGGACATGACCTCAGATAGGAAGACGTGGAGAGATAGGATTAGAATTAGTGGTTAGTTTTGGGATCGGTTAGTTGGGTTCGGGTTTGCTGTGGTGTCTTAGGCTTTTTAGGTGCCTCTTAGTTGCCTTGCCCTTACTTTCTGTTGTTAGGGTCCTGTTGCTTGTGCCCTTTTGGCTCTAGGTTTTGTTGTGCCTTATGCTTGTCCTTTGTTTTGCCCTTAGGTTTTTTACTCTTTTGCTTGCCCCTTTTGCTCGCCCTTTTTGCTTTGCCTTAGCTCTAGGCCTTTTGCGTTGCTTTCTTTTTGGTTCCTCTGTGGCATTGGTTTTCGGTATGCTTGGCTTTGTTTGCTTTCGCGTTTATATGCTTTTTTTTAATGGCTTTTTTTTTCTTGCTCCTTTATATTCGTTGCCTTTCCTTTTTGCTTATTTATTCACACACACACACACACACACACACACACACACACACACACACATATATATATATATATATATATATATATATATATATATATATATATATATATATATATAGATATATATATATATATATATATATATATATATATATACACATATACATATATATATATGAGTGTGTGTGTGTGTGTGAGTGTGTGTGTGGATGTGTTTGTGTTTATATATGTATATACATACATACACACACATGTTGACATAAATAATGCCTTAAAAACATTATTAAGTTTTTATCAATATCTCTATGTTTTGATCATTACAAAATATAACCTCAAAGAACTAAAACTTATGACATAAACAAGTATTTGGTGATTAATATTTCTCTTTACATCCAAATCACTTAAGGTATGAATAAACAAAGTGTATAGTGCAATGTATGATCAAAGGGGTATTTAATTAACTAATACAAAGTTTATTTAATTATATAATCTTATTATATATTTTTGAAAAACACTTTTGGTAATAAGGAAAAATGTTTTAATCATACTAAATATATGATTTCAAATATTTAACCAAAATCAGTTAGTTTTTCACCAAATAAACTTTCCCCACTAAAAGACAAAGTTTCTGGCCGTTACAGTTGGGCGGCCCCCTTAATTATAAGGGGCGGTCCCCTTAATTTTAAGGGGGCCGGCCATGCTTTAAGGGGACCGGCCACGCTCCTCTGTCAGAAACTTTTGCCTATAAATACCACCTTAAACCTGGATTTTTACCCCACCTTTTGCACTCCAGAACTTTCTGTTCTAGATCTCCATTTCCAATCTATAAATCCTTTGATCATACATTCTTAAATCTTTGTTTCAAAGTGATCCATACATAATCCATTCAAGTGCAAGAGAAGAATACTTCTATCCCTCAAGACAAGAAGTATTACAACTAGTTGTGATCTCCACATCTAAGTTGTTTGAGCATCATCATTGATTATTATTTCATAGTGTGATTAGTTGTGAATATTTGTTAGAGAATAGTTGTGAAAAAGATAAGTTAGGAAGAAGATTGGTGTGTAGAAGAATTGGTGTGTAGGAGTATTGGTGTGTAGAAGAATTGGTGTGTAGGAGTATTGGTGTGTAGAAGATTGGTGTGTAGGAGTATTGGTGTGTAGAAGATTGGTGTGTAGATTATTGGTGTGTAGAAGATTGGTGTGTAGATTAATGGTGTGTAGAAGATAGGTGTGAAAGAAGTGGTGTGATTAAGTAGTGAATTGGTGTGTAGTAGTTGTGATCTAGGTGTGAAGATATTGTGGTGTGTAATTGGTGTGTAAGGTTTTCTCCGCCATAAGGGAGCTTGTTGATATAGTGAAGAAAACTCTCGAGTAGGTGACTCGAGGAGTGGAGTAGGGCAAGGAAGGTGTCCTTGTAGCCGAACCACTATAAATCCTTTGTCTCGCGGTTAGATCTTTCCATATCTTACTTATTATCTTGCTTATATCGTTATTAATTTTGTAGACGTAGACGTATATATATAGTTGCTCATATAGTGCTAGTATTGATTTTACTTAAAGATCAAACGAAAGTTTTATTCACAAAACAAAGTTTTTACAATCAAACTAAAAAGGTTACATACATATAATTGATCATTTCGATCAAGTATAGTTTTCATACAAAATATAACTAAGGATTATAAAATAAACGATTACGTACTTATCTCTCGTATATAGCTACAATTGTTTATATTATGCATGTGTTGATTTCACATACTTAGCATACATTATTATTATTGTTTATACTTAGATATACTTGTTCATATTGTTCAATATTTGAGTTCACATAAGATTGAATCAAAGTTTTAAAAGCAAACAAGGTTTTAAAACTAAACTAAGTTTTCAAAATAAAATTAAAAAGACGTAAAACTATTCAACCCCCCCTTCTAGTTTTCCACAATTGGTATCAGAGCCACGTCTAGCAAGATTTTTAAAATATATTGTATTTTAAAACTTGTAACGATCTATGGAATCTGAAAAATATTTAGAAGGGCAATCTATGCAAAGACCACCACTATTTGAACGTGATGGATTTTTATATTGGAAAAATCGATTCAAAACTTATGTGAAATCAAAGGATCTAGATCTTTGGCATGTTATTACTAATGGTGATTTTTTACCTACTCAAAATAATCCCGAAACAAATAAAGATGAAATAGTACCTTTTGAAAAACAAAATGATGATTTAAAAAGAAGACTTTCTAAAAACAATGAAGCAAAAATGGTTATTTACAATGCGTTACCACGTAAAGAATACGAAAGAATTTTTATGTGTAAAACCGCAAAAGAAATTTGGGATTCTTTACTAATCACTCACCAAGGTAATAGTCAAGTTAAAGATAACAAAATAGATCTTCTTGTTCAACAATATGAACAATTTACGATTCCGGAGGAGGAATCAATAGATAATGCTTTTGCTAGATTTAACACTATTATCACAAGTTTAAAAGCACTTGATGAGAATTTTTCTAGTAAGAATTTTGTTAGGAAATTTCTTAGGGCTCTTCATCCAAAATGGCGAGCTAAAGTTACGGCGATTGAAGAATCGAAGAACTTGTTAACTCTTCAACTTGATGAGTTGATCGGCAACCTGAAAGTCTACGAAGCAATAATAAAGAAAGACTCCGAGATTCTCAATGGAAAAAGGGAGCAAAGCAAATCAATTGCGTTGAAAGCTAAAAAGGACTCTAGTGACGAAGAATGCTCAACCTCCAAAAGTGACGATGAAGAGTATGCTATGGCCGTACGAGACTTCAAGAAATACTTCAAAAGACGAGGAAGATATGTTAGGCAACCATATAATGAAAGGAAGTGTTTTAAATGTGGCAATCCAAATCATCTCATCGGAAAGTGTCCAATGATGTCAAGAGATCAAAATCAAAAGGCGTTTATCGGAGGTGCTTGGAGTGATAACGATGAGGACAAGAAAGAAACCACAAATGAAGAAAAGTGCCTTATGGCTAAGACATCAAGCGTGGTACGTTTCGAAACCGAATACTTTAGTGACAAAAATTTATCATTAGACGAAAAAGACCTAGATAGTTAATATAATAGGTTATGCAAATTAGGTCAAAAGGTTATAGCTAAAAATAAGTCACTAAAACATATTAATAATCAATTAGAAAATGAAGTACTCGAATTAAAAATTAAACTACAACATTTGGAAAAAGGAAAAGAAGTTTTTGTAAAATGTAAAACTTGCTTAGAGGTTAAAAATGAAAACGAAAAACTTAAAGATGAAATTTTCAAACTTGACAGGTTTAAAAATAGTAATAACCCACTTAAGAAAATACTAAGTGCTCAAGAAACTTCGGGAGATAAAACCGGTCTAGGATTAACTTCAACTAGTGAAAATAAAAGTATAAAGTTTGAATGTGAATCTAGTAAACAAAAATTATTAGAATCAAATCCTAAGTATATACTTACAAAAGATAGAAAAATACCCATTGCGAATGATGAAAAAGTAAAAACTTTTTATAAACCATCCTTAAAGACCGAAGTAGGATCCTCTAAACCTAAATTTAGATCTAAAACTCCACCACCAAGAAAAACTAAAAATCATCATCCAAGATCTAAAACATCTCAACCTAGAAGAAATCAAAATGGACAATATTACAATAACACTAGAAATCAAATGTGGAATTATCAACCAAGTTACAATCCTTGGGAAATATTACCATCATACATGCATCCTAGCCAAATGTTAAATATATTTGGACCAAACAACTTTGGACCAATTAGACAATGGGGACCAAGTGGCTAAGTTGTCAATCTTGGAAGAAGTTGGAATATCATCTACAAATGGCTTCTATAAGTCAACATGGTCACTTGAAGTGCTTGAAGATATTCCATTGAAGACTAAAAGGTACGCGTTTCTTTTAAGTTCATCACTATATTTTGCATGCTTAGATAAATGATTAGTTAGATTAATGCTTAGTACATAATTGCTTATATTCTTATAACCTAGAAACATCATTGGTTGACTTTCCTAGGAATAAGATAAAATTGTTCATTGCCGAACAAAATAGAAAATGGAAATCTTCTATATCCACTATTAGGAAACTCATGGTGATGAAGTGAAATGAGTTAAGTGGATCAATCGTAAATATAGAAGTAGGATTAGATCCCTCGCGTAAGAAAACTATGGATGAAACAAGCTCTCGTAGACTATGGCATTAAGTCAGATAAGCGTGCGAAAACAAAGGAACTATAGATGTTAGGTTATACCCCATTCAACACTCTCGCATCTAACATATAAATTATCGTCTTCATTTCCTTTAGGATCATAGGATATGTAGAAACGATAGCATGTGATAATAATTGGCTTAACCAATCCTCTTGAGCATGAGATCTTTAATAAACATTCTTTAAAATATTTGATTTATGATATTTGTTGTTAAAAATCTAATATCTCTAAAAATATGCAAAAACCTCACATTTTGGAAAATAGTCTTTCAAATAACTATCCCACTTTTAAATAACATGTTTTCACTATCAATATTCACAATTTTGTTTTGATCAAAACTAAAGATTGGGAAAATATTCTTTACCGTTCATTCACACATTTTGAAGTAAAAACCCAATCTATTTTATTCAAATAACTCTCACATCCAAGTGAAAACTTACTTTCAAACATTGTTGAATAATGCTAAAAACGACTCTTTTAAAATCATGCATGATGATCTCATATTTGTCATCTATATTTATATAAATGACACTTATAAGTGAACTAAATCAAATCAAGAGGACCATGGTTTGTTCATTAAGACTTTGTTTGTAACAAGTCTAGAAATACATGCTATCATAACTACCCACTTATTGCACATTGATACACATTAGGATTAATCCTCATTGTTATGTAGTTATGAAATACTTGATGTTGCTTATTGTTTCCTAGCACTTATATTTTACTTGCATGATGTGTATGTTTGCATGCTAGATAAAATTGCTTGTTTACTTAATCTCTTTGGTTAACATGCTTTGGCTACATAATTGCCTACATAATTAGTATATGCTTAATTGCCTCAAAGAGTTGGACTTGTTTGAAACCAAAAACACAACCTTTCTGCAATTCACTACCAAAAACCCTTTTCTGGCAATCTGGGAATCACCAGATGGGCGGCCCCCTTAAATCATAAGGCGGCCCCCTTAATTATTAAGGGGACCGGCCTCCAATTAAGGGGACCGGCCATCTGATGGTCGAAGGTGTTGTTTCCCTTTTCTATTTTTTAGCCCATTTCATCCTACACTTCCCAAAATTCACAAACCTATTTTATCCTAAACCTTCCATCAATGTTTATCCATCCTTGATCCCACCAATCCTACATTATAAACATTCTCATTCCTCTCAATCTCCACTCATCTCATCATTTCATCTCCCATTAAACCAAAACCACCAAGAAACTTGTTTGGAGAAGAAAGCCTAACTTCCTTTAAAATTTCGTCAAATCAAATGACGTTGTCAAACATCCAACACCAAATTCCTCCTATGTTTTCAAACATTACTTACCTAACACCTCACTTTCCATCTCACCAACATTACATATCAAAAACCTTTACTCACCCATATCCTTCTACATTACACTCAAACCTCATAATCTTTTCACAACTCAAGCGATGTTGTTCATAATCAACCAACACCTAAACCTCACTCTCACACAAATGATCCATTTAACAACAAATCATCCATTCGTGCTTCGACTAATGCTCCTTCTTATGATGAGCATGCACAATCCCAAAACAATAATCCCAACCTCATTACCAACACTTTACATGTTGCTCATTCAACAAAAACACCATCCACTCATGAAGGATCTTTTCCACCCATATCATGTTTTCATGATTACCCAAGCTCAAACATGTCTCCACCACCAAGAGTATCACCACCACATCCTACAACTTCACATGCCATTCCCATGTTGCATGTTCAAACCATCACCCAAGACAACTATCATGCTCCACCACCATCACCTTCCTCCGAACACTTGAAGTTCGTTGAGGCGCTAAAAGAAGCCCATGAGCTTAGTGCTCTTTTAGCCTTACATCTTGCTCAACGCAATTTGGATCCACCTTCATCTAGATCACCCTCATCACCATACAACATAAATCAACTTGAGAAGCATGTCAACAATTGACCTTGTTGCATCTTTCTCCTAAAAACCATTGCATTCAATGAACACTTGGATTGAATATCTTCTCACTAGATCACATCCAATACCATCACTTGAACAACATCCAAAACCTCAATCAACCTCTTCCGCTACAAACTCTCCACAACCAAACTCTCCAACATTCATGACCCAAACATATACCTCCATTAATCCAACAACCTTATCCTAACTCAACCATCTTCCTTCAAGCCAAACTACACCTCTCAACCTCCAACAACTTATAATGATCCATGCAAGTTTGATGAACCATCAAACTACAATTCCAACTACTCAAACCCAACTCATCCATACCAAACCTATGATCCCCTCCACATTGCCACGGAAAAACAAAAGTTCCGTGATGAAATAAACCAAATCCATGATCTTAGTGATCTCCTTGCTATGCATCTTGCACAACGCAACAAAGGGCTACCTCCATCATCACCCTATGCAAATTGCCTTCCCCACTCTCTTAACTTGGATCAAGTTACAAATCACACTCACTTTTGCCCTTGTTGCATATTCCTTCAAAAACAAATCCTCTACTTGAGTGAAGATATTTCTTGGATTGAATATCTTCTCACTCGTAATCATCCAATACCACCCTTAACACGATACAACATCGTGAGATCCACTTCTTCCGCTCCATGCAACACCCCATATCCACCTCAATCAAACATCTAAGCTCCATGCTTTTGTTTTCCTTCAAGCAAATAAAACAAATCAACCATGGGTTGCAAGCAAGTCCAAGTGCTCTCTTAGGCAATATAGGACTATATCTTTTCTTTTGTTTTAGTGTAATCAATATGCTACAAGCATATTGAATGTTGTTATGCTAATTATTTCTATCATGCTTGAATGAATCTATTTTTATTTGCATAATTGCTGTTTTTGCATATATATGTGTGTTGCTCTCTTCAAAATATTTTTATAGCCAAGATTCCAATTGCTCGTTCCCTTTGTGCTCTCTAACGAGGGGGAGCATACATCAAGGGGGAGTTCTCTACCCGTTTAAACTTCTTTCACGAAGATTATTCGGCCTAACCTTTTTGATTTTACAAAAAGGGGGAGAAGAGAAATGGTAAACTCTATAATACTTGTCTAATAACAAGTTTTAAATCTTTTGAGTTTAAGGTTTTGTAATAATCAAAAAGGGGGAGATTGTTGACATAAATAATGCCTTAAAAACATTATTAAGTTTTTATCAATATCTCTATGTTTTGATCATTACAAAATATAACCTCAAAGAACTAAAACTTATGACATAAACAAGTATTTGGTGATTAATATTTCTCTTTACATCCAAATCACTTAAGGTATGAATAAACAAAGTGTTTAGTGCAATGTATGATCAAAGGGGTATTTAATTAACTAATACAAAGTTTATTTAATTATATAATCTTATTATATATTTTTGAAAAACACTTTTGGTAATAAGGAAAAATGTTTTAATCATACTAAATATATGATTTCAAATATTTAACCAAAATCAGTTAGTTTTTCACCAAATAAACTTTCCCCACTAAAAGACAAAGTTTCTGGCCGTTACAGTTGGGCGGCCCCCTTAATTATAAGGGGCGGTCCCCTTAATTTTAAGGGGGTCGGCCATGCTTTAAGGGGACCGGCCACGCTCCTCTGTCAGAAACTTTTGCCTATAAATACCACCTTAAACCTGGATTTTTACCCCACCTTTTGCACTCCAGAACTTTCTGTTCTAGATCTCCATTTCCAATCTATAAATCCTTTGATCATACATTCTTAAATCTTTGTTTCAAAGTGATCCATACATAATCCATTCAAGTGCAAGAGAAGAATACTTCTATCCCTCAAGACAAGAAGTATTACAACTAGTTGTGATCTCCACATCTAAGTTGTTTGAGCATCATCATTGATTATTATTTCATAGTGTGATTAGTTGTGAATATTTGTTAGAGAATAGTTGTGAAAAAGATAAGTTAGGAAGAAGATTGGTGTGTAGAAGAATTGGTGTGTAGGAGTATTGGTGTGTAGAAGAATTAGTGTGTAGGAGTATTGGTGTGTAGAAGATTGGTGTGTAGGAGTATTGGTGTGTAGAAGATTGGTGTGTAGATTATTGGTGTGTAGAAGATTGGTGTGTAGATTAATGGTGTGTAGAAGATAGGTGTGAAAGAAGTGGTGTGATTAAGTAGTGAATTGGTGTGTAGTAGTTGTGATCTAGGTGTGAAGATATTGTGGTGTGTAATTGGTGTGTAAGGTTTTCTCCGCCATAAGGGAGCTTGTTGATATAGTGAAGAAAACTCTCGAGTAGGTGACTCGAGGAGTGGAGTAGGGCAAGGAAGGTGTCCTTGTAGCCGAACCACTATAAATCCTTTGTCTCGCGGTTAGATCTTTCCATATCTTACTTATTATCTTGCTTATATCGTTATTAATTTTGTAGACGTAGACGTATATATATAGTTGCTCATATAGTGCTAGTATTGATTTTACTTAAAGATCAAACGAAAGTTTTATTCACAAAACAAAGTTTTTACAATCAAACTAAAAAGGTTACATACATATAATTGATCATTTCGATCAAGTATAGTTTTCATACAAAATATAACTAAGGATTATAAAATAAACGATTACGTACTTATCTCTCGTATATAGCTACAATTGTTTATATTATGCATGTGTTGATTTCACATACTTAGCATACATTATTATTATTGTTTATACTTAGATATACTTGTTCATATTGTTCAATATTTGAGTTCACATAAGATTGAATCAAAGTTTTAAAAGCAAACAAGGTTTTAAAACTAAACTAAGTTTTCAAAATAAAATTAAAAAGACGTAAAACTATTCAACCCCCCCTTCTAGTTTTCCACAACACACACACACACACACACACACACACACACACACACACACACACACACACACATATATATATATATATATATATATATATATATATATATATATATATATGAGGAAATTGCAAATTTGGTCCTTAAGGTTTGGCCAAATTGCAGGTTTGGTCCCTAAGGTTTGGAAATTGCAACGGTGGTCCTCATTTTGAAGGTTTTGGTGCAAGTTTGGTCCCTGGTCTCCATCAAATGACATAAATACCCCTGCCTTTTTCTTTTTTTATATTCCTTTTCAGTTTTTCACACAAATGGTCCTTGTGTTGCGCAAGGCTTTACAAATTTAGTCTTTTTTTTTCACAAATGGTCCTTCTTACACAAAATCGTCCTTGTGTTGCGCAAGGCTTATACAAATGGTCCTTGAGTCCGTTTTTCTTCCGGTTTTTACATTTTCGTCCGTTTCTTTTACGTTTTTTTTCGTTTTTATCCGTTTTTATGTCCGTTTTTCTTACGTTTTTTACGTTTTCGTCCATTAATCTTACGTTTTTTTTTTCCGTTTTCATATGTTTTTGTCCGTTTTTCTTACGTTTTTTCTGTTTTTCTTACGTTTTTGTCCTTTTTTCTTATGTTTTTTACGGTTTCGTCCGTTATTCTTACGTTTTTTTCCGTTTTCATACGTTTTTGTCCGTTTTTCTTAAGTTTTTTCAGTTTTGGTCCGTTTTATCCGTTTTGTCCGTTTTTCTTACGGTTTTTTTACGTTTTTTTACGTTTTCATCTGTTATTCTTACGTTCTTGTCCGTTTTTCATACGTTTTTTCCATTTTTGTCTGTTTTTATCTATTTTTGTCCGTTTTTCTTACGATTTTGTCCGTTATTCTTACGTTTTTGTCCGTTTTTCTTGCTTTTTTTCGTTTTTGTCCGTTTTTATCCGTTTTTCTTACATTTTTGTCCATTTTTCTTACCCTTTTTCCCTTTTTATCCGTTTTTGTCCATTTTTTTTACGTTTTTTCCCTGATTTTGTCCATTTTTTTTCCATTTATTCCGAAAAATGAAAAAAAAAATAAAGAAAGTTCAAAAATTTTGTCCCATTTTTTTTTTGTCCGAAATCAAAAAAAATTAAAAAAATTACAAATTTTTGTCTGTTTTTTTTTACCAAATTTAAAAAAAAAATAATAAAAAATAAAGAAGATAAAATTCAGACACAAAAAATTCAGACAAAAATTTTGGACTTTTTATATTTTTTTAAAAAATTCGGACAAAAAAGAAAAAAAAAATCGGACAAAAATTTTGATTCTTTTTTTTTTTTTTTTTAATTTTAATTTTTTTTTTAAATTTGACCAAATTTAAAAAAAAAATTAAAATTAAAAAAAAAAAAAAAAAAAGAATCAAAATTTTTGTCCGATTTTTTTTTTCTTTTTTGTCCGAATTTTTTAAAAAAATATAAAAAGTCCAAAATTTTTGTCTGAATTTTTTGTGTCTGAATTTTATCTTTTATTTTATTTTATTTTATTTGTTTTTTTAAAATTTTGTCAAAAAAATAAGACAAAAATTTGTAATTTTTTTATTATTTTTTATTTCGGACAAAAAAGAAAAAAATGGGACAAAATTTTTGAACTTTCTTTATTTTTTTTTTAATTTTTCGGAATAAATGGAAAAAATGGACAAAATCAGGGAAAAAACGTAAAAAATGGACGAAAACGGATAAAAAGGGAAAAAAAAAAGGTAAGAAAAATGGACAAAAACGTAAGAAAAACGGATAAAAACGGACAAAAACGAAAAAAAGCAAGAAAAACGGACAAAAACGTAAGAATAACGGACAAAAACAGATAAAAACAGACAAAAATGGAAAAAAAAACGTATGAAAAACGGACAAGAACGTAAGAATAACAGACGAAAACGTAAAAAACGTAAAAAAACCGTAAGAAAAATGGACAAAACGGATAAAACGGACCAAAACTGAAAAAACTTAAGGAAAACGGACAAAAACGTATGAAAACGGAAAAAACGTAAGAATAACGGACGAAACCGTAAAAAACATAAGAAAAACGGACAAAAACGTAAGAAAAACGGACAAAAACATATGAAAACGAAAAAAAAAACGTAAGATTAACGGACGAAAACGTCAAAAACGGACAAAAAATCAGATAAAAACGGATAAAAACGGGAAAAACGTAAAAAAAACAGACGAAAATGTAAAAACCGGAAGAAAAACGGACTCAAGGACCATTTGTGTAAGCCTTGCGCAACACAAGGACGATTTGTGTAAGAAGGACCATTTGTGAAAAAAAAGGACTAAATTTGTAAAGCCTTGCGCAACACCAGGACCATTTGTGTTAAAAACTGAAAAGGAATATAAAAAAAGAAAAGGGCAGGGGTATTTATGTCATTTGATGGAGACCAGGGACCAAAATTGCACCAAAACCTTCAAAATGAGGACCACCGTTGCAATTTCCAAACCTTAGGGACCAAACCTGCAATTTGGCCAAACCTTAAGGACCAAATTTGCAATTTCCTCTATATATATATATATATATATCTGCAGTCACCAGCCGGAGGTCTTCCTGGGAGCAGTCTCTTTACCTTTAGGTTTATCCTGGGGTAGGAGTATGATCTGTCTACATCTTACCACCCCCATACCCCGCCCCGGCGGGATTGGGTATGTTGTTGTTGTTAGAATTTGAGGATTAAACACGATTTAAACTTAATAAAAATAATATGGGTTATGTGTTATAAACGAAAATAATAATAAAAGTTTATGATTCCATATATAGGCTAGTTTGGCGCAGAGCTTTTCGATGAGCGGTAAACAAAAGAGCGGTGTGCTTTGCTATTTTTTAAGAAAGCTCATTTTTCCCATGCTTCTTTAAGAAGCTGTGAACAGTGAGAAGTAAGCTGTGGCTACAGCTCACAGCTCACTGCTACTGCTAACTGCTAGTGCTCACAGCTACTTTTGCCAAACATAGCAATAGTTTTATCAATTTTTCATTTTCAAAAATATTGATTTTTACTTTATATATAGTATATATATAATAAAAGGACATGCAAAATGGACAATCAAATCTTTGAGAAATTTCTAATTGTATCAATGGAAGAGCTCAATCTTGCCACATAGGCAAATTGAGCATTTTTATTGACCAATTAGAAAAAAATTAAAAATGGTCAAAATTGGGAATTTTTTGTCGAGAAAAAAACAAGAAAAATTATAGGTGTCAAATTTGCGGGGGAAAAATAATTAACAAAACTTTAGTTGTTAAATACTCCGTAATTGACTTAAGTTAACTTATCAGTTTTCATTTTTTTAAATAACTTTACGAATTTAATAAATACTCTCTATACTATATACCATTTAAATTTTGTAATTTTTTTTAAAGAATAATAATAATGTACCCTCCGATCAGGTCGACGGACCCCCCTTCGAGCCTGCTCGCAACCTACATATCGAAGGCTCTGGTCAGCCTCCTAAATTCTTCAATGGTGTAAAACTAATCACCTTTGATCTAATTACCAATTGAGAATTCGCCAATTGAAGGATTAAGCCCTTCGGGGTATCCGCCGATGATTTTAGGACGGAGCAATGTCAAGACCAAGCCTTACCCATGTCTCCTCTTTCTCCTTAGCTTTCCCGCTAAACCAGGAAGAGTGTGGCATTAAGCCCTAGCGGTTACCACAAATCATGGGACGCCCCCATGATCTCCTAAAAACGTGCAAACACTCTCTAAGGCCGTTTCTTCTCCTATAAATAGTTTTGGACGAGTCATAAATCTGGTATGCAATCTCAACAACTCCACTTGACTACATTTTCATTAAACTTATCATACCAAATACTTATTCACACGCCGGAGGTGGTTCGTAGGGTCCAACCCCTGCGCAATCACTTAATGCAGTGTTTTCGTATTTCTTATTTCAGGTTACTTACAAGCTTGGCGCAACCACCACACCCCTTATACCCTTCGATCACCATCGTAGGCCTAGTCGTGCAAATTATTGTACAATCAGTGGCGCCATCTGTGGGACCCGCTACAATTGGTCTCGTTATTTCCAAGCAAATAATCAATCAAATACATCTGCTACTTTTTTGGCATGAATCAGGAGAGAGAAGTTACACCCCACCGGGTTTCTCGACCTTAACACCAATACCACTAACTCACCCTAACAACCTTCCCCCAATTAAGGTATCCACATTCAAAACACGATCTCACCCAGAAATAACACCCAATCATCATGCTTCAACATCAGCTAACCCAGAACCCGTCATTAGCCCAGCCTTTGTCGAAGCCAACTTCAAAGAGTTGGAATCACTATTAAGGGCTCGTAGAAGACAGGTCCGAAACACGGAGATGCGAAGGGAGTTGGAATACTCTAGTGATGATTATGATTAGGAGATAGAGATGGAGCCGAGGCCTCAAGGGCAGGGGGTCATACATTCAGCGTTGAGAATAGGATCTCCTGTTGGTCGAAGAATGGATAGGAGGTCCGTTGGTTTTGAATGAGTCCCTGAAAGGGCTCCCACCAGAAGAGAAGGGACCATGGTTGAAGGTTCCAATGGAAGGAGCCAACGAATGAAAAATATGGAGGTTAATATACCTCTGCTGCTGGCTGCTCATTTGGGAAGAACTGAAGCAGGAGTTTCGCTGCAGCCTTCTCACGCATCCGGCGTACAAGGCAATCCACCCCCATTCAACATGGGGGGAAGTCTTCCTCCCAATGGTATGCATCCCCAATTCCAAGCTCAGACTTATCCTCAAAGTCTTTATCCTCCGGTGAATGGGCAGCCTAGTAACCGTAGTTTCCCACAAACTTATGGCAATACACCTTTCGGACACCCTATGGCGTACCTTTCGTAAACCATGGGTAATAGTTATACCTTCCACATGAATACACCTTATCCTCCTTACTTTAACCAAACTCCTTCGGTGCCACCTCCAAATCACAACCCATATAATGCTACGGGCGTACCACCTTATAACTGCCTGTATTCAGAACCTACGGGGTCCACAACACCCTTCGTAAGGTGGATCGAAGACTATCCTTTGCCTGATGGTCTAAAGATGCTCTCACACATAGGCACCTATGATGGGAAGGGAGACCCAGATAATTTCCTGTTAGAAGGAGCAATTAGGATGCAAAAGTGGGTCATTCCCCTAGCCTGCCATTTGTTTACATACACTCTCCAAGATTTCGCCCGTATCTGGTGGAATGGGTAGAAAGCAGGCAGTATTGTTAACCTTGATGACTTGAAGGCTAAGTTTCGTTCACACTCCAATCAGCAGAAGAAGTTCACAAGGACTCACCTAACGGTACACAACATTAAGCAAAAGGAGAATGAAAGTACAAGAAGTTTCGTTACCAGATACACAGACGAAACTTTGTAGATCTTGGGCTTACACGAAGAACAACGTATCTCTGGCTTCGTACATGGCCTACGAAACCGAACTCTGGTGGAATTCTTGTCCACCGACCTTCCCGTAACGTATAAAGGTCTGATGGAGAAGATGTACACTTGGATAGAAGCTAAGGAAGTGTCCACCAATGGGGCCCTGATGGAAAGCAAGGAACACAAGATACTTATTAGATTGAATGTACTTACGAATGGATCGATTTTGACGGATCCAAACCTTTGAAAGAAGGGGCGCTTCCGGTTCTATCGGTGCTTGAAACAATTTTGTCTTCTCCATATTACAATAACAAGTTCTCAAAGCACTCCTCGTGGGAAGGGTCGAAAAACAAGAACAAAAATCATAACATGTTTACTCCTTACAACAAAGGTCCGAATCATGGCTTGCTGGGAAGGCTCACTAAGTCCCCAAAGGAAATATTGGCAACGGAGAGGGCTGCGAAAGCCTTCGAGCCACCCCCTCGCATGACAGGCAAGGGCAAAAAAAGAGATACGACTATGTACTGCTACTTCCATGAAGACTTCGGTCATGAAACAAACAGCTACAGAGAACTGAAAAAACAGATAGAAGAAGTAGTAAAGTGTGGGCAATTGACACATCTTGTGAAGGGCATAAAGAAGGGTAAAAAAAGGTATCTGACACGCAACTGGGAATAGACACCACTCCTCAAAAAGCTCTCATCCTTATGGTTCATTGGGGTGAACCAAACTTGAAAAGGAAGGTCATCAAAAATGAGATATACGAGGTAGGGGAGGTAACATTTCCCTCGGAGGCAGGTAAATTCCCTTCGAATGATCCGATGGTAATCAAGGTCGTAATTTCCAACTTGGAAGTTAACAAAGTCTATATGGACTGTGGAAGCCCCTGCGAGATAATCCATGAGCATTGCTTTATGAAGCTCAAGCCTTCAGTTAGGTCCAAATGAATAAAATCGAAGATACCTCAGGTAGGATTCTCAGGGAACACTCATAGCCTCTAGGAGAAGTACCGTTGGAGGTAACACTCGGCGAAGGAAAGCTTACAAAGACCGAAACCCTCAACATTGCCATCATAAGGTCTGAATCCCCATACAATTTGCTAATTGGAAGAACAGCCATGCAAAAGATGGGTATTGTGGTCTCCACCATACATGCTGCAGTTAAGTTCCAAACAACATATGGCATCGGAACTATATTTTTTCCAGTTATAATGAAGGAAGGACTCTGGAACCCAAAAAGAAGGCTAAAGAAAGTCCCCGAGAACCTACGCAAAACACTCTAAATCGTATAGGGGCTGAGGAGCAGATCGTGATAAAAGAACTCCATCCAGAGCAAAAGGTGACAATTGGAAGACAACTTCCTATCGCCTTCAAAAGAAGTTTGGAAAAGCCCCTTAGAGCCAACAAGGATATCTTCTGTAACAATTCACATTTTCAGGTTAACTGTTATTCCCGAAAATTTCACTATTCATTTTTACTATTCATTTTCCCGAAATTTGATTTTTGTTTCATGGCCTCGAGTGATAAATCATTTCCATGGCAAATTAAAAGTTTGACACTCATCAGATCATTTTCGCGAAAGTTATTAAGGAACTACACGTTTTAGGGTAAAACGTCATTCAAAAATTCTACGCACAACGAAACTCGACCGCGTTAATTTTCCCCGTATCAGAAAAATGTTTGATACACTCATGATTTATTTGAGAATTAATCATGACTGAGAAAAATATGACCAAATAAACCTCGGCCGTGAAAAAACAGGAATTTTCATTTTTAAGCGTTTTTACTCAGCCGTAATCTTAGCCTATACCTGCACCGCGTTTCTAAGACGATTTGAGTTTTCAAAATTTTGGGAAAATTCAACATATTTTTCCCTCCTCCTTTGACCAAAAATCATTCCTTGATTTTATAAATCATTCCTTGATTTTTAGGCTTACGGTTTTATGTCTTAAAGACATTAAATACCAACCGACACTAGACTGAGCCCAGTCTAGACATTATAAGTCATTTTAAATCATTATTATCGTATTAGAAAAGTAACATTTTACTTTTCTCAATTTTACACAATATTCGTACGTTTTACGTATTACGCGTTTTAGACCCGTGTTTCCAATTTTAGCAGGGTTTTAGCACCCCAATGGAACCTACCATTCATTTTATATTTTATTATGGGTATATTGACATGTTTGACCATTCTTCCAAGTTTCGTATTTTTACGATACCCGGTTTTACGTATTATGGCTTAATCATTTACGGTTAGCATTTTACGGAGTCAAAACTAACTACATAAGCTTAGATAATATCATCAAAAACCAACTCTTCCTCCCTAAGTTATGTGAACCGCCATAGGGGGGGGATTCACCTCACACATGGCTTGATCTCATGCTCCTAACTCTAGGATGTTTACATGTGTTGAACTTGTTCACCAAGTTTTGACTAAGTCAAGATTGTAACCTCCTTAAGCTCCTATAAAGCCCTCTCCTCCCCCTCCTTTGTACGCCACATACCACACACACAACCATAAAACACTTAGCTAGTTTACTTCCAATTTTATTCAAGGATCAAGTGCTATAACAACACATAAACCCTAGTTTGGTTTTGATTCATCAAACTACTTCCAATCTTTAGAAACTTTGGTGATTTCTCTTGAGTTTGAATCTACTCAAGTCACCTCAACTTTCATCATCTCTCTTTCAAGAATACAAGGGTAGAAAGATTGCATGAAGTGAAGTAGGGTGAAGCTTAAGTCAATCAAAGTCCTTTTCCTTACATGCTACTTACCTTTCTTTGTAGAAAGCCAAAGTTGTAAGCAAACTCTAATACACTTCCTTGCTTAAATATCATTTTCATGCTATTTGTATTTCCTTCATACTATATATTGTCTTGTTATCATGTCCATGATGTATAAAAATGGGTAAAACAAGTTATTATAAATGATTGTTAAGTTAAGTTATTTAAACAAGTAAACTAGTGACTTTCTTGGTGAAATCTGATCAAAATGGTAAAATTATGATATTAGATTATTACATATTGTAGTAGAGGACTTAACATGGAAACCATATCAACTTGAACCACTTAAAACGAGTACACGAGTCAAAAGTTATGACCATTTGAAATTACCAAAACTTTACGGCAAATCTGCCAGATGTTTCTGTGACAGAACATAAAACACGTAAAAAGAGGCCCTTCTGGTCCGTTTCATGAAAAAGTTAAAATACAAAAGTTGTCCGGAATCACGTTTTCTTCAAATACTCAGGAGCACGTCTCCAGAAAACCAATAACGAATGAGATTTTCTTCAGTTTCTTAACAGCTATTTTACATATATAAGTCACTATATAATGATTATGGTTTAAAAAGACCAAGAGGTCTTATGACCTAGATT
The DNA here is from genome assembly GCA_030686995.1 of Artemisia argyi. Taxonomy (NCBI): domain Eukaryota; kingdom Viridiplantae; phylum Streptophyta; class Magnoliopsida; order Asterales; family Asteraceae; genus Artemisia; species Artemisia argyi. Next base: position 172,845,542 of record CM060697.1, read on the forward strand.
CAAGACCACAACCATGGCTAAAGCCAAGGTTGAGTCTCGATACCATGGAACAATGACCAAAGGTCATGGCAAGGCCATGACTAAATGACCATATAAACTTACCTAGGCGAAAACATGAGCTAAAGAGTTAACGATAACTTAAACATACAATTTGGATCTACTCCATTAAAAGAACCATGAGATCTTACAAGTAATTGTCATACAAGATTAAGAAACTCATCCCAATAACAATCTTCATGTAAAAATAAACTTTCCTAAGTTTATTCAAATATTAGACATGTAACTTTTCGGATCAAAACTTATATATATATATATATATATATATATATATATATATATATATATATATATATATATATATATATATATATATATATATATTATCAACTACTACAATAGTAGGGAGCCTCATGTGAGGAGTTCATTAAGTAAGCCGTCGAGATGAGTTGTGGATTTACGAATTAAAGTGTCCTGGCTCCTCGAACGTTTACTACATGACTTCTGAATTATGTCGGCCCGAACGGTAGTAAACGATATATAAACTATACATGTTTCATGAACCATTTCTTTTCATATACTTACACTATACAAAGTACCACATCATGGACTAAATGCAAGACATATATAGGCAATTCTTCATATTCTTAGACATTATTCCAAACCTAAGTTGCAACAATTATTCTAGGTTACTCGTAGAAGTTCTCACGACATATCTATCATTCTCATTAAACATCATCCAACTCAAGGTGAGTTCATAGCCCCACTTTCCATTACTTAATTGTTTTACAAACCCTTGGGGGGAATACATGCTATTTTAAACCGAACACAATGCTTTGAAATTGTATGCTACCTGATTGTTTTATTATCACTAAGTACCATCCTTGCCAATCCAAGATCCCTTATTATGAACCATTTAATCACTAGTAATAGTGAGCGCGAATATTGTGGATAGGCCTATTGGGATTGACGAATCCCATTTGTGTTGACTAAGTTCAAACAAATGCATTAATATTTGAAACATAGGTATGACGACAAAGTACCTACCGGGATAACTCCGCCAATTGATATTGGTACCCGGTAACGTTTTGGTGTCATAAGCTTAGTGTTATAATACCTGTTTTGTTTTCCAACCATTGGTGTGAGTCTATAGCTCACACTACCAACATATTGTGTTCAACCATTAAACAAACTCTATGAATATCACTCAACCTTTGTGTTGACCTCTTAAGCATGTATTTCAGGTCCATGATGATCAAGGATGGCACGGAAGGGCACGGATATTCAAGAGGGCTATAAATTTTATTATCATTCAAAAACTCATTTAATGTAAATTGTAAACATGGAACCATCTGGGACCTCATTTTGTAATCTCTGATATTTATATAATTTGAATGACAAACCTTTTAAAATGACTCAATTAGAGTTCGTTTTCTATTATTGTGACTATTGTGCCGTCGAGTAACACCCAGTTCGAATTCCGCTGCATCCACGAATTGGGGGTGTAACAGATTGGTACCAGAGCCATGGTTATAGAGAAACGGGTCTAATTGAGACCTAAACTATAACTACACTTACAAGCAAAAACATTTTATAGCCTTCCGCTCTCCGTGTCTTCCATCCTCCAGACGATTATGGACTTATTAAGCATTTTATACTACACAAACATGTTAGCACATGGATATAGGTACCCTTAACATAATTGAGCATTTCCCCGTAAGCATTTTATACTACATGAACATATTAGTATATTGATATATAAACTCGATTTATTTTCAATCATTTATCTAAATAATGGACTAAACATATCTGCACATGCCTATTCTAGGGCATTTTGGCAAACCACATCCTCCCAATCATGTTCTTACTCCAACATTTTATGTCCAAGATATTGTAACTTATTGCAATGGTCTTTCCTATTTCCAAGACATTGTATGATACAGTGGTCTCGTCTATTTTCCAAGACATTGTATTATAAAATGGTCTTAATCATTTCTCAAATGTTTTGAGTCACACAATGGTCTAACCTACTTCCCAGACATTATGAATTGCACAATGGTCTAATCTACTTCCGAGACATTGTGATTTGCGTAATGGTCTCTAGAATTATTCCGTCACCTCACCAATATCATTTCATATGATATCAAAAACCCATCACAATCTATCGATTTCTAAATAGAAATATGAGATTTCTAAAGGACAAACAAATCCATCATCTACAAAAGCTGGAGTTTCTCTACGTTCATCAAAGTTCAACAACTTTCTCTACATTCATCAAAGTTTTCTACTGAAACCTTCATTGTTAAAAGTTCATGATCCTGGCCAAGTATGGACTGTTTTAGAATTACTTAAAACTTCCTTTCCACACGTATCTACCCGTACTATCCTCTATGCAATGGAATGTGAAAACATAGGTTACAAGTCTTGTATGGGCGGGACTTGCAACTGAATGGTTTGACATCGCCTTTGTTTAGTGGACAGTTTCTCAAAAGCAGCGGACATATCACAAGTATACCTAATTTAGGTATTTGAAAATTTTATCGAACCTCGGCTAAATATAGACTAGTCACCTATATTTAACCTAGGGACAGTGGAACATAGTCTGACTAACTATGTTCGACTTAAAATTTTCAAATACTGAGAATAGTTGTACTAGGGTTATGTTTAGATTGATTTCCTGCTTGAACTCGATAAACCACCAGAATTCTTTAAAACTATCTAGAGACATGATAGTGTCTTACCACTCAGCAAGATCTTAACACCTTATTTGTACTACCTAATTTCATTCTTGAAAGTTTTCATTGAACTAATATCTTGGGATAGTTATCAATTGTTCTCTCTTATCCCTTAGAAGTACTATCATGTTTAGGTCCTAAGGATACCATTCCATCATAAACCTTTAAAATCTCTTAAGATTTTCAAAGCAAACTCAACATCTATACCTAAGAATATTAATGTTAGGCATACACTACACACTTTTGTTCATCAACATATCACATCATTATCTTCACAACCGTTACAACCACAAGCTCATTAAAAGATCTTGAGGCACTTTTAAAGCTCAAATCATCCTTAGCTACACCACAAGCACCCTCATCATCTTTACAAGATTGAATATTCATCTTGTACTTTTGGAACACCAGTATCATCTCGTAATACACTACCTTGTAACTCACCGGCTAATTATGAATGTTGTGTTGGGAATTCTTAAGTAGCATGATTTATAATTATTTGAATGGATTGGGATGCCTTTTCATTTAAATAAAGAAATTATAAATCACCGAACCATAAATTTATATTCCCCTATTTACATTGTTTGGGATGCCTCTCTATGTAAATAAAGAATTATAGACAAGTGGGCTTATTCGTATCCGAAATAACATAAGTATGAAATCAATAAACACTAGGTACAATAACAGATTACCTACTAGACTATGATTGCAACTACTATCCCAATCTCCATTAATATACAACTACTATATCAATTCCTATTAATATTCGACTGCTATATCAATTTCCTTTGATATTCGAATATTATATGAATCTCTAGTAACACTCAACTATGTTATCAATTTCTATTGACACATCGTTTTCTGAGACAAATCAAACTACATCACTGGTAATCACAGACTCTAGTCCTCATAAGTAACCACACCTCTTCATCGACACCACTCCAACATATAACACACATAGAACTTCGGGACGAAGTTCCCCGTAAGGGGTAGAGACTGTAACAATTCACATTTTCAGGTTAACTGTTATTCCCGAAAATTTCACTATTCATTTTTACTATTCACTTTTTACTATTCATTTTCCCAAAATTTGATTTTTGTTTCATGACCTCGAGTGATAAATCATTTCCATAGCAAATTAAAAGTTTGACACTCATCAGATCATTTTCGCGAAAGTTATTAAGGAACTACACGTTTTAGGGTAAAACGTCATTCAAAAATTCTACGCACAACGAAACTCGACCGCGTTAATTTTCCCCGTATCAGAAAAATGTTTGATACACTCATGATTTATTTGAGAATTAATCATGACTGAGAAAAATATGACCAAATAAACCTCGGCCGTGAAAAACAGGAATTTTCATTTTTAAGCGTTTTTACTCAGCCGTAACCTTAGCCTATACCTGCACCGCGTTTCTAAGACGATTTGAGTTTTCACATTTTTGGGAAAATTCAACAAATTTTTCCCTCCTCCTTTGACCAAAAATCATTCCTTGATTTTTAGGTTTACGGTTTTATGTCTTAAAGACATTAAATACCAACCGACACTAGACTGAGCCCAGTCTAGACATTATAAGTCATTTTAAATCATTATTATCGTATTAGAAAAGTAACATTTTACTTTTATCAATTTTACACAATATTCGTACGTTTTACGTATTACGCGTTTTAGACCCGTGTTTCCAGTTTTAGCAGGGTTTTAGCACCCCAATGGAACCTACCATTCATTTTATATTTTATTATGGGTATATTGACATGTTTGACCATTTTTCCAAGTTTTGTATTTTTACGATACCCGGTTTTACGTATTATGGCTTAATCATTTACGGTTAGCATTTTACGGAGTCAAAACTAACTACATAAGCTTAGATAATATCATCAAAAACCAACTCTTCCTCCCTAAGTTATGTGAACCGCCATAAGGGGGGGGGGGATTCACCTCACACATGGCTTGATCTCATGCTCCTAACTCTAGGATGTTTACATGTGTTGAACTTGTTCACCAAGTTTTGACTAGGTCAAGATTGTAACCTCCTTAAGCTCCTATAAAGCCCTCTCCTCCCCCTCCTTTGTACGCCACATACCACACACACAACCATAAAACACTTAGCTAGTTTACTTCCAATTTTATTCAAGGATCAAGTGCTATAACAACACATAAACCCTAGTTTGGTTTTGATTCATCAAACTACTTCCAATCTTTAGAAACTTTGGTGATTTCTCTTGAGTTTGAATCTACTCAAGTCACCTCAACTTTCATCATCTCTCTTTCAAGAATACAAGGGTAGAAAGATTGCATGAAGTGAAGTAGGGTGAAGCTTAAGTCAATCAAAGTCTTTTTCCTTACATGCTACTTACCTTTCTTTGTAGAAAGCCAAAGTTGTAAGCAAACTCTAATACACTTCCTTGCTTAAATATCATTTTCATGCTATTTGTATTTCCTTCATACTATATATTGTCTTGTTATCATGTCCATGATGTATAAAAATGGCTAAAACAAGTTATTATAAATGATTGTTAAGTTAAGTTATTTAAACAAGTAAACTAGTGACTTTCTTGGTGAAATCTGATCAAAATGGTAAAATTATGATATTGGATCATTACATATTGTAGTAGAGGACTTAACAAGGAAACAATAGCAACTTGAACCACTTAAAACGAGTACACGAGTCAAAAGTTATGACCATTTGAAATTACCAAAACTTTACGGCAAATCTGCCAAATGTTTCTGTGACAGAACATAAAACACGCAAAAAGAGGCCCTTCTGGTCCGTTTCATGAAAAAGTTAAAGCACTAAAGTTGTCCGGAATCACGTTTTCTTCAAAAACTCAGGAGCACGTCTCCAGAAAACCAATAACAAATGAGATTTTCTTCAGTTTCTTAACAGCTATTTTACATATATAAGTCACTATATAATGGTTATGGTTTAAAAAGACCAAGAGGTCTTATTATCTAGATTCAAGACCACAACCATGGCTAAAGCCAAGGTTGAGTCTCAATACCATGGAACAATGACCAAAGGTCATGGCAAGGCCATGACTAAATGACCATATAAACTTACCTAGGCGAAAACATGAGCTAAAGAGTTAGCGATAACTTAAACATACAATTTGGATCTACTCCATTAAAAGAACCATGAGATCTTACAAGTAATTTTCATACAAGATTAAGAAACTCATCCTAATAACAATCTTCAAGTAAAAATAAACTTTCCTAAGTTTATTCAAATATTGGATATGTAACTTTTCGGATCAAAACTTATATATATATATATATTTTATCAACTACTACAATAGTAGGGAGCCTCATGTGAGGAGTTCATTAAGTAAGCCATCGAGATGAGTTGTGGATTTACGAATTAAAGTGTCCTGGCTCCTCGAACGTTTACTACATGACTTCTGAATTATGTCGGCCCGAACGGTAGTAAACGGTATATAAACTATACATGTTTCATGAACCATTTCTTTTCATATACTTACACTATACAAAGTACCACATCATGGACTAAATGCAAGACATATATAGGCAATTCTTCGTATTCTTAGACATTATTCCAAACCTAAGTTGCAACAATTATTCTAGGTTGCTCGTAGAAGTTCTCACGGCATATCCATCATTCTCATTAAACATCATCCAACTCAAGGTGAGTTCATAGCCCCACTTTCCATTACTTAATTGTTTTACAAACCCTTGGGGGGAATACATGCTATTTTAAACCGAACACAATGCTTTGAAATTGTATGCTACCTGATTGTTTTATTATCACTAAGTACCATCCTTGCCAATCCAAGATCCCTTATTATGAACCATTTAATCACTAGTAATAGTGAGCGCAAATATTGTGGATAGGCCTATTGGGATTGACGAATCCCATTTGTGTTGACTAAGTTCAAACAAATGCATTAATATTTGAAACATAGGTATGACGGCAAAGTACCTACCGGGATAACTCCGCCGATTGATATTGGTACCCGGTAACGTTTTGGTGTCATAAGCTTAGTGTTATAATACCTGTTTTGTTTTTCAACCATTGGTGTGAGTCTATAGCTCACACTACCAACATATTGTGTTCAACCATTAAACAAACTCTATGAATATCACTCAACATTTGTGTTGACCTCTTAAGCATGTATTTCAGGTCCATGATGATCAAGGATGGCACGGAAGGGCACGAATATTCAAGAGGGCTATAAATTTTATTATCATTCAAAAACTCATTTAATGTAAATTGTAAACATGGAACCATCTGGGACCTCATTTTGTAATCTCTGATATTTATACAATTTGAATGATAAACCTTTTAAAACGACTCAATTAGAGTTCGTTTTCTACTATTGTGACTATTGTGCCGTCGAGTAACACCCAGTTCGAATTCCGCTGCATCCATGAATTGGGGGTGTTACATCTTCGCGTGGACATACTCGGATATGACAGGGGTTCAGAGAACGCTCATGATCGATGGCAAGCCTTTCGACACAGAACACAAGCTTAATGAGTCCAAACACATTGAGCCAACCAAGCAGAAGCGTCGAAGTGTAAAACCCGAAAGGAGCATAGCTATTTACAAGGAAGTAAACGAGCTCGTAAGGGCAGGCATACTCAGGGAAGTGAAAACCTCGAAATGGGTTGCCAATCCAGTCACAATCATAAGAAGAAACGGAGGATGGCGTATGGACGTAGACTTCACTGATATCAACAAGGCCTGTCCTAAAGACGGTTACCCTCCGACAGAGACATATTGGAATCCAAAATCACTCTCGAGGTTTCCTTTGAAATGTTTCCTCAATGCGTACAAAGGGTATCACCAGATACAAATGGCGAAGGAAGACGAGGGAAAAACAGCCTTTCATGTAGGGAAGGGCACCTATTGTTACAAAAAGATGCATTTGGTCTGAAGAACGCAGAAGCTACCTACCAACGGCTGATGGGCAAAGCTTTCAAAAAACAAACAGGAAGGAATTTGGAAGTTTATACTGAAAATATGATCATAAGAAGCAAGACGGAGGGGGAACTACTCTCCGATATTGAAGAAATGTTCGATCAGTTAAGGAAAATCAACATGAAGCTAAACCCAAAGATGTGCTCCTTTGGTGTTGAAAAAGGGCAACTAAGGGAACACCAGCTTGCAAAACAAAAGATCCAGGCTAATCCTTCGAAGGGAAAAGCTAGCTCAAGCATACAAGCCCAACAACCGTTAGAAGGGACACACGGCCAAGAAACCAGGCTAGGAACACTTAGTAGATTTTTATCGAAGGGTGTCAACAAGTCTGCATCATTCTTCAAGACTGTAAAAGGGGGCACCAATGAAATGACCTTCCGATGGAGCGTGGAGGCCGAAGCCACTTTTCAAAGGTGGAAAGAATTCATGGAAATCTTGCCAACCTTTACAGATCCCGCCAACGGCGAAATGTTATTCATGCACCTCGCAATACCCTTCGACGGCATCAGTGCAATACTCTTAGCAAAAAGAGAGAAAATACAAATCCCAATCTACTTTGCTAGCAGGGTCTTGCAGGGAAATGAACATAGTCACACAGAAGCGGAAAAACTGATTCTAGCCATGGTCCATGCAACAAAATGCCTTCGAAGGTATTTCCAATATCATCCCATAAGGGTTTTTACTAATAAACCAATTGACAGATGCTCTCGAAACCTGATAAGTCACGAAGAATAGCCAGGTGGGCCATCGAGCTAGGAGAACATGACATAGAGTATGAGGGTAACAACTATGTCAGAGGCCAGGCACTCACGGAAATATCCTCCGAACCTGGTCGAACCAGTGCCCCTCCCAAAGAGGAAGCCTCAAGGACAAAGAGAGTATGGAAGGTACACTCCGATGGCTCAAAGGAAAATTTGATTTTGTTCAAACCCGAAGAAAATACACACTCCTACGGGCCTAGTCTTAAGCCTGAAGAAGCAGATAGCAAAATTGAACACCAAGCTTCGACAACAAGCCTTCGGTCAGTCAAGAGGCTAGACATTCACAATCCTTTAGTTCTTGAGGGCTCAGAGTTAACAGTAAATCATAATAAGAGGACAGATGCACTTAGCAAATCGACTTCAACGGTATTCACTTATTTGACCTAGGGATCCTCGAACAAGGTTTTGGTCGAAGGGTCAACAAAAAGAGATGACATATCTAATGCCATCCCTGAAGAAAGGTCCAGCTAGAGGGCTCCATTAAGGAATGATCCTCACCAGCTTCACTGTGACAAGACAAGACTTGGACAGTCACAGACAAAGTTCACGAAGAATCCTTCTCTAATAACAACGAAGGTGGACTCTACGTCGCATCTAGAGCCTACGACAATCAAGCTACAAACTAGCAACCCCCTCCGTTGATGCAGTAGACAGAACTTTGAAACGATGCTAACCTTCGTAAGTTTTACACACAAGACTTGCAGCTTAAGACAACTTGCTTATATTAATTTATGTATTACATTCTTCTCATTTTTGAAAAAAATCATTAATGGTAGGTGTCCTAGTGTTCATTCCTTCAAATGATGTAATTCTCCCTACCCAATTAATGATATAACATATTTCCCTCAAATCTCTTATTTTATCTTAATACAACAAAGATTTTCTCAGCCAAGTAATTAAAGTTTCAATGTTCGAAGGATGACTCAAGATACTTATGTCTTGTATGCTACAAACATCCAATATGATTCACATTAACTTTCCTAAAGAGTCTAAGGGTATTTGAAGCCCTTTTACACTAAAAGGACAAAGACGAAGCGGGTCGCGATCCTCTATCAGCAGTCAAATTATACGATTGCTATCAAATCTTGGTTCAAAATACACAAAATAAGGACATTCACTATAACCTTAGGATGTATGCTAACGTTTGTTAATAACGTTAAGAGAAGAAACATATACTAGCAAAAGTGGGATACATTTCCCTCCTTAATTATAAAAATATGCTAACACATGTAGCATATGAGGTAGCTGCCATCAAGACGATAATAAACATTGTCTAGGCCAAGCCCTCATCAACACAAAAACATAATATTGTTCAAGAGCCGGCCATAACCTACAAAGGATAAAGTGATAATGTCCTAAGGGTACATACCACCCTTGGGGCTAAATAACTGCAAACAATGCAGCCTTCACTCATCACGGGGAGACTTGGGACTTCCTTGTGGAGCTGGGGATGAAAGTTTCTTGGGGCTTGCTTTGCTAGGAGACAGAGGCTTCTCAAAGTCTGTCTTGTTGTTTGGAGATGGAGGCTGCACAGTGGAAGCTTGGTAGAGGATGGAGGCTTCTCAGGGCTAGTCTTCAAGGATGGAGGCTTAACAGAAGTAGTTTTCTTGCTCGGAGGAGGCCGTTGGAACCTACGTGGCTTCTTCGAAAGGAGAGCTTCGATAGGAGCTGAGGGGTCTTTGGTTGCTTCAACAAGGAAGGGGTACTCTGCTGTAGCGAAGGCATTGCTGGCATCGTCGTACTCTCTCTCATGAGTGGAGCGGTAGTAGGACCCTTTGGGGTATACCCTTCAAAGATATCATTGCAGAGACTTTTCATGACCAAGTCAACCTACGTTCCAATGCCCAGTCAAGGCTTCCCCGCCAAGATAAGGGAAGTGGAACATTATACCCAACGATTACAGAAATCCATGAGGCAACCTCCTGATTCTCGGTTTAAGTGCAGAAGCTTGCCAGAGCCTATTTTCTTCCACTATAAATAGGGTGGAAATGATTCAGGTTTTGCTAACTCCTTTTCACCATCATTTCATACTTTAGCACTCACACAACCATAATTACATACTTACGCTCACGTTGGAGATGATTCGCAGGGCCTAACCCTTATACTTCATTTAAAATAATGTTTTGATATTTCTTATTTTTAGATTACCAAGCAACTTGACAGACACCACTCACCCCAAATCTTTCGATCACCATGAATAATACTCATAGTGCGATTTTAAAAATGAGCAATGCTATGCTCACACAATTTTTACAAGCAAAAATCAACACACACATGTGGCATATGAGATGTATCAATTAAGTTGCATGAAGTTTTCTCTTTATAGCTTTTTACCTTCCATGATCAAGTGACACCTATTTATGTGAATATTTTTTTGTAAAAATTATGTGAGTATAGTATTTCTCTTTAAAATTAGCATAGACACATACAAAGCCTCTTAATATTATATTAAAATTTGTATTAAACCTGATCACTTAGATTAGTCAAAAGATAAATGTTAGATAAGATGGTTGTCTTGTATGTTTGAATGAACAATGTTTAGTTGATCCGTAACTGCTTTGAATCTTCGCGGTTATATACTCTTTGTTTTTAAATTGCCAATGTGTTCGAAAGAAATGATTTTAGTTTTTTTCAAATATCAAAACTAGAAATTAGATAAGTAGTAGGTAGAAACTGTCAAACCAGAAGACATGTTTTTCACGTTCCAGCCTTACAAAGGAAATTTTCGGAGTTCCATTTGAAAATTTGGCGAACCGATCTAATAAGTTTAGCTGGAATTTTAACGTGAGTCCATGTAATCTAATTGCACTCTAGAGGGAATTGAAAGAGTTCAGTTCAATTTGAAATAGAACCGTTATTTAAAAGATTCCTTTTGTACTAGTCGGAAATTGCATTGGTGAGCCACATTTAGCAAAAGGTCGTTTCATTGGATTCTGACCTAGTCCACTTCATTACTTTTGAAAAAGTAAAAGGCAGACAAAATAATTGTTGATTTTTAAAAGAGTAAAATTTCTACGAAACTCCCTAAAAGGTGACTACACACCCGACAAAGTCGTAGAGCATATCTTGGACTTTACGTTAGTTTAAACATAAAAAAGTTAAATCATTTTACTTTACACGTTATTATTTTATTTTAATAGCTGGAAAAAAGATTCCTTATTTATAAAAATAGATAACTGACAGAGTAACTTTTAAAAAATTTAATATTTAGTTTTATTTAATATTTCATTATGAATATATTATGGGCCGAAAGGACAGTCGGTCGAATATTCCTGATTAAAATATTTGCTGGCCATTATTGTATATTCTATAAAAACCGAGCCATGAATAAGCTCAGAACCGAGTAAAAATAAGTCTTCTATTGGGCCAAAGCTTACTATATGTTTCTTTAAAAAAAAAAGAAAAAACTTTCATAATTTATCCATAACTTACCAAATAACTTTAAAAACTACCTAATGTTTGTTTAAACCACATGGGCTAAAGACGTACAATTTTATAAAAATTTGAATTATATGATTAAATTGATAATTCGCTAAATTTTGTAATCCATGCAAAAAATAGTACGACACCAAAATGATATAAAATAGGTTAAACCGAAAATTTAGATATAATATTAACAGGACTTTTATTAAATTTATTTACACAAACCCAAAAACTCCTTGTAACATGCAAATATAAACTCGCAAGAATTTATGCATAACTAATACGGAGTACAAAAATAAAAAAATTTCAAACAAAAAACGCATATATTATAACCAAAAAGTCACATCGCAACACGTGGGTATTAATTTTCTCGTTCACTAAACAACGGAGGTAGAGATAATGATTAAGACATGGTCATTATGTTATTGTCCATATAAATAAAGTATTAAAAGATAATTGCAACTACTAGTCATTATTTAATTTCTTTGAATTTAAGCTAACATTATGTTATTGTCCATATAAATCAACTATTAAATGATAGTTGCAACCACTAGTCATTGACAAGGATATCCAACCAACCACGCCCTGATCAAGGTGACATTTTCCACGCCAATAATGCGAAACGGACACGCCAATATACAGGTCAACTATATACACCTACTAAGTTTGAAAAAAGGAAACTGAACCGATTCAACTTTGTATTTTGACTCGCTTAGTTTTGGTAATACGCCTAGGAAATTTCATCAAGTTGAACTAACCGGAATCCAAGGATATAAGATAAAAAGAGAAATTTATCGAAGAAATCAAAATCTATTGATTTCCTTACTTTTTCTTTTGTTTTGATACTATGTCTTATTTCACACTTCTATATTATCTTAATTTATGAAAAGTACACATGAAGAAAATATCAACCAAACGATTAACTAGAATTAAAACAGATTATACGATGTGCGATTCTTGACGAGTAATCGGTTTTGAAAACACCAAAATGACATGTAGTCTAATGATACTTTATGATGTTTAAAAGATTACTAGATTAGCCATTAAATTGATAGAAAAATAGTTTTGTGAACCTTCTCATTATGAAATAAAGGTTTAAACTCATTTATTAAGTAGGAAAAAAAAAACAATGAAATAAAGGTTTGAATTCATTTATTAAATAGTTGTCTTTAAAAAATAGGTTTTCAAAATACCATTATTAAGCTAGTTGGATATTATTGTAAACAACTATTTACGAAACATTATTTGAGGGGGTCAATTAACAGAGAGATGTATAAATATATATCCATGTGCTATGCATGTGCGATGCATGTGTTACGCATGTGTACGGTTATTTGAGCCCCTGCCATTATTATTCGTTGGAGCCTTTGAGGTGAAAAGAAATTTTGTTTTTTTGCGTGCCAGACCGGCTGACCGTAATTATGACCCCTAATTTAAAGACACGTCAGATTTGCATCACCACTGACCTAGCTCAATAAAACAACCAACATCTTTTATATAATAAAACAAAATCTCTATGTAGAATTTTTCATTTCAAAAAAATACATTCATACCTTATTTAGTAATAATTTTATTTAAAAAAAATATATTTTCTTATTAGATAATATTTTATATTTATCCATAACACAAGTAAAAGATAAATACAAAAAATATAGATAAGATGCAATTAATAATAGGATTAAAATTTTTAAATAATTATCTTTAATAATAAAAAAATTATAATTAAACATCATAAATCAAACAAAACAAAGATTAAATTATTTGTTTTTTAATAAATAAAAATATATGGTTAAAAAAATTTTAAAAAAACCCGCGCGTGCGCGGAAATTATAACTAGTTATCAATAAAATATATCTCACTTAAACACAAATATACTCACACCAAAAAAACATTACACCCTTCGTCCCAATTTATTTGTTCACGTACTATTGACTTTTAAATTCTTTTATTTACAACTTTGACCTTGATTATCTTCTTTTGTGTTATCTAATACGTGATGGAAAATATATGAATGAATTAAATTTTTAAATGTATTTTCATTGATATAATGTTCATTAAGTATTTTATAATACAAACAAAAATAATTAAGGACAAAGTTGAAAAAAAAAATGCAAAAAATCAAAAGTGAACAAATAAATTGAGACGGAAGTACTACCTCTCTTTACACAACTTGGTCATCCAAACGATTGAGTTCTCTCAAAAGTCCATGACCAATGCGTCATGTCGGGTGTGTGTTCAAGTGACAGACGCGTCGTTTATCATCTATTATTACCAGTCTTACATATCGTACAATGATTATGGTGCCAGACATCTATCACATGTGCACCAAACAAATATATCTAATTTTTACATGACAGTGATTACTTTTGCGAGTGAGTGAACCTATTTTAGCGTTGAAGAATTAATGTTATTTGGATTAGATATGCTCTTGAGCACATCTTTATACCTAACTATCTTATCATTTGTGATATGAAATATATATAGTAGTAGTTACTTAAATACATTCAAATATTATAACTTATGCATTTGTATCATCGACTTTCAAACCTACACCAGTTGTTTAACTTTTGTGTTTCATTATGGATTGGTTTAATACTTTAATGCATGCATGGATGCCAATGGATACGAAGACTACAAAATGTCATCATGTGTAATAATGTGTTGTGTCTTATGATTGAGATTTTAGTCATTTAACCCTATATTTGAGATAGAATGCAAGGCAGATACATGCGATATATCATATATGTTAGAAAGGATGTCTTATTTGGCTTATTAAAAAAGAAATAGATGCTTTGATTTGGTCTTCCGGATAAGAAAAAGTAAGGGTTTTGGGCCACACTTTTTCCCATTAAGCGGAAAGTCAAAGTAATGTAGGCCCAAAAGTTTAAACAAAATCCTGAATAAATCAAAGGACAAAATAATCAATTTTTCCAAGGTTTGCCTTGTTAAGTGAGATGGCAAAAATAACAAATTAATGTTAAAGAATCACAACAATAAAGTACAAAAACTGTAACTAATAAAGTTAATTTTATCTAGCTCATATATATGTTCATCCTCGTGAGGCTTCTTCTTAAACCTCGTATGCAAGTATTTAACGACAAAAGTTTGTTGTGAAAATATTTACAGTACCATTTTTACAAACTTCAAATATACAGTACATGGAAAGTGGGCTCTTGCAAACCTGAAATATGCTGACCACTGTAGTGTAAAACTGTAATTTTTTCAAGAAAATAACCACAACCATTTGTTCATGCTAAATTTGAACCCTTGATCTTTTGATATTACTAAAACTGGGCGATATTGAAAAAGATGATTAACATCAATAACCTACTTGCATAAAATGAATACTAACTGGCATACAAAATCATTTAAAGCACGAAAAACCCTAACTAGATTAACTGTTTGATGAGTGATGAGAGAACTGTGTGTGTTTTGTGTGTAATAATTTTTTTTGTGATTATGTTGTTGCTTCAAACGTAAAACACACACTACTTGTATTAGGTCTAACCGACTCAAATAGCAATATTTTCAATTGTGGACCTTGATCTTTCATCTTCACTCCTCTTCAGTCCTTTACACATTAATCACTCCTCTTTCTGCCCTAATAATAGGAAAATGTACATGACAAGTAAAGGATACTATTAAAATCATACATTCGATTGTAATTTGCATTTTTTTTTCTTGTTGCTTCACACCCGTTACACATAGACATTTGAAAAAAAATCTTGATAACTCAGTTGATTGGCTATAGCGCGAGACCCTATAACATTATCGCTGGTACGATGGCTCGTACTAAGTTATGGCGCCACAGTACTAGGTGCTCTTATAAACATTGTCTATAGTTCTTTTACAATGGCAAAATTTCAAGTAATGCCAAAGGACATCAATAGGGACAATTAGGGGTGAGCTCGATCCCGGAACCGACCTTGAACCAAAAGAACCGAGAACCGGACCGAATAGCATGTCTCGAATCCGATTTGGGTATTTCCTTTCTACCTGACTGGAACCTCTCATTTACATCTAAACCATAAGAATATTGAAGAAATAAAGAATATAGTAGAACATTCAAGCTACGTCATTGGTGTTTATGAATGGGCAACACAATCATTGAGAAAACGGTATATTTGAGGCATGAAAAGACAAACAATCCTTGAAACAAGATATTGTGGTCTCCATATCACTATCCAACTATTTATCGATATTTAAACTTTCTAAACTAAATCATCAAAATTTTTACTAATTTTCAAGGACAACTATCATCAATTTATTCATTTATATTACTTCATTATACTTTCTGACTCTTTTACATGCTAGCTCCACTTGAGTGATGAAGTTTTAACTAACTAGGGGTAAAAAAATGTATACATGAACTTTAAAAACTAAACGTCTCATAAACATCTTATATATTTAAAAGTCGAGTTATTTTTCGGTTTCGAAACCGATACCTGCAAATCCCGGACCGAACTGAACTGAAAATCAAAAATTGCAATTCAAGAACCGAGAATTGGACCATGGTTCTAAACTTCGGTTCGGGTTGGACAGGTTCGGTTCGATTCTCGGTTCCGGTTCAGTCCTAGGGACAATTCAAAAAGACATGTTATGTCAAGAGCACACGAACGAAAAATTGTAGTGAGCTCTAACAACTATTTGAATCGTTTTCTTTATTAACTATGTTTTACCACTCTTGTAATCAACTAAAACTATTTGAAAGCAACATCAACATTTGGCTTCACTAGATCCGCCTTTAGCTTAACATTTTATTTCATTAAATCCACCTGGTGTTGCGCTTCATCTTGACCTTGTCATTTATATTTTGTAACGGTGTTTATCACTTGTGAATGTTTAATTTTGTAACGGTGTTTATCACTTGTGATAATAAACTACTAAAACTATTTGAAACAAACATAAGCCTTCGGCTTCACCTTTGTTCCAAATAAAATACCAAATACTAAAATTCCGAATAGAATACCAAATTCTCAACTATCAAAGTCTCGAACATACTTTCTCGGCTAGAACGTAAAATGAAAAACAGTAAACATTGTTTATATTTAGAGCTTTTACCTATTTGGGCATATATGTTTGTTATGTGTGACTGCCTCTCAACAATTTTATAAACGGGGCTTTTCACACCCTTTGTTTCTTATATATATATGGTAAATTATGAACTTCAGTACGGGTTTTGAGACTCCAATAAATTCTTGAATAGTTGCATCCTTAGTTATCCTCAAACTCTGAAGGCCTAATGAAAAAGTTCCACACAATCTTATTCAATTTCCTTTTGTAATCAGCCTCATCTAATTAAGATTTTGGAGCAAATTAAAAAAAAAAACATGATTGCAATATCAAGGTGACATTCAACATATCCTATGGATTTGGACATAAATTAACAACATGTAAACCAAATAAAATATCAAATGTGACATATCACATATGACTTTCGACATATATTAGCAACATGTTCAGGATTGCAAATATCACATGTGATATGTCACATGTGGGCTATACTTTGGACATAACAGTTGCAAGATGTTCACGAGAGCAATATCACAAATAATACACCACGTGTGATTTTGGACATAACTACGTAAACATGTTAAGCGATGCAATATCGCAAATGATAAATCAAATTCGGTAACTTTTTAAGAAGCTTTTGTGTAATGTGCCACATGCAAAGTATCTTGTGCATGTTTGATGGATGTTAGAAGGCTGTAATGATTAAAACAAAACCAATCACTTTTTAATCATATGTGGTTGAAGGCGAAATGAAGTTAAACAGTGTACAATAAACAATAGAATATTACATGTGACTAGATGAATACTCGCGTAAAACGACGATGTATAGCGGCAAATAATTATATTTGCAAAATCGTGATTCTAGTTCGACCTTTGATGCAAAGCGTGCGTTTTTTGAAATACAAAGTGTGTGTTTGAAAGTTGTCAAATTTAGAATTGATCAAGAAAATACATAATTTAAGTTGCAAAATTTTTAAAAAATTGCCAAGTTTCAAATTTCAAGTTTCAAGAAAAAAAGATACACTCTTTATAAGTAGTATAGATAGGTGTTTTCAACAATATACTTTCGTGAATTACTTTGAACTTAAATGCATTGTTGAACTTTCTTGTGTGATACTTTCAATGCTTTCCAAATGCATGACTTAATTTCAAACGTATGCAGTTTAGATTGATATTTTCTAAATGCATGGCTTATTACAAACGCATGGCTAAAAGCTAGCTCGACCATTTTTCAACATTTCAACATTCCACATTGACCCGGTTAGATTGGTTACGAGTTTTGTGTAACATTTTGTGTAATCAAAATATCACTATAACTATCTGCTGCTAGAAAATCTTGTTCTTATGCACGGGTACTCGTCTAATATAGTTATATGTGTGTAACACACACTCAATTTATTCACACCCTAGCTAGATCAACCATAAGACATTACAGTGCATACTCACTCATATCATGCATTATATACTCATAGACTCACAACATGCCAAAATTTATGGTACACGATGTAGCACATTACATTGTGCGCACGAGCCATTAATTTCACATAGCCTGGTACATGTTTAGTACTAGCGAGAGGCATTGGAAGACAATGGTCTTCGGGTAAGCAGAGAGAAGAATGAATACATGAGATGTGATTTCGGTAGCAAAGAGATCGGCCACAACGAGGAGGAAGTTCGTATCGACAACCAGATTCTTCAACCTAAGGAATTTTTTAGATATCTAGGTTCGGTGATACACAAATCAGAAAGGATAGATGATGACGTTACCCACCGTATTAGAGCAGGATGGGAGAAATGGAGGGCGTCGCCAGGTGTGCTCTGTGATAAGAAAGTCCCCTTTAAGCTTAAGGGAAAATTTTATAGGGTGGCGATCAGACCAGCTATCTTGTACGGGTCAGAGTGTTGGCCTATCACGAAAGCCCAAGCTAACAGAGTGGAAGTGGCAAAACTGAGAATGCTAAGGTGGATTTGTGGTAAGACCATGCTTGACATGATACCGAATGGAGTTTTCAGAGCAGAACTTGAAGTTGAAACTATAATCTCGAAGATGCGAGAAGGAAGGTTGAGGTGGTTCGGTCATGTCAGGAGAAGGCCACAAACGGCGCCAGTAAGGAGAGTCGAAGAGCTGAGGGTCGACGGTTTGAGAAGGAGGGGAAGACCTAAGCTCAGGTGGGAGGATAAACTTAGGCTAGACATGAAGGAGCTTCTCTTGTTCGAGGACATGATCTCAGATAGGAACGAGTGGAGAGCTAGGATTAGAACTTGCGGGTAGTTTAGGTCGTGTGGTAGGTTGTCTTTGCCTTGCCCCTTTGCGTTTTAGGTTTGGTAGGCCCTTTTGCACTTTAGGCGTTTTGGTCTCTTTGCTTGTCCCCTTTTAGGTTTTTAGTAGGCTAGTGATGTTTCTTTTCCCTTTGCCTTATCTTTTTCCCCTCTGGCCTTAGCTTTAGCTCCCTTGCCTTAGATTTTGCCCTTTGCTTTGCCTTTGCTTTTGCCCCCGTGCGTTGCTTTGCTTGTTTTTTGTGTTGTCTTCTTGTCAGGTGCCTGCTTGCCTTTGCGTTCTTGCTTGTGTTTGTTTTGCCTTTTCGTTCCTTGTTTCTCTTGCGTTCCTCTATGCTTTGTTTACTTGCTTTACTTGCTTTGCTCCTTGTTCTTTATTTGGTACTCTGTGCTTTGTTTGTCTTGTTGCTCTTTTGCTCTTTGCACTTTGGGTTTCTATATCACTCACACATGTGCACCTGCCGGAGGTCTCCCTGGAAGCAGTCACTCTACTCCTAGGCTTTGCCTGGGGTAGGGGTAGGATCTGTCTACACTTCTACCTCCCCCATACCTCGCTCTTGCGGGATGATACGTAGGAATCGCACCAGGCTTTACCTCTCAAGGGATCTTGAGAAGCTTACAACCCCCACCAGGCAGTGTACCTGATCGTTGTAGTATATTATAGTGACAAGTACCGGGGGATTGATCGTTCAGCTTAGGAATAGTGTCGCTAGGATTAGAAAACCTAAATACTAGTTCTAAAGGTGAGGGATGATTATTTTTGTATTTTTATATTTTATGAAAGCAATTAAAAATCTTGGGTTTGAAGGATTTGGGCGGAATTAGTTGCTAATCAACTAACCCAATACTAAAGATGCAATCAAAATAAAATACTAGAAATGAAAATAAACTAAATTATACTAGAGTTGTGAGCAATAAGTGGAGAAAATGTGTTTACTTAGATTTCACTACTCCTTAGACATCTTTTACACGTTAATTACTTGTTATAATTGCATGGATGACGGATCATATTCCTTAATACCATTCATGGGGTGGCACACTTAACTCCCCAATTCTATGAGCTCTTATCTCCTCCTATACCATGCCCAGCACAACTATAGGGATTGTAAACAGTGGCTCATGCATTAAATACAACCAATAAAGACCTAGTGCGTGTCAGTTCATGTTTCTTAAGACGTTCAAGCATGTTACCAATTGGAGATCTGCCAGTTTTCTTAAGCATAACATATAAATCATTCATCCAAGACAAGTATAAACAAGTAATCAACACATAATTAACATCTAGGTTTCATTAGATCCAAGCAAACACAAGATAGATCTAGCCTAGCATGATTGAATTAAGACAAGAACAAGATATAGACAACCAACACATAGACATATTGATTGAATTAAAAGAACACTTATCTCAATTACACATGAAAGGTATCAAGGGCTTGGAACCCTTGAAAAACCTGTAAAATTCGCACCAAGTTCGTACTTAGGGTTTCTCCAAAACTTCACTTTTTTTAATGTGAAAATTAGAAAACTATATATAGGAAAAGGGGTCTGACGGCGTCAAGACCAACCTTGTGACGCCGTCACCTCGCCGCCAAAACTCTTCTCGGACTGCCTTGATCTACATTTGACGCCGTCAAGTGATAATCATTTCCAGGCCGTCATGACTTTTACTCTTCACGCCCTACTTCGTGACGCCGTCAAATCTGTACTGGATCGTCATGGAATTTTGCTCTTGACGCCGTCAGGGAGTTACTCTTGACGCCGTCACCTACTGTTCTCAGCATGGAAAATTAAGACTTTGGCGTTTTCTTCACTTTTATGCTCCAAAAACGTCCGAATTGCTTCCTTTTCCAGATTTCACTCCCAAAGTACCTAAAATCACAAAAGGAACGATTTAGGGCAATATTTGATCAAATAAATTCAATTCCGGGCTTAAATGACCCCCTAAAAACGGATCATTTTTCGCCTCATCATATACCCTTACACTTGAGATTTGCTTGTCCTCAAGCAAATGCGCTTTTATTCTAGTCAAAATACAAGTTAGGGGTCATTTAACACTAATATAAAAGTAATTACAACAAATAATCGTTCCACTAAAGACCAATAGACAAGCACGGAGGTCATACACAAGCACCTCACAAATAGTGTTTAGATACTCACATCTCTCGGGTGTAATAAAGTATAAATTACAATATGGAAACGGAAGATATCTCTCACTACCTGTCATAGGAAAATAGATTACCATAGGCTTGGGAAATGATCAAACCTCCACCACATGGCGTAAGCACCTAGGATAAACTATCAAAGAGGTCTTTTAAAGGGTTGTAACGTTAGGTGTAGGGATATGAAATACACGGTTTTGTTGGATAAAGGAAGTTTTTACTGGTGGCGAGTTAACAATCTTGGTTAATTACATGTACAATGTCGCGTTGCTAAGCCAAGACTAGACTCGACTTAAGCTAATAAATGAAAAATAACAAAAACATAAAATAAACATAGAATAAAAAGGGATGGTAGTCCGTATGTTTTTTCTCTTTTCCTTTTTTTTTCTTTTTCTTGATTTTTTTTTTTTTTTTTTTTTTTTTTTTTTTTTTTTGCATACACTCTTACCCTACCATCCAAAATAATACATCATAGAGGATGAATATTCCCCTTACACTTGAATCTTTACATACTTTACAATGAACTAATCTAATGACTCGAATTAAGAAAATCAAAACACTTGGAGCACTTTTAAGATTAACGCACATCCGGGGGTAATATATGATGTTCTTCCCCGTTACTCCATAAAATAAGTACTTACCCATGAGTCCCAATCATCCCAAAACAGTATGTACAAGGATATGACTCGACTTAGCAACCATGTAATCAATTAGATAGTTAACTTAGGGTTTAACAAATAACAATAATACACTAAAAATGAGCGCATACACGGAAGGCTAAGGCGATTTGGTTGTACATTTAAGTGGGGTGTAACAACTTCTTCCTTTAAGTAAAATGCTTAAAGTTAGAAACGAAAAGATAGGCTCGGAGGGGTGTACTAGGGGTTTCGTGTACTAAAAATGAGTACAACGCTAAGGGTGTGGGAAAAATTAGTTGACTTAACTAGCCAAGTAATATGACTTAAATGGTCAAGTAATTATGATACGGGTTTAACACAAGGGTGATCCTAATGCCTCTTATCATGTAGTAAATCCTACTACACGAATGTAGTCTCACTAGCGGTCTCGGGATGCATCACTAATGCAAGTTCTAGAATCTAAATGCTACCGGTACACTCATAAGCACTAGTAGTAAATGCTCTTCCTATCAAATCTAAAGGCGAACCTCACATATTTGGGTGGAAAATTTTTCTGAAAGTACGGTTATGTGCTAGTCATACAATCTCCTATCCATGAGACGCTTGCTATGGCTAAAGTTTCACTCCTAAATGTTGTAAAAAATTTTAAATTTGGCGCTAAAATTGCACTAACAAGTATTTCTCATAGTTTTATTACACATCTACCATTAAACAAAACAAACTCAAGCGAAAGTGCATATGTAAGGTATCATCTTTTTACCCTCCCCTTACACTTAAGATGAACATTATCCCCAATGTTCAAGTAAAGAATGTAAAAGTTAAAAAGTAAAAAGAATAAAATCAAATACTCTCCTGATTCGCTCGGTATGGATAATAATGTGGCCAGGTTAAATCTTCCTCCAAGAAAATGAACAATCAAAGCTTCCCTTCCAGAATATAAATCATCTTCTTGTCATACATAACCTGTAAAACCTGATAAAATAGACAAGACAATCTCGCGTAAAATTGGCGGCATCCTATATAAGTTACTAAATTCTAGAAAACAAGATAAGATATAATGCTTGTGGAATGAAGTTTGCAGATCTCCTGGAGATTATAAAACTTAATAATTCACAAAAACCATAAGACTCCGTTAGAAAAACAAAACTGGTAAAATTTCCAGATTTTTACACTTGACGCCGTCAAGAGTAAACTCCTGACGCCGTCAAAAGTGACCTGCAGAAATTCTTATGTTAAGTTTCCGGAAAATTTCTGAAAAAACTTGGTCCTACTTCCTGGAAAATCCTGCAAAACTTCATTATGACTCAATACAAGCATTTGACTCTAACAAATACGAATATACATGTTCATTTAATATTGTGGAGAATCATGATCGGTTTGTTTCTTGAAAACATAGGGGTTTCCCCTTACACTTATCTTTTGCAAAAATACCTTTGGGTGAAGTTAAGACTAGGCCAAAACAACAAAATAAAGTATTTCCACTTTTTAGTTTAGAAGCATGATCTACCAACAATAAAAATAAATAAAGCATGCATACGGAAGCAAATAACAAACAAACAAAATAAAATCACACAAAATCATGGGTTGCCTCCCAAGAAGCGCTTGTTTTTGTTCGAGTCACGAGCCTGACTCTACCCTTATTTAACGGAAATAAAGGAGGTTTTCCCTACACTTTGAATTAAGTGCGGGTGGAAGTAGCGATACACACCCTTAGGGTAGAAATATGCCACGTGAGGAAAGTGTGGTGGATGAATTATATGCTCAAAGTGGTGTGCTCCTATCATCATAACCTTACCAAATTCAATCGGATTAATGGGTGGATTAAGATTTTCTCCTAGAAAGGGATCATTTTCTATTAACTTCAAGAGACTACTAGTTGGGGATCCATCTTGACCTAATAAACCCGGTTTAAACCCATAATGTTTCTTGTGATCAATAATAAATGGGTGATGTAAGCATGTAAGGTCATTTTCCACTCCTATATTAGCTTCCTCTCTACAAGGCTTAGAGTCTACTACTTCTTCCGGGTAAGTCATGGGTGGTATGTGTGCCTCAAATGATGGTAGGACTTGTTGGGTACTTTGTGGGTTTACTTCATCATTCCTTGTGTCAAAATCACCTATATCCTCAACATGTGTTTTATTATAATCTAACCCTAACATTTTCCCAAGTATCTCACGTGCTTCCCTAGGCATCTCAACTTCTATATCCGAATCATAAGGATCATCCTCAATATTATGACTACTATATACAAATTGCCCAAAAGATTCATCATCTGTTTCTTGAGATTCATCATCATCGATCATAAAACCTAGGTCTTTTTTATCAATGTGATCAAGTTCGGCTACATCCTCCATCACTTCAAGGTCACCTATGTGTTCATCCTGTATTATTGTAGGGCCTAACCATGACATGCAGCTAGGTGGCTCATACGAAACTATCCTAGGTGAAGGCTCATATGGTGTATAGGTTTCACTAAGTGAGGCATTTTGAGGGGTTGATGGAGCTCCTAAGGTGAATTCTTTAAAAGCATTATGCACTTGGCCTATTTTCTCAAGGTACTCAAAAAAATCAATATAAAATCCCGTCCTCCTCATTTCATTCCTCCATCTTGTTATATCCAAACTAGTGTAATTATATTTTTTCTAGTAAAACTCTAATGTCGGACTTGGTGGATTCGCGTTCTCCATAATGGCTAACGGAATAGTCAATGGAAAGGTTTTTACAAACAAAGACACAACGAAAAAGATAGACTAAAGAGAACCTAAAAATAAAATCTTACTAGAAAGGAATCTAGCAAGTAGACCTAATAAAAAGAAATTCTAACCTAGACAATAACTATTCCCCGGGCTGCGGCGCCAAAAACTTGATACGTGGGAATCGCACCAGGCTTTACCTCTCAAGGGATCTTGAGAAGCTTATAACCCCCACCAGGCAGTGTACCTGATCGTTGTAGTATACTATAGTGACAAATACCGGGGGATTGATCGTTCAGCTTAGGAATAGTGTCGCTAGGATGAGAAAACCTAAATACTAGTTCTAAAGGTGAGGGATGATTATTTTTGTATTTTTATATTTTATGAAAGCAATTAAAAATCTCGGGTTTGAAGGATTTGGGCGGAATTAGTTGCTAATCAACTAACCCAATACTAAAGATGCAATCAAAATAAAATACTAGAAATGAAAATAAACTAAATTATACTAGAGTTGTGAGCAATAAGTGGAGAAAATGTGTTTACTTAGATTTCACTACTCCCTAGACATCTTTTACACGTTAATTACTTGTTATAATTGCATGGATGATGGATCGTATTTCTTAATACCATTCATGGGGTGGCACACTTAACTCCCCAATTCTATGAGCTCTTATCTCCTCCTATACCATGCCCAGCACAACTATAGGGATTGTAAACAGTGGCTCATGCATTAAATACAACCAATAAAGACCTAGTGCGCGTCGGTTCATGTTTCTTAAGACGTTCAAGCATGTTACCAATTGGAGATCTGCCAGTTTTCTTAAGCATAACATATAAATCATTCATCCAAGACAAGTATAAACAAGTAATCAACACATAATTAACATCTAGGTTTCATTAGATCCAAGCAAACACAAGATAGATCTAGCCTAGCATGATGGAATTAAGACAAGAACAAGATATAGACAACCAACACATAGACATATTGATTGAATTAAAAGAACACTTATCTCAATTACACATGAAAGGTATCAAGGGCTTGGAACCCTTGAAAAACCTGTAAAATTCGCACCAAGTTCGTACTTAGGGTTTCTCCAAAACTTCTCTTTTTTTAATGTGAAAATTAGAAAACCATATATAGGAAAAGGGGTCTGACGGCGTCAAGACCAACCTTGTGACGCCGTCACCTCGCCGCCAAAACTCTTCTCGGACTGCCTTGATCTACATTTGACGCCGTCAAATGATAATCATTTCCAGGCCGTCATGACTTTTATTCTTGACGCCCTACTTCGTGACGCGGTCAAATCTGTACTGGATCGTCATGGAATTTTGCTCTTGACGCTGTCAGGGAGTTACTCTTGACGCCGTCACCTACTGTTCCCAGCATGGAAAATTAAGACTTTGGCGTTTTCTTCACTTTTATGCTCCAAAAACGTCCGAATTGCTTCCTTTTCCAGATTTCACTCCCAAAATACCTAAAATCACAAAAGGAACGATTTAGGGCAATATTTGATCAAATAAATTCAATTCCGGGCTTAAATGACCCCCTAAAAATGGATCATTTTTCGCCTCATCACGGGATTGGGTATGTTGTTGTTGTTGTGGTACATGTTTAGTACTAAAATTTCAACAAATATAAATAACTTTCAAGAAATGAAATTGGTATCAAAATGCTCCACTTACGCAAATTGAGCTCAAATAAAACTTTAATACAAGAAAACCATTCTATATTTTATTAGTAGCAGCATATGTATGATGTAAAAGTAAAATGCTACTCCCTCCGCCCCTTATTAAATGTCCTGTTTGAATTTTCAAAGTCTTTCTTTCTCAACTTTGACCTTAAATAATTTTGTTTGTGTAATATAATATTTGACACAAAATATATGAATGAATTAAGTTTTAAATGTATTTTCATTGCGTATAATTTTTATCAAATACTATATAACACAATTAAAAATATCCAAGGTCAAAGTTAATAAATAAAGACTTGAAAAGTCAAACATGGACATTTAATAAGGGACGGAGGGAGTAATATCTAATCAACTACTTCAACGGACAAACCATCATGTCGTTTCATGCCATCTTAATTATCCTTGGGGATTTTTTTCTTTAACATTTCCTTGAGTTTTGCCTTCGCAATTTCCCTATTATACCATTACATGTTCAAGTAAGTGACTGGGAAGAATATCATCAAAGAATAATAATTAAAATTTTAAACATTCCTAGCAGTCATACATATCAACCACTGAGATAATGCATGTTTCCATTTTGTTACCATTGACACAAGGATCTGAGCAGCACTATTGTATCTTAATGTTTATGTTCTATCAACCCGTTAAGCCACCAAATATAACTTGAATTGAAAATCAAATCGAATTGATACAGAATTAGAACTTACCTAAATATTTGGTTGACAACATATGAATTTGTTTATCTTTTTGATTGTGTTTGAATTGACATTAAATGTTTAGATTTGAAATTGTCTTGTGAAGAAGCTTATACAAGAATTTTCGTGTACACACTTAATTTTCAATTCCAACCTTCCATTTTAATGTTTTAGTGTTCATATTTCTCTCACATTTGACCATATTTCAACATTCAACATTTCAACTTTGACCATTTTCTCTTTATATGTAGTTAAAATATATAACAAGTTATTTGTTTGTCAATGCTCCATACAATTTACCTTTTTTTAACTCTTTTCCTTTTAATTGGGTTAAGTGATTTCTCTCGTCCACCCTCAATACGTGTCTTTTCCCGTCTCTTGTTCCTTAGGTTTGATCAATTTGTTTTAGTTCATTATTGTATGATTTTGTAACACTAATAATTCTTTTTCTTAACATATTTGACAACTACATCTAATTTCCTAATTGAATTCATCAAGTAATTAACTTATGATCTATCCTCAAACTCCAATGAACTAATATACATGCTCCACACAATTTTATTATGTGTACACTTGAAATCAGGATCATCTAAAATTTGAACAAATTTGAAAAAAAAAGTTGATGCAGAACTATTACTCATTGATATTTCATATGTGGTTTAGTACAAAAAAGCATCAATGTGTACAACAATGCAACATCACATATGATACACCACGCGGGACGGATGGATGATCCTTATCGGGTTAAGGACGCCGCATGGGTCGAAGGAATGACTCTGTGACAAGTAGTATGAGAGTCAAGTCAGACTGAGGCGGACCGAAGCAGAATCGTTCATCTCGTTATCACAGAAGTTCTTAAAAGTGTTGGCTACGCAATGGTGGCGGGAGAGGTCTCGGGGAATGTTGTTGAGGATAGCGTGATGTCGTGTTGAGTACACAATGTCGCATTCGATGGAAGCCAGAAGGAGTAATGGACTAATCCAAATGAGGATGACAGTCACTGCACGCTGGATCTTAAGTAGCCAGAAAGAGTAATGGACTAATCTGAGATGGAGTGTAGTCGCTGCACACTGGGACCCAAAGAGACGAAAGTCTAATGACCCTTTAAGCCATGAAGCCGGAGTAAAACCAAATCATTTGAGGGAAGTTGTTCGTTGAGGCGGATGACCATGCACGAGGTCGTGCATGAATTGGTGGTGAGAAAATGTCACAAGCCAAATTCTGAAGGGTTTGGTTTCTCTTTGAAGCGTTGGTTTCTAGTTTATCTTATTGGTCTTGTTGGAGTACCATAACGGTAATGGTGTAGTATGTGCCATGAGTAAAGCACGATATGGCATTACACTGGTAGGGAATTGGGGTCGCTCCCCATGTGATTCCAAGGCAGGATGCAACTAGTGATCCTCTATTACATGCGGCATGGATGGCTGGTATTATCGAGTTAAAAATGCCACACGAGGTCGAAAGAATGACACAATGACATACAACAGTTAAATTGTATCAAGTTTTTCTTTATTCATTCTCGCTCTTTATAATCAAGTGACACTTGATATATGAATTTTTTTTATTTATTATTTTTTTTTTATGAAAATTGTCTGATACAACATTGCTAAAAGAAATATTGTTTATTCATTGTAGATTAAATAGCAAATGTTAGCAAAATCAATTTATGAATTATTATCATTTTAACACTCTAGTGATATTAATCAAAGGGCTTTAGCTTAGTTGGTACCCACTCTCGAAAAATTCATGGGTCCGCTAGAAAAATTTTATGGATAAAAGGTTAATAGTTCGAATCTTGGCTCGTGCTCACTACAGTTGGTGCCCCACTGAGCAAGAAAAGTTGCTAGAATTATTTCTTATGAGGTGGATAATGGATAATGTCAAAAAGCATTCGAAATTATGGTGCACACCTTTTTAAATCTCTAGTTAAACTAGTCTTTAATACTTAAAAAAACCAAAAAAGTCCCTTTTGAATAAAACCACCACATAATTTGAGGTTCAATTAAGAAGAGAAAATGAAATTTGATAACCCCTTCTCCAAGTTAGGGTTTACACCTTTTTCATCTTCTTTGGAATCAGTCAACTCTCCGGTGGAAATTTCGGATCATCAAATCTCAGGCTCAGGCTCGGACAGGTTGATCATCAAACACGTTTATTCATAAACTTTGAATATAATATAGATGTTTATAATTCGTATAAGTTGTACCGAAATTTAGATATGTTTGATATATAGGGTTATATGATGTAGTACCTTTAGAATTATAGTTATGAATTCTGTAAATTTGATGAAACTGAGACAGGTGAAACCTAGGATGATCATCCAACGCGTTTTGAGGCTTCTAGATATAATTTATAATACGTTGCAAGTGTTGGTGTTTGTTTTGGCTTATTTGGTTTTGGGCTTATGTTTCATAAGCTCACTTTTTGTGGCTTATTTTGAAGCTTTACAGCTTATATAAGTTTATTGTGACATACGAAACTTATATAAGCTGAAACGATTCAAAATAAGCCACGAAAAGTGACCAAATAAGCCATAAGCCTACTATATAAGCCGAAACAAACACCCCCGACTAGTGATTCTATCTCTTATCCTTTGTTGTGAGGATGAAAGCTGCAGTGCAGCCTGGCGTCTGTAGATAGAGTCGCTAGAAAGGAAATGTAGTTAAATAAGTGTGAATGGCTTTGGAGGAGTGGTTTTGTTTCTGCTTTCTAGTCCAGTTTTATGTCAGGATGTTAGCTGCATTTGCTCGATTTAGTTTGCTGATCAGCTGATGTGAGTTAGGAAATGTAGTTATTTTTGTAGGAAAAATCTACTGGAGGTCGGTTGGTTTAGTAGGAGGGATGATGGATACATTTTATTCTCATGTGTCTGAGGATGTAGTCTACACCTTGACATTAAAGTGTATTCATCTGTGAAGGAAATGTAGTCGTTTATTGGTGAATGGTGAAAGGTTCTTTTTTTTTTTTAATCTGTATTGAATTATTGAGGCTAGTTTGGTTTGCAGTGTAGTATAGTTGGTTGATGCATTTCAATGTAATTTGTTCTTACCAGTACGTTTGGGAGCTATGGCATGTCATATGCACTAATCATGAACTGTTTTTGTGCTGTACATACTGTTTGGAGTTAATATATTTCACCATTTCACCAAAAAGAACAACTGTGGATTTGTTATGGATCAGAATGCATAGATTTGTGTACAAATTTGTAACAGTTGTGATTCCATGTAGAGGAATTTACGAACCAAGAGTAAAACGTAAAATGAACTTCAACTCCTTCATTATTGTTTTTGCTGCATGTAGTGGGTGTGTTTGGCGATTATTGTTTTTGATCTTTAGAGCCTCTTCTCAACTGCAGACACTTGTTTTTAAGTCTGAACTTAAAAGCTTAAGCGTGTATTAAATCCCCTGTTTTACAACCTTCAGGGATTTTGAAAAGTAGATTAAAATCTGATGCACTATCATTTTTATCTGATTATTGAGGATGTTTGCACTGCCACATATTTAGTTTCTGTTCAGCTGTAAACTCTTTCATTTTTTCAACTTATTATACTTAAACGTGGCACCTAAAGCTACCATCAAAGATAAACATTTGACAAGGATCACTTGCATTTTTTTTCCTGGTGTTGCTGTATCGGGTGAATAGTTTGCATTAAGTATTTGAATGCCTGTCATATACACACTCGAATGTATATGCTGTAGAGGTAGCTCAGTGAGTTCATGGATTCATCTGACAATCAATAAAAATCTACTTCAAATACTTCTAACCAATAAACATGTTCTTGAAAAATGTTTGGAAAAAAATGCAAGTGGGAATTTGAACCCACTTCTATTCATGTTTTGTCTGTCATTCTGATCTAATTGCATTCTGGTTCCAACTGTGCAGTGCTGCCCCTCACTGGAGCACCAAATTGGCAAGCGACTACCCTTGTAACCGCATTGTTTCATGTGCCCAGTCAACCTGGTCATACACTATTTCGACTATGTGGATATGCTACTTCTGATACTACAATAAAGGTTAGTCTCTGCAGGTTATTTTCATACTAGAGTGTTCACTTTTAACATAATTATACACATGTAAGCTTGTCATAGAGTCTCATTACATACCCAAAAAAATTTCATTTAGAATTCACATTATCAAATCACGGATAAAACTCATCTTGTAAGTTTGCTCTGGTTACCTCTTCTCGTGCGTCCTCAACTCCTCCCTCTTTCATCTAGTCATCTTTTAGATTTAAGTATTCTTTTTAATGTACACTGATTTGAATTAATTCTAACCCGAATTGTGCACCTTGATATTTAACCATCTGGTTCTGATTAAAATTGACTTGATCACAAATTTATGTCCCGCAAATAGCCACGACGCCACGTACCCCTAGCATAGCCTTATGCTCAAACTGGTCTTTGAAACTGCAAATTTTGTAGATATGAGGTCTGAAACCAAGGAAATCACTTCTGATACATAATCATACTTTTTAAAACTTGATTTCTAAAATTTTTTCTGCATGCAAAATGAAATAAGTTCGAATTATATCATATATGATTGTCTTAGTGAAAAACTTGCCCAAAATCAGGAAACTTGATGCATGCATGTGATGGTTTATACAACATTTACTACATATTGTCATAATATGCCATGATCTAACCCAACTAGCTTAATGCTTGACATGTAACAACCTCAAATTCGGAAATCCTTTATCTGTCAATTTTCTATATTTTGACTTGATTTCTTTACAATCGGTGTCAAAGTTTATTATGGACTTTTATAAATCGCAGTATTAAAAGTCTTTAGTAATTGTTTTATTTTCACCTCTCCCCCTCGTAAGCATTGGAACTAGAGCATATATAGATAAAGGAGAAATGATTGGGATGACTAAATGTATGCCTAATTTTGTGCATAAAATTGGGTGGCAGCATTCTGTTGGTAGCAGATGACGGACCCACGGGCCACGGCTTCACAAACCAATAAGTAAATGTCACATAATTTTGGGCACAAAATTAGGCATGCATTTTAGGCACCTCAATCATTTCTCATAGATAAAGGGAAAGGCACATTTTGTATCATGTATATGTTGTATCTCTAATATTGGCTAACATATTATACATACATACGACAATTTGTATACTCGATATCCCCCACTTATTCAAAGGTAGTTTTTCTCCAGAATAGACAGTCAGACAATTCTTAGTTTAAATAAGAACATCAAAGGTACATAAAATACAATACAAGACTACCATTATGGAAGTGGAATAGTTTTATAGCTTAATCATCGGCCTGGATGATTAATTTAACAGTAGTGTTGTTACTTGTTGAATACCCTCCTAGAAGATTCTGCAAGTCAGCATCACAAGCAAGGAGTATCAGGTCTTCATCTTCATCCTTGTATTTTAGACGAAAGCCTGCACTCTTTAACTTAATCCTGTGTGCCACTTCATTTTGTAGTTCAAACAGGCGCGATGAAATAGGGATTTGAACCTTTATCATATCATCTTTAAAAGTTGCCTTCACCGTCACCTTCCTTGTATTCGAGACTTCATTGGACTTGATCTGTTTTGGGGATGCATAAAAAAGATTTGAATCTGGAAGCTTCCTATCAACGTTTAATTTATTTAGCGTTTTTTCTGTGCTCTCGAGGTGATCTCTTTTCTGCATTGCGTGCCTGGTTGACTTCTTATTTTTCCACCGTTGCAGGAATACCATGAGTCGTGCTATTTGGTATATTGAATCTGACTTAAAAGAAAGATGGCCATGCTTCCCACAACTCCACCAATTGCCTGAAAACCCATGACATTTACTTACACAACTCCACCGCTTAACCCCTACCAACAGGATCGCGGCACCAAAGAAACCTAAACGTACATTCGAAGACTGTTGTAAGTTTTGCTTTGACTGGGATGTTTGTGACAGCTTTGAGTCAGTACGGGCAGTTTTTTTGTTGTGCTTTGGTAATGGCCAACTGGTCATATCATTATCTCGACAGAAACGCTTCAATGTAGACCTGCTGACTGGAAAAGAAACAAATGGCCAAAAAATGCTATTATTGTGTAGAAATATGTGAATGAAAGCCTACATATAACTATAAACAAATAAGATGACTTACCACCAAGGCTCTTAGCAGCTTCATCTATTGGTTTTCCAACATGTTTCTTGACTGCCTCCATTGTAAGAGAGTCTATTTTACGCTTTCTACCTCTTTTACGGTTGCTTCCTTCTCCAGCATCAGTAATGGTTTCGCTTGTTACCTGCATGACGATAACACGATTGGAAGTAGTATCGTCATTTTCTCTTATAACATCATCATGCACCACAATTTCTGTGCTAGGTATGGTACCACCATTATTATTAAGAAAATCTTGCGTAGGTGATAATTGGTTTACAAAATGTGTAGAGTTGGTTTTAGCTACATCTGCCACAATCGACTCTGAATCTGGTGAAACTGCCTCTAGTATGTTGGTCTTCGTTGTTGTGATTGAGGATGTGATGGTACTTTGAGGGTTTGTATCCATCAAGTATGAGGATGTTTGGATATTATTTGGTTCTATGTTAGCAAAGAGATCCGTAAGTGGTCCAACAACTTCTGTAGAATCACCCAGTTCAAATCCCGAGGCTATTTCGATGTTGTGCTTCAATGTGTGCACCAAGTTTTGTAAATTTCTACCGTCTTCTCTGTGTAACGGTAGGAAAAACTCTAATACATAGTCATTATTGCTTTCTTTACTATGCAAGAAGATTGCAAGGCAACTGCGCAACTCACTCATGAGTGCATAGTGAACCAAAGGGTATTCTTCTTGACTAAGTTTGGTTACATCTTCACAGAAACATGAACCACGGGACAGTAGCGCCCTGCCAACAAAGCCACAGGACTTGTCCAAGTGTTGTTCCTTACATGCTTTCCGAAATGACCACATGCGCAAGTCTTGAACATAATATGGTAAAGCAGCTGTTGACATACATACTTTTCCAAGGCATCTAGTATGAAAACTGCTACAACTCTTTTTGAGAATTTGATCATGGGAAGCAAAAGTAGTGAGTGGGGACGTAGTCCATGTCTGAGCAAGAGGTACTCTGTGAGTGTCGCACACAAATTTTAGTACATTGTGGATCTTTTCCAACTCATTTTGCCTATGTGCATCGTGAACCTGCATATTAGAGGCGTCTCCGAAAGTAAGCTTAAGAAAGCATACGAGTATCTAACAAAAAAACAAAAAAAACAAAAAAAAAAAAAACAAAAAAAACAAAAAAAACAAAACAAAAAAAAAAAAAAAAAAAAAAAAAAAAAAACTTGGAAAAGGTATCAACTCACATGTGTCGTGGGGCCGTCAAATGCTTGTGTGGTTATCAGATTTGCCGTCTGCAAGATAACACCATGGAAATGAGAATGAGAATACAACCAAAAACATGACATGTAGAATGTCTATAGACTAAACGTTTTATGCTTTCCATTGCATTTGGAGACTTCATATAATAATCATATATGTGATAAACATAGCAACGTTTTAGAGAAATAATTTTATGGACTTGAAGCAACAGTTGAGCGACAATGGTTCGGTCCAATTAAAATGACGTATGTGCCAAGTACCGAAGTATGTACGCAAATACATTAGTTAAGACTAGCATAATGCTCTTGTAAAGTGGTGCCGACAAGTAGTCTCTTTTGATTTTTTGGTATTTTAGAGTTGTGATAATACCTTGCCAAAAGAAAAAGGAAAAAAAGAGTTGCGGTGATTAACATAAATGTTTGATAGTACTCGTACAAGATAGAGATGTTTGTAATTAAGTTGGATACATGCTGACGACCATTGAAATCAATGAATGGTTCGAGATTAACCCAATACATGGTCTTAAAATAGAGAAGAGAAGAAACCTTCAAGGCGCTTTGAATTTGTTGCACTTCGTATGCATAACTTATATACTTTGATGATGTCAAGATTTCAAGCACACCAACACATGATCTTGTAAATAAGTCAACAACCGGTAAAGCCAGATATCCATGGAGATCACAACGAATTGCGCTCTCTTTTTGCGGAAATTGTTTTGGCGAGTAATTAGCCACATCTAGAGTCCATTCAGGCAGTCGTCGTCTAAATACTCGAGCAGGAGGACTAAGCTCTTCCTCTTCATGATCCTTATCCACAACATAGAAATTGTGCTGAGATTCCTTCCGATACGAAGTAAGCTGTTCCTTAATTTCACCAAGGCCAAATGGTTGATCCATAGTTGTAAGTACTTGGTGCTTCCCAACAACATGAGCAGGTGACCAAAACTGAACAATAACATGTTGTTCACGGAAAGTCAACAGCTTTAGCACAGCTGTTATCTTATCTTGTATTATCTTGTTATGTGGGTTGTTGATATTGTCATCCCTCAGCTCAAAACCTATAGATTCATTAGACAAACAACTAACCATGTCAAATAAATCTCACTTGGTCCTAAATTAAATCTTCACATTCAAAATGCATAGTTTTTTAAAAGTATGTCAACTATACTGTTTAAAGTTGTATTAATTGGCTAAATTTGTGAGTAAACATTAATTTGAACAAGTAAAATAAAAATATGAACATTTAATTTGGGATGTAAAAACTAAAAAGCATGCAGTTACCACAACAGACCTTTCTAAATATAGAAACCAAAGAAGAAAGAAAGCAAGACATACCATTGGTGATTATGGGTTGAGCTGATTCAAATAGAGTAAGTTCCTCTTCATTTTCAAAGACACGAAGTCGAGTAAGGTATCTTGAGTCGCCAGAAAATGAAAGTTCGGGCTTGTCTTTCTTTGTCAGCGTATCAGGAACAGAATCAAAATCCAATATTTTGCCTTCATCTGATGGATTAAATTTAAAACTCTGGAGGTGTGAAAACGAAGCCATTGAGAGAATGCTAGAGATTTTGTATGGAACCAAGTCAACGTTGTGCGTTTCACATTTTGCATACAAGATCTAATTTAGCAAAACTTTCAAAAAGATGGGGCCCCATCTTATTTATTCTATCATGAATGTGTGTAAGCAATTTCCTCTTTTCCAGTCCGTGTTATTATCTTTTCTTTCTTTATTAGCCACCTTCCCACTTCTCGAGATGGGGGACCTTGAACCCTTTATTGAAGGTCACCAATATATATTTTTTTATTTATCCCAGTTCAAACATAGATCTGACTATTCCAACTCTTTTTGTATTTTTACAAAATTATATAATCACTATAGTCTTTTCCTAATAAATGGTCCCTAAAGGCAAACACCTAAGTAATCAATCATTATCAATATTATAAGATAGGTGCCAGTCTTTATAAAATTTGAAGGTGCACCATGCGTTAGTATTATATATGTATATTTACATTATAAAACCATTTCCAAAACGTCAGAAAAAGAGAACCAAGTTGACGGAGTAATTTATGCATTCCACCTAACGTTCCAACTTCCAACTAAGTTATTAATATTAGTAGCCATCGTGTTTTTGACGTTTCTCCAACTGAGACTTGTATTACACAAAGTTGTTGAACCATTTAAAACGATATCTGTTAAATATTAGGAGGCCATTTTTCCAGTTCTTCTATTAGGGTCAGGGAACCATTTCTTTCTTTCCCTGTGGGAACAGTTGAACACCACCCTCTTCATGCAGAGAAGATTTTTTCACTGGAGTCACGAAAAAATATAGAGAGAGAGAGAGAGAATTTTCTTTTATGGTTTTTGTGAGTGGTTATGTGTGTATTGAGGGAAAATTTTAATTGTCATATCAATAAGGCAAGCAGGACACGTAAAAACAATGAAGAAAAGTCCGTGATGTTTGTTTTCACTTAGCTATTCTTGTGTCAACATTAGTTACTTTCTGCAATGGGCCACCCATGACACTTGCACACATGTGTTTTCCACAAGACCACACAACTCTCAATCACAACTTAGGTGCTGTTTGTTTGTTAATAGAGTCTGAATCTGAATCTGAACCGCACATCTGAATCTGAATCTGATGCGTAAATGTTTGAATCTGACCGCATCTGAACGGGAAAAAAAATTCATGTTTAAACCGCACATTTGTTTGCTCGTACTATTTTTTTTTTTGGTTTTTATTTGTGTCAGCAAGAGGCAGCAAGACGCATTCAGACACCCCTCTCAAGTCTAAACCATTAAAATCTTACTGCATCTGAACGCGTCTGAACGAAAAAATAAAAACAAACGGTCTGAACGACCAAATGTCTGACTGATTCAGACATTTATCCTATTAAGAGGCTGTTAAGATGTTTTTTAAAAAAAAAAAACAAACACAACCTTAATTTGAAATGTCTCACTGTCTCACAAATTTCAACTTGGCACACGAAATCAATACTTGTGAGTATTTTATACTACAAATATAAATTTTTTGTATCATGAACATTCACATTCAAAACCACCTAGGGTGCGTTTGGTTCGCAGAATGTTTTTGAAGGAATTGTAATCTTTTGAAGAAATTGTAATTTGAATGAATTGTAATTCAAAGAATTGAAATGTGTTGTAATTGTAATGTGTTTGAATTATAATTGATAAAATCTGTTATGTTTGGTTCACGTTGCAAACCAAACATCCTATGTAATGTAATTTGAATTACAATTAAATCAATCATGCAAACCAAACACACTATGTAATGTAATCAAATTACAATTACATTCAATTACGTCAGATTACAACGAACCAAACGGGGCTTTAGGTGTCGTTTGATTGGGGTATATTTGGGGGAATTTATGTCATTTGTATTTTAGTTTCCTTTAAATATTGTGTTTGGTAACACAAATAGGGGAATTTAAAATTCCATGAATTGCCAAAACGGGAGAAACTAAAATGACTTCACAAATTAAAGAATTTCCGTTTACTTGAAAAAAAAATTATAACCTTTTTTTCTTATCGATTTTTATAAACTTTTAAATAGAATATTTACGATTTTTTTTATAAATTTTATTTATAAACTTTTTTTATAACCTTTTTTTCATAAATTTTTTATTTACTTTTTTTTATAAATTTTTTGTAAATTTTTTATAAACTTTTTTTTTAATTTTTTATAAACTTTTTATAAAAAAAAATTATAACATTTTCTGTAAACTTTTTATATTTATAAACTTTTATTATAATTTTTTTTTATAAACTTTTAAATAGAATATTCATGAAATTTATATTAAAAAAAATATATATTTATAAAAAAATTTATATTAAAAAAATTAAAAATATATTTATAAATTTCTGTCAACAAAACATATCAATATATTTTAAATTTCAGAATTTTAATTTTTCAAGAATTTAAATTTTCTAAAATTTAAAATTTCGGAATTTCAAATTCTCGACCAAACGTCCCCTTAAGGGTGGCCTAGTGCAAAAAGGGATTATGAGTTATTACTATCATTCTAAAATATATGAAGTCTCAATTTCAATTCCTGTTAAGTGCAAACAACTTTAAGTGGTTATGCCAATTGCCAACCTCCTAAAAATGAAGAGATTTAACTAGTTTGAGTCTGTGTGACAATGGGTTCAAACCTCGTGGATAACCAGCCTAAAGATCGAAAATCACGGTTACCTAAAAAAAGCTATGTTTGGAAAAATTAGTTGTGAGCAATAGCAGTAAGCAGTAGCAGTGAGCTGTAGCTGCAGCTCACTGCTCACCCTTTAGAGCTTCTTAAAGAAGCATTGAAAAAATGAGTTTTCCTCAAAATAGCAAAGCTCACCGCTCTTTTGCTAAAAGAACACTAAAAATCAAAACGCTCATTACTTATCGCTCATCACCCCAAAAAGCTTTACACCAAACATAGCCTAACATGTAGCTGGCGAAATTGCTTATGTCTGAAGTCCACTCTTGCCAAAATATTTGAGCAGGTGAACTGATTGCAAAGATCGTTATCCACAATGAGTTTGTGCTCAAATTCCTTCCAAAGTATATTAAGTTGATCCTGAATCTCACACCAAAACCAAGCTCATATACTTGTAGTAGTATTTCGTGTTTTCCAACTACTAAAATTGAACAGTGACATGTTGCTCATTAAAAGCTAGGGTTATTTACACATATAGGTAATGAACTTAAAAAAAATTTCTATGTTATGTAACGAACTCTCGAAAATACTAAGTTAGGTAATGAAACTTATTACAACCTTCAATGTTAAGTAATATGACCGGCTAATATATTTGGGCCCACATGTGAAGTCTGATGCTCACTTTTGAATACATTTTATTTATTTATTTATTTATTCTTTCATGTTATTCACAGTTTTTAATATATGTATATCCACACAGCCACCCACCACTTTTATCCAAATCGAAACACTTAAACCCAGCCACCAAATCTGACCGAACACCACTTTTATCAACATTTGCATCCAAATCAGGTAGTTACTTTTTGCTCTGGTAGTTTTATGTTAGTCGCTTTTTTATCAATCGTTGTTCTAATGTTGGTTCCAAGTGATCTCAAGCCATAATTTGATTTATGATATAAGTTGCTAAATGGAACAGAACTATCTTTATTGATTGGTTTTGTATTTTAATAACAGAAAAGCAATCCGAATTAACTCGTATTATTTTAATAACAGAACCATACATAATTAGATTATTACCAAAAAGTCACTAAAAGTGTTTTGGGTCAACACATACTAACCTTGTTGATCCGTTCAAAAAGTTACGCGTTACCTCGTCTGACCCATTGTTGAGGAGTAGGGTGGCCATTTTTGAGGTGGATATATGTAGTGGATTTGTTAATGTTCAGATGGTGTGACGGGTTAGATGCTGCTGGTGGTGACGGTTTTTGAAGGTGGTGGTGGTGACAGTTTTCGATGGTGGTGATGTTGAACATTGTGCTTATCAACAAGTTATTCTTTAATTAATCAATTCAACAAGCTGACAAGAAACAATAAATGTTTTCGATGGTGGTGATTCATGCTGCTGGTGCTAACGAGAGAGAGAGAGAGGAAGAGATGGGAGACAAGGTATGGTCAAAATAAATAAATATGTGTTTAGTAAATTATTAAAGGGGTTGAAATTTAAAAAAAAAAAAATAAAAATAAAAAAAAAAATATATATATAGTATAGGGGTATTTCTGTCATTTTATGTTGTCAAAATAACAGTTAAACAAAGGTAACTGGCTACAACCGGTTACCGATTGCGACACCTGGCATAATTACCTAACATTGAACAAAGTATAAAGTTTTCTTACTTAACTCAGTATTTTCGAGAGTTCATTACCTAACATAGAAAATTTTTCTAAGTTCATTACCTATATGTGTAAATAACCCTAAAAGCTACTAATAACTTGAAGTTGAGCTCTTATTTTGTCATGTATTCTCGTAGACCAATACTAATGGCAATCAAAATCACCCAACCAACCAAGTTGGTGACCGTATCCCTATTAGCCCAATCGAATAGAACGCGGTTCCTCATTTGAAATGAATTTATGGTCTGTCACCCGACCATAACAATAAATTGTGTTTGTGTTTGTGTGTGTGAGGTTTTTTTATTTTATTTATTTGTGGTTTTCTTTTGTTTGTGTTTGTTGTCGACTTGTTACTTTTTTATGATCTGTGTATAGTTTTGAAGAAGAAAAAGATGAGCTGACGCTGATGTGACAAAAGTGACTACAGTACCTTTAGCATCACTCTTATCTCTTTTTTGCCTTTGTGAAAAGAAAGTTGGCAGTTTTATTCAGACAATGAAATGGTTCTTTAAACCCTCCAACGTATATTTCACTTTTGGACCACAAGTTATTTTATCACTGATGGCATGACCCACGATACATTATGCTGTATGCTTTAATTGACTTTTCAAAAGAGCTATAAAGCTCCTGTCGGCAGCCAGGCCATTTCTTCTGACCTGGTTCAAAATGATCAGTCGACTTTTTTTAAACCTGCTATAAAGAGTGGTTTAAT
The DNA here is from genome assembly GCA_030686995.1 of Artemisia argyi. Classification (NCBI taxonomy): domain Eukaryota; kingdom Viridiplantae; phylum Streptophyta; class Magnoliopsida; order Asterales; family Asteraceae; genus Artemisia; species Artemisia argyi. The sequence continues at coordinate 172,886,424 of CM060697.1, forward strand.
ACTCGCAAATTATTGCAAAAGGTCAAATAAGTGCTCGCAGATGGAAACCCAAAAGTTATATTTTGCAGGCAAAATTTGAATTTCATAACCGGGAAACTTTTGCTGCTAGCATGTTAAGTGTACGTTGGCTAGAAAACAATAAATAAAGTGAATTCAATTCTTTAACATCTCCATTATTGTACCCGTCTTTGTCGAATTATTTAACTTTTTAGTACTCTGTATCTGTCATTTCATCTTTTTTCTTCTCTCTTTCTATCTATCCATCAATAGGTACTTGTTTGAATATTAAAAGACCAAATGGACGGACGGATGTTAAAAAAAAGACCAAATGAACGGACGGATGTAACTTTGTACCTAACAACAAAATAGAGTAGTACTGTTTTCTTATTGACCCATTTACTAAACGTATGTTTGGCGCACTTAGCCGAGGGCCGGGGCTTGTATATTATAAGCCACAAGCAGAAGTTTATATTTTTTTAAAGCTATTTGGCGAATTAATTTGAGTTATAGCTTATTAATGTAAAATTATATAAAAATATATCAAATTAAATTAACATATATTTTCAGTTTTTACATGATAATTCATTAAATTTTTAAAGGTATTTAAGTAATTTAACTATAAATAAGCCCTTATAAGCCACTTTCTATAAGCTTAGGCTTGTGACTTATTTTAAAAGCATAAGCTTCCATAAGTCTGTGTGATAAATGAGAATAATTTTAAAAGCCTAAGCTTTTAGCCCCCTAAGCCCTTCGTCAAACATAGCCAAGAGCACTTGGTAGCTGCGTTATCTGGATTATAAAACCGGGGCAGGACAAACCGCGACGACGCTGGGAGCTATGTTATCCTTGCAAAGTATCGCCAAAAAATACGTGTTGTTTTTTTTCTTTAATAAAATTTTTCATTTAAAAAGTGATATTGAACGAGGAAGAAGAAAATAAAAATGGAGGAACTTGTGTAGTGGTGTTTGGCCAAGTGAAGAAGACATATTTTTATTTTTTTTAGCATTACATATTCACTCTTTCTTAATTTTTTATTTTTTTTATTTTATTTTTATATTTTTTTATTTTGTTTTGGTTTTAGAAATTACCTCGGTTATATAAAATAGTGTTGTGTTTTTTTAATTTAGTAAATAAAATATAACCACATTAGTTACCACCACTTTAACTTTTTAATTTAACTAAAATCTTTCCAGATTATAATATGTTCATCCATACAAATATATAGCTTAACCTAACACAAATTTTGAGTTTAGCAAAAATGAAAATGGCAAAAGGGTGTTGTTAGTTTAGAGAAAAGGTTCTGGTTGTTTAAAATAATGAAAGAAAAAAACAATAGTCATGACCCGACCGAGTTTATTAAACTGGGTCGACCCGTGTCAATGGAAAACTGTTGATCTACTAACCGGTTCCCGGTTCAATCGACTGAACCGACTAGGTCAACCCAAGTTTTAAAATATTGCTTAAAAGGACATAAAAAAAAGGAGTAAAATACACTGTACGTCCATAAACTTGTCAAAAAAAACATCACCATGCGACATACCTTGGAATTTTAGTCGTTGTGAGTCCACTTTTCAAGTTTTTTTTTTTTTTTTTTTTTTTTTTAATCATGTTGAGTCCAACTTCCGTTATTATTTTAATCCTTGATACTGTTTTGCCCCATTTTGACTGTGATTTATTGGTCAACTCCTGATGGATCTCAACACCTTGAACTTGTGTTAGATTGATAATTTGAGTTATATCACTAAGTATGCGGAATCTACTTAGTAACACTTAGAAGTTTGATTGTGAGTAAGACAGTTGTATATGAATGAGTACAATGTATGTAAACAAACTATTAGCTCCAATATTATTAATGATAATAATACGAGTGATCTTTGATATCACTAGGGTTACACCTTGAAGCTCTAGAAACGTATATAAAACCTTTAACCTATGATCTCCTTTTATAGCACAAGGAGTTCTTTTCTACAAGATAAGTATTAAACTAATAGAATAAGATATACACAAGATCTATTCTATATTTATCTAAACACGTTTTCTAACAGTTATCTAATAAGCAGTGGTAATATATGTTCTTGCAGTGGTAATGAGTTTCCACTGCAAGTACAATCTTTTGCAGTTGTAACATCTTTTCTTAGCCGTGGTAACTGTTAGTATAATTCCCAACAATCCTCCCCTAACTTATGATTAATACATAAATCAATAAATTTCTTCAAGTAGTCAGTAAACATGAGGATATGGGAATTCTTCCAAACACTTATCTTCTTCTTCTTAACTCTTTATCAGCTCTAACACTTTGATCATAAATCCTTTGTAGCAAATCTTCTATAACTTCAGTTCTTTCCCAGCACCTAAGCTTCTCTGACAACATCACTGTCAATACTCCAGCTCTCAATGGATATTCTTTTTCAGCCAGCATAAAGACATCAACTCCATCTTGAGTAGAAACATGATGCACAGAACTTGAATCATAGAATTTCCACAAAGTTCTTGTACTATAAGCTTCAAATCTCCAATATCTATCACTTGGGTCAGGTTCATATAATCTTCTGAAGTGAACCCATAACTCCTTAGCCTTGACATCAACAAGTTCATCCTTTTTAAACTGATCTTGAACAATCCTCCACAAAGTATACAAATCTTCTCTATCACAAGATCTAACAATGTCTTCAAAATCTCTGCAAATGCTTGTGACACTTCCAGTTCTGATGATCTTCCAAGCAACACCAAAACTATCAGAAAAGATCTCCCAACCAACAATTGGATATTTTGCTTGTAGAGGTTCAATATTAAGTACATCAGTCTCTATGAACAACATGTTTGCAACTTGCTCTTCTGTCAACTTGCTAGGACCCTCTTCTGCTTGAGATGATTTCTGAGTCTTCAACTTCTTTGCATCTTTTGATTCAAGACTCACTCCAGTCCTTTTTGTCTTCATTGTTATTGGTTCTTGATAGGGGTGGAAACGAGCCGAGCCGCTCGTGAAAAGCTCGGGATCGGATCGGTAAAAAGCTCGAACGAGCCGAGCCTAAACGAGCTCGAGCCCGAGCTCGAGCCTAAATTAGAGCTCATTTAATAATCGAGCCCGAGCCCGAGCTTTATATATCGAGCTCGATTAGGCTCGCGAGCCTAAACGAGCTCTAGTATATTTTGTGTAGGTATACATATATAATACGTATATTTAAAAGTATTCAACCAAAATTTACGTATTTAAAAGTAATAAACTTGTTGGGGCCACTTAAATGCATGTGTGCCACGTATCCTACTGTATAAAAGCTACTATCTTTTTTGTTCTTTACAGTTTACACCACACAAATTCTATCCCACCCAATTAGCCATTTACCTTCTTTTAAGAAGAATGAAAAGAAAAAAAACAAACTGGGTCACTCTTTCTTTTAACATCTTACGGAGTATGTTCTTGCAAACCAACTTTGAATTCATGATCGCCTGAGATGCGTCGGAAGCACTATCACACTGCAACTCTCGACGGAGCAGTTGAACTGAGGTTTATAGAAGGGTATAAAAAGGTGGGTATGAAATAAATTTGGGTCGCGTTTAACTTGTGTCGCGATTTACTTTGTTAAAAAAAATTTCTCTTCATAGATCGATGATGGGTTTAGTTCTAACATTCAAGATCTATAAAGATCTGTAAATATGTAGAACAAACGAGACCCTTTTAAGTCATTTCCGTAATCTTAAATCTTTTTTTTTCGAACATCAAACAATTGATACAAAGAGAACCATAATATTAATCAATTTTATACTTTATCTGTTGTTGACTTCTATGGAATACTGAGCCGAGCAGTTTTTTACATATCACAAACGAGCCGAGCTCGAGCCTTGTATATCATACCACGAGCCGAGCTCGAGCTCTAATCTTAAGGCTCGAACCGAGCCGAGCTCGAGCTTGAGCTTTCTAAAATATAAACGAGCCGAGCTCGAGCTCTGGCAGGCTCGGGCTCGGCTCGGCTCGTTTCCACCCCTAGTTCTTGATCTATTGGAATGAATTTACTATCTTGTCTTTTGATTCTGTAGTAAATTCCTTCAATCTGCTCATGTGACATTCCTTTGAATTGAGCCATCTTCATATTACCAACATGGCAACAAAAAGTCTTCATCTCAGCAATGATCTGTGCCTTTGTAAGTTTCCTTGGCTTTTTTTGACCTTTTCTAACATCCCCAATGATTTGATCAAGAGCCTGCTGATTCTTCATTTGAATGAAATCTTTTAATTGAGCAGACCTTTGTTCTTCGTCCAAGGTTGTATTTGCAATCAATTCAATAGCTTTCTTTCTGATTACTTGATCATTATTAATCAAGTAGTCAATCTCTTCTTCTGTAGGCACATAAGTGAATAATGGAGGTTTCTCATGTATGACAGTTGGTGAAACACTTGAAATTGGTTCTGCCATAACAGCTTCAAGTTTATCCAACCTAATTGCTTCCATAAAACTAGCAACTTCATCTTCTTCTAGCTTTCTTTTTCTTTCATTCTCTGCTGCTTGCGGTTGCTCTGCCAATCTTGCATCAAAAACAATCTGAGCTTGTTCTTTCTTAGAAATCTTTCTTGTTTGCTCTTGATCTGAAGCAATCAAAATAGCTTTTCCTTTAACTAATCTTATTCTGGCAGCTTCTTCCTCTGCAGTGGTAACTTCTTGAGTAGCAGTGGGAACTTTTTCACTTGCAGTGGTAATTTGTTGATCAGTGAGTACTTGTTCTGCTTTAGTGAAAATTGGTTGAGCAGTTCCAACTATATCATCAAAGTTAAAACTAGCATCAGCATCCATATCTTCAACATCCAATTTCCTCCCCTCAGTCTCAGCTAGATCAGCTACATCGAATTCATTCATCCACAACAATTATGAAAAAACAACCAACCTATAATCAATATCGAAGTTTCATTATATCTGAGCAAACACGAAGAAAACCTAGCCTAACATGTTAAAGAGAAGACAAGCGTAAGATATAATCAAACAACACATAGACATATTGAATGATTTGATAAAGGACTTATCTTCAATTAAGCATGGAAGAAACAAATGGTTGAAACCCTTGAAAAAACTGTAAAATTCGACTAGGGTTTTCTCCCTTCAAAGTTGCACACAATGAATGAAAACTAGAAAACTATATATAGATTTTGTATGCTGACGGCGTCAAGAGTAATGTGTGATGCCGTCAACTCACCGCCAAAATAAATTCGTATTGCCTAGATCCACTTCTGACACCGTCACTCTTTATCGGTTCTGGGCCGTCACTCTTTGCATATACTCTTGATGGCCTTGGAAATTTAATACGTGACGCCATCAAGATCCCTTCACAAAACATTCTGGCGCATCATGTGTATTTGATTTATCCACCTTTTTGTCAACTCATGACGCCGTCACTAGCACCATGTGACGCCATCAAGTGCAATTTCCAGCATGATTTTGAAACTTTGTCGTTTTCTTCACTTTTTCGCTCAAAAAACGTGCAAAATTCTTCATTTTGTTAAATTCTTCTCAAAAGTACCTAAAATGACAAAAAAAAACGATTTAGGCCAATATTTGATCAAATAATCTCGACTTTGGCCTTAAATGACCCCCCAAAAGCGGTACCCTTTTCGCTTCATCAAATACCTTTTACACTTGAGATTTGCTTGTCCTCAAGCAAATGCGCTTTTATTCTAATCAAAATACAAGTTATGGGTCATTTAACACTAATATAAAAGTAATTGCAACAAATAATGGTTCCACTTCAACCAAAAACAAGCACGGAAATTATACACTAGCACCTCACAAATAGTGTTTAGATACTGACATCTCTCGGGTGTAATAAAGTATATATCACAATATGGGAATGGAAAACATCTCTTCCTACCTGTCATAGCAAATAGATTACCATAGGCTTGGGAAATGATCAAACCCCCACCACTTGGCGTAAACACCTAGGATAAACTATCAAAGAGGTATTTTTAAAGGGTTATAACGTGAGGTGTAGGGATAGGATAAACTCGGTTTTGTTGGATAAAGGCAATATTTACTGGTGGCGAGTTAATCATCTTTGTTAATTACATGTACAATGTGGCGTTGCCAAGCCAAGACTCGATTCGACTTAACCTAATCAAAAACATGAAATAAACATAAAATGAAACGGGATGGTAGTCCGTATGTTTTTTCTCTTTTTCTTTTTCAAATTTTTTTCTTTTTTTTTTCTTGATTTTTTGATTTTTTTTTTTGCATACTCTCTCACCCTACCATCCAAAATAATACATCATAGGAGATTTGCATTCCCCTTACACTTGAACTTTTACATAATTTACAAGTAACTATTCTAATGACTCGAATCAAGATAATCAAAACACTTGGAGAACTTTTTAAGATTAACTCACATATGGGGGTAATATATGATGTTCTTCCCCATTACTCCATAACACAAGTACTTTACCCATGAGTCCCAATCGTCCCAAAACAATATTTACAAGATATGACTCGACTTAGCAACTATGTAATCAATTAGACAATAAACTAAGAGTTTAAACAAATAACAATAATGCACTAAAGATGAGTGCATACACGGAAGGCTAAAGCGATTTGGTTGCACATTTGGGGTGGATTGTAAACAAATTCTTCCTTCAAGTAAAATGCTTAAAGTTAGAAACGAAAATATATGCTCGGAGGGGTGTACTAGGGGTATCGTGCACTAAAAATGAGTACAACGCAAAGGTGTGGGAAAATTAATTGACTTTACTAGTCAAGTAATTATTACTTTATTGGTCAAGTAATTATGATACGGGTTTAACATAAGGGTGATCCTAATGCCTCTTATCCTGTAGTAAATCCTAACTACACGAATGTAGTCTCACTAGCGGTCTCGGGATGCATCACGAACGCAAGTTCTAGAATCTAAGTACTACCGATACACTCATAAGCACTAATAATGAATGCTTTTCCTAACAAATCTAAAGGCGAACCTCACATATTTGGGTGAATTTTTTTTTTAGTGGTACGGTTTTTGTGCTAGTTATACAACTCCTATCCATGAGACGCTCATTAAGGCTAAAGCTTCACTCCTAAATGTTGTAAAAAAAATTTTAATTTGGCGCTAAAATTGCCCTAACAAGTATTTCTCTTAGTTCTATTACACACCTACTATTAAACAAACAAACTCAAGGGTAATTGTATTCTCTAAAGTATCATCATTTACCCTCCCCTTACACTTAGGCTGAACATTGTCCCCAATGTTCAATGAAAAGATGTAAAAGTAAATAAGGTAAAAGAATGAAAACAAATACTCATCTGATTTGTTCGGTGTTGATAAATGGGTAACAAGGTTATATCCTCCTCCAAGAAAATGAACGTTGAAAGCTTCCCTTCCGAAATAATAAATCATTATCTTGTCCAATATAACCTGATAAACCTGAGAAAACAATCATGGCAACCTCGCATAAAATCGGCAGGAATATATATATATATATATATATATATATATATATATATATATATATATATATATATATATATATATATATATATATATATATATATATATATATATATATATATATATATATATAGGGGGTCATTCATGTGAGAAATCTAATTTTTGTGAGAAGATGAGAACTAATCTTAGCCACTCATTTTATCCTTCTTTAATTTTGAAAAAAAAAAAATTTCACATGTGAAGAAAAAAAAAATCGAAAAAAAAATTTCGGAAAAAAAAATTTCGAAAAAAAAATTTCGATTTTCACATGTGAATTTTTTTTTTTTTCATTTTTTTCACATGTAAAAATTGAAAATTTTCACATGTGAAAAAAAAAATTTCAAATGTATTTTTTTTTTTTTTTCATTTTTTTCACAAAATTGAAAATTTTCACATGTGAAATATTTTTGACATGTCACGAAAAAAAATTTCAAAAAAAAATAAATTCGGAAAAATTTTTTCGGAATTTTTTTTTTCACATGTGAAAAACGACGGAAAAAAATATCGAAAATTTTTGGAAAATTTTTTTTGAAATTTTTTGAATTTTTTTTTGAAATTTTCAGAAAAATTGGTTAACTAGTATTAGGCATTAGATCAAAATTAAAGAAAAGATAAAATGAGTGGCTAGGATCCCTTCTCACCTTCTCACAAAAATATGACTTCTCATTTGAACGCTTGACTATATATATATATATATATATATATATATATATATATATATATATATATATATATATAGTGAAGCGTTCAAATGAGAAGCCTAAATTTTGTGAAACGCGAGAAGCAATCCTAGCCACTCATTTTATCCTCCTTTAACTTTAATCTAATGGATAATATTAGTTAATTAACTTTTTGAAAATTTTTAAAAAATAAATAAGCAATTCCAAGTACCCTGATTGAACAAATTTTTTTTTCGAAAAAATTTTTTTCGAAAAAAAAATTTTTTGAAAATTTTTTTTTTCGAAATAATTTTTCGAATAAAAATATTTTCCGAATTTTTTTCCGAAAAAAATTTTCTTGATTTTTTTTTTTCGAAATTTTTTTTCGTCACATGTGAAAAAAAAATTGAAAATTTTCACGAAATTTTTTGTCACGTTTGAAAAAAAAATTTGTCGCATGTGAAAAAAAATTTCGTCGCATGTAAAATTTTTTTTTCGTCACATGTGAAAAAAAATTCCGTCACATGTGAAATTTTTTTTTCGTCACATGTGAAAAAGAATTTGGAAAATTTCACGAAATTTTTTTTGTCACGTATGAAAAAAAAAATTCGTCATATGTGAAAAAAAAAATTCCTCACATGTGAAAAAAAAAATCGTCACATGTGAAAAAATATTTTGAAATTTTAACGAAATTTTTTTTGTCACGTGTGAAAAAAAAAAATCGTCGTATGTAAAAAAAATTTTCGTCACATGTGAAAGAAAGAATTTCGAAAATTTTTCAAAAAATTTTTTGAAAATTTTTCACAAAATTTTTTTAAAATTTTTTGAAAATTTTTCAAAAAATTTTCGAAAATTTTTTGAAAATTTTTTGAAATTTTTTTGAAGTTTTTCAAAAAAAATAGTTAGCTAATAATAGCCATTAGATCAAAGTTTAAGGAGGATAAAATGAGTGGCTAGGATTAGTTCTCGCGTTCTCAAAAAAATTAGATTTCTCACATGAATGGTCCCCTATATATATATATATATATATATATATATATATATATATATATATATATATATATATATATATATATATATAATGCTTGTAGAATGAATGTTTACAGATTTTCTGAAATTTATAAAACTAAAGGATTAACAAAAACTTTAAGACTCCGTTAGAAAAACAAAACTTGCAAAATTTCCAGAATTTTACACCTGACGCCGTCAGGTGTTAATCCTGACGTCGTCAGAGTGTTCTCACAGAAATCTCATGTTAAGTTTCCGGAAAATTTCTGGAAAAACTCACGCCTTAATTCCTGGAATTTTCTACAAAACGTCATTATGACTCGATACAGGCATTTGACTCAAACAAATACTAATATACATGTTCATTTAATATTGTTGTGGTTCATGTCCAATTCCGTTCTTAAAAACAAATTTAGGTTTCCCTTACACTTATCTTTTGTGAAATACCTTTTACGAAGTTAAGACAAACAATATGGTAAAGCAATTTCAAAATTTAGTATGAAATATGACCCACGAACAATAAAAATAAAGCATGCATACGGAAACAAATAAAATCAAATAAACAAACAATCAAACAAAACAAATAAAACATGGGTTGCCTACCAAGAAGCGTTTTTCTTTATTTACGAGTCTTGTAGCTAGACTCAAAGTCACGGGTTATTACGTGACCTCGTCCCGCAATATGATGTAACCCTTATCAACAGAATCCACGCCATTCGGGTGGTAATGTCTCAATCGTTCGATATTCACAGTTATTTCCCCACCCGTTTCGTTGTTCAAGAGTGCTACTCCATTGTGACCTAAGTTTTTGATCATGAATGGTCCATACCACTAAGAGTTTGATTTATCGGGAGGCTCCTTCATCCCTAAATGTCTTAGGAGTACTAAGTCTCTTTCGATGAATGGAATTCGACATGAACTTTATCGCTACCTTTGCATCTCTCAAGCGTAGTTTCTTTGTGGCTTTTAATCCTTGTTTCCCATGCAAGGATTTTTTTCTTGAACATGATTATGTGGTGTGCCGTCGTTATTTTTGAGCCTCCTTTCCATCATGCTTTCTTGCACATATCTTGGAGTCATGGGGAAATGAATCTTTCTTTTTCCTGACTTAAGTTCAATTTCCCCTTTTTCATATTTGATAACAGCTCTTGCTGTGGTAAGGAATGGTACTCCAAGGATTATTGGCATACATCCATTTTCTTTATCATCGATAATCATCAAATCAAAGGGATACATGAAACCTGCTACATTGACCAGCACATCCTCTGCAATTCCTAAATGATATACATAAGAGTGACTAGCGAAGGATAGCCTAACGCGGATGGTGGCCGGCATTTCATTGGTGAGTTGGGTATAGATAGTTAAAGGCATTAGGTTCACTTCTGATCCTTGATTGGCGAAAGCATCCAAGTATTGCAATTTCCCAATGCTAGCTGGTATTTCAAAGTTCCCAAAAGCCATCTACTTCGTAGCCACTTTTTGCTTAACTAACTTTTTGTATACCGGTCCCCCAGGCACGGTGTCATAATCATCCTCCCCTACTTCTTCTCCTTTAGAGTCCTTTTTGTAAGATCGATTACGTTCGTCGCCCTCTATCCAGTAGGTTATTGTTTTCTCATTTATCTCATGCTTTAGATAGTACCCTAATGATTGGGATTTTGGGGGTTCCTCTATGGTCTGTGCAATGGGGGTCTCCTTTTCTTCATTGCCCTCGTGGACAAATGATAGAGTTAACAAACTTGGTAGTGGGGGAGACGTATTCCTTTCTTAACAACACCTTTTTCGGAGTATTTATGTTTGAGTATTCCTTTAATAAGCTCATCATCTCCGTCATTTTCTCTTGCATCTCCTCCTTTTATCTATAGACTGCCTCCTCGAATTTGCTAACCGCTCAGAATGAGTGGAGATATATTATCTCATTCGAGTTTCGAATTCCGGGCTGAGGTTTTGAGGAGGAGAATAGGACCGAGCATATTTTTGAAAGGTTTCAGCATTCACTCTAAGGGGTGATTCAGACAACGGTGTTGGGTTTACGTTTGAGATAGAGTTGATCGACGCATTTCTAGGATTCAAAGAATTTTTTCGTTTTTCCATGAGATAGTCAACTTTTTTCTCAAGTTCGCAGAGGTTTTCTTCGGAAAGTTGAGTGGTCCCTCCTGATAATGAGATTGCATTGACGGCAGAGTCTACGACATAGGCAACCTCCCATAACTCATTATCATCGAATGCAAGTTCATGAATGATTTCCCACGACTCTTTGGCATCTTTGTCATGCAATCTACCTCCAGCGGCTTGATCAATGGTACGTTTGGTATGGAAGTCGACATGGTCGTAAAAAAATTGGATTTGGAGCCAAAGATCTACGCCATGATGAGGGACTTTTTGGAGTAAGTCCTTGAAACGAGTCCATGCTTTATAGAGAGTTTCACCTTGACGTTGTTGGAACATCAAGATGTTATTTCTAAGCTTAGTAGTTCTCCCCAGTGGGAAAAATTGAGCAAGGAAACGAGTGGTGAGATCATCCCAAGAGGTGATGGATCCCGCGGGTAAACGCTCAAGCCATTTACTAGCTTGGTCACGTAGAGAGAATTGGAAGAGACGCAATCGGGTCGTCTCTCGAGTTCCAACATCAAGGTCTATTGAATCTACGATTTTTAGGAAATCCTTGAGATGTTGATTAGGATCTTCGGAACAAAGTCCATGGAATGCACATCCGCTTTGCACCAACCGGATGGTGTCGGATCGCAAGGGAGACACATTAGCTCCTTGAGTGAGCTCAATGGTGTTTCGATAGCCTTGGTGGCTAGGACGGGAATACTCTCCTAAAGTTCGGGGTCTAGGAGGTTGGTTTGGTTGTGCTGGGTTTTGTAGATGGTTTTGTTGTGGTGGGTTGATGGGATCAAAGAGATTACCACCTTCTATGATGGCGGATGGCAAAGGTTACGAACAAAGGAACGAAGAAAAAGATAGACTAAAGAAACTTATAAAAATATAATAAAAATCTTACTAGAAAGGAATCTAGCAAGTAGACCTAATAAAAAGAAATTTTAACCTAGACAATAACTATTCCCCGGCAGCGGCGCCAAAAACTTGATGCGTGGAATTGCGCCCTCACAAAAGGTTTTACCTCTCAAGGGATCTTGAGAAGCTTGCAATCCCTACCAGCCAGTGTACTTATTCGTTGTAGTATGGTATAGTGACAAGTACCGGGGGATTGATCGTTCAACGTAAAGAATAGTGTTCGCTAGGATTAAAACTCACTAAAACTAGGTTTAGAGGTGAGGGATGATTCTTTTTATATTTTTATATTTTATGGAAAACAAGTAAAATATCGGGTTTTGGAAGGAGTGGGCGGAATTAGTTGCTAATCAACTAACCCAATTAACTAAAGATGCAATCAAAATAAAATAAACTAAACTTAAACTAAATTGTGGTGTAATCAATAATGAGAGAAAATTTTGTTTACTAAGATTTCACTACTCCCTAGCTATCATTTATAGGTTGATTAGCTTGTTACAATTGCATGGATGACGGGTTATATTCCTTAATACCATTCGTAGGGCCGTGTACGATCTTCCCTAACTCTATAAGCTTCTACCTCTTCCTATGTCGAGCCGACTACTAGCTCCTAACATGGCCTCATTAGTAGTTACTTACGCATTAAATACAACCAATATATCATAGTACACTTCCGATCATGTTTTTTAAGACGTTCAAGCAAGTTACCAATTAGAAGTCTGCCAGTTTTCTTAAGCCTAACATCGAATTCATTCATCCACAACAATTGTAAACAAACAACCAACACAAAATCATTATCTAAGTTTCATTACATCTAAGCAAACATAAAGAAAACATAGCCTAACATGTTAAAGAGAAGACAAGCGTAAGATATAATCAAACAACACATAGACATATTGAATGATTTGATAAAGGACTTATCTTCAATTAAGCATGGAAGAAACAAATGGTTGAAACCCTTGAAAAAGCTGTAAAGTTCGTCTAGGGTTTTCTCCCTTCAAAGTTGCACACAATGAATGAAAACTAAAAAACTATATATAGATTTTGTATCCTGATGGCGTCAAGAGTAATGTGTGACGCCGTTAACTCGCCGCCAAAATAAACTCGTATTGCCTAGATCCACTTTTGACGCCGTCACTCTTTATGGGTTCTGGGCCATCACTCTTTGCATTTACTCTTGATGGCCTTGGAAATTTAATACGTGACGCCCTCAAGATCCCTTCACAAAACATTCTGGCGCGTCACGTGTATTTGATTTATCCACCCTTTTGTCAACTCATGACGCCGTCACTAGCACCATGTGACGTCGTCAAGTGCAATTTCCAGCATGATTTTGAGACTTTGTCGTTTTCTTCAGTTTTTCGCCCAAAAAACGTCCAAAATGCTTCATTTTGTAAAATTCTTCTCAAAAGTACCTAAAATGACAAAAGGAGCAATTTAGGGCAATATTTGATCAAATAATCTCGAATTTGGCCTTAAATGACCCCCCAAAAGTTGTTCACTTTTCACTTCATCACTATTTTTTTTAAACAGACAGTAAATATATATGTTTTTGTGCAGGATATTAGATCAGCATTAAGAGAAGTTTTGCCAAACGCGGAGCACATATTTTGTTTTAGAAGCATTTATGAGCAAATGAAAGTTAATTGGCAAGGTAGGGCCTTCAAAAACCATCTTTGGAGATGTGAAACAGCCTCAACTGTTGTACAGTTTGAGAGATCTATGGATGCTTTAAAGACATTTAGTCAAGATGCCCATGCTTGGTTAAGTCAGATACCACCAATCCATTGGTTAAGGTCACATTTATCATGTAAGTCATCTAACTGTGTAAATTTAGTGGTATATGGTAAAGTAGTATGAAATGTATAAGTAATACAGCTTTATCTGTCTTGTTTTAGGGCGACCCCATTCTGATGTGTTACTTAATAACATGTGTCAAGTGTTTTATGAGAAAATAATTGAGGGTGTAAACACACCAATTATTACAGCATTAGAATACATCAGGGAATACTGTATGAAAAGGATAATACATGTTGCAAAGGTCATTGAGAAGAGTGATGGGCCACTAACACCTACTGCACAACACATGTTAGAAGGTATTAAGAAAGAGGCGGTTAGGTATAATGTTTTATGAAATGGGGGAGATAAGTTTCAGGTCAGTGGACCATGGGGAGACCACTGTGTAGTTAATGTTGTGGAGAAGTCTTGTACTTGCAGAAGATGGGAGATTATAGGTTTACCATGTAAACATGTTGTCGCTACCAATTGGAATATGGCTTTAAATGGACAACAAGTAGGAGCTGTTGAAACATGGGCGCATCCTTGCTACTATCTCAACACATAGGAAGCAACGTACAAACACAATGTCTCCCCCATAACTAGCAATGAGCATTGGAAAAAATCGTCTGTGCCAACAACTATTGTTCCACCAAAGGCTCAAGCAAATGCAACTAACTCAACTAGTAAAAAAAGAGTAAGGATAGCTCCTGAAACTGGAGAGATTGTCAAGAATGGTAAACTGTCTAAGGCTTGGAAGAGTATAAGGTGTAGTGTTTATGGTATTGCTGGACACAACCGAAAAACGTGTATTGGCTATGGTGGAACCCAAAGTAGTCAAACTGGCAGTAAAAAACAAAATAGTTCAAGTTTTAAGGGAAAAAGTAAACAAGTGACTCAAAAGGTTGCATCAAAGAAGACAGATCCTACAGGGAACAAAGTTGCAGCAAATAAACAAGCTGAAGGTACAGGTGTTGATGAAAGTGAAGATGTTGCAGTTGAAGGAACTTGTGTCCAGTCTAGAATTAAAGATCAAGGTACTCAAGATGTTGCAATCTCAGAGTCAAGATCAACCTATTGATGAATCCCAGTGTCAATCCCAGCATCAAGATCAATCACAGTCTCAATCTCAGGTCCATTCAAGTAATGTGCAAGCAGTTTCTGTTTCATCCCAACATACTACGAGAAGAGTGACTAGGCAGCAGGCTTTAATATATAGAATGATGCCCTCACCATAGGGCTTTCTTTATGTTATGCTAATGAAGTAGACAATATTTATTTATGTTAACTATGAACAAGTTATGTACTCTGATTATCATGCTTTGAAAAGTATGAAATTTTATGCATTTGGAATTATATCCAATTGCATTATCTACAAAACCATGTTATGTTTCTGAATTGTAATTGTGTCCAAAATATGTATGTTGTGTGCAACGTATGTTATATCTAACTGTATGACTGCATAATATGCTACTGCAAAATGATGCAGGCAAAACTAACCAAAGCTAAAACTTTAAAAGAATGTTGACTATTCAAAGTCAATTATAACCAAATTTCTATGCATCTTCATATATACCCATAATGTAAACTCAGAAAAAGAACCAAACTTCATATCCATGTTGGAGACAATGTTACTACCATTCAATACAATCTAAAGATAAAAACATACTAGTACAAAATAGTTTTGGTAAAGGTTCTAACACTACCAATGTGGCCTAACAAGTAATTACATTTTCCACAAAACACGGCCATCATACTTTAAAGCTAAAAAGTTAACCAAGTGCATAAACAATCAAGAACAATAACCAAATGTGCACCAGGTAAATCTTCCACTTTCACACATCACCTTGAGCAAATTCTAACCTTTCCTGGAGCTCATTTATCCCCCTCAAAAGGCCTGGTATCATCATTCTTGAACGTGCACACATTTCAGGATCATACCATCTTATCTACCGACAAGAAGACCCCTAATCATTAATATGACATTTCGTTAATGAACCACCATTGTTACAATATACTTTGCTACTTGCGAAAGCAAGCTAATACAATCAATCTTAAAACGCACTTACTTCATCAGGACAAGCATAGAATCGACGCCCTGGGTTGGCCAATGTCCACGAAGTGCTTGTTATAGCTTGCTTACCACACCAGCAGTGTACCATGTTGAAGGAGGAAAGGTTTTGGGGGAAAAGATTAAAGGATCATGAGTGACAATATAATTTTGACTAACAGTAATATAGGAAACCGGGACAATGTACAACGGCTAGAAACTAGATCGCTACAGTGAATGACGATTTTGCCCTCACCAAGAATACGTTGTTGTTCCTATTACGGGCTGAGGGACGCAATCGGCATCAAAATCCCAAGTTTTGGACGCCACACGATGTTTTTCAAAAGTTAAGGTGCCTGTGATGTTTCGTAGAAAGTTTAGGGACCAACGGTGTATTTTTGTCTTTTGACTACTTTGTAAAAGATTTGGCCACTTTTTTTTTTTTTTTTTTTTTTTTTTTTTTTTTTTTTTTTTTTTAATGTGCATATTTAACCCATTAAAAAGTTAAATGAGCATTAACGGGCACATATTTTTTTTAATTGGAGAATATTATAATTGTTTTTAAAGATTAACTTATATATTTAATTTTTTAAATATAAAGAAGTTTAACGTTTAAATAATTTATTTCGTAATTTTTAGTTTTATATAAAGCGATTTGTATAATATATGCCCGTTTGGCTCATGCCCGCTCTAGCCCATGCCTATACCCGCTCGTCACGCCAGTTTTGACACCTCTAATTTTAATTGTCACATGGCAAGTAGGACACGTAAAAACAATGAAGAAAAGTCAGTGTTGTTTGTTTTCGCCTAGCTATTCTTTGTGTCGCATCAGTCACTATCTGCAACGGGCCACCCGTGTGACAATTGCAAACATTTGTTTTCCACAGATCTCAATCAATTTAATTTGAAATGTCTCACAAATTTCAACTTGGTACGCGAAATCAATACTTGTATATTTTATATTATAAATATAAATTTGAGTTAATTGCATCTTTGGTCCCTATGGTTTGGCCAAATTGCGGTTATCCCAAAAACTTTAAAAATGCAGTGAACATCCCTTATTTTGTAGTTTGGGCTGCATATTTGGTCCTTTATCAAAGTTAAATGACTAAAGTGCCCTCCTCTTTCCATAAGGAACAAAATTACAATTTACTCATTTATTATTTTCTTTTCAGTTTTTTACAAGCTTCGTCCTTGTGATTTACACATAAAGACGATCGTTAGCATTTAAAGTTTAGTCCCTTTTTATACGTTTTGGCAAGTTTTTTTTACGTTTTTGTTCGTTTTTATACGTTTTCGTCCGCTTTTATTCGTTTTCGCCCGTTTTCTAAGGTCTTCATACGTTTTTGTCCGTTTTATACGAGTTCATCCGTTTCTATACGTTTTTGTATGTTTTTATCCGTATTCAAACGTTTTCACCCGTTTTTATATATTTTCGTCCGTTTTTATATGTTTTTATACGTTTTCATAAGTTTTCGTCAGTTTTTAAACGTTTTCGCCCATTCTCTTATGTTATCATACATCTTTTTTTGTGGTTTTATACGTTTCCGTCCGTTGTTACATGTTTTCGCCCATTTTCTTACGTCTTAACCCGTTTTTATACGCATTCTTATGTTTTTATATGTTTTCGCCCGTTTTCTCGCGTTTTTATACATTTTTGTCCGTTTTCATTCATTTTCATTCGTTTTTATCCGTTTTCATATGTTATTATACATTTTCATCCATTTTTATATGTATTATTACATATAAAAATGTAAGAAAAACGTATAAAAACATATAAAAATGAACGAAAATGGAGAAAAACAGATGATAGCGTATGAAAACAGACAAAAACGGATGAAAACATATAAAAACGGACAAAAGTGTATAAAATCGGATGAAAACGTATAAAAACAGATAAAAACGTATAAAACATGATGAAAATGTATATAAATGTAAGACAACGGGCAGAAACGGATGAAAACCTATAAAAACATAAGAAAACCGAATGAAAACGTATAAAAACAGATGAAAACGTATGAAAACATATGAAAACGTATATAAACGGATGACAACGTATAAAAACGGATTAAAACATATAAAAACGGACAAAAACATAAGACAACGGGCACAAACGTATAAAAACGAACAAAAAGGTATAAAAACGTATGAAAACGGATGAAAACAAAAAAAACGGATGAAGGCGTATAAAAACAAACGAAAACGTATAAAAACGTAAGAAAACGAGCAAAGCATATAAAAAAGGACGAGTATTAAAATGGACAAAAGCGTAACAAAAAGGTGAAAACATATAAAATTGGACGAAACGTTAAATGCTAATGATCATTGGCGAAAAAGACAAAAACTGCAAAATTTGACAACAATTAGGATGATTCGTGAGAAACTTGAAAAAAGAACTAATGTGTGTTTGTGTGCAAACCACAAGGACGAAGCTTGTAAAAAACTAATAAGAAAATAATAAATGAGTAAAATTGCATTTGGTACTTTAGTCATTTAAATTTGGCCAGGGACAAACATGCGGCTCAAACTACAAAATAAGGATGTCTAGTACAGTTTTAAAGTTTTTGGGACTAAACGTCTAATTTGGCCAAACCACAAGGACCGAAAATGCAATTAACTCTATAAACTTTTTGTATCCTTAACATTCACATCCAACTTGAAGCTTTACCTCATACCAAATTTCCAGCACTAACATGTAGTTGGCGAGATTGGATAGTTCTGAAGTCAACTCTTGCCAAAATATTCAAGCAAGAGAACTGATTGCAAAGATCGTTATCCACAATTAATAGAGTTTGTGCTCGAATTCCTTCCAAAATATATTAAGTTGATCCTGAATCTTACACCGAAACCAAGCTCATATACTTGTAGTAGTATTTGGTGTTTCCGAATGACTAAAATTGAACGGTGACATGTTGCTCATTAAAAGCTAGTAATAAATTGAAGTGGAGCTCTTATTTTGTCTTGTATTCTCTTAGACCCATACTAATGGCAACCAAAATTACCCAACCAACCGAGTTGGTGACCGTGTCCTCCATAGCCCAATTGAATAGAACGCGGTCCCCTATTTGAAATAAATTTATGGTCTATCATCCGACCATAACAATGAATTGTGTTGTATGTGTGAGGTTATTTTATTTTATTTATTTATGGTATTTTTTTACTTTTTTTTTTGGTTGTTGTCGCTTTATTACTTGTTTATATGCTAGTACGATGGAGGTGACCACAATCCCATTACCTATCTCTTTTTAGCCTTTGTGAAAAGAAAGTAGGCAGTTTTATTTATAAAATGAAATGGTTCTTTAAACTCTCCAATGTATATTTTTCTTTTGGATCTCCGAAATCTAGCTGGGCCACAAACTATTTTATCACTGATGGTGATACATTATGCTGTATGCTTTAATTGACTTTTCAAAAGAGCTATAAACCTCCTGTCGGCAGCCAGGTCATTTCTTTTGACCTGGTTCAAAAAGATCAGTCGACTTGTTTTGAACCTGGTTTGAAGAGTGGTTTAATAATCGTAAATTATTGCAAAAAGGTCTCAAAAGTTATATTTTGCCGGCAAAATTTGAATTTCATAACGGGAAACTTTTGCTGCTAGCATGTTAGTGTACGTTGGCTAGAAAACAATAAATAAAGTGAATTCATTTCTTTAACATCTCCATTATTGTACCTGTCTTTATCGAATTATTTAAACTTTTTAGTATTCTGTATCTGTCATTTCATCTTTTTCTTCTCTCTTTGGAGGTTCAAGCAGAGGCACGTTTACTTATGTTTTCTCATAGAGAAAATTACCAAAATAGGCCAAAAATATTCGGGCATTTCATGGTTTGGTCATGATTTGACCCCATTTCCAATTTTGGTCATGCTCAACTGCTCGACTGCTTAACCGGCCTCTATGAGCGACACGTGTCCCACTTTCTATTTTTTTATTAATACTTTGTGCCAGACAAGATCTATGACAAGATCTTTGTTACTGTTGCTAGTGGGTGTACTATAATATTAAAAATTGCTCGACTCATTTACTCGACTGACGGCGTACCTTTTGACTTTGGAAAAGAAAAAAGGTGTCAGAAAATCTTTTGCTTGTATTGCCTTTTGTACTTTACAAAATCCCACTTATTGTACTTTTTATTATTATTTTAATTATAGTCAAAAAGCCCTATTTTTTTCATTAACTCAAAATTTAAAAAAATAAAAAAACACACACACAGAGTACACCGATCACTCCCAAACGCCGATTGTATTGGGAAATGTGCATGGTTTAGAATCCAAACGGTGGCGAGAAAGTGAGAGATCGATCACTCCCAAACGCTCAGTCACACAGATCCGATCAGGAAAAGATATTTCGTTTTCCATCCTTTGCGGTTCACTGATGGATGAAACACAAGTGAGTGAATCCATCCTTTTCGTTTTCCATCCTTTGTGGTTTACTGATGGGTTGCGTATTTTATGTGGTTTTGGTAATGAAGAAGCATTTAAACTTTAGAAGTGCTTATGAGTGTTTTCGATTGCTTATTACCGTTTAGGTCTTGCTTTATTTTATGTTTGATTGTGGATTTCATGTTGTTGTTGTATTAGTTGTGCTTATTATTGAACATTTGACTGTCCTTGCACCATCAGATTTAAGAGATGTTATTCATTTGATTTAAGTTTAATTTTTATCACGTTTATTATTTTTTAAGCCTTGTTAGGGTTTTCATTTTCTGGTGGGAAATATGATTTCTATTTTATTTGTTATTGTTATTTTTGTTACTGTGTTGTTATGATTTTCTAGGTTTCATCTAGGTTAGTAAGTGATAAGTTCTGATTTAGTGGTTGGAGTTTTTAGTATCTCAGTAGGGTAGTTGAACTTTTGCTCCCATTATTTTGCATCTTAGTGCTTATTTTGTCATTTCTGAGGTTATATAAGGAATTGCTAATTGTTGTTGTTTGTTGTATTTCTGGCTTATATAAGGATATAGTAACTGGATTTGATCATTGTTAAGGAGTATAGAAGTTTACATCTGTGAGATTGTGTGGAACTGATAGATAAGGGAGTGTTTGGATTTGTTAGTTTCTGTGATGAGTTATTGTGGTTTCATTGTTTTCTCTGAACATTAGCTTATAACAGGATAGTAATAATCTAAAATAGAATTATAATAGTAGGTTACTTCATAAAATAGTCAAAGTTGCTCTTTAAATTTCAAATACAGTTAACTGCTTGTGATTTAGTGTAGCTTATTCATTAGTTAGTTGCATATCTAGGAACGATAAAATACCACCCGAACGACCGGTAGCTGAGACTTGTTCATACATAAAATCCCCATCACCCCAAAACCTATGCAGGTCCATCCCATCTAAAGACACAAATTGAGTTTCTTGTAACATCATGAACCCAATATCATTAAACCTACGAATTTTCCGAGTTAAATCACTTTTGCTATGATCACCCAGCCCTCTAATATTGACTGACATCAAATTCATTCTTCTACCGTTTGAAAACCTTCTTCATTCACGACCTTAGTTACTTACTGCATAAAGTTTTCAATGTTTTCTGCTCCTAATGCCTTGGCCAACAATATTGTTTGATCAACCTCACACCCAACCTCCTGGTCCAATATTGTTTGATGAACCTCACATTTTGCTATGATTGGAAATAGATTTTTCTTATTGATTTGTAAAGTTTAGTAGCTTGTCAGTTGAGAACAACAAGTAGCTTGCAATTTGAGACTCATTTATTCACTTAACTTTTAGATCAAAGTTACCTGATTGAACATTTGACTGTCCTGCACCAAGTAGGTTACCTGATCAAAGTTTAGGTGCTTGTCAGTTGAGAACAACAAGTAGCTTACCTGATTGCAATTTGAGACTCATATATTCACTTAACATTTAAATCCTTAAACTTTGTTAATTTCTTATTATTTGTGATATAACCTGCTCGCACTTTCTCATAGTGATGCATAGCACAGTTTTTGTTCTTGTGATGTCTGATGTAAAGAATAATATAAATAACGAGGCATAATTTTATTTACGCATTTACTTAACCCAGTTAGATTAGTCATAATCATTATATGTTTTGTTGCTTTGTGTTTACAGTTGTATCATGCCAAGGTTAGTACGAGATCGAAGTTGCACTATCTAAAGACCATAAGGCAAAAGTTGAGCACAAATAAGGAACGTCATTCCTTGTTTAAAAGCACAGTTTTTGGTGATTGGCTGAAGATAAAAACATATTTTCATGATAACCACTTGCTGCATTATTTACTTCAACATCAACGTGAAGTTGAGAACCACGATATCAATACTCCATTTTATTTTGATATCGGGCAGCACAGTTTAGAATGCACAAACAAATCCAGCCAAGCAATAGGTCGGAACATCCTTGGATTTTGTTTTGTCCAATGGTGGATACAATCCAACTCGATTCTTTGAAGCAACATTTCTGATTGAATCATACAGCTGCCTCCAAATGTACTCGCCCCATGGGAATGCATTCCACTCATCAACATCTTCGACCATCCTCAGTAACATATCATCAATGACAGACCCTAAATCCTTACCCATGAATATAACCTCTAAGGTTAGCAACAAACACACCCTTACGGCATCTGCATCCGACAGGTTTAAAAAAGCATTTTCATCTTCAATAACATATAGAAGATCGATGTTTTTCACATACTGTCCAACCTTATCCGGAAAAACACGATCACGAAATGGGATATCCCCACTTCTCCATTTCCGAAAGCTGAGAATACCAAATTTAAACCCAGTAATCAAGCAGAATTCATGCCGACCAAAAACAAAACTATGTCCATTCACACAATATACAATTGGAAGATCATAGTTATCATCGTATTGGCAGAATTGTTTCTGAAGCATATACTGAACCAGACATTCTTCATTATCAACATAAGTAAGATCTAGCCACGGTCCAAAACATGTGGCCTTAAACAATGTCTGTCGCGGCTGGTCTAATTCCTTTTTCATACGTGAGAAGTAACGCAATTTACTCCTAACGATAAGTGTTGAATCATAGTCCTACAAAAAAGAAATATACTTAAAAATGTTAGCATAAGGCTTACAGTTAATACAACATCCAATACATTAGCAATACTAAGAAACATAAGCACTATAATAATCACTTAAAAATTAACTGTCAAGCTAGGATAACCCTTAAGTAAGCTACTTAACAATCCCATAAGCCTTTATGTAGCCAGTAAGCTTTAATAAAACTAAAACAACGAATACTATTTTCGTCACTTGCTCATGCTCTAGCCAGTGAGCTTAAGTATACTAAACATAAGCAGAAATAAAAGAAATAAGAACATACTATGTTAACATTGAATGTAAGGCAGTGACTACATCTTCCAATAAACTTAAAATTTGCAATGTGCTAAACGTACATTTTAACACAATGATGGAAAGTCGACCAACGTTATATTTCTTTCTAACTATTATACAAAATAGGCATTCAGTGCTAAACAACACTCGTAATCACTCCAAAGACCATTAAAAACATGCTTGGATTTTTTAGCTCAAATGTTGAGCACCTAGATAAGCATAGCAAATTTAAACCTCTAAAGTGAGAATTAACGAAGGGCATAAGCACTTAATTAAGCAATCAACAAACGTAATGACCATAAAACCATAACGATCTTGTAAATAACGAGTAAAACAAAAGATTAGCCAAATGTCTAAGCACTTAATCTTCTTAAGTACTAAAAACCCTAAACAGATTTGTTCCAACAATGAATTAAGCGCTTAGACAATCACTTAATTAATTAATCACGATAAGGAATTAGGATCTTCCAATAAACAGTAACAAATGACACAATCGACACAATCACTTAATTAATCAACCAAGAAAACTAACAAACATAAAAACCCTAACAAGCATCCCAATTCGAATGGTCTTTCAAAAACACTAATAATAAGAACTTATCAAAAACGGAAGACTTGATGCAAAACACTCACCATTTTTGATTAAAAAACCGGTATCAATCAATCATTCAACATGCACCATTGTTAGATAATCCGTAACATGTGATGTGTGTGTGTGTTTTTTTTTGAAATTATGTTTAGAAAAATAAGTGAATTTAATATTTTATTGAATAAAGTACAAAAATAAAGTATAAAAAAAATATTTGAGTGGGATTTTGTAAAGTACAAAAGGCAATCCAAGCAAAAGATTTTCTGACACCTTTTTTCTTTTCCAAAGTCAAAAAGTACGCCGTCAGTCGAGCAGCCGTCAGTCGAGCAAATGAGTCGAGCAATTTTTAATATTATAGTACACCCACTAGCAACAGTAACAAAGATCTTGTCATAGATCTTGTCTGCCACAAAGTATTAATAAAAAAATAGAAAGTGGGACACGTGTCGCTCATAGAGGCCGGTTGAGCAGTCGAGCAGTTGAGCGTGGCCAAAATTGGAAATGGGGTCAAATCATGACCAAACCATGAAATGCCCGAATATTTTTGGCCTATTTTGGTAATTTTCTCTTTCTCATATGAATCTTTTGTCTCCAACTATTGGAGATCCCATTTCTGCACCAACTCAAGATATGCTTAGTGGACTCTATTTCTTAACGAGTGGAAATCGTCGGGGTATTTGTGTAAATAGGTATAAATCCATCACTAGCACTTGTCAGGATATATGAATATTAAAAGACCAAATGAACGGTCGGATGTAACTTTGTACCTAACAAGAAAATAGAGTAGCACTATTTACTTATTGACCCATTGTAAATGTGGTTGGCGCAAACGACTGAGGCTTGGCCGAGGGCTGAGGCTTACGCAAGCTCAAGTTTAAATTTTTGTAAATCTATTTGACGAAATAATTGAAGGTAAAGCTTATTAATATAAACTAAATTAAATTCAAAAATATTTTCGGCTTTTACGTGATAATTTATTATATTTTTAAGAGTATTTAAAATTTTAAATAATTTAATTAGTCATAATCCCTTATAAGCCACTTTTTATGGGTTTTGGCTTAGGCTTTTACATAAAAAGAAAAGTGAATAATTATTTTGAAACATCTCGAAAAAGAAATATGGACTATAATTTTGAGACAGAAGGAGTATTTTATAAGCCATAAGTCTCCATAAGTCTGTGTGACAAACGTGACTTATTTTATAAGTCGGCTTATTTCATAAGTCTTTCGTCAAACATAGCCAAGAGCACTCAATATCATAACACAGACCCAGGCGTTATGCTGATGTGGCGTTGATTTATTCGACGTTATGATACCGCGGTAGGACAAACTGCGACGACGTTGGGAGCTACGTTATCTTTGCAACGTATGTTGCAAAAAAAAAAAAAAAAAAAAAAAATTGTGTTGTTTTTTCTTTAAAAAGTGATATTGAACGAGGAACAAGAAAATAAAAATGGAGGAACTCGTGTAGTGGTGTTTGAGCCAAACAAAGAAGACATATAAACTAAGTTTTTAGAAATGATCTTGGTTAGTTTGGTTATATGAGGTGATTTATTTTATAAACTAAGTTTTTGTTACAAAATGATTGACAAATCCTCACCATCTATCTAGTTTAATCTAATAGTGTAGATTAACCTAAGATTTAATAAAACAACTTAAGTCCATTTTTTTTTTTTTTTCTTATTCTTTTTGTCTATCTTATTTATTTTTATTTTTTTTTTTTATTTTTTTTTTTTTTACTTCACGTTCTTTTTCCTTTAATTAAAGTTTTTTTAGAATATCACAAGTGATATTCTGAATATTACAAGTGATATTTTGAATATCACAAGTGATTTTCAACTAATGTTTTGTAACATGAAAATCACAAGTGATATTCAGAAAATTATAAGTGATATTCAGAATATTACAAGTGATTTTCACGTTTTTTGTAATTCACGTTTTTTTCACTTTCATACGTTTTCGTTCATTTTCATACGTTTTTTAATATCACAATTGATATTCAGAATATCACTTGTAATTTTCTGAATATCACTAATAATATTCTGAATATCACTTGTGATTTTTTGAATATCTATCACTTGTGAATATCACAAGTGATATTCTGAATATAACAGAATATCACTTGTGATATTCTGAAAACGTCTGAGAATGGCCAAAAACACAGAATATCAATTGTGGTACTCAATATATCACTTGTGATATTCAGAAAATCACAAAATATGACATGTGATATTCAGATAATCACTTGTGATATTCCGAATTTCACTTGTGATACTTAGTATATCACTGGGGTGATATTCTGAATATCACAAAATATCACTTGTGATATTCGAAAACGTATAAAAACGTCGGAGAATGGCCAAAGATATTGAAAAACGGACAAAAATGAATAAAAACAACGAGAATATAAGAAAACGAAAGAATATGTATGAAAACGGAAGAAAATATATGAAAGCATAAAAACACGTATGAAAAAGGAAGAAAACGTATGAAAAATAGGACGAAAACGCAAAAAAACAGATGAAAACGCAAGAAAACGGATGAATAAGTATGAAACGGACAAAAACACATGAAAGCGTTACAACACGTCTAAAAACGGATGAAAACGTATGAAAATAGACGAAAACGGATAAAAACGAATTAAAACGTCTGAAAATAGACGAAAACGTGTATAAACGTATGAAAACGGACGAAAGCGAATTAAAACGTCTGAAAACGGACGAAAACGTGTATAAACGTATGAAAACGGACGAAAACATAAGAAAGTGAAAAAAAAACTTGAATTAAAATAAAAAAACGTGAATTAAAAAAAACGTGATTTTTAAAAAAAAAAGAAAAAATGTTTATTAAAAAAAAGCTTGAAAAAAGAAGAAAAAAAAAACAGCGTGAATAGAAAAGGAGGGACCAAGAAAAAAGTAAAAGAAAAGAAAAAAAAGAGAAACAAACCTTGACTAGAAAACAAAAGTCTTTCACAAACAATAATTAATATACAAAGATCTCTTACAAAATTTTAACAAGCATTAATTATCACAACTTCAACTTTTCAATTAAACTTAGAAAAGTTAATGAAAAAAAAAAATAAATAAATAAACTTGTTTTGTTAAATTTTTTGATAAAAAGTCATGACCCGGCCGGGTTTATTAAACCGAGTTAACCCGGGTAAAAAAAAACCGGCGATTCAATTCGGTTATCAAACAAGCAAAAACCCAGTTCAACTCAGGTTTTAAAACAATTATTAAAAAATTAACAAACACAAAATAAAACCTAAATAAGGCCATAACGATTAACGAGCCCTATGGCTTATGGTACCGTGAGCTCGGTGAAAAAAGAAAAGAAAATGAAACGATACCCCTTCATACTACTCATTCATCATCTCCGAAATTATTGGATCATCAGCTTTCACGCTCGAACCAGCTGCTGTTTACTCAGGTCTCTTATACTTCTAATCATGCATGTTAATTCATACATAGTTAGGTTTTTATTATGCTACTGAAATCATTAATGCCTCTTATATTATTAAAGTGATTCTTATATAAACTATTGTAGAAACAATTAAAGTGATATAAGAATAACCTTTAACTTAGTACAGATGATAATGCATAGATTTTGTGGAAATTCGATACACGTTGCGAGAGAAAACTTATTCGCTATAGAGAATTTTAGGGACCGACCAAGCAGCTAATTAGAAGCTATGTTTCACAACCTTTTGGGCTTTTGAAAAATAGATTAAGATCTAATGCACTAGCTGATCAGCGAGGAAGTTTGTACTGCCACTTTTTTGGTTTATGTCCGGCTGTAAACTCTTCATTTTCGCATCCTATAATACTGCAATCTGACTCTTAAATTTACTACCGTATGGGAGATGATCATTTGACAAGGATCACTTACATTTTTAATACTGGTCTTGCTGTATCTCGGGAATATGTTTGCATTTAGCATTTGAATGCATGTCATGTATACACTCGAATGCATAAGCTGTCGAGCTAGTTCAGCGAGTTCATGGTTTTTATGTGACAACTAATAAACATCTACTTCAAATACTACCAAAAAATAAACATGTTTTTGATAAGCGTTGGTAAAGAAAACATGCAAATGGTTATGAACCCATTTCGATCTATTCATGTTATGTCTGCCATTCGGATCTAATTGTATTGAGGTTCCAACTGTGCAGTATGTGTCGCCCCTCACTGCAGCACCAAAATTGGCAAGCAACTGCCCTTCTGACCGCTTTGTATCATGTATCTTGTCAATCGGGTCACACGCTATTTCGACTATGTGGGTATACCACTTCTGGCTACGTCACTAAAGGTCAGTCTCTCCGGTTTATTTTCATTTAATAGTATTCACATTTTCAACCATAATTATGCGCATATGTAGTCTCATCATGTACCAAATTAAAGTTTTCATGTACAATTCAATTTCTTAACTTCTGATGTCTAAACACACACGAAACTCATCTTGGAAGGTGGCTCTGATTACGTCTTCTTTGCGTTCTCAACTCTTCTTTCACCTAATAGAAAGATCAACCCTAGAACTGTCATCTAGTTAGCTTTTGGTTTCACCTACTATTTATGTACAACGATTTTTATTTATTCTAATTAACCATACTTGTGTACATAAGTATTCAACCATATGGTTCTGATTAAATTGACGTGATAGCAAAGATATGTCATGGAAATAGATATGATGTGTGAAACTCAACCAAATACTTAGATAAAAAATGTGACTTGTATTATCTATATCTGATTTTTTTCAGTTACACGCAAAATGGCACATGTTTAAATTGTATCATATCAGATTATCTTTGTGAAAAACTTGCCCAAAATCAAGAACTGTGTGCATGCATCATATATCAATGCTTTATGCATCAGTTCAGATACTCGGGTTATGCTTAGTGTATTCCCATTACTTTTCCCTTTCCTATTACCTAAAATTAGCCAAGCACCCTCCCTCATATTGTAATGATAGGCCCCAACTAAAACAGTTTAAATGCCTGATATTCAACATGGATAAGCTTGATGATTCCCTCCTGTCTCAGTTTCTTGCAAATCCTGAGTCTATTTCTTTATGATCCCCACAGTTTCTTAGATTTGAAATTCGTTCAATTTTCACTTAAATCAGAAAAGCATATACTGATATTTGTATCATCTATAGGCTGTATCGTAGAAATGGCTAAGTATTGACACGGTTTCTTATAGACTTGAAATTCATTCAATTTTCACTTGAGTCAGAAGAGCATATACAGATATTTGTATCATGTATAGGCTGTAATATTGACACGTGCATATCACAAATTGCGTGGTCGATCATATATTGTCCTACCACTTACTTGAAGATAGTTCGTCCTAAGAATACAGACATGTTTCTAGTTTAAACAACAACATCAAGTTAAAATACAACATAACACAACCATGGTGGGAGTAGAATAGTTTTATACATTATTCATCAACCAACTGGATGCTTAGTTTGATAATATAGTTGTTGCTTGTTGAAATCCCTAGAAGATTGTGTAAGTCGGCATCACAAGCAAGAAGTATCATGTCATCATCTTCGTCCCTGTATTTTAAACGAACCCTTTTATTCTGTAACTTAATCCTTTGTGCCACTTCATTTTCTAGTTCAAACAGGCCCGATGAAGTAGGGAGCTGGAACTTTATAATATCATCTTTGAAGGTTCCCTTAACTGTCACCTTCCTTATATCTGAGACAACTCTGGCCACAATCTGCTTTGGGGATGCATGAACAGGACTAGACCCTGGGCTTATGATGTTTGTTTTATTTTTGGGTTTTTCTGTGCTATCAATCAGGTGATCTCTGTTCTGCATTGCACGCCTGATTGAATTCTTATTTTTCCACCTTTTCAAGGATAGCATGAGTCTTGCTACTTGGTACATAGAATCTAATTTAAAAGGAAGATAGCTATGTTTACCACAACTCCACCATTTACCTGAAAACCCATGATTTTTACTCAAGCAACTCCACCGCTTAACTCTTACCAACAGGATCACCACATCAAAAAACCCAAAACGCACACTTGAAGACCCTTGCAAAGGTTGTATTGACCGTGATTTTTGTGTCAGCTTTGAGTCGGTAACACGAGCAGTTTTTTTGTTGTGCTTTGGCAATGGCCAACTGGTCATATCATGATCTCGACAAAAACGCTTCAATGTAGACCGACTGACTGAAAAATAACAAATTGGCCAAAGTAAATTGTTATGGTATAAAAGAAAAAAGTGAATGCAAGATTACAAATAGCCATAACAAGCAAGATTACTTACCACCAAGGCTCTTGGCAGCTTCATCTATTGGCTTCCCGACATGTTTGTTAACCGCCTCCATTGTAAGAGAGTCTATTTTACGCTTTCTGCCTCTTTTCATACGGTTACTTGTTTCTCTAGTACCAGTAACAGTATTGCTTGCTATCTGCATACTCACATTGTGATTGGAAGCAGCGTTTTCGTCATTTCCTGCGCCAACGACATCAATGTCGTCTCTTATAACATCATCCTGAATCACAATTGCTGAGCTAGTGATGGTACCACCATTATTATTTAAGAAATCTTGTTTGGGTGATAATTGGTTCAGTACATGTGTAGATTTGGTTTTAGCCAAATCTGCTACAAACGATTCTGAATCAGATGAAACCGTCTCCGGTATCTTGGTCTTTGTTGTTATGGTCGAGGAAATGATGGTACTTTGAGGGTCTGTATTTAAAAATAGACTACTGGCTTCTCTGGATGGTCCAACCACTTGTATAAGTGACTTATCTCCTAATTCAAATACAGAAGCCATTTCAATATGTTGCTTTAGTGTCTG
This sequence comes from Artemisia argyi, assembly GCA_030686995.1. Classification (NCBI taxonomy): domain Eukaryota; kingdom Viridiplantae; phylum Streptophyta; class Magnoliopsida; order Asterales; family Asteraceae; genus Artemisia; species Artemisia argyi. The sequence goes on from CM060697.1 coordinate 172,917,117, forward strand.
CACCAAATTTTGGACATGTCTACCTTCTTCTATGTTCAAAGGCAGAAAAAACTCTAACACATAGTCAACATTGCTTTCTACACTATGCAAATAGATTGCAAAGCAGCTTGTTATCCCATTTATGTGTGCATAGTGGACCAAAGGGTACTCTTCTTCACTGAGTTTGGTTACATCTTCACAAAAACATGAACCACGGGAGAACAACACCTTGCCAACAAAGCTACATGACTCGTCCAAGTGCAGTTCTTTACATGCTTTCCGGAACGGCCACAAGCCTAAGTCTTGAACATGAAACGGTAGAGCAGCTGTTGATAGGCAGGTTTTCCCGAGGCATCTACTATTAAAACTGTTACAGCTCATCTTTAGAATTTGTTCATGCGAAGCAACACTACTGGATGGAGATATAGCCCATGTTTGAGCAAGAGGCAATCGGTGAATCTCACACACAACTCTCAAAATACTGAGAATCTTTTCCAGTTCACTGTTCATGTTTTCATTGTGAACCTGTGTATCAAAGGCGTATGTGAGGGTAAGCATTCGAAGGAGGAGGGGGATTTAATGATAATTTTGGACAAAGTACCAAACAGTCAACCCAACTCACATTTAAAGTACGACGATCAAATGCTTGTGTGGTTGTTAGACCTGCTGCTTGTGTGGTTGTTAGACCTGCCGCTTGTGTGGTTGTTAAACCTGCTGCCTGCAAGATAATGTTGAAATCATAATAAAAATGAGAATAACATCAAAAACAAGATTCTTAGAATGTTTAACCTTCCCGTTGCATTAGGTAAGTTAGTATGATAAGAACATTTGCAATACTACGGATTTTAGTAAACTCATAGCAATATATGTCACACGTCCTATCACCATGTCCTATCACAATAGATTTTCATAAACCAACACTTCATATGCTATAAACTTCATAAGTTCATAACCGACTGGCGGTAAGCACTATATTATATTTCACAATTCACATGAACTAGTATGCGTGAATCTCAATTTATTTATCTCTCCTTGGTATACGCATATAACTAGTGTTTCTCTTCCATCCATAAACTTATGCTCAAATGGAGGTTTATGTATATAAAATCAACATAAGCTTTATGTACCATAGACATGCCTTATAAAGTCTATCGATATAAATATCATCTAAAGTTTATAGCATTACCACGTCATTTTTTGTTAAACTTTACCTTTAAATTTATTCCTTTGCTCATATGAATTCACAATGTCTTTGATAGAAGTAAAATTGTTCCCTTATTGATATTAATTACGGACATATATATATATATATATATATATATATATATATATATATATATATATATATATATATATATATATATATATATATATATATATGGTCTTTGTAAAACACTTATTTGTGGCCCTTTTTACCGACCTAGAGCAAAATCAGTTGCATACTAAAGAGCAGAAGTGAAATTAATTAGAATTCTAAGGTATGAAACCTGAAAGCAAACATTGTTTTTACAAACCATATTTGTAAAAAGTTGTGGTAAGGACACCAAATTCGGTCCAAGTAAAAGCACGTATAACACGTCCTAGATACAAACACGGATAAGCCGGTGAAAGAGATAAATAATTATAGAGAAACGATGCAAACCTTTAAGGCAATATGAAGTTGTCGAACCTCATAAGCATAACTCCTATACTTCGAAGACGTCAAGAGTTCAAGCACGCCGAGACATTCTATTGGAGTACTTGAATTGAACACCGGTAGAGCCAAATATCCATGGAGATTGCATTGTAATGCATATTCTTGTTGTGGAAAATGTTTTTGCAAGTAATTAGTTAGATTAGTAGTCCACTCTGGCAAGCCTTGTTTAAATACTCGAGCAGTAGGATTAAGGTCTTCTTCTTTATGATTGTTATCTAATACACAACTATAGCGTTCGGAGTCCTTTCTATATGAATAAAGTACTTCATCAGTTACACCAAGACCAAATGGTTGATCTATAGTTGTAAGAACTCTGTGATTTCCAGTGATATGAGGTGACCAAAACTGAACGAGAACACGTGGCTCGCGGAAATGCAATAACTTTAGTGCAAGTTTTATCTTGTCTTGTATTTTTAGACCGTGTGGGTAGACATTATGTTCGAAACCTGTATATTAGACAAACGCATGCAAGGTTGTCAAAACCAGGATTCACAAGGAATCCATTCCTTTGGTCATTGCTAGATCAGATATCTAGTCTGTTTCGTATGTTTTGTAAAGATTAATTGTACCACGAATTCAAGAAAGTTTGAGCTTTAGATATGATACCAATAATGCCCAAAACTAATTTTCTTCTTAAAGACATACAAGTCATATGGGTTTAAGGTTGTTGAATTAGGTCATCGGCATTTAGCCATCGTATCGGTTTTACAGGTGTATGGGCACGAACTACAATGTATATGTAAAGTAATTTATCTCACATGAACCATGAAGCTCCTCCTTAGAGCACAAGGTGTCATGGCTTAAGCCATGAAACTTTTTGGTGCCACGTTAGCTTGTTTTCTTATTAACATAACCAATTCACTCACACACCAAAAAACAACCTCCCATATAACTCAAAGCCAAAACACACATTTTGGATCACAAATACACCATTTTTAATTAATGTAAATAACTTTAGTTGTAGGGGTAATTAATTGGATACTTTTAACTTATATATCGGTTCTGTCCTTGACTGTGGAATATTATCCTCTTCTATTTGCATAATTAATTACGTTGTAATTGATATGTTATTTTATAGCTTTGATATGTTATTTGCATAATTGGTGAATTTTTATTGTATATGATATCCAATGTGAAGTTTGAACAGTTGATTGTAGTGTGAAATTTAAATTAGAATAAAAAACATGAATATTCAAGGTAAAATTTTGCTGTCAAGATTCGTGAAAAAATAGAAGGTTCTCGAAAATTTTCCAAAATTCTTTTTGAAAAGAAAATTATTGCGAGTAAAAATCGTAGAGAACAATTGTAGGATGTAATTTGTTTCTCGTTGATGAAATTCACATTTTTTCACTTTGTTTTTTGTCGTTAGATTAGATTGAATTGAAAGGATCTTAAAAGATCCGGATGAGGTTACAATTAAAGGAAGGCAAGAAGCCTTCCATAGACATACAAATCCTAGTAAACTTGCAAAAACATCACTCATGATGTTGTTATTGAAGCTTTTAAACTTGACTAGAATTGACAGAATGACATCAATGGTGATCTTGATCCAAGGAACTTGACAAGACTTTACAGACTTGGCTGTTTCCTTGTTTAGATGCACAATCAAAGCTTATTACTGCAGATAAGGTGTTTATTGCCTGCAAAGCTTGTTTTTGCCCTGTTTATTGCACTTATCTAAGTTTGTTTTGTTTTTCGCTGTAGATTTACTACTTGATGTTGTTATGAGAGTCCTTGATCTTCGGTTTTAAGGTAATTATCTTAGGCCACTATATCATAATTTTCTTGATCTGCCGCTTCATAGAACTGATGGTGTATTGTATTCAACAACGGAACGAAAGAAGTTTACTTTGCGACCTGGAAAGCTATTTTTTATTTGGAAGAGGCGAAAATATTATAATAACATGGCTTTAAGGCTTTAATCGTCACGAAAGCGTCGAACTTCTTGTCGGGAGTTGGATAACTGATATTTCTTTTTTGAATTTGGTTCAAAATGATCGATAGGCTTTTTCAGTTTTTGGTTTTAGAGCATCCACTATGGTAGTTTATGAATAGGTCTAAACTTTTTTGAAAAGGTTTATAAATTTGTGAACCATAGTGAACAACCATTTCAATCCTAGGTGGAATGAAAAGGTTTAAGATCTTGAAGAGGTCTAAACTATTTTTTAATTCTTTTTTATTTTTATTTTTTAAAATGTTGATTGTGTTTTATGATATAAGAAGTTTTTTGAATAGGTTTATCCATAGTAGCAATAGATTTATAATATGAAAATATTTGTAAATTAATGATGTATTAATTGTATAAACCTTTTAATAGTTTCATCATAGTGGATGCCCTTAAGTTGCCCATTCGTAAAGCATTTAATACTATGTTTCTGTTTTTATCTAGAAAATGTCATAAAACAAGGCACAACTGACGGAGAATTTAAGTTTAGTTCATAAGGCAGTTCATTTAATTTGGAAGAAAAATCAAGTTCATTTCAACAAAACGTGGCTGAGAGAAGTACCGTTTATCGATTTGATTAGTTGGTTGTATGATTCATTCGGTTTGATTACTTTATTTTAAAAAAATTCTGGGTAAAATCGAATTTGAATTCGGTTCGGTTTTCAGGTTGACTCGAATAACCCGAATTATATAATTTATATATTTTTTCCTTTAATTATATAGATTTTTACATAAAAAAAATCAAGCTTAAAAAACGTTATATTTTTACTAGTAAAGAGTTTTAATGCTTTTTTTTGTGTGTGTGTATATATATATATATATATATATATATATATATATATATATATATATATATATATATATATATATATATGTGTGTGTGTGTGTGTGTGTGTGACTTTGGTTTGCATTTTGCTAAAACAATATCCAAACTGAAAACCGAATATTTAATTCGATTCGGTTCGGTTTTTGCAAATTTGGTTTGGTTACGCATTCGATTCTCTTATATTTAGTTTGGTCCGGTATCGATTTCCGGTTCAGCATTACCTGATTTGTGAACACCCCTAGTTTGAGACTTCAAATCAAAGACTTGGGGTCATTCTACTCTAACTTCTAATTATGTAAATATCATAAAGCCAAAAAACAAATTTATTTAAATATCTAACGACTTAACCGAAAAATAGTATTGTAAAAGGTCAAATAATTACTCTTGAATTAAATGAGCCTGGCGGGAAATAGCCAACAAATCGTCTTTTGTCAGCAAAATTTAAATTTCATACCATACCTGGAAAATTTTCGCTAGTAGCCTGCTAAATAAAAAAAGAATGTTATGTCTATATAAAAAATTTACAAAAAACACTTTCACCCAATGATGTGATAAAATCATAAAATTATTTGTCCAACTAAAATAATTATAAAAAACAAAAAAATATATACTTGATTGAACAAATGGTTTTGACACGTTACTATGTGAATTTTTTTTTAAAAGTAAATGTCATAAATCGTCCCTGTGGTTTATCAGGTATAACAAAAATAGTCTATAAACTTTTTTTTTCCCGGATCCTCTCCCTGTGGTTTTGACCCGTAACGGGTTTGGTCCCTTGGCCACATTTCCGTTAGTTAACCATTTTATACTACAGAAATGACATAAATACCCTTAAAAGTTAGGCCCATGTGATTTATGAGATATCATAGATTTAGACATTTAGTCGCTATTGGGGTTTTTTTTTGTTTTCAAAAATTTTTAAAAATTTTTTGACATAAGTTTTTTAAAACTTTTTTGGCGTATTTTTTTGATAATTTTTTTTAATAGATTGTTGTTAAATTTCTTGGCAGAATTTTTTACTATAATTTTTTTTTTTTATAAATTTTTTTGGCGGGGACCATTTATGTAGTAAACTCAAAATATTATGGTTCGGTTTTTGGTATATAAGTTACAAGTCGTATTCCTTTTTCAATTGATCAATTTTAGTTTTTGACTGGTAATGCGTAAAAAAACTTTAATTTAAAAAAAATATATTAAAAAATTATTATAATATTTTTAAAATTTTTTTGACAATTTTATTTATTTATTTATTTATTTTGAACTTTTTTGAATACTTTCTAATGGACTTTTTTTTTTAAATTTATTGACAATTTTTTTTAAAAAAAAAATGTTAGTTAAATTTATGTCAAAAATTTTAGCCAGTTAGTTTTTTTTTTTTTTTTTTTTTTTTTTTGACAAAAAAAAAAAAGCTGACATAATTTTAAACTTTTTTTAATATTTTTCGCATAATATATATGTATATATCTTTTTTGACATATATATATTTTTTAATTTTTTTACAAAAAAATTAACATTTATATAAAAAAAAATTTGAAATTTTTTGAATATTTTCCGCATAATAAAAAAAAATTGTCAAAATTTTATATGAAACTAAAAAAATCTTGTAAAATAACCATGCCAAGAAATCTAACAAAAATCTAGTAAAAAAATTTTGTCAAAAAAATTATAAAATAAATAATATAAAAAAAAATCCATCAAAAATTATTCAAAAAGTTTATAAATTAAAAAAAAAATAAATAAATAAAAAAGCTCTGAGGCAAAAAAAAGTTTTAAAATACTTCTGTCAAAAAATTTAAAAAAAAAAATCAGACAAAAAAAAGCAAGTAGGGACTAAATCTGTGATATGAGACAAACCACAAGGACCACGCTTAAACATACGAGAGTATTAGTGTCCATTCAAGCATCCTTGACGGTCAAACTAACAGAAAAAATAGTCAAGGGACAAAACCCATTACGAGTCAAAACCACAGGTAGAGGATCTGAAGAAAAAAAAAAGTATAGGGACGTTTTTTGTTATACCCGGTAAACCACGGGGACGATTTATGACATTTACTTTTTTGTAATTTTCCTTGTGAATATAAAATTTCTTTAAATAAAAGTAGCTTGGCAATTTGGCATAAAGAAATCCAAGTGGCCACACAGGCCCACGCTCACTAAAGTAGTATATCTACCTATCTCTATCACATTATTGGTCTTCTCTCATCTCATTTCTCCATCTACCAATCACAATTGCCAACTATGAATTCTAAAAAGCCAAAATGGACGGACGGATTTAACTTTGCAGCAAAACAAAGATATATTAATATAAAATTATCATTTTTTATCAAAGTTGTAGCTCTAGGCTCATCGTATTGTTGAACCTTAAATGTTGACCAAAAGGGTTGGAATAAGAGTAAGTTGTGATTGCTCATGGATATTAATTTATTTTTGTGACATACAGTAGTTATTTTTTCTTGGATGCATACGGTTTAAAAGATTGTGTTTTTAGCAATCATTGTTCAGGTTTCGTCACTCGTTGCATTCTTGCACCTCGCAACTTGATTATCAACCTTCAACTTTATCCGAGAACTAAAGATAGTTGCAACTACGGACAAAAACAACTGCTCCTTATTCCAGTTTATATGTCCATCTTTATACTTTGATTTATCTTCACATTATGTTCAATTTGATTTATAATTTGAAATTACAATCGATTAAAAAGATTTTAAATAGTGAAAATGACATTTTATTTATGCATAAAGTTAATAACAACAGTTTTCTTTGATCTGGTAGAAGAACACTGAACATACCATTTGCTGTAAAATGGAAAGAGTAAATGCTAATATTTGGAACAACAAGTGCCGATGACAATGGACCTAAGTTGCAACCCACATAGAACTGTAGATAGCTTTAAGCAAGCTAAGATGCAACCCACATAGAAGTAGGGTGAGCAAACGGACCGGATGGACCGGACCGACCATATTCGGTCCGGTCTCGGTCTAGGGTTTTTCATAATTCCGGTCTCGGTCCGGTCCGGCTTAAAAACCAAACGTTTATCCTATTTGGACCGAGACCGGACCGACCACATTCGGTCCGGTCTCGGTCTAGGTTTTTTGCCGAATTTGGTCTCGATCCGGTCCAATTTTTCTCGGTCCGGTCTGATTTTTACCCGATGAGCAGCCTTACATAGAAGTGTAGATATGATGTTAATAAAAAGTGAAACATTGTCCTTATGTTATACTAGTATATGCACCGGTTTCGTCTCCCAAAATAAGACAAAAAATAACGTTCTCAATTTTTCACCAACTTAAATACTCAGTTCTCGAGTTCTAATTCCCTTTCCTTTCCCTTTCTTTTTCTCTTTCCTTTCAAAAAATGAGAGGAAGATTTCACTACCAAAACTCCCTTCCATCCTCTTTACAACTTCACTTTCCTCTCTTAAAAACAACTCAAGAACACACAAAAAAACATTCCATTTCCTTTCCTTATTAACTCGAGAACTGAGCGAAAAAGATCATCCAAAACTTTCATTATTAGAAGGGATGTGTTATTTAGACTCTCCCTAACGCTCAACCGTACAAACCACGAAGCACACAGAACAACACTACGATGCAAACAGCACAACGCCTAATGCGTGCAATGATTGGAAACACATACAGAGGGTCTATATAAACTGCCCCTATTAGAAAAAGAATCAAAACAACCCTTTCAAATTTGTACCAACTCACAAAAGTCATCCCAGATTCTCATTCTTGACATTTTTCATTTTCAACTTTTTTAAAAATATAGTAATTTAATAGGGGGTCGGAAAATAGCAACATATTTTTTCAAACGTACCGATTTGATATGTGTGCTATTTATCGTTTCACTTAATGTTGTGTACTTTCATGTTTTGTTTCAATTTGCACATTTTGATACCGTGTCACGTTATAAATGATAACACGTGTCAGATTTTTAGGTATGACACGTCATGAAGACATGCAAATTGAAACAAAACATGAAAGTATGCAAGATTAAGGGTGCGTTTGGTATGCTGCGAGGAATGACAATGGGTATGAGTTTGATAGTAGTGGTGGGTCCCTCAACTATGAAAGATCCATTCCCCCTATAGAGTTGTATATGGAGTATGGAATATATTAGACTTTCATAGTCATAGTTGTGGGCCCAGCATTCTAAACAAACACAAACTATCACTTTCATAGTGATAGTTTGATTCCCATAGGTGGAAACCAAACGCACCCTAAGTGAAACGATAAACGGCACACGTACCATATCAGTATATCTGAAAAAATACGTTGCTATTTTACGAGCAAAACCCAATTTAATATCACATAAACAATACTATATATTTAGCAACTTATTTCTAAGTTTGTTTTTGTTTTCGTTTTCTGCAGAGCACCCAAACAAGGAAAGGAAGAAGAAAAACATACCAACACCGGTGATTGTAGATTGAGATGGTTCAGATTGAGAAACTTCATCTCGGTCTCGGGAGACCCAAAGTCGTGTTAGATATCGCGTGTCACCGGAAACCTCAGTACTCGGTGGCTCTAAGTCTAAAGATACCTTGCTCGACGTATCTTTTGTTTGAGGTGCAGCAAAACCTCCTGATGTTTTGCCTTCATTTGGAGAATTAACAGATTGAAGCTGTGAATACAAATCCATAGAAAAGTAGCCAGTTTTCTTATGAGCAAATGATTCGTTTTACACCCTTTAATGTATATCTTATTTTTGGAATCTCGAACACTCGAGGAATGATTAAAAAAATGGAAATGGGACAACAAAATTGTCATTTTATAATCATGAAGACATGAACCCACGTTAGCATGTATGCTTTAATTGACCGATTCACGAGAGCATTGAACTTATCGTTGGGAGTTAGGTAACTGATGTATTTCTTTTTTAATCTGGTTCAAAATGATCGGTAGGTTCTTTAGTTTTTGGTCCTAAGTTGCCAGTAGATTCGTAAAATATTTAATACTATATTTTGTTTTTAATCTAGAAAATGTCAGAAAATAGGCCATAATTGACGGAGACTTTTATGGATATCACCTAACCCCGAAACATCGTTATACTTTCATATGCCAGTTCATCTAATTTGGAAGAAAAATCAAGGGTGCTTTTAATATCCTCCTATGGGATTGGGGGAATCATAGTAGTAATAAATGTAAGTGTTTGGTTAAGATGAGCGGCTCACATTATATGGGATTGAAATATGAATATTATCCATACTTTATAGGAGTTCAAGAAGGGAGGTATGAAGTGTAGGGCCCACCACTACTATCAAACTTATAGTCATTGTGATTCATAGCAGCATACCTAACGCACTCCAAGTTTGATTCAACAAAACGTGGTTGAGACTTTAAATCAAGGGTAGACTTTAACATATCTACAGTTGGGGGTGTTGGGAGGTCATTCTACTCTACCTTATAATTATTTAAAAACCTAACCACATTAACCAAAAATATTATTACTCCGTATTGTAAAAGATCAAATAATTACTCATGAATTAAATGAGCCAACAAACCGTCTTTTGCCGGCAAAGTTTAAATTTCAAACCGGTGAAATATTCGCCGCTAGCCTGCTAAATAAAAGTAGTAGGTTGCCATAAAGAAATCCAAGTGGCCAACACATCGGCCACACACTGACACACAGTACTATCTCTTACCTATCTCTATCACTTTATTGGTCTTCTCTCATCTCATTTTATGAAGGGGTTGGATAACCACACCGACGGAGGGTGTGTTGATTTTGACCAGCTGTCGCCGCCTGTACTGTCTGCATTAAAATTTATACATTTTGACTAATGTAGGTGACCTTCTCTGGCAGGGAGGGTTAGTATAACACAACCCTTTATGAATTATAAAAAGACCAAATGGACGGAGGGATTTAACTTTGCAGCAAAATCGAAGAAAAAGTAGAATCGAGAAATGATTTGAACACTTTATATTTTGATACACTTTATATTTTGATTGGAAGACTTCTACTTATGTATTAAACAGTTGTATTATTTATACAATCTATTTTAATTAGTTGTATATTAAAGTGTACAAATAAATTATAAAAAGACCAAATGGACGGAGGGATTTAACTTTGCAGCAAAATCGTAGAAAAAGTAGAATCGGGAAATGATTTGCAGACTTTATATTTTGATTGGAAGACTTCCACTTATGTATTAAACAGTTGTATTATTTATACATTCTATTTTAATTAGTTGTATATTAAAGTGTACAAATCAAAATAAAATATATGCAAATCATCTCCCAATACTTTTTATTCAACTATGAAGATACTGCAGCTATTCTGTCATATCTCTAATATCTATATAATATTATGATTTGCACATATTAGTTTTACTACTACTATAACAATTGAATTGAATAAAAACAAAGAGCAAGATGATCTGAAGTCTAAGATTTGAATGTAGAGAGAAAGTATACCGAGAGAGAGAGTATGTGATATTAGAAAGAAAATAATGAGAGCAGATGAATGAGACGAGCTTGACTTTTTTTCTTTATATACTCAACATCAATCAATAAATTGCATGAAGTCCTTTAAATATTGCATTCAAGTCATTCCGTGTTTCTTCAATATTTCTTTAATACTAATTTTCCAACATTCTTTCAAACTCAACCATTTTTTCAAAATAATGCAAAACTACAAAATAAAAGTTGACACAATTAGTCCTTAACTTTATGAAACCATAACTCGGATTATATTTTAATACCCTTTCTTAATTATTTCTATTAAACATAAAACACTCGGTTTATAACACAAATCTTTGTGCTAAAATGTATCCAGACCTTTTGTTAAAATATCTGCAATTTCATTTGTAGGTTCTGTTTTTACAGTTTTAAATTTTTAATGACACCAGCCAAAATCTTTTCTTTAACAAAATGTAAGTCAATTTCAAAATGCTTTATTCTTTCCTGAAAGAATGGATTTGCAACAAATTTATTTGCTGAATTGCTATCACAAAAAAGTTTAACAGGCAAAAGATTTTCACACTTTAAATATTTTAAAATCTTTAAAATCCAAATAACTTCATTAGTTACGGAAGTTAAAGCTCTATACTCAGCTTCTGTAGAAGATTTTGAGAGCGTATTTTGTTGCCTACTTTTCCAGGATACTAAAGACGCACATAAGAAAACACAATAATCAGTTACAGACTTCTTGGTTACAACACATTTTGCCCAATCAGCATCAAAATATGCATATAAATTCATACTTGCAGTCTTTGTAAAATGAAGGCCCATACCTGGAGACCCTTTGAGGTATCTCAGAATCTTAAAAGCAAACTTCAAATGAGACTTTAGAGTGAATGCATAAACCGACTAAGATAGTGCACAACATAAGACATATCTTGTCTAGTATTAGTCAGATAGATCAGTTTTCCCATAAGCTTTTGAGAATCAGTAATGTTTTCAAGTAAAAGATCATCATCAGTTTGCTCATTAGAAATGACCGAATAGAGTGTAAATGAGTAGCAGATGATTTGCAATATGAAAAGTATCAATTATAGATCTACAATAACTAGAGATAGTATTAAGTAGATCACACATAAACACAATATAATTAACAAGTCACACAAAGCAAATATAAATGTAGAGTGATAAATGCAAATATAAACATAAAGCGATAAGTAAAAGAAAGCGCAAACCAGACCGAAGCTTCTCTTCGCCCTACTTCACTCCTCAAGTACCCAACTCGAGAGTTACTTCACTAGTCAACAAGCTCCCTTCTCGACGGAGAAAACCTTACAACGTCGCTTACAATATTTTCCGACACTAAGCTAAATGTTGAGTCCTTCATCGGGTACAACCAAACCCGCTATGTTTTGTTGCCCAACATAACAAACCTTTACGTCGCTTAAAATATTTTTCGACACTAAGCTAAATATCAAGTTCTAATCAAGCTAGAACCAATCTCATACACATGCGTATTTTCAGGACTAACATACTAACCCGATCCGATTTACCCAATCTACATGATCTACCTAATCTACACGATGTACCGAATCTACACAGTCAACCCGATCTACACGATCTATGCAAATAAGCAAGTATGGCGGTTGTACAAAGTGAAATCCAAGACATGGTAGTCAAATGGATCAAAGTGCCTAATCTAAATAATAGAAAATAAGTTGTCTGATTATTCTTATGTAAATGTTTTGTCACATTTGAAAATATGAAGTGTATAACACAAAAATATTTCTTTGGTCATAACAGACTTGTAAATTCCTTATAATGTTGCGGAAGATTAAAGAATTACTTGTAAAGCTACCTTCATTGAAGACCAAACAAATGCAACCAATATTTTCTAGTCTTTGTAAAAAAAGAGACATTGTCATAAATGGTACTTTGGATTTTATGAAGATCTACTTCGATAAGAACAAAAAAGCCAAGCCCGTACAATGTGCCCTTGAATCGTTTGCACAATTTGGGATAGTCATTTAAACTCTAAGCGCGTAGTTTATGTTACATTTTTGAGGAAGTTAGTAGAACTTTCTACCATTCAGCTTATTGATTATTTATGTTTATAATTTATGTTGGGGGTGTTTCTTTTCCACTTAATAAGTGGGTCCAAACCTTTATTTTCTCTTATTGGGAAGGTAAAAAAAGCTCGTCTCTCTCTCTCAATCAAGAGGCTAAAATTGATTTTCTCTTCAAACCACTTAATTTAGTAAATAGCTCATGTTGGATAAAGAACTTCATTAGTTGTCACTGTGTCCGTTGGTCTAGAAGTGGTCGAGTGGATGAATAAAATTGATACAAAGGGCAAATAGATTTGTTTGAAATAGAACACATATGTATTAATGACTTTGTGGAAGCACACACTTTTTGTCCAATAACCTTGGAGATGCTTCAAATCTAACTTATTTCAAATGATATTGGATTTAAGTAAGTTGCGAATAGGTTTACCTTAAAATATGCATACTTATCAGCATTTATGGGAGCTTTGTTTTTGAATTAATCATAATTATGGCTTAATGCATTAAACTGGTTGCTTTTAAAAAATTTTATAGCTTAGAGGGCTCAGTAAGGTGGCATTATAGGCTATAACTTGCGCCTAAGGCACGAGCCACCATATCGGTGACCGTGTTATGCCTCCGGCGGAGTGGGGATGGTGCACTTTATACGCATTTTATTTTATTTTTAATTTTTATGCGTGTTTTGTGTTTGTGTGTCCTTGGGTTTGTGTTTTTGCGTGCGTTTTGTTTTCATTGGTGTGTGTAGTGTGTGTTTTTATCGAGCGTAACCAAGGATGAAGACATTGTAGCTACATTTTATTTTTTTATTTTTATTTTAAACATTCTTGCTATAAAAGTTTACATCATTAGTCCCTGGTACTTTGTAAGCATGTAATATGATTTTTTGAGTGATTAATCATTAGATTTTGTAGGTAAAAGGTTTTACTCTGCTAAATAAAATTAACCATCAAAATTAAAATAGCTTATAGGGTTAAAGCTTTCAAGGATCATTATACAATGCGTTTATGTTCAATTTTGTCAATATGCTATTTTTTATGTCACCAAGATCATTATACTCCCATAATAAGCTATTTAAGCCATTGTATTATGCATTGATGTTTGATTTAGTCATTGTACTATTTGTATATTCACTAAAATCAAGTAATCATAAAAGTGGCTATTTGAATCACTCTAGTTTCTAAAATTATTCCATTGGGTAACTTTGGTGACCAAAAATATTTTGCTCAAAAAGTTAGTCTTTTAAAACTGACTCACTGTCATGTTAACTTCATGTGGAATTAAAAATAAAATAAAATCACATTAAATATTTATGCCAAGTCATTGCAAAGGTGGTAAAAGGCGTGGTAATGAGGCTCAGTGGTGAGGTTGTAATGTTGAAGTCAGTAGTGTGGCGAGTTTGACAATGGTTACTAAAACACCTCCATCATAACACATTTGTGTTTAGCATGGAGGTACACGAATTGTTCATCATTTTTAGCTAATACAGTGAAGTGTTCATTTGTTTTTAGCATGTATGCTAACTTTTGCGTATAACAAGTCAACCACTAGAAAACTTCTACATTTAGCTTTAAAGCACACTCACTACGGCCATATTCTATAATCTAAGATCAACACAAGAAAGGAGGTATGCATACAGTATAGTCTAATTATCAAGAAAGTGATTCTACTTCTTATTTTTGGATTATATCATACGGTCACATTAATCATATCCAAAGGTTAAGAAACAAGCATAATCCAAAATAAGTTGGTGATGTTGGTGAAAGCTCTTATCATGATCCATCAACCATTGTTGATAATCAAAATACTTTTCGAGAGGGACTGATTAAAACCTCAAAGAAAGCCGAAAGAAATGAACCATTTGAATATGTTGACCATCAAATAAGTATTGACAAGTCCGTAATTGGACTCACTTCACATGAAACTGAGAAGAACGAATTGCCTATATTGGTTAATCATTTAAACTTTTTCAAGAGTCTAACTAAATCCGCCTCAAATGAAACTGAAGGAAACAAAGGCGGTAATAATGTTGGGGATGTGCATGCATATAATGTTTGCATTGAGTTTTTGACATAAATGTATGATTTTGTTGAGATGTGTTGTCTATCGCATGGTAATGGGTTATAATGATTAAACCGATGAATTTAAATGTTGTAATAAAAATAAATCAGTGTGTCAACTTAACCCGAACACCTTTTTACCCGAAATACATCTATGATTCTTTCGTGATGAACAAAACCCGTGCATCGCACGGGCCATGATGTCTCGTATTAGTAATAATCCATGACTGAGTCTTATTAAATATATATAGAGTTGGGAGAGATTGCTTTTCATCCAGCTACTTACAAATCTTACGGGGTGTTTATTTTTATTTATAGATTAATGGGCTTATAAATATTGTGGGGTTTACGTCTATATTAGCATCTAGTTTGTTGGGAATTAAATAATCAGAAGAATCAGTATAAAGGTTTAAGGAAATACATCAAGTATGTTTCTGCTGATAAAGCACAAAGCACGTTTCCACTGATGGATTCTGCTGAAGAACGTTTTCTACTGATAGTGTTTCTGCTGATGCTACTATGACTCATACAAACAGCTGTGTAGATAAGTACGACTTATTCTACTGATTCATATACAAGATAATATCTTTGTTATAGTCATCAAATTGAACACTCCAAGTGAGTTGTAATCCTAGATACATGTTGTATCTTAATGACTAACATGATAAGTCATCACCTAGCTAGAATGAAGCTTAGTCATAAGCTAGTATTTAAGATGACTCATATAGATTGTAAAAGATCTTTCCTTGGACTATAAAAGGAAGATCTTAGATATGTTTTATGCGTGCGTGTGATAAGAGTGTGATAGTAATAGACATATACATAGAGAAAAACATTAGAACAAAACACAAGATTCAAGGTCTTTGTAACCCTAGTGATAGTGAAGATCACTCGTATTATTCTGAATAATATTGAATCGTTTAGTGAAATACTTTCATTGTTCTTTGTTAAATAAACACAAGCATCACAGTTCCATTTCCAATAAACATTCTAAGTGTGGTTAAGTAGATTCCGCATACTTAATCATATTCACTCAAAGTATCATATTTACACATTAAAAGGTCCAACACCCATAGTGTGTGATCAAATCAAGTGATCCTCTCAGTTGGTATCAGAGCTTCCAGGTTGATACTTTTGATTTAGAAGAAGAAATGGATACAGAATCTATTCAAACAAATGTTGCTGCAAAGTTGCCAGTTCTCAAACAGAATGAGCTTGAATTGTGGAGGTTAAGAATAGAACAGTTTTTCCAAGTGTAGGATTACACTCTCTGGGAAATCATTGAAGATGGAAACTCTTTCAAACCCACAACCACTTTATCAACAGTTGAAGGTAGGGAAATTTCAGTTGTTCAAACTCTCCCTACAACTGCTGATGAAAGAATAAAGAAGAAGAATGACCTCAAGGCCAGAACCATGCTGATGATGACCATTCCAAATGATCAACTTATAAACTTCAGCAAATTCAAGGATGCCAAGTCATTATTTGAGGCAATTGTTGCAAGGTATGGAGGGAATGAAGCCACCAAGAAGACCCAGAAAACCCTTCTCAAGCAACAGTTTGAAAATTTCTCATCAACCATGAATGAATCTCTTGACCACATGTTTACAAGGCTACAGAAAATTGTGAGTCAACTTGCTGTTCTTGGGGTTGATATACCTCAAGAAGATTTAAACTCAAAATTTCTGAGAAGCTTACCAGAAGAGTGGGCTATGCATGTTGTTGTTTGGAAGAATAAACCAGACATAGACACTATGGATCTTATGGATTTGTATAGCAACTTTAAAATTGTGGAACAAGAAGTAAGGAAAACTGGTGTCTCAAGTTCATATACTGGGAACATGGCTTTTATGTCATCTCCTAGTACCTCAAACCCAGTTAAAGATGAAAAGGTTGATAGTCGAGTTGGTGCTGCTAGTTCATCAAGCAGTACTTTTGGTATATTAAATGAAAAGGCTTGTTGTGCCTTTTTCACAAGCCAGAATAATGGGTCCATGCTTACTCATGAAGATCTCTTAGAAATCAATGATGATGATTTAGAAGAGATGGACCTAAAATGGCAAATTTCTCTTCTTAGCATGAGGGCTAAGAAATTCTATCAGAGGACAGGGAAGAAACTCACCATCAGCAGCAATGATACTGCTGGTTTTGACAAGTCAAAGATAAAATGCTATAACTGTCATATGTTGGGGCACTTCTCAAGAGAATGCAGAAGGCCAAGGCAGCAAGATAGCAAGAACAGAGGTTTTGGAAGCAAGTCCAAGACAGGGGAATCAACCAATCCAAAGGCTATGGTAGCCATTGATGGATTAGGATTTGATTGGAGCTTTACAGCTGATGAAGAAGAAGAAGCTTCTCCTCAGACAGCTCTTATGGCTTTCACCACAGAGGTACAACCTGATAAAGTTTGTTCAAATAATTGTTCTGCTCTTAAAAGTTTAGAAACCTTAACCAAACGTTATGAGAATCAAAGGAAATAATTAATTGATACAGCTCATAGCTTAACAAATCATAAAAGAGATATAGCTACTCTAGAGGAACAAGTCATACATTTTCGAACAAATGAATCTACCTTTACTGATGTCAAAATTCTTCTTGAAAGAGAAATAATGTTTAAAGATAATGACATTTGTAACTTGAAAGCTGAAGTAAATAGGCTTAGTAAGGCTAAAGAGAATATTCAAATGAGTGTGGAAACACTAGATTATGCATCTAAGGGTGTGACTAACTTAATTGAATGTCAAGTAATTAATAAAGCTAAGTCTGGTGTTGGATACAAATCTGTTCCTCCACCATATAGAGGTATTCCTTCACCCCCAGGAATTGACCTAGAACACACAGGATTACCTAAATTTCAAGTACCTGAATTAAAATATGGCGTTCAACCAAAATCTAATGTAGTTGTTAATGAACCTTTGAAAGAAAGTGAAAGTTTAAGTAAAACTTCACTTCCTAAGGACAAGGTGTGTTCTTGTAGAAAATCAGATGGTCCAAACATAGAGGACTCAACATCTGATGATAAAAAGTTTAAACAGGTTATGTCTAAACCTGAAGTGGTTAAGAAAGCAAGAACAAGAGTTCCTAAGATTGTCAAACACAATACTGATAGGCCTAAGACCAATGAAAAACATGTTAGGCAACCAGTAAGATATTGTGAACAATATAGAACCATAAACAAGCCCAGAGGTAACCAAAGAAATTGGTATAACCTCAAGTCTCTCCAACAAAGAGATAACAAAGTTTGTTACACATGTGGTAGTTTTGACCATCTTGCAGCTTTCTGCAACCAATGGGTATCTGGGTATGAAAGTAATAGAGTGAACTACAAAAGGCAAACACCTAAATTTCATTTTTACTCTAATTCTAAAATATCAAAACCCAAAACAGTCACAAAAATTGTTCCTGCTGAAAGGAAAATGATTTCTGCTGAAAGATCATATATGACTGTTTACCCAAAATCAACAATTAAGGGTGCAAAAACAACTTTCAAACATGCATCTAATATTGTTCAAAGGCCCATTCAAACAAAAGCAGTGGTCCAAAAACAAGTTTGGAAACCAAAGGATACAACTGCAAAGCCATCAGTTTCTGCTGATAGCCAAACAGTTCATATCACTGCTAAGGGAAACAGGGCAAATGCTGTTAAGGCCTCAGCATGTTGGATTCTTAAATCCAATGTTGCATCAACAATTCTCAAAAGATTACATCCCATTGATGCAAGAGGCGGATCCAAGTCAGAAATGGTTTGGATCCCAAAACAAAACTAATTCCTTTATTTATGTGCAGGGACATTCATCAGCAGATACTGAAGATCAAGGATTCTCAGATAGTGGATGTTCAAGGCACATGACAGGCAACAAGTCTTATCTCTCAAATTTTCAATCAGTAGATGGAGGCTATGTTACCTTTGGAGGAGGAATTTGAGGAAAAATTACTGGTAAAGGTACTATTAAATCCGGTAAATTAGATTTTGAAGATGTGTACTATGTGCAAGAGCTTAAGTATAATCTTTTTAGTGTCTTACAAATGTGTGACAAAAAGAACAAAGTTCTCTTTACTAACACTGAATGTCTTGTATTTTCTTCTGATTTTAAGATGCCTGATGAAAGTCAAGCACTTCTTAGAATTCCAAGAAAAGGCAACATGTACAGTGTTGATATGAAGAAAATTGTTCCAAAAGATTCTCTTACTTGTCTTTTTGCTAAGGCCTCATTGGATGAATCTATGAAATGGCATAGGAGGCTTGGTCATATTAACTTCAAAATCATAAATAAGATTGTCAAAGATGGTTTGGTAAGAGGTTTACCTCAAAAACGATTTGAAAATGATCAAACATGCATTGCTTGTCTTAAAGGCAAACAACATAAAGCCACTTGTAAGCCCAAAATTTTTAACTCTATCAATCAATCATTGTTTATGCTGCATATGGACTTATTTGGTCCTACAAATGTTAGAAGTTTATTGCATAAGAGATATTGTCTAGTTATTACTGATGACTTTAGTAGATTTACATGGGTATTCTTTTTAGGAACTAAGGATGAGACTTCTAGCATCCTTAAGACTTTCATTACAGAGATAGAAAACCTAGTAAGCAAAAGAGTAAAAGTCATTAGATGTGATAATGGGACAGAATTTAAGAATAGAGTTATGGATGATTTCTGCAAAGAAAAAGGTATTAAAAGAGAATTTAGTGTTGCAAGAACTCCACAACATAATGGAGTTGCTGAAAGGAAAAATATAACACTAATAGAAGCTGCTAGAACTATGTTAGCTGACTCTAAGTTGCCTATAACTTTTTGGGCAGAAGCAGTCAACACTGCTTGCTATGTTCAAAATAGAGTTTTAGTTGTAAAACCTCACAATAAGACATCATATGAACTTTTTAGAGGTAGAACTCCTGAAATAGGATTTCTTAGACCTTTTGGATGTCATGTGACAATTCTAAATACCTTAGACCATCTTGGAAAGTTTGATGGAAAGGCAGATGAAGGATTCTTAGTTGGATACTCTATCAATAGCAAAGCATTCAGAGTATACAACATGAGAACTAGAAGAGTAGAGGAAAATCTACATGTGAAGTTTTTGGAAAATAAAACCAATGTAGAAGGTCAAGGTCCCAAATGGCTATTTGATCTTGAATCTCTATCCAAATCAATGAATTATGTGCCTTTTGTTGCAGAAACTAATGAATTTTCAGGTTCACAAACTGCTGATGCAACAAATGAAGAAGGATTAGAGAAGGAGACAGATCAAGATTATGTGATAATGCCAATATGGACAAATACAAGTGTGGATTCAACTTCAATAAATGGCGAATCTTCTTCTGGTAAATCTAAAGAAGATATTGAAGATGAATACAAGGAAGAAGGAGCTAAGGAACAAACGTTTCAAGTCAGAAGTAACACTGCTGTTTCTGCTGATAAGCAAATCGTTCCCGCTGATGAGCAAAATGTTTCTGCTGATGGACCATCAGACGAAACACAAGCAAATCTCTCAGAAAATGAGGTGGATTTCAACAACCTTCCACCTGATTATCAAGTTCTTTCTACTCCACACTCAAGGATTCACAAAGTCCACTCCCTGGACAATGTAATTGGAGATGTACAATCAGGAGTGAAGACAAGACAACAATTGATGTCTTCAGATCAACAAGGGCTTCTTGATGCCCTTTATGCTTCAAAACAGCATGAGTTTTCAAACTCTTGCTTATTTGTATGTTTTCTCTCACAAGATGAACCAAAAAATATTCATAAAGCCCTAGAGAATTCAAGTTGATTGGAGGCTATGCAAGAGGAGCTTCTTCAGTTTAAGATTCAAAAGGTTTGGGTGCTAGTTGATTTACCAAGTGGTGTAAGGGTAATTGGCACTAGATGGGTTTTTAGGAATAAAAGGGATGAAAGGGGCATAGTGATAAGAAATAAAGCTAGATTATAGCTCAAGGGTACACACAAGAAGAAGGGATAGACTATGAAGAGGTTTTTGCTCCAGTAGCAAGGATTGAAGCCATTAGACTCTTTTTGGCTTATGCTTCGTTTATGGGATTCACAGTTTATCAAATGGATGTCAAGAGTGCTTTCTTATATGGTACTATTGAAGAGGAGGTGTATGTCTCACAACCTCCTGGTTTTGTTGATCCTGACCATCCAGACAAAGTGTACAATGTTGTTAAAGCTCTATATGGTCTACATCAGGCACCAAGAGCTTGGTATGAAACACTGGCTTCCTACTTAATTTCAAATGGATTTCAAAGAGGCAAGATAGATTAGACACTTTTCACCAAGAAGCACAAGAAGGATCTTTTGCTAGTTCAAGTGTATGTGGATGATATCATCTTTGGATCTACAAGGAAGGAGATGTGTTTGGAGTTTGAGAAGCTTATGCACAATAAGTTTCAGATGAGTTCCATGGGGGAACTTACATTCTTTTTGGGTCTGCAAGTTAAACAATCAAGAGAAGGAATCTTTATTAGTCAAGACAAATATATTGC
Organism: Artemisia argyi; assembly: GCA_030686995.1. Classification (NCBI taxonomy): domain Eukaryota; kingdom Viridiplantae; phylum Streptophyta; class Magnoliopsida; order Asterales; family Asteraceae; genus Artemisia; species Artemisia argyi. Next base: position 172,938,574 of record CM060697.1, read on the forward strand.
AGAGATTCTTAGAAAGTTTCAATTTGCTGATTCCAAAACAACAAGCACACCAATTGATCCTGAGAAGCTACTTCTTAAAGATGTAGAAGGAACTAATGTGGATGTACACACATACATATCTATGATAGGTTCTTTGATGTATCTCACATCATCGAGACCTGATATCATGTTCTTTGTTTGTGCTTGTGCAAGATATCAAGTAACTCCTAAGGTTTCTCATTTAACAGCAGTCAAGAGAATTTTTAGATATCTCAAGGGTCAACCTAGGTTGGGTCTATGATATTTTAAGGAGTCATCTTTTGACTTGGTAGCATGCTCAGATAGTGATTATGCTGGTGCTAGCTTGGACAAAAAGTCAACAACTGGAGGATGTCAATTCCTTGGGTGTAGACTTATCTCATGGCAGTGTAAGAAGCAGACAATGGTGGCTACTTCAACAACTGAAGCTGAATATGTAGCTGCTGCAAATTGTTGTGGTCAAGTTCTATGGCTTCAAAACCAACTTCTTGACTATGGGTACAATTTCTTACATACCATTATTCATATTGATAGTAGTAGTACAATTTGCATTATTAAAAATCCAGTGCAACATTCTAAAACAAAACACATTGAAATAAGACATCATTTTATTAGAGATTGCAATGAAAAGTGGTTAATTCAAGTAATGAAAATTGCTTTAGAACAAAACTTTGCAGATCTTCTTACAAAAGCTTTTGATGTTAGAAGATTTCAGTACTTGGTAGCAGGTATTGGAATGCTTAATCTTTAAATTTTTCAATATAATGTGTTCTTGTATATAGATTTTGTTAATGCATCTAACTTTGTCATCTAAAACTACTACTACCAATTTAAAAGTAATTCATACAGTTAGTCCTATGCATAATTCTAATTCAAAACAAGTACTTTGTACTTTGTTCTTTTGGTTTTAGACTAACAATTTCAGGTATGAATGTTTGAGCTCAAAGGCTATTTCAAGTGAAATGCTGATCATTGCTGCTGATATAATAGGTTCATGATAGAAAGAGTTTGGGATTTCAAAACTCCTTAAAACTTCTTTCTTGGAACCTGATTATGATATTTCACATTGAATTGATGAATTAGTTGATCAGTTATTAACTAATACAACTCACTTTCTATCATTTTATACTCTCAAGTATAATGTGACTAATCTACGGATATCTGATAGAAAGAACAGCGAGCAACAGTGAATCTAACACTTGTGTTAGAGGTAACAAATGTCACGAGCTGGAAATCCTGTGAAGAAAGCCTTTTGAATAGGTTTATCTGTACACAGGCAGTTATTTATAACTGAAAACATTGGTTCTTACACAACCAGAGGTTGCTTTAAACCGAAATTTTGATTAAGTGTTAGTTACCACACTTAATCCCTTTAAAATGGTTAAAAGTAGTATGATTTTTTATCATAAAATCATATTCATACTGCTAAGTCAAATATTTCTTAAAAAGGATTTTCAAAGAGGCTCAGAAAATCATCTAATGATGGATTATGAGTCTATGCTCAGTGATTCACCACTCATAGGAGGTTACACACCTAGAAGTGATGAGGGCAGCATTTAAACTCTTAAGAAATTGATGGCTTCATGTACAAATTATCTGAAAACATGGAAATTGACTAGATCAGATGATACGATATGATTGTGAGAGATCTTCCAAACAGGGGAGGAAATTGCTCAAGAGAAAAATAAATCTCAGGGGAGGTTACAAAAGCTCTTTAAAGGAAGATTAACCAAAGAAAAAGAAGGAAAAGATAAGAGCATACAAGATGATGACATGGTTTCTACTGATAAAGAACAAGAACAGAGCTGATAGGAGAAAGTTCTATCTAGATCAAAATATGAAAGGTTTCAAGTTCATTTCACTACGTTTGTTCATCACTTCCAAAGACATGCTGAAAGATGATTTCTACTTCTTGGAACAAGCATCCAAGATACACAGCACCATTGTCTCTTATAAATTCTTCAAGTTGTATATTGCACCATCTTTTAGTCCAAGATTGGAGCAAAGAAAAGAAAGCAGATGAGTTACAGAGAAAGACATTCAATCACTCAAAAGAGAAGAAAGTTCAGATCACAGTCTGACAATGAAGTGTTTCAAAAAGGGTTAATTATGGCAAAACGTACAATACTTGCCCAAAATATTAGTTTTGAGTAGTGAACAAAAAAAAAATCTTATCTAAGCGCTAATGTTAACACTTTTGTCTTTCTTTAAGTATTATGACAGTTTTACCCTTCCAAATTACATAAATGGTCCCTGTTGGTTTGCGAAAATTGCATCCACCGTCCTTAGCATAAATTACATAAATGGTCCCTGTTGGTTTGCGAAAATTACGTCCACCATCCTTATTCTCTTTCCAATTCTTTTTTCCGAAATTCTTATTTTTCTGATTTTTTTAAATTCTTTTTTTTTTTAATTTTATTTAAATAATTTCGAAAAAAAATTCGTGAAATTTTCAAAAAAAAAATATTTTTGAAAAAAAAATATTTTCGAAATAAAAATATTTTTGAAAAAAAAAATATTTTCTGAAAATAAAAAAAATATTTTCGAAAAATGAAAAAATATTTTCTAAAAATATTTTCGAAAAAAAAATGTTTTCTAAAAATAAAAAATATTTTCGAAAAAAAAATATTTTCAAAAAAAAAAATATTTTCTAAAAACATAAAATTCGAAAAAAAATATTTTTGAAAAATGAAATATTTTTGGAAAAAAATATTTTAGAAAAATTTGAAAAAAAAACTAATTACGAAAAAAAATATTTTTGAAAAAAAAAATTCGAAATAAAAATATTTTTGAAAAAAAATATTTTCGAAAAAAATATTTTAAAAAAAAAATATTTTCTAAAAATAAAAAAATATTTTCGAAAAATGAAAAAATATTTTCTAAAAATAAAAAAATATTTTCTAAAAATATTTTCGAAAAAAAAAATATTTTCTAAAAATAAAAAATATTTTCGAAAAAAAAATATTTTCTAAAAACATAAAATTGGAAAAAAAAATATTTTTGGAAAATGAAATATTTTTGGAAAAAAATATTTTCGAAAAATTTGAAAAAAAAAACTAATTTCGAAAAAAAAAATTTGAAAAAAAAAAATTCGAAATAAAAATATTTTTGAAAAAAAATATTTTCGAAAAAAATATTTTCTAAAAATAAAAATAAAAATATTTTCGAAAAAATAAATTCGAAAAAAAAATTGGAAAAAAATAGGGATGTTAGATGCAAATTACAAAAACTTAAGGGTAAATTGGTCTTTACAAAAAAAATCTTTGTCTTTACTACTCAAATAAAGACAAAAATGTCAACATTATTGCTCAGATAAGTATTTTTTTTTGTTCGCTGCGCAAAAGTGATTTTTTTGACAAGTATAATACGTTTTGAAAGAATTAACCCTTTCAAAAATCTTCACAAAGTCCTCATTTAATTCAGAAAAACATGTTTGAATGTAATTCACATGTTTAGGGGAGGATTGTTGGGAATTAAATAATCAGAAGAATCAATATAAAGGTTTAAGGAAACACATCAAGTATGTTTCTGCTGATAAAGCACAAAGCACGTTTCCACTGATGGATTCTGCTGAAGAACGTTTTCTACTGATAGCGTTTCTGCTGATGGATTCTGCTGATGCTACTATGACTCATACAAACAGCTGTGTAGATAAGTACGACTTATTCTACAGATTCATATACAAGATAATATCTTTGTTATAGTCATCAAATTGAACATTCCAAGTGAGTTGTAATCCTAGATACATGTTGTATCTTAATGACTAACATGATAAGTCATCATCTAGCTAGAATGAAGCTTAGTCATAAGCTAGTATTTAAGATGAGTCATATAGATTGTAAAAGATCTTTCCTTGGACTATAAAAGGAAGATCTTAGATATGTTTTATGCGTGCGTGTGATAAGAGTGTGATAGTAATAGACATATACATAGAGAAAAACATTAGAACAAAACACAAGATTCAAGGTCTTTGTAACCCTAGTGATAGTGAAGATCACTCGTATTATTCTGAATAATATTGAATCGTTTGGTGAAATACTTTCATTGTTCTTTGTTAAATAAACACAAGCATCACAGTTCCATTTCCAATAAACATTCTAAGTGTGGTTAAGTAGATTCCACATACTTAATCATATTCACTCAAAGTATCATATTTACATAGGGATGGCACCCGTGGGCAATGGGCACGGGTACCTCTAACCCGTCACCCACCCATGTAGTTTTTTTCTCACCCATCACCCACCCGTCACCCACCAATGGGTACAAATTTATACCCATGCCCTTGCCCGCGGGTATTTATTGCCCATGGGTAAACCCATGGGTTAGTGTTATGCAACAAAATTACAAAACGATGATATGAAAACTAACTATAAAACTGCGTAATAAGAAACCAATCAATGTGCCAAATACAACTTTGATTATTTGATCTTTTATACTCTCTTTTTAGTCTTGAAACTCAAACAAACTTTTAGGTTAATGTGTTTTTTTAGACTTGGTAGTAACTGATAAATGTATATATGCAACATCATAAATATTTTAATTAGTATAATTAATTTTAACATTGGGTTATGGGTACAACTACGGGTATTTTGACGGGTATATCCGTGGGTATTTTAAATGGGTGTCATGGGTTTACCCGCAATGGGTATGCCTTACCCGTCACCCACCCGCCACCCACTGATGGGTAAATATTTTCACCCACGACCCACCCGTGGGTGAAAATTGACGCGTTTACTCACCCATTTATGGTGGGTACCCGCGGGTTGTGGGTTTTTTCTCGCCCATTGCCATCCTTATATTTACACATTCAAAGGTCCAACACCCATAGTGTGTGATCAAATCAAGTGATCCTCTCAGTTGGTATCAGAGCTTCCAGGTTGATACTTTTGATTTAGAAGAAGTGATGCGTGGGAATCGCACCTTGCTTTACCTCTCGAGGGATCTCGCGAGGCTTACAACCCCCACCAGGCAGTGTACCTGATCGTTGTAGTATAGTATAGTGACAAGTACCGGGGGATTGATCGTTCAGCTTAGGAATAGTGTCGCTAGGATTAGAAAGCCTAATTAATAGTTCTAAAGATGAAAGATGATTATTTTTGTGTTTTTATATTTTATGAAAGCAAGTAAAATCTCGGGTTTTGGAAGAGTGGGCGGAATTAGTTGTTATTCAACTAACCCAAAAGCTACTTTATAACTAATTAAACTAATGAAAATGAAATTAAACTAATATTAAACTAAGGTTGTGAGCAGTAATTGGAGAAATTGTGTTTACTTAGACTTCATTACTCCCTAGATATCTTTTACATGTCAATTACTTGTTACACTTGTATGGATGACGGATTGTATTCCTTAATACCATTCGTGGGGTGGCATACATAACTCCCCAACTCTATGAGCTCTTATCTCCTCCTACACCATGACCCAGCACAACTATAGGGATTGTAAACAGTGGCTCATGCATTAAATACAACCAATAAAGACCTAGTACGCCTCGGTTCATGTTTCTTAAGACGTTCAAGCATGTTACCATTTGGAGATCTGCCAGTTTTCTTAAGCCTAACATATAATATCATTCATCCAAGAACAAGAATAGACAAGTAATTAACACATAATCAACATCTAGGTTTCATTAGATCTAAGCAAACACAAAGTAAATCTAGCCTAGCATAGTGGAATTAAGATAAGAACAAAAGATAAACAACCAACACATAGACATATTGATTGAATTAAGAGTATACTTATCTCAATTACAATGCAAGGTATCAAGGGTTTGGAACCCTTGAAAAACCTGTAAAAGAGGCACCAAAATCGTCTTTAGGGTTTCACCAAAACTTCTCTTCTTTTTTAATGAAAAAACTAGAAAACTATATATAGGAAAATCGTCCTGACGGCGTCAAGAGTAAATTCTGACGCCGTCAACCAGCCGCCAATAACTTCCTCGGACGCCCTAGATCCACTTGTGACGGCCTTGGTGACGCCGTCACCACCTACGGTAAATTAATCTTGGCAACTTTGACGCCGTCATCTCTCCATCTGACGCCGTCACCAGCTACGGTAAAATATTCATCCTTTCTGACGCCGTCAAGAGTAAATCCTTGACGCCGTCACCTTGTAATTCCAGCTTGGATTTGGTACTTTGTCGTTTTCTTCACTTTATGCTCCAAAAACGTCCAAAATAGCCTCTTTTCCAGAATTCACTCTCCAAACACCTAAAATCACAAAAGGAACGATTTAGGGCAATATTTGATCAAATAAAGTCGGATTCGGGCTTAAATGACCCCCTAAAAACGGATCATTTTTCGCCTCATCAAGAAGAAATGGATACAAAATCTATTCAAACAAATGTTGCTGCAAAGTTGCCAGTTCTCAAACAGAATGAGTTTGAATTGTGGAGGTTAAGAATAGAACAGTTTTTCCAAGTGTAGGATTACACTCTCTGGGAAATCATTGAAGATGAAAACTCTTTCAAACCCACAACCACTTTATCAACAGTTGAAGAAATATTATTAAATATGTGGGTCATACCATTTTCTTCCCATAAAGAAAAAAGAAACACATCTTTACTCTTAATTGCTTATTTACTTTTTATTTTTTATTTACATTCAACTTAATTAGCAGTTTAATTATTAAGTTCACAAACAAACCATCGACCAATCATTTATTTTGTACAACTTTAGCTATAACTACATTTTGGTACAACTTTATCATCACCATCTTCATCATCAAAGACATCACCGTCCCTTTGTGATGCCATATTTCCCACTGAAATCGTCCATGTACCTCTATCTTTATTTTGATCCTACCTAGAATTGTCATCCTCGACTAGGTATTCCTTGTTCTTCTCTTTTAATCCCACTTTTAGCGCCTTTTTACCTGAGCCACCAAGGACGATAGCCTATCTATTTTCTACGTAGTATCATATTAAGGACTTCAAATGAATTTGAGATCATTGCGGTTGTACCAAACTTTGTACCAACTTGTGCTAGCTTTATCAATTGTCCTTTTTGTAATTGTTCAATAAACTTGTTTTTTCTTTGGTTTTGATTTATCCAGTTTCGACCGTTGTTTACCAACCATAAGACATATGAAGGCCTTCACATGAGCAACTTGGAAAACCATATTGAGTCATGCCAATTTGCTTCTTCAAATATGCAAATCGAGCATTGATCTTCTTCATGACCAAAAACGATACACGTTCCATACCTCGACGGTTTCTTTTCATATTCCACTCTAATTGTATGCAAAACATTCCTTTTACCATCAAAGCTAGGAATTGCAATAACTATGGTATCCTTTGGAGCCCCGTTAACTTTTGTATCAATCAAAGCACACACATAGTCCAAAAGCCCTCATAATCGCATACACATAGTTATAGTATATAAATCAAGCATGACTGGAGTACATTACTAGCCATGGCACTCGAATTGAATATTTATTAAAAGTATAATGACTCAAATAACTAGTTTTGTGAGTATACTGATTTAACTGATTATTGTTATGAAATTGAGCGAATGAATATTCTTTCTTATTATTATGAGATTTACAAAGAGTATATATAGACAAACATTAGGGTAAAAACCCTAATAGCTAACATGGGTCATGGGCCTATTATGGGTTACATGGACATCCACTAATAATTATCCATAACACTCCCTCTTGGATGTCCATATTGTTAATACGCTTAGAGAATGCTGCCTCATTAAAAACCTTGCCAGGAAAACCCAGTGGGACAAAACCATGACTAAGGACAAAAAGAGTGCAACGCGTATTATCTCCCTCTGATGACTACATCACTTGGTATCTTGTAAATAGGTCAACGAAATCATCACTTGATTGAAAAGTGTCTTGTCGCCTTTGATGTAACGTTACTTGAATATAGCAAGGTATGCTACATTATTTTCATGCAATAGTTGCTATCTCCTTTCCAGAATTTATGTATTGTTTGATGAAGTCGCCTTGATTGTTTGCTCTATCAAATGCCAGGAAAAATAGTCGCCACTTGTAACAATATATCCATGTTGAGATTAATCATTGTAAGTTAAACATATATCCTGCATCTGCAAAACTAACTAAACTTGTTTTGACGGGTTAGTAAAATATAAACCCATATCCTTTGTACCTTGAAAATATTGAAATATTTGATTTACTGTAATTCAGTTTGATCAACTACTATTCTCGAGAATTTTAAATCATGACACGTGTTCCATGCATTCTATATTCCTTAAGGAATCTCAACAAAATGAGCTCTTGTTTTATAATATTAGACGCATCAACTTATTTCTCATATTGCCAGACATAACATTAAATATCATTTCTCATAACATTCGTGTGTATGGATTTCACCCAAAAATCATGTTTCATCATAAGAGACTTTCATAGTTCATTAGTTACTTGCGTCTTTATATTCTTTGGCCATTCATTTTACAACTACACTTCTTGTAGATATTCAAGATCCTCACCTTGTATTTATCATGCGCATTATTATATACAGTATTATCGACGTCGTTTCAGTTCTTTTCGATTCCACACTTTACTAGACATTATATTCTATCATTTGTTGAGATCTCATAATTTTTTCATGTACCCGGGGTTTTCAATAACTTTTCATGTCTAGCTTTTCTTTCAGAGACTATTATGGGGTCTTTATTACCTCGATTCGACCATCTTAATTTTATTGCTCCATTTTATCTATTCATTCGAGGACTTTTATTTGGAATCGATTCGTCTATCACGCTGCAGACGTGCTATAGACTTACTACCAATCAATGATTTTACTGCTGTGACACACATTGTAATTGGAGCAATAGCAGCATAATATGATCTAGTCACTTTCTTTAGGTCACTAAATATGTCTGGCATTTACTATATCTGGAATGTTATTTGTCCCTTGAACTTTAAGTTCATATTAATTAATGTGAGGATCAACATCTATATCATAATTCATTCCATATTTCTCGCTGCTCATTCTCTCCCCCTGAATGAATTATCAATTTAAATATCCCATTTTGTGTGTTGTGGTGTATTTACTATATATCACACAATTAAAAAATCTCACATGGGAAATTTGGTTTGTGACCAAAATCATTCTAACGGGGAGGATTTATTATAGATTGTTGGCAAGATGCGATTCATATGTCATAACATGCCCCATAAACTAAATGTTTTGTTCTCACAATATTATTGGCTTTGCAATCAACTGAAGACGTTTTATAAACGTTTCAACAAAAGCAATTCGCGTATGAACATGGGCTACTTTTATGTTCAACACTTATTCCAATAATCGCCCAATACTTGGAAGTTTTCACCACCATTCTCAATAATATAATTTGGAAAACCGTGCTCGTACTTTATAAGTCGAGCCACTAATCATGCTAACTTTAAGTTGCATATTTGATGATCATTTTGACGATGCATCGATTTTAAAACTCAAAATGATCCACATGGCGGATGTATAGGCCTACATACATCCCCGTTATATTCTTTCCAAAACTTTATATGTATTGTGGTGATATATAAACAATTAATTTCCATTCCATTGAGAACAATCAAATCTATCTTTAAAGAAACTTATAGTTCTTCTTTACATTTGCATCATCATTGACCCGGGATGGTCCAACCGGTCATGCCACTCAATAAAATAATCTTGGCTCATAAACTCTAGTTTATGACCACTTGCTTCAGTTGCACTTTTATGTGAGAATAATATGAAAATCTTAATACAACATCACATTTCTCCAATCAAACCAATATAAGCTCTTTCATAAATTTCACATGTAATATTTACCTTAGCCCATAGTATAATCAAGCAATAAACATATTATATAACAGTGAAGTTGCAAAATTTTCTACACGCATATACAACGTTAACCAATCAATGATATTTCATAAGCAACTAATTAACTCACATGATAAATAAACAAAACATGTATGACAAACACAATTTAATAAATAAGTCACGCATATATAACAAAGCAGCATTTACAATTCGCTTATTAATTGTGCCACTTTTAGTGATATAATATCATACTATTTACACTTTTATCATATAATAAAACATATCCGTTAATTTACTAATGAAGTTGCACAATTTGCAAAACATATGCATGTCATTACTCAATTAAGCAAATGCCTTATAAGCAAACAAAATCACATGATAAATAAAGATAAACTTAATGGCACAATTTGTGTCAACTAAGATATATTTTTCTTATGCTTAATAGCTCAATATTTTTTGGCAACCGTAACAATAATATTGCAAACTTCACAATAATGTTCTCATTTACTCGTGAGGTTTAACATATTTTGGCGTTACCGAAAACATATTATTATACTTCCAACGATAATGCATGTCTTACGTGACATCTATATTTCTCATATTTCCATTATCGTATATTTTTACGATGTCTTACCATATCTAATGGTCCATCATGTTTTTATCATGAATTTCATTTATGTGTACCTCAATCACGTCCATAGCTACGAGCTTTACATTTATCAAAATATATTCACATCTAGATGAACAAAGGAAGACATCATAGCCAGGTTACATAAAAACATATATGTGCACAAACATCAATCTCAAGCATACAAACCAAACCATTATCAATTTGCACATTTTTCATCAATCAATTTATTCAAAATCAATGATTCTACAGGAACAAAATAGTAATCCTGTCTTGTTAAAGACATTACCGGTTCAAGGCTTATTACCAAAGCAGATGTAAGATGGATAATACTGACTAAATCAATGATCGCAATTAAGTACCATATTTTTTTTGAAAGGAAAACTTCATTCAAAAAACACCGAGCAAGTCCTCAAATCAAGGACCGCCCACACCACCAATTACAACATGTACAAAGGGTATTTAACCCAATCGTTCCAATCAAGCCTGCAACTATTCGATCTATATTTCAGCCAAATATAGGACAAAGATTTAACTACCGCCACTACCTCTATCACCTTAGGATCAAAGTTCTGAAAAACAACCTTGTTACGTTCTTTCCATATGGCCCAACATGTAATCATAATGATACCTCGAGCGATCTTCTTTCCCTTGCCTGAATCCGAGACCGAATCTTGCCAATCCAATAATTCAGCAACTGAACTAAAAACAGTAGGGGAAAACTTGCACCACCTTCCGATTTTGCTCCAAACCTCGAAGGAAAATCTACAAGAAACAAAAATGTGGTTCACCGATTCATCCGCATCACCACACATCGGACAGGTAGAAGAAGGAAGAACAATTTTCCTTTTAACTAATTCCAATCGTGTCGGTACTCTCTCTTTTTCTATCCTCCAAACAAGGATGTTGACTTTAATCGGAACCCAGCTCACCCACCTCATCCTCTGCCCTGTTTGCCCCTGCAAATTCTGTCTAAAAGCAGCCTTCACTGCAGCGACTGAAAATTCCGAGCTGTGATCCCAGCACCACCGATCACTGTTGCTGTTTAGACGAACGCTGGACAGCATGTATAACACATCTTGAATCTCAGAAATGCCTTCCACTGAATGAGCGCACAACTTCCAACTTTCGCTAATCAAAGTATGCTCACCATCATCTTTTAACCGACGGTTCACAGTGACATTCTTATCCTTGTCCAGCAAAAATAAAGTCGGCCATCTGTCCGCTAAAGGAGTATTACCAAACCATTTATCTTTCCAGAACATAATTCTCTGACTATTACCAATCTGACAAGTGATTAAATCCTCAATGCTTCTACCGTCAAAACAAATCTTTCCCAAGACATTCACTAACGATTTCCAAACGCCGGGGAGATCTTTTTTAACCGGAAGAAACTTCCACTTGTTCCGACCTCCATGAATACTAAGGATGACCTTTCTCCACATACCATTGTGCTCTGTTTTAAACCGCCAAGCCCACTTCACGAGCAAAGCCGAATTCACTTCGGACATTTTTGAAATACCCAAACCCCCTAGCTTTTTAGGTCTCGTAACCTCCTCCCACGCAACCCAATAGATACCCTTACCTTCTTTGCTACCTGTCCAAAGGAATTTCCTCATCAATCTCTCTATTCTTTCAATCACCAAACAAGGCGCTTTGAATAACGACAAATAATAAACCGGTAGGCTTGCTAAGACCGACTTAATCAACGTAAGACGCCCACCAATAGATAGCACTTTCGCTTTCCAAGCCTGAAGTCTATGCTGTATAGTCTCAATAACCGGCTCCCAATGTGAAACCCGGTTCATGTTTGCACCTACTTTAATGCCAAGATACTGAAAGGGAAGATCACCTACTTTGCAACCCATAATTTCAGCCAAACAACAGACCTCCGAATCATGGACACCCAACCCGAATAAGAGAGATTTATGAACATTAATCTTCATACCTGAACACAAACGAAATATACGGAGCAATCTAGTTAACATAACAATGTTGTTTCTAGACCAGGTCCCCATGATAAGCGCGTCGTCTGCATATAGCATATGAGAAATAATAGGACCATCACCCGGCAAAGACAGGCCCTCTATGTACCCTAGCCGAACAGCTCTAGTAATCATACATGCCAACGCTTCCATCACAATCAGAAACAAAAAAGGCGATAACGGATCTCCTTGTCTGAGTCCCTTTTGACATTTGAACTCAAACGTTGGCGACCCGTTAACAAGAACCGCATACCGCGCCGACTGAACAATACCTCTCGTCCAAAGGCACCACTTGGCCGGAAACCCCATTTGTTCCATTATAGAAAGCATAAAATCCCAACTCACGTTGTCATACGCTTTCTCAAAATCTATCTTGAAAAGAAACGCCTTTATACCTCCTTTCTTCGCCCAACCAATAAGTTCATTAAGAACAAGAGGACCGTCTAAGATGAACCTATCTTTAAGAAAAGCCGATTGCGATTCAGAAATAACATCCCCCATGACTCTTTTGATTCTACCTGCCACCACCTTAGAAATAGTTTTACTAACAACCCCAATTAAATTAATGGGGCGATAGTCCTTTAGGCCGATAGGAGTTTTAGTCTTCGCGACGAGAGTGATAAAAGATAAACAACAATCTTTATGGATAACACCCGTCTCGTGAAAATCCTCAAACAACCTCACAAAATCTTCCTCCAGAAACTCCCAAAAATGTTTGATGAACCGAAAGTTAAATCCATCCGGACCCGGCGCCTTATCCGAACCACAATCGAAAACAGCTTCCTTAATTTCTTCTTTGGAGAAGGGCGCTATCAGATTTTCTCTATTTTCCAAGGCAACTTGCTTCAAATCCCCACAAATATACCCCGGTCTTCTACTAGCATTCTTACGAAAATGATCTCTATAAAACCGAAACACCTCTCTTTTGACAAGAGAGGGTTGTGAAATCCACTCCCCATTAACCAATACACCCGGGATGGCATTTGCCGCTTTCCTCCCGTTGATACACCGATGAAAATACGCAGAATTATCGTCACCCATCGAAGCCCATTTGACACGCGATTTTTGCTTCAAATCTCTGCTTTTTAAAAAATTCAATCTATCCACCTCTTTTTTGCTTTCCTCCCACACCCACCTCTCTTCCTCCTCTAGATCCCCTTCTTCCATCTTTTTTTCTAATAGCGAAATATCGTTTTTTAAGGATTCAAAAACCTCAACTTCCTTCAAAGATGTCGTTTCCCACCAAGACTTCAACGCAATTTTAACAGCCCCGAATTTCTTAGATAGAGACACAGCCGAATTAGTTTCACCAATGACACCTTGCAATGCTTCTTTAACCACCTCTTCACATCCTTCCCTGTCCAGCCAGGAATCGAACCATTTAAATGGTTTGGGACCATAGTTCAAAACATTAATGACTAACAAAAGAGGACAGTGATCTGACAACTCCCTTGATAGAGCTCTTAAACACGCCCCGTTCCACCTGTTTAAAAAATCTTGGCACACCAAGAAACGATCAATTTTGCTCATCTTGACTTCTTCCCCGGTGCCAGTCATATATGTGAATTTGTGACCCTGCATAAAAAATTCTTGTAGACAAGCTTCGTCAATAAAATTATTAAAATCCAGCGCCGCCCTAGGATTAAACTTTGAGTTCTTTCTTTCTTCCAACCATCTGACTGAATTAAAATCGCCCAAAAAAACCCACATGCCCATCATACCCTGCTTCAAACCCAAAAGACGATTCCACAGGTCCCTTTTTTTCCTAACTTTTTGCGGAGCATACACGTTCACTATATTTACAACCGTACCATCCTCCACTAAACAACCAGCAATCAAAATAAAGTTATGATCCTTAACAACACTTAATTTTTTGAACTTCCTCGGGTTCCACATACAAATGGTACCTCCCGATTTACCCCTAGCCCCAGTAACTTCTACCTCGAAAGTCGAATTACTCCACACCGAAGCGTAATCAAATTTCTCAGAATCAGACATCATAGATTCTTGCATCCCCAAAAAATCCACTTTATGTTTCGACACCAAACCTTTAACCCTGGGAATTTTACCAACCGCCCCTAAACCTCTAACATTTAATGATAAGAAGTTCATGAGAAACCTGCTTGTAAACCTTCACCTTCAATTGATTCCGATATCATGTTATCAAAACCTTGTAAATTGACTCCAAGTCTGTTCCCAAACTCTACAGTAGCCTCCACTTTATTCGATTGTTGCCCTTGTCTGGTTGCTTTGATCAAACTAGACTTTATTCATGATAGACATAATATCTAATTGTCAAAAGTTGCATTCTTACTTTGAAACAAAATAGTCAAACAGTGACTATCACATCTCTTAAAAATCTTACGTTTGCATCACTTAACTTTCGGTTATCAAGAATCATGTATTTAGCAAAACATAACATCTTAATAACACTTTATCTTAGAAAATAACTACGAACACTAATTAATTAATTATAAAAGAGTTGACATACTTCAAGGAATCGATAGTAAACCAAAACTTGAAAGTCTTAAAACCGTAAACGCACCAATGAAACACTACCAAATATGTAAAACTGAATTTACAATACCAAATATCATACTGTCTAACATATGATGCTCGATCAAGCTTTTCAACATGAAAATAAACTTGATCATCACTTTTGTTTAAGTAATATTTGTGATATAGCAGTTTTGTTTAATAACTATTATTATATTAACGGTGCACAGTCTTTTTTTTTTTTTTTTTTTTTTTTTTTCTCTCTCTTCGTAAATATGAATCTCAATAGACATAAACAATATGCAAATACTCCACTAAACTATTAAAATTCAATCAGTGATGCAAGATATACCTGGAACCGTCCAATCCTCCATAGCCGCTGTCGTATTTTGATATAGAAGAATGACGTACGGAAATCTTTAAAAAAAAAATTAAAAATTGAGCGTGCTGATAACGTGTCATGAAATTGAGCGAATGAATATTCTTTCTTATTATTAACTATGAGATTTACAAAGAGTATATATAGACAAACATTAGGGTAAAAACCCTAATAGCTAACATGGACCATGGGCCTATTATGGGTTACATGGACATCCACTAATAATTATCCATAACAATTATAAAAATTATAGTGAATAAATTGAACGTAAATGCATAGTAAGGTGACTTCAAATGAATCCTTTCGTGAGCATTATGATCGGGGTTAAACATCAATATAGTACAATGACTAAACCAAACATAAACACATAACATACCGATCCTAAAAAGTTTTGACCATGAGTTATAAATTTCTTAAAATTGAAATAAAGAGTAATGTAGTTTTAAAAAACATTTATCCCTTTTCAAAAAGAAAGAAAAAAATCAAATTTCTTACTAGTAATATTTTCGTTAAGTATATATGAAATTATCATTTTACAAGAATACTTTTATTTAGGGGTGGAAACGAGCCGAGTCGAGCCCGAGCCTGCCAGAGCTCGAGCTTGTCTCATTTAAGTTTTAAAAAGCTCGAGCGCTCGGCTCGTGGTATGTTATATAAGCTCGGGCTCGGCTCGTTTATACGGTTTGTCAATAAAAAGTTAAAGTTTGGCTAGAGCTCGAGCTCGGCTCGTAATATATCTATATTGAGCTCGTTAAGAAGCTCGAGCTCGGCTCGTATATATGTTTAATACTTAAAATATCATAATGTCGTATAGGCTCGTTTAGGTTCGCGAGCCCAAACGAGCTTTGTATGTAAAGCTTGGGCTCGAGCTCAATTAATGAGCTGCAACTTAGACTCGAGCTCATTCGAGTTTTTTATCGACCCAATCCTAAACTTTTCACTAGCGACTCGGCTCATTTTCACCCTACTTTTATTTACAAAAAGAATTCATATATTAAATAATTTAACTCACAAATTGTATTCCTTCCTATTTCATGGGTCGGATCGGGTCGGGTGGGTTGATGTTAAAGACCCAGATCGAAAAATCCCCAAATTCGTTTCTTTGGGGAAAAGAAACCACCCACAATACAAAACCAACAAGCAAAAGGTTTTTACATTCTCAGATCAAATCATCACACTACAACCAACCATGGCAGCACTTGAATACCTTGAGTCGCTTCGCAGCAGTCACCCTGAGTTATCCGAATGGTACAACACGCTTGCTGATTTGTACCAAAGGAAGCTTTGGCATCAGCTCACTTTGAAGCTTGAACAGTTTGTTGCTCTTGCTGTTTTCCAGGTCTATTTCTCTTATGTTTATTTACTCAATTTGATATTAAGAAGTTAGGGTTTTGGTCTGATTTGAATAAGCAGCTTAAAAATAAGCACTTTAGGAAATATTGTTTGGATTTGTTTTTTACATAGGGCTTCTTAGGTTAGGTATGAGGTTAAAAAGTAAAAACCAAGCTTATTCTAAGATAAGCTGATAAGCAGGTTCAAAGGTGCTTATTGAAAAAAAGAAGCTTAATTTATCCCGATATAAGAGCTAAGCAGAAAAATAAGCCATCCATTACACATTTTGAGGGTTGAGTCGTTGACAATGTTATATAAGCCCATAAGTGTCAAAATGAACCGCAAAATTGTGGCTTATGTTATGTAAACCGAACTCATATAAGCTAATAAGCCCATTTATAAGCCGAAACAAACACCCCCTTTATCCTAAAATAAGTTGATAAGCAGGTCAAAACATGCTTATTGAAAAAAAAGAAGCTTAATTTACGCCAATAAGCCATTCTTTACACACTCTAGGTTTGACGGATGAAATGAAAGTATAATAGTTTTTTAGAATTGAAGAAACAACTTTTAGGTGATGACCACAATATAGAAGTGATAAGATTGGTTTATTACCAGAATTTTACGGAAAAAGTGCTTATATAGCATTTACGTAATCTCCTTGAAACTAACTTAGAAGATAATACAAATCTGGAACAGTTTGGTGTATTGGTGTAAAAGACGAGTTGTTGAAGAAATTGAATACATGTCGTAGTCACGGACTCCCTTGTATTTCTGTTTCATCATTTTATATTACGCATAATGAGGTTGTAAACTTGAGCTTGTTGCATTATGCTATAATATTAGTAGTAACTAGTAAGTAACCAATTGCCGGAGGTCTTTCTGGAAGCAGCCCTTTTTGGGTTTTGTTGTGGTGGTGTTTTATTAGTAGTAAATAAGCAAAAAAAGTTCTGCATTTGTGCACATGTAATATTTTTATAATCTTTATTTCAGGCGGGTGATGCTCTCATTCAGTTATATCACAATTTCATAACTGATTTCGAGACTAAGATCAACCTTCTTAAGCTAGCACACTTTGCTGTTATTGTCTCTCGGCAATATTCAGAGAAAGAAGCTGCCATAAGTTATCTTGAAGGGGTCATTGAAAAGCTTAGGGCTACAAAAGAGTCGCGAATTGAGGAGCCAATTCTATATATCAAGATGCAGATAGCAGTATTTAATCTCGAGAAAGGAGATCAAAAAGGGTGTAAGAATCTTCTAGAAGATGGGAAGACTACTCTTGATAGCATGACTGACATCGATCCGTCAGTTTATGCCAATTATTATTGGGTGTCGTCTCAGTACCATAAATCCCGCCAAGAGTTTGCTGAGTTCTACAAGAGTGCTCTTCTTTATTTGGCATACACCTCAGTTGAGTCCCTATCAGATTCATTTAAGCTGGTATGCAATCTCAACTCCTGTTACAACTTTTGACATTTAAGTTTCGTATAAATTGAATTTTCTTTGTAATTTTTTTATATTTTTCTCTTTAGGATCTTGCTTTTGATCTATCTTTATCTGCATTGCTGGGAGAGAACGTCTACAACTTTGGGGAGTTACTTGCACATCCAATTGTGAGTATAATGACAACTTTCTGACATGATAGGTGATACTGTATTACTGTTTATATGTTTTCCACCAAAACGTGGAGGTATCAACTAACAAGTTGGTGTGATCCTATTCGACTCATGACTGTTACTGTTCATATCAGTTCCATAAAATTGCATGCATTCCAGAAAAGTTAAAATCAGGTTTTGTTGTTTCCTTTAAACAATCGTAGGTAAAGAGTCTGCTAGGGACAAAGGTTGAATGGCTTTACTACATTCTTGAAGCGTTCAACGCTGGAGATCTAGTTCGCTATCAAGAATTATGTCGTGTCCATGGAGCTTCTCTTGGTGCTCAGCCTGCTTTGGTGGCTAACGAGCAGAAGCTTTTGGAAAAGATCAACATTCTCTGCTTGATGGAAATTATCTTCAGGTTTCATAGCTGATTTATTTATTTATTATCAAGATTATTTGTAAAGTTAGAGTTGTTAATTTGGATATTTATTTATATGCTTGCAGTCGACCATCAGAAGAGAGAACTATCCCACTGAGCATCATTGCAGAGCGGACAAAACTTACAGTTGAAGATGTTGAATACCTTCTCATGAAGAGTCTTTCTGTAAGTGGATATACTCTTAATTGATAACCTATCTGCTGTATTTTAACATCAAATGCGGCCAAAAAGTCTAGGGAATTAGGCACATATCTCCTCGCCTTTATATGTACTTCTAGTATTACAAATATGAAACCCTTGAACAAGTAAACTCACTGACACTAGAAGAGGATTTTTACCTAAAGCAGCATGCATAGCCATGGTAGACATCTTCAAGTGAATTGCATATTTGTTCCAGCCCAAATTATGAACTTCATTCTCCTGTTTTGCTTACTGACTGAGGAAAGGTTAAGAACAGGCTACCATTCTAATTTGATAATGGATGAGTAGAAGCAGAAGTAGAAGGCCAGAATGATATATTCTTTGGGCCACCTTACAATAATGCATTAATGCTCAGTCGCATGGCTGTGTAGGATGTCTAGCCTGACTTAGTGACCCAGTGATCAGAGGGAGTGGGACTATTCTGAAACATATTTGATAGTGAGTTAGTACTTAACTCTTCCTTCTAATCTCATCTTGAAGAATAATTATATGTTAGGTAATGATCACGAAGCTTGTCTGACGTAACTTTCTATACAAGATTGTTTGTCCACGTGTTTATGCTTGGTTTGTTATCGACTTCTTTTGTAAAGGACAGAGGAGTTGCATAAAACTTGGTCCGTGCTCTCGTAGGAATTGCTGTGTTCAAAAAGTTTAGTGATTGTTACCATATTGTTTGTGACACCTATATCGATGGTCGTTACTTCATTACCATATATTATGTGATACTTACCTGTTACAGTAAACAAAACAACTAAGGTTAGGTTGAAGATATACAAGGTAGCTTTCGATCCTCGTTTTAGGGACATATATTATGTGGTGATCTATAGTGGTAAATTGTTTAAATGTCTTTCATTAAGTCGAGCAGTGAAGTTTTTATATTGAAATAAAACATTATTCTTGTTAACACCAGGTCAATTGTTATGAATTGGTCAACATGTCAATCCTGATCTGGTCACAAATCCGTTTTTTTGTTGAATGGGTCAAGATTAGCCGATTAGGGGGTGTTTTGGTTGCTTATGATAACTGATTATCTGATTATCGCTTCTTGAAATGAGCCGTTTTGATAAGCGGTTTCAAGTTGCTTACTTAAAACAATTTATATTACTCGCAAATAAACTGATTAAGTAGTGTGGATAAGCAATCCCAAGCACCCTCAGTAGATTATTGGTTGTATCAAAACACAATAAGCAGATTAGCAAATTTTGATAAGCCCCAAATGCCCCTTACATGGAGCATGTTACAGGAACGACAACGTGTATCCTGAAAAATAAGATTTTACTTCACAAGTACTACCTATTCACGGATATACCTCGAAACATGTGTCTTCACTGCTGTCCTTTACTCCTTTTGGTTCTAGAAACGTGTGTTTACTATTGTCTTTTTGGTTATGAAGGACTTCCATTAATTCTGGGACCTTGCTAACGAAGGGTAACTGATAGGCTATTTTTGCCTATGGATTTACTTGTAACTTTGTATTGGGGTACCTCTATATTGCACGTGTAACTTGTAATTGTTGTACATAGTGTATACTGATACTATTTTTAGTATTTATTGTTCTTTTGTGTTGGAGTGTTAAAGAAGTTTGCGATTATTGCAGGTTCATCTTATCGAGGGAATAATTGATCAGGTTGATGGAACAGTCTATGTTTCATGGGTGCAACCAAGAGTTCTGGGAATTTCTCAAATAAAATCCTTGCGTGATAGGCTCGATGGTTGGGTGGGAAAAGTACACACCGCATTGACATCCGTGGAAGCAGAGACACCTGATTTGGTTGCATCTTAAGTTCTTGTTCCCATCTGTAACAATCTCTTTAAATCCCATAGAAGAGCTCGTAATAGAGCAACAAAAAGAGATCAAAAGACTAATGTCGAGTTCATTTGGTTCAGCTCTGTGTAAGCTTCATTGTGGATTTCACTTACAGTTTATCCGATGAAAGGAGCTCATTTGTACCTTACTTTCTAGATTTTTTTTATTTAAGGTTGGAGTTGCATATAAACAACTGTTGTCCTTTCAGGGAATGATACTTTTACTTCGTACTAGTGTTCTTTTATGATATTAAGCCTTCATATTGCTTTGTTCGGGTGCAACTGTTGACGATCTTGATTAGAAACATGGCGCCCCTAGTTGAACCAAGGGGGTGTGATAACAGACGAACTCTTATATTTGTGAAAAATATGTTGGGCCATATTTAACTTGTAGAATACCGCCATTCAACAACTTAACTTGTCGTCAATTAAATTAATATCAAACATCACCTTTGTCTATTACCCGATCCATTTCAGTTTTAATCCAGTTTATGCGTCGTTGCTTCATTATTGTGGTTTAGATATATGTTTTTGGACATATATGTTTCAAAGGGACACATTTTTTCTCTATCTGAAATGCATTTGTGCTTGTTACAGTTTACAGGCGTTGTACTGCTTGTTAGAATGTGAGATATGAGGTCCCAAATTCAAATACGGACACCCCTTCACTGTTTTAGGAGTGGCACTGATGAACAATACTCACCCTCAATGCAAGTGTTCGATGTTCGGTACTTTAGTTAGCCGTAAAATTCTAGGAAGCTTTAAAGCCAACCTCAGAGGATGTGGTCAACATATGAAGATTAACACAAAGCTAGCATTGATAACCTCATATGAGTTGTCCTCTACTTTCACAAACTAATAAATCTGTTAAGTGTATTGATTACACAAAAAATCAAAAATTATTCAATCATTCAAAAGCTGCTCATGTAACGGTTGATTCGATTAACATATGTATGAAAACTTGTGCAGTAATTTTTTAAGATGGCATTCGAGCACAAGTAATACGAAATTCAAAATCATACATAAACAAGAAAAGAAAGCACTGTGCTTTTAAGGTGGTTGGTTGAACAAGAAAAGAAAGTTACAAGTATAATGATAGGAACAACACTATACATTACTCCAAATAATAAACGCTAGGAATACACTCTAAGATGAAAAAACAATTGTTGCTAGAAGGAAACTATCGCTGTATAGATATGACTCAAATGAGACTCTCAGGAAGTATCAGAGTGATTGACTGTATTCGATGCAACATTCACTCAAAAGATGGATGTAAACATTCATCAACCATATCCACGAGATTTGGATTTTCGAGAGCAGCAGCAACTCTTTCCTTATCGTTCAACTGTTTGTTCACTGCATAACAGGGGGAATAGAATTTTAAGAACCATTATTCAAAGATATACGGGGAGTGTATAATTTAATAAAATCAAGTTCATATCGTCACATCCCAATAGTTAACAGTAAATCCAGAACCCCACAACCCATCTTTCACGGTTTTTTTGTTTAAATTAGTGGTTGACTTGAGGCAGATATGAAGGCGCCACGCAAAACCCCACCCACATTTACGTATAATCTAATAATATTAAGAAAGAATACAAGTAAATTTAGACATGACTTGACTGTAATTATTTGATCAGGTTCATAATGTTACTTGGAAGAACTAGATTCTCTACCAGCCATGATCAGAGGATCTGGTCACACTCAAAAGGAGTGAAATGGTTAGCCTCTAAAAATTTATCAAGTTATTTACATAGCCAAATGAGAGGAGGGGGTTGGTAAAAACTCGCGGAGCTATTTCCTTAAGCAGGACATTGCTTTAATCAAACCATAAACAGTTTTCTGATGCTGATTAGCAGCAAGTGGTTTAGTGTAGTAGCATGCAAGACATTAAGTTGTTTCTGGAACTGACACAACCAGAAGCTTCATATATGTTACTTCTACCGAAAAAATTAATTTGTGGCTGTGTGTGTAGGAGAGGGGAAAAGAGTGAGAACCTGCATCTTCAGTTGCATGAGTCCCAGGCGCTACCCTGATGTCAACCTAAACAAATAAAACAATTCTTATAATAAGGAGTAATATAGAAACATCAACAATACAAGTGTACAAGACTGAAGTTATAACGGATGTCATCATGCTCAATATTCATCACTAGACTTTGGTAAATTTTAATAGGTATAAGTAGGTTACGCGCCATAAATAGGCTATCAGTTATCCTTAGCAAGGTCCCAGAATTCATGTCAAGTCCTCTATAACCAAAACGACAATAGTAAACACACACACGTTTCTAGAACCAAAAAGACAACAGTGAAGACATGTTTCTACGTTCTAGGAATATCCGTGAATAGGTAGTACTTGTAGAAGTTGAAATCTTATTTCTCAGGATACACATGTTGTCGTTCCTGTAACATGCTCCATGTAAGGGGCATTTGGGGCTTATCAAAATTTGCTAATCTGCTTATTGTGTTTTAATACAACTAATAAGCAGTACTGAGGGTGCTTGGGAATTGGGATTGCTATCCACACTACTAATCAGTTTATTTGCGAGTAAAATAAACTGATTTAAGTGAGCAACTTGAAACCGCTTATCAAAACGGCTCATTTCAAAAAGCAATAATCAGATAATCAGTTATTATAAGCAACCAAAACACCCCCTAAGACAAGATGATCGATGTTCCTTGACCCATTCAACAAAAAAAGGGATTTGTGACCAGTTCAGGATTGATATGTTAACCAATTCATAACAATTGACCTGGTGTTAACAAGAATAATGTTTTCTTTCAATATAAAAACTTCACTAATCGACTTAATAAAAGACATTTCAACAATTTACCACTATAGATCACCACATAATAGATCTCCCTATAAAGAGGATCAAAAGCTACCTTGTATATCTTCAACCTAACCTTAGTTGTTTTGTTTACTGTAACAGGTAAGTATCACATAATATATGGTAATGAAGTAATGACCATCGATATAGGTGTCACAAACAATATGGTAACAATCATTAAACTCTTTGAACACAGCAATTCGTACGAGACCACGGACCATGTTTTGTGCAACTCCCCTGTCCTTTACAAAAGAAGTCGATAACAAACCAAGCATAACCACATGGAGAAACAATCTTACATAGAAAGTTCCGACAAGCTTCGTGATCATTTCCTATCATATACTTATTCTTCAATATGAGATTAGAAGGACGAGTTAAGTACTAACTCACTATCAAATATGTTTCAGAATAGTCTCTCACTCCTTCTAATCAATGGGTTACTAAGTCAGGCTAGACATCCTACACAGCCATGAGAATGAGCATTAATGCATTACTGTAATGTGGCCCAAAGAATATAACATTCTGGTCTTCTACTTCTACTTCTACTCGTCCGTTACCAAATTAAAATGGTAGCCTGTTCTTAAACTTTCCTCAGTCAGTAAGCAAAAGAACAGGAGAATGAAGTTCATAATGAGGGCTGGAACAAAGATGCAATTCACTTGAAGATGTCTACCATGGCTATGCATGCTGCTTTAGATAAAAATCCTCTTCTAGTGTCAGTGAGTTTACTTGATCAAGGGTTTCATCTTTGTAATACTAGAAGTCTAGAAGTACATATAAAGGCGAGGAGATATGCGCCTAATTCATTGGTTTATAAAAGAATAAATAAAATGAGCATATAACCTAGGCAACAACAGAATACAACACAAAATGCACTTCCCAAACAATCCAAACAAAAACTGGTAATACCTTGAAACGGGAAGGAAGGCTACGCATAAGTTTAACCCGCAAACAAAGGCCGATAATCGTTGCCATACTGCAGTGCTCAACTGTTGGTGTAAATGTAACACTGCAAGAATATAATCACATTTCCCATCAACTTACACACTACCAAAATTAAATTAAGCAACATGTACACAGACAAGAACAAAAAATTACTTACCGAACATAACTGCGCTTATCATCTACCTCAATGGCATCCTCGGTAATAACTTTCAAATCTTCTAGAGAATAAGGATGTTCAGGATCCTTAATATCTCTAATATGTTGTAAGCACAAGCTAAGGACCACACATATACACATTAACACATATAGGGTGTTTGGGATTGCTTATTTTTTCTGCTTATAAGCATAACAAGCAGATAAACAACTTAAAGCTAAGCAGTGAAGGAAACAATATTAGATTTTTGCTTCAATAAAACGCAATATAAGGAGAAAAAATTGTCTCAAGCTGCTTATTTTGCAATAAGCTGAAAAAAACAATCAATCAAACACCCTCGTAGTATTGAGGGGGTGATTTAAGCTTATTTTCGGTGTGATTCGGCTTACATTTCATAAGCCCGGAGGGTTTATATAAAGTTTATAGAAGCCAATAATCTCAAAATAAGCCAGAAATTTTGAGCTAATGAAATATAAGCCGAAATAACATAAGCTCCCAGAAATAAGCTTAAACAAAACCCCCTTAAATATATACTGCAACTTATAACAAAACATGTTATTGATCATATAAATAAAATAAAAGATAAAAAAGGATATCAAATATTTCAAGCTGGTCAATAAGCTCAGGAGCATATTCATCAAAACCATTATCAGCAGCAGCAGGTTGTCTAATTCTTGGTGGGCGCTCCTTCTTTTCATACACAATTGGGTTGGCATTTATTAAAGCAGCAGGTGCCATTTTTTATCTGCAAACTAATTGATAAGCAAATATATTTGATTCTATAAATTAGGGTTTTGAAGAGAACTAAATATAAATGTTTGTTTGTTTACCTGGTAGGTATTGAGATGAGGAACACGAATATAGACAAAATTTCACCGTTAGTCCCTAAAGTTGTCGAGTTTTGCGCGGATCATCCTTAAACTATTTTTTTTGGCATTTTCGTCCCTCAACTCCTCATTTTTGGCGTGGTTGGTCCCTGGAACCTACTTTTGGCTGACGGACGTTTATTTGCAGCGTTAGTTGACCAGTCAGCTGGGTTTTTGGTCATTTCACATTTTTATAATTGCCTAAACGAAGGCTTGGTCCCTGAATATAAAACGGCTATTACAACCCTATTGTTTCACTTGTTACTGTACAAACCCGATCATCTTCCTCCTCTTACTTCGCAACCCTATCATTGTCACACACAAACAATCTCATACACTGACTCATTCTTGCAATGGCCGACAAAGATTGGAGCAAAGTTACGTTGACTGAAGACATGAAAGATTATATTTATGAAACCTATAAGGATAGCTGGAAGCCAGGAGATGAGGTGTCTGATGAAATGTTGGACACCTTATGGAACTATGCTATGGTGGAAGGTTAGCACATTGTTGCATTGATATTGTTTATAGTTAAATTTAGAGTAAATGATTTGAGTTGACCTTTTTTTGATCATATGCTCCATCTTATTGTGACAGTTCTCAAAAAAGGACCTAGTAAGGAATTTCCTACCATTGAAGCTGTGTTGGGTCAGACCTCAAAACCCATGGAGGGAAAGCTAGCAGAGGAGAAGAAAGGTATGCATTTTGGTATTTATTTAAAATGGCTAACCTTGAGAATGTGTGTACACCATTTTGATGTTCATTTGCCCTTTTGTTGTGGCTCTAATGAATGCCTTTTAGGTAAGTTTATGATTTACCTAAGTGTTTATCCAGATTGACTTTAGCAAGTCAAACTGCATTATTCAAAGTGCAAATGGTCTTTCAGTTTAGCAATTAAGGGGCTTTGTATTTGACCTAATGAGTGCCCATTGTCTAGTGTAGCCCTTTAGGGGTGTTTGAATGTCTAAAAAGCAGAGTTAGCATATTGGTTGGATATATGTATTAAAGCTAACCTGTGTTAACCTATTATGTTTCAGATGAGCATCAGGATAAGGTTTATGACAGTAGGCTTAAAAACCTTGAGAAGAAGATTTCCATCCTTGAGAAAAGGATGGAACCAATTGAGGAGGTGTACTTTTACCGAGGAGATTACGGATTTGGGAGTGAAAAATCCAGTCAAGAAGTGGCTTCCGTTGACAAGAGGATTGAACAGCTTGAAAGGAAGCAACAATGGCTTGAAAAGAGGATGCTAAACCTTGAGTATCAGTGCTACTCGAAGGCAATGAAGGGTGTTCCAAGTGAAGAGGAAGTATCCAGTGAAGAGGAATTTTGTACTGCAAAGGATGTTGCAAATGAGGTGATTAGTATGTCAACTGAAGAGGATGAACCTACTCCAATAATATCCAGGCCTTCCACTTCAAAGAGATCCACAGCTCTGAAAGGTCAAGCTGCTTCAACTTCTCCCAAAAGACCCAGAGGCAGGCCTCCTTCTTCTTAAAAAACAGGTGGTCAAAAGAAAAAAGGGCCATCACAAGCTCCTCCATCAAGTTTAGCTCCAACAGGCAAGAGGCCACCACCTATGACTGGAGTCGTAATTGGTTTAAGAGCTCAAGATGCTCCGCCTGTTTTATGGTTTTGAAGTTGACTGGATGCATGGGTTGTTCTAATTATATGTTTACAAACAATTACTTTTGTTGCTATATTCTACATTCAATTGTAGTTGGAAATGCTCCAACCTTTTTGGACATTCAGTTATATTTGGAAATGCTCCATCTGTTAGTAACTATTCAGGTTTTATATCTTTTAAATCATTTGACTTTTGTTTTTTGGTCGTAGTAAGGATTATAAGTCTAGTTATATAAGATTTTATTATTTGAGTGTTGAGTGTAAGTTGACTTGTAAAAGTCAGTTAAAGGCATGGGCAGTACCTTTTGATGTTATAAAATTACACATTCAAACAACTTAGTTTGGAAATGCAATTGAATTAGTCAACACATAGAAAATATGTGATTTCAAGTAAGCATAATAAGAAAAAGTTGAAAACACATTGTCTAAAACAATTTGGGTTAATACTGTTGACAAAAAAAAATTGGTACTGGTAGGTGTATTTAGTACTGGTAGGATATCAAATGTGTAATAAATGTCTGTTCAACCTACGTTCCATTTGCATTATCAAAACTCGTAGTATACAACGTTCAACAATAAATTACTAAGACGTGTGTCTTTTCCAAAGCAAAAAAACCTTTCAGTTGCCTTACACAATGGTTATAAATTGGAACATTTGTAAACAACAAACTCATTCAAAACAACTTACATCTATACAATATCAAAAAAATGGCATCAACATCAACAATTAACGTCCAAGAGAATGAAGCAGAGGTTAACATGCAAGAGAAACCAGGAATGCAACATATGCAAACAAATGACATTGAAGAAAAAGCTTCAATACTTCAACAACTAGAAGAGGCTGAAGAAGAAAGAGAGGAAGTTCCAGAACCTACCTTTGAAGAAACTATTGATTGGTATTTTAAAGAAAAGTTGCAAGTACAGCAAAAAAAATTGATGAAATTTGAAAAACAAGAACAAGCTGCTAGAGCAAAACCAAGTTGAAAAAGTAAATACACTTGGAAGAAGATGTGGGCATACAGAAAACGCAAAAATATTGCGTCTGAGGAAGAGGAAGAGTCATCAGATGATGAGCATTTGGATTATGACAACTTTCATTTGTCATTTGATCCTGAAAAATCTCCCAAGTTTAATTGTTAATTGTATCATGTAATGTTTGTTTTTTGTTGAATAAAAATTTTATTTTATGTTCAATGAGCAAGGCTATTTTGTATTCTTTTCATCATTTGGCTTTTGTTAGTTGGAATTAGTAGCTATAATAAGTCTAGTTATATAAGACTTTGTAATTTGCATGCTGATTGTAAGTTGACTTATAAAAGTCAAATATAGCCATGGGTGTATTTAGTACTGGAAGGATAAAATTTACTACGGTTGGGTAACCGTTGGTACTGTTTGGGAATAACCGTTATTCATTAATAACCGTTGAGATATTTTATGTCTATTGGTTCGCTTATAGGTTTAACCACGTTCGATAATTCACAATCTTTCTTTAATTCACATTAGAAACAAAAGTTTAATTCAGTTGATTTTCCCAAAACCCTAACTCAAATCCATATCATCTCAATTGGGTTTACCAAACACACATACTCTTCTAAACGACCATAACCCAGAACCCTAATCAAAATTATAACAACCTTAATGGCGATTTTGGAAAATTGTAAGACACATAACATGGTAGCCTACTTACAGAAACCAGAGGGAAGTGAAGTGTTCCACCAGATTGTGGATTTTCTCAATAGAAGTTACATAAGGTATGCTATTACACAGAATCCTACTATTTATGTTTCCCAAATCAATTAGTTTTGGCAAACTGCCAAAGTCAAAACACTTGCTAATGGGGAAAAAGAGATAAATGCTACAGTTGATGGCATATTCATGGCTATTAGTGAGTCATCTGTTAGGAGGCATCTGAAACTATCAGACAATGGGGGTATTAGTTCATTGCCAAATGATGAAATATTTCAAAATCTTTACTATATGGGGTATGGGTTAACTTTTGATAACTTAACTTTTCAGAAACCACAATTCCCCCATCAATGGAGATTTCTCATTCATACCGTAGTACATTGTTTAAGTCCAAAGAAAACTTCTTGGGAACAATTTAGTAGCAACATAGCAACTGCTATTGTTTGCTTGGCCACAAAAAGGAAGTTTAACTTTTCAAAATTGATTTTTGATGGTATGGTGAAAAATGTGAAAAGCAAATACAAATTTTTAATGTATCCAAGATTTATTCAAATTATTTTGAACAAACACAAGAAACGGCTTCAACCTCACAAAAACATTCTTAAAACTCCTACCCTTAGTCAAAAGGTTTTTAGTAATATGAGGACGCTTGTGTGGGTTATAATGGGAGAGAAGCACCACTGTTTTTATCAATGATTGTTCCACCACTCGAGGGTCAAGGATCTGCAACCCAAGTTGAGTCTCATGACACACCCATAAGTGGTTCATCCTCATCAGAACCTCAAGTTACACAGACATTTACCAGAAGAATAAGAAATGAATCTGTCGTACCTCAGCCCATATCTCCAACGCAACCAAATGTAGCAGACGAGCCTATATGTGAGACAATGATGCGGGCTGCCACTACTCTCACAGGCTTAGAAGCTGGGCAGGCCAGTGGTAAGAATGATAAGTCCCAACCCATGGAAACATCTAATGATTCAAGTTCTCATGATGGTGCTTTAGGTGACGCAAACCCCATGCCGCATGATACAATGGGGGATATGCCTCATGGTTCCCCTGTCCCAAAACTGAACACAGATGGAAGTGATGTAGGTAGTCTGAAGTACAAAGAGTTGATGGATATTTGTGCAAAATTGTCAGACAGAGTTACTGGGTTGGAGGAAAACTTGAAGAATACAAAGCAACTTTATGCTCGTGCTTATACCAAGTTGATTCAAAAAGTAAAGAAGTTGCGCCAAAAACTGAAGGACAGTAAAGGTAAGAGGAAATCAACCATTGTGGATTGTGATAGTTCAAAAGATTTGGAGGAGTTTGATTTGGAGTATCTTTCAAAACCGATGAAGTTTGAAGAGGGTGCAGACAGTCATGGTAGGAATGAAGATCCAATGGGATTTGATATCCCTTTTACAGCTGATGGTGCATATACTGTTAAAGATATTGTTGAACATATTGGTACTGGTGGCGGATCTGTTTGTACTGCTAGTACTCCGAATGTTGATGAAACAGCGGCACACACATTAGTTCATATCAGAGACAATCCAATTAAAGATCTACTCGAGAATATTAAAAATGAAGATATTGCAAAGAAATCAGAAGCTAAAAAGAAAAAACCACAAACTCAAGCACAACTGATGAGCTCTATGAAGAGATATCTCATCAACCAAGATCATTGGACTCCAAGTAAACTGAAAGGCAAATCCTTTGAGGAAATTCTAAAGCTACACAGATATGCCCAAAGGAAGATTAACAACTTTACTCCAATGCATTTAGAAGAAGAAAGTACAAGATTTAAGAGAGGTGGTTCACATTTACAATCAACGTCTTCTAAGAAGCAAAAAACCTTTGTTGCACGCCAACAGAAACAAGCTTTGAGTGACGAAAAGATTCAACATATGATGCAAATTGTTCCATATGACGGTATGAATGCAGAAGCTTTACAAGCCAAATATCCAATCATTGACTGGGAGATCTACACTGATGAATTTGGAAAATACTGGAAGATAATAAGATGTGGAAATCGTTCTGAGGTATACAAACACTTTCAAGATATGATGAAAGCATTTGACAGGGAAGATTTGGTCAAACTATGGAGTTTAGTCACTGAAAGGTTTAAGTTAACAGAGATAGCTGATGACAAGGAAAAAATGCTATGGGTTGAATTGAATAGGCTTTTTGAACCAGATAAAGATGACAAATTGTGGAGTTTAATGCAGATGAAGCATCATTGAAATGGATATTGTATGATACATGTGGAGTTCACCATGTGTCTACAAAAGCTGGAACTGACATATACATGCTGGTGGAGAAAGAATACCCATTGCCAACACATGCTCTCAGTGTGATGTTATCTGTAAAGTTGACTGTCGAAGAAGATACTCAGATGGCAAAAGACCTGCTTAGGAAAATCTTCATACAGTCTGAAAGTTATGTTTGGAAATGATCAAACAGCATGAATGTTATGTTTGTAAATGTTTAAACAGTGTGATATTAACAAACAGTATGAATGGTATGAATTATGTTTGTGGAAATTATTAAGTTTTTTTTTTTTTTTTTTTTTTTTTTTTTTTTTTTTTTGTAATATTACATATTGCTCCAATGGGTTTCACAATTAAATTGAATTTTCAAAGTCAATTAAAGCCATGACCAATATTGGGTATATCATTTCATGGTTCATTATGTAGAACATACAATTAGTCAACAGATACACAATAACTTATTTTCATTAAGCATAATAGGTGAGTACAAAAGACATTAACTGAAGCAACCCATAACAACCACACCCAAGGCATAAGAACCTAATACTAAACATAAAAACACCCATCGGTTACCAAATCCTTCTTGTCACCAGCATACACCCTTTTCCTCTTCAGAGGCCTTCCATTGGATTCCACCTGTTCACCAACAACAGCTTCAGGAGTAACAACTTCATCAGCAACAATTTCATGATTAACTCGGCACATTAACTGCACCATTAGTTAGTTTGACAAGTGTGCTGTCTAAGGTTTCATTCCAATCTGCCCATGCCTTGATTGGACAAACCTTTTGATGTCTAACCTTGTTTTCCAGCATGTCAACTTCTTCCCTTAAGTTTTTTATGGCATTCAGCAGATTATTGAACTTATGGCATTCATGAATCCTGTTCAACCATAGCTCAGTGAAGTTGAGTGGATCGTCACTGCCCTCATCAGACCATTCAGGGAGATGGTCAACAACATCTTCGATAAATGCCAGCATCGATGCCCATTTTGTTCTTGATTGTTCCATTTGGGAGTTGTGGGTTGCAATGAACAGACTGCTTTTCTTTTCAGCCATATAGAATTGTTGGATGCAAATGGATAGGGCAATGGGCCATGTTTTATAGGTACAACTGAGAGTTGTCATTGGCATGGTGGTTTGGCGGGAAAAATGCCCAAATGACTAACATAGAATGAGTATTTGGAGGACTAATTGTAAAACAAGGTCAGTAATTCAGGGACTAAACATACACTCTGTGAGGTAGTAAGAATTGGCGGGGAAATTAAAAAGCCCGGCAAATGAGTATTATTTGAACCCTTTTATCTCGTTTTAGGTCCCTGATTTGGGAAAACATTTTGCACGTATAGTCCCCGTTTAGAAAATCGCGTTATAGGCCCACACAAACACCAACATAAAGGAAAATATAAATTGGCAACAAGGTTCTTGCTGTCAAAAATGACAACAACATGAGTAACTCACTCCGTGCTTCATCAGGTCACCAGAATGATGAAATTTCCGGCCAAGATCCTGTCAGGATCATACCAGGTCCTGCGGGTGTCTATCAAAGGGCGAAGCTACGTAAATTAGAGGAAACTCGACTAGGTGGAGACGTGCCTATAATTTCCACACAGGAGTATATGAGGAAAGTTGTTGAAGACGTGGGTGAGGATGAGGATTTTACACGTGGGCCATGGCTTAGCGCCGTGGACTATGTGAATGCTAACGGGGGGGGGGGGGGGGGAGGGGGGGGGTTGTAATTGGATGTTTAGGTGATATCAGAAGCTTTATCAATAAGGGGAAAGTTGAACAAGTTGTTGCTATAATAAAGTCGTGTACCCCAAATGCGCTTGGAGATCTTACAGTTACTGTGAAAGATCTCTCAGGTGAAATATCTGGTACAATACATCATAAAATCATTAATGAGGGGGATAATGGAAAGGATATTACTGTAGGAGCTGCTTTGATTCTTCGTAATATTTCAGTGTTTTCACCAAAATCAGGCCATTATCTTAACATTACTAGGAAAAACTTAGTTAAGGTATTCAAAAAAGATACGCTTCCTGGTTGTAGTGGAATTTTAGAGGAAGAAGAAATAATGAAACTGATGGAAGAAGAAGAAAAGGCAGAATTTGAGATGTAGGTAGTTGGAAATGTTGTTGATGATGAAATTCAGCAGAGTTTAGATGAAGAAGCATTAAACCTTGCATTAGAGGAAGAAGTAGCTTTTGCAAAGGCTGACCAAGAGAGGCTGCAACAAGAAGAAGAGGAGTATAACCTGCTTTGGGGATTGCTTGTGTAAAAAAACAGAAAATGGTTATATGTGTGTTTTGTTTGAATATCTTGTGTAATCTGTTTCAGTTTAATGAAATGAAATCAATTTTATCATTTCCTTCATTTGTGTATAATAACTGTTATGAGCTTCAACTTAAATGTCACCATACATTCAAGAAGGTACTGCTCAAACAAAATGATACTGGTAGAATTAAAGTAGGTACTGCTACATTCAAAGAGTAAACAAGTCAATGCTTCTCAACTTGGTCAAACAAGATGACCTACACAATCCATCAATGCAGAAGTACTCAGCACAAAAGAATATAATTAATCAATACTACAGTTTCACATTTGTAATGTGTTATCTCTGTGTGCCTTTAAAAAATAAATACAAAGCGTATCTAGCAATTAATTTGAGTTTCAACCATCTGTTGAACAAGCATTGAATGTGCCATTCAATTTGTTTGACTAATTAAAGTCAAACAACTTACCTACTATAAAAAGCACGTTAGAGTATTGAACACACACTTGGTTACATTAAACACATAACACTCAAACAGTAACTAACCCTGATCAAACCCTAAATTTCAAAAAAAAAAAAAAAAAAACCAAATCAACACAATGAGCTCCCCTACCCGTCCAGGTATTTAAACTATAAATTGTTATTTATCATTTGATACATCTTTTGCACAATTTAATTGTTGTTTATCTTGTTTAACATATTTGACCTTGTTTTTACTGACAACATTTGGGGGTTTTGTTTGCTTGTATGTGTTTACTAATATTAGAACGACCATAATGTAGTATGATGCCTACATTTGAACACTAAGATTAGAAAGACCATAGTGAGCTTATTTTATGATTTGATTAAACTTTTCACTCCTCGCCTTCATTTGTTTGCTTGTATGTGTTGACTAAGATTAGAAAGACCATAATGTAGTTGCATGCCTACATTTGAACACTAAGATTTGAAAGACCATACTGAGCTTATGTTATGATTTGATCAAACTTTTCACTCCTCGCCTTCATTTGTTTGCTTGTATGTGTTTAGAAAGACCATAATGTAGTTTGATGCCTACCTTTGAATGCTAACAGTACCAATTATATTAATGTGACCCAGGACCAATTAGCTCATCTTTCAACAGTTCTAGTTTAAGTTCTGGTGGTTACTCAATCCCACCCGGATTGCTTGACTGGTTAATTGAAGAGCAAGAAACTGAGTCTGGTTCAACCCCTGAGTTTTCAATAGCCGATTCTACAAGCTCTGATTCGCCAATAGAAGCTGTACCTCTCCAAGTTATTCCACCTTCTCTGCCTCTCCCAGCTGACCTTGCTGTCCTAGCTCTGCCTATCCCTGATGAGGAGCCAATCCCAGCAAAGAAACGTAAATGTGACCAGGATCATGGTCAAAGCAGCAAAGGCAAAGGCAAAGGCAAAAGGCAAAGGCAAAGGCAAGGCAAAGGCAACAGATAAACCCAAAGGGAA
The DNA here is from genome assembly GCA_030686995.1 of Artemisia argyi. NCBI lineage: Eukaryota > Viridiplantae > Streptophyta > Magnoliopsida > Asterales > Asteraceae > Artemisia > Artemisia argyi. The sequence continues at coordinate 172,973,332 of CM060697.1, forward strand.
AGGCAAGGGCAAGGGGAAAGGCAAGGCAACATGAAGATGATGTATCATGTCTTATGCTTTTGAAAAACTTGTTCACTTTTGATGATGGTTGTAAATATTTTTTAACTTACTATGAATGGTGCTAATGTATTAGACTTAAGTTATGGTGGTTATTTTGATGACTTAATGGTTAATGCTATTCATGTGTCTAGTTTACAAATTCTGCAAATCATGGCTTCCTTATGATAAAGGTTTACATCAGATACAATTAGAGTAATTTGTGGTTGACTTGAACAGCCCTTGATATGGAGTTGGCAATCAAACATTCACAATCAACCATAAACAATGACTAGTAATTAAACTTCATATTTATTTATTTATAGAGTTATAAAGTAGCCACCATTCCATACATCACCATTCCATACATCAGATAAACACCAGATTACAAACATACTAAAACCATAGAAACACCATAATCATTCAAAGCTTTCACCCCAACCGGTTCGACCCAGTGCTCTCTGCCCTGCTTGCATCACTTTCCCTCATATCCATCCTTTCTTTATATTCTTTAAAGAATATTTCAAGAGCCGTAATCCTGCTTGCCAAATTCAACCTATCCTCCAACATGTTTGGCTGTTGCTCCACCGCATTATGCTGCTGCTCCATCACATTATGCTGCTGATCCACCACATTATTCTGCTGCTCCACCACGCCCTGCTGTTGCTCCACCACGCCCTGCTGCTGCTCCAGCTCCTCTTCCTCCTCCTCCTCTATATTTTCTTCCTCATTCAACCCCAAAACCTCGTCCCAGTAAAAGTCCTGTCTACGAACCCACCTCAGTATCTGTGTCCTAATAACGGTGCTAACCTGCCTGTAATTTCCAAATTCCAATACGGGATCATACCCGAATTGATTGAACACATCGTCCCACAACAAGGCGTTGTTTAAGACAAACTCGTATTCGTCAGCTTCACTTGGAAAACATCCATTTGCATTTGGGGCTGCCATTTTTAACTGTGGTTTTTTTCAAAGGGATTTCTGTGTTGGTGAGTCACCTAGGGTATACAAACGAGGTTATAAATAGGCTGACGAGTTGTTGAACGTTTACCAAGAAGATAGGCGGGAAAAAGGGGGGAAGGGACCAAATGCGCCATTATAAAAATGTGAAATGACCAAAAACCCAGCTGACTGGTCAACTAATGCTGCAAATAAACGTCCGTCAGCCAAAAGTAGGTTCCAGGGACCAACCACGCCAAAAATGAAGAGTTGAGGGACGAAAATGACTAAAAAATAGTTTAAGGACGATCCGCGCGAAACTCGACAACTTTAGGGACTAACGGTGAAATTTTGTCACGAATATAATTTGTTGATTTGATTTGACTCGTATGTTAAAAAATTATAATTTGGTCAAACATAGGCGGTGTGCAAAAACTAGGAGCCAAATGGATTGATTTGTCGGCCCAATCTTCTGTTATTCTTTTTTTTAGGTTTTGGTAGCAACTACACTAAAATATATTATACAACAATAATACTAATAACAACTACTGCAAAAATAAATCAATAGATATATAAATCAGATTACCCTCAACAAAAATTATCAGATTTATATATTAACTAGAATGGTACCCGCGCAATGCTGCGGCGGGTACCTGTGACTATATATTCTTCGGTTACACATTTAGTTTTCTTTAATAATTTTAGTTTGAACAGCCAACCTGTTTCTTAACAAACTTCCTACCCAACATGATTCCTAACCAACCTGCTTCCTAACCAATTAATTTTGAAATCCTTCCATAATAAACAAGTAAAGTCTGAATTTTACCATTAGCTTCATCTCATCATTGCGCACGTAATGATAGGATTGAATTTGATTTTGGTTTAGTATTGAAGAAACCCCCAATAATGACCTAAATAGTGAGTTTTTGAATTAGCTGGTAATTAGTTGTATTTCTTGTAGAATTCCTTATCCTATTGATCGGATTGTGGTTTTAGTTAATTTCATTGATGAATTAGAGCTTTTTAAGTTCTAGCATGACGAATAAGAAAAAACAACGATCAAATAGGCAAACTAAGATTCCGGTAAGCTTCAATGATTATGTTATGAGCACTGTTAGTAAGAAGAATAAGGAGACTAATAGTGAACTACAAAGTGATAAGGATAGGGGGAAGATTGATGAATTACAAGAGGGGAATAAGGGAGATGATGGAACAAAGGAGTGTGATGAGAAGTGTGATGTGGTTAATAGCAAGATAGACGAGTCTGTGAAGAATCAAAACAATCCTGGTGTGAGTGAGACTGTAAGTACGATTGATACTAGTTTAGACAAAGATGTTGTTGTTACTTTGGAAAGTGATAAGGATAAGCTGATTGATCATTAAGATATAAGCCTAGAAAAGCTTTCTGTTAGTAATAATAACAACAAGGAAACTAGTATTGATGATGAGAAGAATAGTGAAAATAATATGGCCTCTAAGAAACCTTCATATGCTAATGTTACTAGTCATAACAACGAGGAATTGATCAGGAAGTTAGATTTTGTGCCTACTACAATTACAGAGGATGGGCATGAGTTTGTGACTTTTGAAGAAGAACTAGTTAACAGAGGAAGTTTAAGGTGGAAATTGACTCTTTGTGGACAGTTTGTTGGAATGAAAATGCCTTTCCATGAGCTAAGATACAATTTGATGAGAATGTGGAGTAGACATGGATTAAGTAAAATAATTCCTAATGATAATGATGTGTACTGTTTTAAGTTCAAGCATGAAGAAGGAATGAACTTTGTGCTTGAAAATAGCCCTTAGTTGGTTAATAGGAGACCTCTGATAGTACAAAAATAGAGCCCTGATGTGTGTCTTGATAAGCCTGAACCTGCTGTTATACCATTATGGATTAAGATGTTTGACATACCATTAGAGGCATGGAATATAGAGGGCATCAGTAAGCTTGCTAGCAGCCTTGGAAAACCTTTGGTCATGGATGATATGACTGCTAGCATGTGTCAATATGGCAAGGGTAGACTGGGTTATGCTAGAACTCTAGTTGAAGTTGATGCTAAAAAACAGTTTAAAGAATGGATAGATATTCAATACAGGGGAGGTGATGGAAGCATTCTGAGAAAGAAAAAGGTTAGAGTTGAATACTCATGGAAACCCCCTGTTTGTGAATTTTGTAAAGTTTTTGGCCATAGTACCAAACAATGCAGCAAGAGACCCAGGACTAGTGAGGATGAATTGCAAAGTTTGAAGGATAAGGTTGAGGCCAATAACTTTAATGGCAGAAAAGACACTAAGACTAATAGGAAAGCTAATGATGAAGTAGCCCAAAAACATGAAGAGTCAACTGTGCCAAATAGTGTGAATGGGTTGAATACAGGGAATGGAGTTAGGCCCAATTTCCAAAAGAATAAGTATGAGTATCAACCCAGAAAAGTGAATAAGAATTACTAACAGCAGAAATCAGGGAAAAGTGAAACAAATGTTAGAACACAAGCTCATAAACAGACTCAAAATACTCAGAGTTTACAAAAAGAGAATTCTAACAGGTTTGCAGCATTGGCAAAATGTAGTAAAGTTGGGAATAGCAGAGAGTTACTGATGCACAGATCAAGGAGGTAGAACTTTTTGTAAGTAATAAGATTCAACCTACTCCTGCTAAGCAAAATAACTGGAACCACACAATGTTCAACTACTACAAAGACAGATGGGAGAACTTGATTCCTAGCAAACTGAAAGTCAATAATGTGGGAGATATGTGTGAGGATGTAGGGGAAGAATTGAATGGGGAATGTATGGTAACTAATGAATTGGATGGAAGGGAGGAAAGTGGGTCACCTCTTCACTCTTGATATAGTGAGGGTCTGAGGTACTTATTTTAGTTTAGTATAAATGGAGTTTAACGTTGCTTCATGGAATATTAGAGGAATGGGAACATTGGATAAACAGAAGGAAATCAAAAAGTTGATTAATGATCATAAATTATCCGTTTGTGCTATTTTGGAAACTCAAGCTAAAAGCAAAGAGCTTGATAGGGTATGTACTAAAATCTTCAATAATTGGTCATGGTGTACCAATATGGCTAAATGTAGAAAGGGGTGCAGAATTGTGGTGGGGTGGAATAGCACAGTGGTGGATGTAGAGGTTCTCTTTATGTCTTGGCAAGTAATATTTTGTTTAGTTCAGACTGTTCAAAGGAAGACAAAGTTTTTTTGTAGCTTTGTTTATGCAGCTAATCATGGGAATGAGAGAACTGTTCTATGGAATGAAATTGAAGATCAAAAATAGTTTGTTAAAGGAGATCCTTGGGTTCTTATGGGTGATTTCAATGTTACTCTTCATGTTCATGAGCATTCTATGGGAAGTTCTGCAATTACAAAAGATATGCATGAGTTTATGGATTGTGTCAACAAGAATGAGATTGATGATATCTGTAGTTCTGGATTCCACTTCACATGGACTAATTCTCCAAAGAACCTTTCTAATGGAATTCTCAAAAAGCTTGATAGAGTGATGGTGAATGAAAGTTTCATTGATTGTTACAATCAGGCTCATGCAGTGTTTCTACCATACATCATTTCTGATCATAGTCCTGCTTTATTAGCTATACCAGATGGTATTCAGAAAAAGGTAAAAATGTTCAAATTTACAAATTATGTGGTCAACAAACCAGAATTCCTGCAGATTGTTATCAATGAATGGCAAGATAATGTGGAAGGTTTTGAAATGTACAAAGTTGTTAAGAAGTTGAAAAAGCTTAAAAAGCCTCTCAGCAATCTCAATTGGAAGAATGGTAACCTTTTTGAAAAGGTTATTCTACTAAGAGATAAGCTTAAGGAATGGCAGAGTAAAATTGATAATGATCCACACAATGTTGTTCTTAGAGAGGAAGAAGCCACTATTCTCAAAGAGTATAAAGAAGCTGTGTTGGATGAAAACAAACTTCTTGCTCAGAAAGCTAGGGTGGAATGGTTACAAGAAGGAGACAAAAATACTGCTTATTTTCACAAGTTACTTAAAAGCAGGAAACACAAGAGCAGGGTGGAAACCATTTGTGATGAGGAAGGAAATAGATTCAATGGAGATCAAGTTCTTGGTCAATTTGTGAAGCACTTTCAGAATTTTCTTGGAACTCCATCTGATACACATGATATGGCAGATTTAGAGAATCTGTTTGTTAATAAGTTGAATGAAGTAGAAGCTAGTAAGATGGTATGTGAGGTTACTAATGAGGAGATTAAAAAGGCTATGTTTAACATTGAAGACTCTAAAGCCCCAGGACCTGATGGCTTTACTTCTTGCTTTTCAAAAAAGCATGGTCTGTGATTGGTTTGGATGTATGCAAAGTTGTCAAGGAATTCTTCCAAACAGGCAAGCTTTTAAAAGAGATCAATGCCACAGTTATCTCTTTAATTCCAAAGTTACCCACTCCTAATAAAGTTTCAGACTTTAGACCTATTGCTTGTTGCAATGTTTTATACAAATGCATAAGCAAGGTTCTTACAAATAGAATAAAAGATGGATTGGAAAAGATTGTTGGGCTCAATCAAAGTGCATTTATACCTGGAAGACATATACAGGACAACATTCTCATTACTCAGGAGCTCTTAAAAGGGTACAACAGGAAGAATGGTCCAAAGAGGTGTGCATTGAAAATTGACTTGCAAAAAGCCTATGACACTGTGAGTTGGTCTTTCCTTGAACAAGCCCTCACCAAATTTGGATTCCACAGTCAAATGATTCAGTGGATAATGACTTGCATCACATCACCAGCATTCTCAATTAGTGTCAATGGTCAAGTTCATGGGTACTTTAAGGGTGCTAAAGGTTTGAGACAGGGTGATCCAATTTCACCTTACCAATTCACAATGGTTATGGAGGTCCTAACATTGATCATTAACAAGAATATTCAACAGGATGGTAGATTCAAGTACCATTTTGGATGCAAAGAGATTCAACTTACACACCTCTGTTTTGCAGATGATCTAATGGTTTTCTGTCATGGTGATACAAATTCTGTCAGAATAATCAAGAAGTCTATCAATGAATTCAACAACTATTCAGGATTATTTCCCAATCTAAAGAAGTGTACAATTTTCTTTGGAAGTATCAAAGAAGATCTCAAAAAGGATCTGTTAAACATTGTACCATTTTCTGTTGGAAAGATGCCTATGAGATACTTGGGAGTGCCACTTCTTGCTAAAAGCTTAAGTGTATCAGACTGCAAGTGTTTGGTTGATAAGGTTAAAGCAAAGATTGGAGACTGGAAGAACATATTTTTATCTTATGCTGGAAGAATTCAGCTTATTGCATCTGTTCTAGCTTCCATGCATACTTACTGGGCTTTAGTCTACCTTCTTCCTAAAGCAGTTGTGAATGATATAGACAAAGCTCTCAAAGGTTTTTTATGGAATCCTGATGGAGACAATAAAGGGAAAGCTAGAATTGCTTGGAAAGTTGTATGCAGGCCTAAAGATCAAGGTGGTCTAGGTATTAAACCTATTAGAGAGTGGAATGAAGTTTTGTTAATGAAACATGTTTGGAAGATTGTGGATCAGAAACAGAACTTATGGGTAAAATGGGTTAACAATTTCAAGCTAAAAGGGAGAAACATATGGGATAGTTAGGTGAATGATAGTGATAGCTGGGGATGGAAGAATCTTATGGCCTTGAGAGATAAAATGAAACAACACACTTATAAAGTCATTGGAAGTGGTGAAATGACATCTATTTGGTATGACAGATGGAACCAATGTGGCAGATTAGCTGATTTCATTTCTAAAAGAGACATCTAGGATGCAAGGTTCAATGACTCTGATTGTGTTGCTGATCATATTATCAATGGTGTTTGGAAGTGGCCAATGGAATGGTATAATAAGTTCCCAGTATTGGCAACAATCAAGGTGCCTATTCTGAGTAAATCAAAAGACAGGACTGCTTGGATTAACAAAGATAACAAAAAGATTGATTTCAAAATCTGTGATGTTTGGAAGGATGTAAGGACAAACTATCCAGCAGTTCCATGGTACAATATTATCTGGTTCTCTCAATGCATTCCAAGGCATACTTTTATCATGTGGCTAGCTCTACACCAAAGACTGCTAACTTAGGACATTATTGCTAAATGGGACACTGGGTCAATATTGAAGTGTGCTCTGTGTGGGCAAGATTGTGATTCAGTTCCACATTTGTTCTTTCAATGTAGCTACTCAAGCAAGATTTGGTCAGCCATTAGAGGTATGATCTGTATGGATCAAGTTGGGGATGGCTGGAATGATATTATTGGGAGCCTAATGACAATGCATAAGTGCAATAATATCAAAAGTGTCATGAGCAAAATTGGGATTGCAGCATGTGTTTATAATGTGTGGCATGAAAGAAACTTGAGATTGTTTCAAGATGTTCATAAAGATGAAGAAACTCTAATCAAGATTGTGAAAGAAGAAATTAAATGGAAGCTTATGAGTTTAACTGTGAGAAAGTCTGCTGCAGTCATACAAATATATAAAAGATGGAATATTGATGAGACAAGTCTTGATTGAGATTGCTGAATCATGCTCTTTCATGGTTGATTAACCAAGTACAATCAATTCTCACTACTGAATTGATGAGTACTTTTCAGATTAGCATAATGGATGGCCTTGTACCTTGATTCTTTCTGTCTTAAAACTGTGAGATTCTTTGTAATGTCAGTTGGTGTGTAGTAACTGATATTATAAATGAATAAGACATGTTCTAATGACGGTAAAGTAATCATAAAGTAGGTTCCCCATTATGTAGGGTAGCTGATCTAGGAAGGGAATGCAAGTTGATTGGAATTGAGAGTTGTGAAAGATGAAACTTCATGGTCCTTTCATTGTATTCCCACAGGAGGAATGGTTGGTCCTCCCTCAAGGTGAGTGTTTCCAGGTATTTGAGGCCATTCATAGAGATGGAAATGTAGAATACCTAAAAGAGCCCTTGACTTGGAGAGGTTATGGTGCCTAGTGAAGCCATTCACGTTACTGTGGATGTTGGTTGAGTAATAATGGTGGAAAAGTGAAATGGAAATGTAGCTAGATGGTTTGTGCATAAAAGGTGAATCTAAGGTTGTATGAGATAAGGAATAATGCTGTGATGAACTACTTCATTTGTTCTCAGTATGTGTTAGTATATAGAGTCATCCGAGATAGTATGCTTGTTGTTAATGATATCGGATGAGTCTGAGTATTGAAGTCTGAATTTTAAGCCTTTCTAATTGTAAAATAGTCCCAAATGCATTATATAGTAGTATAGATAACCAAATTCTTTACGATAAACGAATGTTCCACAAATTAATTAATTAACCTAACCGATTAACAGAAGAAAGAAATGATCAACGCACCTACGTTTAACGCCGGCTGTGTGTTAAAGATAGTGAGATAATAACGAAAAGGAAAGGGATTTTGATGAAAATGTGTGTTTATATATTTTTGGGGTCTTAGCGCATTTTATATAAAAATTTATCCACTTGTCAGGAGATAAAATTGTTGATTGTTTGTTTCTTGGGCAAAAAATATATGGTGGTTATTGAAAAGTTAGGTAACCGGCAAAAGTTATGCATTTTTCTCGTCCGATATGGTTATGTTTGGCAAAAGTAGCTATGAGCAGTAGCAGTGAGCTGTGAGCAGTAGCACTGCTCACCGCTCACAGCTTCTTAAAAAAGCATTAAAAAATGAACTTTTTTAAAAAATAGCAAAACTCACTACTCTTTTGCCAAACGAATACAATATGTAAAAAAATAATATTTAGATGGAACTAGTAGAATTATTTATGAGGTACAATTATTTGAAGTAAAGAGGTTGGTAGTAAGCCACACATGGGGCTACCATTTTAATCCTTAGGGCTCCACTTAAGGAATACATTAATAAAATTGGACCCAACAACGTGTGTCTCAGTGATATCTTTTATTATGTGAGAAACTCTCTAATCAAATGTTGTGGGTTCAACTCCTACTTAGAACATCTTAGATAAATTTATCGTACAGATTGTGAGATGGATAGTTGTCGTTCAAAAAAATTCGTATTACTCTTGGATGATAAAGAGAAGAGAATTTAGTATTCAAAAGCTATTAAATGTTGTTATCTCTACAAGAATTCTAATGATTAGCCACGGAAATTACATGAGCCCTAATTTCTCACGTATAATCCATGATTAGAGAATCAAAAAGCGCCCACTCATATGATAAACTTCTTTGTAGCTATGAATAAGATGGTTTAACAATGCTCATGTACAAAACTTTGCCATACATGTACCTTCAATGAATAGTCAATTATTTAGATTTTCCAATTCACAGGCTTGACACAATTTCTTATAAACAATGACAGAATTATGATCAATAAGTCACAAAATGGCAAAATGCCATGATTTTTCCTTTGACATTTTTGCGCATATAGTACATGTACATTTGCTTTGCCAGAAATTATTTAAGGTGTATGTGTGGTACGCTCAATTTAGTGGAGAACCATGTTCTTGGGCTCCACGTATGGCCTTTTTGACTTTTTGTTAGCAAAAGAATATAAATTATTAAATTGTCACATGATTTCAAATATAATACTAACAAGGAAACCGGCACCCGCCGCATTGCGGCGTGGCTTCTCGTTCACGTGTTGTATTTATTATTTTTTTATTAGTTTGTCGATGTTTTATATGATTTTTTGACAACATTTGGCCGAAGCGTTATAATTATTTTGTAGATTAAAGTTTCGGGCTCGTTTTGTTCGTAATATTGCTGCATGTTTGGGTTATATGTTTTTTATTAAAAAAATTGGTAGATATATTTGTTTTTATCAGAAAGAAATATATGCTAAATTTCACCTTTTCACAAAAGCGCACGTACGTCAAAATGATATTAATATTAGATTTGTTTTGTTTGTAATGCGGAGGTGTTTCTAGCGGTATAAATCGTTAGATATTTGTTAGATATTTGGTAACAACCTAACCGACTCCAAATCACCAGAATGGGGACAACTTATGGCAGACCGCCTAGATACCCTTCCGCAAGCAAAAAGAATAAACCCTTATAGCAGCCTAGTGATACCCAAATCTGCTGCTAGTATCATCAGCTTTTCACCGACGTTATTCCGATTTATAACCTGAACTAAATCGCAGAGACGCGATTCCTTTTAGCAGTATGTGTTGTAACATCCGGTAAATTTCCTAAACCTATTTTACGAGCCAAAACATTTGCTTCTGATTTTCGTTACCTTTTGTACTTCTTTAAACTTGTTTGGGTTTGACAAACTGTGGATATCTTGTTTAACGTGAGCGTTATTCCCTTATCGAGCCGACACAACCTAGAAAACTCGAATCCCATCGCATTTGCCAAATATATCGAAATAAATTGATTTTCAAAAAGTTATGTCAATTTATACTAGATTTCTTTGGAAACTTTATTTCGTGAACAACGGCGCAAGTTTCATAATTTTTCGAATTCGTTTGCTATGTCGAATGAGCCCCGAACCGTTTTGACGTAAAGTTTAGCCAGTTTGGCAGAAGTACCCCTCCGTCCCTATATTTCATTTCAACCCTTCACTTTTTAATTTTCATTCTAGTCCCTCCTTCAAAGTATAAAAACCCTCTTATTTATTTAATTATTCATTTTTAACACATACAACACACACACTTCTCTCTTCTTTCTCTCTCTACACCCACCGCCGTCCAACTTCCGGCGACACCAGCAAATTCCGGCAACCGGAAAACTTTTCCGTCTAAAAATATTTTTATTTCACCAAACGGTAGATCGAGTCGTCCCGACTTCAGCCGTACCATTCACTCGCTACCACCACCCTTGAATCGCTGCCACGAGCCACCTCTCTCCACTGCCGCCACCACCGAAGATCTGATACCCCATCCAACGATTCCATAAATACCTGAAGTGAGGATGGTTGTTCGAGTCGGGCTGATTTGGCTTGTGACCGAAACTTATATTTTAGCCAAACATGTTCTTAGGATTTTTTTTTCCTTAATCATCATTTGTTACTTTGTTAGACAAAAAGGTTTACTTTTAATTAGGGATCGGATCAAATTCGTAATTAACTGTAGCTTGTTTGACCATGTCTTCAGTGATGCAAAAGATTAAGATTATGTGCTTGTGATATCTGATAGTCGAGGTTGACTCATGGCCCGGCAGTTCTGATATCCCACGTTTACTAATCATTTTCTATTTGATAAGATGTTGAACTTTAAAGGCTTAACAGATCAGAAGTATGCTTTTTAAAGGGTATGTTTGTCACTAATTCTCATGAGTATGTAGGAAACAATGCCATTATGAAAAAGCAAATTAATGTTTATTGGGTTTGCCCTTAAACTAAAACAGAAACAAAGTTAGACTTGTGATGGGGTCAAACATTTGGTCAACGCAAGAGTAAAGAGCCCAAAAATGGGTTCAAGGGGAATCCAATATCAGGCCCAATTTTTTTTTTTTTTTTTTTTTTTTTTTTTTTTTTTTTTTTTAATATGCCTCAACACAATTAGTATTTATAGAGAACAAGGAATGTAATGCCCGCCGCGTTGCGGCGGGGTTTTTTTTGCAAATTTTTTTACGAATAATGTTGGGGTGAGGGTTCTCGTTGTAAGATTGTGGTATGTTTTTGGACGACACGTATTGTATTTGTTTCGAACAAATGTTGTGTGAAGCTATATTTATAGTTGTCGTACGACGTCCTTTTTGGAATGAATGTTGTGTCGGGCAACAATGTGTTGTGACGGAGCTAATTTTAACCGTTATAGTTTTAAAAAAAATTAGGATAATTTTAAATTTATTTGATAGGTTAAGAATGCATTTTGAAAGTTCTTTTATTTAGAAACTATGCATATATTAAACTCCAACATTTTTTTATAAAACCGTACGTATGTCAAAAGTCTATTAATATTGGGCTTGTTTTGTTCATTATCGAGATGCCTTTTTTCTAGTATTTTTTTTTATTCAAGAAACCGGTACGTATCTGTTAGATATTTGACAAATAAAGTTTGTTATATAGAAAAGTCGTAAATATTAAAAAGTTCAGGGTGTGTTTTCTAACTAAAATTTATATTAAAGAAATGTTTGTTACATTTTTTAATTGTGAACCAATAGGATTCATAAAAATTGCAGTACCATGCAATACATATACACGACACTTGTTCTTAACTGGGATTAAACGGACAAACTTTCATATTGGGCCTCAGCTGCACGAATCGGCTAATCAGCAAATCCAAACCAAAAATAGTTTTGTATTACAGAAATTGTTTTTTAATGTATTGTTTATTATTTAGGCAGCAATCAACGCTTTTAGTAGTATATAGGAATAGTGTGGAACTATTTTATCTTTAGTGGTCCAATACTCCAATATTGCGATGTTAGAAAATACACAATTTAGAGCCGCATACTTTAGTGGTTTACAATTGGGCTGAAGTCCAATATGTTTAAGTTCTGTTTGGGCTGAATTTCCAAGACGTATTATAACGTATATCTCAACTGTTTGGTTTTTTATACTAGATCAGTATATACCTATATATATTCTTGAACATTTTTACGATAAAACAAACCAAAACCAGCCCACTGCTAGGCCCAAAAGAATTTATATTGAAACTATCAACGCATTTAGTAGTATTAGAGAATGAGCTGGGTGACGGTCCGCTGCGTTGCGGCGGGGTTTCGTTTCACGTCGTTCATAATTGCATGGATTATTTATTTATTTTTTTAAATAGAAAGTGGGACGGTTTTTGTGTTACATGCATAGTTTGCATCTTCCTACCACTTGTTAAAGTTATTTGATATGTAAAGGGTACATTTTATAAAATCGTGCGTACATTAAAAATATATCAATATTGGCCTCGTTTTGTTCGTCATCTAAAGACCTTTCTCGGGGTATTTTTTATTCAAGAAATTGCTAGATTTGTGTTACATATTTGCCAAATAAAGTTGTTATATAAAAAAGTCATAAATAATACAAAGTTTAGGGTGATTTTTGCACTTTGATGCATAGTTTAAGGTGGTTTTAATAAAAGGGAAAATTTCATGTATATCCTTGAAAAATTTCAAAAATTTCATATATATCATTTTATACTAGTTTTTGATGCATAAAGTACAATGCATTTAATGCATCAAAAGGATATTTATGAAATTTTTGAATTTTGCAAGGATATGAAAGAAATTGCCCCTTAATAAAAAACTTTTATTTAATTATTTTGGGTCATGCAGGCTTAATGTTTTGGGCCGTTTATTTTACTTTTTGAGGCCATTCGAATTAGCCAATCAAAACGCACCGATTTGATGCTGTTTAGTATATATAGTAATTATCAGCTTGTTTAGCAAAAAAAAAAAAAAAAAAAATGTTTAAACACATGTTTGATGTTGACATTAGTTATGAAATGTACACTTATTTTATTATAGACGAGTACCCGTGTACAACAGCTAGATTTTATAGCAGCAAATAGTTTTAGTGATAAAAAAAGTTTATGAGTTATAAGCGAAAAACAATAAAAGTTTGAGAAAGACCGCTCAATACAAAAGTTGGAAGAACTGAAGTTTCTCACGACAAATACCGACGGTTTGCCGGAAGCCTAAGCCTTCATCGTCAACATGCAAAAAGAAACAATAGTGAAAAAATAATTCAAATATAACGCAGGCCCAAGCTCTTAAGTTTCGTATTGTTTTCAATATTTTTTTCCCGTATTTTTTTAATTTTCATACGTTTTTAAAAAAATTCTTGTGTTTTTTTTTAAAAAAATTTCGTATTGTAATTTGTACTTTTATTTTCATTTAATGAATGAAAATTTAATTTGTTTGAAAAATGAAAAATAAAATAAAATGGTGAGACCAAAAAACTTGCAAACGGCTTGAGCCACTAATAATGAGTTATTTTTTGTGTGTGAATGTGAGATGTGAAAAGCTGTGGTGATGATGAGATGACGAAACGGCTCAAGCCAGTGCACTCCGCTCTTACAAGAATTGCTTAGATATAATTTGGAGTTTTGAAGTTTAGGTTGAAACTCGTTTAAGTGATGAAAATTGAAAACTGCATCTTTTAAGACAAGATTGGAACATGTAACGGCAAGTGTTGACCGAAGAAACATACTTTATTTTTTATTTATTTATTTATTTATTTATTTATTTTATTATTTTTTTAATCTTTGTGTCGTGGTACTTCTTTACTTCTTTAGAAACTGTCTCAAAAATATATAAGCGAAAGCTAAGACTTTTCAGGATAACACCACGAAAACTAAAATAATGTATACAAGTTTTATCAAAACAAAAAAGAAAACACTACAGGAATTACATAAACTGAAACTATACAAGTCTACTTTTCATCGCTAATGACAAAGTTGGAAGTATCAAGCATCTATCAATTTCTAGAGGACATGTTACATTCAACTCTCTACGGATACACGGCACCATCTATATTAAGGAGGCGTTTGTTTGATAGGTGTCACACTGTAGGATTTGAATGATAGAGAAAACATGCAGTTTGGTTGAAGGATTAGGGAATAAATTAAATGGTTTGACCCAAAAGTTGATTCCACAACATTTTGGTAGGTATCGATGAAACCTCTGACAATTTAACTCCATCAATTCTTCTCAACCATAAGTATTATATACTTTCAATTCAATAATATATTTTAATGTCCTACTTTTATATAAATAATATTTTTAAATTCATTATTAATTTATCAAATAAATATGTTTTATATAATTAAATATTTCCTCTCTCCTCAATTTTTTTCAAACCAATCCCAAAACCAAATCCGAATCCAACCCCGTCTACAAACCAAACGCACCCTAATCAATGGCATGTGATATCCACGCCCTCCTTATTTGGTTAACCAAGCCCTCCCAAATACATAGGGTGTACTTCTTGTTTTTTTTTTTTTTTTTTTTTAATTTTGGCTTTTTTTTTTTTTTTTTTTTTTTTTTTTTTTTTTTTTTAATAGAAAGGAGTATGCTTGTATATGTATATATGTAGTACGTTAAATATTACCACGTTAAATAACTGCAACAACGTATATGTATAATGTTTTGTATAATAGCACGTTAAATATTATCACATTAAATAACTGCAACAACAACTGTTATTATTAAATTAAACGACAACGTTATACATATTATTTAAAAACAACAACATCTACGACATCTATAATAGCACATTAAATATTACCACATTAAATAACTGTAACAACAACTGTTATTATTAAATTAAACGACAACGTTATACATATTATTTAAAAACAACAACATCTACGACATATGAAGATTATTCATTTCATTTAAAAGATCATGGAGCCGGGCACTTGACTGACAAGCGTGATCCTCAGGATTCCTTGCCATTTCTAACTCCATCTCCAGCGCCTTTATTCTTGCCTTCAACAACTTGTTCTCATTATCTTTAGCAACGCAGTTTGAGCACTGCGTTGAAGAAGAGGCTTGATTAAAATACTCTTCTTCATATTCATCTTTCCACTTGAAGTATCGACACCCATAGTCTTTTGTACCTGGCTGTTACATGTTAAGAAAATAATAAGAAATGTATTTTTAACAGACAAATTACTTACATAACTAAGCAAACATATGATTATTTACCACTGAAAGAGGACATGCATGAAACGGTCGCCCATGACTACCATCTTTCCAGGATTTCCGTTCTATAATAAATCATCTATCACATCGACACCAGAAAGGATTTCCGTGGCCCACCTGACAAAAGAATTTGCATAATCAATCAATAATGTTATTTACTAATTTAAATAAATATTTAATCATTTACTATATAATACAAACAGTTATTTGCAACATAAATCATTAATTATTTACAATGTTTTACAAATACAAAAATTACATTTTTACAAATACAGTAATCATTTACAATGGTTTTGTCGGTGTCTCTATTATTTACAAATACAAATAACTTTTACATATGATTCACTATGTTTTGTCGGTATCTCTATTATTTACAACATAAATCAGTAATCATTTACAATGGTTTTGTCGGCGTCTCTATTATTTACAACATAAATCAATTAACCATTAGTCGATGTTGATACAAAGTTTCTCATTCGGCTGCAACTGGCTCTTTGAAATGCCTCCATTGTGGGTGGATATAGGGTAGTGGAGAATCTCTGTCGAGCGTCAGTAAAATGTAGTGAGCATCCACACGGGCAATCACAAGGGGGTCGGTTCCTTGTGATGAGTTTGGCCTGGTAAAAAGCGAAAAACATGTGTTCCAACCTTGCTGGGATATAAATACAACAGGTCGGTGAATTTTTGAAGCGATAACCAGCCCCGTGATTGGCATCACCATCCAGCGATCGTTAGGTGCACCTCCATTGAACCAGTCTATTGTATACCAAAGTAGGTCAAAGTCATGTTGCTGCCACATATCTATGTAAGTTTGCCTATGATAATCTAACTCTTGCAATAACATATGTTTGACTTCGGCCCAACTATTTTCGTTTTGAACAAGACTGTGGGCAACGCACCGAAACCCACAATTTCCATCACCCCGTACATTATGTATGCTTATTACGTGTGATGATTTATGTGATAGATCTGTGATGTATGACCATTTAGGGGGGGGGGGGGGGGCGTGGATATCACATGCCTTATTTATGTGATGGATTATATGTTGTGGGTGGTTCTGTGGTGGTTATGTGGGTAGGTTAACACCTTGATCTGCCACCTTTGAGTGGTATGAATACCTGCTCTGGCCTACCTCATTCCCCATGGTGGTTCTGTGGTGGGTGATTATGTGATGGAGTATATGTTGTGGGTGGTTCTGTGGTGATTATGTGGGTAGGTTAACACCTTGATCTGCCACCTTTGAGTGGTATGAATACCTGCTCTGGCCTACCCCATTCCCCACAGAAAAGGCTTATAAAGAAACTTGATATTGGCAATGATGATTTTATAAAGAAAAACTTGATTTTGGCATGACATTTCCAAATGGATGGCAAAAAAAAAAAAATTGATTTTGCAACCTTTGATGTTGCAGCCAAATATGAAAGCAGCTTTGTTAATAATCTGAGCCTTTACCTGAGTTGTGTAAAAATCTGAATTCGACATTTGTTGATATGGTTCCCAGCCCTCCCTAAAATGTTATCCAAGCCCTCTCTAGACCTTAGGGTGTACTTCTTGATGGTGGATTATGGTTGGTGATTCTGTGGTGGGTTGGTATTGTGATAGTGGATTATGGTTAGTGGTTCTGTGGTGGTTGATTATGTGTTGGTGGATTATGGTTAGTGGTTATGTGTTAGTTTATAATGAGCAAAGCTGCAACTTAGGAATCTTACTGTTGGGCTTGTTTGTTTTTTACAGGCATGCAGTTTGGGAATCTTACTGTTTTGCGACATGCTTGTATCAATTTGTGATTGTGAAAATCTGCTTTTGTGGATTGGACATGCTTGTATTAACTTGTGATTGTGGATATCTGCTTTTGTGGATTGGACATGGTTGTATCAACTTGTGATTGTGGAAATCTTGTGGATTGTGTTAACAATCTGTGATATCCAGGCCCTCCCTATTTGGTTATAACCCTTGTGTGCAATAGTGTGGAATCTGCACTTGGACAATGGTTTTAACTTTGTGTTTCACTTTTGCTTATAAGGCGATGACGAATGATTTTCTAAAACCCGAATGGATGGCGAAGTGATATTTTTATCACTTGCGCAACCTTCAAATCCGAGCCTAACTAAAAATCTACATTTTTTTCGATAACGTTTTCAAATCTGAGCCTATAAGGCGATGACGAAATCTGTGTTGTGTGGAATCTGCACTTTTAACTTTGTGTTTAACTTTTGGTTTAAATTTTGTGTTTCACTTTTGTGTTTGTGTGGAATCTGCACTTGGACAATGGTTTTAACTTTGGTTTGGTGTGGAATCTGCACACTTGGACTGGAAAAAAAATTACATAGACAAAAAAAAAAAAACACAAAAAAAAGTTATTACTTTAACTATAAAAAAAAAAAAAAAAAAAAAAATACTGACAAATAGCACCCAAATAATACCCTATAACCCATAAAGAGGGCGGGGATAACACAACCCTTAATCAATTTATTGTTGTTTTGACAGAGGGGGTCTATTACACATAGCGGCGCTAGTGGGGCTCCTTATTTATGTTACATGCACTAGCCAAAATTGTAGCTCACAATTATTTTACGTAGTATATTAACTCATGGTGTAGCACTGTAGCCACTTGATGACTTTCCATACCTACATTGCTACATATACAAATCATATCATTTATACGGATCGGAGGGCTATTCTCTTTGGGTATGGTACCCCTTACCCTCATGTTACCCACATTATTGACATCATAAGATAACTTGTTGCTGTTATTATTATTATTATTATTATTATTATTGTATTTTTCATTTTGTAAAATTTTATATTTTATGTTTCGCATTTTTTTTTGAAGTTTACACACTTTATTAACAGGATAAGACAATTTTATGGTTTCATGCTTCGTATTTTTATGTGTTTTATTACTTTTGACTTGCAAAACTTTATATTTTCTGTTCCGTAATTTCTATTTCGCATTGTATAATAAAAACAAATAAAAAAAAACTAAAGAGAAATAAAAATATTAAGGGAAGTATTACAATCATTTTAGGAGTATCAATAACCTATCTCATTCCTTTATACGATGTCTACGAGTATCATGTAAAGATCACTTAATGTGAACTTATTGTAAGGGCTCCTTTCTATATTATAATTTTACTAGACGAATACACGTGCATAGCAACAAAAATTTTAGCAGACAAGTTTGAAATATTGATATATAAGTCAATAAATTTAAAAGTTTCAAATGTAAAATTTTTTTTCATCTCACCTTATATAATAGACAAAAAGTCAAAAGTTTTACAGAAACTATTAACTAAGATATAAAAAATATTGTGGCTCATGAATATGAAATATTCAGTTTAAAAGTCAATAAAGTTAATATTAAGCTTAAGAAAATTCAAAAATTAAGAAATGTGATACATGCTTTATAAGAGCATAAGGTATAGTGGAGAGCAAAACCTCGTCATTTAGGCTCCAATAGATGACACCTCATTTCATCACTCCGACTTCAAAATACCCCCTCACTTATAACACAAAACAACCTCTTGATTTGGGTCTCACCCACATCCAATTTTATTTTATTTTTCATTTTTTCAAACAAACTAAATTCATTTCATTCAAATAAAAATACAAATTAACACACAAAAAATACAATAAAAATACAAATTAACACATAAAAGAAGGTTAAATTTAATAAACATACAAATAAAAGGTTACTTTCAGCCAAAATTAAAAAAAAAAAGAAAAAAAAAATTGCAATATCATCTTCTTCATGCAGTTGATGCATACACACACTTTATTCACACACACAAAATACAATTTGATTTATATATCGGAAAAAAATTGAAATTTGTTTTTTCCTTTCCCTCTTCACTTTCACGACGAGATGTCAAATGGCGAGGGATTACGAGTGGGGATGGCGTGGTGGCGAGCCAGTGAAGAGGTGCCACGTCGGAACGGCGAGCTCCCCTCTTTCACCATGCCCTTACTCTAAGTAATAAAGATGTTAAAGGTATTTTAATAAACTTAATAATTTTTTTTTTATTTGTTTTGAGTAATGGACACTTGCTTTCTGACGATTCAAAATGAAAACATAAACTCTTAATACGAGACAAATGGAGTAATATATATATATATATATATATATATATATATATATATATATATATATATATATATATGATAAAGATCAAACAAAAAGACAAATTTTCGTAAAAAGAATAAAAAGATTTTTTAAAAAAAAAAGTTATTGAAAAATTTCAAAAAAATTCCACAAGATCGGGTATGTTGGTGCATGAAAAAGTTGTGAAGGAAGTTTTTCTAAAAGTAGATAATTTATCCGAAAAAAAATTAAAAAAATATATATTTATGCATTAAATCGCTTTTTTGTGCATCAAAAATTCATTTTTGGACCCATCTTCTTTTGACTTTTTTCATCAAAATAACATTGTACATCTAACTAAAACAAGTTGAAAATTTTGTGCATTAAAATTTTTTTGCGCCTTAAAATTCGTGTTTTGTGCATTAAAAAAAAACGTATAAAAACTCAAAATTAGAAAAACTTCGTTCACAAAAATTTTTTGCACCAACATACCCGATCTTGTGAAATTTTTTTAGAATTTTTCAAGAACTTAAAAAAAAATATTTTTATTCTTTTTACGGATATTTATATTTTCATTTTAACTTTATATATATATATATATATATATATATATATATATATATATATATATATATATATATATATATATATAACGACTCGTATAGTTACATTATACAAATCACTTTGTACAATTAAACATTAAATGTACTACATGTAGCAGCGATCACACATAACATGTAGTATATGCAAGGTTATAAATAACCCGAGGCGTGATGTGTCGGCATGACCAAGCCTCACGTCTTAGCGGTAAAGGCAAAACTTTTGCGTTTATAAGGCGTGACATAAGCCGGCACAAAATAAGAAAATATTTATAAATTTGTACTACGTATTATATTTCATATATATCGAGTTTACAAAAAGACGTGGCATAAAAAAGTATAACGCGTGACGTGACGGCATAACTAAGTCTCTCGCTTTTATGAAGTCTTTGCGCGTCTTTTAGTTCCATGTGTACATGTCGTAGGGGTATCAAGACCATCAAGTTGGGACAAGTTATGAAATTCTAATATATGAGATTTGAAAATTTAAAAAATAAATCAATTAATATATTAAAATATCTAAAAACATATTATTATTTCATTAATAAAATTAATATTATTAATTAAATATAATATAATATTAGTAATAATAATAATTTTATATAAAATCATATAAACTAATGTACTAAAATTATTTATAATTAATTATATTTATTTTTAATCCAATAAATAGAATTTATTAAATAAAACTTAATTAAAGTCTAATATAAATTAATATATTAAAATATTTTAAAGTTTATTTATAAGTTTAACTAATTAAATAATAATAATAATAATAATAATAAAGTGATGTTTTAGCTAAAGGTGTGGGGCCCAGTTAGTCTCTCGGCTCCCCACTAATTTCTTGTAAATTTTTTTAGTTTTTTAATAAAGTGATAATAATAACAACAACAACAACAACAACAACAACAACAACAACAACAATAATAATAATTTGGAGGCTCCTCACTAATTTCTTGTAATCCTATGGTTTTGTTTTAATGAAAGATAATAATAATAATAATAGAAAATAATAATAATAATAATAATAATAATAATAATAATAATAATAATAATGCTCTAGGGTTTTGCTGGGATATTATTGGAGACCATACTGTATCGTGTGCTGGTATCATTGATACCAAACATTGTTTTAATGTTGTACGTGATACACTTATCGGCATCTACTATTGGTCAGGGAATAAAGCTAATGAGGAAGTTGATATTGGGTTGGACTGACGACGTGACAAACCCCTACATCCAACGAATATGTTACTACACGTTATATAATAAAATCATATTCAATTCAGAATCCCGAGGATTTCATAAATCAAACGGAATCTTACGCTCTGTTATCAAGTCAAATTTTTAAAGAATGAAATGGGATAGGATAAGAAGGGCAAAGTAAGGAATGAAACTGTGAAGAAAGTGGTTATTTTTATTTGTGTTCTGGAGTTTTTATTTTATGTTGGAAGAAAAGGAAAGAAAGCTACCCTAATTATACCCTTAAAACATAATTTACTCTATTAGAATGGCATTCTATTCACTTCAAAAAAGAATTGTACATTTATTAGTTGTATCCACTTCAAAAAAGAACTATACGTAGAATTCATCTACAAATCTCATTATCATGTGTGATGTTTTTGTATGAGGAAAGTGACATATAAATATTAATCATGTACACAATAACAAAAAATTCATGGTGATGAAAAGCATAAACATTAGGGTAGACTTACAGTTGATACCTTGTGATTTTATTTGAAAAAAAATGTGCGAAAACTGCTTGTGTTTGCGGTTGTTAGTGTTATACAGCTGCTGTAACTAGGTCAAAATTATGGATCGTGCATAAGATAATGAGGATATAATAGTAATTTAATAAATGCTCATGTTGTTAGTTTCCCCCTTCTCCTCCTGATCCCCCAATTTTGAATGGATTATATATACACACAAAAGTCTATCTCTTCTCTCCCTCCCACCTTCTGTCCCTATCTTTCCATCTTAAAAAAACTCAAAAACGCTCATTTTTTTTATTTCCCTTCCCATACTGATGAGGCGAAAAGTGTACCACTTTTAAGGGGTCATCTAAGCCCGAATTCGAGATTATTTGATTAATTATTGCCCTAAATCGTCCTTTTGTCATTTTAGGTACTTTTGAGGAGAAATCTGGAAAAGGAAGCATTTTGGACGTTTTTTGGAGCATAAAAGTGAAGAAAACATCAAAGTCTCAAATTTTCTTGCTGGAACAGTACCTGACGACGTCAAGAGTTTACTAGTGACGGCGTCAAGAGTAATAAAAGAGGTGGATGTGGAAATTATAACGTGACGACCCAGAAAGTTTTTAGACTTATTGGCCTGACGGCGTCACCTAGGCCGTCAGGGTCCAAATACACGTGACGGCCCAAAGCTCATTCCTACATGATGGCGTCAGAAGTGGATCTAGGCAATACGAATTTCATCATGGCGGTGAGTTGACGGCGTCAGAGGTTAACACATGACGCCGTCAGGATGCAAAGTCTATATATATTTTTCCAATTTTTCATTGTAAAGGGTGAAACTTTGTGTGGGATATTAGGGCATAAACCCTAAGACGAATTTTACAGTTTTTTCAAGGGTTTCAACCCCTTGATTTTTCCATGTTCAATTGAAGATAAGTACTTATTCAAATCATTCAATATGTCTATGTGTTGTGTAATACCTCAAATTCTAAAATAAGCAAAATGACCAAAATGCCCCTAAGTTTAAGAATTTGTATCAACATTTAAATAAATACCAATAAAACCTTAGAAATTTGGAAATTTGCAACATGTGATCACAATAAAATTTGCAACATGTGATCCCTTGGGTCGACACAAGTTTTCTGGAAGCCTAGGGTTATTTTTCCTGGATGATTTAGAAGCCAAAGAAGTGGGGAAAATTCGTAATTGAGGCTGGTAAAGTTTGGATCAATCGTTTGGAATTGTTTTGTTCTAATTAGTTCAAACCGAGAGGTAAAAATTCATAATGCTTGTTTACACATTCAAATCTCTTTCTAGTATTTTTATATCATCTTATATATCATATATGATCTGTATAAAATAGTAAAATTGAATCATGCATGTTAGAGTGATCCTACGAATTGTAAATAAAACTATAAACCCTAAATCGCATAAAACCTTAATCGGCCTGAATAAAATTATTGGTACTTCGATATGAATTTTTCTACAATTTTTACATGTTATTTGAGCTATGTAAAATCAGAACTTATATATTTGAAGCTCATGTAAATTGTTTGAGTTTATTTGAGTCGAATAAAAGAAGAATAAAAGGAAAGAAAGTGTATGAAGCTAGGGTTAGGGTTTCTGGAAATTTTTAGTATAATTAATAAGGTTTAAGGTTGTAATAATGAGGGGTAAGGATTGGAAGAAAATAGGGTTAGGGTTTTGGGATTTATTTTGTAAACCGAGTGGTTTTGTAAAAAAGAAAAGGGTCTGTTTTGTAAATATTGAAACTTGAGGGTTAATTTTATAAACTCTAAATAACTAAAGGGTTAGTAGTATAACTTAAGTAGAGGAGTGTATTGTGTAATATTTGTATATTAAAGGTTTATTTGGTAAATTGTGAAATTAAAGGGCTGAAATTTGAAATTCGTATAACTTGAGGGGTTAAATTGTAAATTACTAAAATATAAGGAATAATTCATAAACTATGAAAGTTAAGGGACTAACTTGGATAATATGTAAACTTGTGATATTTATAATTAAAACCCTATACTTTAACATAAGTACACTTTAAACCCTAAAACCATATTAACAAGTTATTAAATATTTAACCTAAATATTTATGTAAACCCTAGAACTAATATGGAAAGTGAAAAAGTAAATGATTGAATAAGATATTAATGAGTAACACATCATGTGTAGATTTCTGAAGAAGAGTACTATTCCGTTATTTGATTTTTCTATTTCTGTCAGCTTTGCTTTTATTCGAGGTACGGATATTCTGACCTTAATCTTAAGGTTTCCTTTGTGATATGAACCTCTGATATGAACCTTTGATATGAACTTTCTGATTTGAACTTTTGCTATGATAAACCTTTCTGTTTGAACCTTGAACTTTTGCTATGATAAACCTTTCTCTTTGAACCTTCTGATATGACAACTTTGATTTGAACCTTTATTATGAACCTTATGTTACCTGAGCTTCACTAGGCATGGGGGTTCCATGTCCGTGTCATAGATGCACCTATGGCATGACTCTAGGGCAGTAGAGTGATGTTCTGCCACGTCCCTTCCGTTATATATGAATGTTCACTAATTTTCAGAGGCGTATGGATGCATCCTAGATCTGTTTTCTGTTATGATATGATATGATTCTGTTTAGTGACTGGTTGTACGTGCAATGTACTCCTTTCACTTCTGGTACATTGGAGCTAGCTACTCCTTGTACAATGTATGATTTGACGGTGATATGATAATGATATGTTTCTGAGCTCATGGTATATTCTGATTCTGTTTATATAGGTGACTGTATAGATTCCTTACTTAACTTACACATTATATTTCCATATCATCTGTTATACCTAAATATGTTTTCACAAATTATATATCTGTTCTTCAACATTTATTTCAGTTTACTTTTGTTATATCCGTTAACTGAGGTTTCGTAGCTCAGCCGCATTTCTTTTCTCCGCGGCAGGTATTCAAGATAGCTTTTGGGATAGCTTTCTGGGCTTGAGTGTAGAATTGAGTGATGAATTTGACCATAGTTATTTGAAGTAAGTAATTTATGTAAGTTTTCTGCTTTTGATCTGTCTGTTTGTTCTGATGTAACACCATAATTTGTGACATTTTTACCCTTGTCGGGTTGGGGTGTTACAATTATGGTATTAGAGACAGGTTGGATCGGCGGATTAGTAATCCGTAGAGCTTAGGCTATGACTTGTGAGTATTAGGCCATTAAGTTTTGCACCCTAGTAATTATGAAACAATCTTTGAGGATTTGCTTTGGGACTCCCTTATTGCTTCCGCATCACTCTGATTCGTGCCTCTGCCTTTTGTTAAGATAAGATTATTCTTTCCAAGATTAGGAAGTTATGCACAACATAAAGTTCAGTAACCAAGTAAGTTTAGAATGTCTTGAAAATTAATTATTAGGTTTTACACCATTTAAGTTTCATTTTCTGTGGAAAACTAGAAGGGGGTTGAATAGTTTACCGGTTTTAAACTTGATTTTATTCTAATACTATTATGTGTAATTACTAATTAAGACATATCAAACAATGAATTATATGCAAGTATAAAGTTAGAAATGATCAAACCATAACACGATTTTTTATCGTGGTTTGGCTACAAGGACTCTTTTTCCTTGCCATACTCCACGCCTCAAGTATCCAACTCGAGAATTATCTTGCACTAGTCAACAAGCTCCTTTATCCGACGGAGAAAACCTTACACGTCGCTTACACACAATTTCCGACACTAAGCTAGATGTCGAGTTCTTTCACAAGGGTACAACCACTCCCGATAGTTTTTTTACAAGGGTACAACAACTCCCAACACTCTAAGTATTTTGAGGACTAAAATACTAACCGATCACTACAAATTGATACAATACAATGAAGTATAAATTTTACTAGTTTACACTAATGCTATGCTATACAAGTCTTGCAACGTTGTGTTGAAGCTTGTAAGATCGTGATCTTCTTGCTACAAAGAGAGATTCACAAATATGAAAGTTTACTGAGTTAGAAATGAAGTATATGCAATGAAATATGATAGAGAGTGATAACCAAAACTCAAGAAATGAGTTGCTATTTATAGGCCTTCAAACAGACCAACCCACGGATACGGCGGAACCCTTCCTTTGGTTCCGTCCGTCGTATCTGAGGGTTCCGCCAGCATGTCTGACAGAATCCTGCACAAAATATTTCACAATATAACACAATATTCTCAAGATCTTCCCAAAGTCAACTTTGAGATCTTGAGTGTGAATCACTACAAAATAGAACATGTTTCTTACACACTTACACATATGTTTCCTTGAAGGGACATGTGTGATGGAAGCAATGATGCAACTAACATATTATTTCTAGTTTTAGATATTTCTAAAAAAGAAGTATACTTGTGAAAATAGTTTATGTATAGAATCAAAACATGTTTGTTTGAAATGTTTAGCAAGTGAATGTTTTACTTGAAAGAGTTTGTTTGCTTATATCTTGATATGACAAACTAATTAGTAAACTTGCTAAATATACATATTGGACATTTTCAATACATGTACTTAAACTAATGTATACTTTGCTTAGAAATGACTTTGTGAAAACATGTAAATGTAGTTTGAGTGAAGTTAAGTAAAAGACTTTTAAACTATATTTATAATTTGCCAAAAATAAACTTTATCTTTTGTAGTTAACAAAACTAAGAAAGATCGTAAAATATAAATAACGTTTTTAGGTGATATTTGTATTAACAATCTCCCCCTTTTTGTTGACGACAAAACATAGATTTTATTTTTACGCAAATGGATAATTATAAATTTTTAGCCTTTTGAAAATTTACATTTCGTATGATTATTTCAACTTTTGAGTTTGTCATTTTAGATGATGTATTAAAAGATGATTTGGTAAAATATATATCCTATCTCCCCCTTTTTGTCGAAACAAAAAGAAGAGTAGCGAAGCGGAAATGTGTCAAGCCAAATGCTCCCCCTTGGACAATACTCCCCCTAAATGGAGTGCCAAGAGAGGATACATGGATTTTGTTCCTAAAAGAAAAGGTTAGTTTGTTGTAGAGATAAGGATGATAATACCAAGTATAAGAGAGTAAGTATGCATCACATGACAACTACAATGAATAATCAAAAGAAAATGACCAACACACTATAGTAAGTAGAACCATTTCATTTCAAGTAAAATTTAAAATTTGACTATAAAAAGTCAAACTTAATGACTTGAAAAAGTCTACTATTTAAAGTACAAACAAACAAAGTGAAATGAAAGCTACACCTACAAATAAAAAGGATCCTAAGTGAGATTCTACCATTATTAGATCCTAAGAACGCTCTATGCTTGAGGCAAGTGAGAGATGGCGTTAAGACGCTCCAAGATGTGGTTAAGGATAAACCTCATTTCATCTTGGAGTTGATGTACCAAGATGTTGCAATCCTCACTTAGGTGAGCGGTTCTTTCGCACATGGTGCAACCATGGCGAGGAGGTGGTGGTTGAGGAACTTGGTTTGGAGTTGGTGACTCATTGGTGGTGGTTGAAGCATTTGTTGCGGGAGCAAAGGTGGATGGTTGAGAGGTGTGTCAGTTTCCTACAATGGATGAGTACATTGCGGTTTGAAAGTCCATTGCTTGGGTGAGATGAGAATCAATCATGTTCTTGAAAGCATAGAGGCTTTCCAAGCGAGTATTGAGTTCTTCATGAGTGTTTGGAGATTTGGTCCATAAGGAAGCTTCTATTTCCTCGTATGTAGGAAATATGGATTCAAACCGGTTGGAGGAGTCATGAGGTGGTTGTTGTTGTTGATCATGATGATGAAAGCTTGGTTCTCCATACAGAGGACTGTTGATGTCATTGTAGATTGGATGAAACAACAATGGTTGTTGATGAGGATGATCTTGGTCTTGTGGAAACAAGGAAGCTCTAGCATGCATGTAAGCCAAACACTCTATTAGCGATGGTTGATGAGGTTTTTCCTCCAATGGATTACTTGGGTGAGACCTAGGTTGTTGTTGAGTTTCCATTTGTTCCATAGTATCAAAGAGTGGCAATGGTGGTGGATTTGATGATCTTGGTGGAAGATCATCCAAAGTTTCCATAAATGGATGTGGTGATGTTGGTGGTGTTTTGAAGAGTTCCATTGGTGTCATTTTTGGTGATTGTGGTGATGGAGTTTTTGAAGGTTGACTTGGTGCCGAAGGTGGTGTTGGATCACTTGGAGTTATGGTTGGTGGAGGAGTGGTGATTTTGTTGATAATGCAAGGATTTGGAGATGGTGTTGGAGTAACAAGGCTTAGGAAGTTGTTATCATTGATGGGTGATAAAATATTGAGGGATGAATCACTTGATGATGATGAGCTAATTTGGATGGTTTTGTTGAAACAACAAGGTTTTACACTTATTCTAGCGGTTCTCCTAATTGGTCTTGATGATTCGGATGAGGTGGTTGATTTTGTCATTGCAAGACTTTGGTAGGATTAGAAGTATGAGATTTAAGAGAAGTTAATGGGGTGGTGTGAATTGGATGTATGCATTGTTGATCAATTTATAGGAGGAGCAAGACATGGAAATTGGTGTTTGGATTTGATGTGATCCATTCAATGTTGGAGGTTTCTAATCATATGGAAGAGTTCCAAGAAGTTGTCAAATCATTGGAAGTCAATCCAATGGAGTTGGATGGAGTGAAAGACTAAGTGGGGAAGTAAATGCTATGTGATCATGGTGGATACATGTTGTCAGGTTGTTCCACGGATTGGGAGGAACCAAAGGAATGGTTCCTTCCTTGTATTGTAAAGGTTCCTTGGGTTAGTTAAGGCAATTTTGAATTTTTGGCGGGAATGTTGATGCCATAGGTTAATTGGTGATTAGATAGCTCTAGAATTACTGATAAATACTAACTAGCATGTAGGAAGCAAGTTTGGATCCTAAGGATTGCTAGAAAAATTCAAAAAATTCAAGAAGCAAAAATTGCAGATGATCCGCGAAACCCTGCGACAACACATACGGAACCCATTTTTAGGATCCGCCGTATCCGTCGGCAGTTAACTTGGAGGAACCAAGTTTTAACACGGACGGAACCAAATGTTGGGTTCCACCGTATCCGTGGAGCCTCAGAATCAAGACAGAGTGCATTTTACGAGCACGTGAGTTTTCCGAATGCCAAAATTTTTTCTAAAACTTAAGCAATCAATTTTTTGTAGATGAAAGAAACAAAAATTGCATGTAGAAACATGCTTACCTATATAGTTTGAGAGAGCGATTCAAGCACTCAAAATATTAGCCGAAAAGTGAAAATAGCATAGTACCAAATTCTTATCCCCTGCAAGTTTGGTTAGTTCAAACATAATCCAACAACATAATATCATCCTAAGACATCATAAAATCATAACATAGCATTGTTTTGATGAACAAATTGTTTAAATGCACTCTTGTGCCAAACACCCTCTTATCTCGCTCATTTCTTGTTCACCTGCTTGTAGATCTTCCCAAGGTATCTCCCAAAGTACTCCTCCGACTCATTCTCAATGGTTGGAAGTTGTGAGAGGTACTCAAGAGGAGTGAGCCTAGAGTTTGGTAGATTGTCGTCTTCACTCATGGAGGATGATGATGATGAGGTTGGAGGGTGAAGACGTTTACCTTTGCCTTTGTAGACTCGCTCATCACTCAATGGCACAAAGGTGTGTGAAATGAGAGGATAATCTAGGCGACGACCTTTTGGAGATGGAGGAATGGGTTCACAAAACCTAAAGAGACGGGTAAGAAGCATCCCGTATGGAAGAGCGGTGGTACCTTGAACAGAGATGTTTGCCATCCTTTTGGCAATGTAGTAAGCTAAGTTGAAGGTTTGTTGGGTGGAAACACTATAGAGCATGTAGGAAAGACAAGTGTTGATGTGGTCCCTATTTCCTAAAGTGCTAATGACATTGGCCCTAATGATTTCCTCCCACTTCAAGAATTGTGGTCTCAACTCATTGAGCTCCATTCCAAAGGGGTCTTTGGCTACTTCCTCTCCTCCCCGGGTTCTCCTAGTATGAGTAGTCCTAACAAAAAGATGGTCACGAGTTTCCTCTTTGCTCACTAAAGGAGTATCATAAGGATGAATGCGGTCATGAATTGAGTCAAGAGTTGAAAGTGGCCATTTGTCGGTGTAAAGACATGTGCCCCGATTTGGAACACAAAGGACTTGAGCAAATTGAGCTAAAGTGATTTCAAACTCATTTTGGTTGATAGGGAAGTTTAGTGACATGAGACCTTCATCATCCGTGCTAAGGGTCACAGAAGCATAGAATTCTAGAATGAAACGAGGACAAATTGGCTCATCTATGTCTAAGAGACAATCAAAGCCAATAAAAGAGAGTTGTTCCCTAATGTTGGTTCCGGCAAGGAAAGTAGGATCAATGGTTCTACCCTCATGAACATAACGCCTCTCAAGGTTCTTAAAGATTTCTACTTGGACTGAGGTTAGTCCTTTGGTCTTGTGGTGTTTGGGTAGGTATTTGGTGGTGTCTTTGTGGTCATAGAAGGTTACGGGAGGCATGATGAACCTAGAAACATAATTATCAAAATTTTATGTAAGTAGTGGTTTAAATATCAAAAATTCTAGTGTGTGCCTATATGAAAACAATATGGAGTTGTGATTATCTCGACTCATTTTAATGTTAAAATGGTTTTACTTATGCAACTTTTGTGTAAATATTGAGATAATCCAAATGCTTCTAGTTCAATGTAGCTACGGTTGAAAGTACCCGAAAATACATATTAGTTATGTATTCCCTTTAGCTTTCAAGAGACGTAATGCAAGTGATGTTTTAAACATAACGTTTTTATTTTGTATTATCAATGAAAAGCTATTTTTCCTAAATGTGAAAAGATTTTTCAAAATTTTGACATGGGGTGTTTGGTACAATGTGATAATGTGTTACAAGATGCAATTCCTAACTAATGAAAAACATAAATTGTTTTGTTTATCATAAATTTTCTTCATGAATTCCTAAGTTGATGCATAACCCCAAGTTTTAGCTTTTGTGCATAAATAGAGTTTCCTAGATACAGATCAGGAGAGTAATTGTGTTTAGAATACTTACAATGATGGTAGGAATGAAGAATGGCTGAGCAAGAACCCTAATTTTCGTGTGAAAATGGATGTAGAAGTGAGTAGTAACTATTTTTGGCGAGTGGTATAAGGTATGGGGCTTGTATGATTTATTATATAAAAAGAGAACCTGTGCAGGTGGTTGACGGACTGGGCGGAACTAAACATAGGGATCCGCCCGTTGTGTTTATTGGTTCTGCCAGTCCTGCAGTTTATGGAAGTGAAATTTTTGTTTTTGATTTCTACGATTTTATTTAACGTTTGAACTATGAAGTAGGTTCCATAAGTCCTAGTTATAGTCTAAGAAGATTAAATGGTTCACGTTTAAGAGGTTTTGTAAGGATGTCGGCAATGTTGTCTTCGGAGGATACTTTCTCGTTGGAGATGTTTCCTTTTTGAACATTGTCACGAAGGAATTGATGACGAATTTCTATATGTTTAGTACGAGCATGTTGGACTGGATTTTTACTGAGGTCGATGGCTCCTTTGTTGTCTCAAAGGATAGATATGTCTTTAGTCACAATACCGTAGTCCACGAGCGCTTGCTTCATCCAAAGAGCTTGTTGACATGCTTTTCCGGCCGACACGTATTCGGCTTCCGTTGTTGATATTGCAAGTGTCGTTTGCTTCTTTGAGAACCATGAGGTGAGACAATGTCCAACAAAAGTACAATTACCACTTGTACTTTTTCTATCAACATAGTCACCGGCATGATTCGAGTCGGCATACACTATGGTTTCTACACCCGTTCCTTTGGGATACCATAGTCCTAAATGTGTAGTGCCTTTGATGTACTTAAAAATCCTTTTTACGGCTTCAAGATGGATTGATTTTGGATCTTCTTGAAAATGAGCATATAGACAAATGCTAAACAAAATGTCGGGTCTACTAGCCGTGAGATAAGTAGACTACCAATCATACCCCTATATTTAGTGTTATCTACGGACTCACTTTCCTCATCCTTTATGAGTTTAGTTTCCGAGGACATAGGCGTTTTGATAGGTTTTGAATCTTCTAAACCAAATTTCTTAAGCATGTCTTTTATGTATTTATATTGATTAAAGAATATCCCATCTTCTAAATGTTTAATTTGAAGTCCTAAGAAAAAGTTGAGTTCTCCCATCATACTCATCTCAAACTCGTCATGCATTATTTTAGAGAAATCGTTGCAAAGCTCTTGACAAGTTGATCCGAATATTATGTCATCAACATAAATTTGAACTATGATAATGTGTGATTCATTCTTCTTAGTGAAGAGAGTGTTGTCAACTAGGCCCATGGTATACTTATGGTCAACTAGGAAGGTTTTAAGTCGATCATACCATGCTTTTGGAGCTTGCTTAAGTCCGTATAAAGCCTTTTTAAGTTTGTAAACATGATTAGGTTTTTCAAAGTCGGTAAAGCCTAGAGGTTGAGCAACATAAACTTCTTCATTAATGAAACCATTTAAGAATGCACTTGTGACGTCCATTTGAAAAAGTTTAAAGTCATGTGCGCATGCATATGCAAGTAAGATTGTAATTGACTCGAGCCTAGCAACCGGAGCAAAAGTATCATCGTAGTCAATGCCTTCTTGTTGATTATAACCTTGTGCTACTAGCCTAGCTTTGTTTCTAGACACAACTCCGTTTTCATCAATTTTATTTCGAAAGACCCATTTTGTTCCAATTATAGTTTGATTCTTTGGTTGTGGAACTAGTGTCCAAACATCATTTCTAATAAATTGGTTCAATTCTTCTTGCATAGCAATTATCCAAGATTCATCACTTATAGCTTCTTTTATATTTTTGGGTTCAATGGTTGATACAAAACAAAAATAGTTACTTTCATTTTGAGCTTTTGATCTTAAGGTTCTTTCATTAAGTTTACCTATGACACTATCTAATGGATGACTTTTAGATTCTTTGACATTGATTATTTCTCTAGTTAATAGTTCATCTTCCTTGTCGTTTTCTAGATCAATTTGACTAACAACTTGACTTTCAACTAAGTCATCATCTACCAAAGGTGATGTCTTAGAGGGAGGTGGACTTTTGTCGAATGTTACATTCAACGATTCCTCGACTCTTAAAGTTTCCTTATTTAGAACAATATAAGCTTTGCTATTTTGTGAATATCCAAGGAACACACCTTCATAAGACTTTGGGTCAAATTTAGTGAGATAATCCTTTGTGCTAAGTATAAAGTATTTACTCCCAAATACTTTAAAGTATCCTAATGTTGGCTTTTTACCTATATATATTTCATATGGAGTTTTATCTAAAAATAGTCTAATTAGGACTCGGTTTAAGATATAAGTTGATGTGTCAATGACATTATACCAAAACTTTTGTGAAATATTTTGTTCATTAAGCATTGTTCTACTCATCTCTTGAAGTGTCCGATTTTTACGTTCTACTACACCATTAGATTGAGGAGTGCGAGGAGCCGAGAAATTATGTGTTATACCAGTTTTCTCACAAAATTCACCGAATTGTATTTCGTTATCAAATTCCCGACCATGATCCGTTCTAATAGACACAATGCAATTTCCTACTTGATTTTGAATTTTCTTTCCAAGTATTTCAAATTGTTCGAAAGCTTCATTTTACTTTTCAAAAATCTTGTCCATGTATATCGTGAAAAATCATCTACTGTTACTAAAGTATAGAAGTTGCCTCCATAACTTTGAATAGCGGATGGACCGAACAAATCCATATGCAAAAGTTCTAAACATCTAGTTGTGGACACCATATTTTTAGCCTTATGGCTACAATGAACTTGTTTACCAATTTTGCAAGTATCACAAAAGTGTTGGTCGTATTTCAACTTGGGTAGGTTTCTAACTAATTCCTTAGAGGATAGAGATTGAATAAGTCTCATATTAGCGTGACCTAAGCGTCTATGCCAAAGAGTCGAGGACTCATCTAATGAGGTACGACAAAGTTTATCTCTAGATGTTTTATCAATTTTCATGACGTACACGTTATTTTTAAGAACTCCTTTAGCTATAGTTATTCCATTTTTAAGTATTTTACTTTCGTTTTCACTAAAGAGTACTTTATACTTTTTGCGGCAAAGTTGGCTAATGCTATGAAGATTAAATCCTAAGTTATCAACATGAGCAACATCATCAATATATAGAGAGTCATGAGAGATAGTACCTTTTCCGATGATTTTACTTTTAAGCTTGCTACCAAAAGTGACGTTACCTCCTTCATAGGCTTGATAGATAGAGAAAAGGCTTTTGTCACCCGTCATGTGTCTTGAACAACCGCTATCTTTGATCCATTCATCCGGTTCCAAACACACTTTCAAGCACACCTATTTTATAACAAGCATTCAAACATTTGGTCCCCAATATCTCATGGGTCCATTTTGGTTAATTATGCCATTACCTTGATTCACGTAAGGAAATGGAGGATATGGGTTACAAGACATATAGTTTGGAGTTTGATGATGTCTAGGTAAGTTTTGACCCCAGCTATGTTGAAAGTAGGATTGTGTGTTGTAGTTGCTTTTTGGAAAGGGGCGTTTGGATATAGACGTATTAGGTCTTGGTTGAGTGGTTCTAGTTCTAAATTCATTTTTAGCAAGTCCTACTCCTATTTTAATGGCCGGTTTAAGTTTGGTTTCAGTAGAACTAGGGTTTGAATTCTTTGTAACTTTAACAAATTCACTACGGTTAGTTTTTAAGCTGTTCTGTACTGCAGCAGTGTCCACGGAACCAATGGGTTCAACGGACGGAACCAGATTTTTGGTTCCGTCAGTTCCGTGGGTCATTGCTGTTGTTTTGTCATTTTCATGTCCTTTTTCGCCTTGTTTTGTTAAACTACTTATTGATCCTGTTTTCATGAATCCTAACCCTGTTCTATCAAAGTGCGACTTTTGAAGTTTCATTATTTCATCAGCACAACCAATACTTTTATCAAACTTCTTAAACTTTGAGTTTTGTTTAATGAGACTATCTTGTGTGATTTTAAGCTTCTCAATTTCAAGCTTGAATTCTTGACATGATTTGCACGTTGTGTCAATGTTTTTACTCTTTTCCAAACGTTTAGCTTTTTCTTTTAATTCATAAACTTCGTTTTCTAAAAATTCCTTTTTAGTCTTCAAAAATTTGTTTTTGTTTATGATTTTCAAGCTTAACTCACAAAGTTTGTTG
Source organism: Artemisia argyi (assembly GCA_030686995.1). Lineage (NCBI taxonomy): Eukaryota > Viridiplantae > Streptophyta > Magnoliopsida > Asterales > Asteraceae > Artemisia > Artemisia argyi. The sequence goes on from CM060697.1 coordinate 173,008,476, forward strand.
TATTGTTGTTCTAATATGTTATCATCAATAGAAGAATAAGATGAATTGGAATGTACCTCATTTGAGCTTTGAGCCATAAAAGCTATTTCGTCTTTTGTTGGCTCTTCATCATCTTTCTCACTATCGCTCCAAGCACCACTCATAAAAACAATTTGAGTTTTGCTTTTGGGTGGTTTTGGACATTCTCCTATTAGGTGACTTGTATCTCCACATCTAAAACACTTTCTTTCATTCTTAACTTTCTTAACATCCCGATCTTTACGTAGAGACTTCTTTTCATCCTTAGGTTGCCATACAAACTTTCCTCGTCTCCTAAAGAACTTCTTGAAGTCTCTAACCGCCATGGCATACTCTTCATCATCACTATCCGAACTTGATTCCTCATCGTCACTTGATTCTATTCTAGCTTTTAAGGCAATAGATTTAACTTTTTCTTTCTTGCCTCTAACTATCTCCAAATCTTTTTCCATCACCATTTCGTGAACTTTGAGGTTTCCAATAAGCTTGTCAAGTGCCATGCTTGAAAGATCTTTAGATTCTCCAATAACCGTTACTTTTGCTCTCCACTTAGGATGAAGTGCTCTAAGGAATTTCCTGACAAAATTCTTGCTACAAAAAGATTCATCAAGTGCTTTAAGTGAAGTAATAATAGTGTTAAATCTAGCAAATGCACAATCAATAGTTTCATCTTCGGGAATAGAAAATTGTTCATACAAGAAGATCAATTTTGTTATCCTTAACTTGTGAATTTCCTTGATGAGTAGTGATTAAAGATTGCCAAATTTCTTTAGCGGTTTTGCACATAAAAACTCTTTCATGCTCTTTCTTAGGTAATGCATTATAAAGCATCATTTTTGCTTCATTATTATTGGCAATTAGTTTCTTTTGATCATCATTATGTTTAGTAAGTGAACTATCCTCATCCCGACCACTTCCGGTAGCCTTATGATCACCTTCAATAATAATATACCATAGATCTATGTCCTTTGATTTGACATAAGTTTCAAAACGGTTTTTCCAATAAATAAAACCATTTGGTTCAAATAGTGGTGGTCTTTGAATAGATTGCCCTTCTTTGAAATTTTCAAAATCCATGGATCGTTTCAAGTTTTAAGATACATTATATTTTAAAAACTTGAGTAACGTAGCTCTTGATGCCAATTGTGGAAAACCAGAAGGGGGTTGAATAGTTTACCGGTTTTAAACTTGATTTTCTTCTAATACTATTACGTGTAATTACTAATTAAGATGTATCAAACAATGAATTATATGCAAGTATAAAGTAAGAAACGATCAAACCATAACACGATTGTTTATCGTGGTTCGGCTACAAGGACTCTTTTTCCTTGCCCTACTCCACGCCCCGAGTATCCAACTCGAGAGTTATCTTGCACTAGTCAACAAGCTCCTTTATCCGGCGGAGAAAACCTTACACGTCGCTTACACACTATTTCCGACACTAAGCTAGATGTCGAGTTCTTTCACAAGGGTACAACCACTCCCGATAGTTCTTTTACAAGGGTACAACAACTCCCAACACTCTAAGTATTTTGAGGACTAAAATACTAACCGATCACTACAAATGGATACAATACAATGAAGTATAAATTTTACTAGTTTACACTAATGCTATGCTATACAAGTCTTGCAACGTTGTGTTGAAGCTTGTAAGATCGTGATCTTCTTGCTACAAAGAGAGATTCACAAATATGAAAGTTTACTGAGTTAGAAATGAAGTATATGCAATGAAATATGATAGAGAGTGATAACCAAAACTCAAGAAATGAGTTGCTATTTATAGGCCTTCAAACAGACCAACCCACGGATACGGCGGAACCCATCCTTTGGTTTCGTCCGTTGTATCCGAGGGTTCCGCCAGCATGTCTGACAGAATCCTGCACAAAATATTTCACAATCTAACACAATATTCTCAAGATCTTCCCAAAGTCAACTTTGAGATCTTGAGTGTGAATCACTACAAAATAGAACATGTTTCTTACTCACTTACACACATGTTTCCTTGAAGGGACATGTGTGATGCAAGCAATGATGCAACTAACATATTATTTCTAATTTTAGATATTTCTAAAAAAGAAGTATACTTGTGAAAATAGTTTATGTATAGAATCAAAACATGTTTGTTTGAAATGTTTAGCAAGTGAATGTTTTACTTGAAAGAGTTTGTTTGCTTATATCTTGATATGACAAACTAATTAGTAAACTTGCTAAATATACATATTGGACATTTTCAATACATGTACTTAAACTAATGTATACTTTGCTTAGAAATGACTTTGTGAAAACATGTAAATGTAGTTTGAGTGAAGTTAAGTAAAAGACTTTTAAACTATATTTATAATTTGCCAAAAATAAACTTTATCTTTTGTAGTTAAGAAACTAAGGAAGATCGTAAAATATAAATAACTTTTTTAGGTGATTTTTGTATTAACATTTTCTGATTCTGATTTCCATCTCAGATAGTCAGTTTGATCATTTGGAAGATTATTACAACCTTAAGTGTTTGATATATTCTGTGAATTCTTCTGCTTATGTTAAGCATATTAAGTTTTGACACTATTTGATTTTCCATGAACATTTTCTAATCCTATGAGACTGGAGGTTACTAGTCACGAGTATAGGAAATTAACCATTCCATTATGATAATGAAACAATGTTTACTAAGGTTTCCTTTGGAAGATTATAATTCTGACAAAAATCTGGGTATAGGTTGATTTCCCTAAGTTCTTTTCGTTAATAATGATTAGGACATCAATTGATAATGAGGAAGATTGACACTGGTGTGATTGAATATTTAGAATATTAAGTTTTCTTTAGAAGTTTAGTATTATGACAATTCTGCGTATGTTCGCTAAGTTTATGATTATGAGCATTTTGGTGAATTTGAAAGTATTGGTGCTCTAAGAAGATAGATCTGTTAGATTTAGGATATTTTCTGATACTTTTCGTTTTCCGTTCGACCTTATTGATGATAATTGATTCTGCTAAATCCTGGGAAGAAGAGAAGAATTGTTAGGTTGCCATTAGGACGTTTTATTCACAACTTGAGATAAAGTATGGTCGCCATGAAGATATATTTATATAATGCAAATATTATGACGCCTGGCCAACGTGATAATATTTTCATCGTATAACGTATTTTCATTTTAAGCATATGATATCTTGGGAAGTGATTGAGGAGCATTATATTTCTGCTAGTTGAATTATCCGCGATAAGTGAGACTTTAGGATTTGTTGTATTCGTCTGTGCTTTGTTTTCATCATTAGATATCTGAATAAGTTTGAATTCTCATCGTACATTTGTTGATCGTTGTTCATCCCTTGAGAAGTTTGAAACTTATTATAGAGTTTCCTATCGTCTGAATTTCTCCACTCAATCAGTTTTCTGATATTAGTTATCTGTTGCTAGTACGCATCCGTTGAATTGATTTATGATCTGATTTGAATAAGATATGAAGTTATGAGAATCTGATAGAAAGATCTGTCTGTCCGTTTGAAATCTGTTTGAAAGGTTAATCTGAAATAAGGTTATTTCTGTAACTGAAAGATTCTGTGTTCGTTCCGTTTTGGCAATTTCTGCAATCCGATTCGATACTATCTATTCTGCTTACTCAATTTCCGAGGATAGAAATTTTTTTTAGAGGGGAAGAAGTTGTAATACCTCAAATTCTAAAATAAGAAAAAATGACCAAAATGCCCCTAAGTTTAAGAATTTGTATTAACATTTAAATAAATACCAAGAAAACCTTAGAAATTTGGAAATTTCCAGCATGTGATCACAATAAATTATGTATAAATAAAATTTGTACATTTTTGTTAAAGTAAAATAATTTTTATCATATAAATAAATAAAGTCGATTTATATATATATTATATATTAAATATATGTATTTAAATTAAGAAATAAATCCTAAATACTAAAGGAAACTTGTATAATATTTTATTTAACTTTATCCCATAATAATCCAGCCCAAGATAAATATTATACCTTATATATATACATTATACACGTTTTTTAATTTTAGATATCCCTAAGTCGATCCTTAAAACCCAAAATCGATTCCCTAAAATCCCTTGGGTCGACACAAGTTTTCTGGAAGCCTAGGGTTATTTTTCTTGGACGATTTAGAAGCCAAAAAAGTGGGGAAAATTCGTAATTGAGGCTGGTAAAGTTTGGATCAATCATTTGGAATTGTTTTGTTCGAATTAGTTCAAACCGAGAGGTAAAAATTCATTATGCTTGTTTACACGTTCAAATATCTTTCTAGTATTTTTATATCATCCTATATATCATATATGATCTGTATAAAATATTAAAATTGAATCATGCATGTTAGAGTGATCCTACAAATTTTAAATAAAACTATAAACCCTAAATCGCATAAAACCTTAATCGGCCTGAATAAAATTATTGGTACTTTGATCTGAATTTTTCTACAATTTTTAAATGTTATGTGATCTATTAAAATCAGAACTTATATATTTGAAGCTCATGTAAATTGTTTGAGTTTATTTGAGTCGAATAAAAGAAGAATAAAAGGAAAGAAAGCGTATGAAGCTAGGGTTAGGGTTTCTGGAAATTTTTAGTATAATTAATAAGGTTTAAGGTTGTAATAATGAGGGGTAAGGATTGGAAGAAAATAGGGTTAGGGTTTTTGGGATTTATTTCGTAAATCGAGTGGTTTTGTAAAAAAGAAAAGGGTGTGTTTTGTAAATATTGAAACTTGGGGGTTAATTTTATAAACTCTAAATAACTAAAAGGTTAGTAGTATAACTTAATTAGAGGAGTTTATTGTGTAATATTTGTATATTAAAGGTTTATTTGGTAAATTGTGTAATTAAAGGGCTGAAATTTGAAATTCGTATAACTTGAGGGGTTAAATTGTAAATTACTAAAATAGAAGGAATAATTCGTAAACTATGAAAGTTAAGGGACTAACTTGGATAATATGTAAACTTGTGATATTTATAATTAAAACCCTATACTTTAACATAAGTACACTTTAAACCCTAAAACCATATTAACAAGTTATTAAATATTTAACCTAAATATTTATGTAAACTCTAGAACTAATATGGAAAGTGAAAAAGTAAATGATTGAATAAGATATTAACGAGTAACACATCGCGTGTAGATTTCTGAAGAAGAGTACTATTCCGTTATTTGATCTTTCTATTTCTGTCAGCTTTGCTTTTATTCAAGGTACGGATATTCTGACCTTACTCTTAAGGTTTCCTTTGTGATATGAACCTCTGATATGAACTTTCTGATTTGAACTTTTGCTATGATAAACCTTTCTGTTTGAACCTTGAACTTTTGCTATGATAAACCTTTCTCTTTGAACCTTCTGATATGACAACTATGATTTGAACCTTTGTTATGAACCTTATGTTACCTGAGCTTCTCTAGGAATGGGGGTTCCATGTCCGTGTCATAGATGCACCTATGGCATGACTCTAGGGCAGTAGAGTGATGTTCTGCCACGTCCCTTCCGTTATATATGAATGTTCACTAATTTTCAGGGGCGTATGGATGCATCCTAGATCTGTTTTCTGTTATGATATGATATGATTCTGTTTAGTGACTGGTTGTACGTGCAATGTACTCCTTTCACTTCTGGTACATTGGAGCAAGCAACTCCTTGTACAATGTATGATTTGACGGTGACATGATAATGATATGTTTCAGAGCTCATGGTATATTCTGATTCTGTTTATACAGGTGACTGTATAGATTCCTTACTTAACTTACACATTATATTTCCATATTATCTGTTATACCTAAATATGTTTTCTCAAATTATATATATGTTCTTCAGCATTTATTTCAGTTTACTTTTGTTATATCTGTTCACTGAGCTTTCGTAGCTCAGCCACATTTCTTTTCTACGAGGCAGGTATTCAAGATAGCTTTTGGGATAGCTTTCTGGGCTTGAGTGTAGAACTGAGTGAAGAATTTGATCATAGTTATTTGAAGTAAGTTATTTATGTAAGTTTTCTGCTTTTGATCTGTCTGTTTGTTCTGATATAACACCATAATTTGTGACATTTTTACCCTTGTCGGGTTGGGGTGTTACATGTTGTGTGATTATATCTTACGCTTGTCTTCTCTTTAACATGCTAGGCTAGATTTTTATTTTGTTTGCTTAGATGTAGTGAAACCTAAGAAAACTGGCAGACTTCCATTGGTAACTTGCTTGAACATCTTAAGAAACATGATCGGAGGTGTACTACGATTTTTGGTTGTATTTAATGCGTAAGAGAATTCTAATGATCCCATGTTAGGAGCTTCTAACGGCTCGACATAGGAGTGAAGTAGGATCTTATAGAGTTAGAGAATATTGTACACAGCCCTACGACTGATATTAAGGTATATAACCCGTCATCCATGCAATTGTAACAAGCTAATCAACCTGTAAAAGATATCTAGGGAGTAATGAAATCTAAGTAAACACAACTTTTCTCATTATCGTTTCCACCACATTAGTATAGTTAGTTTAATTTTCATTTTATTTTATTTTATTTTGATTGCATCTTTAGTTAATTGGGTTAGTTGGCTAGCAACTAATTCCGCCCACTCCTTCAAAACCTGAGATTTTACTTGCTTTCCATAAAATATAAAAAAACAAAAAGAATCATCCCTCACCTCTAGACCTAGTTTAGTAGGCTTTCTAATCCTAGCGACACTATTCCTGAGTTGAACGATCAATCCCCCGGTACTTGTCACTATACTATACTACAACGATCAGGTACACTACCTGGTGGGGGTTGTAAGCTTCTCGAGATCCCTTGAGAGATAAAACCTGTTGCGAGGGCGCAATTCCCACGTATATCAAGTTTTTGGCTCCGCAGCCCAGGGAATAGTTATTGTCTAGGTTAGGATTTCTTTTTATTAGGTCTACTTGCTAGATTCTTTTCTAGTAAGGTTTTATTTTTACTTATAGGTTTCTTTAGTCTATCTTATTTCTTTGTTTCCTTTATTCGTAAACTATCTCGATGAATAACAACAGTATTGATCGTTTGATTCCTGTTATTCGTGTTTTTCGTTGTAGGAATTTCCAAATGCCCACCCCAATCCCTTTAGTGGAAAACGAGAACCCACCTAACCTCTCGCCTAACCATCACTTTGACAATAATTCTGAGACGGAGGAGTCTGACCATGATAATGACCATAGGTCTAGTCCTTTTTACTATTCGGACTCCGATGAGGACCTAGATGATGGTGACGTAATTAATGAGGATAAGATGAAAGATGAAGTGGACCCTCTTAGGTATGTCGACCCTAGAACAAGGATTGAGAATGATAGCTCATTTAATATGCAATTTCCTTGTAAAATTGGATTTAGGAGCTTTGATGCCTACCTTAACTCATCCCTACCAATGAACATAATCTCGCGTATTGAATACAATAAAATTATGGTTGATGAGTTAGAATACAAAGGAAATAATATTGTTGCTAGGGCAATGGCATTGCATGTGTTTGTAGGAAGCTTTGTTTATCTGGTTGAGTTCATGGTTATGGAGAAACTAGGAGAATTTATCGATAGTAAGTTAACCCAAGTTGTGTTTGGGAAACCCTTCAAAAGGTTAACCAACCTTGATGAAAAACTTATGGAAGGGTTAATTACATTCTCGGATGGGGTTGAAGATTTTGTTTACCAAATGCCCCGTGCACACCCTAGGTTCAAGGATTTTTCTATGTAGAAATGTAATAGGTACCCACCCCTTCAAATGCTAAGTGAGACTGAAAAAAGGAAAGGGCTTAAATATCCTCATGAAAAGAATAAAAGGTATTATCGCGGATGTTTAGAGCTAAGTGATGACTATAAGAAAGATGAAGCGACTATTAGATGGCTCATCCTAGGGTATGTGAGCATAAGCGACACACGATAGCCTATGACCTTGAGTCTAGCTAAAAGACTCATCAATAAAGAAAAGCGCTTCTTGGGAGGCAACCCATGTTTTGTGTGTTTTTATTTGTTTGATTATTATTTGTTTGATATTATTTGTTTCCGTATGCATGTCCTATTTTTATTGTTGGTAGATCATGTTTCAAACTAAATAGTAAAAATGCTTTATTTTGTTGTTTAACTTCGTCTTAACTTCATATAAAGGTATTTTGCAAAAGTTAAGTGTAAGGGGAAACCCCAAAATTTGTTTATAAGAACGAAAATAATCATTATTCGACACAATATTAAATGAACATGTATATTAGTAATTGTTAGAGTCAAATGCTTGTATCGAGTCATAATGGTGTTTTGCAGGATTTTTCAGGAAATAGGACATAAGTTTTTCTAGAAATTTTCCGAAAACTTAACATAAAGATTTCTGCAGGTCAATTCTGACGGCGTCAGGGTTTAACACCTGACGGCGTCACGTGTAAAATTCTGGAAATTTTCGAGTTTTGTTTTTTTGACGGAATCTTAAAAGTTTTTGTTGATTCTTTAGTTTTATAAACTACAGGAAATCTGCAAACATTCATTACACAAGCATTATATTTTAAATTGCTTTCTAGGATTTGTTAGTATATATAGATTGCCTCCAATTTTACGCGAGGTTGCCTTGATTGTTTTCTCAGGTTTAACAGGTTATATTTGACAAGAAGATGATTTATATTTCTGGAAGGGAAGCTTTGAACGTTCATTTTCTTGGAAGAAGATCAAACCTTGTTGACACACTATCCACACCGAACGAATCAGGGGAGTTTTTGTTTTCATTCTTTTACCTATGTTACTTTTACATTCTTTAATTGAACATTGGGGACAATGTTCATCCTTAAGTGTAAGGGGAGGGTAAATGATGATACCTTATAGGATACAATTGCACTTGAGTTTGTTTATTCGATGGTAGGTGTGTAATAAAACTAAGAGAAATACTTGTTAGTGTAATTTTAGCGCCAAATTTAAATTATTTTACAACATTTAGGAGTGAAACTTTAGCCTTAACAAGCATCTCTTGGATAGGAGTTGTATGACAAGCACAAAACCGTACCATTCAGAAAAATTTTCCACCCAAATATGTGAGGTTCCCCTTTAGATTTGATAGGAAAAACATTCATTAATAGTGCTTATGAGTGTACCGGTAGTATTTAGATTCTAGAACTTGCGTTAGTGATGAATCCCGAGACCGTTAGTGAGACTACATTCGTGTAGTAGGATTTACTACATTATAAGAGGCATTAGGATCACCTTGTGTTTAAACCCGTATCATAATTACTTGACCATTTAAGTCATATTACTTGACTAGTAAAGTCAATTAATTTTTCTCACACCTTAGCGTTGTACTCATTTTTAGTACACGATACCCCTAGTACACCCCTCCGAGCCTATCCTTTTCGTTGCTAACTTTAAGCATCCTACTTAAAGGAAGAATTTGTTACAACCCACCCAAATGTGCAACCAAATCGCCTTAGCCTTCCTTGTATGCACTCATCTTTAGTGCTTTATTGTTATATGTTTAAACCCTTAGTTAATTATCTAATTAATTACATGGTTGCTAAGTCGAGTCATATCTTGTACATATTGTTTTGGGATGATTGGGACTCATGGGTAAAGTACTTGTGTTATGGAGTAATGGGGAAGAACATCATATATTACCCCTATATGTGCGTAATCTTAAAAAGTACTCCAAGTATTTTGATTATCTTGATTCGAATCATTAGAGTAGTTTATTATAAAATATGTAAAAATTTAAGTGTAAGGAGAATGTATATTCCTTATGATGTATTATTTTGGATGGTAGGGCAATAGTGTATGCAAAAAAAAAGCAATATATATATATATATGTGTTAAAATAAAAAGGGCCTTATAATAAAAAGTGTAGGAAGGATTGTGAGGGCGACATGTGTCACCCCTATGCCACATCATATGACACATCATTTGGCGGGAAAATTTTTTTTCGGCGGGGGGTGGGGGTGGGGTGACACGTGTCATATGATGTAGCAAGGGGGTGACACATGTCACTCCCACAATCCTTCCTACACTTTTTATTATAAGGCCCTTTTTAGAATAACCCCACCCTATATATATATATATATATATATATATATATATATATATATATATATATATATATATATATAAAGAAAAGAGAAAAACATACGGACTACCATCCCGTTTCATTTTATATTTTATGTTTTTGTTAATTTTGATTTATTAGCTTAAGTCGAGTCTAGTCTTGGCTTAGCAACGCCATATTGTACATGTAATTAACCAAGATGATTAACTCGCCACCAGTAAATATTGCCTTTATTCAACAAAACCGTGTTTTTCATATCCTTACACCTAACATTATAACCCTTTTAAAAAGACGTCTTTGATAGTTTATCCTAGGTGCTTACGCCAAGTGGTGGAGGTTTGATCTTTTCCCAAGCCTATGGTAATCTATTTGCTATGACAGATAGTGAGAGATGTTTTTCATTTCCATATTGTGATATATACTTTATTACACCCGAGAGATGTGAGTATCTAAACACTATTTGTGAGGTGCTAGTGTATGACCTCCGTGCTTGTTTTTGGTTTTTTGTAGAACAATTATTTGTTGTAATTACTTTTATATTAGTGTTAAATGACCCCTAACTTGTATTTTGATTAGAATAAAAGCGCATTTACTTGAGGACAAGCAAATCTCAAGTGTAAGGGTATTTGATGAGGCGAAAAGTGTACCACTTTTAAGGGGTCATTTAAGCCCAAATTCCAGATTATATGATCAATTATTGCCCTAAATCGCCTTTTTTTGTCATTTTAGGTACTTTTGAGGAGAAATCTGGAAAAGGAAGCATTTTGGACGTTTTTGGAATATAAAAGTGAAGAAAACGGCAAAGTCTCAAATTTCCTTTCTGGAACAGTACCTGATGACGTCAAGAGTTTACTAGTGACGGCGTCAAGAGTGATAAAAAAGGTGGATGTGGAAATTATAACATGATGACCCAGAAAGTTTTTAGGCTTATTGGCCTGACGGCGTCACCTAGGCCGTCAGGGTCCAAATACACGTGACGGCCCAGAGCTCATTCCTACATGACGGCGTCAGAAGTGGATCCAGGCAATACGAATTTCATCATGGCGGCGAATTGACGGCGTCAGAGGTTAACACATGACGCCGTCAGGATGCCAAGTCTATATATATTTTTCCAATTTTTCATTGTAAAGGGTGGAACTTTGTGTGGGATATTAGGGCATAAACCCTAAGACGAATTTTACAGCTTTTTCAAGGGTTTCTACCCCTTGATTCTTCCATGTTCAATTGAAGATAAGTATTTATTCAAATAATTCAATATGTCTATGTGTTGTGTGATTATATCATACGCTTGTCTTCTCTTTAACATGCTAGGCTAAATTTTTATTGTGTTTGCTTAGATGTAGTGAAACCTAAGAAAACTGGCAGACTTCCATTGGTAACTTGCTTGAACGTCTTAAGAAACATGATCGGAGGTGTACTATGATTTTTGGTTGTATTTAATGCGTAAGAGAATTCTAATGATCCCATGTTAGGAGCTTCTAACGGCTCGACATAGGAGAGAAGTAGGATCTTATAGAGTTAGGGAATATTGTACACGGCTCTACGACTGGTATTAAGGAATATAACCCGTCATCCATGCAATTGTAACAAGCTAATCAACATGTAAAAGATATCTAGGGAGTAATGAAATCTAAGTAAACACAACTTTTCTCATTATTGTTTCCACCACATTAGTATAATTAGTTTAATTTTCATTTCTTTTATTTTATTTTGATTGCATCTTTAGTTAATTGGGTTAGTTGGCTAGCAACTAATTCCGCCCACTCCTTCAAAACCCGAGATTTTACTTGCTTTCCATAAAATATAAAAATACAAAAAGAATCATCCCTCACCTCTAGACCTAGTTTAGTAGGCTTTCTAATCCTAGCGACACTATTCCTGAGTTGAACGATCAATTCCCCGGTACTTGTCACTATATTATACTACAACGATCAGGTACACTGCCTAGTGGGGGTTGTAAGCTTCTTGAGATCCCTTGAGAGGTAAAACCTGTTGCGAGGCCGCAATTCCCACGTATATCACATACCATTTCATTACTTAAAAAAAAATCGAGAACAGAGCGTTAGAGATAAAATTTGTTAGGATATAATCCTTATACTTTGCCAATTACAATAAATCTCGTGGATTGAGACAAGGAGATCCGTTGTCCCTGTTCTTATTTATTCTGGTAATGGAAGGTCTCCACCTTGCTTTAAAGGATGCGGTTTATGGAAAACTAGAAGGGGGGGTTGAATAATTTTCTCTCTTTTTTTCGTTTATAAAAAGTTTATTTCAAAATGTTGATTCGAATTTATTCAATTGTTTGTTTGAAAAATCTTCAATTAGAGTTTAGTATGAAAACAACACATAATTAATATGATCGATTATATGTGTGCTTTTGGATTTGTTTTCAAAACTTAGTTTTATGAATGGAGCTTTGGTTGATCTTTATGTGAATAAGTTTTCCTTTTAAAATATTAAAACATTTTGTATCAAATTATCGATTAAGTTAAACTGATGAGGCGAAAAATGATCCGTTTTTAGGGGGTCATTTAAGCCCGAATCCGAATTTATTTGATCAAATATTGCCCTAAATCGTTCCTTTTGTGATTTTAGGTACTTTGGGAGCGAAATCTGGAAAAGGAAGCAATTCGGACGTTTTTGGAGCTTAAAAGTGAAGAAAACGCCAAAGTCTTAATTTTCCATGCTGGGAACAGTGCATGACGGCGTCAAGAGTAGTTCCCTGATGGCGTCAAGAGTAAAATTCCATGACGACCCAGAAGAGTTTTGACGGCGTCATGAAGGTAGGGCGTCAAGAGTTAAAGTCATGACGGCCTGGAAATGAGTTGTACTTGACGGCGTCAAATGTAGATCTAGGCAGTCCGAGGATTGTTTTGGCGGCGAGGTGACGGCGTCACCTATTTGGTCTTGACGCCGTCAGACCCCTTTTCGTATATATAGTTTTCTAATTTTTCACATTTAAAAGAGAGAAGTTTTGGGAGAAACCCTAAGTACGATTTTGGTGTAACTTTACAGGTTTTTCAAGGGTTCCAACCCCTTGATACCTTGCATGATTAATCAAGATAAGTGTTCTTCTAATTCAATCAATATGTCTATGTGTTGGTTGTCTATATCTTGTTCTTGTCTTAATTCCATCATGCTAGGCTAGATCTATTTTGTGTTTGCTTAGATCTAATGAAACCTAGATATTGATTATGTGTTGATTACTTGTTTATTCTTGTCTTGGATGAATGATTTATATGTTAGGCTTAAGAAAACTGGCAGATCTCCAATTGGTAACATGCTTGAACGTCTTAAGAAACATGAACCAACGCGCACTAGGTCTTTATTGGTTGTATTTAATGCATGAGCCACTGTTTACAATCCCTATAGTTGTGCTGGGCATGGTGTAGGAGGAGATAAGAGCTCATAGAATTGGGGAGTTATGTGTGCCACCCCATGAATGGTATTAAGGAATACGCTCCGTCATCCATGCAATTATAACAAGTAATTAACGTGTAAAAGATATCTAGGGAGTAGTGAAATCTAAGTAAACACATTTTCTCCAATTACTGCTCACAACTTTAGTATAATTAGTTTATTTTCATTTCTAGTATTTTATTTTGATTGCATCTTAGTATTGGGTTAGTTGATTAGCAACTAATTCCGCCCAAATCCTTCAAACCCGAGATTTTAATTTGTTTTCCATAAAATATAAAAACACAAAAATAATCATCCCTCACCTTTAGAACTAGTATTTAGGCTTTCTAATCCTAGCGACACTATTCCTAAGCTGAACGATCAATCCCCCGGTACTTGTCACTATACTATACTACAACGATCAGGTACACTGCCTGGTGGGGGTTGTAAGCTTCTCGAGATCCCTCGAGAGGTAAAGCCTGTTGCGATTCCCACGCATCAAGTTTTTGGCGCCGCAGCCCGGGGAATAGTTATTGTCTAGGTTAGAATCTCTTTTTATTAGGTCTACTTGCTAGATTCCTTTCTAGTAAGATTTTATTTTTATTTCTAGGTTTTCTTTAGTCTATCTTTTCTTTGTGTCTTTGTTTGTAAAAACCTTTCCATTGACTATTCCGTTAGCCATTATGGAGAACACGAATCCACCAAGTCCGACACTAGAGTTTTACCAGAAAAAATATAATTACACTAGTTTGGATATAACAAGATAGAGGAATGAAATGAGGAGGACAGGATCTTATATTGATTTTATTGAGTACCTTGAGAAAAGAGACCAAGTGCATAAGACTTTTAAAGGATTCACCTTAGGAGCTCCATCAACCCCTCAAAATGCCTCACTTAGTGAAACCTATGCACCATATGAGCCTTTACCTAGGATAATTTCGTATGAGCCACCTAGCTGCATGTCATGGTTAGGCCCTACCATAATACAGGATGAACACATAGGTGACCTTGATGTGATGGAGGATTTAGCCGAACATGATCACATTGATAAAAAAGACCTAGGTTTTATGATCGATGATGATGAATCTCAAGAAACACATGATGAATCTTTTGGGAAATTTGTATATAGTAGTCAGAATATTGAGGATGACCCTTATGATTCGGACATAGAAGTTGAGATGCCTAGAGAAGCACGTGAGATACTTGGGAGAATGTTAGGGCTAGATCCTGACACATGGAATGATGAGGTGAACAACATAAGCCCACAAAATACTCAACCATCATTTGAGGCACACGCACCGCCCGTGACTTACCCGGAAGAAGTAGAAGAAACTTTAGGAATTCCAATGGAGGTAGAACCCTTGGACCAGGCACCACTTGAGGATATAGGTTTGAACACTTGTAGTGATAACCTTACTCCTAGTTCTAGGGAATTTCCTAGTGTTGATGAACCGGAACCTCAATCTTTACACACCTTTCCATCCTTAGATATATTTCTAGGAGACAAAAGAGGAACCGACCCACCCATCAACCAATATTATCCGGGTAGTTTTAGGATGAAGGAAGCCATTCACTCACCCCCTTCACCTCACGTGGCATATTCACACCCTAAGGGTGTGTATCGCTACTTTCACCCACACTTAATCCTAAGTGTAGGGAGAACCTCCCCTATTTCCGTTAAATAAGGGTAGAGTCAGGCTCGTGACTCGAACAAAAACAAGCGCTTCTTGGGAGACAACCCATGTTTTGTGTGTTTTTATTTGTTTGTTTGTTTGATTTTATTTGTTTCCGTATGCATGTTTTATTTTTATTGTTTGTGGCTCATGTTTCAAAGTAAATTGTGAAAATGCTTTATTTTGTTTTTAACTTCGTCTTAATTGCATATAAAGGTATTTTGCAAAAGATAGGTGTAAGGGAGATCCAAATTTGTTTATAAGAACGAAATTGAGCATGAACCACAACAATATTAAATGGACATGTATATTCGTATTTGTTAGAGTCAAATGCTTGTATTGAGTCATAATGAAGTTTTGCAGTATTTTCCAGGAAGTAGGACCAAGTTTTTCCAGAAATTTTCCGGAAACTTAACATAAGAATTTCTGCAGGTCAATTCTGACGGCGTCAGGAGTTCAAAATCTGGAAATTTTACCGGTTTTGTTTTTCTAGCGGAGTCTTATGGTTTTTGTGAATTATTAAGTTTTATAATCTCCAGGAGATCTGCAAACTTCATTCCACAAGCATTATATCTTATCTTGTTTTCTAGGATTTAGAAACTTATATAGGATGCCGCCGATTTTACGCGAGGTTGTCTTGTCTATTTTGTCAGGTTTTACAGGTTATGTATGACAAGAAGATGATTTATATTCTGGAAGGGAAGCTTTGATTGTTCATTTTCTTGGAGGAAGATTTAACCTGGCCATCCTATTATCCATACCGAGTGAATCAGGGGAGTATTTGATTTCATTCTCTTTACTTTTTCACTTTTACATTCTTTACTTGAACATTGGGGACAATGTTCATCTTAAGTGTAAGGGGAGGGTAAAAAGATGATACCTTACATATGCACTTTCGCTTGAGTTTGTTTGGTTCAATGGCAGATGTGTAATAAAACTATGAGAAATACTTGTTAGTGCAATTTTAGCGCCAAATTTAAAATTTTTTACAACATTTAGGAGTGAAACTTTAGCCATAGCAAGCGTCTCATGGATAGGAGATTGTATGACTAGCACATAACCGTATATTCAGAAAAATTTTCCACCCAAAAATGTGAGGTTCGCCTTTAGATTTGATAGGAAAAGCATTTACTATTAGTGCTTATGAGTGTACCGGTAGCATTTAGATTCTAGAACTTGCGTTAGTGATGCATCCCGAGACCGCTAGTGAGACTACATTCGTGTAGTAGGATTTACTACATGATAAGAGGCATTAGGATTACCCTTGTGTTAAACCCGTATTATAATTACTTGACCATTTAAGTCATATTACTTGGCTAGTTAAGTCAACTAATTTTTCCCACACCTTAGCGTTGTACTCATTTTTAGTACACGAAACCCCTAGTACACCCCTCCGAGCCTATCTTTTCGTTTCTAACTTTAAGCATTTTACTTAAAGGAAGAATTTGTTACACCCCACTTAAATGTACAACCAAATCGCCTTAGCCTTTCGTGTATGCGCTCATTTTTAGTGCATTATTGTTATTTGTTAAACCCTAAGTTAACTTTCTAATTGATTACATGGTTGCTAAGTCGAGTCATATCCTTGTACATATTGTTTTGGGACGATTGGGACTCATGGGTAAGTACTTATTTATGGAGTAATGGGGAAGATCATCATTTATTACCCCCATACGTACGTTAACCTTAAAAGTGCTCCAAGTGTTTTAATTTTCTTAATTCGAGTCATTAGATTAGTTTAATGTAAAGTATATAAAGATTCAAGTGTAAGGGGAATGCTCAATCCCCTATGATGTATTATTTTGGATGGTAGGGTAAGAGTGTATGCAAAAAAAAAAAAAAATCGAAAAATCAAGAAAAAGAAAAAAAAAAATAGAAAAAAAAGAAAAAGAGAAAAAAAAAAAACATACGGACTACCATCCCGTTTTTGTTCTATGTTCATTTTATGTTTTTGTTATTTTTCATTTATTAGCTTAAGTCGAGTCTAGTCTTGGCTTAGCAATGCCATATTGTACATGTAATAAACCAAGATTGTTAACTCGCCACCAGTAAAACTTCCTTTATCCAACAAAACCGTGTATTTCATATCCCTACACCTAACGTTACAACCCTTTAAAAGACCTCTTTGATAGTTTATCCTAGGTGCTTACGCCATGTGGTGGAGGTTTGATCCTTTCCCAAGCCTATGGTAATCTATTTTGCTATGACAGGTAGTGAGAGATATCTTCCGTTTCCATATTGTAATTTACACTTTATTACACCCGAGAGATGTGAGTATCTAAACACTATTTGTGAGGTGTTTGTGTATGACCTCCGTGCTTGTCTATTGGTCTTTAGTGGAACGATTATTTGTTGTAATTACTTTTATATTAGTGTTAAATGACCCCTAACTTGTCTTTTGAGTAGAATAAAAGCGCATTTGCTTGAGGACAAGCAAATCTCAAGTGTAA
Source organism: Artemisia argyi (assembly GCA_030686995.1). Taxonomy (NCBI): domain Eukaryota; kingdom Viridiplantae; phylum Streptophyta; class Magnoliopsida; order Asterales; family Asteraceae; genus Artemisia; species Artemisia argyi. Next base: position 173,026,033 of record CM060697.1, read on the forward strand.
GGGTATATGATGAGGCGAAAAATGATCCGTTTTTAGGGGGTCATTTAAGCCCGAATCCGAATTTATTTGATCAAATATTGCCCTAAATTGTTCCTTTTGTGATTTTAGGTACTTTGGGAGTGAAATCTGGAAAAGGAAGCAATTCAGACGTTTTTGGAGCATAAAAGTGAAGAAAACGCCAAAGTCTTAATTTTTCATGCTGGGAACAGTGCATGACGGCGTCAAGAGTAGTTCCCTGACGGCGTCAAGAGTAAAATTCCATGACGACCCAGAAGAGTTTTGACGGCGTCATGAAGGTAGGGCGTCAAGAGTTAAAGTCATGACGGCCTGGAAACGAGTTGTACTTGACGGCGTCAAATGTAGATCTAGGCAGTCCGAGGATTGTTTTGGCGGCGAGGTGACGGCGTCACCTATTTGGTCTTGACGCCGTCAGACCCCTTTTCCTATATATAGTTTTCTTATTTTTCACATTTAAAAGAGAGAAGTTTTGGGAGAAACCCTAAGTACGATTTTGGTGTAACTTTACAGGTTTTTCAAGGGTTCCAACCCCTTGATACCTTGCATGATTAATCAAGATAAGTGTTCTTCTAATTCAATCAATATGTCTATGTGTTGGTTGTCTATATCTTGTTCTTGTCTTAATTCCATCATGCTAGGCTAGATCTATTTTGTGTTTGCTTAGATCTAATGAAACCTAGATATTGATTATGTGTTGATTACTTGTTTATTCTTGTCTTGGATGAATGATTTATATGTTAGGCTTAAGAAAACTGGCAGATCTCCAATTGGTAACATGCTTGAACGTCTTAAGAAACATGAACCAACGCGCACTAGGTCTTTATTGGTTGTATTTAATGCATGAGCCACTGTTTACAATCCCTATAGTTGTGCTGGGCATGGTGTAGGAGGAGATAAGAGCTCATAGAATTGGGGAGTTATGTGTGTCACCCCATGAATGGTATTAAGGAATACGCTCTGTCATCCATGCAATTATAACAAGTAATTAACGTGTAAAAGATATCTAGGGAGTAGTGAAATCTAAGTAAACACATTTTCTCCAATTACTGCTCACAACTTTAGTATAATTAGTTTATTTTCATTTCTAGTATTTTATTTTGATTGCATCTTAGTATTGGGTTAGTTGATTAGCAACTAATTCCGCCCAAATCCTTCAAACCCGAGATTTTAATTTGTTTTCCATAAAATATAAAAACACAAAAATAATCATCCCTCACATTTAGAACTAGTATTTAGGCTTTCTAATCCTAGCGACACTATTCCTAAGCTGAACGATCAATCCCCCGGTACTTGTCACTATATTATACTACAACGATCAGGTACACTGCCTGGTGGGGGTTGTAAGCTTCTCGAGATCCCTCAAGAGGTAAAGCCTGTTGCGATTCCCACGCATCAAGTTTTTGGCGCCGCAGCCCGGGGAATAGTTATTGTCTAGGTTAGAATCTCTTTTTATTAGGTCTACTTGCTAGATTCCTTTCTAGTAAGATTTTATTTTTATTTCTAGGTTTTCTTTAGTCTATCTTTTCTTTGTGTCTTTGTTTGTAAAAACCTTTCCATTAACTATTCCGTTAGCCATTATGGAGAACACGAATCCACCAAGTCCGACACTAGAGTTTTACCAGAAAAAATATAATTACACTAGTTTGGATATAACAAGATGGAGGAATGAAATGAGGAGGACAGGATCTTATATTGATTTTATTGAGTACCTTGAGAAAAGAGACCAAGTGCACAAGACTTTTAAAGGATTCACCTTAGGAGCTCCATCAACCCCTCAAAATGCCTCACTTAGTGAAACCTATGCACCATATGAGCCTTTACCTAGGATAGTTTCGTATGAGCCACCTAGCTGCATGTCATGGTTAGTATAATTAGTTTATTTTCATTTTTAGTATTTTATTTTGATTGCATCTTAGTATTGGGTTAGTTGAATAGCAACTAATTCCGCCCACTCTTCCAAAACCCGAGATTTTTACTTGCTTTTCTTAAAATATAAAAACACAAAAATAATCACCCCTCACCTTTAGAACTAGTATTTAGGCTTTCTAATCCTAGCGACACTATTCCTAAGCTGAACGATCAATCCCCCGGTACTTGTCACTATACTATACTACAACGATCAGGTACACTGCCTAGTGGGGGTTGTAAGCTTCTCGAGATCCCTCGAGAGGTAAAGCCTGTTGCGATTCCCACGCATCATAAACTCAACATGAGAAGTGTGAATAATACATCTAAGTCCATTAGACCATGTCATATAATTATACATCTTATCGCAATATTAACTTCTATTTACAACATAATCAACATCACAACAATATAAGCAACAACTAAAACATATAGGCAAGGATAGATATAAAGCGATAAATGCAAGAATAAATAAAAAGAGATAAGAGAAAGGAAATGCAAACCGGACACGATGATTTATAGTGGTTCGGCTACAAGGACACCTTCCTTGCCCTACTCCACTCCCCGAGTCACCTACTCGAGAGTTCACAACACAAATCAAAAGCTCCCTTTAGGCGGAGAAAACCATACACACTTTTGCTTACACCAATTTAACGACACAAAGCTAAATGTCGGGTTCTAATCCTAGCTAGAACCAATCTCACACCACTAGTCACTACACAACTTCTTCACTACTAATTCACGCCACTACTTCTTCACAACTACACTACTTCTTCACGCCACTACTTCTTCACGACTACACTATTTCTCACGCCACTACTTCTTCATGACTACACTAATTCTTCACGCCACTACTTCTTCATGACTACACTACTTCTTCATGCCACTACTTCTATGTTGAAATAATCAATGTGTGTGTTTTTATGCTTGCAAAATCGCGCCCAAGAAGTGGAGAAATGGCTTACATTTATAGGCTCATGAGATCTTGGAATATGCTAAAGAATATTCCAAATCATAAGGAATATGCCAAAGAATATTCCAAAGCATAAGGAATATGCCAAAGAATATTCTAAAGCATAAGGAATATGCCAAAGAATATTCCAAAGCATAAGGAATATGCCAAAGAATATTCTAGAGCATAAGGAATATGCCAAAGAATATTCCAAAGCATAAGGAATATGCCAAAGAATATTCCATCCATTCCCTCCTAAATTCATATTTTGAATTTTGAATTTTCCATTTTCCCTCCATGTTCTAGAGGCTTCTAGAAGCATTGTTGGGCCTTGATGGGCCTTGTTGGGCTGGTTACTATTGGACCCCGAATGGGCCTGTTTGTTTGCTTGGCCCATTCCATTTAGCTAAGTCCATATGCATACTTGGCCCAATCCAATTAACTAAGTCCATATGTAGAAGTCTTGTATGCTTGGCCCATCCAATTATCCAAGTCCATAAGAGCCTTGAGATGATGATTCGTAGTTACGAGTGATTTGTGCATTTTACGTTTTGTACTTAAGTGATTGTTGAAGCATACTTGAGACGTTGAGATGTCGAGAGATGTTGATGTATGAATGAATAAATGATTTGTGATCACAAGTAACTTAAGCACTTTGCGTTATGTGTTGTAGCTTACATCTTTGTCATCATCAAAACATGAAGAGGATGTTTTGATTAAAGATCGTAATATTCATGCCAACACGGTTCATGCCAATCTTCTTTATGGAGTAAAGGTCGGTGATTCTGGTTTTTGTATATCTCACTTCTTTTATGCAGATGATGTGGTTATTGCCTCTGATTGGAACCATCGAGATATGGACAATATTATTCGAGTTTTGCAGGTGTTTTATTTAGCTTCAGGTTTTAAAATCAATACTCATAAATCTAATGTTTATGGTACTGGAATATCCCCTGAAGAGGTTTCTGGCATGGCCCAAGCCACGAGATGCGCTGCAGGTAGTATGCCTTTTACTTATCTCGGTCTTCCTATCGGATCAAATATGTCCCGTGTTGCCAATTGGAACTATCTGGTAGATAAGTTTCGTTCCAAGCTTTCATTATGGAAAGCTAACCTCTTATCTATTGGAGGCCGGCTAAGTTTAATAAAAGCGATTATGGGAAGCATCGGTATTTATTATATGTCGATCTTCAAAGTGCCGGAGTCGATAATTAAGATTCTTGAACGGTTTCGAGCTTCATTTTTTTTAGGGTGGGAATGAGGATAGAAACAAATTATCTTGGATTAAATGGGTTAACGTTTTGGCTTCTTTAGATAAAGGCGGTTTGGGTGTTGGTAGCTTGAAAGCTTTTAACTTTGCGCTCCTTCAAAAATAGCTTTGGAGGTTAGTTCATAATCCGTTGGCTTTGTGGGTTCAATTGATTAAAGCTATCCATGGTCCTGAAGCAGGTTTCGATCAGAAGGGGTATAATACTAGAGGTTTGTGGGCTAAAATTGTTAACTCCTCTAACTATCTACACTCTAATGGGATAATTCCTTTGGACACTTTAAGGTTCAATGTAGGTTGTGGTTCTAACGTTCGTTTCTGGAAATATACATGGCTTGGAGATGGGCCTTTAAACCGGCGATACAAGCGGCTTTTTAGGCTTGATTGCAACGAAGATTGTTACACTCTTGATTGGATCTCAAATGGTGAATGGTCTTGGAATTGGAGTAGACAGGTCCTTGGAGGTAGAAATGCGGATTCATTGAATTTGCTTTTAGCCGAAATTGGTAATGCAAATGTAGGTACTGATGAGGATTCGTGACAATGGACATTAAGTTATGACAGTGTTTTTTTTATGGGGGTGACAAGGAAGCACATTGATGACATTATTTTACCGTCGATGAGTCCAAGTACAAGATGGAACAAATGTTTGCCTCGAAAGGTAAACATTTTCGTTTGGCGTTTACTCTTAGATAGACTCCCTCATCGTGTAAATCTCTCGTCTCGTGGTCTAGAAACTCTGTCGATTGTTTGCCCGGTTTGCAACGCAGGTGTGGAGTCATCCGATCATATATTTTATGCTTGTGAAACAACTGCTAATGTTTGGCGTCAAATTCGATTTTGGTATGATGCTGGTTTACCGTACTTCTGCTCTAATGTGGGTTGGACTGTCTGGCTAGATAATTGGCACGCGTCTAATGACAGAAAAGATAGATTATTTGTGATCATTGCTACTTCTCTTTGGTTTCTTTGGCGTTATCGAAATAATGTTACGTTTAGTTCTCAAACCATGAGGCAACGTGACATTATCGATAATATCCAATTAGCTTCGTTTTCTTGGTTAAAGTTTAGAGGTGTTAAAAACTGTAATTGGTCTGATTGGATCAATTCTCCTTTGTAATTGTCTCTAGCTTCTTGCTGGAGCTTTGTTTCTAATATATTCTGCCATTCAAAAAAAAAAATTACAAGAAATTCTATGTACGCGTATGTCGAATATAATAATGTTAGTTTGTAGAGTGGAAACAGTGCTATGATGATTTCAACGGAGATACGAATATACGATTAGATAACCTATATCGGTAGTACTTCAATTAAAAGTGTTCGTGTGGAATGAACAATAAGATTGATAAGGTTGCAATTAAATTAGAGTTAATTACTTGAAATTGTATTAAAATTGTCACTTTTTGTTATTGTGTATACTGAATTTTTTTTATTGTGTATATTGAATTTTCAAATTTCAATTATTGTATGTATTTTGTAACTATTTAGTCATGTAAAATAACCATTTTACTTTTTAAAATTTTAAAAATTAAGGGTAAAATGGTTATAAAATACATACAATAATCGAAATTTGAAGTTCAGTACACACAATAAAAAAAATCAGTACACACAATAATAAAACGTGACAAGTATGATAAATTTTCAAACAATTAATCCATTAAATTATAGGTATCGACATTCAGCAGTTCAGCTTATTTATGCAAATTGAACATGATCCTTAAGCTGTCTCAAGATAAATTCAATTAACTTGTGAACTTGAAAGTTGAAACTCGAAAGTATGTTGTACGAGAAAAGTATTCATAACTTTACACTACATATTTTATTAACAAGTACCAATGTATTTATTTGTAGATTACAAAATTATTTAATATTTAATTAAAAATACATTATAAACCAACAATAAGACAAATGAAATGAAAGGACATTCGGAATTACGACATATTTGCCATGCATCAATCAATTAATCCTGGTAAGTCTTTTTTGGCATCACTCAAAGATATCGTGCCAAATATTCATCCATTCGTGTATATCGGACCTCTGGATAGAGCTTCGAAGCTTCTTCCCCTTCTTCGATTTCAAAGTTCATCATACAACCTTCGTAAAATATGTGATAGATTCGTGCTAATGCCGCTCGAATTGCCTCGTCCATATCTACAAAATAGATAGTAACACCCAATTTATAATTTGTTCTTAATTATATAAACATTGAAAAATAGTGGAAAATTGTGTTGCTAGTTTAGCAAAATACAGTACCTAATTTCATGGAAGCAAGGAAGTCTTCTTTGGAGATGTGTTCTCTCCTGAGTGTCTTACCAGAAACTTTCTCCCATTTCTCAACCAATTGGTTTTGCGTAACAATGTTTTCATCTGGTCGAAGATACAATGTCTTGTTCAACATGCGAGGATCGTCTATGGTCTTGATTGTGTATGTTGCGACATCATCTTCATCCATGAAACAAGCTGCATGCATACAATTTAAAGATACTATTATCAAGAGTTACGTAAAAACTAAAAAGAACTAAAGCTAGCTAGCTATGTTACTTTACATTTAGTTACATAATGAAGGATACTTATGAGATTGTACAACATACCTTTACAATTTCCGTCACCATAAATAGACACTTTTTCTTTTGGTGGGATGAGGGAGCCGAACTGGGAAAGGTTGCCAACGAAGTAACCAGCTAAACCATTTGCGGAAATGTAAGTGTAAGGAATTTTAGCATCCTCTATGGCTTTTCTTATAATCATCTTGTCCTCAAACGTCTCTTTTCCATAATCAACATCGCTTACCATCCTTGAAGGGTCGATCCCAAACTCCGAAGGTAAAAACCGCTGTTTCAAAATAATAAAAATAAATAAATAAAAAATTATGTCCTAGGTTTAAGATAATGACACCGAAAACATATGGTTAACATGTTTTAACTACCTTGATGTTTCCGGCTTCCTTGATAGCATCAACAAGTTTAAGCTGAAGGAGAATGTTATGTGACCGAAATTGAACCCCGGCCATGGTGCATATCACAACATCAACTTGTTTGACAGCATCCACAAGACTCTGATGATCAGAAAATGAACCCTCAATTAAATGGGCTCCTTGTTTCTTAAACGACAATAACATTTGAAGCTTTTCGATTTCAAAACCCAGCTCTCGACGCATAAGAACGTAAGTAGGGTGGCCTTGATCCAAACTAGCTTTGACAACCCTCTTGCCAATGTACCCTGTACCACCCACAACAAGAATCTTGCTCTTCGACATTTTCATGCTCGTTCTTTTTTAATTTTATTATTTTTTTTTCTTGTAGAAGATAGTAAAATGCAATGTTCTATGACTCTATGAGACAATCAATATTAAAAATTTATATAGAAGAGATAATCTACCCACCTTTCACTGTTCAAAAAGAGAAATTTATATATAGGAACTACGAAGTACGTTCTAGCCATTGAACGATACTTTGTCTTTTTATTTAATAGATGCAAATGAGCCTCCATGTTATATACTTCCGATGGCTTTTTTTTATTTTATTTTTCTAGATATACATTTTCAGAAAGTGCGCGCGTAACTTAACGATTTTTTTTCCACACAACTTATGAAACGTTCTATTTAGGATACCGTACTTAGAGAAAAGTTCATTTGCGGATCAAGTTTTTTTAACAAACTGAGGGACAAATTTATACCATCCATTTAATTTGATCTAGAAGTGAAGGATTAATATGCAACCTAAGTCCATGTTTTTTTCTTTATCTTTTTGTCTTTTTTTTTTTTTTTTTTTTTTTTTTTTTATTCAAGTTTTTTTTCCCCTTTTATTCTTTTAACGTTTTCTTTCTTTTTTTCCTTTTACCTTTTTTTTTATTTCTTTTTTACTTTTACACTTTTTTCTACTTTCTATTTACATTTTTTTTTTCTTTTTTTAATAAATGTTTTTTTAACTCATTTTTTTTCTTTTTTTTTAAAAAAAAAATTCACATGTATTTTTTTTAAATTCACGTTTTTTTCCAATCTCTTACGTTTTCGTTCGTTATCTTAGGTTTTTGCCCGTCTACGTCTGTTTTCATACGTTTTCATTCGTTTTAATACTTTTCGTCCGTTTTCATCCATTTTTCATACGTTTCGTCCGTTTTAGACGTGTTGTTACGCTTTCATACATTTTCGTCTGTTTTCATACGTTTTTGCCCATTTTCGTCTATTTTCATACGTTTTCATCCGTTTTCGTTCGTTTTTGTTCATTTTCATAAGTTTTTGTCCATTTTCATCCATTGTTTTTGCCCATTTTCATACGTGCTTTTACTCTTTCATATGTTTTTGTCCGTTTTCATACGTATTCGTCCATTTTCTTACATTTTCATTTGTTTTCTTACGTTTCTGAATATTACAAGTGATATTCATAATATCACTTGTGATTTTCTTATGTTTTCGTCTATTTTCTTACGTTTTTCATATGTTTTGAATATCACAATTGATATTCAGACTATCACTTGTGATTTTCTGAATATCACTTGTGATATTCTGAATATCACAGAATATCATTTATGATATTAAGAATATCATTTGTGGTACTTAGAATATCACTTGTAATATTCAGAAAATCAAAGAACATCACATGTGATATTCAAAAAATCACTTGTGATATTCAGAATATCACGGAATATCACTTGTGATATTCTGAATATCATAGAATATCTCTTATGATATTCAGAAACGTATGAAAAACGTTTGAAAACGGCCAAAAGCATTTAAAAATAGACGAAAATGAATGAAAACAGATGAAAACGTATGAAGTGTAAAAACACATATGAAAAAGGACAAAAATGTATGAAAAATTGACGAAAATGAAAGAAAACAGATGAAAACGGACGAAACTGAACGAAAATGTAAGAAAACGAATAAAAAAGTATGAAAACGGATGAAAGCGTAAGAAAACGGATGAAAACGCAAGAAAACAGACGAATATGTATGAAAACGGACAAAAACGTATGAAAGCGTAAAAGCACATCTGAAAATGGACGAAAACGTATGAAAAATGGATGAAAAAGAAAGAAAACGTATGAAAACGTGCGAAAACGGACGAAAATGTATGAAAACGTAAGAAAACATACGAAAATGGGCAAAAACGAAAGAAAACTGATGAAAATGTATGAAAATAGACAAAAACATATGAAAACGGGCGAAAACGTAAGAAAACGGGTGAACAGGTATGAAAACCAGCGAAAACGTCCGAAAACATAAGAAAACAGATGAAAACGTATGAAAAAAGATAAAAACGGACAAAAACGGGTGAAATCGTAAGAAAACATGCGAAAACGTATGAAAACGGGCGAAAAAGGACAAAAACGTTATAAAACGGAAGAAAATGTATGAAAATAGACAAAAACGTATGAAAACAGACGAAAACGTATGAAACAGTCAAAAACATATGAAAACGGATGAAAATTGGCGAAAACGTATGAAAACAGGCGAAGACGGTCAAAAACGTAAGAAAACGGATGAAAACGTATGAAAACTGACAAAAACGTATGAAAACAGAAGAAAACATAAGAAAGTGAAAAAAACATTGTGAATTTAAAAAAAAAATGAATTAAAAAAGACAAAAAAACTTGGTAAGTGAACGTTAGACGGGTCCCTCTTCTTCTTTTTTTGTTTTTGTTTTTGTTTATGTTTGTATGTTTTTGGTGAAAAATAAAGTGTGTGTGTTTAACCGTGTGTGCAGGAAACAAAGAAAGAAGATGATAATGTTTTTTTTTTCTTTTATTATTATTATTATTATTATTATTATTATTATTATGGGCTGGAATTTGGGTACAAGTAGTGATGGAAATTAAGCTTGTCAATGTTGGATCAATTTGAGTTTAAATGTTAGAATTGGTAAAGTATTAAATTTATCAGTTAAGGTGATTTTTTAACTTTTTTTTTTTTTTTTTTTTTTTTTTTTTTAGAGAAAATGTTATTTATACTATTATTTGAATAAAATGATTTTATGTTATTTAATAATTTGAATAAAAAAAATAAAATTGTTAGTGGTAAGCCCAAAATGAGTAAGTTGAAGTTAGTTATTTGGTGAGGAGGGGGTTAGTTGTGAAGAGGTGTTGCGTGATGTGGCAACCGTAGACCCAGAATGAAGAGATTGAGCTCTCCATCTACAATTTCCGCTCTTATATGCAATTTTTTAAAAATTTAGTGAAATATTTATATTTCCTTTCTTCTTGAATTTTTCACGAATTGTACAAAAGACTAACAAAATCTAACATTATCAAGTACATACACATTCTTTTTTTCAAAAGCTGAGATTTTATATAGAGAGAACTGCAAAATACATCCATGTGGTTTACAAGTTTTGCCATCTTACATCCCTGTCGGAAACTTTTGGCAAGATACATCACCCGTTAGGCAAACGTTTGCCACCATACATCCCTCGTTTATAATGAGGACTAACGGTGCAAATTTTTTCTCCATTACCTCTTAACGAGAATGAAAATATTACACCGTTAGCCTTCGTTAGCCAAACATTTGCACCGTTAGTCTCTTTTTGAGTTTTTTTTTCCCCTTTTTTACGTTTTATCTTTTTTTTGTCAGTATTTTTTTTTCCGTTTTTTGTACGTGTTATCAGTTTTTTTATGTTTTTATGCACTTTTTGTACGTTTTATCCGTTTTTGTCAAATGTTTCTACTTTTTAACCGTTTTTTGTACGTTTTATCCATTTTCTGCCATTTTTTTTTTTATGTTTTATCCATTTTTTGAACTTTTTTTTTACATTTTATCCGTTTTTTATGCGTTTTTATCCGTTTTTTGAACGTTTCATCCGTTTTTTATCAGTTTTTTTACTCTTTTATCAATTTTTTGTACGTTTCATCTGTTTTTTGTAAGATTTTTACGTTTTTATCCGTTTTTTGAACGTTTTATCGGGTTTTTACGCTTTAATCCGTTTTTTGTACGTTTTATCCATTTTTTGTCAGTTTTATTTACATTTTGTCCGTTTTTGGTACGTTTTTATCCGTACTTTGTAATGTTTATATGTTTTTTGTTAATTTTTTCCGTTTTTTGTACGTTTTTATCCGTATTTTGTACGTTTTATCTGTTTTTTGTCAAATTTTTATTCGTTTTTTGTCAGTTTTTTAACGTTTATACGTACAAAAAACGAATAAAAATGTAAAAAACTGATTACACGTTAAAAATGGAAAAAAACTGATAAAAAATGGATAAAACGTACAAAAAAATGAATTAAACGTAAAAAACCGATAAAACGTAGAAAAAAGAGGAAAACTGACAAAAAATGGGTAAAACATAAAAAAAAATAGATAAAACTTACAAAAAACGGATAAAACTTACGAAAAAGGACAAAATGTAAAAAAACTGACAAAAACGGTTAAAACGTACAAAAAACGGATCAAAACGTAAAAGACCAATATAACGTTCAAAAAACGGATAAAAATGTAAAAAAAAAACTGGCAAAAACGGATGAAATGTACAAAAAATGGATAAAAACGTAAAACCAATGGATAAAGCGTACAAAAAACGTAAAAAAAATGGGAAAAAACTGACAAAAAACGGATTAAATGTACAAAAAACGGATAAAAACATAAAAAAATCTGATAAAACGTACGAAAAAAACTGACAAAAAACGGATAAAACGTACAAAAATGGAATAAAACGTAAAAAAAAACGAATAAAACGTATAAGAAACGGAAAAAAAGCTGCCAAAAATCGAATTAATGTACAAAAAACGGATAAAAACGTAAAAAAAAACTGATAAAACGTACAAAAAAATAAAAAACTGACAAAAAACGGATAAAACCGTGAAAAAACTGATAAAACCTATAAAAACGGAAAAAAACTGACAAAAAACGGATTAAATGTACAAAAAACGGATAAAAACGTAAAAAAACTGATAAAGCGTACAAAAAAAGGAAAAACTAACAAAAAACGGATAAGAACGTAAAAAACTGATAAAACGTATAAAAAACGGAAAAAAGCTGATAAAAAACGGATTAAATGTACAAAAAACAGATAAAAGCGTAAAAAAAACTGACAAAAAACGAATATAACGTATAAAAAACGGATAAAAATATAAAAAAAAAACTGATAAAACGTATAAAAAACGGAAAAAATTTGACAAAAAACGGATAAAACGTAAAAAAACGGAAATAAACTCAAAATGAGGACTAACAGTGCAAACGTTTGGATAACGAAGACTAACGGTGTAATATTTTCTGTCTCTTTAAGAGATAACGGAGAAAAAAATTGCACCGTTAGTCCTCATTGTAAACGAGGGATGTATGGTGGCAAACTTTTGCATAACGGGTGATGTATCTTGCCAAAAGTTTCTGACAAGGATTTAAGATGGCAAAACCTGTAAACCACAGGGATGTATTTTGCAGTTCTCTGTTTTATATATGGGTAAATTGCAAAAATGGTCCTTAACGTTCCACAAATTAGCAAAAACGGGGCCGAGACAAAAAGTAGCGCAAAAAAAACACCCACGTTCCACATTTTCGCAAAATCGCCACCGAGAGGCCTTTTTGGCTAACTTCCGTTAGTTTTCCCGTCAGTCAAGGGTATAATCGCCATTTCACTCGCTTCCCGCCTTTGACTACCCCAACTTTATTTCAATGACCAAATTTGCAAAGTCATAAAACTTAATTTTGGAGGCATACTTGGCATCCGAAGCGATTAACCTTTCCCTCTTTTTTTGTGTAACTCGGCAACCCAAGCGATTGCATAGGACTATAAAGTTCATGTTTATCCCGCTTATTCAACCATAACACACACAATCCCAACGATCAAAACAACCGACGATGGCAAACAAGGGAAAAGGGAAGAGTATCTACAATGGTACCGAGGAAGAGGAATGGGACAAAGTTTTAAGTAACTCTTATCTACTTGATTTAGTTCTTGAAGGGTATGGTGGTGAACCAATTGAGAAGCATGGTTCTTATAAGCAGATAGCTCCTAAGTTCAGAAAACAGATTCTGACTTGGCTGAGGAAACAAAATGGCTACTACGAGATGCTTTTGGGTGATGATGATGATGATGAGGAGGAGGAGGAGGACAAGGAAGAGACTGTGGATACCGTTTTACCAAAGTTTGATGATTTGGGAGAGAGGATTTCCCGTCTTGAAGTTGCGTTTAAGTATCTGAGGGATATGAAGGACAAGAGAGAACAAGAATTGAAGAAAAAGAAGAAAAGGGTTAATGCGGAGAGCAATGCTTCAAACAACTAAACAAGTGTTTGTTTAGATATGTGTTTAAAAATTTTAATGGTTGTGAACTCCTATGATCAATGAAACTTCTAACGTTTATGTTACTGATATGTCTATATTGATAAATGAAAGTTTTAATGTTTATGTTACTCGTATGTTAGCTAGGTGATGTTTGCAGCTTATGCACAAAATGTTAGCTAGGTGATGTTTGCCATGAAAGTCAAACGGGTGAACTTCTAAAAAAGTGTTTGGTTCTGTTTGGTAATTAATGGGTGAAAACACATGATTCCAATTCAACATGTGCAGTTTGACTTTTGAAAGTCTAAGTGCACTGGGTGCAAACATAATGTTCTTGCAGTATGTTTTTTGATAAGTCTTGAAAGCAAGTTTGACTTTTGAAAGTCCAACTGCAATGGGTGCAAGCCATGGTTGATGCAAACAAACATAAAATACTTCAGAAACATAAACATTTTTGCAAGTTTGACTTTTGAAAGTCCAACTGCAATGGGTTCAAACATATTGTTCTAAACACAATGAAGTTAAACAAAGATTACAAATATAGAATCCAATAGACAATAACCTTAAACATATTGTTCAAAGATCAGTGGGTAACACATGAAGAAGTTGGAAGTGCATGCTCATCATTTGACTTCATCTTTTTAGTTGGCCTGTCAACCTGAGGTCTGTGATTGGGTGGTACTATGACTGTTGTAGACTCAATTCTTGGCCAGTATCTGCGGCCAGAACACCCATTGATCTTGAATGAGTAGATACGCGCCCATGTTTCTAGGCTGTAAGCAGCATGAACCCACTCTTCAGGTATAACAACTCCTTTTCCATCCTCATTCATATAGTTTATTGCAGCCACAGCATGTTTACATGGTATTCCAGTCAGCTCCCACATCCTACAACCACACTCCTTCCTATCCATGTTAGCAACACAATGATCCTCGTTAGGCACAGATACTTTATATAACGAAGCTGCAATCCATTCAACAACACAATCAGTAGCTTCTTTTTTGTTTGCATCAACCATGGCTTGCACAGTAGGAGTAAGTTGTCCAACACTCCTTTCTATTATTTGCTGAACTACCACAATCCTCTTCACCAAGTACTCCCTGATATATTCCAGACAAACGATGATGGATTTATCTCTGACATCATTTAGCTGGCTACAGAACACCTCACATATGTTGTTTAAGAGTAGTCCACATAGGGCTTTGCCTGTTAAACAAATCACACATTATGTATTAATATATGATCAATTATCAGTATGCTTTTGTCCAGTGCCACTTAATGAATTACCTGAAAAATGTGATCGGCTGCATTGTTCAGCTGGAATCTTCAGCAACAAATCATAAGCTGCAGCATTGTTATTCTTCAGATGATCCATCTCTTTGTTGAATTCAACAATAGTTGTGGCTATTGCAGGCTTACAAAGCATGTCCTTGTAAACACCTCCTTTCAAATGTGACTTCATTTCCTCATGAATATGCTTAACAAAAAACCTGTGTGCAGCATTTGGAAACACACTAGCAACAGCTTGTATCAATCTCTGTGAACAGGTAAGGTTATGGATGGTGTTAAAACTTTACATGTTCTCATTGTGCATAAAACACATGATTAATTATACAATAGAAATGTGCACCTTTTGCCTATCAGAAATGAAAGTGAACTTGCAGTTGGTTTCTATCCCAAGATCCTCTCCTCGTAGTTTCAAAAACCAACACCAAGTTACCTTATTTAGTGCATCAACTACAGCATATGCTACTGGATAAATCCCATTGTTTGCATCAATCCCAACTGCTGTTAGTAATTGACCTGGAAAAGGACCTGACTTGGAGAATACATCTAATCCTAAGAATTCTCTGCCACAAGCTTTGAAACCTTGTTTCATAGCTCCCAAACACACATACATCCTTTTAAAAGTTCTTGTTGAACTCGCTGGATTTGGTTCTATCTATACATCAATCCTAACAGTAGTGCCTGGATTTTGATTAACCAACTCTTGGGCATACTCTCTAAGCAGTGCATAATGTTTGGTAAAAACAGGTATACCTGATTGAATTTCACAGGCTTTATGGCATAGCAAATCAGACTTACTTACGGGAACATCTTCAATTACCTGATCATCGTCATCAAACACTTCATCATCATTTCGATTATAGTCCAAATCCTCTGAATCACTCCCGCCACTCTGTTCTTCTGTTTCATTATCTACCTCTACTACTTTCACATTTCCCATCTGACCACCTACAATTGTAAGTTCATAACATTAACAACAAATACACCTTTTAACAAATATATATAACACAAAAAAAAAACAAAAAAAAAAAAAAAAAAAAAAAAAAAACAAAAAAAAACAAAAAAAAAGACAAAAAATCACAAAATAGGAGGGAAATTAAAGAGGAAAATGCACTGTGTCTTACCGTATCGTTCAAAGACACGGACGATCGATGTAATCTAACCGGAACTATAAGGATCTATACGTATCGTTCAAAGGCAGTGAATAGGAAAATGCACTGGTAAAGATTTGGCGGCAACAATTAGGGTTGTATATGAAGTTAAAGGGGTATATTTGTCATTTTATGCGATTATACCCTTGACTGACGGGAAAACTAACGGAAGTTAGGCAAAAAGGCCTCTCGGTGGCGATTTTACGAAAATGTGAAACGTGGGTGTCTTTTTTGCGTTACTTTTTGTCTCGGTCCCGTTTTTACTAATTTGTGAAACATTAAGTACCATTTTTGCAATTTACCCTTTATATATATACACACAAAAAGCTTCAAGAAGGAAGCTACAAACAAACCACTTAAACAAAAGAAAAAGGAGTTGGGCTGCAAAAGTAGTACATACACATTGACAGGAACTACGCACTTTTTTAAAATTAGCATGATCTACAAATTATAATTATAACATACATACATTTATCGGGCTATTATGCACACCCTTTTTTGCATTTGTTGCTTACTGTAGCTCCTCTCACATAAGTTACTGTAGAAACCATTTAGGATGGGTCGGGTTTAGAAAAATACCCGGGCATATCTCCCCTCATTTTATTCGAGAACCGCACACACAAAACGCAAACACACATCCGGTTCACACACAAACACACACATGATCTCTGGGTCACACATCCGGTCCACCGCAAATCAAAAGGGACAAAAAAATTGATGCAATCATCAGGTAATCCTAAATCAATCTATGAATCTTCAGTTTTTTTTTTCTTTTTTTTTTTCTTTTTTTCTTTTTTTTTTTAAATTAGGGTTAATTTTTATACTCTATTTACTTGCCGCTTCTTTGTGATCGTATCCCAGGTTTGATGTACTCGGTTTGATTTAATTGAGATTATTGATTGGGTTAATTCAATTTGATTAGGGTTTCAGGGGTTGTAGTTGCTTTGGGATTTTTTTGGGTTTATGAGTACAAGGGGTAATTTGGGATTGCTTATAATGTTTGCATTTTTACAATCTGAAAATCATTTTCAGGTTGTTTCATCCAGTTTTTAAGCTCAAATTAAGGTTTGGATAGTATGGATTTGATGCTTTTTTAGCGGATGTTCGGATTAACTCGGTTTCCCGGCTACTGAGCTTATTTGTTTTTGGAGTATAAGCTCGCAAACCATATAAATCATGGTATCACTGCTCCTTTTTTATTGGTTGTCCTTCACCTTGCATAGCGAATGCTCTATCACTGCTCCTTTTTTTGCATTTGCATTGGAAAAGGATATATCTAAGGTTATTAGCTTATTATTCTCATAATATACAATACAAATGATACTTGCTATATGTTTCGACCCATCTTGCTTTTGCATCTTTGCTTTTACAAGGTCCGAAAAGGCAAACCGTTTATCTTGATGTGTAAATGAGTAGAAACTTAGGAATATCATTAATTTTTTAATGTAGATAAATGGCTGGAAACTTGGTAGATAGAAACAGATGTCATATAAATCATGGTAAATTGCATAGTGTAAAGGTAGATGATCTAAGATAATCATTTGTGTGCATTAGATTGATATAGTCTCCTGGTGTTGAGTTTTATGTGAATTAGTTGGCCATGGAATGCAAAAGGTCAGTCTATTGATGCTTAGGGGGTGTTTGGGTTAGCTTATTTCTGGCGTTTATCAACTATTGCAATTATGCATAGTTGAAACGTGTCATGTATGATTACAACAACTGTACGTGGAAGAAAACAGAGAATGAAGCAACGTGATGTTTTTGCAGAATCTGATTACTACCAAACTTTTTTATTGATGTTTTGTGTAGGTGTGTATGTGGGGGCAAGAAATGCTCATAATTTGCAGATATGGAAACCGAATCCTTTCCAAACATTTGTAGTTCGGCTGAAACAGTGTACCATCAAATATGAGCTTCAGCCGGAATAGCATCAGGTATTTGTTTTCATCAACATAAACTGTCTCTTTACCAAATACATCAACCTCCATTATCAAGTCAGTTGTATGAGGTGGTTATTTATTACTGATATTTTTTGACAGTTAGAAAAGTTTGACCTACCCCGTGATGTAAATCGTAAAGGTCTTCCAATTGACGATTGAAGGTAATTGCTTATTACAATATTTATAACCTCAAGAGTTCTGTATATATTACCATATGAGTATATCCCAAACTCTATTAAAAGCTTATTAAATAAAACACACACGACATGCTTTTTGTAGTAAGTTATATTATCTAACGTGAAGTTGTAAATTGTGCAGAATTGCGATTGGAGGAAATCAATCATGAGTTGCTTCGGTTGTTGTGGAGAAGGTGGTATGCGCAAGTAGTATGATAATAGACCGTACATAACGAATAATTCCGTTAAAAAAATGCAGCAGGTAATCTTTATTACAGTCCGTAGTCTCTATCTTTTAAGATAGTAGCTGGTCTCAAAAGAGGATACGACCTTTGATTTGCTTTGTTTATTTTGTATAATTCTGTTTCTTTAAATGTTATATATTCATATGCAGTGTTGTGAATGAAGCGTTGAGTATTGTAAAATTGGCTCACCGAGCGGAGCAACGTACACACTTAACTTTCTCCTTATTGTTTTCAAACCCGAATTATCAACGCTGTTATTTAATTTTCATTCATTTCTTCAGGAAAAAGTAAATGAGTCCGCATCAGGTGATGTTTGCTCCATACTTTTTTATGGCCCATGACGGTAGCTGATAAACGACAAGTATAAGATGTCACCATCTCAAGAACGATTGACGAAATTATTGGTATGTATCTCTTTTGTATTCACTTTTCAGCCTTTTTTTTTGTTGCTTTGCGTTGTGTGCAGTCATGCTATAAATAAAATAGAGGTTACTATAGATAAAATGGGTTGGAAAATGATTAGTGCAGCTACAATAAGATCGGCCATAGATAACGAAACAATTTTCTCACTTATGTGTAACAACTATATTTTATGTTGTCACAGTCACAGGAACAGGTAACCAATATGCAGATCTTAACAATTTAATACTACTTGAATCCCAAGGTACGCTTGACAATAATACCGACGTCAGATAGTAATCTATAAATATATGTAAGATTAACAAACGTTCACCACTTCTTAAGTGGCGGGTTGGTTAACAGAAATTAATGGACATAGGTCAAAGCACTTACAGTGTTCAGGGTGGTGTGTTCAGTTTATATGTTCAGCAGCTGGGGTTCATTACCACAATTGGATTCAGTTGTGTTACTTTTAATGGATAATGGGTTAAGATTAAATGGATTAATAGGTCAGGTCGAAAGGGATGTTTTGAATATCAAAATGAGGCTAAAATAAATATCACCAACACACATATGCGTGCACACATATACACACTGATATTGGATATGTGGAAAGAGGAAGGAGAGGGGTGGACTAACGGAGGGTGAGACAGGCTGAAATATGAGCAGACTGTCGAGGTCGAAAGGGATGTTTTAGATATCAAAATGATAGACACAACTAGCAAAATCTTACTAAGCTTATCCAATTTTAATTTGTAACAACTAGCGAAATCTTATCTACCATATGGCAGAATGAAACAACTAGCCAAATCTTACTAACCAAATTCATAAACTTATTCAGTTTTAATTTGTCATGTTTGTTTATATAAGTTGTATGGTTTATTTTTGTGTAGAAAGAAATTGGCTAAAGCGAAAGAACCAACTGTGAAGAAAAGTATTATAACACTATAACATTTGTTGGGGTGCTTTAGCTACACCTTTGCTACAAGGTTCAGTTTCCTTTGTCTTGCACACACCACCTTTTCATAGCTCAAGTAGATTCTGATGTTCATTTCTCTTAATAATAGGATCGTCTCTGCATAATGGCCAGTCTTACAACAAAAATATGTGAACCAATACAAAACCTAACAATCGCATTCATGAGGATGCTGTGCGGGATCATCTGCTTATAAGTGGCTTCATGCCTCTGGCTGGAGGTACCCAGATTTACTTTCTTTCTTAGGAAATTTGTCTTCAATTACAAACGTGTCTGTGCAACGTTACATAAAATTTCGTGGTTTCATTATTTTTGCAACAGAGATAAATGTCAGTGATGATGCTCAGGTTGGTGTTACAGCTCATGTATACCATCAACCACGATCTGAAAAAAAAAGAAATGCACCGATGACGTGTCCCCGAGGCAGAAAAGCCAAATTAGTTCAGATGATGGTGTGCATATCGTTGGTCAACCGTCAGATTCTCATATGAGTCAAAGTAGGTACTTTTTCTTTCCTTTTCTGCTACATTCTATTTTTATAACATTTCTTGCAATTTGTAAACCCTTCTTTTGGCCATAATATTCTAGATGCGGCGCAATCTCCAAAAAGAAGTAAACGCACATGGCAGGCTTCCGCAAGTAGTGCTGCTCATCGTTCATCCAACAGCACTCAACCATCAGCTACTCATGCAGGCTCCGTTACTGAACCATCAAGTTCTGATGTCACTCAAAGTAACCATTTTTTGCTTTTCTTTTATGCTACATTGTTTGTTTATAAGATTTGTGTGATTTTGACACTCTCCTTTCGGCTATGTTATTCTAGATGCGGCGCAACCTCGAAAAAGAAGCAGACGCACATCTCAGGCCTCCACATGGTGTACCAATAACATCACTGAAACATCACCTTCTTATGCGCCTACCGTCACTGATATGGCCAGTTCTCATGTCACTCAAAGTAGCCGTTTTTCTTTTCTTTTTTTTGCTGCATTGTTTCTTTATAACATTTATCTAATTTTTACACTCTCCTTTTACCCATGGTATTGTAGGTGCGACACACCCTCGGAAAAGAAATAGGCGCACAGGGCAGGCCTTCGCAGCCGTGCTAATGATCGTTCACAGAACATCAGTGAAGGATCAGCTTCTTATACATCTCAAGCTAAGTCTTTCTCTTCCACCTTTCTTTAAACTGTCTTTTAAATGAATGTAAGCTTCTCAGGCGCGCTTACTTGACAGTTATTCATTTATTAATGTAGATACATCGCCGGAATATGATGATATAGGAGATTGCACTAACTGTTGCAACTATTGTAGTGCTGCTTTTTGGCGTGAGGAACGGCTTGCAGGTCATGGTTATGGCACTCATGTGTCTCACTATCATTTATGTTGTGGCAACGATAAAGTTTTTATGGCTTCTTTGATATTCACCCCATTCTAATTGTCCACATTACTTTTTTACTTTGTCCCCAAAAAAATTGTCTCCTTTATGAGATTGTAACTTACTAATCATGTAACCAAGTTATTAATATTTTTGTAGGTTCCTTTTGTAGAATTCTTTAACCATGATGCATTTTCGAAAACCGAAATATTTAAAATGCTGAACTTTTATTGCATTCTCTCCAGAATTAGATAATTAGTGGATCTAACATAATACCAGATTTTGTTTTCACTTCGTTTCATTTTCATTGATTTTGTTGCAGGTTGCTAAATGGGTTGCGATGCAATAGACGTAGGATTAGGGGGCGATAATGGGTCAGTTTTGAAGCTGTAATAGACATAGGATTCAGGATTGAAATGGGCGGCTAAAATGGGTCGGTTTTGGGGCTGAAGTGGAGGTCAGATTGCAGCGTCAAATAGACGCCGAGATGAGTGTGTTTGCGTGGTGAAATCAAATGTACAAACTTTTTAAAGCATTAATTATATTCATATTCTTTGAGCAACAAATCTATTCTACGGTTCAAACATAGTAAACCTTCTTTAGCAAATCACCCCGCGGCAACGCGCGGGTGGTCCACCTCGTTTAATTTAAAGATAAAGAAAGGGTTATCATATGTCTTCTAATAAATGAACATAAATTCGAAGTTATTTTAGAAACAAAATTCAACCCACACGTAGATATAACAATGTTTTTCTTGTTTATTTTCGAAATTAAATACTTATAAATCTTTTATATAATAAAATAAAACCCCTATTGAAAATTTTTCATTTAAAAAAATGGATTCATCCCTTATTTAGTAATAATTTTATTTAAAAAAAATTATTTTCATATTATATAATATTTTACATTTATCCATAACACAAGTAAAAGATAAATAAAAAAAATATAGATAACATACAATTAACAGTAGGATTAAAATTTTTAAATAACTATCTTTAATAATAAAAAAAAACTATAATTAAACATCATAAATCAAACAAAACAAAGATTAAATTATTTGTTTTTTAATAAATAAAAATATATGATTAAAAAAATAATAAAAAAAAACCCGCGCGTGCGCGGGAATTATAACTAGTATAATACATACATCACAACTCAATCTCTTATTAACATATTTTTATTTACTTTCCTCCACCTACACAACCAATATATATATATGTATATATTATATATATATATATATATATATATATATATATATATATATATATATATATATATATATATATATATATATATATATATATATAATCATTTATCAACAACCAATCCAATAATATTAAATAATTCGTCGTAAGTATTAAAAAGAAAAAAGAAAAAGAAAAAACAAAGCAAAACAAAATAAAAAACAAATAGGCATTATGTCAAAAAGATCATTGTAGAACCAATTTTTACAATAGAACCAATCAAGCAATTTTAGCAACTCATTTTTTTATCAGAAGAAAATAGATAAACTTTCACCCTTTTTTTAAAAATTAAATATCTCGCAAACCGTAAGTTGTTACGCAAAAAAAAAATACCATCGCGACGATAATTAAATTATCTTTCTATAGACATGCATTGTTATATACTTTCGACAAACTTTTTTTTTCGACGATTTTTTTTTGAATTTCTGCTCAGAAAAATTATATATGATTTGAAAAAAATTATATGTGATTCGTTAAAATCAAATCATATGTGATTTTTACAAATCATATATGATTTTTACAAATCATATATGATTCGTAAGAATCATATGTCGTTTGTAAAATTAAAATCATATGTGATTTTTACGAATCATATATGATTATTCTGACGGAAATTAAAAAAAAAAAAAAAAAAAAAAGTTCGTCGAAAGTATATAATAATGCATATCTATAGAAAGATGATTTAATTCTCGTAGCGATTTTTTTTTTTTTTTTTTTTTTTTTTTTTTTTTTTTTTTTTGTAGCTTGAAGATTTACCGTTTGCAAGATATGTTGTTTTTTTTTTTCTCTAGGCATTATGGGCTGCCATGTAGCAAATTAAAGGTTGTGAACTTGAGTTGCCATAGAATCTGATTTTATTAAAAATAAAATAAAATAAAATAAAATAAAATAAAATAAAAAATTCCTAACATACAAGTATACAACCCTGGTTGCCAACCCGCTTGATTAACAGTCTAAGGGAGGTGATTTGCACACTCCCATATTTGATTGGGACACTCCAGACATTGCATTAAACAGTTGTACTGTAAATATAAACTGTTTTAACTGTTTGTACATTGAGTGTCCCAATCAATTTTTTGAGTGTGCCAATCAATTCCCACAGTCTAAACATGTCGGTGAACCGTGAAAGTTTGGATGCTTCAAAACTAACTAGCAGGGTACCCGCGCAATGCGGCGGTGGGTACCTGGTGACTAATTTTGTGACGAGTAAATATTTTTCATTTATACCGCGTGTTGCAGCGGGGTTGATTTTTAGCCAACGTATTTTTTTCATTTTTTTTATTGTAGCTTTTTTGTTTCGTAATTTTTATGATATTTGTATAAATTTAAACCATAAGCCACTCGAATAATGTGTTAATTATATTGTACTTTGTGGTTAAAAATTGTATTTTTTTTTATGAAGGGGTGTTTTTAATAGTGTATTAATTGTATTAGGTGAGTATTATTTTTTTTAGTTTTATATGTGCTTTGAATCCTTGTAAATAATACTTATAAGGTAGTATTTTTCACTTAAGGGGTATTTTAATGACTACTATTTAATAGCATTAATGTTGTTTGATAGAAAAGTGGTCTGAAAATTACTCCAAGCTTATTTTTGTTGTACCATATGCTTGTTTTGTTGTAATTCTCAACATTTGGTGCATTAAAGTGTTGTAAACCATGCTTTATTCTTGTAAGTTTGAAAATTTTGGACAGAGATTCATTTATGTATTATATGTAGTACAGATAATGTTGGGTTGGTCCATATCGGGTCTTTTGAGTTTTGAACACTTTGATTCAATAATGTTGGGTTGGTCCACAGACCACTGCTGCCAAGGTCAGTCCACCATACCCTCCTTATCTTTTCAATTAAGTGTCATCCAAAAAAAAAAAAAAAAAAAAAAAAAAAAAAAAAAAAAAAGCCAACAACAATAATAATACATTGGGGCGCGTATTGCTATTCAAATCTTCAGTAGAATTAGCTTTGCTATTGCTAAAGATGTGGGGGTCTAGATAGTTTCGAGGCTCCCTACTAATTTCTTGTAATCCTATGGTTTTGTTTCTAATGAAAGTGATGTTTATAATATTAAAAAGAAATAATAATAATAATAATAATAATAATAATAATAATAATAATAATAATAATAATAATAATAATAATAATAAAAATAATAATAATAATAATAATAATAATAATAAATTCTTTTGGATGTTTTCATGTTTGGAACTTATATACATCTTTTATATAATAAAACTAAACCCCTATTGTGAATTTTCCATTTCAAAAAAAATAAATTCATACCTTATTTAGTAATAATTTTATTAAAAAAAAAAGATTATTTTCTTATTAGGTAACATTTTACATTTATCCATAACACAAGTAAAAGATAAATACAAAAAATATAGATAAGATGCAATTAATAATATGATTAAAATTTTTAAATAATTTTCTTTAATAATAAAAAACTATAATTAAACATCATAAATCAAACAAAGATTAAATTAATTGTTTTTTTAATAAATAAAAATATATGATTCAAAAAATTAAAAAAACTCGTGCGTGCGCGGGTATTATAACTATTGTTAGGATATTACTAGTTACAATACCCGCAAACGCGCGAGTTTTTTTTTTTTTTTT
The DNA here is from genome assembly GCA_030686995.1 of Artemisia argyi. Classification (NCBI taxonomy): domain Eukaryota; kingdom Viridiplantae; phylum Streptophyta; class Magnoliopsida; order Asterales; family Asteraceae; genus Artemisia; species Artemisia argyi. The sequence goes on from CM060697.1 coordinate 173,050,798, forward strand.
TTTTTTTTTTTTTTTTTTTTTTTTTTTGAATAATATATTTTTATTTATTAAAAAACAAATAATTTAATTTTTGTTTTATTTGATTTATGATGTTTAATTATAGTTTTTTATTATTAAAGATAATTATTTAAAAATTTTAATCCTATTGTTAATTGTATCTTATCTATATTTTTTTATTTATCTTTTACTTGTGTTATTGATAAATATAAAATATTACCTAATAAGAAAATAATTTTTTTTTTAAATAAAATTATTACTAAATAAGGTATGAATCCATTTTTTTAAAATAAAAAATTCTCAATTGGAGTTTTGTTTTATTATATAAAAGATTTCTTCAAGTCGAGTGAAGGGTTTCATACCTTCTACGGCTCTACGATTGAAATATTTGTGATTGTAATAGCTTGAAAACGTCACGTTTTAGTTTAAAAAAACACTATTGTAAATATGGGCTTATGGGCTTATAGGTGATGTCTATTTATCATATCATATTAGGGTTTGTATCTTATAAATACACCCTTAATGTTACCCCTATTGGGAATTTTCCATTTCAAAAAAATAAATTCATATCTTATTTAGTAATAATTATATTTAAAAAAAAAAGATTATTTTCTTATTATGTAACGTTTTATATTTATCCATATCACAAGTAGAAGATAAATAGGAAAAAATATGGAAAAGATGCAATTAATAATATGATTAAAATTTTTAAATAATTATCTTTAATAATAAAAAACTATAATTAAACATTATAAATCAAACAAAGATTAAATTATTTGTTTTTTAATAAATAAAAATATATGATTCAAAAAATTAAAAAAAACTCGTACGTGCGCGGGCATTATAACTATTGTTAGGATATTATTTCTTCAAGTCGAGTGAAGGGTTTTCATACCTTCTACGGCTCTACGATTGAAACATTTGTGATTGTAATAGCTTGAAAAATGTCACGTTTTAGTTTAAAAAAAACACTATTGTAAATATGGGCTTATGGACTTATAGGTGATGTCTATTCATCATATCATATTAGGGTTTGTATCTTATAAATACACCCTTAATGTAACCGCTATTGGGAATTTTCCATTTCAAAAAACTAAATTCATATCTTATTTAGTAATAATTTTATTTAAAAAAAAGATTATTTTCTTATTATGTAACATTTTATATTTATCCATAACACAAGTAGAAGATAAATAGAAAAAATATAGAAAAGATGCAATTAATAATATGATTAAAATTTTTAAATAATTATCTTTAATAATAAAAAACTATAATTAAACATCATAAATCAAACAAAGATTAAATTATTTATTTTTTAATAAATAAAAATATATGATTCAAAAAATTAAAAAAACCCGTGCGTGCGCGGGCATTATAACTATTGTTAGGATATTATTTCTTCAAGTCGAGTGAAGGGTTTTCATACCTTCTACGGCTCTACGATTGAAACATTTGTGATTGTAATAGCTTGAAAAATGTCACGTTTTAGTTTAAAAAAACACTATTGTAAATATGGGCTTATGGGCTTATAGGTGATGTCTATTTATCATATCATATTAGGGTTTGTATCTTATAAATACACTTTTAATGTAACCCCTATTGGGAATTTCCATTTCAAAAAAATAAATTCATATCTTATTTAGTAATAATTTTATTTAAAAAAAAGATTATTTTCTTATTATGTATCCCAGATTCATTCAAATAGTTTTGAACAAGTATCAGCTTCTACCTCACAAAAATATTTTAAAAACTCCTACCCTTAGCCGAAAGGTTTTTAGTAATATGAGTACGATTTGTAATGAGTATAAAGGTAGTGAAGCACCACTATTTTTATCAATGATTGTTCCACCAGCTGAGGGTGAAAGATCAAGAACCCAAGCTCAGTCCCATGACACACCCAGAAGTGTTCCATCATCATCACAATCTCATGTTACAAAAACATTTACAAGAAGAATCAGAAATGAATCTGTTGTACGGCAGGTCAGATATCCTACTGAGCCAAATGTAACAAATGAGCCTGTCTCTGACACAATGGTGCGGGCTGCCAGTACTGTCACAGGCTTAGAAGGTGGGCAGCTCAGTGGTAACATTCAGAAGAACCAACACATGGCAACACCTACTGATTCAGTTTCTCATGAGCCTGAATCAGCTGATATAAACCCCATGCCTCAAGATACAATGGGTGATGTGCCTCATGATACAATGGTTGATATGCCGCATGATACAATGGCTGATATGCCTCATGATACAATGGGTGATATGCCTCATGATACAGTGGCTGATATGGTTCATGGTTCGGGTATTCCGAAAGTGAACCCAGATGGAAGTGATGTAGGCAGTCTGAAATACAAAGAATTGATGAAAATTTGTACAAAATTGTCAGACAGAGTTAATGGCTTGGAGAAAAAGTTGAAAGATACACGGGTACTTTATGCTCGCGCTTATACCAAGCTGATTGAGAAAGTTAAGAAGTTGCGCAACAAACACAAGGGCAGTAAAGGTAAAACGAAATCAACCGTTTTCAGGTCTGATACTTCAGAAGGTTTGGAGGAAGTTGATTTGGAGGATCTTTCGCAAATGGGGAGGATCGTTGCTGACGTTGTTGAGGAACCAAACATACCATTAGTCCAAGAGGGTGCAGAGACTCACGGGAGGTTGGAACAAAAAATGGGATTTCATGTGGCTTTTAAAGATGCTGCTGGACATACTGTTAACGATACTGTTGAACATATTCGTACTGGTCGCGGATCTTGTTGTAATGCTAGTCACACGAATATGGATGAAACAGCTGCACAGACATTAGTACATATCAGAGATACTCCTACTAATGATATCTTAAGGAGTTTGAAATGTAAATGGATTGCAAAGAAAACTGAAACTAGAAACAAGAAACCCGAAACTGAAGCACAAAAGATGAGGTATATGAAGCAATATCTAACCAACCAAACTCCTTGGACTTACAGTCGACTGAAAGGCCAATCTTATGAACAGATAGTAAATCTATACAGACTTGCTCGCAAGTGGAATGACGACTTTATTCCAATGGCAGAAGAAAGTAGAAGATTTAAGATATGTGGTTTTCAGTTGGAATCAAACTCTTCAAAGAAGCAAAAAACATATGTTTCAGACCAAGAGTAACAAGAATTGACTGAAGAACAGCTTAAACATATGTTGAATATTGTTCCATACGACGGTATGAATGCAGATGCTCTACAACCAAAAAACCCAATCATAGACTGGGAGAGCTACACTGATGAATTTGGAAACTACTGGAAGATCATAAGAGGTGGAAATCGTTGTGAGGTATACAAACACTTTCAAGATATGATGAAAGCTTTTGACAGATCAGATTTGATCAAGTTATGGAATTTAGTCAATGAAAGGTTCAAGTTAACACATATAGTTGCTGACAAGGAAAAAATGCTATGGGTCGAATTGAATAGACTTTTTGAACCAGATAAAGCTGATAAATTATGGAAGTTTAATGCAGATGAAGCATCATTTAAATGGATATTGTATGATAGTTGTGGAGTTCACCATGTGTCTACAAAAGGTGGAACTGACATATACATGCTGGTAGAGAAAGAATACTCATTGTCAACACATGCTCTGTCTGTCATGTTATCTGTAAAGTTGACTGTCGAAGAAAAGACTGAGATGGCAAAAGAACTGGTAAGGAAAATCTTCCTACATTGTAAACGTTATGTTTAGAAATGACCCAAATTTTAGTTGTAAGAAGCAACATATTAATCTAGTAATTATAATTCCGCTATTTGTGTATGTTTAATTTTGTTTTCCTAGCTTCCATTTTTAAATATTTTAATTATTTATTTTGCAATTACAAAGTATTTTATGTATACTAGTATGACATTTTGCTCCAATGAGTTTCAGCATGAAGTTGACTTTTCGAAATCAATTAATGCCATGACCAACATACGATGAACATCATTTGATGCTGCATGACTTAATTGATCATGGTTTTCATGTTACTAGTTTACAAATTTTGGAAATCATTACTAGTCTTCTATTTGTAGTTTACCTTGCATAGCCTGTTACTTTAAATCAAACATAGGACTAGTAATTAAAGATATACTTTTCATTGATAGAGGTAAAAAGCAGCAACCGTTCCATACATCAGACATTAAAACAAGATTAGAAACATAGTAAAAACCTTACAAAACCATATTCATTAAAAACTTATTTTCAATGTCACCCCAACTGGTTCGAACCTGAGCTCTCTGCCCAGCTTTTATCCCTTTCCCTCATTTCCTTCCTTTTTTTCAATTGTTGAACGACAATTTCAAGAGTCGAAATGCTGCTTTCCAAATTAAGGTCCTCCACCAAGTTTTGTTGCTGGTGATCCACCACGTTTTGTGGCTACTCCACCAAGTTTTGTTGCTGCACCACCTCTTTGTGATCATCACCCACCTCCTCTTGGTCCTCCTCCTCCTCCTCCTCCTCTATATCTTCTTCCTCATTCTACCCAGAACCTCATCCCAGTAAAAGTCGTGCCTCCGCACCCATCTCAGTATTTGTGTCCTCTTCCCGATGCTAACCTGCCTGTAATTCCCAAATTCCAAAACGGGATCATACCCGAATTCATTGAACACCACGTCCCACAACAAGGTGTTGTTTAAGACAAACTCGTATTCGTGAGCCTCACTTAGAAAACATCCATTTGCATCTGGGCCTGACATTTTTAACGGTGGTTAATTTCAAAGGGATTAGTGTTTTGGTGTGTGTTCTAGGGTATACAAAGGATGTTATAAATAGGTTGCAGTGTTGTAGAACGGTTCCCAATATGTTCTAGGGTATACAAAGGATGTTATAAATAGGCTGCAGTGTTGTAGAACGGTTCCCAATAGGATGGGCGGGAACAAAAGCGGGACCAAATGCGGCAACATTTCAAAATTTTACGGAGTAAATGACCAAAAAACCACTTGACTAGTCAACTAACGTTGCAAACCAAGTAACGTTGCTAGGATGTATGCTTTTTTATTTTTTAACTACTTATGTTTTATTTATTTTTGTACTTGTGAAGGGTAACTAAAGTTAATCTATTTTAAATACTTAGGTTCTATTTAGGTTTCTCTACATAAATTAATCTATTTTTGGCCATATAAGTTTGCTTCATTTATTACTGCTCTTCTCCTATACGCTTCTTCAAAAACTTTCTTAAATTTCTTTCTTCAATTATAGCCTTCATCATGGTGTCGAACATACCAATTTATGATCAAATCGCACATCAGATTGGTTCTAGGCGTTTTGATAAGGACCTCCTTGCTCTGTTTGCTAGGGAGACAGAGGCCAACAGGGGTGACGAGAAGCAGTATGTGAAGATGATTGAGGAAATACAAGTGCGTGTTGAGCACAGGCATGCTATCTTACTGGAGCTTGAAAAATTTGGAGCCTATAAAACGATGAATGAACCCTTGGACCGTCTTAAGTTAGCACAGCAGGAGGATTTGGAAGAAATCGCCTTTTTGTCTAAAAGGCGACAAGCAAGTTTGCACCGTGCCACTGACAAGTCAAGGATTATCAAGAACCTGAGGATGTTTAAATAAGCAACATTGTTAAGGTTTGGGTCCTTTGTTAATAAGCAGCTTTTGAAGTTAAATCGGATTTTCTGCTACTATTTGTGGTATATGCGCTATGTAAGTTAAGTGCACTTCTGGGTTGTGGGTATGTCTCTAAGTAGTCTAGTTGATCGTGTATTGACGTTTTATCTAGAATATTACGTATTTTGGGTCTTATGAACTTTTATCCAGTCTAGAATGGATGCATTCACCATTGTTATAAAATAAAAAGAATACACAAAAAATATACAAAAATAAAAAAAAAAAAAAAAAAAAGGTTGCCACAAACGATAATTAGTTGCGCAACTACTCCAACCAGGTTGCCCAAAGTACAAAATAAAAGTGTGGCGTCAGTCGTTCAAAAGAATATATGATTCTAAAAGAACAAACAACAGTGTACTAGTGTTACACCATGTTGTTTATGTATGGATATTTTAGTGCCTAATAATAATAATTTGTTGGTTGTCTACTTTAATTTTAGTTGTTTATTCAGAACTAGTAAATAACAGAAATTTTTCATTGAACAAAACATAAATGGGACATGAAAAAATTACAAACTAAATTTCGGTGATTTTTCCGGATCAAATGACAAATGTAAATTGTCATAATCAATACACTCATCGTCTGATGAGTGTTCTTGTTGATCAGAAGCAAGTTTGCGTTTTCTGTAACCCCACATATTCTTCCAACTCTTTTTCTTTTTCTTCTTATCTGGTTTTCTTGCAGCTTTTTCTTCAAACTTTTTGACTTTTTCTGTCTGTTTTCTTTTTTTTTTCTTCAAAATACCATCTAACAGACTCTGCAAAGGCGGTATCTTGGTGATTCTCTGCAACTTGAACATTTGGTTGTATCTCTTGCACATTCATTCTTGAAGCTGATGGCCTAAATGCTATTATAGATATTTAAGATTTTTTTTTGTGATTTGGTTGTTTAGAAATGTTGCAATTTATAACCATTCCATTGGCAATTGAAAGGTTTTTTTTTTTGCTTTGAAAAAGACACACGGTTTAATTATTTATTGAACAGTTAATGAAGAATATTTATGACATACTGCTTAACTAAACATATGAAATAACAAATAACATACTTAATTATTATTATAACTAAACATATGTAACCTTTATCTGATAGTTCTTTTAACTGTTCAGATAATTCTTTCATTTCGGAGGGTGCTAATCGATATGGTGCTTTTGCAACTGGTGCTGCTCCAGGCACTAAATCGATGCGGAATTCTACTTGACGGGTTGGTGGGATTCTAGGTAAGTCTTCAGGAAATACATCAGAAAATTCTTTTACAACTGGCACTTCATCAAGTTGTTTCTTCTTTTCTTTTGTTTCTCCTCCCGTTACTTGGATTTGAAATACATGGCATCCTTTGCTTATGTATTTCATCGTCTTGGCGTACGAAATAATATTGAAAGAAGTTTTAGGTTTATCACCTTGGATGATTAAGGTTTCACCGTCGAATGGAATTTGGATGATTTTCTCGTCACAAATTATTCTGGCACGGTGTTTAGATAACCAATCCATACCAATGATGACATCAAAACTTCCCAATTGGATGGGCATAAGATTGATAGGGAAAGATTTATTTAGAAGGGTTAAGGTGCAGTTTTCGATTAAAGTATTGGTACTTAGAATATTTCCATCTGCTAATTCTATTTCATAGATAGTATCTAATTCTACAGGAGTAATATTTAGAATTGCAACAAACGAAGTAGACACAAAACTTTTATCTGCTCCTGAATCAAATAATATCTTAGCATCTTGTTGATTTAATAGGAACGTACCCGTAACAACATCAGAATTCTGCGTTGTGTTCCCATCACCAAGTACATACGCTCTTCCTCGGGCAACATTATTGGAAATTTTCGGACATTGAGTTCTGTAATGTCCAACTTCTCCACAACCATGGCACTTTACTGCTATCGGTTGTGTATTGGCTCCAGTCGCTCGACAGTCCCTTGTCATGTGACCAATTCTTCTACAGTTGCCACAAGCAGCCTTACATGCTCCAGTATGATGCATGTTGCACTTGTTACATGGGGGTAGAGTTCCGGCATAACCTTTACTTTCTGCAGGCACTGCTGCATAAGCTCTGGTAGCTTCTTGCCGACGATTTTGTTGTTGATGATGATTACTACGGTTCTGCTGTTGATCTCTGTTGCGGTTGCTGCTTTGATTGTTGTTGTTGTTGTTGTAGCTCCGGTTACCACTGTAACTGTTGTTGTAGCTGCGGTTGTTGCTATTGTTACTCCCACGGTTGTCAGCACTTCTCTTATGCTCATTGATCACGGAGGTAGAACCTCTTTTGATCACCCGGGTTAACAATCTCTGTGCAAGTCCCATAGCTTCTTCTACTGTCTTTGGATTCGATGAGGTAACATCCCCTTCAATGGATGGTGGCAGTCCCTCCACAGATTTCTCCAATGCTTGTTCAACATCGGGTACTATAGTTGGGCACAGCACCGACAACTCCAGAAACTTTTTGTCGTATGTCTTCAGGTCATTGTACCTTACTACTAGCTGATGAAATTCATCCTCTAGCTTCCTGATCTCTGTCCTTGGACAATACTTCTTAAGCATTTTATTTTTCAACTCATTCCACGAAAGTCTGAAAGCTTCATCGGGACCCATAGCATTCGCAGTAGTGTTCCACCACGATAGTGCTTCTCCTTGAAGAGTTCCTGTAGCAAAGGTAACTTTACTATTCTCAGAACAACCACTCCTCTTGAAGACTGTCTCAGTATGCTCAAACCAATGGGCCATTTCAGTCACCCCTTCAATTCCTTTGAAGTTTGTTAGCTTGCAAGTCATGAAATCCTTGTAAGTACAATTACGTGGAGTAACTGTATTAGCCTCACGATTTGCTCCATTGATATTATTCAAACGATCCGCTTCACGAGCTGCAGATATTCCCTCAGCAATCATTCTTTGAACCTCAGTGGGGGTCATGATCACTTCCGGGTTAGAGTTTTCGCTACTTGCATGCTCCATTTTTCTATTAATAATACAAAAATATAGCATTTAGAATTTCAAACAACCATTTTGTTTAAAGGATCTTGTGAAGTAGGGAAATGAATATTTATGAGTCTTAATAATAATTGGGCACCATATGTAGTTTTTATTTCGATACAACAGTCATAATCATTCCGATATGTTAGATGCATTTATAATACACATGAACAACCATTAGCATAAGTTAACATTTGTATATAGTAATACCAAAACCAACAGCATAACATTAATAACTTAATCAGTTGAGTTGTTATAACAAAACGATACGAGATTACTAAATACCACATGCGGCAGGCTTGGATGCCTTATTACTAGTACAAATACTAACTGCCTCTAATGATTAGGTATGTCCACATGTCCTCCCATCTCTAAGATCTGAGTTCGGAGCTCCTGCATCTTGGTATGATGTTGCATCTGCATATCTCCTACAAGGTTTTCCAATGTATCTGCTCTTCGGTGTACAAGCTGGGCTTCCCAAGTACGGTTTTGTCCCTCTCTTCGCAATGATATCGCGAAAGAACGTGTCTCAGAGATATCCGAATGTATCTGAGCTAACCCCTGCTGCAACTCTATCCTATTGGCTATAAGGTTATGTAAGGTGTTGTGGATAGTATCTGAATGATCGAATGATGAATAATCAATCATCTGAAGAAGTGAGTCTATCTGATCTTCGTGATGCTCCAATCGCGTCACTACTACAGAAGGTGAAAGGGTAGAGGGAATTTCTATCCTAGCGCTCTCGCCAGTTTCATTGATATGAGCTGGGGGAGTAAAACCAGGTGGATAGGGTAATGATGGTGAAAGTGGAGGAATAGAATCAGAAATACGAAGGCGGCTGGATGTAGGTATATCTTCCTCAGGGATTTGTTCTCTTGGGTGAAAATATATGGGTAAGTTTGGCTAAAAAGATTGAGTAGGTGATCGGGTGCATATGAAACGAATTCATGACGTGGTAATGGTGTATGTGTCGGTAAAACAAAAGCATTGGGATTTCCAGGCGTTGTAACAAATTCGTCTTGCTCAAAGGGTTCTGTTTCTTGGGAAACAGCGTTAGGTACAAAAGTAGAACGATAAACAGGCGAAGTAACGGACGCGACGGAAATATCAGAGTCGGAGTCGAACATACTCATATTGAAACAATACTGTAACAATTCATAAATAGCGCAGAAAAAGAATTTATTATCATCAAAGAATACAAAATTCTAACATATCAAAATCAAAATATCATAGCTAAATGATTAACTTACGGAGTACGGTAGCAAGCAGGCACGGCGAGCAAAATTTATATGATGTAAATTTAATTTATTTGAAAGTGTGGTTATAGTTCAATGTTTGGAAACATTTGGTTCTCTATAACTATGTCTCTGATACCAATCTGTAACACCCCCTAATTTGAAATGCGGCAGCGGAATAGTAATTAGGGTGTTACGGTGAGGATCAAAGTCATAATGATAGAAAACGGCTCAAAAGAGACGTTTTAAAACATAATTTCATTTATAAAAATTCAATTAGAAGAGGTCCTTATCAGAGTATTATAAAAGTCTTGATGTTTTGAACTAAATCAAACATCATTTATTTTACACCATTATTGAAATAAAGAAAACAAGTTTTGAAGATTTTTGCCGCACGTTCCATGCTTGCTTCCCCTGCTAAATACCTGAGATACATGCTTAAAAGTCAACAAAAATGTTGAGTGAAATCATAGAGTTTGCATTTAATAATCATTTTGATACACAAGTAAGATTGTATTGGAAAATACAATCAGTTTGAAAATATTGATATTGCAGTTCATATATTGCTCTAAGTCTCATGACACGCAAACGTTAACAAATACCGTAAAACGGAGGTGTTTATCAAATCAATGATAAATTTGCCCTCGTGTAATAGGTGATTTGCCAGTTCCTATTTTTACTCAAATATAATTATCACGACTAATACAACTAACCACATGCATAATGGCATTCCGTCAAGTATTAATGGGACAGGCTGTCAAACCTTAAATAGATCTATTCATTATATTCGCGTTCACCTCAGTGATTAATGGCTCATGATTAAGGGTCTTTTGGCAATAGCTAACTTAGGCATATATCAGTCAGGAAGCATACAGAAAAATACTTGTGATCTGTTTATAACATGTATCCCCTTCACGGAGTTTTGAAAATAAGTAAATGTGAGGCTATGACTCACCTTGATTGATACTGAAAATGAAGAAAATAAAGTCGGACGAATTTATGAAAACAGCTTCGAAACACAACCTGATAAATAAATTTATTTGAGAACCTGACCAAATACTATTTGGTAATTACGAAGGAATAACGAATATTAAATATTCGTTATGACGAATAAGTGATGTGCAGTGTAATTCTTGTGATATGCATGATATGACAAAATATGATTTTAAAATTATCCATCGAAGTTTTACCTTTTTAATCGTAAGTAAAATATTAACTTTGTAAATATCGTTATATATATTATTAACGTTACGTTAAATAATATATATATAAATAAAAATAAAGTTTAAACGTAACATGAAATAAATTCACGAAAATAAAAAATAAATAAGAATGATAAATAAGTTATGTTTAGTCTTTGTCTTCTTTTCCAATTTTTCCATTTTTATTCTAACGATATTTGCGTTACACCGTTAGTCCTTTTTATATATTTTTCAACTATAGTCCTCTACTTTGTCCAATAATCAATACTAACTTTAGAATATTAATTTTTATCACATTTTACCCTGATGTTTCTGTATTTACAGGTTTAGTCCTTTCTTTTCAATATTTACACATTTAGTCCCTCTAGGTGTCGTTGCGTAACATTTTTAGTCCAAATTTGCAAAAATAATTATAAAACTTTTCTAAAAATTTCCGAAGCTTATTAAATAAGTATCAAGCTTATTTTAACTGCTTATTTATTCAAAAGCTTATTTTTTTAGCTTATGGGCTGCTTAACGAAACAATCAAGGCCCATTTAGAGTTTTGGAGGCGAGGGCATGGAAAAAGTTTTGGGCTTGGCTTTGGGTCATTTTTATGATTCTAAAAACATTTCATATGGGCCCAGTGGGCTTACGGATTTTAAATGCTTAATGGGCTTAGATTGAGCCCACTCGACAAACATAAGGTTTTTATATGAATTTTGGTTTGAAAATCCGGTTGGTGTCAATTCAAAATGGATCGAGTAGGATGTCAAAACGTGATTATTTTCACAAGTTGTTTATATGAAAATGTTAGTTTTCTAGGTGGTCTATGGCGTCGTGAAATAATATAGTACTCTCGTTAAATGAAATTCAAAGTTATACGCGTAGTTTGTGGTATGTTTGGACCGGTATATATTTTGAAAACTTGTTAATATTTACTAAGTGTTTTTAACAAATTGCATACGATGGATATAGTTTGAAATGGATGCGTGAAATGCTTGTAACGTTATAACTAAAGTGAATTATGTGTGCTACGTGTCTCCTAGGCCTTCCAAGATAGAGGCTAGTCACGTTTCGTGTACTAAGAGTTAATATTAACGTGTAATATATATGTAAAGTAATATACGTTCGAAACAATTTAAACATGGTGCATGATGTAAACTTAACGTGTGAATTGGAATGGAAATGAGTAAGAAAGACTTACAAACACCTTAGAGGTGATCAAGAGTCGAGTGTGATAGTATGGAACACAAGAAAATCACGTTTCACTATATAACCCAAACGTTATATATAAATATCAACCCGATTTCCTTTCCTTGCTTCCAATAATATACCAATCGACTTGTGATCTTGTGAAAACAGTTCGAAGGACGAAATAATTTAGTGAAAGAGTATGTGAATGAATAAGAGCAAGTGCATGCATGTACGTCTATATATTACTTGAATATATAACACGTTAGTAAGAAAATTTCAATGAGAACTTCTCATATACTATAGCATGTCAGTGAACTAGCTCTTAGGTGATTATTATATTGATTTAGAAAGAGTTGTGAGAGCACAAAAGAAGGAATGTGTTGTGGTGATTCATGTAGATGTCGACCAAGTGATTTTCTATATATACGATTTACAAAATCGTACACTACTTATTTATACTTGATCATTCTTAACATTTGAACATAGAATCAACTCAGAAACATTATTAGGAACGATTAGAAACAAACGGGATTCAAAACGGTTAAGTTTTGAATAATTTGTAAATCGATTTGGGTTTGTACGAGTCGAATACTTTGCCTTTTAAAAACGTATCAAAACTCAACGTATGGACGTGAGAATTGACACACTAATAGTTGGCTAGTAGGTTAATGAGATGAGAAAATAAAATACGTATGTCGTGTGTAAGATTTAGAAATAAACGAGGCGTTTTGGGGGTGCTTGAACTAGTCGATCGGATGAATAATTAAGGTTTTGGATGTTTGGGCTTTGGTTCGTGGGCTTAGGAATAGTAATGGTGGTGTGGGCCGAATGTAATTAAGGGTCCGGTTGGCTTAATTAAGTGTAATTAGGATTTTAATTATATTTACTAAATATAATTAGGATTAGGAATTAGGTTTTAGGATTAATTGAAAAGTTTAGGTTTCGTGTAACGTGTCGAGGATTAATTCCGTCATTTCGTGAATTATATTATTTTGTGAAAATCGCCAAAATAATTTAATAAGAAAAATTTCTAATTTTTCCGAGAAAATGGGAATTAGAAACGATAACGAAGGATTATTTATTTATTAACGATTTAATTACAAGAAATTTTTACAGGGTTCTACATGGCAACTTGGTAAAATTTGGCAACTTGGTAGATTCGCATTAATTTTACTTATATTTGGAACTCCAAATAAAATTTATGATGTATTTTAATTATGTGTAATTTTTAGGAATATTTGTACCATATGTGGACTGATGCGTGGGAATTGCACCAGGCTTTACCTCTCAAGGGATCTCGAGAAGCTTACAACCCCCACCAGGCAGTGTACCTGATCGTTGTAGTATAGTATAGTGACAAGTACCGGGGGATTGATCGTTCAACTCAGGAAGAGTGACGCTAGGATTAGAAAGCCTAAAAACTAGGTCTAGAGGTGAGGGATGATTCTTTTTGTATTTTTATATTTTTATAAAAACAATTAAAATCTCGGGTTTTTGGAAGAGTGGGCGGAATTAGTTGCTAGTCAACTAACCTAATAACTAAAGATGCAATCAAAATAATATAACAAAAATGAAAATAAATCTAATTACTAATGTGGTGTGAACAATAAATGGGAAAATTGTGTTTACTTAGATTTCATTACTCCCTAGATATCTTTTAGAGGTTGATAGTTTGTTACAGTTGCATGGATGACAGGTTATATTACTTAATACTGTAACAACCCGATATTTTCCACGTCTACGTTTATTTCCAAACTTTGGAAATTCACTATTCATCGATTACTATTCATCATTTTACTATTCATCGTTTTTGATGTCCATTTGATATTCTGAGAAACATTTGAAAATTTTACTATTCACAGAACACTATTCATTCCGGAAGAAATTCCACTATTCACGTGCATTATCAGTAAGGACCTCTCATACGGACTAGAATAGTCTGCATATCATCATACTGTCATTTACATGCTATACCACTCTTAGGATTCTCAAATTAATATATTTAGTATATTTAACGTTTTACGTATAAGTATTTATAATTAAACGTTAACACGCGATTAATAAATACGACAAATATATCTAAATATTCCCACTATGGTCCCGACATATTTTTATATCCCTTATAACCTCGTAAAAGTTATAAAATTCATTTACCCAACATTTTGGAAATTTATTTTATTTATATCGTAAGTTTATTAAAATTACGACGGTTTTCGTGAAAACTAAACAATAATCACCCGAACACTCACTAATTGTACCCAACACATTTTTAACATTTTTATGACTTTATTAAGTCCCGGTTAACTTCGTTAACATTTATTTCTAGCAAACCCGGTACCCGATTATAACTAATACTTACACTAAACTACAACTAATATTACACCACATTTCCTAAGTGATCAAAACCGATTTTTCTTCTCCTTTTCACATTGAAAACCAGCCCATAAGTCCTCTCCTAGGCAAAAATTACAAAGTTTATTAACCTAGTGCATTAATGTACACTTATAATACTATATACTTATACAAGTATTTACAAAAAACCACCAAAAACACAACATACATAATTTTATAGAATCAAAAGCTCTCATTCTTCATCCCCATCACCAAACCCACGACTTCATCACCATTTCAAGATCAAGTGAAGGTTTTCAACAGTTTAAAGCACCAAAGTTGTTCCTTTTGTGGTTCTAATCAAGAATATTGCATCAAACATACAAGTAATCCAAGGTTTCTAATCATCTCACCACCTTTTATTTCAAAGTGAGTTATCAAATTTATTTTCATGTTTTCATCTAATTAACATGTGTATCTCATGGTATTCATACTTAATTTCATGCACAAACTAGCTATACCACATTATTTTTGTAGACTTTTGAAACATACAAACCCTAGATTTTGATTTAGGTGTTCCTTTGTTAAATTAACATGATTACTAGTCATTAGGAACCCATGGCACCCTAAGAAGGTGTATGGTAGGATTAAATTAGTTTTGTGAAGTTTGCAAGAGTTTTGGTTGAGGTTGGAACTAGTTTTGAACCTTGGAAATGGATTTCTAACAAGTTTGTAAACATGCTGTCCCATTTTGTAAAATTCTGGAAAATCAGTAGATACAAAGTAAACTTTGGCAAAAATTTTAGAAAATACTTTCAAAAACGAATCCGTAGGCGAAAGAACGGATTAAAAAGAGTTTATAACGAAGAAGTTATGATTTTTGCAAGTTTATTGACGAAAAGTATTTTTCTGGAAATTACATGCTGTTGGACGTTTTTCGTCGGACAAAAAGAGGCTTTAGACGTAACCCGGAGGAACCGAGCTTTCCAAAATATATTACTACATACTAAGACGTAACCGTGGATATAAAGAACGAGTAAAACGGACTTATAACGACAAAGATATTCACGTTTGAATATCGGCAAAACTCATTTCATTTTGACAGCTTTTATAAATTTTAACACTAAAACTACGTAGTAACTCTAGATTTCTAGAAATAATACCAAGTACCCAATTTTATAACTAATGAAGTATTAGTTATTACAAGTATATTTTCATCACTACAAGGCGTTATTTCAAAGATTTCAACCCGAGGATTTCAACACGAACATGGAAACATACGATATATATATATATATATATATATATATATATATATATATATATATATATATATATATATATATATATATATATATATATATATATATATATATATATATATATATATATATTGCAACTAGCTTTATTTCTCTAATAGCCATATTTTTCCTAAGTCTTGGAAATATATAATTTTGATATCAACTAGTATTTTTCAAGTTAAGAGTGGTATAGGGAGCATGTGCATGTACATTCCTTTCTTCATTTCATGATCTAAAGTAGATCATATCATTCATTTAGGTTGCGGATAGAGTGCGCGCCTTACTTTAGTTCATACCTTTTTGTTATCATATCGCTTATATCAGGTGAGTATTCACGAACCCTTTTTTTTCTAACTATTTTAATCGCTTTGGGGTGGATGCATGAATTATTATTTGAACTCTTTGAACATTGTTTTGAACCCTTTGATTATTATGAACTCTTTTGACTTGTCGTGACCTTATAACTTGTTTTGAACTATAGAACTCAACTTGAACTTTTGAACTTAATGAATCGTACGTACTATGACCTAAAGTCTCGCCATTTTTGGTGGAGCGTGCTAAAGTCTCACCTTATTGGTGGAACGTTCTTAACCCTAAAGTCTCGCCTTACTGGTGGAGCGTGCTAAGTCTCCCATGTTTGGAGCGTTCTTAATTGTATATAATAGTTGTATGATGTACTGTTCGTACATTCGCATTGTTCGACACCTATTAGTAATATGGATAGCGCTATTAGAGGTCGGCCAACCTCTCGTTCACTATGTTACGGGACGCATATTATTTAATTAGGGGCTTTGCATGGCATACATTATTATATATGTGGTGCTTATATTGTGACTTATTATGACCGCGGGTGCTTGACTACAAGAAATAATACTTGACAACGCCTTTGGCTTGTGAACTTTCTCTAATGGTTTCTCATATTATATAAAACGTGTGTGCTCACCAACTATTTTCATAGTTGACCCGTTTTCTCTCATGCATTTCAGGTGATCGTTAGTAAGCTTGTCATCAAGGTCTTGCATAATGAAGTTTTCACATGTCACTACTATTCATTATGTACTAAAATACCATCTTTTGGAAACTAAACTTATGTCTTAAATTGCCAATGTCGGCAATAACAATGTTGTAATGTTACACTTTTCCTTAATGTAAATTATGGTATTGTCTTATTTCTCTTTGGTGATGTATATCGATTTCGTTGCACCTCGTGTTTCCGCCTTCGGCGAGGGTGTGACAAATACCATTCGTGGGGTGGCGTACGTACTTCCCCAACTCTATAAGCTCCTACTTCACTCCTATGTCGAGCCTGCAAGAAGCTCCTAACATGGGATCATTAGAATTCGCTCATGCATTAAATACAACCATAAAAACCTAGTACGCATTGGTTCATGTTTCTTAAGACGTTCAAGCATGTTACCCTATGGAAGTCTGCCAGTTTTCTTAAGCCTAACATCGAAATCATTCATCCGTAACAACTATAAACAAGCAATCAACCCATAATCAACATCTAGGTTTCACTACATCTAAGCAAACACACAAGAGATCTAGCCTAGCATGTTAAAATCAATACAAGCGTAAGATATATTCAAACAACACATAGACATATTGAATGAATTGAAAGGATACTTATCTTAATTGAACATGAAAGGTTTCAAAGGGTAAAAACCCTTGAAAATACAGATAAAATTATGCTAGGGTTTCTCCAAGTTATCCCTCTAATTGTCCTCTCTTTATGAATGAAAATTACAAAAATATATATAGATTTTCCAACATGACGGTGTCAAGAAGAGAAATCTGACGCCGTCAACTCACCGCCCATAATAATATCGGAATGCCTAGATCCAGATCTGACGCCGTCAAGAGCAACTTTCCTCTGGTCCGTCACGTGTAATGGGACCATGACGGCCTATGGTGACGCCGTCATGACCCTTAGTGTAAAACTCTCTGGACCGTCATGGACTCCATCCACTTCACCTCTTATTTTACTCTTGACGCCGTCATGTAGAACTTGGTGACGCCGTCAGGTACTGTTCCCAGCAAGGAAAATTAAGACTTTGCCGTTTTCATCACTTTTATGCTCCAAAAACGTCCAAAATGCTTCCTTTTCCAGAATTCACTCCAAAAGTACCTAAAATCACAAAAAGGAACGATTTAGGGCAATATTTGATCAAATAAATTCAATTCCGGGCTTAAATGACCCCCTAAAAACGGATCATTTTTCGCCTCATCATGGACACAATTTATGTGTCATTGTAACCAGTGGCGGACCCAGAACTATATAGTTAACCAAATGCCCTTCAACATATCTATTTGATGATAATATGTTCATGTAATATTTTTAAAAACTTGTGTCATTGTGTAGTGGAATAATGAAACTTTGAGAAAAAACAATGTTTACTTAAATAAATATAAAATTACGCAATTTGTGAGATATACTTGAAAAATACCATGTTATATTAAGTAAATATAAAAGTACTCAACGGCCTACTTTTAGCTTAGGTTTGGTGGAATGTACTCTGCTGCTATACTTGAAAAATACTATGTAATGTGTTTCTGCTGCTTCTTAAGAAGCATGTTATTAAGTTGGAATGTACTCTTCTACTATATGATTCTACTGCTGCATACTTCTAGTACATTTGCAACATATGTTGCTATGTTTTGTGGTGTTTGGCCTAACATTTTGCAGGAAAAGTTATAAGTGATTATTGTTGCTGTTACTTTACAAGAATGCAAATATTCACAACATAACTGGATCATTCATCATTCATTCAAGCCTCATTCATCATTCATTCAAGCCAAAAGATTACAAATCAAAGAGTTCCATCCACAAATCACTTCCCAAGTTAACAAAAGATTGCTACATCAACAGACAAAAACAAAAGACAACAATCTACAACTACATCAATGCCTAGGGCATGAAAGCCCAAGTACCACTTCTCTATCTTTAGGAAGAGGAGGGTTTGACTTTCTTGTTCTGGATGGTGGCCTTGGCCTTGATGATTGTGGTCTTTCAGGAGTAGCAGGAGGATTGTTCTGAGGCTCATCCTCATCTGAAGAAGTGCACAGAAAGGGGGAAACAAGTTCCATTGGAGATGGAGGTCTGATGGGGATCCAGGCTGGGTCTTTTGATGATTCTGATGAAGTTGTAGATTTGGGGGGCATAACTTCCTTACCCCTTGAAGTGCTCGGTGTCTGATTCAAGTTTAAAAGATCCTTAAACACTGGAAGATCATGTTTTCTCTTCCGTGCTTGTTCCTTTGTTCTACATCCATTGTAGAGAGGACGGAACAGTGACACATAGATAGGGAGTGGTGCTTCATCATCGGAGGATGAATCAGAGGAGATGTTGATTATTTCGGGGGTAGATTTCATTTTAATTATGATTTGATTTGGTTGATTGGCGTTTTTGAAAGCGATTAGGGTTTGCATGTGCTAAATTAGGGGAAGATTAGTTCCTTTTTTATAGGGATCAAGGCATGCTCTTGTGCATTTATTGTTTATTTGGGTTGTTGGTTCATGTACACAATTAGCATTCAGCGAAAAGGTAGCAACACATTAACACAGTGGATGTTTTGATAGGAAATGCCCTCTACAAATCATATTCCAAACACCCAAGTTTTCAAATTTTTTGAGTGTGTGAATGAAAATGCTCATGGATACACTCATGCAATAACCATTTGCAGTTTAACTTTAGAAAGTCATTCTGCAATAGCCAAATGTCAAAAGTGTATCTGCAATTGCAAAAACAGACAAACTTTTTTGTTGGTAGTTTTCAATTGTAATGCAATCTGCAAATGTATAGTCTAAGCAAAATACAATACTGAATCATATAAATAAATATAACTAGAAACTTAATATTAATTACAATTACAGGGTTACAATCATCAACAAAAAATTCAACATAAACATACAAAATAACTGAGAAAACATAACCCCAAAAAACAATCATCATGTTGATAATCTAATCTTCATCAGAGGGGACTTCATGACCCTCCATAAGCTTGGTTTGTTGTTCCTTCTCCCTAATCCCATCAGTTATATCATTGATTAGATTAGTCAACAAAATAATCCTGTTACGCTCCTTTTCTTGTGTTTCAACTAGACAACCACGGATAGCAGCAGCTTTTACATTCAATGGAGCGAGATGTTACGTCTCGTTGAGTGGTACTTGACGGTCCTCAACTTTCTTTTCTAGTTGACTACGCTCTTCCACGAATCGCTGCAAACAACTCTTGTCTTCAGTCATTTCATTGTTGAAATGACCCTTGAATTCCGTTGCCAAATTATAAGACCCAGATACTTCTTTGATTTCATTTATGTTGGTGGAAGAAGAAGAAGAAGCCATGATAAGTTATGTTACAAAAAGTATGTTAGATAAATTATTTATGTCATATGTGTTGTGTGTTACCACTGATATAAATATAGTTACTTTTGGTCAAACTGCTATTGGATGTGAATGGATGGGTAGTTATTGTGTGTTCATGCATGTGGAAGGGAAGTTAATGATGATTTACTGTTAATTCGTGTGGCTCAAGGGTGTCAATCAAATCATGTGGCCTTGTAAGTCATATAAAAACACAAATTAGTAATAATAACCAAAGATAAATTACACATTAAACAGACACACACAATTAATACTTGTTCATGTATGTGGAAGTGATATGAAGCATGAGTAATTATTGTGTGGCTCAAGGGTGGTAATTAAACCCACTATGACTATAAGTGACAAACAAACAAGATAAATTAATCACTAACAAATCAACATCTCAACCTAAACACAAACATATACTCACAAAAAAAACCCAACTTTTTTATAAGA
Organism: Artemisia argyi; assembly: GCA_030686995.1. Classification (NCBI taxonomy): domain Eukaryota; kingdom Viridiplantae; phylum Streptophyta; class Magnoliopsida; order Asterales; family Asteraceae; genus Artemisia; species Artemisia argyi. The sequence goes on from CM060697.1 coordinate 173,071,450, forward strand.
AAGAAAAAGATGACAACACCTATGCTATTTTTCAACGAGTTGGCTGTTGCTGCTGGGTCAAGCTTGGTTAGGGACATGATGGTTGAAAGGTTCGAGAGGGAGGTCAGTGTCACATTAGTGGATGAAGGGGAGCTAAGAAAAAAAGCCAAGGAGATTATGAGTCGTGTGGCTGAGAGGGACTTTGTGCTTGGAGAGCTGGGGATGGTGTTTGCTTTTCAATCCTCTGTTCAGAGCATTTCAGAGCTCACGAATCTGCAAACCCAAGATTTGACGGAGGTGTCAATGATCTTGATGAATGTTATGAAGAAACAAAAGCGAGCAACGGAGCTTTTGTTGTTCATTGACAGGCTCAAGGCCATACCATACTGATGCATTATGTTGTGTCATTTTTTGATGATGTCTTATGTTTTACTATTTAAGTAATGTAAGCTCTATGGATGTGAAATTTAAGAAAGAACATACCTTTCCTGTTTTTTGGTTATTTTATTGCTGTGGTGATGTTGTCGTCATGTGTTGTTGTTTGGTCTGCTCATATGTTGGATTGTTTCAATACCGTTGGGATTAATTTTTGGCGAATAGTGCACCTGTTACAATAAGGTAACTGTTAAAGGTAAGTAATGGCATTGCTTTAAAAACGATAACATATTGCTGGTTGTAAAAATTTACCTTAACTGCAGTAACAGTAATCCCTGAGACCCTTGGGTTTAGAAATATCTGGTGCCCACCATCCTAGTTCCTATGATACAAATGTTTTGGTTAATTCAAGTGTCTATTATCACAAAGTTTTCAACATACATAAAAAGAGAATGTCAACTTGACCTTCCTAGTTGATTCACACGCGCTTATCATCCTTGTGAGTAACCTCGTCTAACGATGGGCCCAGCAGAGACCATATGTTTAGCTGCAATCAGGCGTTGTTGATTGAATGGATGTCAGAACCCGATGCCCGATTGGCTGAGTCCAGCTCTGACATGCCATTCAATCAACAGAGCCGGATTACTGCAAAACCTCAAAGTTGTGGCAAATATATTTTCACCCTATACTTAGTCTACTAAAACCATGGAGTAAGGTGCAAACACAGCCAACTTGAATCATTCAGAAATGCTTGTACTTAATCAGCTTGTACTTAATCAAGCTCTTACCTAGGCCATAATGGAGGTTCGGGTCGATTTGTATTAGCTCTAATAGTCACCTGAACTTGACCTTTGCTGGACGAAGTGCAACATAAAGAGTGTCGATAAGATCCTTTATTTTTTTTACATAACTTATGTTCAAAGCATACCAACCTATATTAGAAAAAAAAAAAAAAAAAAAAAAAAAAAAAAAAAAAAAAAAAAACAACTAAATTAACTAATTACATATAGTGAAAATGCATATCAAACCAACATAAAAAATAAAGAAAAAAGTACCTTAATTTTACTTAAACAAGGAGTATAACACCTAATCTGAAAATGGGTACAATCAGATTCAATCGGATCGCTCAAAATCTGCAAAAAGATTATAACACCTATTCTGAAAAGGCTATAATCATATTCAACCGGATCCCTCACAAGCTGCAGAAAGGTTCACAAAACCAATGTCGGTAAAGTGGGCCGGAGCCGCCGTGAATTAGAATGAATAAGCCAGTTTCCGATGGAGACGATTGACTAAAGGGGATACAACGGGATGGTCCACGATGGAGACGAAAACTTTGCGCGACGGCGATGGCGAGCAGGAGACGTTGACTGGTTCACCATTTTTGTATGTATGACTGTAGCCTTCTTCTCGTACTTAGATCAATATAAGGTCATTGTTTTAATCCATGTTAAATGACCAAAATACCCAGTTGCTCATGTATTGGTTGCCCAAAAACAAATATTGCCCAAAATACAATACGAAGCATGTACCGCGTACCAACAGTGGTTGGTCGTACACGTGTCATCCTGTAGCTGGTTACACGTTAGTTGTCCTGGGCAACCCGGGCTAAAACGAGAATTTTCAAAAAAGGGGCTACATATGCCTAACCCGCTGGGCAACGGGCTATAATAGTAATTTTCCCTTTTTTTTAATAAACCTCAAGTTCAGTTATGATTCCCTCAAGAGAAGCTATACATAACCTCAAGTTATGTTTAGTTAAAAAAAAGAGTATGAACCTAAAGTTCTACTATGATTCCCTCAAGAGAATCAATACATAACCTCAAGTTATGTTACAATTTTAATTTTGAACCTCAAGTTCATGTTTTACGTTGATTCTTAAAGAATCCATGTAACATAAGTTTGTGTTATGTTAAAAAGAAAGAGAGAAAAAAAAATAATGAGAAGAAGAAGATAAGAACCTCAAGTTCTATCATGAAAGTTTATATTCTATTGTTATTGTAATGTATTATTACAAAACATGTTTTTATTTATTGATGCATTTGTTAACAAGGAATTGATCATTTTAGAAGCATATTAACATATCGTGTACATCTTAGTTGCGGGTTCAACATTAGTTTTCAACTGGTGCATTTTTCTTATCAAGAATATTTATACAATAATAATATTTGATAATTGGTTCTAATATATATATATATATATATATATATATATATATATATATATATATATATATATATATATATATATATATATATATAATTTGATCTTCGAATATGGACGATGACCACATTCGTTTTAATTTTGTGAGTAATAACAATAATTTATTGATATTTTATTTCTCATAAACATCGAAAAATCTCGTGTGTGTTTACTATTAATATATCTTATATGGGAGATGATTTGTACATCATTTATTTTAGCCATCCATCACTAAATTACACCAGTAATGTACACAGTACAACACTGCTATGCATGATTTAGTGGTGGATGGATAAAAGAAATGGTGTACAAATCATTTAGATAGTTGTGTATATTTTCATGAGATTTTTTTGTTTACTAACTCATATATTAGCAATTCAGAGTTATCAAAAATCATGTTTATGTATGTATTTTTATGCTTCAAATTTATAGGTTTATTTTATGCCTTCATTCCTTCGGAAAAAAACATAACAAAGAAAAATGGATGTTATTTATGCATCGTTAAGATGTTTGTTTGCATTTGCAAGTCAAGTTTTACAAAACTAAAATTCATTAATTTCGACTTGATTTATATAATTCTTTGGGATCCATAGAAATTGGACACATCCATTACCTCTTGGTGCATGACAAAGTAAAAATATTCATCCATCTTACGATTTCCGATGGACTGAAAAGAAAATATTTAACGGTGAAAGTTCCATTGAATGTATGGTAAAATCTAGAAGATAGATTACCATATGGTCAATGCCCAGTCATTGCCAAATATTCATGGTCAATGACCAGTCATTTCCACATATTCATGGTCAATGCCCAGTCATCATGTTTTGAGTGCTATGTCATCAGGATTATGTGACATGTCATCACATTTTGTCCACCTAAGCATATATAAATTTAGTGTTTGTATTTTTCTGTATTTAAATTTAGTGTTTGTATTTTTCTGTATTTAAATTTTTAAAAAATAGAACGGCATGTTTCGAACCATGGTTATTTGTATGAATAACATGTTTTTTTACCATTGAAACAACAATTATTTTTGAGATAAATGTTGCAAACTGTAATCTATAAATGCCTAATATCATATTTGATTCATATTCTAAATACAATTGTCAAGAATCACTATGGTACTAAAAAACGTGTAGGTATATATTTTCCAAAAAAAAAAAGTGTACGTTTGAGATATATGTTGCATACTCTAATCTATAAACGCCTAATATTATATTTGATTCCTAATGTAAATACAATTGTATGTCGACTTTCTCTCTTTTTTCTCAAAACCCTAACATTTTTTTTACAGATCACAGGAAAAAGGTAAGCCTCTTTTCCCTCAAAACCCTAATGATGAAACTTTGTTACCGTGTATGCATATGTTGGTTTGTTTGCAACTTTTTTTAGGTTAGACGTCATATTTGCAGGTTAGCCGTCTTCTATGAACACATGTTCATCTCTATGCATGCATGTTAATATATGGTTTAAATGGTATATACTGATGAGACATCGCAATTAGTGATGATTTGTTATTTGCATAAGATTGAACTTTTTTCTAAAGATTGTCTCTTTTTCTGCTGTTATATACTGAACAAGTCTTATAAATCTAGCCTAAGATCGACTGTGTGTATATGAAGTTCAGTTTTTGTTTGGCGTGATTACTGGATTGACAAAGTACATATATGAATGATCATTTAGACTCTACGCCAGGAACTGTTCTTAGCTACAATAGGTATCATTTTTTATATTCTTAAACCTGTTTTTGATTTGTGTTGTTTTTGTTCTCAACCAACGAAATCAAAACAAAAGTATATCGCCACGCTACCATGAAGTTTGTTGTTACTTGGTGGGAGTATCTTAGAAAAGTTTGCTTCAATGAACACAACTGTTTTTGACAAAACAGAGACATTGACTATTGGCAAACCTGTTGTCACAAAAATATTAAAGAAAATATCTGATTGATGCCTGTTGGCTTATTTCAGTGACTAAACTTACAAAATAATAGCGTGGGGGATATCGTTTGATCTTCTTTAGCTAATTTTTTTCTTTCAAAACTTGAAGGGGTGGCTGCCTTCGACACCTAACATTTTGGGTGCTTTGTTATCTCTTTTGCTAACCCGTATTATAGCATTCAAGGCTTGCTCATGGTTTTCATTTCCTTGCAGTGCACGCTTTGAACAAACTCCCCTATTCCAAGCTTGACTCTTAAGTCTGTTGGAATTAAAGAGGGTCAAGGCACAAGAGGTATGTTGTTAACTTGTGCTTTGTAGTTTTTTTATGCATTACCAAATAGCTGTTTTCATTTGTATATGCAACATTCACTATCGTAGGTGTCAGAGAAGCAGTATGTTGGATCAAATGGCTCTCAGTGCTCTTTAAAGGTTTGCTACTGAAAAATTATCTACCAAATTTACCCGGTGTATTGTAAGTATTTTATATTATATGATACCATCCTCAGGTTTTGAGGTTACTGAATGAGCAATGTGGAGAAGAGCGTTCAGTATATTTGTCAGATGAGTGGTACTCAGCTAAACTCGTCTCTTTCTGTAATATCTTTTATGCTGATTATATTTCTCTTACAAATGTTTCATATTTATCTTCCAGGTATCATAGTGTCATATCGCCTGGAGACACTGTACATGTAATTGGTGAATTTAATGAGGATGGGAAATGTGATGTGGATCGTGAAAACAATTTCCTAATTGTTCATCCCGTGGGAAGGCTTTGAAGATAAGCCATCACTACAGAGATGCACTTTGGTAAATATAGAACTTGACTAGGGTGGAAAATTGGATGAGCTGAACCATCAAACACTATTTTAGTTCATATTCTTTTTTCATAAATGGTTGTGTTTTCAAAGATACCACCAAAATCTTCTTTAAAGGAGCGATGTGGAAGGTAAAATATTAGAGTTGACGGTTAACCCATTTATGGATGAACAGAGTAATTTATGCTCTATTTTTATTACCTAATAGGTCATATGGGTGAACTGAAAAATGTTAATGACAATGAAATCAAAGATTCAAAATAGTTACATGTGTTGGGAATGCCACATATACACATATTTCACTAAGTTGCATTGTTTAGTTGATTTATGTGACAGACTTTTTGATTACATGCTTCCCATTCTACACATTCTTTAATCATATCTTCACCACTCGCAACTCTTATAGCATGTGAGAAGTACGAATCTCATCATGTTACTCTAAATGGGACAAAAAGGATCACTGTTGGGGACAAAAACCATTCAGGTTTTACAATGGATGGTTAGAGGCTATGACCTTCATGAATATGTGTAAGGATTTGTGGGGCTATTATCAGGTGAAAGAATTGGCTGATTTTGTCCTCACCAGGAAGTTACGAGCCTTGAAGATATGGAATGCACAAGTATTTTCTAAGAATCAGATTTCATACACAGATATGGGTTATGGATCAATTTTCTGAGCTACTTCCACCAAACAATTGGCCACTGATCATGTGTTTGGTGATTGGTGTATTTGTATTCCTGGATCACGCAGACTTACTCCATAATTTTCGGCTACTTTTGATATGATATTATCCATACAAGAGGACTGGTAAGTGATAGAATATTTAGTAAACATCTCAATGACTTATTTGTTTCAAGTATTTTTGGCTGTTTGGTAATCCTACCATATATTAAAGTTTTGATTTTTACGAATGTTCTGTAATATACAATAGGATTTAGACTTTTATAGGTGTATTTTGAGTTTGCTACAGAATTTGTATTTTTCATTATATTTTGCTCCTTTTGATATAGGATTTTACTATCTATAGGGATGTTAAAACATTGATTTGCTGAAAACTGTTTTAAATAGAAAACAAACAGGCACTTAGACATTAGTAGTTCACCATTTTGTTGAGGTGCACACTATGATATATCCATTAATGCTTCAACTTATTTGACATATTTGAGAAGTACAACCCAAATCGACCCATTCTTGAGTAACCTTCTATTTTCAAGGATAATATGCAGCTGTGATATTCTGCTAATGCCCACAAGATTCAAGCAACGTGGTCTAAATCATCTTTATGCAATGAGATATAACCGTAGTTCATGGCACTGGAGGACTTGGAGTGAGTTAAAATCAATATTATGTTTGCTGCTTAGTTTTGTTTAATTGAAAACTTTACTAAGTCCCCGTGGATTAGTCGGCCAAAAGGCCGGAAATCATGGTTACAAAAAAAAAAAAAAAAAAAATACTTTGACTAAGTACATGCTCTATTTACCCAGGACACAGTGAAGACTTTTAATCCATTTGCCGATGAAGGCAAAGGTGAAGGTACCGGGTATGTATATAGACGAGTTTATTTCTTATTTTTCTCCAAACGATCGATCAAATGCCATATATTGTTTTCTGATGAACAAATTGAATTGGTGACAGGTAGCTGGTAGTTTCAGCTGCCATAGGCGCACTGTACTGGATGAAAGGTTAAAGAACAATGAGCAGTCGGCTCCAGCACTAATGGGCACCTTACTCCATCAACTATTTCAGGTCAGTTGGTTAAACTTTTAATTTGCCTTTGATCTGAGCATATTCATTGTATTATATTGTTCGCTGAATGGACTTCCGGTTATTTCTTAGGCTGGACTTATTACGGAAAGTCCAACCAAAGAGTTTCTGGAGGAGTATGCACAGGTCTTGCTTCAGAAGAATTATGAGGGCCTATATGCTTGTGGAGGTGAACAAAAATTACAAGTAGCAAAACTAAAAGGAATAACTAGACTAGATATTCTTGAAAATTAAAACTTCAATCTTGTCTTATGCTGGTCATTGCAGTTTACGAAGGCGATATTCATAAGACCATGATTGAGTCAATCCCGAAGTTATTAAATTGAATTTTGCGCTTCCGAGATTCACAGGTGCCTAAATTGTAAACAATCCCCAATATTTTCATTTCAGTCTATTGCTTTGGTTTCCTTTAGTAGGTTGTTTAGTATTTTAGTACAAGACATGGCCATTTTACCCTTGCGTTCTCTGTTGGTGCTACATATGGCATCACACAGAAATGCATTTCTACCATATGTCAATAGGATTTAGAATTAATTTTAAAGCTCAAATGTAGTTGTAATTTTTGCCATTCATGCTATTCATGCTGACAACCGCTTTGTTGGTGCTATATATACCATGACACTAAGGCTCCCCCCCCCCCCCCCACACACACACACAAGTAGGACTTAAATCTACTCAATGATATTAAATTAATTTATCTTGTGATTTATGTTAAGAACTTTTCTTCTTATAAGTTATACATATTCTATACTGATTACGCACATATACTGACGTTAATTTATGTAGAGTCCTACTTCGAGTGTTGATTTTGGCTCTACTGATGGAGTTAAGAAAGTGAAAATCGAGGTATGTTTTCATTTATTCTGTCAATATGTATATTACCCATTAGTTTCTAAGCACGAAGTAAATTCTATCCAAACTAAAACCGAAGTCTTGAGCGAAGGCGGTAACACGGGAGTACCTCCAATAGACTACTGCTTGCAGCAGATTGCTGGTGCTCGCAACTTAGCTTGCTGCTGTAGCGCTTGAGACTTCAGTTGCAACTCTGAATATGAGATGGCATTTTTGGCCCGTTTACTTAGATGCCTACAACATCTTGAGGTATTTTTATTCAAAGGTTTATTATAGTCTTCATACTATATAAATAGTTAAAAAATCCAGACTATATGTAATTATAGTATAGTATATGATATGCCACATGTCTAAAGGATGCATCCAGCTTCCTACTACAACGACCTGAAAACTCTATAACATGATGACACAGACCAAAACTGAGGCAAAGGTCAGAAGTTAAATGTTGGATTTTCTAAAACAATCAAAGTTTAGAAATTGATAGCAGGAATAATGTATAGAGGCAATACACCTTCTCCTATCACTACCACTCCTTTCATACCAAAAGATATGCCCAAGAAGGTTGATTTGAGTAATAACATTCAGAAATTGATCAGTCTTCCTGAAAGAAATATAGTCGAGGTAACTAAATAATATAACGTAACTGTGTTATTGGCTTGCTGAAGGTGATTTTGGAATTTGTAGAAGTAAAAAACTTGTCGGAGACCCGGTAATGGTTCATCTGCCATTGTTATCTCTATGCTTGATGAAGTTGCCTGGCTACTCAACTTGGTAATTCTTTTAATTCTACCCAATTTATTCTGTTACTTTATTCTTTATTTAGGCATCATTTATCTCTTTTATTTATAATTATTGTTTATGGCATAGAGGAAACGATGTTCCACATTCTCCTGTTATGTATGCAACTTAATAGTGGAGATGGGTGCAGCAAAATTGTTTGTTGATAACTCTAAAATTGAAATTGAAAGGTTAGTTTGGATCACGAGAATATCATTATGCATATTCTATGCTCACATGTTCAGTTTTGTAACATGAAGCTAATTTTACTTCACCATTCTTCAGCTTAGCTGCTCAAGGGGCCCACCTTTGGTTGGACAAATAAGAGCATATGGTTAACGATCTTCACCTTCTATAATGAGCTATTGGGATATCATATATTTTGCATATGAGGTTATTATGATTTAAAAAGCGACAAATAAGCTAAAAAAAATGAGTTTTAAATAATTCCTCTCAAAATTACTAAATCAATACCATTTGTGGAAGTGGCTACTCATCGAGTTTGCATCATGTTATGGGGTTTCTGAGGCTTATACAAAGCCAAGGTACTTACTTGCTCTTTGGAAAAATCTTATTTTAACTTTCTCCTATAGTTAAAATGTTTAATCCACATGTTTACATGGTAAATGAGCTATTGGGATATCATATATTTTGCATATGAGGTTATTATGATTTAAAAAGCGACAAATAAGCTAAAAAAATGAGTTTTAAATAATTCCTCTCAAAATTACTAAATCAATACCAATTGTGGAAGTGGCTACTCACCGAGTTTGCATCATGTTATGGGGTTTCTGAGGCTTATACAAAGCCAAGGTACTTACTTGCTCTTTGGAAAAATCTTATTTTAACTTTCTCCTATAGTTAAAATGTTTAATCCACATGTTTACATGGTAAAATAATTTGCATGCGACATTTTATTATCTATGAATTTTTGGTAGTACACTTATGGAGGAAGACTATCAATTGGACCATTCTTTTAAATCTGTAGACGGTTTACAGTGCACTATAGAACCATATCCGACAGCCCCTTTCCACCATTTTTAAATGTTTGGGTAATGGGTCATTTTTAGTACAAATCAGTTTTGTCTGATTTGGGTTGACCCAACATCACTTTTTAAACATTTTTAGGTTTTTAATGAATAACGGTGTAGGTTGTATGTATTAAGATTAAACTTTGAAAAACTTTCAACCTGTTAGAACCGTTTGACCCATCTAACTCTTTCGTTATTTAGCAAAACCTACTGATTTGGTCCATTTGACCTATTTAATATCTTAAATTATCATTCTAATATTATACGTCCATGATCCACACATACTTAAGATACCTCTCCTACATCATGGATGTCGCCACTCCAACAAGTGACTGTCTGTTATTAGTTACTGTCTGAATCGTGAATTTGCATATCTTTATGTATTAATGAATTGGTTATTCACGGGGATATTTTTGATGGCGTCGCAGCCTTACGGGGTGGAGTAAAGGTGCTTGATTGAAATATACACACTTTTAGCAACAAGTCTAGAACCATATCCATGGTTTAAAAAGTCCAGTTAGTACCAATTGACTAAAATGCCATAACACAGTGTATTGCATTGGGGATTATTTAGAAAATGATTCTTTTAATTTGCATGTTTAGATTGCATATTCATTAGTACCATTATGCGTGTATTGTGATTGATTTGCTCATATTTTCTTTTTTAATGTCTTTATTTTGGGTCTGTGTCGGAATTTTCACCTATTGTGAACCCCATCAATTGTACATGGATACAAAAGGCATTCACAAACTATTTGGGAGATGATAAGACTGCTTGGGAGTCGTGTTTAGTTGAGTAGAGATTTTTTTGAATACTAAAATAATGGCTCGAGTAGTTTTATTTCATTTTAATTAAAGTCATAATCGAGTGTCAAGCTCTATTTGATGCTCTTGCATATTACAAATTCCATGCCAAACATACCAAGTATAAAACAATATTCATTTTCTAATAAATATTCATTCGTGTACTGAGTACAATAAGTTATATACAAGTTTGTTGATGTAATGTGATTTGAAAGAATATATTACCTGTGATTTTTGTTGTTCACTGTATATTCTGGCATTACTATTACTAATAGAACCATTTGGATTAATCTTCTTTTTTTGGCTTCTTCTCATATGACTGGTAACCATATCTAATCAGATGTACATGGATGTTTTCTGGATGACAGGAAGTGACATCATGAGGGATGAAGTTGAAATATGATTTAATAGATATTGTGTGGAAAACATAACATTTGCAACCCATACAAAAAAATCATTTGCATTAGGCGCAAAGCAACAACAAAATTTGTACCAGTATGTTAGACTACAAGTTTGCTGCAAAATGTTGATAATAACCCAAAAGGTCTTTCATAATACAATGTTATAGCCTGGTATCTGCATTTATTTTAGGACCGCCGTATTAGATCAAGCACAATCAGTAGCATGTTCTGCTCAGATATCCCATTAGTCATGAACTTAAGACTTAAAGAGAGGGCAAAGAAAACCTTAAGTACATGGTTGACACATTGATAGTCAAACGCAATCAAATTAGGTCATGTGGTCCTATTTCCAGAGGCAATAAGCATTCCTAATGAAGGCCTAATCCCAATTCCTAATGCGTGCTTGCTTCAATATGAAATTACAGTTAATCGGGTAAATCTTCTATCACAACTTAGCAATTGTGTCTCTCTACCTTACTTATGTTACTTATCAGGTTCGTTACATTAAGTTTTCAATATAAATTATCTTGGTTAAACTACGTAAATCATTATCGCATTTCATATCTTAATGGAAATCTTTCATTTCAATTTACGTCTAGATGTTCCAACCATTGATTTAAATTATTTCAATCTTGTCATTTTTTACCTCCCTACTTTGCTATAGTAAAATATAAACAAAATTTTACGTTAACTAAAACCATCCAAACTATAATTACAAGTCATGCCTGCCCATTGGGCGGGCAGAAAAAATATTATCAAAATAATAATAATAATAATAATAATAATAATAATAATAATAATAATAATAATAATAATAATAATAATAATAAATACAGCTTCACTTATAAAAACTTTAATGAAACTTATGTAACTGGCTTACTGCTCTTAATAAGTACCTACATCTTTGCACCTAACAATTTCTTGTGGATTTCGAGCACCTTCAGAATCAATTTCAGTCCACCTGTGAGAAGAGCCAACCCAAATGTGATATTAATAAAAAAACTAAAACTATCAATATAATTTAAAACAAAAAATACATTAAAAAAACTTAAATTAAACCATACGAATTATCATTATAAGTCATGCCCGCCCCTTGGGCGGGCTTTGAAGACTAGTATATATATATATATATATATATATATATATATATATATATATATATATATATATATATATATATATATATATATATATATATATACTAGAAGGGTACCCGCGCGTTGCAGCGGCGGGTACCCTGAAATTAAAATTTTCGGTGAACTATGCATTTTAGTTTATTATGTTTTTTTGACAATAACTTAACGGATATCAAGAATTTCATTTAGCCCGAGCTCGTTCGGGCTCGAGCCCGTTGGGCCCGTTTGGCCTGCTGGTGAGTGCTTATTCACTCACTATTTTATGGCTAATTATCGACCCAAAACAACTATTTGAGCTAACAAATGCCAAGAAAACACGTGTTTTTATGTAGTGAATGTGCAGGAACGGATTTATCATAAAAAGACGAAAAAATCACACGAATACCGAAAAAACATGCACGAGAGTAGAAGTTGGTCAAAAAGTCAAAGCCGGGGATCCAAGAGTCAATTTCAGTCCTTCATCTATTCAGACCTGGCAAGATTAGTCCCTGAAATATATTTTGAAGAAATTACACATTCAACCCTTGGAGTTTGGAAGTTTACACTAATGGTCCTTGAAATTTCTCTTGATACCAAAACTGAAAATGGAAACCTGATCCATTGTATATTAAGCCTGACCCAAATCCACCCACTAAATCCTCAAGCCCAATTCCATTATAACAATTCCCAAGCCCACTTCATATTAAACTAACCCAAGCCCATCCCATAATCTCGGTCAATACAAAACTCACCCTTGGTCAAAGTTTATATCCGGTCAAGTTATTAATAACAAAACAAACACACCTTTTCCCCTTTTTCACCCAATTCCCAGAAAAGCCCCAAACATGAACCCTAATTCTCACAAGGTTCAAATTGACCATCCTTTTACCAATTGACCACTCATTATCTCATCATTAGGGCTTCTAGAAACCTGTCACATGCTCAGGCATGTGTCAGAGAGAATGAGAGTTGCTATGAGGACACTTGGCTGATTACCATTGGGCAAGACACTTCACATTCCTTCCTTGGATTCGCCTTCTAGAAGGATTGTCAGCACATGGCAGTTAGTATACACGAATGGGGACAGATGGAGCAATATTACTGGTCAAGCCACGTCTATAATTCTCATCTAAGGGTTGTAAATTATTTGAAGAAGCACAAAAGGATCCAAGGGCTGAGATGAGATGAAAAGAAGCACAAAGAGGTGTGAAGATCGCCAGCTTGGCAATCAACCCAACTCCTCACTCTGCTCCTATAAATAGTGGTAGTTTTTAGCTCAATTGGTGTAGTTTTTAATATAGTGTTATGCTGTCAAATTTATTTTAGATAGTATTTTAGTTTAGCTATTGTAATTTTCATAATAGTTTCAATAAAATTTCTAGTTTTCTTCAATAAATTTCAGCTTATTGTGTTCATTATCTCAGCTTATTTCTGCTTTTATCAGCTTATTTTTCTGTTTCATTTTGTTAAATCTTATTTCAATCTGTTACTCTTATATAGTTTATATTCATTTACATAAAGATAAAAATAAATAAAAAAATCAGAAAATATAAAAAAAAATAAAAAAAAAAATATACATACTAGTTATAAAAGCTCACAGTAGAGCTTATTTTCTTTTTACATATTCCATTTAAGCTTTTTAGCTTATTAGTGGAGTGAATTGAGTCTTCATTCATCATAAGTCAAAATCAGAATTGGCTCAGAGATTGTTGGAGTATTATGGATAAGCTTGGTTAGCAAAGGAAGAACCAGCCTATCTCAAAGATAGGCAACTGTGAACTCCCTCTGTTCTTGCTGAGGGAGAGTTGTGGTAAATTCCATTTTTCAACTTTGATATAATAGTAGCTGATAGTTAGGATTTGACTCATAGTTGCACTGTTTCATTGTATGCTAGTGTAGAATATTTGATAGATTAAGTTTTGATATTGATTGATCATAGTTACTTGTAGTTTGATAGTAATTTGTTGATAAATTTGTGTAGAATTGTTGAGTTGAATTCTGTGTTTGGAATTTCATTGATGTTTATAGTTTTTATCTGAGTTTTTGCTTGAGTTCATTGTGGATTTGGATCTGTTTCTATTCCAACTTTGATAGATCTGCAATAATCAATAATTGAATAAGTCTGAGTAGGGAATTGGTGTTTGGTAGAAATTCAGTTGTGTGAGTTTGAATTTATATTTCATTCACTTCATCTATCTAAATATGAGGATCTGTATTTCTGAGTAATTACTGGTGCAAGTCATTATTTCTGATTCAACTGAGTCCTATAACTGATTTGGATATTAAACAGTTAATAGTTGAATTGATTTACAGCCTTATTATTTGGAATAAGTGATAAGTATCATTTGAAGGGGTGTTTGGATTTATCATTGCTGAGTTTATTAGTTGTTGTAGTGTTGTTATTTGGTTACTTACTGGTCATAAAAGAGTAGTCAATTGTTTTTAAAATCAATAAAACAGTGTTAGCTTTTTGAACAATCATAGTTGAGTTTCATAAGTCATTAACAGTTAGTAAAATTTAAATTTAGTTAGTATAATTGTTTTAGTAGTTGCAAATTATTCCATGTTAGCTTAGTCAAGTGTAGATTTAGCTTATTATTACAATTTAGAAGTAGGATTTAGCTGCTTAATTGGATAAAGTCAAACTAGTTTTAGTCTCTTATAAGTCAACTGTTAGCATCTATTTTAGTTTAATGCTGCTGATCTGAGCTTGATTATTTGCATCATACAGTGATAAATTATTATTAGGTTGCTTGATCTAGTGTATCAGTTGCATAGTTGAGAATTAGCTCTCATTAGCTTTTCATATAGAGCTTATTATTGTTGTTTTCTTAGCTGGTGTAGTTGACTGTTTGCTATTAGATTTGGGCTGTTTGTCTATATTGGTGACTGGATTTGTGATTTGATTTGCTTGAATCTGATTTTTCTGAGCTTGATTAGAGTTGTTATCTGTGTTGAGCATTACTATCCTTGCTGCTGTTATGCTATTGCTTATTCTAGTTGTACTGCTTATTCAGTGTGAGCTTATTCTAAGCTTATTGCTATAGTTTGAGTATCTGTGGTTAATCTGAGCTTGTATTGATCATTTTCTGTCACAACTGAGTTTATTGCATCATTTTTAGTCAGTATTTTTCAGTTTCATAAGTTTTTATCACAAGTGCTTATTATTAAGCACTTGTGATAAGCAGTTTCTCTTAAAATAAGCAGTTCAGCTTTTCTATTTTACTCCAAATTTTTATTTTAAGTTCTTTTTATTATTTTAGAATTTTTGGAATTTTTCCAGAATTTTCCAAGTTGTTTTGATATTTTTCTTAATATTTCTTTGATTTTACTCATTTTTAAATACCATTTAAATAGCAAAAATCATAAAAAAATCAGAAAAAGCTCTGAAAAATACAAAAATATTTTTAGAAATTCTTTTATAATATTTTAGAATTTTTAGAATTAAATTTTCATTTTTCCACTTTATTTTTCTATTTTTCTTTATTTTTAATTCAATTTTAATTCCAAAAATAGAAAATTAATTCTAGAAAATAAATAAAAAAATCAAAAAAATATTTTTCTTTTTCTTAAAATTCTTTTTATTAGTTTAAGATTTTTAGAAAATATTTTCAAGTCCGTAGGATCATTTTTCGATATACGTTTCGTTTTAAATTTTACGGTTGCATTTCCGTTTTCGCGTTATTCACTTTGGTGCATAATTAGCTTGTACTCTTTGCATATTTCATAGTTGTTAGTGAATACGTGAACTTTTTGATTGCTATTTTTCACTTTCTCACTTTTCAATTCACGATTTCACGAATCGATATTCTCGATTCCATTCGCCTTCGTTGGGAAACGACTCGGGTGATCCGTATTTTACGCGGATCACTTCGATACTATACTATATTATATATAATTGGTTTTCATGACGAATCACCTGCACTCGTTCAGGCTCAAGCCCATTTGGCCCGTTACCCGTTCGGGCTTGAATAATGTGCTTTATTATTTGTATTAGTGACATTTAATGCTAGAATTGTGTTTAATTTGGTTGTATAATATGTTTGATAATTTGTATTTCTTATGTAAGGGTGTTTTAATAACTGTATTAATTGTATTTATTAACCAATTAATTAATTGAATTCATTAAATAGCATTAATGTTTTTTTAATGTGTGCATTAAAGTGGTGTACACTATGCTTCTTGTCTTGTAAGTTTAAAAATTATTTGCATTAAAGTGGTGTACACTATGCTTCTTTTTTTTGTAAGTCTTAAAAAATTACAAGCATGTATGCATATTTCCTATTAAAGAAATGTTTTTGGGCTTAAACATTTTAAAACTTTTAAATATAGATGTCCTGAATACATTATAAGGTAGTATATATATATATATATATATATATATATATCTTTTGAAATCTCGCTATAATTGGAAGCACCTCATGGTGCAAAAATTAAAAAAAAGCATAAGCGAGTTCGGTCTCACAATTTCAGTGTTAGATCAGAATTTAAATGAAAATATATAACGGTGAAAGATTCGTTAAATGTATGTCAAAATCTAAAAGAGATATTTGACCATCATAAGCAAGAGATTCTTGCAAATGCGAGCACATTTTTCGCAATATTAAGTAGTACATCTGAATGATGAAAAGAAAAATGCGATGAGATGGTTAATGCCTCGTATATACTCATATATCGAGAACGATGCTTTGATATAAAAGAAATGGGCATATTTGAACAAACACGATAAACCCGTTCACTAAATTTGCTCCATTCACTCAACTGAATGTGATTGAATAACGATGATCATGTAGATATCGTGATTATGGACGTGGTGAATAGAAATTATTGTCATGTTAATTCAAAGAAACTAGCATGCAACATCAAGTTGCAAGATAAAATGTGATCAAATGATCAATATAAGATGTCCATTCTCTCAAGTGAATGAGATAAAATGATCAATATAAGATCATCATTCCCTCATGTGAATGTAATAATGTAATGATAAATGTTGAAAGATCATTTATCGTGGTAAAAGATATGGTCGAGGTAGTATGATAATGACAAACCACAAGCAGTGGCAAAATAAAATATGAAAGGAGCAAACAAAACTTCTATTTATGCAAAAATACAATGTGATGTACGCAATATACAAGTGTGTCAAAGATATTACACACTATATTCATAGATTTAAGAATCTATGCTAGCACATTTTGCTCCGTAAAAGAAATATAAAATTGTCATGAGGAACAAAGTTAAATATTAAGGATGCATAATATTCTTTTGTATCCTCCTCGATATGCATTATATAAAGATTAGTAGAAGCGAATCATTGCCATAACATAAGTTCATGAGCTATAATTATAACATTTTTAGCATGACCAGTTACACCATCCCGAGTCATTAATGATGCGAAACTATAGAAGAATAAGATTCTTCAATGTAAATGGTTCTCAAAAGAAGTTGATTATTAATCTATCAACTAGAATGGGGACTCATTTCCTCAATTTTCTGGAAAGAAAACAAATGGATATATGTAGGCATAAAAATCCATTGTATGAACCATTTAGAGTTTAAAATCGATGCATCGTCTAAATGGTTATCAAATTGCAACCTCAAGTTTTCATGATTAATAGCTCAAAATGAGCCTAACATTCCAGAGTAAGTATTTCATCATGATTATTCGATGAATTACTTTAACTTTTCAATGACATTGAGAGAAATTTGTTGTTGTTGTTGTTGTTGTTGTTGTTGTTGTTGTTGTTGTTGTTGTATGAGGCTATATTATAATATACACAACAAACAAAATTAGCATCATGCCAATATGTTATTATAAATCCTCCCTTTTTATAATTGGTTTTGGTTATAAACCAAACATATCCCATTTTTGTTTTTTTGTGTGCAAATTACTCCACCTAAATGCACATATATGGGATATAGAAGTTGGATAATTCCTTTAGGAGGAGAGAAGTAGCTGCAATTCAGAATAAATTATCATATTCTGTTGATCCTCGAAAGAAATTTTATGAATTAATTATTAAATGGATAATCCAATAGCCATAAATAAGCATTGGCTAAAAACAGAATTTCAGCTACTCATGCTCTGATTATAAGTTGTCCCTCAAGGACACTATTATATTATGGCATGCCTCATGCATGGTAGACAAATCGATTCCAAATAAATTCCTCGATGAAAAATATGGAGCATGAAAACAAGATGGTTGTTTGAGGTATAAAAGACCCCATGATAGTCTCATAAAGAGAAACTAGACATTAAGGTTCCAAAGAACCTCAGATAGCTAATGAGATCTTAATAAATTTTATGATGTCTAAAATCATATGGAATCGAAACAAAAACGACGTCAACAAATTTGTTTACATACAATATAGCTCTTGCTATTATGTATAATGAGGATCATAAGTCAATTATTATTCAAAAGTGCGCTCGGTAAAAGTTTGGCCAACGTGAAAAGACGCAATCTCGTGAAATACAAGAAGTATTGGGACATGAAGTCCATACATATGAATGTGTAAAATCTATTGGATATACATCAGTCTTTGTGCGAATGCAAATTAAAAGCTCTAAAGTTATACCCTTTTAGACATGAATTGTGAAGTAAATAAATTCACAAAGACACGAAGATTGATTATTAAAAGACATATTGTCTTGAGGTGAATATAAATATCTTATTGATATTTTATGAGACAATCAATAATGAAGTATTTAATTCGCTCTAAATGAGTTTTATTAGAGTTCTCAATTTCCATGAAGGACCTATAATGCCTCAAGCATGTTTAGCAACTTCAACTTCTAGATACGATTAATAAAGTTCTCAATAACTTTATTTGATAAAGTTGAATGAATCTGTATATGGATCAAAATAATTTTGGACGCATATTATATAAATTACTTTTGCACATACCTCAAAGAAACAATTGGTCATCAAGTATCATACATAAGTACAATTAAGGTTTGGATATCAATTTTGTAATTAATATGTGTTACGATAGTTTTTTTTTTTTTTTTTTTTTTTTTTTTTTTTTTTTTTTAATATTTGTACATGAATTGTATACTTTACAACCAATTGATTTGATATTGGGTTGGAAGCTACACATATATTTTGTCATTTTTGCAGGACTTATTCGTAACTTATCAATTTGATGGACTTTATTGTAAAGTTGTTGCCAACAAAAGTATACAAGGAACTCATTAAGAAGATTAGCATGCGATGCTTTAAATATATACATTAAATTGAGGAGGAGGAGCATTATACGCACTGCACTCTTTTTCTTCATCAAGTTTTTGTATACCATTAGATTTTTCTTGATAAGGTTTTTGATGAGGCAGTTTATGAAGTATAATGAACGATGAATATCCAAGGAGGAGTATTGTAAATATGGGCTTATGGGCTTATATGTGATGTCTATTCATCATATCATATTAGGGTTTGTATCTTATAAATACACCCTTAATGTAACCTTTTGGATTACCACTTAATAAGAATTCTCCCTCCTCTCATTCTTGTGTTCATGTTGTCATTATACTCTATTTATAACAAAGACTTCTTTTTAAGAATTATGAAAATGTCAATTTATAGCTTACACGTAAAATACAAGTTGAGATTTATCAAAATGAAAAAATTAAGTTTCTCCATACCAGTAAGATTCTTGCTCGACTTGTATATGAACCAAACTAGAATAGAATGGTAAAAATTAAGAAGATGCAAGAAGAAGAATTCCAAATCAAGTTTGCATTAGTTAAACTCAACTTTTAGCAATTATCACACCTTAGATAGAAAAACTAAAGGACTACCAATTTGCTCATTTCAACTGGGTTGTTTGATTTCGACTTAATTGACTTAATATGAAAAAAATTGAATTAATTAAGTCATACGAAAACTGTTTGTTTGTGACTTACTCGAGAAAGATGACTAAAAACATTAAGTAATAAAATTGAGGTTGTTTGCATTAAGTTATCTCTTAATTAAACATGAATTAATAAAAACATTAACAAACAAGACATGAAAACTGTTTGTTTGTTAATTTTTTTTATTAAGTCATGTTTAATTAAGTGAGGACTTAATGCAGACAACTTCAGTTTTATTACTTAATACTACGTATTTGTTGTCTTTGAATATTTTTTGTCTTGTTAAACTTTATATTCTTTGTATCGTAATTTGAGTTTCGTAGTTTTATGATAAAATGAAATTACAAAAAACAATTAACAAAAAGTTAAAGGGGTATTTGAACCATTTTAGGGATGTTATAAATCAAAACGTAAACCCAATCTTTTATATAATAAAAGAATTACATCATTTCGGAGTATTTTCACAAATCCCTTCTTATTGAAAAAAAAAATAGACTAATAGGAGAGCTCAATTTTGCCACGTAGGCGAAATCGAGCAATATGATTGGTCAATAGAAAGTCAAAATTAAATTGATTTTGGTCAAATTTAATAAATTTGGTGGGGAAATTTGGTTAAGAAAAAAATTGCATAAAAATATAAGTGTCAAATTTATGAAAACAAAAACTTAAAAAAAGGAGGAAGTAATTAATAAAACTTTGGTGGTTGAATTTTAAATAAATAAATTATATAGAGCTAAGTGTAAAATTACAAGTTTTCATGTTTTTTAATAACTTTAGAAAAAAACCAAATAACCCCTTACACTTTATACCCCCTAGACTTTATAATATTAACTTTATTTAAAATTATATGAGTATTAGTATTAGTTTTTAGACTTTCATTCATTAAAATTACAAATTTTGGTAAATATGAGAATTAGTTTTAATACACGTTAAATATTTTTCAAACTAATGTTAGTTTTAGACTTTTAAAGAATATTTTTTTTTAAATAAGGACTCATGTTATTCTATTTAAAAGTCTAATTTATGCGTACACGTGTTTGAATATTATATACAGCTAAATTATTTTTAACGTGAATATAAATATCAAATGGTAAGCACGAGTTAGTGTGATATGAAAATAAATATTCGCGATTCTCTTATAACAACGACTCATGAAATTGTTATTTGAAAATTTATATATGGATATCAATAAAAACATTTTAAAAACTTTATAGAGCATATTTTAACTTTATCAACGTTTATTACGTGCTACTAAACTCTCATATTTTGTACAACATGATATCAATAGTTAAAATTAAAAAAACAACATCAACCTCAACATGTCTATCAGTTAAATACGTATACAAAGTTAATTAAAAAAACATGGGTTAGATAGTCATTGTTTAATTTAGAATGTGTTCTCCTTAAATTTAAAAAAAAAAAAAAAAAAGAATACATGCGTCACCCAATCTTTATTTGATAACAATCACCTCCTAAATCAAAAAAAGAAAAACTACAAAGGTGATAACCCAACTTTATTCATTGACATGATGTTTCATTAAAAAAAATTAAAAGTTGGCTGTTGTAAAGAAATTAAAAGTATGTACATGAGAATTATTAAATAAGTATATATAGTTTTTAATCGGGTTATTACGTTATTAGACTGCGATAATGTTATTGAGTTGGTAATCACGGATGTGAGATACAACCATTTTTCTATACTTATGATTTATGTGTTAAACTCTTTTTGCTTCTGAATAGAATCCAAAAGATACCTCGATAGAACTTTGACTTATGCCTTATCTAGCTGATAGTTTTTACTAAGCTATGATAGAATTAGTTATGAGTTCAGGGTTTTTTTTTTTATTAAGATTCTCAAAAAAACTTAAAGCTTTATCATAAACTTATTATGTTATGGTAATTGAATAAGCCAATAAGCACCTTTACTAAGCATAACCAAAACACCCCTTTAGTTCTAATATAAAGTTTTCTTATTTGATGTTATGACTAACTTTGTTGTTATCCTAACTATAATGCAACATGTTAGTAGTGTTTGCAGTTTTATGATCTTATCGCACACACAAAAATGTAATGCAATTTGTTGTGTGCGTTTTTTAGAGGAGGATTAAGTAGCAACACATGATTGTCGTGAAAGGATTTTCTACGCCTTCTCAAGGTATGAATGTATAATTAAGTTGAGTTGCTGATTTAGATAATACATGAATGTATTTTAATGTACCAAATATGTGTTTTAGTGCCTATATGAGAACTTTTATGGTAGAAATTTTTAACATGTGTCTTTGAATGAGTTAATGAAACTTAGCAAGTGTTTGTTGTCATTGATAACACTATGAGTGTCAACCAACAGTCTAAAATATGGGTGTCTTTAACCTTGATGATTTAGGCCAATTATGAAGAAAGTTGCACTAAAGTAAAAGGTCGATAAGGATTCAAACAATCATAAAAGACTTCCGAATGTACTCTTTGTCATTGTTTTCATGCATTTATAATTTACTTTTGCAAGTAATAATAATTTCTTTATATAGTTCGGTCTTAGAGAAAAATTATTCTTATACATTATACAAAAACGTATTCTACCATTACATCTTTTTTTGTTTCTCTTTATGTAATAAAGAAGCTAGGAAGAAATTATGAATAACGCATTCCGATTACTTAAAGGAAGAATTTGTTTACAACTCACCCCCAAATGTACACCCAAATCGCTTTATCCTACCGTAAGTATCTATGTTAATTTGGTAATTTTATAGTTAAACTTAATAAGTAAATAGCACAAACTTATGAAAATACAATTTTTCAAACAAAAATGTACATCGATAAACATGGTATGATGGTTACTCATAATCAAGGAAATAAATCAATCTTCAAAGCTATCTAAATATGTTACATATTTTATCAAAAATATAAGTAAAAGAAATACCACAATTACAAAACACATCGTAAATTTATAGCATGGGTTTACAAAACTAAAAGCATATATCACTAACATCTTATGCAAGTCAAGTATTACTAGTATCATGTGATTTTCCTTCAATAATAAAATATTATTTTTAATCCAAAAGCATTCTCCTAAAATAATAGGTAGCTTATAACATATATACACGTGATTTTTATTTTTAGTCTACCAAGTTAAATCATTTAAAATATGTTAAGTGATTCATTTATTAATTGATAATAATATATAATCAAAAATAAATTTTAAAAAACCTGTACGTGCACAAGTATTATAACTAGTTAACAAAAAAGTTAAACGGGTTTTAAGAAAGAACGCTACAAATCAAAACGTAAACGCCACAATATTTAAACATGTTGAAATTCTCATCTTGCCCCTCCTAGTCTAACTGAATCAATCGGCACTGATGAGTTTTAAACTTTTTAATCTATTAGTCGGCAAATATCAGTTAACTTTTTTGTCAAAAATACTTGAATAACGTTGCGTACATTTTTTGCATTTAATAAAGTGAAATTGAAAGATTTATTCTCTCTTATTTTCATTAGCGGTCAGTTTTGCAATAACATTCAAACTAGATTGAACACATTTCGATTTGGTCCTTGGTCCATCCTTTTCCTTAAAATCGGTCTTCGATTCGTCTAGTCGGGTTCAACCCGATGGACAACTTGCCAATATGCTTTGGTGGACTTGATTGAAGAACCGACCCGAACTGGACCAAACACATTTTGGTCGATCCTCGGGTCATGATTTTCATGTCCTTGGTTTTTTGTTTGGTTCGATCCACACATGCCTGCCTTGTTTTGGACCAATGCGTATGCAGGGATGGAATAAGGGGGTTCCCGCGGGTGCCCGTGACCCCTATGGAGTTTTTCGATGTAGTGTTAATTTTTGGAAAAAAAAAAAAAAAAAAAAAAAAAAAAAAAAAAAAAAACTATCAATTTTTTTTAAATGCACCCGGTCTATCAAAATGCGTTTCTATAATACATTTTCAAAAAATTTGTGCACCGGTCATATTTGGTCCTGGTTCCTGCTATGTGCACACGTTAAGAGAAATAAATATTCAAGATCTTAAATATGTAGTAAGTTATGAAGTAAATTAATCTTGAAAATAGTATCGATTTGCATAAAATTTAGTTTTGCACACCAGCCATGATGAGACATGAAGAAAAAACCCAAGCTTGGCCTACTTGCGATCCTTTTCGTAAAACATGTGACGAAGGGAAGATTCCTATAAATAACATGACAAAACGATACGAATGGGCATGTTTTAATGCACACAAAAGAGGTCAAGTAGGGTATCGAGGAATATCTTTTAAAATAAATGATTAAGTTAATGCGTACGATATGATAAGATAGTAACGGTAGATGAAAATGAAAACATTACAAAATCTGTCATAAAAAATAATTGGCAATCGGAAATACAAAAATAAAAATATTTAGATGACAAATTGTGATATGACAGACTCTTTGATAATCTCTTTTTATACAACTTAATTTATAGGGCTTAAGCTTATTTTGTTTAACGAGTTCTTTTATGTTCATATCATCGGTACTAACGAATGCAAACACGCTAGCTTATCAATTTGTTATGATGAACTAATTCAAACACTCAACAAAAATGATATATCAAACATAAACCATAACATATTTGTTGAAATTAAGTGTAGAACTGTAGAAGTACCCCCATATAGACTTCACTCCGGTCCAACAAAACATGTGTTGGTGTAGTGTTTTGAAAGTAGACCCGGTCATTAAATACTATTGCACAGGCTAAAATAGTCGGAATTAAGTAGATATGTGAGAATAGCTTGCGACTGATTGAATTAAGACCATTTACTTCTTCACTGTTCATGGTCTTTTGCTTTATGGGGTTGTTTGCTTGTTTGGTGGAATATTTCCTGGGTTTTTCCTGCTGCTTTTAATTCTTTTATGTTTAAGTGGAACGAAGGAATGTGGCCTACATTTCACAAGTTTTGGAGGCTTATTGGTCTGTCAGCAGTTTGACGCATATGGTTAGCAAGGAACAAAGTTATTTTTAACGACAATTACAAATGTTAGTTTCGAGTGGCGTCTTCAACAAGCTTAAATCTTTCCAATGGGCGGTTGCATTGGGTTAATTTAGTGTTTCTCAATAGCATTCATGGGAGAGCCAACCTTGAGTTTTTTAACATTGCATTTTGTATTGGTGCTTGATACACAAGTACATATGTAGTTTTCTTGTTCTTCAGTGTTGTCTTAGATCTTTGTTTCAATTAACATATAGTCTAATTGACATAACGATCTTGACCAATTTTGTATCATTTTTCTTCAACTTTGTTGAAGCTGTTTGTAGAAGTGTTTTTGGGGGGAAAAAAAAGTGATGCTTTCAGATAAAATTAGTATGGTGTATGTATATATAAGAGTGCAAAAACTCCAAGATTTTGTCATGTTGGTCGCATTTTCAGTGAAACAAATATAAGGTAAAGCTAATGGGCTTGAGATATGTGGGCTGGCTGAGGTGTGAATTATAAATGTTCATTTATAAGCCTTAAAGCGCATATATCAATCACGTCAAAAAGTTTTACATTTTTTTTTTCTTCCAGAAAGGCAGTTTTACATAAACTTTAATCAAACAGTTATAACACATGGTATAAGCAACAAACATAAAATAGTGCCACATGCTGGAACTCACATATACGATCCCACATGAATAGGGTATGTTTGGCATAAAGTAGTGTGAAGTTTTTTTGAGCGATAAGCGGTGAGCAATGAATATTATGAATTTTAGTAGTCGTTTGCCAGAACAACGGAGAGCTTTGCTAGTTTTTAAAAAGACCAATATCTCAATGCTTCTTTAAGAGCGGTGAGCGGTAAGCTGTGACTACTACTCAAAGCTCACAACTACTGCACAACCTCACTCCGTCATGAAGTGATATAAACAAACTGTAAAACCTCACAAGTCAAACCGTGGACTTGACTCGTGATTTTTATTGGCTAAAAAAAGTTTCATAACATACAACCATTTAAAAGCACATAATTAAGCATACAAAAGATCAAAAGCCCATTGGCATCCCTTTAATGCGTTAGTTAGTTGGTTTCTTAACGTGTGATCAAAGAAAAGGCAAACAGTGTTTGTTCTATACATGTGCTAAAATCATTTTCTTTAATTGTACACTACTAGAATGTCTAGATATACAACCTAAACATTTATAATTCTGGTTTTCATCAATATTATGGGCGTTGCTGATAAGCCTAATGCTAATCTCCAATTAGCATCACACTTTTCTTGTCCGCTGCAAAATTAGCAACAAAAACTCCGTTGTTCTTAGGGGAAGTTTGTTTATCACCTTTTGATATGGAGTAATACGTTCATAGTATCATTTATTTATTTATTTTACTAGGTTTTCATTTGAAATTTGAAGTCAAACCGTCTTACCCAATTCCTCATGGCATACATAGGTGGGTTTACAATTTTAGAGCTGAGTCCCACCATTATTTTTCATTTTCAACCATATGTTTCATCTTAAAATAACATATTTGTATCAATGTTGCAAAAATCGTGAATCGATAGTTGGGCGGTCGACTACCTTTCAGCGATTAATAGGTCAAGGCGGGATTAATCGGTGAATCGGATTGGCATTTCCTGCAAGTTTTGAATATTTTTGGAGAACAAACTAAAGATCTTAAATGATTCTAAGCCTACTATGTTTTCAAACCTCAATAAAAGGCTCCGATTCTGATTATGAGACACATTATGCATTATAAGCGAAATAAATGATCCTCAAATTAAGTAGAATGCCTAAATTATATATATATATATATATATATATATATATATATATATATATATATATATATATATATATATATATATATATATATATATATATTAAGTTTACTGATTAGTCTAATTTGACCGATTCGGCCGACTTTTGACCGATTCACCCGATTTTTGACTGATTAATGACTGATTTTTGCCTAGACCGATTTTTACACCGATTTTCAAATTCTACATGATACAAGGCCGATAACCGATTAATCGGCCAATTCGGCCGATTTTTGCAACATTGATTTGTATATATTAATTACTTAAAACAAAATAATTTTACATAATTCTACTTTTTCTCTCTCCTCATTTTTTTTCATACCAAACTAAAATCCTAATCATATTCTAAACCCTTGGGTAAAAGCTATAAAATACCATCGTACTTTCAAAAATGTATCAAGTTGAACCATGTACTTTTTTATTGTTTAGTTGACCAACGAACTTTCAAATTTTTATTCGACTTGAACCATATATTTTCTAATTATCCACGTGTAATTTCTTTTTATTTTTTTTAATAAATAAGAAATGGTTCAAGTCGAATAAAAATTTGAAAGTTCGTTGGTCAAGTAAGCAATAAAAAAGTACATGGTTCAACTTGATACATTTTTAAAAATACGATGGTATTTTATAGCTTTTACCCTAAACCCTTCAACAAAACAAACGAACCTTTAATACAATTTCCAAAGTATTGCGTTGGAAAATTGTAAATGAGATAAGTGTTGCTAATTTCATTGGTAATACACAAATTTTGCAATGTATTTATGATTGTTAGTAAAATTGTCGATCGATGCTAATTGCATTTTTTTCTAATAGTGGTAGTCTCGACCACACAAGCGAATGTAAAAAGCATATGGATGAGTGTAACAACCGTGGTTTTTGCAGGTCAGTTTGACTGATAGTCTTGACTCGGTTGACGTTTGTTTGGTGTGTTTTAGGTGTTTGAAGTGATATAGGTGACTTTTAGCATCAAATCCCTTTGCGTAAATGGTTTTATTGTGATTTGGAAATTTTGGAATTTGGGAAAGTTCATTTTGATCACCTTTGCGGTGTAGAAATGACTTGTGTAGTTTTGGTGTTTTTGTGAGTTTGCGTAACGAGTCTTCGTTCAAGTGTTTGAGCGTTACTGAGTTACGAGAAGTTTGTTTTTATGAGTTATATTTCAAAAAGAGTGTGAGATTCTATTTTTGGAAACTTTGTTTTGAAAATGATAATTTTTCCGGTTTGTCGTAAAATTAAGATTTATCGCGAAAGACGTTAGGTTTCATTATGGGAATACATAAAATATGAAAAGTATGAGGTTTTGAGTGTAATAAATAAATTTAATATATATATATATATATATATATATATATATATATATATATATATATATATACTAGTTTTCAAAGCCCGCCCGATGGGCGGGCATGTCTTATAATTTTACATTTGATGGTGTTACTTAACGAAAATTTGTTTTTTAAGTACGGTGTTTTTTT
The DNA here is from genome assembly GCA_030686995.1 of Artemisia argyi. Taxonomy (NCBI): domain Eukaryota; kingdom Viridiplantae; phylum Streptophyta; class Magnoliopsida; order Asterales; family Asteraceae; genus Artemisia; species Artemisia argyi. The sequence continues at coordinate 173,099,579 of CM060697.1, forward strand.
TATTATTTTTAAAAATATATTATTTCATGTTAATTATTTTTTATTTAAAGGTAAGATTGACGTAATGACTTGTAATTTTTGTTTTGATGGTGTTACATAACGGAATTTTGGTTCTTAAAGCAAGGGTGTTTTTTATTTATTTATTTATTTATTTATTTTAAGGTAAGATTGACGTACATTGTAATTGTTTTGACATTTATTTTTTTGTTATAGATGTTTTCTTTTTTTGTTATTTTTAAATTTTTAGCATTATGTATTATTCTTTTTCCCTTTTTTAGGTGATTGTTAAATCGGTAGTTTATGGTTTGAAACGATCTGTGGTTTATAATTATCATTGGAAGGTATTAGTTAACGGAAAATAATATATAATTGACAAAAGTAAGCTAAGGTAACTCAATTATAAACATACAAATATATCTTTTGAGTGCATTAAAAATGAAAGAAATAAATGTTCATCCTGAGAAAATAGAAGTTAATATATTATCCACAAGAATTAAATCTTAATTGTACACAACGTTGGTTATTGATTTTGTGTATTTATGGTCTTTATCACGTCATAACTTCTTGCCTAATAAGCAACATCATGAGAACTAACATACTTTTATTGCTTTTCATGTCCCGATTTCTTCTTGTTATTAGGTATCGTGATGGCAGATCTCATAGCCTCTGTGACCGACTCAATATTCCACGAGTTAACCCTAATCGCACCGCTTAAAGAAGGTGAACAACAAATAATTCTTGACACTATAATCACACTTTTTCCACCTTCTGCTTAATCAACACCTAACACTTAATCTAACTCAAGACTACCTTGTCTTGAAATAGTGTACTTATAAGGCACCCGATTCATACCATTACGAACCGCATTCACAACACATTCAAATATAGTACACAACTTTACTTGTGCGAATAACCCAATTTTGTACTCCCTCCGTCCCAAAATTATTGTCCCCTATTGACTTTTTCGGTCTTTCTTTCTCAACTTTGACTATAAATATTTTTGTTTGTGTTATGCAATTTTTGATAAAAATTATACCAAATGAAAATATATCTAAAACCCAATCCGTTCATATATTTTTGTATCAAGTATTATGTAATATAAACAAAAATACTTAAGGTCAAAGTTGAAAGGTAAAGACCGAAAAAGTCAATAGGGGACAATAATTTTGGGACGGAGGTAGTAATTGTCTTGGCTAATATCTCTACCCATTTCACAAAGTTCTAGAAAATGATAGATTAGTTGATTTGCAACTATATTTAAGCCATCAAATAAATGATAGTTGTAAGTAATAAAAAGTCAGATTCAATGTTATGCTAAATCACTGGATGAGACACTTTCATTGTGTGAATAGTTGACGAAAAGAAATGATAAAAGTTGAAAATGGTATTCATATTACCTCATGCATCACCAGCATTGTACAATTATAAAGTTTGCAAAAAATATTTTTTTTGTTAGATCAACAATTCTTATAGGAGTGCCAAAAAAAAAAACGTACAGGTTGATATAGCCGCATAATATCATCCTTCGAACTCGTTCCTCTAGTGGTGACCATCACTTGAATGTTTATAGCAACCAGATGCTTTGCTCAAAATGAGTATTGTGCCTGTAGACCAACTAACAAATGTGGACTTCTTAACAAAGTTGATGTTGTCAAGCTGATATTCATTACAAACATGTATCAATTTTGTACATGAATAATGAAGAATACTTCACACTCTAGTGACTTTATCATGCATAAGTGCTGATTTCTGTGATAAGGATTGTGATAAGGAATATAGACATAGTATGTATACTTAACGGAATTTCATTTTTTAGGATGGGAAGTTTTTTTTTTTTTTTTTAATTTTTTTAATTTTTTTAGTTTACGTTAATTTTTTTAATTATAGGTAAGATTGACATACATTGGCATGACTTGTGAATATCGCTGAAATTTATAAGTTAATTATTTATCGAGTGAATTAAAAATGAAGAGAATTAACCATAGACCCACCATATAAAATGAATAAGTCTCTAATCCAGTAATCAAAATGGGTAAAATCGTAACCCATGCTATCAAAGTTGATACATGCTAATCCCTTTTGGGTAAAAAGTGAAGATATAATGATTATAAATAATATTTACATAAGTGGTCATCAAGCAAAATGTTCAAAGAAAATTACATTCAATATATTGAAAACATAAAAAATAGAAACGTTGGCAGTGACTTTATTCCACTTATTATCTATTAAGAACAAACCAACCATAATGCAAAAATTCCAGCTTGACTATCCGGCCTGCATTCAAAGCATCTATACACTCTATCAACAACGCCATCATCTTATGTATTTCCATAATCTTTTCGTATCACATTACCCATGCCAAAAGTGAAGTGACAATTGGTTTCATGTCAAACCAAATAATTTATACTTATTGATAATTAATATTGTTTGCCACACTTACTCGCCATCTTCAATGATCACGGTCTGTCTAACTTTACTTTACGCCCTTTCCAATAATTAACACAAACAATATTCCCAATTCCAACTAATCACGTATGGCAAAAATAAAATAAAATAATGACACAAGTTGTATTTTCTGTGTAGATAATATGTTAAAAGTATTAAATATACACATGCCTGACTCTCAGCATATGGTCTTTGTTCGTCCAACATGGTTGGGAATGAATCTTTGATGAACCCACACACGCTATCATCCTACTGATTAATATGTGTGAGGTTTGTAGTCCTGAAAAATGAAAGTTTCTACGCAAAAGTATCATGCCTCAAGCGTACGCCTAAGACTGTTAACAACCGATGTTAAAAATACAATACAAACCTGCGCTTTTTCCACCAGGTTTTGCGAAACACATGAGTTGCATACCAATATGATTCTTGTTCGTAGGCATAAATCTTTCCTAACCGAAGTTTAAGGCACTGTGTTTGTGGATTTTGAAAATACATACTGAGATAAAGAAAATTCTGAAAATACCCTTGCATATGGAAGTGGTGATGCTGTTGTGTTGTCAAAGGACAATAGATTCATTAGTTATGTAGTGAAAAGGGACGGCCACCTCATTACGGTATGAATAGAAGTCATTACCACCCAAAGTTGTGATATCAAAACCTGTTTTACTAAACGCGTATTAGATATCTAATAGTGAAGATAAATTTTGTCTATGCATATAAACACAAAAGAAAACACCAAAACTTACCGTATACTTTATGCGATTGTAAAGATACATCAATGGCATTAAAATATGTAACAGATATGAATGGACAACGCAAGAGAAATAGCGTACATTTAACACTATATACTTCTGGAAACTATTATAGTTAGAGTTGGCAAAAGATTGTGGGGCGGGTTTCGGGGTTTAAATTGTCCGGAACAGGAAAAGACAGGGTGGAACCGGACCGAATTGAAAATGCTAAATTGATTATATTGGGACCAAGTATACTGGTCTCATACATAATGGTTGCAATCCTGTTTGGAGCCGAGCTCTGTACCCTCCTATACATTTTTTGGTTAACGGGTCAAAATGGTATATTTTAAATTCAATAATATCGACGTTAAAGCTCAACTTAAAGAAATACTATACTAACATCTTTAACCAATGATTGGTGTTTTGTGTATCTAAAATAAAAAAAGGAGACATACCACATGCGTACAACATATAGATTTTAACGACTTTACTTCCTCTTCTGATGAACAACGGAACTTCTCAAGAGCCTAGCCATAACATAAAATCTTCTAGATAAGTACCAATACATGCAAATTAAATTAATGAAAGAAAATGTTAGGCTAATATATATTATCAGTATTTTCACCATTTTCATCACACTAAGAATCTTGCTCTTATAAATACTTAAATCTGGAGGTGGAAAGATGGGAGGGTGGGGTATTGGGTTTAGGCGCCAACACTTTTCTCATTTTCATACAATAAATAAGGAACATGTGATTTTTATGATAAAAAATTTAAATAAAAATCAAAACTTACCTTCCTAAATTTATAAACAATGGACTTGTCAAACTATAATTCTTACCTTCCGGAAATTTACAGACACGGGTCCATCATTTTTGGCTTTTGACACATCCTCGGAAATGTTCTTCAGACCTTTAGTAATAGCTTTCATTTCTTTTTTAAAATAATGCATTGGCAACTTGAAAGAAATACTGAATATCATCAATCATATAGAACTACAATCATCATCGATGCCTTTAAGGAATCTTTTAAAGATTTCAAACTAACTTACATGTGATGCAAGTTCCAAACTTCCAAGATCCTTGGAAAATCAAGGACTTCAGGCTGTTTATCAGCAAGAACCTAAAAGCACCAACTTTATGAGATGCACTGATGACTTAAGACGATATAGAATTGACACATTTTGTTAATGAATACCTTACAAAGATAATGCATGAGAGTCACATTTCTTTTTGTTGAATGTATCTCTGTAAGTTTTAGGAGGCTAACCAACTTGAACCCACTGGCACGAACTAAAAATAAAACACTGCTTTTTATATAAGTACAAAAAATGACCAGGAACAAATTCTTAAGGATCAATATGACTAAAACCATCATTTATATCTTGTATATAGTTCTCTAATCCGATAAAAATCTATAAGAGTTCACTTGCCTTGATCAACATCAAAGACATCCAACTCAAAGGATGCATTTGCAAAAGCATGCGACTGTGGCACTGTGCGTGTTCTGGATTGCTTATCAGAGTCATGCTGATTATGCTTCTGCCTATCGTCTTGCCCACCAGGACGTGTATTTGGACCGCGATACTTCCTGTAACCTGAAGAAACATGTTGTTGCTGATCAAAGTGGGATTCATCTTCAATGTGATTTGAAGAGTGAGGTCGTCCTCAAAATGAAATTTGAAGATTCCAAAGGACACAACAACCATTCTAAAAACACACATCAAAATACCTCATTTTCACCACAAGGAGCCACACAAAATACCTTAAGTACCTTTTAGGCCGTCCTTGCAAGGTACCATCTAAAGAAAAAAGTTTTGGAGCTTACGTTTACTACCTTTGATCATGTGGGGCTAAGTCTTTGACAAATTGCAGTAGGCTATAACAGTAGCTATGTTCCTGATGACATTGATTTAGCTGCAAATAGCACAAAGATCGTGAACAAAGGTGGTAAAATGGGCTGGTCGGTTAACTGTAACGGGTTTGTACGGGTTAGTACAGGTTCACCCGAACAACTTTTGTCATAGTTCATTTTTATACTTAATTTGTGATGTATGAATTATTTAAAAGGTTAAATGGTTGAAAAACACATTGGACGACGTTCTACTCTTGATCTATTTGACAGATTTTATTTTGTTATAATATTAGTAAATGAGTTAATATTCCAGAATTAGATTCATAGATTATCAAACGGAAAACAATAGTTAAACATTGACTTTCATGCATTAAGGAGTTTGAGTACTTCTCATTGTTGAGGTCCAACGGTGGTTTGTAACTCGATCTTCGATCCACTTCAATGGAATCACAACCTTTACCATCTTGACCCCTCCTGTGCACATAAATATGTTGTTAATTCAATGCATTGCAAGAATGAAATAAGGACCCGCAGAGGCCTCCTGTTAACATATAATAACAATAGTTGAGATCATATATCTTACCGAAGACTAACCATAAGCTTTTATCAATTCACATAATATGGATCACATTATGGATTCAAAGCACATGCATAACAGGCGGATCAGTCATGTTGGGTTATGTTCAAAGTGGGTTATTTCGTATAACATAAAAAAGGACCACAAAATATTGGAGCTGAAAGAAACCTTGAACTTGTAGTCCTTGCTTCATTTATCACCTTCAGTAGCAAAAAAAAAAAAAAAAAAAAAAAAAAAAAATCAAACATAAGTACAGTACAAACACGTGTAGTCATGAACGGGTTGTTACTTGATTAGCATTAAGAGTCTGTATAACAGACTTTATTTGTTCTGTCATTTGTGCCATTTCACTCTTGATGAATTCAGCCTGCTCATAAAAAACCAAAAGTAATAGTAAATGAATGAAATCTGTCATATCTATGATAAATTGGTATTTTTTTGAGGCAAAAATAATCATGAAAGTGAAGATATAATGTATACCTCATTAGATCGCTTTGATTGTGGATGTTGATGGTTGATTACACAACGGAAACGACAAGATCATGATCAGCTACAACAGATTCCCCCAACTCTTACTCTCTCATGATTCATAATATAAACTCATGTACCACTGTCATTAATAATGGAGAACATGTGAAAGATTTATTGATACATAATATTTAATTAAAATGTTACAGCCTTAATAGTAGAGGTGGAATGACGGGCGGGTTAGTTAAAACCTTGACAACCGGCCCATTTCATTGAAGCGCCTAGAGTTGTCCCGTTACTGCAACATTTATAACTTCAGTTAGGCGACATAACAGAATATATTATAAATTATAAGTTAGACACCATGGACTCATTAATAACATACATTGAGATTCTAAATGTATGAGGTATGTTTTATTGTAATTTTAAAGTATTATCAAAAATTTCAAATACTCGCTTCCTCACTGTTATCAATAAACTGATATGAACCAATCCTGATGCACATTAGTTGTTGGGACTGTTGGCCACCGTTGATACAAGACGCGTTGATACAAGATGCACATTAGCAGTTTCGACAATGTGTAGGTTTTTTTTGTGGATTGCTTATCTGAAATTTCATTGGTCTTGCCATTATCGCTGCCATAAAGAACTCAAATCCCGGTCAAGTAATTTTATTTCAAAGGTGCATTGCTAATGCAATCCCAGCTTCTCATGTGTGTTTGATAGTATTGAGTGTGGCACCAATATATAAATGTTTGGTATTCATGAACGACGTAAATAGAAGGTGGATCATAGCATTATAGATTATTTCTGATGGAACTTTGTTAGGAAATCAGAAATTTCTGTGGATCATTGAAGCTTAGAAAATTGTTTCAGCCATTTGACTCTTTGTTTGCATAAATATTGGCGACAAATTGATATGACGGAAGTTCATATATGTGTTCTTGATAACAGGTTAGTTTATTGCAAGCGAAATTAGATATACCTCAAGAGCAGCACCTTCATTACGAAGAGTTTTGATACCTTTAAAATAGTTCTATTCAACTCACCACAGCCTAATCTAGTTTCTTCCTTGTAACGGCAAAGTGCTGTGAAACATTTTCTGACGTAATCCCCATTGGAAAAAGACAATATTGAGCTTGTGCCATTGTCTTCACCTGTTAATGTTAATCACAAGAAAAGTATAAGCATATAACAGAGTACGGATTCACATATAGAGATATGTCAGTAAATATTCACAGGTGAGTCGGAGATTAGAGTATACCCTTGGGTTAACGATCCGTCCTAATCCATCGGATTGGCAGTCATGCATTCCAAACCAGCACCAATCCCAATATCATAAAATCCTGCTATATATAGCAGATAGAATGGAGATGTATTTCATATCAAAAATAAGATGGGAATGTTAGCGTTGTTAGGAGGCCAGAGTATTTGTAAAGTGGGGATGGCAGAGTACCTGTTAACCACCTATGGTATGCAAACACAGACGACATATCTATAGTATGCAATAAATAATTATTATTAAGTATTTGTTGTCATACTACTGAGAATATGTAATAAGTAAATACATTGGGCAAAAACATAAAGGATATAGCAGATAATATGGAGATATAGTTCATATTATACATTAGATGGAATATTAGCATTGTTAAAAGGACAGAGTATCTCTAAAGTGGGGATGCTAGAGTAGCTGTTAACCACCTAGGGTATGCGCAGACAGGTTAATAAGTATCTTCAACCACTCAGGAGATGTCGCCCTTGATAATTCCAAATATAACTCGTCGTGGCCGAAACTTGGGTCCGGTTCTACTACCATCTTTTGGAGCAGATGTTTCAGCGACCACGCCAGTTATAGTGCTCCCAAGTGTGTCATTTTAATTTCAACATTAGTAGCAGACACATCACACAAAGGGTTACACAAACCGTTTGAAGCTGCAGCTACATCAGCAACTGCTTGAAGACCCGCGGAACATTGTCTGTTGACGGTCCTAACTGGAATAGTTTCTGAGGAACAGACAAATCATATACTCCGTATTAGAGAATCATCTTAGATCTAGGTAATCAGGTAATGCACTCTCTCGAGTCTTGGACATACCAGGAAAGCCAGTGTAGAAAGCAGCCATTTTGCATTCACTTGCTCTTTGGGAATTCACTCTCATGACAGATCCGACGACGATATCTCCAACTTCAGGAGGATTGAGATTTGTTTTCTCTATCACTGCCTGATCAAGTACAAAGAAAAAAAAACATAACACTTAGACCAACTACTTCACAAAACAAAACCATGAAGCTGAAATACAAGCCGCTAAATGTACCTTCAAAACTGGTGCAAGTATGTCATCACGATAGGTGTCCTTGAGCCTACCTCTCTTTGATTTGCAAAGCGGGGTTCGATAAGCATTGCATAAACAAAAAAATTGAAGAAAACAATTAGTTCAACTCGGTAATAAGTGATCAAGAAGACGTACAAAGTAAATTTACTTACAAACAGTACCAAGTATGTCACCAACCTGCAGAATGTTATTCTTTGTTATAAATAGTATTTACAAATAGAAAGATATAAAATTTGCCCACTGTCAATGTCAGATTTACATCTCCAGACAAAGCACTCTCAAGCTTTGGGATTTCAACTGCATAACCGTTTAGTATTTTAGCACGTTTGGCATCATTATCTGGATCCATATTGTGTGTATCAGTAAGCTGATCAGTAATTTTCTTCATGTACTTCATTACTTCGATCTGAGATACTTTATCTTTCTCTTATTTGCACTTCTTTTGTAGCAAGTCAAGTTGAGTTCTCTTGTCACTAAGAATTTTCATCAACTAAGGCCTGCGAATTTCTTTCAAATCTTCCTAAGAAGCAAGCCTGTTCTCCAAGCCAATAATCTTAATTCGGAGTCTCGCCATTTCATCAACTCTTTGTTCATTAGATACTAAAATGATAAAACTCGCTAAGAAATTGGACTCTTGTCTTAATTTCCCCTATATTAGATCACTTTAAAACTAAAAAAAAAAAAAAAAACATACACTTAACCTAGAACTTAAACAGAAAAAATGTTTGTCGTATCATTATGTTATCCTGGTGATGTATAGGGCGGGAGCATTTTTCAACTTCAAGACCAGGTTGCAAAGAATATAATCCCACCCTGAGTCAAAACCTAAACCAAATTATCATGAGCCTAAATCTCACCCTATTAGTTGGTGAGAAACATGGCACAATCTAATTTTATGGTAATGAATAGAAGAGCTCACCAATCAGGTGGTTCGGGCATGACTCCCGACATTCACATCTGGAGCTTCCTGATTCGCTAGCTCCATTAATTTGTTCATAATCAAAGTAATCACATTTGAGATAACTTGCATATCAATTGAGCCTAGAAAACGTATACAGATATAAAATATCTTATCATAACTACTACATACATGAAGTAAACCATAAAGATATCAGATCATCATTGTAAGTGAAGTTGGAATCATACCATGATTCGACTTTAATGTAATTATGATGAAAGTACAAAGGAACTTATAATTAACGAATGCTGATAACAAAGTGTGATGCTTATATTAAGATTGGTGTCCTTCCTAATTGAACGGTAATCACTTGTAAAACTTTAACCATTGCTCAATAGCAGGGTAAAAAAAACGTTCGGCAGTGCATGGAAAAGCATCCTGGTTGTTGCTCCTGTTCATGATATATTAAATAGAGATGAAGCATAAACTTCAAAATTTTGATTAATCAAGAACAAAAAGTAACAAAGTATACCTTTAAGTGATCGTTTTTTGCAGCACGCTGTAAGATTCTTATTGCATGATTTCTATTCCAAAACGATGCAAACGTATATCTAATTCTACCTGTAAATTAATTTGAAAAAGTGTTAGTCATGAATATGAAACAACCACTGGATCAAGATGCTCTCATCCATGAACATTAGAGCTAGGAAAAGATGATATTAGGGCTTGGAGAAAAAGTATATTACGAAAGAACCGTGTTTTTTTTAACGTGAGATTAATATTAGGGTTTCATATATTGAAATTCAAAACTATTTGCGTTCTTTAATTTGATACCTTTATAGATTATAAGTTGCAATATAAATTCTAAGTAATGTATTGGTCTAGTGGTTAAGAAGGTTGTCAACCACTTATATAACCCATGTTCGAATCCCATTGCATGATTTTTTGAAAAAACAATTTGGAATTTATGAAGCTTAGCCGAATTATTGTTTATTAAAAAGGCACAATTAATTTGTGATAACATGGAAAATGCAAATAAAATAAATTTAAAAAATTGCTTACATGGCGACATGGCTGATGACATAGCTCATAATGAATTACTGGGCAATGAGGTGGCATTGAGGTGGCATTAATGACGTCATACGCCTCCTGTTATATATAATGTAGATATAAATATATATATATATATATATATATATATATATATATATATATATATATATATATATATATATATATATATATATATATATATATATATATAAAGGGGCGGCCGATTTAAGGGATAAGGGGAAAAAAGGAAACCCAATTTGAGCCCAAATACAATTTTAAGCTAAGGAATCCTAGTCCAACCCAAACAAGCCCAACCCTTACCCTTATATATCAATACCAACGACCCTATGCCCTATTTTCCAGCATATTTTGAATCGATCAAGGGAGAGGAGAAGGAGAAAAATTTAGGGTTTTGCTTTTGAAGATAAAATCAAGTTCAAAGTATAATTCTAACACTAGTTTTCATATAATTACTTAGTTATTACTTCAATTCATGTAATAATTGATATGATGGATCTAGGGTTTGTAAACTTCTGTAAATTAATGATGTTAAACATTTTAGGATCATTAGTTAATAATAGTATGACGATTAGTGAAGGAGATTTGGTTATAAAACATGTTAAACATTGAGTTAGGGTTTGGACAGAAAACTATGGCTGTAAAGATGTGAGTGTAATTAACAGATAGTGAAGAGTTTGGTCACGAATTTTTGGTCTAAATTGAAGTATAATGAAAGAGCTTTCCAAAAAGTCCAGCCACGATTGATTTCAAGGTCGGAAAGTTGGTCTTTTGATTTTTCTTTGTTAAGGTGTCAAAGCTGTCAAACCGGGACAAAATTTGGGTAAAAGTTTGATAGTGAATTGTGGTTGTAAAAGTGTTATTTAGACTAGCCCTTCTGAAATAGTTAAGTCTTAGGTTATCTTAGACTACCATGAAAAGGATTCGCGATAAAAACTTGTAGAAGTATTTTATGTTAATTAAAACTTTTTGGTGTACGTTCAGATCCGAATTTGGATAGTTGACAAGTTTGATTTTCTTTTGAATACTTGTGTGTGTTATTGGTCCATGGCTTTCTGGGATTAGCTTGTATGCTTATGAGAGACCATGTTAAATTTTTTATGTGAGTTGTGGAGCTTTAATTGTTGTGATTTCATGTGGGCGAATGTACTCTAAAATTCTGCGTTTTCTTATTTTAAAAGTGCAAGGGATTTAGTGAGTGTTAGGTTATGGTAATGGTTAGTATGGTGTCTAGGAGATCCATGGCGGGTCATATGAGTCTTAGAAATCTATCATATGCATATTACATGGGTTATAGATTTTAGCTTGGCCTTGTGTAACGTGGACTTATTTGTGTTGTTTAGATTTGTGATTTGTGTTGTGGAAGCTGCAAGGTTTGAGGTGAGTTCATAGTCCCATATTTTTACTATGTTTTAAACTTGGAATGGGAATGATGCTTGTCTTAAATGTTTAAGTTACTGTGATTATGTGTGTGTCAAAAGAGCTTGGACTTATAATGTTATCGTATGCATGCTATGTGTGACTATTTGCTTGTTTGGATATATATGTGTGTGATTCGATTAGGAGGATGCTTATCATGTTGCTCGCGCATGCGACCTAATTGATGTTGTAATCATTGTGGGATTAGAGGACACTAGCCGTCCTGGTATAATCATTATGGGATCAGAGGACACGAGCCGTCCTGGTATAATCATTGTGGGATCGGAGGACACGAGCCATCCTGTTGTAATCATTGTGGGATCGAAGGACATGAGTCGTCCTGTTGTAAGCATTGTGGGGTCGGGGGACACGAGCCATCCTGTTATTGCCTTTGTATGTGATTATTGACTTGCAAATACATGTAGCTTATATGATAACTGTAATTTATTTGTCCAGCTATATTTTATGATCACAGTAAACGGGTTGCTTTGTGAGTGTATGTGTGTCTAAACCTATGAATCTCACCAACATTATGTTGACATTTTAAGCATCATTTTCAGGTGAGCATTCTAAGGCTATGATAGAAGGAAGTGATTAGACGAGACCTTAGTTGCATTGGAAGTGGTTTATCATGTTGTTTCCTTTCGGGTATTGTTATGACACTTTGTGTCTATACTTTGCCATTTTTATTGCATGTAGTTATTCTCTATATACACACCATGTGTTATGATGATATCCATGAAGTTACACCCTCGCGTTTCCGCCTTGGCGAGGTGTGACAATGAGCTTGGCATCGTCTAGCACCGACATTGCAAATGAATCTCTTACTTGATACCAAAGCGGTCGCTTGTACCCAACACGATACTAACTTGTCTCAACCTTATTATGTGGATGTTCGTTTTCAGGTATCTACAAATTTTCTTAAACTATACAGACGAATAAATGGTTCATTCAAATTTGTTAGAAAATATTAAGCTTGTTATGATAAGTGGTAATGGTGCGTTTTGTATGCTGCCATGAATCACAATAGTGTGAGTTTATGTATAAAATGGAATGACAATAGATTACATTAAATGTAGCATTTCTATTATTGTTAGGGCTGTAAACGAACTGAACATTCAGTGAACATTTCATGAACCGTTCGGTAAAAAGTTCGTTTATGTTCGTTCGTTTATTAAATGAACGAACATGAACAATATTTTACGTCCGTTTAGTTAAATGAACGAACATGAACAAAAGTCTCATTCGTTCATTTATGTTCATGAACGTCCGATTAGGCGTTCGTTAAAGTTCGTTTATATTTATTTATCTATTTTTATTCGTATATCATATCTTTTAATTTTATAATTTTAAAAATTCGTTTGTTTAAACAAAGCAAAACTTATAAAACAATATATTGTGAAGAATTCAATAATGATTGTGTTTGTTTGTGTATTTTCATTTATGTTCGATCGTTTATGTTCGTTTAGCGTTCGTTTAGTGTCTTAATGAACGAATATAAACGAACATGAACAGTTCATTTTCTTAATAAACAAACATGAACAAGAAAATTCGTCCGTTTAAGCGTTCGTGTCCGTTTATTTGTCCGGTTAAAATTAAATGAACGAACATGAATAGGGCTCCGTTCGTGTTCGTCCGGTTCGTTTACAGCCCTAATTATTGTTGTTTGGTTTGATAAATTTGATTTGGGTATCATAATAAATAACTCACAGAAGATAGAAGTAACATGAGTGTTTAAAGTGATGGTTAGACTATGAAAATGGGCCAAGTGGATGAAAAATTTGGGCGGGAAAAATAAAAGAGAATCAACCATCTAGTTTGTATGGTGGATATCTAATGTTAAGATGAGAAAAGTTCAATTGATTACCTTTATTTTGATGCTTACCAAGTGATAAATTCTCACATCCATCTAGTTTGATGTAATAGTGGGAATTAACCTAAGTTTTATGTCAACCCAAGTCCATTTTTTTTTATTCACATTTTTTTGTCATTTTTTTAATTCACGTTTTTTTTTAATTCACTTTTTTTTCCTTCGCTTTCATACTTTTTCGTCTATTTTCATATGTTTTCATCCGTTTTTTTACGTTTTCGTTCGTTTTCATATATTTTCGTCTGTTTTCATCTATTTTTCACACGTTTTCAGATGTGTTTTACGATTTCATACATTTTCGTCCGTTTTTATACGTATTCCGTTTTCATCTGTTTTCTCACGTTTTCGTCTGTTTTCATACGTTTCTAAATATCACAAGTGAAAAATGTTTGATAATCTTGTTATCTGCTCTTGTAATTCTGCTTATTAATTAAGTTATTAGTTGATTTTTTTGTTTTTAACTGCATTTGAATGTTGTTTTTATGTCTGATTGTTGTTTTGAATCTGCTATGTATCATACGTGTAGTATTACCACTGATATTTGAAGTTGAACTGTATATGTGTATTATTACTAGTGATATTTGTATTATCACTTGTGAAATTTTGTTTATTTGATAGGTTTTTTTTGTTTACTTGTTAACCTTTATTATATGTCACGTATAGTATATCATTTGGTATTTCATTCTTATTGTTTTATAATCATAGTTAAAGTTTATTTATTTATTTATTTATTTATTTATTTATTTATTTTTTAAGTTTTCATGATATAATATTTACTATGTGTTTTATCACTTTTGTTTACAGCTTCTACTAGTGCAAAAACACCTAAATCGTTTAATCATTATGAATTTAATTATCATGGTTCCTATAGTTTCTGCTAGTGCGTTACGAGTATTCTATAGGTATTGCCTCGGGGGCGGTGACCCTGAAGACGGTGGGCGTGACAACGGTGTTCCTGGAGGCAACTCTGTTAAAGGTGGATCTACTGCAGTCAAAGTTTGATTTTACATTTTTTTTTTTTGAATTTTTATGTTAATGTATCACTTGTGATTCATAGCCTTTCGATATTTTTTCTTACAAAATTATGCTCAATAGTTTGGAATAATTTGTTATGATGATTTTTGTGATTCATACAGTACTTGTATCATGGTATCACTTGTGATATTATGTTAAAAATGATGCAATACTTAGGTTTGATTTTAATATTTATATCACTTGTGATATTCTGTTAAATTTGATGCAACATTTTCTTTGATTTTTAAAATATGTCAACATTTTTATTTTGTTAGTTTTGTTTCTTGTTTTATATTTGGTATGTGTAATTGACAGTGTTTTATCTCTTGTGATATGAACATTTTAATGTAAAACAAAATCTTTTAGTTAGCTAAAAGTAATATCACGCGTGATACTGTTAGTTTCCATACAAATGATCATACAAGTCACTTGGCCATTCCCAAAATAGTGCAAACTCGGGCACCATGCAATGTGGCTCGAGACCTAAAAAAACATATTTGGTGTCGAATACGGTGTTAAACTTATTGAAACATGCACACTCTATCAACTAAGAAAATAAATGCATTACAAATGTAACAGAAGCATGTTACAAGCTCAATATCCCTTGTGATTTCTCATATTATCACAACATTAATCACATTATCACAACATTAATCACATTATCACAACAATCCCTCAATAACTACTAATTTATTGCTAATCTGTCATGTATCTTATTCTCATGTTGTTCAACTTTTTGGAAGAGAATTTGATATCACAGGTGACATCACAGATGTGTGGGCTTCTTCTATTTGTTGAATCACGTGTGATATAACATGTGATTGAACTTCTCCGGTTAGTCCTTTTTTCCCTAAATCCATGTATTTTATTTTATTTTGATTGATTTATTTATTTATTTATTTATTTGTCTTTTTACTTTTCTTATTTATTCACATTTTGTTACTTTTCTTATTTTGGTTGCTTTGTGTGTTTGGCCTTTTTTATAATAACCTGGTTACATTTTTTTTAACACTACTAGTCAAGTGGGGTTGTTAGTTATGTAAATCCGGTTCTTTTTATAATAATTTGCAGGCTTTATAGACTTAGAGTAAGGATCCAGTGAGAAGAAAACTTAAAATGAGAAGGATGAGAAATAATTATAACCACACATTTGAGATGCATCGACTTGATTTAGATGCATCTCTATTCATTTAGATGCATCCCAATTAGTTTCGAAAGTGATTTTGAAGTGAAAACGATGCAAAGTAGTACTAACAACAAATTTGACCCGCAGAGAGCGAAAAATGTATAGGATTCGTCTAACTTGATGAAATGCATCTAATATATGTATATGCATCTAATTTTTTGCTATAAAATATATTATGATGCATCTAAAAGACTAGGGGTGCTTCTAATTCAAGTCGATGCATCTCAAATATGTAGTTATAATTATTTCTCATCCTTCTCATTTTAATTTTTCTTCTCATTTGATCCTTAGTCTATAGACTTATATATATAGTTAGAATAAACAAAGAACGTGACATATAAACAAATCGTTTCCTCTTCGTTAGACTCTAATCCCACAGAATTGGAAGAAAATTCAACAAAACACAATCTTAAACTGTGATTATTTTAGGTAAATTTCATCATCCTATATTTAACTCATATAATTCACGAGGATTGCTACATTCACATACATTTTACAAAAACAAATTCATACAATGAGGTGACAACATGTGATTGGTGTATTTTGATACACTTTCTCTCTCTTCTCTTTCATCGCACCAATCACATGTTACCACATCCTTTGTGTGGATTTGTTTTTGTAAAATATACGTGGATATAGCAATCTTCATAATTCACAACCTTTTTTATCAACACTCTTTTATAAACGATTAGCCACTAGACCAAGATTTAACAAGAACTCAAGTTCTTGCACTAGAATTCAGTTATGCTAGCAAAAAGTTTCCAATTTACGCCAAGAAAAAAGAAAATGGTGATCTTGCTAGCTCTATGTGGCTTTTCGAGCTATGGTATGTATAAAGTTTATAACTTGCCATCTGTTTCAAGAAATAGAAAAAGACTTGTCAAGCTGTTGGGAGCACTTATCGCGATAACAGAAATGGTATCGGATTTTTCAGAGACTTTGAGCTTAGTTTCTACTTTCTAGGGACTTAAAGGAGTTCTTGGCATCAGAACAGGATCAGGTTAAATCGGAGTTTCAATTGTTTCATTTTGAACCCTTTCGTCCCGTATTCGTTGTTTTAGATGTCGATTGTTTCATTTTCTGTGTTTTTTATATGATTTGCACGGTTAAATCGTGGTTGATTTTTGATTTTTGTGGATAGGGTTTGAATATTATTAGAGAGAGAAAGTGTGTGTGAAGTGTGTGGGTGGGATTGTCGGATAATAGATAGAGTGGTTGAGAGGAAGTTACGAGAAAGTTAAACTTTTGGTACCTCTGCCCTTTTTTTAATATTTGATCTTATCTTTTTTATCAGACGGTCCATAATAGTCCCTTGGTATGCAACATTTTTTAAAGTAAGCAAAATAAAGTGACTATTAAGATTTATATCACTTTCATTAGCACCTCGGAACTAGAGGTGCAAAAAAATCGGTTTTTTTCGGTTTTCGGTTTTTTAATAACCAGTTTTTCGAATAACCAGTTTCGGTTCGGTTTCGGTTTTTCGGAATCGGTTTTCTTCGGTTATAAATGTTCGGAATCCGTTTTTTTCGGTTATAAATTTTCGGAATCGGTTTTTTTCGGTTTTTTACCGGTTCGCTTTTTTCGGTTAAAAATGTTCGGATTCGGATTTTTTATCGGTTGTTTACCGGTTCGTTTTTTTCGGTTCATTTTTTTCCGGAATTTTACTAAAAGCTTCGAACATTTATTTAATAAAATTGTTAATTATCAAACATATAATTAAACAACATTCTCATAACTTTTATTTAAACAATACAATTATACAATCATAACTTTTATTTAAACAATACAATTATACAACAAAAAAATACAATCATAACTTTTATTTATACAATACAATCATAAAAACATATAAATACTAATACATTTTGCGAGCTTCGGCATGGCCATCACCCGAAAACATATTAGTGTAATCAAGTATATCGAGCTTCGGCATTGCCATCACCCGTTATATTCAACTAGTCACTCAAGTCGTCATCAAGATCATTTTCTTCCAAAAAATCTTGTACATCTAAATCTTCAACTTCAAATTCTTCAAACTCACCTTCATCTAATTCGCCTTCGGTATTCGTAGTCGAAGACGAAGGTGATATCCCCGCTTCTTCTTCTTCTCTTATTATACCTTCTTCAACATCTTCATCTATTATTGGACCTTCCAACGACGATTGATGAGTGTCTAAATACTCATCATTTCTGTCACATTTAAGCTACAAAACATATGAAAACATACAGATATGCTTTTAAATATATGAAATATCATGAAATTGTGTTTTTAGGTGTTACAAGTGCAAAAGGGATGAAAACTGATGAAAAACAACAAAGTTTACATAATTTACAGTTTCAGTCCCTGAACTTTCATAAATTGGCAAAACTAGTCCCTGGTAAATCAAAACTTGTAAAAATATCATAAAAGGTCCTTGGGATTCATAAGTTGTTAGGAAAAGTCCTTTGAAGTTAAAATTCACAAATTTACAACTTTGGTCCCTCAACTTTGGAAAAGTGTAAAAATTAGTCCCTAAGGTTTAAAAATAAGAAAATATTCAAAATAAACCTTATACTATTTATAAATGACAAAATTGGTCCTTTTTGTTAACTATTGGATATTTACAGGTAAGCCCTTCAAGTTTCAAAAAATTGCAAGAATGGTCCCTGGAGTTTGAGAAATTGGCAGAAAAAGTCCCTGGGCATTTAATATGGGAAATTATCATCTTTGGTCCTTGGGTTATTCATACTTGTCATTTTTGGTCCTTGGTGATACTTTGGGAATGTTACAGTTCAGGTCCCTCAACTTTGGCCGAATTACATTTTTGGTCCTTGTGTAACAATAATACCAAACGGACCTTTTTATTATAATACCCAAACCAAAACCACCCCAGCCCACTCACTCTTTCTTGGCCCAACCAAACCCCAGCCCAACACCCCGTTTAATAATAAAAACGGTCAAAAAAGTCAAAATACCACCACCCCGCTTTCTACTATTCACCCATCTCCTTCCTCACTACAAACCAAAACCAGGTGGTTTCACCACCTGTCCACCTCCACCTCACCTCCAATACAGCTCACCTACCTTCTCCTTCCACCACCTCTGTCACCCCACCTTTGCATTTAATGCAATTCTCACCCAAATTCACCTCCAAACCACACTACTTCCCCTGTTTTCTTCCATAACATCCCACTTGCATAAAAATCTCCCAAAAGTTATCATACACCTCATACAAGCCAACAAAAACCCTTAATTGGTTTATAGAGGCTGCAAGCAACCTAAACCACTTTTCCCGCCAAATCCATCCAAACGGTTGAATCAACTTTGACTCATCTAAGGGTCTCAAATGAATGTGGGAAAGTTCAAAGAAGGTGGGGAGATGCTTTTGAGTCATTATAAAGAAAGAAAGAGGCAGAAGTGAAGAATCATCATAGAAATACTAGTTTATGATCAATTTACTGTTTATCTTTAATAATTGTCTTTTAATTACTTTCAAGGATTTGTTACATCTTGACACTTTGTAATAAAAACCTTATTTACAGTCTGTAGTTTCATTAATCTTTAAATTACTTGTCATTTTATTAAATGTCATTTACTTAATTGTTTTCATTACTTGTCATTTATAACTGTGTAGAGGACCTTCAATAAGCACTTAGGCTCCTGACAAAAGCCATAAGGCTTTTAGAAACCTTAAAAATAGTTATAATCCATAAATCTAAAAAAACACAAAAAGAAATCAAAGAAAATAGAAAAAAAATCAAAAAAATCAGTTTCATTGAGAATCAAGCATTGGAGCAGGGTTGATTCTGGATTGCCCTGGGTTTTAGAGGCTTGTGGAAGCCCATAGGATTGGTTCTATTGTTCTTGGTTACTAGTTTCTCAGTCAAAACTACTTTTGTAAGCCATTTTCTCTTATTTTAGTATTTCACTGTTTACTATCTTATATAGCTGTAATCTTTGTGTTTCTTACTTGATTTGTGTTGTTTGATGTTAGTATAATATAAAATTAGTAGCTTGTTTATTGTTTTTGAAAGTTGTTAAGTTTTCTAAAAATCAGTCAAGTAGTGTAAATTTGATTTCTGTGTTCTTTTGTTGTTATTATTGTTTATTTGTGTTTAAATAGATCTATTATAATGATGTTATAGAGCCTGAATCAGATTAGAGGTCCACTTCATAGATTTGCTTTGAAAATCACCAAGTGAGTTCATATAAAGGAGTGTTTGGTTTAATCTGATTCAATGGTATGCTACATGTTATTGTTGTTCTTTTCTGTTTAAATATGTCACGTAGGTTCATATTAGGATAGTCAAACTATAATACTCAGTTCTTATTTAGTGGAAAGTCAAAATTCACTTGGAATCCTTTTACAGCTTAACTGATTAAGGATTTACAAGTCCAAACTCAACATATTGGCTTTTAATCTGTTACTATAGCTTAATTTAGACTTATTTTATCTTATTATATCATTATCATCCAATAAACCTAGATCAAAAGTCACATAAGTCCAAGATCTAGTTTTCATAGAAAAAAGTCAAAAGTGCATCTTTTCAGAAATCTCCAAAATGGCATGAATTTTCCTGATTTTTGTGTTTAGTTTTAGGCTGTGAAACTTATTAGGTATATAGTATATCAGCTAGTATTCATTGTCCCAGTATTTCTATATTTTTGTGAATTTTCTTTGAGGACTAAATTGCCCCTGGAACACAGCTGCAGGGCAAGGTGTGTCCCCTGTGCACAGCAGACCATCATCCATCACCACCACTTTGGTGGTGATTTCTGACCAACTCAGTGGGCCCCAGACCTCAAACTTAGGTTCTTACAACCCCCCTCCTAGTAGACTTTCAGAATTGACCTATAGTTTGACCTGATACCTAGTGGACCCCACCTGTATAAGCCCCAAAAGACTGTCCCTAATCTGTCTCAGAATCCAATAAGCCAAGTGCTTATTTTGAGCTTATTAGCTTATTCAGTGGATACTTATTGATTTTTCTTGCTTAAACAAGTTTACTTAACTTATTTGAACTTGAATAATCCATAGTGGGTCCCACATAAGCTCAGTTGAGCTTACTTCCTTATTTGGTCAACTGTGGTCAACTGCCACACTAATAAGCTTAAACACAGCTTATTATTAGCTTATAAAATTATTGTTTTTATTAAAGTTGTCTAATTTTTAGTATAATATAGTTTTATAAAAGAAAAATCCAGAAAATACAACATAAAAATAAATGATAGTTTCTATTTAATTTAATTAAATTTTAATTTTCATTTTTAGATTTTTATTAAGTAATTTGTAATTTTATATTTTTATTAATTTCCTTATATATTAAAGTATTTTTAATGATTTTCTTAGATTTTTATTTTGTAATTTAGTATTTATTAGAATTAATAATAGTTTTATTAGTAATTAATTAATAAGTAAGTTATAAATAGCATAATTAGTTTTTATATAGTAACACCCAGTTTTTATATTTTTTTTATAACTTTTATAGGTCATAAAATAGTTTTATAAAATTTTCCATAATTTTCTAAGGTAATTTAGTATTATTAGTAATTCAAAATAGTTTAATTAGTATAATTAATATAAATAGTTTTTAATTAATAAAACGCTTATAAAAAGACAAAAACATTTATTTTTATTTTTTATACTTTCTTCAAGTTCTAATTTAAGTTTAGAATTTATTTTTGAAAGTTTTTAGTTTAAGTTGTAGTATTTATCATTTTTAGTTTGATTTAAATTAGTTTTAATTAAAAAGTTAAACAGTTATTAATTAAATAATTAAATAATAAATAATATAATAATATAAAAAATAGTTTTCTTTTTAATTTAATTTTCTTTTTAGTTTAAGTTTATACAATTTTCGTTTTTAACCCCTATAGTTTATTTTTCTTTAAAAATCACCTTTTTCTCTGTACGCAGTCGCGTACGTTTTTAATTCCTTTTACGTTTTTAAGTTTTCTTATTTCAAGGTTTTGTTTATATAGCTTATTAAAGCTATTTTCTTTTCTCTTAGGGTAATCAATAATCACATACCCTTTCCTATTTCAATAATTCCCGATCACAGATCCGTTCTAACTCAGGATATCACACTTCCAAGGGACATAAACGACCCGGGGACACTAAACTCCTTGGATATATTGAATTCAGGTTTCTTTAGTTAGTCTTTATTACGGTTGACCGTTCACAAGCGGTTGACTAAATAAAGTTGACTAGAAATCCGTGAGTCAATTTTTGGCGCCGCTGCCGGGGAGTGCGCTGCGTTGAACGATTCTGAAGTATCAGATTTGTTGAATACCTATCCATAGTACATATATCTTATATAATATCGTATTTCCATCTTCCATAAACATATAAAACACCAAAAATATTTTAATTTTCTTTCTATATATATAACATAAAATAAAAACCTAAAAATACTCTTCTCACCCTTATCTGAGTTTTCTTTTCTTCAAGGATCCTTAGACGCGTCTTAGTGCATGCGCACTCGTTCTTCAAGGTCATCAAGTCCTCTTCGTGAGCTTGTAGCCATACCTCGAAGAAGTCGTAGACGTTCTGCTCCCTCAGTCGTACCCGAGATACGTACTGATCCTAAACCCCCTGTCATAATGACAGAAGATCGTCCGATGAATGAGCTTCTCCAAGCACCCACCGAGGGTTACGGAGATGCTATTGTTGTTCCAGCCATCGTGGCTGAGAATTTTGAGCTCAAAACTGGGTTGATTAACCTAGCAACCCAGAAGCAATTCTATGGTTTTGATAGGGACAATCCTCATGATCACATTAGATGGTTTAACCAAATCATTGGTACCATCAAATGTAAAAATGTCCCTGAGGAATCAATCAAACTTCTTCTTTTCCCATTTTCCATCGAAGGCAATGCCAGGATTTGGCTTGATAAACAGCCCCCTAAATCGATTGAAACATGGGGAGATTTGGTTCATAAATTCATTAATGAATTCTTTCCTCCTTCCAAGACCACATTTCTAAAGAATGAAATCATGAAGTTCTCTCAAAGGTTTGATGAACCATTTGGAGAGGCATGGGATCGTTTCAAAGAATTGCTTCGCAGATGTCCACATCACGGTTTCACCGAATTGATGCAAATGGACACTTTTTACAATGGGTTAAACCCATCTGATCAAAATTCTCTAAACGCCTCAGCTGGAGGTAATTTTCTGAGCAAATCCACAAAGGAAGCCATTGCTCTCATTGAAAACATGTCTAAGGTCCGTACTACGAGAGATAGAACTTATAATTCTCATGCTAGTGCTGGTCCTTATACATCATCTCCCGTGACTTCTAGCACTGATTCTCAGATTGCTGAACTCACGAAGGCTATTCAAGCTTTGGTTTCCAAGAAAGAGTCCGCTCCGCAAACTTCTCACACTGCTAAAGTTAAAAAGGTAGAAGTTTGTGTTACTTGTGGAGGTCCTCATCCATACTACAATTGTACCCACACCACTGGCAATGCAATTGAAGTCAATGCTATAGCAGGCAGTTCCAATCAAGGAGGAATTCCATTCCGTCCTCAAGTGGAAACAAACTACCGTGCTAACAACCAAGGAGGACAGCCTGGATTATACCAACCAAACAATGCTAATAGGTTCATTCCTAACCAGCAACGAGGGCAAAACACACAGAATCAATATCATGCCCCGAGCAATCAAATGGTTCCTTTTCAATACCCACCCCACAAGGGGACTTCTAATCCAGGGTATTCAGCTCCTGCTCATCAAATGGTTCCTTATCAAGAATATCCCTCTAATGAGCTCGCTAACCACATCAAGGTTAATGATGCTAACATGAGGGCAATGCAGAACCAAATCTCCAATTTGAAGAATGAATTTAATTCTTCAATTGCAAAGAACAACAATGAGCTGAGGAACGATATTAAGGACATGTTTGCTGGTTTAGTAAAACAACTAAATCCACCATCTACCTCGGGAACTCTCCCAGGTAACACTGTTCCAAATCCAAAGGGTGAACTTAAAGCTATTACCACTCATAGTGGTAAAGCTCATGATGGACCATCGATTTCTATTCCTTCTCCAGTGAAGGAAAGAGAACGAGAAACCAAGGTGACAAAGGACCCGATACTTCCTTCTAATAATAGAAGTGCTCATTACGTCCAAACCACGGTTGTCCCAAAATCTACACCCCCTGTCACTCCTACATCGTCAAGAATAGATTCTACTCTTTCACGATTCACGGTTAAAAGTTTGTCAAGCAATCTTTATGACCAAAGGGCAGCTATGACTTATTCTCATATGCTTAATTCTGCCCGTAGGAGTGTATTAGACGACAGTGATGATGAGGAGGAGGATTCCAATGTCATCAAAGCTATCACCACTCGTAGTGGTGCTGCTTATGATGGACCCTCAATGCCTATCCCTCCTCCATTGTATGATGTGGAAAAAGAGGCGGAGGATATAACAGACAAAGTGCAAATTCCAAGTTCACAAAGTACAGCACAAGTCTCTCCTCCGGTCCTCCCTAAAAAGAAATCAAAATCAAGAGTTGTCTTTGAATCTGAAGAAACTCCTGAGAATACCGTCCCTAAATCCAAACCTTATCTTCCATACCCATCACGTATGAATGAGGATAGGACCCGTGAAAAGAATAGTCAACAAATAGATAAATTCTTTCAAATCTTTAAAGAATTACATTTTGACATTAGTTTCGCGGATTCCCTCATTCTAATGCCTAAGTTTGCAGCGACAATCAAACAACTGCTAAACAACAAGGAAAAGTTGTTTGAGATGGCAAAAACTCCAGTAAGCGAAAACTGCTCGGCAGTTATCTTAAAAAAGCTTCCTGTGAAGCTTGGAGATCCTGGGAAATTCCTAATACCTTGTGTATTCCCAGGAATGATTGAATGCTACGCCTTGGCCGATCTCGGTGCTAGCATCAATCTAATGCCTTATTCAGTGTGGAAGAAACTTTCTCTTCCTGAACTCTCCTCTACCTGCATGACTCTCGAGCTTACAGATCGTACCATATCTATGCCCCTCGGCATCGCTGAGGATGTATTTGTTAAAGTAGGGAGGTTCCATTTTCCAGCAGACTTTGTGGTCGTTGACTTTGATGCCGATCAAAAGGTTCCTCTTATTCTTGGGAGAGGATTCCTTAGAACCGGCCATGCTCTTATTGATGTTTTGGAGCATGAGATCACTTTACGTGTTGGTAAGGAAGCTGTTACATTTGGTCAAGATCAAAACTCGAGGTACTCTTCAAACTATAACTCTGAATCGGTTAACCGAATCGATTTCATTGATGTTACTTCAAAGGAGTATTCTCAAGAAAATCTTGATTATTTTTATAATTCTGTGAGTGGTAATCCCACTCCATCTTCTACTACTATTTTAGCCGACTCTTCATCTTCTCTCACTCAGGATGAAACTGAAAGTGATCCCATTTGGGATGAAGATGAAACTGATAGTGATCCCATTTGGGATGATGAAGAAATTGAGAGTGATGAGGAGGGATATATTCTTCTCCTTGAGGAATTAATGCATAATGATCCAATTCCCCCTCTTCCGCTAGAAGAACTTCATAATAAGAGTACTGATTCTATTCTGGATGAAATCGATGTTTATCTCGATTTAGACACATTTATGCCAGGTATTGATGATGCCGAGAGTAATCAGGAGGAAGATGTCAGTCTTCTTCTTGAACAACTTTTATACCCAGAAAATTATCCCACCCTCCAACCCAAACCACTTCATAAAGAGGAATTCAAATCAGTTGAAGAAACTGATAAAATTCCTGAGATCAAGCATAAGACCTTGCCTCCTTCACTTACATTTCAAATTCTTGAGGAGGAAGTTCTTGTGATTACTGCTGTTCTGATCTCCCTACTACCTTTCACCTACCCGGTGATTTCTCCTTCTCTTCACTCATTCGAGAGTGAGGATGTTACCTTTGACCCTGGCATTTTCCATATAGCATTGGTTTAAATGCCAGATATATCTCTCTTGGTGTGGAACTTTCATATACTTCAATGTGTATGCAAATATTCTGTATGAAAGTCCGATGGAGATGGTTTCTTCCACTTACTTCCCCATAGATTTTTAAATTATTTTTTCTCCCGGTCTGTTCAGGAGCTCTTTATTACAGTTAACCGTTCACAAGCGGTTAGCTTGCGTGATAAACCTGACAGTTTGGGAGGAAAGAAATCAAATAAGGGGTCGAGTCAAGCTAGTGACTCGGGAATCAAAAATATTAGCAAAAACATGGGTTTTCACCCGTGTGTAACACCCTAGTGTGGGGGAGATGCCCCACATGTTGTATATATGTAAATATAAAGTTCAAAAAAAAAAAAAAAAAATGTACATATAGTGATAGCTTCTATTTAAGAAGTTTTATCTAAAAAATAATTGTATGTATATACATCTTAAATAATGGCTAGTAATATTTCCCTTTCACGTTCTAAGTTCGGTTTAACACCCGGTACTTTGAATATTGAGGACAATATTCAGTTCTAAGTGTGGGGGGAGATTCGTTATTCTAACGAATTTAAACACATGTTCCATCAAGAACCCCCATTTTAGCCAAAATTTTAAAATTTTTTCTCACTTAGAACGCAAATAAATGGTATCAATCCTCCATGTCTAACCCACAACAGGATTGGCTAATCCAGGAGCAAACGGTTCTTGGTAAAGATAACTCAAACCCGTTTATGGCTTGCAATTTGCCAAAAATTGTATGGTTCCTCAACTCCCCATTATCCTCAAAAGCTAATGAGTTGGCTAGCCCGCAAGATTATGGCTTGTGGTAAAGGCAGTGAAAAAACCATAATTGGTAATCAGCTCACCAAGATGTTGACTATTCCATCAAGAGTTGGCTAGTCCAGAAGTAAACGGCTTTTGGTAAAGACTAATCAAATCCGTTGACAGCTGGTGGTTTGCTCAAAATCACACGGTTATCAGGTGTACCACAGTTCTTACACCTGGCTACTCCAGAAGTGATGGCTTTTGGTAAAGAGATAAAATCCATTAAATCTTCATAAAATATTGCTAGGGACTAGCAATAGTTTAGTGTGGGGGATTGTTGAGTGTCTAAATACTCATCATTTCTGTCACATTTAAGCTACAAAACATCTGAAAACATACAGATATGCTTTTAAATATATGAAATATCATGAAATTGTGTTTTTAGGTGTTACAAGTGCAAAAGGGATGAAAACTGATGAAAAACAACAAAGTTTACATAATTTACAGTTTCAGTCCCTGAACTTTCATAAATTGGCAAAACTAGTCCCTGGTAAATCAAAACTTGTAAAAATATCATAAAAGGTCCTTGGGATTCATAAGTTGTTAGGAAAAGTCCTTTGAAGTTAAAATTCACAAATTTACAACTTTGGTCCCTCAACTTTGGAAAAGTGTAAAAATTAGTCCCTAAGGTTTAAAAATAAGAAAATATTCAAAATAAACCTTATACTATTTATAAATGACAAAATTGGTCCTTTTTGTTAACTATTGGATATTTACAGGTAAGCCCTTCAAGTTTCAGAAAATTGCAAGAATGGTCCCTGGAGTTTGAGAAATTGGCAGAAAAAGTCCCTGGGCATTTAATATGGGAAATTATCATCTTTGGTCCTTGGGTTATTCATACTTGTCATTTTTGGTCCTTGGTGATACTTTGGGAATGTTACAGTTCAGGTCCCTCAACTTTGGCCGAATTACATTTTTGGTCCTTGTGTAACAATAATACCAAACGGACCTTTTTATTATAATACCCAAACCAAAACCACCCCAGCCCACTCACTCTTTCTTGGCCCAACCAAACCCCAGCCCAACACCCCGTTTAATAATAAAAACGGTCAAAAAAGTCAAAATACCACCACCCCGCTTTCTACTATTCACCCCTCTCCTTCCTCACTACAAATCAAAACCAGGTGGTTTCACCACCTGTCCACCTCCACCTCACCTCCAATACAGCTCACCTACCTTCTCCTTCCACCACCTCTGTCACCCCACCTTTGCATTTAATGCAATTCTCACCCAAATTCACCTCCAAACCACACTACTTCCCCTGTTTTCTTCCATAACATCCCACTTGCATAAAAATCTCCCAAAAGTTATCATACACCTCATACAAGCCAACAAAAACCCTTAATTGGTTTATAGAGGCTGCAAGCAACCTAAACCACTTTTCCCGCCAAATCCATCCAAACGGTTGAATCAACTTTGACTCATCTAAGGGTCTCAAATGAATGTGGGAAAGTTCAAAGAAGGTGGGGAGATGCTTTTGAGTCATTATAAAGAAAGAAAGAGGCAGAAGTGAAGAATCATCATAGAAATACTAGTTTATGATCAATTTACTGTTTATCTTTAATAATTGTCTTTTAATTGCTTTCAAGGATTTGTTACATCTTGACACTTTGTAATAAAAACCTTATTTACAGTCTGTAGTTTCATTAATCTTTAAATTACTTGTCATTTTATTAAATGTCATTTACTTAATTGTTTTCATTACTTGTCATTTATAACTGTGTAGAGGACCTTCAATAAGCACTTAGGCTCCTGACAAAAGCCATAAGGCTTTTAGAAACCTTAAAAATAGTTATAATCCATAAATCTAAAAAAACACAAAAAGAAATCAAAGAAAATAGAAAAAAAATCAAAAAAATCAGTTTCATTGAGAATCAAGCATTGGAGCAGGGTTGATTCTGGATTGCCCTGGGTTTTAGAGGCTTGTGGAAGCCCATAGGATTGGTTCTATTGTTCTTGGTTACTAGTTTCTCAGTCAAAACTACTTTTGTAAGCCATTTTCTCTTATTTTAGTATTTCACTGTTTACTATCTTATATAGCTGTAATCTTTGTGTTTCTTACTTGATTTGTGTTGTTTGATGTTAGTATAATATAAAATTAGTAGCTTGTTTATTGTTTTTGAAAGTTGTTAAGTTTTCTAAAAATCAGTCAAGTAGTGTAAATTTGATTTCTGTGTTCTTTTGTTGTTATTATTGTTTATTTGTGTTTAAATAGATCTATTATAATGATGTTATAGAGTCTGAATCAGATTAGAGGTCCACTTCATAGATTTGCTTTGAAAATCACCAAGTGAGTTCATATAAAGGAGTGTTTGGTTTAATCTGATTCAATGGTATGCTACATGTTATTGTTGTTCTTTTCTGTTTAAATATGTCACATAGGTTCATATTAGGATAGTCAAACTATAATACTCAGTTCTTATTTAGTGGAAAGTCAAAATTCACTTGGAATCCTTTTACAGCTTAACTGATTAAGGATTTACAAGTCCAAACTCAACATATTGGCTTTTAATCTGTTACTATAGCTTAATTTAGACTTATTTTATCTTATTATATCATTATCATCCAATAAACCTAGATCAAAAGTCACATAAGTCCAAGATCTAGTTTTCATAGAAAAAAGTCAAAAGTGCATTTTTCAGAAATCTCCAAAATGGCATGAATTTTCCTGATTTTTGTGTTTGGTTTTAGGCTGTGAAACTTATTAGGTATATAGTATATCAGCTAGTATTCATTGTCCCAGTATTTCTATATTTTTGTGAATTTTCTTTGAGGACTAAATTGCCCCTGGAACACAGCTGCAGGGCAAGGTGTGTCCCCTGTGCACAGCAGACCATCATCCATCACCACCACTTTGGTGGTGATTTCTGACCAACTCAGTGGGCCCCAGACCTCAAACTTAGGTTCTTACAACCCCCCTCCTAGTAGACTTTCAGAATTGACCTATAGTTTGACCTGATACCCAGTGGACCCCACCTGTATAAACCCCAAAAGACTGTCCCTAATCTGTCTCAGAATCCAATAAGCCAAGTGCTTATTTTGAGCTTATTAGCTTATTCAGTGGATACTTATTGATTTTTCTTGCTTAAACAAGTTTACTTAACTTATTTGAACTTGAATAATCCATAGTGGGTCCCACATAAGCTCAGTTGAGCTTACTTCCTTATTTGGTCAACTGTGGTCAACTGCCACACTAATAAGCTTAAACACAGCTTATTATTAGCTTATAAAATTATTGTTTTTATTAAAGTTGTCTAATTTTTAGTATAATATAGTTTTATAAAAGAAAAATCCAGAAAATACAACATAAAAATAAGTGATAGTTTCAATTTAATTTAATTAAATTTTAATTTTCATTTTTAGATTTTTATTAAGTAATTTGTAATTTTATATTTTTATTAATTTCCTTATATATTAAAGCATTTTTAAGAATTTTCTTAGATTTTTATTTTGTAATTTAGTATTTATTAGAATTAATAATAGTTTTATTAGTAATTAATTAATAAGTAAGTTATAAATAGCATAATTAGTTTTTATATAGTAACACCCAGTTTTTATATTTTTTATAACTTTTATAGGTCATAAAATAGTTTTATAAAATTTTCCATAATTTTCTAAGGTAATTTAGTATTATTAGTAATTCAAAATAGTTTAATTAGTATAATTAATATAAATAGTTTTTAATTAATAAAAAGCTTATAAAAAGACAAAAACATTTATTTTTATTTTTTATACTTTCTTCAAGTTCTAATTTAAGTTTAGAATTTATTTTTGAAAGTTTTTAGTTTAAGTTGTAGTATTTATCATTTTTAGTTTGATTTAAATTAGTTTTAATTAAAAAGTTAAACAGTTATTAATTAAATAATTAAATAATAAATAATATAATAATATAAAAAATAGTTTTCTTTTTAATTTAATTTTCTTTTTAGTTTAAGTTTATAGAATTTTCATTTTTAACCCCTATAGTTTATTTTTCTTTAAAAATCACCTTTTTCTCTGTACGCAGTCGCGTACGTTTTTAATTCCTTTTACGTTTTTAAGTTTTCTTATTTCAAGGTTTTGTTTATATAGCTTATTAAAGCTATTTTCTTTTCTCTTAGGGTAATCAATAATCACATACCCTTTCCTATTTCAATAATTCCCGATCACAGATCCGTTCTAACTCAGGATATCACACTTCCAAGGGACATAAACGACCCGGGGACACTAAACTCCTTGGATATATTGAATTCAGGTTTCTTTAGTTAGTCTTTATTACGGTTGACCGTTCACAAGCGGTTGACTAAATAAAGTTGACTAGAAATCCGTGAGTCAACGATTCATGTTGTATCCTATCTACTCCGTCCAAATAATCTTTCAAACATACACATACTTCCACGGATTCGCATGTTAGTCTTGTCCTTCTATCCGATATAATTCGACCACTAACCGAAAAGGCCGATTCGGAAGCTACCGTCGAAGCTTGGACCGCTAATAAGTCACGAGCCATAGCGGATAAAACCGGATATTGAATTTCCTTTTCTTTCCACCAAGCCAAAATGTCAAAGTTTGCAAACTCATTGGGACTTAAAGTTCTTAAAAAGTTTGTAGCCATATATTGTCCCAATTTGCTTGTTGGGGCCGATGATCGTTGACGCCTTATAGCGTCTTCAAATAAAGAATTATAAAGGTTTATATTAATGTCTCTTGTCATTTGGGACGATCCGGCCCGCATTTGGTCAACAATTGGGTTTTGTTGGTGACCATATTTTGTTGCATAAATGCCAAACAATTTTTGAAAATGATCGTTAAATCTAAAAATTTGAGATTCTATATAGCCCACGTCATCTCCGTCTAACCCAAAAGATAAGTCTAAATTTTCCATTATTTTTTTTATTAAAAGTTCTACACCTCCAACATTTAAACATGGATTAAGTGCGGCGGAACAAGTAAAAATTAAAGGTAAACTAGCAAAATATTTTATAAATTTCTTTTTTATAATTTTAACCCATTTTTCTAAACATTCGTGAAGGTGAGTTTTTTAAATCATATAATTTCTCCGTCATAGCATAAATTTGTTTTAAAACTAATGGGCTAGTTGGGTAATAAACACCCGATAATATAGTTGTTGCCTCTTTAAAAACTTGTAAAAACATAGTTAATTCATTTAGTCGATCCCAATCTTGGTCGTTTAGTATTATGTTGGACAAATTTTTATTAATAAGTTTTTGATTATAAGCATGTAAAGTCGCACGTTGTCGTAATATATTTTCAAACATCATGCAAGTAGAATTCCATCTAGTATTAATATCAAGGCAAGGTCCTAGGGGTTGTTCACCACACATTTTACGAAAACGTTTATAGTTTATTTGTCGTTCGTTGCTCGATTTATATATCAATACTAATAAACCCCTAAATTTCGTATATAAACTATCACATATTTTTAATGCCGCTTGTACGGATAAATTTATAACATGAGCAACACAACGGGAATGAAAAAAAGCACCATCTAAAATAGGTTTTACACGTAATTTTAACAAGTCCATAGCTCTAGTATTATTTGATGCATTATCTAGTGAAATCGTAAAAACTTTATCATCTAAATTATATTCAATTAAAGTGTCATGCAAAATTTTTCTTAAATTACATCCTGTATGAGGATAACCAAATATTTTAAAAGCGATTGTCCGTTTCATTAATAACCAAGATTCGGGATTAAACCAATGAGCCGTAACGGCGAGATAAGAATTTGCCGTACCATGTGGTGCGGTCCAAGTATCCGTAGTTATAGAAACACCATATTTATAATCACGAAAACCTTCAATTATTTCTTTTTTAGCCGTTTTCCATAATTTAAAAGCATCACTTCTAAGAGTAGTACGACTTACATGTTGATACCGCGGTTGTAGCCTCCTTTTGATGATCTCCGTAAGCTTGACGTTGTCGAAGTGGTTGAATGGAAGCCCTTGTTGAATGACAAACTTCGTAAAATCAAGTCGAAGCGCATCCGCATCATATATAAAAACTTGACCATCCGCACCAATAGTAGCTTGCGAACTAGTATTTTGACCCACCTTACAACTACCAATATGATTCCTAAGTGTAGAGTTAGACCCGGTGCTACAAAAATGCCCACATTTCCGGCAACGCGCCTTTACATTACCATCTTTCATAACACACATATCGAAATTAGACCACACATCACCTTTTCGGGTAGTTGATCTAACAAGTTCAACATCATCATTTGTGTAATGTTGTTTTCGGACATTGCTAGTAGCAACGGAGGGAGTAGTGGAAGCTTGTTGTGATTGTGAGTTTTCCATTATAGCGAAAATGCGAAATAACGATTTTTGAGCGTTTTTGAGAGATTAGAGAAAGAAATGAGATTGTTTTTGATGTGTTTTCAACCCCAACACATTACCTCTATTTATAGTGCCTTAAAACTCCCCAAAACCCTCAAAAAATTCAAAAAAAACGGCTATATTTCATACTAGCCGTTTGGCTCGGTATTCTTTAAAAAAACCGGAAAAAACCGGTTAAAACCGGTTTTTTTCAAACGGCTACTTTTTTTTTCTTTTTTAAAAAAAAAAACGGTTATATTTTTTGAAAAAAAACCGGTTAAAACCGGTTAAAACCGGTTAAATCCGGTTTTTTTTCCAAACGGCTACTTTTTTTTTTTTTTTTTTTTTAAACGGTTATATTTTTTTGAAAAAAACCGGTTAAATCCGGTTTTTTCAAACGGTAACATTTTTTGCTTTTTTTTTTTTTTTTTTTTATTAATAACAAATTAAACCGGTTAAAACCGGTTTTATTTTAAAACCGGAAAAAACCGGTATATTATGAAAACTCATAACCGGTCTAACCGGTTCGGTTTTAGAAAACCGGACCGGTTTTTTATAAAACCGGTTTTGTGAAAACTGGTCACCGGTTTAACTACCGGTTAAAAAAAAAACCGGTCGGGGACTTGCACCTCTACTCGGAACCAAAAGACACATACCAAACATGCCCTAACTAATATTAGGTGAATAGGTTGATGGACCAAGTTACTGTGGACTTGGGCCATATAATTGTAACTTTTCGCATGTTTCTAAATTAAACTCGAGTATTTAATAATACGAAAAAGAATGCTAACAAAAAGAAAGAAAGAAACCAAACTTGGCAAGCAAATAGTGAATACAACCTTGCTAAGCTAAAGTCACCAAAATGTGAATTGACTTGAAAAAATAATTGAAGGCATGAAACACATCATTTATGGTCGTGGTTGCTTGAACGCGTCCCTTAGCTTCT
This sequence comes from Artemisia argyi, assembly GCA_030686995.1. NCBI lineage: Eukaryota > Viridiplantae > Streptophyta > Magnoliopsida > Asterales > Asteraceae > Artemisia > Artemisia argyi. The sequence continues at coordinate 173,133,464 of CM060697.1, forward strand.
TAAATTAGCAACGGTGCAACTATCATTAATTATTATTATTATTTCAATAAAATACACCGACCAGGACACGTATTATACACTCTTAGAATGCCATGATCTATCATGATTTACAATTTTAGGTAATATACTATTTAAATCTGGTATGTTCGGTAACAAGCGTTTATAAGCTTTTTAAAGCAACTAGCAACAAGCGATTAGTGTTTTGCACACAATGTTTTTTTTGAAAATAAGTAACTAACATTCTTACTTTTTCAAACCGCTATTTCTAGTAACATTTACGAGCAACTAGCGTTTTCATTTACTAATTATAATTATACAACTATGTTACTAAACGTTTTATCAAAACAAATAACTATTGCTTCATGCTATTATTATCTGCCTCTGCTTCTTGCGACCTTTTTTGCGATCGCTATTTTCACCAAATATAAGGATATGCTAGTCTTACCTTAAAATATGTATAGTCTTACTCAGTTTTATTCAGCCAACTTATTGGTATAAATAATAATGAAAGATTGATCATAAAGTGATCATTCAATCAGCAGAAGACTATCATTAGTATCTTCTAGAAATAAAACTTTAATAGACAAGAAGTGGGCAAGGAAAGAATTATTGGGACTAATTGTCAAAAGCTTTGCGTCAAAGCTAAAGTGTCACGACAAACGCATATTCGTTCACTCCTCAATAACCTTTTCTTTTTATATTGTCTCTTATATGTGTATTTGTTTTCATATAGTCACATGAAATTTATGCCATCTTCACGTTTATAAGTCTCTGGTAATCGTCTCAAATTACCCTGTACGTATGGCATTTAAATTATAATATAAGACATTTTTTTTAGGTTTGAAAGATTGAATTAATATAGTTGTATATCAAGTAGATCAAACTTCAAAATTGTTTGTATATTTTACGATTGTTTTGAGGAAAATCTGTCTTATCTTTTTCTTGGACATGTTGGTGCAATTAAGACACATTATTATAAGTACAGTAACAGTATACCAAACTCAAAACAAAGACATAACACATACGGAGTACTATTTATTACTTCCAATGTCTATTCATGCAAACGTGTAGCTCATTATATAATCGAACAATCCACAGTATTGACACGTATTTTTAGCGTTTGTTTGATAAGTGGTAGTTAATGTCTACATTCTAAGATTTTTGGATGAATCATGAATGATACCGACATAGTAGTAATATGTTTCACGTTTAGCAGATTTAATTTGATATACATCATGCAAACAATAAAAGAAAAAGTTATCAGCTCCCTAGTAATATGTGTCACGCATGTCTTCTTTCCTAAAGTTCTTTTTTATTTGTTTAACAACAAAATTTAAAAGTAATTGATTTTGCCCAAATATCCAAAGAAAGTGTACAACATAAAAAATACAACTTGAATGAGAAGAGTAGTGGCCAAGGAAAGAATCACTAGATTTGGACTAATTGTCAAAGTCTAACCACGAACTTTCTTCTTTAATCAATTCCTTGGTAACTCTTGTAATTATTTATCACATTTTACGTCTTAATAATTGATATTTTTAGAATCAGCCATGTAAAGACCAAGACCAAACTATAACAAAATTGGATGCAAATAATGTAGCAAATGTGTAATGAAAATGTATAAACCTATTTTGAAAAACTTTTTAAAGAAAAAGTGTATGTTAATATCTTTAGTTCTTGGCATCTGAATTAATTAGAAAGTCCCTTTTGACATCTTTATTTATAAGGGTGGTGGCAATGGGAGCGGGGTGGGCAACGGTTTGTCCCAAACTGCCGGGGAACACCGCCGCCACCCCAGCGGTTTGGTCCAACGGTTTGCTCCAGCGGGGAAGATCACTTCCACGGTTTGAAACAAATTGGAACGTTGGGAGTGGACCGTTGGGAGTGATGGAAGTACATATTACAAATGGGAAATAAAGGGAGCATAGTAGTAGTATTAAGGTATAAAGATTTGAATGAATCATTGTTGTTAAGTAACATAGGTTTAAGATAGTGTTATACCTTTATGACATTGTTGAGGAAGTGAAGAAGAAGAAGACATTAAAAGAAATGTTTTAGGTGGTGGCAGCTACAAGAAGAGTTTATACAAGTTTGAGCTTTTAAATGGAATTTTCTATTAATTATGTTTTTTTTTCAAGTATTATGTATTTTTATTTTAATTATTAATGAAATATTATGTTTTTATTAAATTATTTATTTATGAAAATAAAAAATAAAAAAATAAAAAGTTGGTGGGTTGGGAGGTATGAAAAAAGTATGGTTGCCACTAAAAAAGGGTTGGGAGGTATGAAAAAGTGTGAGTGAGGTGGAATGATATTATTGGTTGGTTGGGAGGTACGGGAGATTTTGGGAGTGACCACTGCCACCACCCTAAGTGTCACAACTCGTAATTTCTGGTCATTTTCCAAACCTCGACAATTTACTATTCACAAGTTACTATTCATCATTTACTATTCATCGATCACTATTCATCGTTTTCGAGGTCAATTCGATATTCTGAGAAGCGTTCAGAAATTTTACTATTCACTTTACACTATTCATTTCCGAGAGGAAATCACTATTCACGTGCATTACTCATGTCATCGTAAAATTTGTTTACGAGTGTTCAAATTCGCGTAACCGTATTGGTTCAGGAGCGAATTAATGCATTATTATCAGGGACATTTCATACGGACTAGAAATAGTCTGCACATCATCATTAGGGCACTTGCATACTATTCCACTCGTAGGATAACTAAAGTAATACTTTTGGTATAATTAACGATTTACGTATGTTTATTTTAAATAAACACTAATACGCGAACTATAAATGTGTCTAACATGTCCGACACTCCCGACTATTATCCCAATATATTTTTATACTCATTTTTATAATATAAAAATTATAATATTAATTTACCCGGTATTTTGGAAATTTATTTATTACGTATCGTACGTCTAACTTAATAACGACGGTTTTCATAAAAATTAAACAATAATCACCCAAACTCTCCGTACTTGTACCCGACATATTTTTACAATTTTTACGACTTTATTATGTCCCGAATAACTTCAATAAAATTTATTTCTAACAAACCCGGTACCCGATAAAACCTAAAACTAACATTACAACATAATACCACTAACTTTTTAATTAAACCCAAGACAACCCCCCCCCCCCCTTTCCCTCCTTTTTGGGCCGGCCAAACCCCCCCCCCCCCCCCCTTGGTCTTAATACTCAAAAACCTCACCAACCAAATTTATTACAAACCTAACAATTGTCTCCTAAGTATAAAATACACCTTTTCATCCATTTTTATCACAAATCATTTTTACAAATGCAAGTAAACTATTTTCTCTCATTTTCTCTTAAGGTAGAATCGATCTAGGGTGATCAAGAAGCAAGAACAACAAATTTTCCAAGATCTAGGTGTAAACTTGTTCATTTAGTCATCCTTGTTGGAGTTTTGAAATAGAAACTCAAGGATTAGTAGGTTTTTCATCATCTAAACTCCCTAAACCTTCAAGTAAGTTAACAAACTCATTTTTATGATTTTTACAAGTTATTACTATGTTTATATATTTTTCTTACAAGAACTCATGCATATAATGATTTATACCACTCTAGTTTGTATATATTTAACTTTGAGCCCTAGAAATGAACACATGAGAAACCCTTGTTAGACCTAGTGGATTGATGATGTTTAAGGACCCATGACACCCTAAGAAGGTGTATGGTAGGATTAGACTAGTTTTGTGGTGATTGAAAGTGGTTTGGTTGAAGTTAGAACTAGTTTGGAGACTTGAAAATGGTTTTTGAAACTACATATTGACCTACTGTCCCTATTTTCATTTCATGGGAAAATCAGTAGATGGTGGCTAATTTTTGACCAAAGATTTAGAAAATACTTTCAAAAACGAAACTTTAGGCGAAAGAACGGATTAAAACGAGCTTATAACGAAGGAGATATGATTTTTGCAAATTTAACGACGAAAACTATTTTTATAAAAACTGCTTGCTGTTTGGCAGATTTCAACGGGTAAATAGAGGTGTTAAATGTAACCTAGAGGAGCCGAGTTATCAAAAATATATTTGTATATACAAAAACGAATCCGTGGACATAAAGAACAAGGAAAACGAGCTTAAAACGACCAAGATATACCCGTTTTAACATTGTCAAACTATATATATATATATATATATATATATATATATATATGGACACAAATAAAAATAATAACTTACGTACTAAATGGTATATTTTCTAGAAATGTTACTAAGGACTATATTCTTAACAAATGAATACGTATGACCCAAGAGAATATTTATACGACTTAACGACGTTATTTCAAGGTTTTCGATACAAGGAATTTAACGTTAACGTTTTCTTACGAGATAATACGACAAGCTATATATTTCTATATATGGACTTATTTTCCTAAGTATGGAAACTATTTTACTATGACGATAACTAGTATTTCTATATAACGAGTGGTATAGGTATCATGTGCATGTGCATTCATTACATCACGGCATGATCTAAATTGGATCACGATTATTCATTTAGGTTGCGGCTAGTGTTCGCGCCTCATTGTCCCGATTACTTTACCATCGTTGTACCATCTTTGTACTATCACTCAAGGTGAGTTCTCATAGCCCCGTTTTAATTACTTATTTGATTTTAAATCCCACGGGGGAGAATACATTGCACAATTATTTTTGTACATGCCCAAGTATATCAAATTCCATACATTGCTTAAGTTGCCTTACTACCAAGTTAAGTCCCCTTATATATCATGGACCGTTAATTTTATTGCTAAGCGAGAGTGAGTGGATAGATCTATCGAGGGTGACGCCTCCATTCGCGTTTGGGTTGCTCCAACGGGACGAATGCATTTCATGTCTTAACGAATTGAGTGTCTAGTAAACACTCTGGTGGGGCCATTACTAAGTCTAGCTTCGGGGTCATGAGCTTAAGAGCCAATGTAGCATTTTTGACATTCTTGTCGGTTTACTTATTACTTGTGGCTTATGTACATACGATTTAACTTATAAATCTATGATTATTCACCAACTTTATGTTGACCGTTTTCGCAATGTATTTCTCAGGTTATTAAGGTAGCTCATGTTGCATACATTTGGACCTTCATGGAGTCGCGGAGTCGACGCGTCTCACTATATTTTCTGCACTTATGAAACGTTTGATCTTGTTGAACTTATTTTAACTATATTGGCAAACTCTTTTGGGACCTAAGCTTTGTACACTCTGAATGTTTTAATGATCAAACGCTGTGTTTTCTAAACGACACTTTAGGTCGTTCAATATAACTGTAACTATGGTGCTATGACAGTCACCCCCAGGTATTCCATTCCGCTGCCATTCAGGTATTTTGGGGGTGTGACACTAAGACCGGTGGTAATGAGACCATGAAGATGCCTGCTCAAGCCTAGGACGACGTGTCATCCTTATTACTCACTACAACATTCATGTCAATTTGGTGAGGACTATTTGATGCCTTCGACGAGGGCTTGTTCTTGCCAAAAGTGTTAGACCCGTTTCCCGGGTGTTGGGACCCTACCATAGATGAAAGCGAACAAAGATTTATGTGATTGGCCAGTCAACGAAAGTTGCGTAATGGTCAAACCCGATAGCCAATTAATAGTCAAAGTATGACTAATATAGTTATATAATATGATGCATAACTAAAGGGGCCTAAGTTGCCATTGTGGTAAGTATGTTATAAGTTAGTTGTGGCTAAAGAAGAAGGAAAGAGACTTGAAGGGCCATTGTTGCCATTGGTCCAAACTTGTGCAAGATAAATATCTTATCTTTACACAAGTCTAGACATTTCCATCATTATCTGGAGTAATCCATGGGGTACGGTTTGTAGAGAAAAGAAAGAGAGGGAATAGAGTTTGGATGAAGAAGAGATTAAGGAGAAGAGCTCCTTGTTGAGGGTTAAGTTCTAGCAATGATATCCCAAGTAAGTAATCTTCCTATTTGGATTCTAATGAAGTTAAGGTTTATGATTGAAGTGGGTAGTCATCATATGATCAAGATATGATCATATGATGATGTAGGAAGGTAGATGATTATGTTTTGATGGGTTTTGTTAACCCTTGTTATGTTATTGATTGTTATGTTATTAGGTTTTGATAGATGATGAAGGTTGATGATGATGGATCATTGTGTTGTTGATGTTCTTGATGTGCTTAGCTTGGAGCTAAGGTAAGTAAAATGATGATAGCATATGTTATATGGATTTCTATCATTATGTATTATGTGATGAGATGATGCCACGAGGGCATAGATATTTTATGAGCTTGGATTATGCTTATGTGATGCCATGGTTATGGCTTATGTGATGAGATGATGCCACGAGGGCATAGATATTTTATGAGCTTGGATTATGCTTATGTGATGCCATGGTTATGGCTTATGTGATGAGATGATGCTATAGAATATGTTGATGACATGTGATAGTTGAGACTTGGGTATGTAGGCCATGAAGTAAGTGTTTATGTATATGATGCATTATGTGGATTGAAGTATAATAGTATGTTATAGTCGTTTTACTTACTAAGCCTTTGTGCTTACGGTTTAGTTGTCTAACCTTTTGTAGGTTGGTATGTGTTTATGGAAGGCTTGGATAAGGCCAAGGTTGGATTGCGAAAGTAGAAGGACTTGGTAAGATAGTAGAGCTAGGTAGAATACCGAGCTCAAGTCATGGTTGTACCCCCGAGAGTCTTTCTACGATGTGTAAAGAGTATGTCAAGGTTGTCCTAACGTTTTGGTGGTCAACCGTCGTGTCAAAGTATGTTTTATATGTGAATGGTAAACATTAAGGGAGTGTTTGGCATAAGCGTGTTTCTACCCATTTTGGGTAGTTAACGGGTCATGTATGTATGGAACAAGTTTTATATGTTAAGCTAATGATTTTGGTTAAGTTTGAGGTGTTGTGGAAGTTGTATGTATATTATGTCTTGAAATGGGTCAAAACGGGTTTTGGCACAAAACCCGTCGTTTTGTAAAATATTATTCTGAGGGTCAAATGGTAATTGATATTGCATGAAAATGAGCTTATGAATGTAATAAGCAAATCTGGAGGTTTTGATGTAAAACGGATGTGGTATGAGTCATTTTCCGGTACATGGGTCAAAATATGTAAGTGTGCAGAAATGGGTCTATCATAAGGCCAGAAGGGTCCATGTTTGGCTAATAATGGTGGTAGTAGTGTGTATTTTTAGAGTTCAGATGAATAGGTCTATCATAAGACCAGAGAGGGTCCATTTTAGACTAATACCCATGGTAGTAGTGTCTGTTACAGTTGAGTCATTTTCGCGTAAAGTTTCAAATTTTTGGTCAACGGGCACGGGGTGTTACAAATTGGTATCAGAGCTTCGGTTTAAGTGAATTAGGTTTCCACTATAGGTTGCCTAGTCTTAAACCACTCGTAGATTGCGATGGACATAAGTTTGAGTAATGTGGAAATGTAATTGTCAAGTACGAGACAGATTATGTCTTTGTTAGATGAACTTATAGATGATAAGTGATGGATGTATGATATAGTGTTGATGAGTATGAGGTATTAGTCCATTGAGGACTTGGAATGCCTAAATGATTAGTTGGCCGTGCACCTCGGTTGATGTCGGCGCTTGCATTTCAACTATGTGAATGTATGATAGAGTTATGGTAATGGAATGTGAATAGAAATGCTATGTGGTATTAGAGATGGGCTAGCAAGTGAATTGGAAGTTGTATGATGCCTTTGTTGTACGGTAGACTAGTGCTTGCGGCTAGTTAGAATGTTGATGCTTAGACATAGTTTGATTGTTCAATGTGATGTATGAGCCATAGAATATATGATTTGATTATGATTATGAATGTTTTAACACTTTTTGGATAAGTGTTAAGTGTTATTGTTTATGTGATGTTAAGTCTATGGTAGTAGTTTATTATATGTCTAAGTTTTACGTGATGTGCTTGAGAGCACGATTCACAGAAGTGTATGAGTTGAGATAGATGCATTGGAATGCATATTTCGTGAGACATGAACGATTAGATGTAATAATGAATAGATGCTTGAAGCATAAGTCTTACACGCTTAATTAAATAAGAAAAGTTAAAGTATTCGGTTACGATGTGATGAGATCATGTTATATATAAAACATGATAAGTAAAATGTGTTAATAAGTAAATGGTTAAGCGTGATAACTAGAAGTGATGAATGAGACATAGATTGCGCTTGAATTCATAAGTGATATGAAGTGCGCTAGAAGAATTATAAAACATGAGTATAGTCATGTTTATATATTGGATAGTATGTGATGAGATTAATGAAAATGTTATGGAATAAGCTTATGTAAGGCTTATATGTGTAAAGTTGAGTAGACTAAATAAAGCGATAGTCTGAGTTGTGAACATGGTCAACAAGGGTTGACGGATAATAGTAAAAGTGTGTGGTAAGGACACAGAGAATGTGTAAACTGTAAATGGACAAGCATCATATAGTACTTGTCTAAAATAAAGATGCCACGTAGTGAATGTATGAGTCAACTTGGGGTTGATGGATAAATGATAAGTAGCATTGCGAGAATGCAAACATAATTGACAAGTGTAATATAGCAACTTGTCTAGATGAAAGTAAACGTGGTAGCGAATGTTGAGATTGCTCAAGGCAATGAGAAGTGTTGAAGTGATAGCGTGTACTTAATGATAAAAGTACATGAAAGATTAAATGAGTAAAGATGTAATAGTAAGTGTAGCTTAGATCCAATGCTCTAGTTTTGGCATCCTTCGGGATGGCCTAGCTTGCCACGAGGGCATAGATATTTTGGCATCCTTCGGGATGGCCTAGCTTGCCACGAGGGCATAGATATTTTGGCATCCTTTGAGATGGCCTAGCTTGCCACGAGGGCATGGATATTACGGTATCCTTCGGGATAGCCAGTTTGTCCTTATGACATGGATGGAAAGTTAGAGAGATTGGATCCAAGGCTAGAAAAGATGAAAACTAATGTATGTATGATTGTTGTGTCGGATGTACGTGAGTAGAATGATTTATAGTCTCCTTATTTAAATGGATTGGGACGCCTCTTCGTTTAAATAAAGAAATTGTAAATCACCGAACCATAAGTTTATAATTCCTTACTTGCATAGATTGGGACGCCTTTTTATGTAAGTAAAGAGTTATAAATGAGTGGGCTTATGTGTAGCCGATATGACATGAATACGGGTAGAGATATGAGAAAGTGAAAACTAAAACAAGTTATACGTTATAAGAAGAGAGTAGATGTAAAAGCTTGTTGTGGCGTTAAGGTCCTATATGAACCTTAAGATTGACGCCTAGAATGAGTGTTCGCTTAAAGTTGATAAGATGATGGGTGGAATTTCCCACGAGTTAACAAGAAGATTGCTTTAGTAATGCGTAGATTTGGTTTTGGAAGTGCCGTTTATATGGCACTATGTATATATTGCGAGATAAGTTACTGGTTTTTGGAAGTAGATAAGTGTTGATATTGTGTAAAGTGTAATTTTGACTGGTATATGACTTAAGGTCATGTTAGTGCAATTGTGAATGAAGTGATGATAGTGTGAAGTTTGACTTATATAAAGTTAAATAGTAGATTTCCTCCGAATGACAAGTCGTCATTGTTGGGAATTTTAGATAAGCTCGTGGTGAACGTAGTGTTTATGTATAGTAAGTTTAAACTTTGCAAGATCATTTAGATCGTTGCAAGGTAATGGCTTAGAAAGCATGAGGATAAGAACATGTATATGTTGTGATTTAGTTTTGAATAGAAATGGATAAGAGATTTCGAGGACGAAATCTAAATAAGGGGGATAGAATTGTTAGACCCGTTTCCCGGGTGTTGGGACCCTACCCTAGATGAAAGCGATCAAAGATTTATGTGATTGGCTAGTCAACGAAAGTTGCGTAATGGTCAAACCCGATAGCCAATTAATAGTCAAAGTATGACTAATATAGTTATATAATATGATGCATAACTAAAGGGGCCTAAGTTGCCATTGTGGTAAGTATGTTATAAGTTAGTTGTGGCTAAAGAAGAAGGAAAGAGACTTGAAGGGCCATTGTTGCCATTGGTCCAAACTTGTGCAAGATAAATATCTTATCTTTACACAAGTCTAGACATTTCCATCATTATCTGGAGTAATCCATGGGGTACGGTTTGTAGAGAAAAGAAAGAGAGGGAATAGAGTTTGGATGAAGAAGAGATTAAGGAGAAGAGCTCCTTGTTGAGGGTTAAGTTCTAGCAATGATATCCCAAGTAAGTAATCTTCCTATTTAGATTCTAATGAAGTTAAGGTTTATGATTGAAGTGGGTAGTCATCATATGATCAAGATATGATCATATGATGATGTAGAAAGGTAGATGATTATGTTTTGATGGGTTTTGTTAACCCTTGTTATGTTATTGATTGTTATGTTATTAGGTTTTGATAGATGATGAAGGTTGATGATGATGGATCATTGTGTTGTTGATGTTCTTGATGTGCTTAGCTTGGAGCTAAGGTAAGTAAAATGATGATAACATATGTTATATGGATTTCTATCATTATGTATTATGTGATGAGATGATGCCACTAGGGCATAGATATTTTATGAGCTTGGATTATGCTTATGTGATGCCATGGTTATGGCTTATGTAATGAGATGATGCCACGAGGGCATAGATATTTTATGAGCTTGGATTATGCTTATGTGATGCCATGGTTATGGCTTATGTGATGAGATGATGCTATAGAATATGTTGATGACATGTGATAGTTGAGACTTGGGTATGTAGGCCATGAAGTAAGTGTTTATGTATATGATGCATTATGTGGATTGAAGTATAATAGTATGTTATAGTCGTTTTACTTACTAAGCCTTTGTGCTTACGGTTTAGTTGTCTAACCTTTTGTAGGTTGGTATGTGTTTATGGAAGGCTTGGATAAGGCCAAGGTTGGATTACGAAAGTAGAAGGACTTGGTAAGATAGTAGAGCTAGGTAGAATACCGAGCTCAAGTCATGGTTGTACCCCCGAGAGTCTTTCTACGATGTGTAAAGAGTATGTCAAGGTTGTCCTAACGTTTTGGTGGTCAACCGTCGTGTCAAAGTATGTTTTATATGTGAATGGTAAACATTAAGGGAGTGTTTGGCATAAGCGTGTTTCTACCCATTTTGGGTAGTTAACGGGTCATGTATGTATGGAACAAGTTTTATATGTTAAGCTAATGATTTTGGTTAAGTTTGAGGTGTTGTGGAAGTTGTATGTATATTATGTCTTGAAATGGGTCAAAACGGGTTTTGGCACAAAACCCGTCGTTTTGTAAAATATTATTCTGAGGGTCAAATGGTAATTGATATTGCATGAAAATGAGCTTATGAATGTAATAAGCAAATCTGGAGGTTTTGATGTAAAACGGATGTGGTATGAGTCGTTTTCCGGTACATGGGTCAAAATATGTAAGTGTGCAGAAATGGGTCTATCATAAGGCCAGAAGGGTCCATGTTTGGCTAATAATGGTGGTAGTAGTGTGTATTTTTAGAGTTCAGATGAATAGGTCTATCATAAGACCAGAGAGGGTCCATTTTAGACTAATACCCATGGTAGTAGTGTCTGTTACAGTTGAGTCATTTTCGCGTAAAGTTTCAAATTTTTGGTCAACGGGCACGGGGTGTTACAAAAAGTCCCCGCCGCTTCCTTGTCGCTAATGTCTTCGACGACAACGAATTTTGATATTTAGCAATGACCTTATGGGACTCACGCAATTCTCAGTCAAAGTTTACTACCATTTGAGGTCATATGACCTTTGAAGAGAACATTTCCTCAACATTTGGCTAGAACAAGCGTGGGCCCACCATACATTTATAATTAATACAATAAATTATATTAATTAATTAGTTTTTTATAGTTACAAAGGTGGGCCCACCAGACATTTGGTGAGAACAAATCCTTGCCAAAAGGTTCAAAAGTGAAAATGATAAATGGCCTTTTGGCAAGAACCACTTTTGACACCATGTTGCTGCATTCCGCACATTTTAAAGATTTATTCAAAAAAATTTCCAGAAAAAATCTTCCTATAATGACCCTAAAACAGAATTTGTACAAACCCAAAAACAACATATGAGTTCGCTAAACCACTTATTTATTAACTAAGTCGCTAAAATATTTTCATACACATAATTATCCGCATATATGGGTCAAAATCATAACTATCACACAAATATCCACAAAAGTCGCACAAATACATAACTATCCTGATACATATGTGTCATAAGTATCCGCGTATTTCTACATTCGCTAAACCACTTACCAATTCGTAAAAATGGGTCAAAACCAAAAGTCACACAAATATCCGCATACATGTCCATACCCATAACCACAAATATCTGCAAACATAACTACACCACATGCAATAATACCTACTCCTATCCCATTCCCATTCCCATTCCCGTTGCCTTCAGAGGCAGATCTAGGGGAGTTCTCGGGGGTTCACGAGAACCTGCTAAATGTTTGTCGCCATGATTTTTTCGAACGAACCTAGTCCTGAAAATTTGTGTCACATAAATACATGTCTTTTTAGTTAATTTATTAATATGTTAAAAAGAAATGTATGCCTTCTTAATTTGTTTACTTGTTTTAGTGAAATCGCACCTTTTAGTTCATTTTTATTTCATTTATGATCATTAAATAAATGAATAAAAATTGTGCATCTGGTGACTTAGAGTCCTAAGTCCGGTCACCTTCATTGTTTCCATTTTCGCTCGTGGAAGGAAACAAACTCGCTAACTCAGATAAACCTTGTGTATTGCTCAAGAAGGCCACCATTTGACTAAGTTGGTTTTGTGTGGCCTCGGCCGCCCCCTTTTAGCTGCACCAACCTTCTCATCATGTTTCTTCATCATCTCATTGATTTCTTGTTGCGAGTATGACGACCTACCTTGGACTTGTGAACCGAACATTAATGACGTCCCAACGTCGGCTTGCCACCTACATGTACGTGTCCTTTACCCTGAGGACTTAACGAATTATTTTTCTATCAGTTGGTGAAGTCCTCGTAGAGGAGGTCGCTACAAGTGATCTCAACCCCACCATTTCTTCCTGTGTAGTTACAAAAAACAAGAAAATTAATCTACGAGTCGGAATATAATTTGCTTCATTTGAGTGTGTGTGTGTTTGGAAAAAATATATATATATTATATTTACGTATTTGGCTCTGGCTACGGTTGGTTCCAGACGCCCTTACGTGTATGAGTATCATAATAGCTCTGGATCAAGTCCGGTCCGTCTGGTCCGTCTGGTCCGTCCGGATACACTTAAACCTTAACCACTCAATTAAATTTAAGCTTTGGTTAAGAGTTTGGTCAACATCTTTGGCGGGAAAAATTAAAGTGAAACAATTAACCAAAACTAAAATTTGTAAGAAAATAAAATTGGGCCAACCTTTTGACAAGGACATGTTCTATCCAAAGGTTTTAGTTCAAAATTTTCTTCACTTTCTTCCCCGTCAAAGTCTTCGCCAAAACCCCCCCATCGTCCGTCCTCCTTATTGTTGTAGTGATCGTCACCCATGAAGATGCATCTTGGAGTCAAGAAAACCATAAGTCAGTCGAAGACACAACTGAGTCGTGTCATTGTATTTTGATGTGTGTGGCTGTTTTGTGAGTTATATGTAGGGTATATTTGAATGGTGTAGTTATTTGTCTTCTTATACTATGCTGATAATGAAGTTGATTACGAAAAGACAAACCGACGTGGCGGTGATGAATTTAGTTGTTATTAGTTATTACCAATGGCCATTACCTCTAGCCTGAGGTCGGCAAGAAAGTCATACTCTCATGACGATGCAAATATCCAAGTTAGATTATTCCTTTTCCCTTGAAGATGGGACCAACCAACGGAAACGGGACCATATATCTTTCTGTCGACACAGAGACTACAAATGTGTTTACATACAACTTTTAAGACCATTTTTTTCGTATTATATTAAAATCAAATTGAAAATATCTATGTACAGCATGAACACATCATGCACTTATATGATTATTTTTTTCGTCTCAACATAAATGTTTGTTTAGAAGTTGCATCAATCACTATACTGTTTATGAATGAAGGAAATATTATCTTCACATTTAAAATTCTTAATTGGTTATAATCAGAAGTCAGAAGTTGAACAGTTAAAATAAAAGGTGAACATTAAGTATATTTTTTGAGACAAAAAGAGCACAATGCAAACATATACTCTGTACTAGTTTATTAAAGATTTAAACTCACAACTATATAACATAAATAACGTTAGTCGTTAGAGTGTGGGAATGAATTCGGTAAGAAGAAAAACTAAACTAAAATGAGAAGAATAAAAAGAATTTTCTAGCCGCACAATTCAAATAAGAGGGATAAATTTAAAGAGAGATGCATCTACTTTTGTAAGTGTATCCAAAATGTATGATTGTTGTTTCTTCTCACCTTTCTCATCCTATTTTTTCTTCTCATTTGATCCTAACTGAGTCGTTAGATTACAAACTATTTTTGTATAGTTTTAAACTTTTAATCACACATGTCACTGTAACTATTTTAACTAATCCCAAGCTAAAGGACAAAATACGGTTACGCGCCTTCATCATTGTGCTTTGTACACTCCTCGAAGTCATCTCCACCCCAACTCGTTTATCATCTCAATTCATTCACACCCACAGCCCCATTTCTATAAATAGTAGCACACCTTCAACCCCATGTATAACCAAGAAGAAAAACAAGTCAAGAAACAAAAACTTGAAATGGAATCAAATGGTGAAATATTTGTAGTGCCATTCTTTGGTCAAGGACATCTATTTCCTGCTATGGAACTATGCAAGAACATCTCATCTCATCATTATCATGTTACACTTATCATACCTTCTCATCTTTCTTCATCTATCCCATCCACTTTTACGGAACAGTCTACTTTTATCCATGTTGTTGAGACTCCAGTGGAGTCTTCACCACCTGATTCTGGGTCCGAGAAAGAGGGTCCTAGAGGGGGCCCACTTGAGGCGCAAAATAAGCAGATGGGTCATGGGATCAAGAATTTTTTGTCATCAAGATCACAAGATACGAGACCTACTTGTGTTATCATTGATGTTATGATGAGCTGGAGTAAGGAGATCTTTGCGGATTATAAGATTCCTGTTGTGTCTTTTTTCACTTCTGGTGCGACTTATTCGGCTTTGGAGTATGGAAGGTGGAAGGCGAATGTAGGTGATATGAAGCCTGGTGAGACTAGAGAGCTTCCTGGATTGCCTAAAGAAATGGCTGCTACTTTTGCTGATCTGAATAGAGGCCCGAGAGGACGGCCTCAGAGACCCAACCGTCCTATAGGTGATTCAATGAATCCAGAAGGACATGAGCATGGGGGGCCACCGGATAGGATGAGGTTTGGTGGTCGTGGAGGTGGACGGGGTGGACGGGGTGGCAGGGGAGGTCGTGGAGGTGGTCCACCTGGACCAGGTTCAAAGCCCCGTTGGGTGGATGAAGTAGATGGATCAGTTGCTTTGCTTATAAATACTTGCGATCATCTCGAACATGTGTTTATCGAATACCTTGGAGAACAAGCAAAGATTCCGGTTTGGGGTGTTGGGCCATTGCTACCAGAACAGTATTGGAAATCAGTGGGTACAGTTCTTCATGATTCGGAGATGAGATCGAATCATAAATCGAATTACAGTGAAGATCAAGTGTTCAAGTGGTTGGAATCGAAACCAGTTGGATCAGTGATCTATATCTCGTTTGGAAGTGAGGTTGGACCCACTATTGATGAGTACAAAGAGCTAGCTAAAGCCTTGGAGGAATCAGACCAAGCTTTCATATGGGTGATCCAGCCAGGGTCTGGTAAAACCGGTATTCCTCGATCCTTCTTGGGGGCGACTAATACGGATACTGAGGAAGAAGAGGAAGGCTATTATCCAGAGGGTTTAGATGAAAAAGTTGGAGACAGAGGGTTAATCATCACTGGATGGGCACCACAGTTGTTGATTCTGAGCCACCCATCTACGGGTGGATTCTTATCACATTGTGGGTGGAATTCGACTGTAGAGGCGATAGGGCGTGGGGTCCCAATCTTGGGATGGCCATTACGTGGTGATCAGTTTGACAATTCAAAACTGGTGGCTAATCATCTTAAGATAGGGTTTAAGATGTCAAGTGCTGCTAGTGAGGATGGACGGTCAGGAAAGTTCACAAAGGATGATATATCAGCAGGAATTAAGAGGTTGATGACTGACGAAGAGGTGCATGAGCAGGCAAAGAAACTTAGCAAAGTATTTCAGAGTGGATTTCCAGTTAGTTCAGTGAAGGCATTGGGTGCTTTTGTGGAGTTTATTAGCCAAAAAGCAACCTGATTAGCTTCAGACAGAATTTACTCAATTTAATATTTATTTTTCTATTGAATACTTTCTATATATGTATGCATAAATCAGTTATGATTTTTATATACCAGATCGTAATGTATGTGGTTTGTTAACTGAAATGTATGCTTTAACTTGTTTGTAATAATCAGTATTAGATTACTAATGCAGTGTAAAAATCTCCGCAAAAAAAGTTGAACTAACATATTTTCAATCCGTTACCTTCATGTCACACTGGCTAAGAAGCTGATATAGTCAAAGCAATTCATTAGCAACCCAAAGTGTTGGATGACAAAGCTTTCACCAAATCGTACGAAAAACAAGGAAATGCACCTCCAGAATTCCCCTATTTTTGCCAAATTTGGAAATTCTTAATGTAGTGCCATACAAGTATAATACTAATGATTTTATAAATGAGAACCCTTTTTTTCCCTAAACTAACTTAAAGCATACTCTTGTGAAGACCCAGCAACAAAGTAAAGGAGCTATAGCTATATTATTGGTTCTGAAACTAATATACAGATGTCACATTTTTTGTTTGCCCATATTAAGGCCTTAAGGGCCACGTTCATTCCATACTCGAACATATACAAAAACCGTGTAATAAGTAGATCACTTGCCCTCCTGCTTTACCGAATCTTAGATGCAACTAACAATCCACTGTTTATTCATTAACTACCAAGATCAACCAAAGTATTGTATCAAGATGTCTAACGTCTAAACAGATACCAAATGTACAAATGAAATAAACTTATCATAGAAATGATATATGAAAGGCACAGAATACGCAAATTTGAGTTGACTGAATACGGGAATTGGTTTAACGGTGGCAATTTGTTTCCTATATTCGACAAATTATTAATGCACTTATTATTCTTTACTTGATCATTTTTTGGCGGTCAATCCAGGAATAAAAATTGGTCCGGGTTTCTGTATATTGTGGAGAGGTCTTTGGTTTTTTTTGGTGAAAAAAGCTTTGGACTTTGTTTTGTTTTTCTTTATTTTGTGTGGATGTGCAGGTTGTTTCTGCTTAGAGTTGTCTTTGGCTGCAGCTCTTCTAATTAGTTATATTTTGCTTGGCTGTTGACCAACCTATATGACAAATCAAATTATAACATCAAAGATTATCAAATACATGAAGAAACATTGAGTATAAACTAACAACAAAAATGGGGGTTTTTTCCCCTTAGCTAAGGGATGCAATTTAATATTATTAATTTTTTGATGGGGCCCATAAAATTCCCTTGTTCCATCTATATTCACAAAGCTTAATTTATCAACCCCTCCCCATTAATATGCTTATATAGTAGTAGGACCCACATACACCCTTAGCTAAGAAAAAAAAGAAACACCCTCGTAGCATCTATATTAAAGAATATGAAGAAACATAAGGTGTGGGAGACAGCATTACATTATGTGATGCAATACAATTGGTTTATTTCTCTATGACTCGATGCACATTGGGAACATAAATAATAGTATGTATTTTCATGAATTCAACATCCAGTTGAATCTTTTGATGAAGAATATGAATCCTTTTCCTTAAGTGTATTCACTGTATGTATTTTTTACTAAAATAAACATCAGTTTTAACAATACTGGGAATTTTCACATATTATGCATGTGCAACTCACAGATGTCCATATTATCTGATACCCGTGGCATGTGGCAGGTTCTAGATACGTTGGACAGCGGTTTAAGGCAAGTACAAGAGAGGTCGAAAGTGGAGTGACATGTGTTGATCCTCAAGCGGGTGGAGCTTCTAATATATATTAAATTGACTTTTTGGGTAAATTTGTTTGATTAAAGAATACAAGATATCAGTCGACACATTAGTTTTGGATCTCCACAACTCCACTACTACTTACTCCCTTCACATTTAGACCACCTTTCTATAAGTATACACCACAGCATCTGTTTGATAACAAAATCAAGAAAAGAAAGTTGAAATAACAACTATGGATGGAGCAGGTGAAATTCTAGTAGTACCATTCTTTGGGACGGGTCACCTCAACCCAGCTATGGAACTCTGCAAGAACATCTCATCTCATAATTACGATGTCACCCTCATCATCGCTTCTCACCTAGCATCATCCATCCCATCCACCTTCACAGACCACTCCTCCTTCATTCATGTAGCTGAGATCTCTGACACACCACCACAGACCCCTGGATCTGCAACAGAGGCTCCGCCAAAAGGGGACCCGCTTCACGATCAAAATGAGCAAATGGGTGAGGGAATCAAATCGTTCCTTTCCACAAGATCTGAAGTTAAGCCCATATGTGTTGTGCTTGATGTCATGATGAGCTGGAGCAAAGAAATTTTTGTACATCACGAGATTCCAGTGGTATCTTTCTTCACTTCCGGTGCAACATTTTCCGCTGTGGATTATGGAAAGTGGAAGGCGCAGGTAGGAGACATGAAGCCCGGTGAAATCCGAGAACTTCCCGGGTTGCCTAAAGAAATGTCTGTCAGTTTTGAGGATCTAAGCAAAGGTCCGAGAGGAAGATCAGGCGGTGGTGGTGGTCAGCGTGGACCAGGCACCAAGCCACGTTGGGTGGATGAGGTAGACGGCTCAGTGGCCTTGCTTATTAACACCTGTGACAATCTCGAGCGTCTATTCATCGACTATATTGCTGAACAAACTAAGCTTCCGGTCTGGGGTGTTGGACCGTTGCTACCAGAAAAGTATTGGAATTCAGTGGGTTCCCTCCTTCATGATTCTGATATGAGATCGAATCACAAATCAAATTATACAGAAGATCAAGTGTTCCAATGGTTGGAATCAAAACCAACTGGATCAGTGATCTATATCTCGTTTGGAAGTGAGGTTGGACCCACAATGGATGAGTACAAAGAACTAGCCAAAGCCTTGGAGGAATCAGACCATTCTTTCATATGGGTGATCCAGCCTGGTTCAGGTAAAACCGGGATCCCCCGATCCTTCTTAGGGGCAGCTCAAACTGAAACCGATGAAGAAGAAGGGTACTATCCTGAGGGTTTGGATGTAAAAGTTGGGAACAGAGGTTTAATCATCACTGGATGGGCACCACAACTGTTGATTCTGAGCCACCCATCTACAGGCGGGTTCTTATCACATTGCGGGTGGAACTCCACTGCAGAAGCAATAGGGCTCGGGGTCCCAATCTTGGGATGGCCGATCAATGGTGATCAGTTTGACGTTGCAAAACTGGTTGCCAACCATCTTAAGATAGGGTTTGTGATGTCAAGTGCTGATAATGACAATGGAAAGCCGGTAAGGTTCAGCAAGGATGATATAGTGGCAGGCATTGAGAGATTAATGGTTGATGAAAATGTGCATACACAGGCCAAGAAACTTAGCAAGGAATTTGAGAGAGGATTTCCAAGGTGTTCAGTTGATGCATTGGGAGCTTTTGTGGAGTTTATTAGCCAGAAAGCAGCCTGATTAGCTTCACAAACTAGATTTCTCTGCTGTGAGTTTTTCATAACGTATGGAGCTTGTATGCTCAAAGGGATGTAGGCTATTTAGTTTGCAAACTTTATGCAAGTTTCGTGTTTTTCTGTTTGTTTTATAAAAAAATAGAGAAAGCTTCTATCATTCTATGCTTTCACAATTTCACTATTGATCCTAAATATGTTCAGTTGGTCATAGGAAACAAAGAACTGCACAACTAGATTGGGCTTCCAATAAAAAGAGAGCATACTGTTACATGTGTGCCTTGAAAATCTTGAAGCTGTTTATGGTTCTTCTAGCAACCTGCTAAGATAAAGAAATAGATTTCACCAACAGAAAGAAATGTATCAGTAAACTAATAATGATAAATACTTTTTAAAATATGGAATAACTATGTATGTAATGTTTATATGAATTATGCAAGAAAGAGAGTGGGATCATTACACCTGATAAATTCAAGCCACAGAGAGTAAGTTGCAGTTAATTGCTCTCTCCCAATAAACAAGAGAGTTTCCAATGCTCTGAATCACAATCCAGAAACCCTGCACGATCAATATGATTAGTCGAGACTAGTACTATGTATCATATCTTGGTCAAAATGGAGTTCAACAAGATCATCTTCAGGAATCGGCACACAAGTTTTGAACCATCAGCATCAATGTCTATAATATAAACTTAAGCAAAGAGATTGATACCAGCTGCTAAAAGCAAAGGAAAGAACACACGGAAAGCATGTCTAATTAGATAAAAGGAATGGAGCCCAAATCCACTCTTAACTTGTTTGTGTTGATCATTAAGGGGTTATTGCTGAACTAGAAAATACCTTTAAAGGTAGTAATAAGACATAGATTACTAATTCTATGCAAACATATGCCAAAAGTACATCAGAACAAATTGAAATGGACTGTCATAGAAATCAGCTATCGGGGACATAGATTACCCAAAGGAACCTGAATTACTATCTTAAACGAAAGCAAAAGTTCATGATGCAACATTCTCATTATTTGTCTAACTGATTAAATAAGATGATATTAAGTACCAATAATCAAGCCTGTCGTATAATATATCTTCGGGCTTCCTTAATGTTGTAAGTTACCATCTCCAAACAGACCATATAATATTGTATTTTGTCATGATTGGCCTTAGTAGAAGTAGTGTCTATCTAAAAAGCAGTTAATAACTTTTTTAACCCATTCTACCCAAAGTTTATCTGGTACACTAGCACCAAGGGACACGCAGCACCCCCTGCAGCTGTATCAAACCAAGCCATCACTGGGAGTTCGTGTAATCCCTATACTATCAATTTAACTCATGTTTATGTCATCTGATAACCTGCAGGTAATTCCAATCTGACCCATAAGAAAACTTTAAAATGGGCTTGATTCTGAGTGTTAATTAATTTGTTCACTCTAACTCTGAACCTCCTCAAACTCTCTGAGTTATTCTCAAAACTGTGTATCTAGATTATCCTCCTACTTTGATGATGAGTGGCTTCAAGTTGTGAAAATATTATGGTATAAATATAATAATACATGTTCTCTTCTGTGTTTAACTTATCTTAATTACGTCCAATCTGATCAGATTTGATGGCATGTCATCTGCTTATATTAAGTAGCAAATTTCTTCTCATAAATACGGCACTACAAAATTCTGTTTGCATCACATACTATCACTTGTTCTATATCAACAGTCACCACTCACCTTATGCAATTTAATATCCAAAATTCCAAACGCCACACTATCGTTAATTTTAATCTTCTTCTTATCAATAATATCCCCGATCATCTCATGCAATGAAAAGATAATATCCTTCGCACCTATAGAATCCTCATTAACAACATGCTCAAAACTTGTTTCTATAGTTGGTTTGTTACAAAGTAAGGTTTATCAGCTTATAGTTTCAAATACCTAATCCTAAATCATACAATCCATAATCAAAAACACAATGAGCAATAGTGCAATCCCCGCAACAGTAAGGTCGTTATATTGTTGTGAGGTCAAGCTACTACTATAACTAGCGCATATTACTGCAATAACTAGTACATAAATAATAACACCCAAAAAAAAAAAAAAGAAGAAGAAGAAGACCTTCGGTATATCCATGATCCATACTGAAACACAGCAGACGAGAATAAAATCACCATTTTCATGTATACTTGTAGACTTGTAGTTTTACAGTCATGCTCACTTTGTTATTTAAACTTAACCGGAAACAAATCAATCAAAAGTGACTTGCCGAATTGACAACTATTATTAAAAAAAATTCAAAAATTTAACTATATTCCATTATATCTTCTCTATATGTAACATCCTAACGAATTTTGAATAACAAAACAAAAGTTCAATACCCTAACGAACCTGCATTCGCGAAATTCACATTAAGTCACAATCTGGTGGACCTATAGTTCATCAACTGCAAAGTAAATTGAAAATGATAAAAATTATACATACATGTGTATATTATAGTTGCGATTGTGAGTGAGTGTGTGCTTGTATATATCCATAAAATGTGTGTGTTTGTGTGTTGGATGTACCGTGTAAATGAGTGATATCCGGTCACTGGTGTGTGCGATGGATAGAGAATGACAAGTGATCAAAATATGGTAACGGAAATATTTACGAATTGTTTGTTTAATTGATTTTAGGCCTTGACGGAAAAAGGGCAACCACCCATGCATCTTTGACTTGAAAAAAAAAAAAAAAAAAAAAAAAAAAAAAAAAAAAAAAGAACCCGAGTGTTTGGGGCCCCAACTGGTCAGGTAGTTTTGAATTCATCTCATGCCCTTTTGGTTTGCAGATGATTTTTTAATCAGTATTTGTATTTGAATTTGAATTTGAATTTAAATTTGGTTTAAGATTTAAATTTGAATTTAATGTACGAGAGAAAAAATAAAATTTAAAAACATATTTTATATTAAAAAAAAATTAGAAATTATTACTATATTAATAGTGAATAAAGAAAAATTAAAAAGAAGTATAATGTGACAAAAAAAGAAAAGGAAAAAGACAAGAAATATAAGGGTTTTGGTGGCTCAACTTCAAACCAGACATGCATATTGAATTTAATCCCACATACTAAGGCTGAACCCCTCAACCAGACCCTTAAAATTTTCAAATTATCAAAAATCTAAAAGAGAAATTGGAAACTGTTGATCGACTTTTGACCGATTTTACGATCTTTTGCATTTTTCGGTTTGCATCGGTTCAACTGTAGCATGTTCGCCCGAGTTTTAAATCACAACAACATATTTTAGATGCACCTATAAATATAGATGTATCTTATTTTAAAATTTTCACAATGATTTAAAATATGTAGATAAAAATTCTTATTCTTCTCATTTTAGTATTTCTTCTCACCGGATCTCTTTCCTAAAGGCGAAAGCCAATATTTCGAATATCATGTTGTTATGATAGCAGGAGTATTTTGTTAACAAGTAAGCATATTAACATTATTAAATGGCTTACATTCCTTCGTCTAATTTATCTTTTTATCTTTCAATTTTGTTTATATCAAATAATTTTAAAGTCATTATATAATTCATAATCAAGATATTTGACATTACTCTGAAAGAACATTTAAAAGATAAACAGGTCATTTCATTAAACTTAAAAAGTAAAAGAAATTATATCAAAACACATTGAATAATAAAAAGTGAAACTTCTAAACTTTTATAGTGTATAAGACAAATAAAGAGTTAGTGTTAATCTTATTTGCATCGAAGTTATGTTAGAGCACTCAGTGTCGTTGCGTTATAGTCACACTAACGCCTCTTTGGCATCGCCATAGGGTATCAGAGGTGGCATTATAGCCGCGCCATGGGCTCCTCGTCATGGCCATGGCTACTTGTTATCTGGTTTTCCTTTTTTATATTTATTTATTCGAAATGTTTGTTTCAGTTTGCGTTTGTCGTGTGTATGTGTTTACGATAGATATGTTGGTTGTGTGTATTTTCATGAAAAATGCTGTGTTTATTATTTATTTATTTATTTTCATTATCTTAGTTGGTTTTGTTTTTTTCATTTTTTTTTCATTGTTAGTTCCTAATGGTTTATTTTTATTTTTATTTTTATTTTTTTTACTATCATCGTTATTTTTTTCATTGGTTTAGATTGTTAGTCACCCAGTTTTTTGTACATTATTAGTCCATAAAATGTATTAAGGATGAACACCCTCTCCATATAACCTTATGGGTTGTTGATGAGTGTGTAAATACTCATCATTTTTATCGTATCTGAACTGCCAAAACATCCAAAAACACTCAGAAATGCATCAAAATACAGAAATTATTCCAGGAATTGTGTTTTATATGTTTTAGATGCAAAATGTTTTAAAACCAATGAAAAACAAACAAAGTTTGCATAATTGGCAGTTTCAGTCCCTCAAGTTTCAAAAATTGACAAAACTAGTCCCTGAAGGTTTTAAATAAAAGAAAAGTCAACCCAAGCCCTTTGGAATTCAAAAGTTGTCAAAATAGGTCCTTGGGTGAAAAGTTTGAGAAAATTACATGTTTGGTCCCTGTACTTTGCAATTTGGCAAAAATGGCCCCTGGGAGTTTTTAAAATGAAAATGTCAAATATTGCCCTTGTAATATTCACATGTGTCAAAATTAGTCCTTGTTGCAACTTTGTAATATTGGCAGATGTGGTCCTCAAGTTTCAGCAAATTACGAAATTGGTCCTTGGGGTTTATTCAATACAAACCAAACGGATCCTAGTTATATTATTATCCCATCAAAAACCCAAAACAGCCCACCCCTTTTGTGATCCAATCCACCAAAGCCCAAATCAACCTAGCCCACTCCATTTTTAATAATAAAAACCGGTCAAATGACCTTTGACTACTTCCACCCTCCACCTCCAAACACAACCCCGTGACCTCTGCTACCTTCATCATCACCACCCACTCAACACTCCACCATCATCACCCCTATCCCCCCTCCTACACCCCTCCAAATACTAAACTCCAAACCCACCCCTCTGGCTTCAATTATTATAAGAAAACTCCAAAAAGCCATTTGGGCGCCAAAAGTGTTTGAACGGACGAGATTGAATTGGGAAATCCTATGGTCAAGAAACTACTTGGGAAGTGCTGAGGAGGTCTCAGAAACCCTAATTTGGCAATATAAAGAGAGGAAGGAAGCAGTTGAGGAGAGTTGTTAGTTTTTACTTTTAATTTAGCAATTTACAAGTTATTGTAATCTCAGTTAAGAATCTAAGTTTGTAATTCATTTCCTTTTTATTAATATAAGTTTCTCAATTCTGCAATTCACTTTCAGTTTTAATTTCAACTTTAATTCAATTAGAAGAAAATACAAAAAAAAATAAATAAATAAATAAATAAAAAAAAAGAGAAAGAAGAAAAGAAGGAGATGCTTTGGATGGATTGGTTTAGAACCCCATGGGGGGTGTTAGGAGTGTGTTGTGAATGCTTGTGATTCCACTGGCTTGAGCAGGAATGCACACTGTGAGCTAAATCCTTATATTTTTCTTTGATTTTAGTTAAGTTCTGTGGTAATGATTGTCTAGTGATTATATGTGTTTCTGTATGCTTCTTGGTTAATAGTTAGTAGAATTATTGCTTTTAGTTGACTGCTCACTTATTCTTCTTGTTTCCAAATTCCTCAAATGCATTGCCTGTGTAGCATCTTATTGGTCTTTGATCAGTTGGTGTAGTTATTGGTGTTTAGATGCTCATCCTAGCTCACTTCATCACCATTGTGCTTTGGTTTCAGTTGCATGATCTAAACTCATAAATTGCATCTTAAATCAACATAACAGTCACTCACAAAGGAGTGTTTGGCAAAACACTAATAGGTATTGGTTTGTAGGATCCATTGGTTAAATTTAGTTTCAATAGTTTACTTTAGGTTGGTTAATGTTGTTTCAAGCAGAAAATATGGTGTTCAATTGAAAAAAGTCAAAATTACCTATTGACCTCTCTTCCTCACTCACTGTTGTTAGATTAAGGTTACATAACCATACATGTAGGTACATTAGTGTTTCTTTTAGCATAAGCTCATCACATATTAGCTTACAACATCATTTCAAGTCACCAGGAGTGATCAAAGTTCAACTTAGTAAAAGTTTTTCAAAAATTAGAAAAAGTCAAAAACTTGCATATGTGTAGAATCCCATTTTTAGTGAGAATTTTTGTGAATTTTGTACTAGGAATTGGAATTTGAAACTTACACAAGTTAAAGAGTCCCACCTGAACTACAAGGTTTGATACTCATATTAATTTTGTAATTTTTCTTGAAGAATGTGCAAACAGCTTTTGAGGCTGCAGGGGAAGGTATCTCCCCTGCTTCATGCCATTAACTTAATTTCTCAGACCTAGAACTTGTTACCCAGTGGACCCCACACCTTCCTTTTTGGCTTTTTGATAAGCCAACCAGTCCAACTACTTAAACTTAGGCTTATATCAGGTTTAGCTTATTTGAGCCTGGCTTATTTGACCTCCATTGTGGACATGTTCTCAGACCCTAAGCTGTGCATTCAGTATTTGGCCCAAATTTCCAAAGCTCACACAGATCTCATAAATAAGCTATAAGCCTGGCTTATTAGCTTATTTGGTAGTCCCCCAGTCCTAGTGTGTAGATCAAAAGCTTATTTGAGCTCTCTCCCACCTCTGTGGACCCCATAGAGGTCCAAAAGGCACCACTTTGGCCTGTTTTTGTTTTCAGAAAATTGGATTAGCTTAAACCTGCTTATTGGCTTATTCACTTGTGATTTCCAGTTCATTATAGCTTATTTGTGTTACCTTAAGTACCCTTTGCTTATTTTGTTGCTTTTTGATTCAGTCCATAGCTTATTTTGTTGCTTATTGTTTATGCAAAATCCATTTTTCATCTCATAAGCTCAATGTTTGGCCTATTAATAAGCATACAGCTTTTTTTTTAAGTTTCAAAGATTGTTCCTTCACAAAAAGTTCCTAAATCCAGTAGTAAATTAGTTGTGTAAAATAAAAATCAAGAAAATCCAAATTTAAATAAAGTGATAGCTTCTATTTAAGCCATTTGGCTTATTTTTCTGCTTATTTATAAGCACTTCTCATTTTTAAATTTTTCTTAGGCTTCTTATAACTTAAAATAATTTTAGGAATTTTTTCGGATTTTTCCTTGTTCATTTAGTATTTTTTTTATAATTTATTTTAGTTTAAATCAATTAAATAATTAGTTTTAATTAATATTAAATAATTAAAAAGTAGAAAAATTAGGTTTTCTGTTTAAAAATTAGTTTTAAAATATTTTAGATTTTTCTAAATTTAATTTTCATTTTTCTAGTTAATTTTCATAATTAATTAATAATTAGTGTAATTTAGTTAATTAAAAAGTAATTATTAATTAGTAATTAATTAATAGTAATTAATTAAATAGTGTAAAAATTATTTTTTTTTCTAAAAATTTTCTTATAACATTAGGATTGTAAAAATATAATTTTCACGTTCGTAGGACTTTATTTGCTCACGTTTCACTTATTATTTCGCGCGTTCGCATTTATTTTAAATTCAAACGCGCGTTTTTAGGTTAACTTACGTTTCTAGGTTATCTGATTATCAGTAATTGTTACAATAGTGTTTCTAAGCTATTCTCAATCATAATCTTGTAGTTTAATCATAATAATCAAATTCCTGATCCTCCTGTTAAATCACCCGATCACTTAAAACGTTTTTAAATATAATTGCTTATAAAATGTTTATCAAAAATACCAAAAATATCCATCTTTACCCTCCTACCTTTTTGATTATTCATCCCTTTACCCTCTATTCTTTTGATTCTAACTTCTTCCACTTCTATTGTAATTGATGCTAATGGCATCTCTCGATGACGATTTCTTTGAACAATGGGCCTTTGAGAGCAAAATTGAAAAACTTATGGCTTTGTCAAAAATGTTGAGATGTCATGTTGATTATGATGGACCATCGATTCATATTCCCTCTCCGGTGAGGGAAATGGAACAAGAAACCGGGGTGACAAAGGACCCTGTACTTCCCTCTGACGATGGAAGTGCTAAATACGTCCAACATACAGTTGTCCAAAAATCTAAGCTCACAATTGCTCCTAAACCATCAAGAATTAATCCTAACCTTTCACGGTTTACGGTTAAAAGTTTGTCAAGCAAACGTACAGAGCTTAGGGCAGTGACTGAAAAGAACGACTTGCCCAATCTTCACGTTGATCAAGAACAAAAACCCGAGACCATAACGGAAGTGGTGGAAATTCCTAGCTCTAAGAGCACACCACTTGTCCCGCCTCCGGATTTTATTCCTTGTGTTGGTTGTGGTGAGCCACTTTTTAGTTTACCATGTCGTTGGTGTACATGTGTACAATGTGGTAATGATATTCGAGACGGAAGTTGTTTGTTTTGTGGTTCGAGGAATTCATTTGCTTATGATCCTAATCAGAACTCATTCAACAACCCTTCAAATTTTTCCAATTACCCATCACTTTCATACGAGCAAGAATCATACTATCCAAATCACAATGATGCTTCGTACCATAATACACCAAACTTTTCGTGTGAATATTGTGGAGGTCCTCACCAAGGTTTTGATTATCAAAATAGTCAAATTTTGGTTACGACCAATATCCATACAATTCACCAAACCAGCATCAACAGTTTAACTGTTGTGAGTATTGTGGTGGTTCACACTACAGTTCTGATTGTCAATCGGGCAACACGCTTGTCTATGAGCAGTTTCCCGATAACAATTATGACTCAAGCACATACGACTCACAGCCACATCAGTTTTACTGTTGTGAAAACTGTGGAGGTCCTCACTTTAGCTCGGATTGTCAAACAGGGAATCCATTTCCTTGTAACAATTATGACTATTCATGTCAAGACCAACCTCCACAGTACCCAATTATTCAAGCAACTCCTCAATTCTCGCATGTCACAACTCACCATTTCAGGTCATTTTCCCAAACTTCGGCATTTTACTATTCATAAATCACTATTCATCAAAACACTATTCATCGTTTTACTATTCATCATTTTCGAGGTCACTTTGATATTCTGAGAAATATTTGAGAACTTTACTATTCATTGAACACTATTCATTGCCGGAAAAGTTTTCACTATTCACTTGCATTACTCATTTCATCGTAAATTTAGTTTACGGGTATTAAAATTCGCGTAACCGTATTGGTTTAGGTGCGAATTCATTTCATTATCAGTAAGGACATTGTATACGGACTAGAGACAGTCTGCATATCATCATAACAACATTTTCATGTTATACCACTCTTAGGATTTTCAAATTTATATATTTGATATATTTAACGTTTACGTATAATTATTTATAAATAAACGTTAACACCCGGTTAATAAACACGACGAATATATCTAAATATTCCCACAATGGTCCCGACATATTTTTATATCCATTATATCATCATAAAAGTTATAATATTCATTTACCCAGTATTTTGGAAATTTATTTTATTTATAACGTGAGTTTATAAATATTACGACGGTTTTCGTGAAAACTAAACAATAATCACCCGAACACTCAGTACTTGTACCCAACATATTTTTAACATTTTTATGACTTTATTAAGTCCCGAATAACTTCGTTAACATTTATTTTTATCAAACCCGGTACCCAATTTTAACTAATAACTCAAATCTACACATAAACTACACAAGATTTCCTAATTAAATCCAAGCTACCCCAACCCCCCCCCCCCCCTCATCTACCCTTGGCCAGCCCCTAAAGTCCTCACCAAGGCAAATACATTTCTTTTCCTAACCTCTAGCATTTATGTACTAGTATAATACAATATAACCTAACATAAATATCTACAAAAACCTAAAAACACATAAACATACATTTTCTTAGAATCAAAACACCAAAACCTCATCTCCTTCCTCTCTACATCAAAACCCATGACCCAAATAAGATCCAGGACCAAAATCCATTATTTTTCAAAGATCAAAGCTACAAAGTTGTTCCTTTTGTCATTCTAATCAAGATTCTTGCAACAAAAACACAAATAACACAAGATTTCTCATCATCTAATCACCTATTATTTCAAAGTGAGTTATCAAATTTATTTTCATGATTTCATCTAATTAATACTTGTATCTTATGGTTTTCATGCTTAATTTCATGTACAAGTTAGCTATACCACATTATTTTTGTTAACTTTTTGAACATACAAACCCTAGATTTTGATTTAGGTGTTCCCTTGTTAAATTAACATGATTAGTAGTGATTAGGAACCCATGGCACCCTAAGAAGGTGTATGGTAGGATTAGTGTAGCTTTGTGGTGTTTGCAAGAGATTTGGTTGATGTAGAAACTAGTTTTGAACATGAAAAATGGATTTGTAACAAGTATTTATACATTCTGTCCCATTTTTGTAAATCCAGGAAAATCAGTGAATATAAAGGAAACTTTGGCAAAAATTTTAGAAAATACTTTCAAAAACGAATCCGTAGGCGAAAGAACGGATTAAAAAGAGTTTATAACGAAGAAGTTATGACTTTTGCAAGTTTATTGACGAAAAGTATATTTTCTGAAAATACATACTGTTGGACGTTTTTCATCGGACAAAACTAGGCTTTAGACGTAACTTGGAGAAGCCAAGCTTTCCAAAATATATTACTACATACTAAGACGTAACCGTGGATATAAAGAACAAGTAAAACGGACTTATAACGACAAAGATATTCACGTTTCAATATCGGCAAAACTCATATTGTGTTGACAGCTTTTAGACCAAAAATAATACTAAAACTACGTAGTAACTCTAGATTTCTAGAAATAATACCAAGTACCCAAATTCAAAACTAATGAAGTATTAGTGATTACAAGTATATTTTTATCACTACAAGGCGTTATATCAAGGATTTCAAACCGAGGATTTCAAAACTAACATTGATACATACGAAATATATATATATATATATATATACATTTCAACTAGTTTTATTTTTCTAGTTGCCTTATTTTCCTAAGTCTTGGAAAATGTATATTTTTGATAACAACAAGTATTTTTCCAAAGAGTAGAGTGGTATAGAAAACATGTGCATGGACATTCATAACATCATTTCATGATCTAAAGTAGATCGTTCATCATTCATATTAGGTTGCGGCTAATGTGCGCACCTTGTTTTTCAGCTCATTACATGTTCATGGTACCATCATATCAGGTGAGTTTTCATAGCCCCGTTTTCAATTCAATATTTTGATTTCAAATCCCACGGGGGAATACATTGCATCAATCATTTTAGTACGAGCCCAAGTACCAAAACATATGTACATTGCTTAAGTTGCCTTACCAACCTGTTAAAGTCCCCTATTTATTATCATGAACCGTTAATTTGCCGATTAAGCGAGAGTGAGTGGATAGATCTATCGAGGGTGACGCCTCCATCCGTGGTAGTTATTACCAACAGTAAGCGGATGTATTTCATTTTGACATTTTGGGAGTGTTCTGGTAAAACATTCGGGAGGGGCATATAATTTCATCAGTCATAGCTTCGGGGTCATGAGCTTAAGGTCTATTGTACTATTTTACTTGATTTTTATCTTGCACTTATACTTGTGGTGGCCGTACATCATTACATTTTATAAACCTATGGAATTCACCAACATTCGTGTTGACGTTTTAGCAATGTATTTCAGGTTATTAAGGTAGCTCATGTGACATGCATTTGGACCTTCATGGAGTCGCGGGGTCGACGCGTCTCACCATTATTTCATGCACTTATGTAAACGTTTGATCTAGTATGACTTGTTTTTCATAAACTTGCAACACCTTTTGGGGACCTCATATTGTAAACTCTGGATTATTTCAATGATCAAACGAAGTATTTTCCAAACGACACTTTAGGTCGTTCAATGTAATTGTAACTGTGATGCTATGACAGACACCCCCAGGTATTCCATTCCGCTGCAAGTCAGTTAAATTGAGGGTGTGACAGATTGGCATCAGAGCTAAGGTTATAGTGAACTAGGATGTAGCTTGGACCCTAGACTATAACCGCATCATCATAGCATCTCATCATTTCATCATAAGTGCATAATCATGATACATGTTGTTTCATGCATACCCTGTGCGAGTTATTTATACTCATATTTGTATATATATATATATCATTTTATTGACCTGGTTCACAAGTGACATGTCTTCAGATACTCACCCTGACATCCTTTTATCGGATTCCGACATTGAAGATGCCTTGTCATATTCCACTACCATTATACCACCAGTTGCATTTACACCACCATTAGCACTATTGATTTGCCATAGGAACAGGGTTTTCCTATCATTCAGCCCATACATAGAATGCCTTTTGGTAGAGTATTCAGACTTAATCTTAATGGACTTATTAGGATGTTTATTGCAAGGAAGATAGTATGTTTCTTTCCATCGCTAGTAGAGCACTCACTACTCAGGTACTACCACCACCATCAGTTACTTATTACACTATTGGTCGTCCCACAGTGCGTACTTTAGTTTTACCTCTTAGATGTCGCGAGGTAGCGTGAAAGAGGGTAGTATTCCATTCACTAGTACCACCATTGTCATTTTCCTTTTCCATTCCCACTTGCCATGAACTAGATAACACCTAGTAGATAATACCAATATCACGGACTCAACAGGAACATCCGCAGATTCTTCAGGAATGGTTCAGAACCTACATTATCTAAGATTTGATAGATGCACAACTTTAGACACCACTTCAGGACTATCTCGACCTTATGATGCCACAAACCTGATTTCACACAGAGGGACACCAGGAAGTCTCTAGACCAGACTTATATCCTCACTAGCTTTTACTATTATCCTAGCCACAGAAAGTGTGGGACATAGTCTAAAGAACTTGTTGTCTTTTGAATGTCGTACAAACAAAACTATCAAGTGTGACTCTACTATGTAAGAAATGGTTGTGCTATTTGTAATATCGGTTCACGTAGACCGAAATTTTCATGTATTATATTCATGTGTTGTGAATATGATGACTTTTATTAACTATATCCTCATGGTCTCTTATGATTTGATGAAGAGAGATTTAAGCAAACCATTCCAAGCATGACGCAAGCTGCTGTTGGACAAGTCATTGCCAAGAACATAGCCACCGCCCTCACTAAGGAACTTACTCACGTGGAATTTATGGGGTGCAATCCTCCCTCCTTTAGCGAAACTAGAGACACAAAGGAATTTCTCAAATGGTTCGAAGAAATAGAAACAATATTTCAATGTGGCGACTGTCGTAAGGAAGACAAGGTTAAGTTCGCCACATGCACTTTTCAGGATCATGCCCAGGAATGGTGGACCAAACATATTAAGATGGTGGGAGTTGATGCTGCTTACTCACACTCTTGGGAGAAACTAAGAAGGATGATGAGTATAACATTTGGTGTAGGAAATGAATTACGAGCAAAAGAACATGAAACACTAAACTTTACCATGGTAGGAAATGATGTTGACGAGTACACTACTCATTTTTATGAATTAACACGACTAGGTCCTGCAATGGATGAACCGAAAAGCAAGAAACTTGAAAGGTACATCGGGGGACTCTCAAATGGAATTCGTATGTTGGTCATCGCATGGGAACCCGATACCATGTCTGAAGCTATCAAAATGGCGATCGAAGCAAAGGAACTCATAGTTCACGCCGAGACATCAGGAAACAATAGTGACAATAAAAGGAAGTGGAACAACAATCTAGGTTGCAATGCTGCTCAACAATCACCCAAAGGACAAGAAGTGAATAGAGCCTTTGCTGCAGAACCGCACACAAAGAGAAGATATATTGGAAATTTACCTTACTACAACCTGTGTAATCAACATCACCGAGGTCATTGCAGTAAAACGTGTGGAGTGTGCAAGAAGCGGGGTCATTGGACTGAAGACTGTAGGAAACTCACAAATCAGAAGACCCAAGGGAGTTGCTTCAAATGTGGAAACTTAGGGCATTTCAAGAATGACTGCCCGAAACTAAGGAACAAGGAAAATCAGGAACTTGGAATCAAGACTGAATCGCTCGAGGAATAGCGTGAGCTGTTGAAAGAGAACAGTAAGGATATTAGCAACATCAAGGATAACAACAATGCTTCAGCAGGAGGAGCTTTGTTTCAATATATAAACCGTAGTTCGAGCCCTTTAGGGTTGTATCTTTCCTTTTGTACTTACCGTTGGTACGATGACATAACCTAGTTGTATTAAGCACTTTTCTATCCAATGTAATATCTATCCTTTGTTACCTCTATGATAATCATAACCTTCGTTTACTCCATTTTCTATCCCAATTGCTCAAACTTCAATCGTTTCGCAACATTTTAGCATCGTCTTATCAGGGATTAGGCTGATTTCATTTTTGATGAATTAGTAGACTATTACCATTCGACAAGATTTACCCACGTATCCAATACACCATTCAAGCTATTTTACTATCATATGGGAAAATTGTTTTACAGAAAAATTTCTGAAGTAAGCTATTTTATTACCATCCCATAAATTGATTTTTCTGTCATTACACCAAGTATTTACTATTATTACGCGAGGCAATTTTCATGTTACTTGAATGGAAACATCAGGATACCATTTTAATAACAATGTGTTGAACACCATCTAAAACTTTTGAGAAAAGTTATGATATTTTGACAAAATCTAACATCGCATCATTAGTCCTCAATTGTACATAGCCTGATCACCTATGTAAAATTCAGGAAGAATTATGCCATGAAGGAAATAATTACCTTTTCAAAGGATTGTTAATAACAATCTTCATTTAAAAGTTTTGTAAACAAAGGAACTCTTCAATAAACATCCCTTTTGCCGAACTATCCCTGGATACTTACCCCACCTGTCACCCACTTAGCCATTAAGTTGGATTTTCCCATTGACTTCCCTAGGAGAGACTCTCCATATCAAATAAATGCAGGATTCCTCAATACAATAAAAGCAATGAAAGGATTACAGAACTACTAACCAGAACTAGAAGTATATAGTGAGAGAATTCATAACTCAACAACAATCCTAAGATACTGCGAGACCATCCGAATCATCATCTCTGACTTAGTTGTCAAATTCTATCATTTAAGGGTACTAGCTAGACTGAGCTACCGGATTGAACTCAATATAAATGTCCGCAGGACAACACAATAGAAATAAACCAAGCTTCTAATTGAGACTGTAGAGCATTTCATTTAAACATGGCCTCATCCATACATAAACTTTCCTGCAGTACGTTTTCACAAAGGACAATTGTTTGAAACAAGAATATCGATGTAGATTCCCCTAAGGCATTATGTCTCTAGAAATTTCAGATAACCTCACCTTCATACCAAGAAAGGGATCAAACCGGAACATATCTCCTCACCTACATGGAAAAACAGAATAGACATTCATCGACACAACATCAAGTGATACCTTCGTCTTGCCAATTACAACGATAAAATATTTTAGGACTTAAGTTAGTCTAAATATCTATGCTTGTAGTTATACCTGATAGCCACCAATAGGCATTATCCAACCTCGGGAACTAAATGTTAGACATCTATGTATGTAAGCGAACATTTCCTATTCTACCATTTTATTCTTCTTAGTGTTATCACTTTTAAATAAAGTTGATGCGTTTACATAAATCACATACCTTGTGGAAAAATGATTTCTGAAATTCCTATTTTGAACAAGTACGATCCATTTTGGTCAATCTTTAGCAACACTATTGTACAATGAGAAATATACATAGACATCAAACTTTGGTAAGAAGTCTTAATCACATTATGTTTGAAAACATTTTTTCTATTTCATAACTACTGAAATTTTGAATCAGCAGGAAAAATATTACTAAGTAAATCATTTGCTCCATTTTTC
The DNA here is from genome assembly GCA_030686995.1 of Artemisia argyi. Classification (NCBI taxonomy): domain Eukaryota; kingdom Viridiplantae; phylum Streptophyta; class Magnoliopsida; order Asterales; family Asteraceae; genus Artemisia; species Artemisia argyi. The sequence continues at coordinate 173,169,110 of CM060697.1, forward strand.
TAAATTCGTTTATTCAGAAAAAGATTTCAACCAAAACTCACAATCGCGAGACAAATTTCTAGAACCAATTTCCCTACAACATCGCTTATGCATTCAGGATTTGTGACTTGACAATAAAGAATATTTGGAATATGTGATGAAGGAATTAGGAAGGACATCACAAATTAATCACGAACTTCAGTAGTGAAGACCAAACCCAATAGACAAAGAAGGACATATGTCTTATCATCCGTTGGAACAAAACACAAGGAATCAAATTGTTACCTATATTCTATCCCTTCAGATAACGCCAAGTTCGAAGGACCGAACGTTGTGGAATTAGTCACAAAGGTTTATTGTACCCATTTCAGTTATTCCTGTTAAGGAAACTGATTCACCTTGGACTTCAGGTAATCATTTCAGGAATTTCCTTCAGAAACCCATTTAGATGTGAACATCACCTATCATCCTCAGACCAATGGTCAAAGCGAGAGAACAATTCAAACATAGGAAAGTATGCTCAGAGCATAAGTGATTGACCCTAGAAATAGTTAGACTAACCAGTTATCATAAACCAAATTCAGTTGCAATCATAGTTATCGCGCGAGCATAGAGACTACACCATTTGAGGTACTCTATGGTCGAAGTGCCAATATCCATTGACGGATCGAAATTTGGAAAAGCTCAACATACTAGTCTAGTAGGCATTCATGAAATAACCAGAAATTTCCTACAAGTCAAGAATCAGTTACAAGTTCAATAAGTTGTAAACCATTAAAACTTCAAGTTGGTAGGTAGAGTTATGCAGAAAGTTCTGCCTAGGAAAGGCATGATATCATTCAGAAAACTTGGAAAGTTAAACCCGATATAAACCGGACCATGTAATATTTCAGACAGAGTAGGCCTAGTGGCTGTCAGACTTGAGCCTTGATAGAGAACAACAGGATTACACAACCACGTATTATCATTTTTTTTAGAGTAGTCACTCATAATCCCATTTGGAAAGGAATCCAACCCAAAGTCAAACATAAACCTTGTAGGAGAACAAGTAGAAATCATGGACAGTTAGGTCGAACAGTTGAAGCATAGTCGAATTCCTATCGTTAGAGTTCGCTGGAATTCTCGAATATCATCACCTTTTCACCAATACGTTTTCAGAGACCAACATAAGGGACGAAGTTCCCTTTTAGAGGGGAAGACTGTCACAACTCACCATTTCAGGTCGTTTTCCCAAACTTCGGCATTTTACTATTCATAAATCACTATTCATCAAAACACTATTCATTGTTTTACTATTCATCATTTTCGAGGTCAATTTGATATTCTGAGAAACTGATGAGGCGAAAAATGAACCACTTTTAAGGGGTCATTTAAGCCCGGAATTGAACTTATTTGATCAAATATTGCCCTAAATCGTTCCTTTTGTGATTTTAGGTACTTTGGGAGTGAAATCTGGAAAAGGAAGCAATTCGGACGTTTTTGAAGCATAAAAGTGAAGAAAACGCCAAAGTCTTAATTTTCCTTGCTGGGAACAGTAGGTGACGGCATCAAGAGCAAATTTCCATGACGATCCAGTACAGATTTGACGGCGTCACGAAGTAGGGCGTCAAGAGTAAAATTCATGACGGCCTGGAAATGCATAATACATGACGGCGTCAAAAGTAGATCAAGGCAGTCGGAGAAGAGTTTTGGCGGCGAGGTGACGGCGTCACAAGCTTGGTCTTGACGCCGTTAGACCCCTTTTCCTATATATAGTTTTCTAATTTTCACACATTAAAGAGAGAAGTTTTGGAGAAACCCTAAGTACGAACTTGGTGCGAATTTTACAGGTTTTTCAAGGGTTCCAAGCCCTTGATACCTTTCATGTGTAATTGAGATAAGTGTTCTTTTAATTCAATCAATATGTCTATGTGTTGGTTGTCTATATCTTGTTCTTGTCTTAATTCCATCATGCTAGGCTTGATCTATCTTGTGTTTTGCTTGGATCTAATGAAACCTAGATGTTAATTATGTGTTGATTACTTGTTTATAATTGTCTTGAATGAATGATTTATATGTTAGGCTTAAGAAAACTGGCAGATCTCCAAATGGTAACATGCTTGAACATCTTAAGAAACATGAACCGATGTGCACTAGGTCTTTATTGGTTGTATTTAATGCATAAGCCACTGTTTATAATCCCTATGGTTGTGCTGGGCATGGTATAGGAGGAGATAAGAGCTCATAGAATTGGGGAGTTAAGTGCGCCACCCCATGAATGATATTAAGGAATACGATCCGTCATCCATGCAACTATAACAAGTAATTAACATGTAAAAGATGTCTAGGGAGTAGTGAAATCTAAGTAAACACATTTTCTCCACTTATTGCTCGCAACTTTAGTATAATTTAGTTTATTTTCATTTCTAGTAGTTTATTTTGATTGCATCTTTAGTATTGGGTTAGTTGACTAGCAACTAATTCCGCCCAAATCCTTCAAACCCGAGATTTTTACTTGCTTTCTAAAAAATATAAAAATACAAAAATAATCATCCCTCACCTTTAGAACTAGTAATTAGGTTTTCTAATCCTAGCGACACTATTCCTAGCTGAACGATCAATCCCCCGGTACTTGTCACTATACTATACTACAACGATCAGGTACACTGCCTGCTGAGGGTTGTAAGCTTCTCAAGATCCCTTGAGAGGTAAAGCCTGGTGCAATTCCCACGCATCAAGTTTTTGGCGCCGCAGCCCGGGGAATAGTTATTGTCTAGGTTAGAATTTCTTTTTATTAGGTCTACTTGCTAGATTCCTTTCCAGTAAGATTTTATTTTTATTTTTAGGTTTCTTTAGTCTATCTTATTTCTTTGTGTCTTTGTTCGTAACTCTTCACCACCCGACATCATGGACAACAGGAACATCTTTGAACCCGTCATCCCACCACAACAAAACCCACCATTAGAACCCCTTAGGCCCCGAACCTTAGGAGAATATTCCCGACCTAGCCACCAAGGCTACCGAAACACCATTGAGCTCACCGGAGCCAATGTGACCCCCTTGCGATCCGACACCATCCGGTTGGTGCAAAGCGGATGTGCATTCCCTGGACTTCGTTCCGAAGATCCAAACCAACATCTTAAGGACTTCCTCAAAATTGTAGATTCCATAGACCTAGGTGTTGAAACTAGAGAGACAACCCGATTACGCCTACTCCAATTCTCTCTACGGGATCAAGCTAGTCAATGGCTTGAGCGTTTACCCGCGGGATCCATCACCACATGGGATGACCTCACCACTCGTTTCCTTGCTCAATTTTTCCCACCGGGGAGAACTACTAAGCTTAGAAATGATATCTTGATGTTCCAACAACGTCAAAATGAATCTCTTTATGAAGCATGGACTCGTTTCAAGGACTTACTCCAAAAAGTCCCTCATCATGGCATAGATCTTTGGCTCCAAGTCCAAATTTTTTATGACCATATCGATATCTCCACGAGGCGAGCCATTGACCAATCGGCCGGTGGTAAGCTACGTGATCTAAGTGCGGAACAATCATGGGAACTCATAGAAGATCTTGCTCTCTATGACAACGAAAGTTGGAATGATCCCCGTGACTTGAACAAAACGGTCAAGGCAATATCTTTGCCTTCGAACAATTCTAGCACTCCCGACCGTAGGATCATGGAACTTGAGGACCAAGTCAAGTTTCTCATGAAATCTTATGAAGCTCCTAAGCCTTCAAGCCAAGTGAACAAAATCACTTCTTCATGCGAATTATGTAGTGGTCCCCACGACACTCGTGATTGTGTGAAACTCCCCTAAACAGCTTTTGCGGACTACGCATCCACGTGTACCGACGAAGCGGGAGATAAGTGGTACACTTTCAAGCCCGAGCCAAACACTTACGGTGATTCATACAACCCCTCTTGGAAAAATCACCCAAACCTTAGGTGGAAACAAAATCAACCCAATTCTTCCAATCCGCCTAATCGTTACCAACCAAACGGTCCACCCTCCAACCGTACTTTCAACAACAATCCTTCTAACAACTATTGTAGTACCAACAATCTTGAAGGATTGATGTCAAAGTTCATGGCATCTCAAGAAGCTCGCATAGCTAGGTTTGAAACCGAATTTAACCAACAACAAACGGAGATGACCAACAAGATTGACAACTTGTTGAAAGCCCTCAACAACCAAGCGTTAGTCACACCTAGGAAGGACACTAGGGACACCAATAACGGAATTCAAATTAAGGACCCCTCATCATCCAAACACGTCCACTTTGTCAATGTTGTCACCATTAAGCCAATAGATAAGGAGATAGAAGAGAGTGACAAGGATGAAGTTAGAGTAGAAACCGAGACTAAGGGTGAGAGTAGGGAAGTTGAGGCTAAGAAGGAGGAGGAATTAGAAGAGGTAGAACCTATAGAAAAGTACTTTGATAAGTTGCCCACCAAGGAAGAACGGGAATACCATAAGGATTTATTCGATAGTCCCGAGAGACCATATATCCTTGGCACCCCCCTTATCAAAATGGGAGACCCCTCTAACATTAACATACCATGCAATATCGGGCACATGCATATATGGAAAGCTTACATCGACCCTAGATCCCCCGCGAACATCATGACTAGGACTTATTACAATTGGGTGATGAAGAAGCAACTTAATTTTAGGATGATGCCCAATAAGAATCTGATAAGTAATTTTGCAGGAAGAGTGAAGGGATTGCATGTGATTATAGGGAATCTCACCTATGAGATCGACTTTATGATAGTTGAAGACACTCGTCCGGTGATAGATGCTTGCCTAAGCCAAATAATATTTGGAAAACCATTTGTTGAGGCCACTAGGATGAGTTATGCTCCGACTCTAGGGATAGTTAGATTTAAGGAAAAGAATGATGAGGTTGCCTATCAAATGCCCTACAAAATTGAGCAATACCGCCTTCTCTCTAATTTCGAAAAGGAACACAAGCAAGCGGCTTATTATAAGAATGAGGAGGATAGACGTAGAGGAGTAGAGTATGTGAAGAATAGAATGCTTAGTTTCTACAAAGAATGCTTGCAACTAGGTCCGGAATACAAAACTGGTTTAGAAGACGGCCTAGAGAGTGGAACCAATGATGAGGTCACGTAGTAACCCATGACCTTGAGTCTAGCTACAAGACTCGTAAATAAAGAAAAGCGCTTCTTGGGAGGCAACCCATGTTTTGTGTGATTTTATTTTGGTTTGATTGTTATTTGCTTCCGTATGCATGCTTAATTTTTATTGTTGGTAGATCATGTTTCTCAACTAAATAGTGGAAATACTTTACTTTGTTGTTTTGGCCTAGTCTTAACTCCACCTAAAAGTATTTTTGCAAAAGATAAGTGTAAGGGGAAACTCCAAATGTGTTTTTAAGAAACAAACCGATCATGATTCTCCACAATATTAAATGAACATGTATATTCGTACTTGTTAGAGTCAAATGCTTGTATTGAGTCATAATGAAGTTTTGCAGGATTTTCCAGGAAGTAGGACCAAGTTTTTCAAGAAATTTTCCGGAAACTTAACATAAGAATTTCTGCAGGTCACTTCTGACGGCGTCAAGAGTTAACTCTTGACGGCGTCAAGTGTAAAAATCTGGAAATTTTACCAGTTTTGTTTTTCTAACGGAGTCTTATGGTTTTTGTGAATTATTAAGTTTTATAATCTCCAGGAGATCTGCAAACTTCATTCCACAAGCATTATATCTTATCTTGTTTTCTAGGATTTAGTAACTTATATAGGATGCCGCCGATTTTATGCGAGGTTGTTTTGTCTATTTTCTCAGGTTCTACAGGTTATGTATGACAAGAAGATGATTTATATTCTGGAAGGGAAGCTTTGATTGTTCATTTTCTTGGAGGAAGATTTAACCTGGCCACCTTATTATCCATACCGAGCGAATCAGGGGAGTATTTGATTTCATTCTTTTTACTTTTTCACTTTTACATTCTTTACTTGAACATTGGGGACAATGTTCATCTTAAGTGTAAGGGGAGGGTAAAAAGATGATACCTTACATATGCACTTTCGCTTGAGTTTGTTTGTTTGATGGTAGATGTGTAATAAAACTATGAGAAATACTTGTTAGTGCAATTTTAGCGCCAAATTTAAAATTTTTTTACAACATTTAGGAGTGAAACTTTAGCCATAGCAAGCGTCTCATGGATAGGAGATTGTATGACTAGCACATAACCGTATATTCAGAAAAATTTTCCACCCAAAAATGTGAGGTTCGCCTTTAGATTTGATAGGAAAAGCATTTACTATTAGTGCTTATGAGTGTACCGGTAGCATTTAGATTCTAGAACTTGCGTTAGTGATGCATCCCGAGACCGCTAGTGAGGCTACATTCGTGTGGTAGGATTTACTACATGATAAGAGGCATTAGGATCACCCTTGTGTTAAACCCGTATCATAATTACTTGACCATTTAAGTCATATTACTTGGTTAGTTAAGTCAACTAATTTTTCCCACACCCTTAGCGTTGTACTCATTTTTAGTACACGAAACCCCTAGTACACCCCTCCGAGCCTATCTTTTCGTTTCTAACTTTAAGCATTTTATTTAAAGGAAGAATTTGTTACACCCCACTTAAATGTACACCCAAATCGCCTTAGCCTTCCGTGTATGCGCTCATTTTTAGTGCATTATTGTTATTTGTTAAACCCTAAGTTAACTATCTAATTGATTACATGGTTGCTAAGTCGAGTCATATCCTTGTACATATTGTTTTGGGACGATTGGGACTCATGGGTAAAGTACTTATTTTATGGAGTAATGGGGAAGAACATCATTTATTACCCCCATATGTACGTTAATCTTAAAAGTGCTCCAAGTGTTTTGATTATCTTAATTCGAGTCATTAGATTAGTTTATTGTAAAGTATGTAAAAATTCAAGTGTAAGGGGAATGTCCAACCCCTATGATGTATTATTTTGGATGGTAGGGTAAGAGTGTATGCAAAAAAAAAAAAAAAAAAAAAAATCGAAAAAATCAAAAAAAAAAATATAGAAAAAAAAAAATAGAAAAGGAAAAAGAGAAAAAACATACGGACTACCATCCCGTTTCATTCTATGTTCATTTTATGTTTTTATTATTTTTCATTTATTAGCTTAAGTCGAGTCTAGTCTTGGCTTAGCAACGCCACATTGTACATGTAATTAACCAAGATTGTTAAATCGCCACCAGTAAAACTTCCTTTATCCAACAAAACCGTGTATTTCATATCCCTACACCTAACGTTACAACCCTTTAAAAGACCTCTTTGATAGTTTATCCTAGGTGCTTACGCCATGTGGTGGAGGTTTGATCCTTTCCCACGCCTATGGTAATCTATTTTGCTATGACAGGTAGTGAGAGATATCTTCCGTTTCCATATTGTAATTTATACTTTATTACACCCGAGAGATGTGAGTATGTAAATACTATTTGTGAGGTGCTTGTGTATGACCTCCGTGCTTGTCTATTGGTCTTTAGTGGAACGATTATTTGTTGTAATTACTTTTATATTAGTGTTAAATGACCCCTAACTTGTATTTTGAGTAGAATAAAATCGCATTTGCTTGAGGACAAGCAAATCTCAAGTGTAAGGGTATATGATGAGGCGAAAAATGAACCACTTTTAGGGGGTCATTTAAGCCCGGAATTGAACTTATTTGATCAAATATTGCCCTAAATCGTTCCTTTTGTGATTTTAGGTACTTTGGGAGTGAAATCTGAAAAAGGAAGCAATTCGGACGTTTTTGGAGCATAAAAGTGAAGAAAACGCCAAAGTCTTAATTTTCCTTGCTGGGAACAGTAGGTGACGGCGTCAAGAGTAACATCCTGACGGCGTCAAGAGCAAATTTCCATGACGATCCAGTACAGATTTGACGGCGTCACGAAGTAGGGCGTCAAGAGTAAAATTCATGACGGCCTGGAAATGCATAATACATGACGGCGTCAAAAGTAGATCAAGGCAGTCTGAGAAGAGTTTTGGCGGCGAGGTGACGGCGTCACAAGCTTGGTCTTGACGCCTTCAGACTCCTTTTCCTATATATAGTTTTTTAATTTTCACACATTAAAGAGAGAAGTTTTGGAGAAACCCTAAGTACGAACTTGGTGCGAATTTTACAGGTTTTTCAAAGGTTCCAAGCCCTTGATACCTTTCATGTGTAATTGAGATAAGTGTTCTTTTAATTCAATCAATATGTCTATGTGTTGGTTGTCTATATCTTGTTCTTGTCTTAATTTCATCATGCTAGGCTAGATCTATCTTGTGTTTTGCTTGGATCTAATGAAACCTAGATGTTAATTATGTGTTGATTACTTGTTTATAATTGTCTTGGATGAATGATTTATATGTTAGGCTTAAGTAAACTGGCAGATCTCCAAATGGTAACATGCTTGAACGTCTTAAGAAACATGAACCGATGTGCACTAGGTCTTTATTGGTTGTATTTAATGCATGAGCCACTGTTTATAATCCCTATGGTTGTGCTGGGCATGGTATAGGAGGAGATAAGAGCTCATAGAATTGGGGAGTTAAGTGCGCCACCCCATGAATGATATTAAGGAATACGATCCGTCATCCATGCAACTATAACAAGTAATTAACGTGTAAAAGATGTCTAGGGAGTAGTGAAATCTAAGTAAACACATTTTCTCCACTTATTGCTCACAACTTTAGTATAATTTAGTTTATTTTCATTTCAAGTAGTTTATTTTTATTGCATCTTTAGTATTGGGTTAGTTGACTAGCAACTAATTCCGCCCAAATCCTTCAAACCCGAGATTTTTACTTGCTTTCTAAAAAATATAAAAATACAAAAATAATCATCCCTCACCTTTAGAACTAGTAATTAGGTTTTCTAATCCTAGCGACACTATTCCTAGCTGAATGATCAATCCCCCGGTACTTGTCACTATACTATACTACAACGATCAGGTATACTGCCTGGTGGGGGTTGTAAGCTTCTCAAGATCTCTTGAGAGGTAAAGCCTGGTGCAATTCCCGCGCATCAGAAACATTTGAGAATTTTACTATTCACTGAACACTATTCATTGCCGGAAAAGTTTTCACTATTCACTTGCATTACTCATTTCATCGTAAATTTGGTTTACGGGTATTAAAATTCGCGTAACCGTATTGGTTTAGGTGCGAATTCATTTCATTATCAGTAAGGACATTGCATACGGACTAGTGACAGTCTGCATATCATCATTTTCATGTTATACCACTCTTAGGATTTTCAAATTTATATATTTGATATAATTAACGTTTACGTATAATTATTTATAAATAAACGTTAACACCCGGTTAATAAACACGACGAATATGTCTAAATATTCCCACAATGGTCCCGACATATTTTTTATATCCATTATATCATCATAAAAGTTATAATATTCATTTACCCAGTATTTTGGAAATTTATTTTATTTATAACGTGAGTTTATAAATATTACGACGGTTTTCGTGAAAACTAAACAATAATCACCCGAACACTCAGTACTTGTACCCAACATATTTTTAACATTTTTATGACTTTATTAAGTACCGAATAACTTCGTTAACATTTATTTCTATCAAACCCGGTACCCGATTTTAACTAATAACTCAAATCTACACATAAACTACACAAGATTTCCTAATTATGTAACACCCCCAAAATCACCACGTCAGCGGAAGACTTAAAATGTCAGCGGAAGACTTTTTGGGTGTTACTTCGAGGATCTTTATCACAATCATAGAAAACGACACAAAAGTGACGCTTTAAAGTTTAATTCATTCAAAATACCAAATATTCGAGACATCAAGATGTTTCATAGTTTAAACAACAAGTTTATTTGAAATGTGTCAAAATGTTTATTTAAGCCCATGCCGGGTTACAAGCCCACTCCGTGCCTTCAAGTTCCTTCTTGTATAATTACCTGAGATAAACACATGCTAAAAGTGTCAACACAAAGGTTGGTGAGTTCATAGAGTTTATAGTTTAAATCGTTAATTAGAAAATGAGTGATTTCCTTATCAATTCAAAAATAGTTCGTTGGGTTGCCCTTCACCGGGCCAACACCAAAATAGTAGTTTATTTGACCTAATCGGGTCAACACCAAAATAGTAGTTCGTTTGCCAATCATTAATAGTTTTTCCTGCTATATAGTGAGCACAATCTCGTAGTTTAATAAAATAGTGGGCTACAACATCGTACGCCCTTAACATCAGTCATTGTAGTGCTATATTATTACCGTTCTCTTGCCCTAAGCTCATGACACTCAACGATTAACAGGCATCAAAATTATCCATAATAATGATGTAAAACAATGGCCCTCAAGATAGGTATTTACCAGTAACCTATGAAATCAAATAAAGTGCATTTGGTGGCTTCCCTCTAGCGACCAAATGGGGATTGTCAATCTCTAATAGATCTATTCACAATTATTTACGTTCACCCTGCAAGTGATTAAGGCGCATGATCGAGGGACTTTTGGTAATAGGTACTTAGGCAATAGAGATCAAATATAGCATATCATTGGAAAATCACTTGTAATCATGTCTATAGCAGGTATTTCCTTATGAGATATAAAAGTGTGTAAACCAGTAAAGTTTATATGAAATACAGTCATGTATTTAGTAAATGAATACTTGTAAAAGTAAAAACAGTAGTTAAGCATGTATTTCCCCCAAAAATGTTTATAAATCATTGTAAAACAAGTAAGAGTAGGGGCTATGACTCACCTGAGAGTTATGATAGGCATAGATAACGTAAAGTCAGAGGTAGAATAGAAATGACTTCAAAGATAACCTGAATGATATGGAAGTCCGAGATAAGTTCGACTTATCGAGAATCGTGATTTGAATAGTGTTCGATGACAAAATGACTTGTGGCAGAGGTGGCTTGCGTGGCAAAACGCTTAATAGTTCAGGAGCAAGTTATATACAATATAACTTGTCTTTATGTCTAAGTATCATTTATTATTTATATTTCTCGTCATGAATCAATGATATGTATCAAAAGTTGATAAATGATAAATTATAGTAATTGCAAGTTTACGTCAGGTCAAGTGAACCGATGAGTTTTATTATAGGAATAATCATTATTTAATGTGTATTCAAGTTAACCGATAATATCGTCAAGTCATATAATTTATGTTATAAATTATATATATTCAGGAATATATAGTTATTCGTATTTAACACTTCATTATCGTCTAAAAAAATGTAGGTCTCGTTATATGTTACTATGATATAGTCATAAATATTAATTTGTCAAGCGTGATTAAGTTTCTATGTAAACCCTAAAGTTATACTATCGTGACTCATTTAACCTAAAGTAGTTAAATAATCGCATACTTATTCTAAAATAAACATGTTTACAACTTATAGAAGTTTTGGGTGGAAAATGTCATGTATAATACTTGAGGGACTGAAATTGTAACAATATTATAAGGGTTTGAAACTTATAAAGTCTTATGATCTTGTGTTATATCTTGTTATATTTTCTTAGTTTCCTGTATGCATTGATGCGTATATATGTGTTTCGAAATGAGTTTTTGTGTTTCCTCTAAATCTTTAAATAGCAGTTGGGTTATTTACTTGGAGACCAAAATAAGCTTTAAATGAATATCGACTCATTTATATAACTTGACTTCAAATGTGTCCATAGTTATTAAGCTAGTTTCATGTGACGTTTTTAAAAGGGGTAAGCTTATGTTTCGAAAATAAGTTATACAATTTGAATGATGAGTTATTCGAGCCACCTTATATAATGTGAGTCGAGTAGTACAAGTCTGTTAGAGCCAAACTTTGGTTTTACTTTTCATTAGTGTTTTCACAAGTCATTTTAGGTTTGAAAGTTTTGACCCGATTCGTATATAACTCGTATGTTTCATGTAGATTGAATATGGTGAAGATGAGAACAAGCTTGTCAAGGCTTAAGTTGGTAAAAGATAGTGCCACACGAGTCTCTTTTAACCATTATAAATCTGATTTCAAAAGGTTTGCATGTATGAGTCTTGGTGTGTTTTAATTGATTATAACATGTTTCAAATCTCATTATGCATTTTACATTTAGCTTATTAGTGAGCTTATCAAAGTAGCTTATTAGTAAAGTATATATTAAGATTTTACCACACAAGCTTAGCCACACAAAGACTTTGATGCCACGTTTGTATACAATATGTGTGACGAAAGCACAAGTTGATCAGGGTAGTACGATATAAAGCATTATGGTAACTAAAGTGTACGTATCAAAGGAGAGATATGAGACTTACATCACCCCTATGGGTGGGTAGGACACTCGATATGGCCTAGGATCAGGAAAGGTGACAAGGTGGCTCATGTGGCTCCAACAACGAACCAAGACCAGCACCCCTTTTGTTTTTCAAGTCGAGTAATACTCCTTGAAATGGGTCTAGTTTCTGCTCGTACCCACCACAGGAGACCACGACTAAGTTTTTAGGAGTGTGTGGGTACGTATGAAAAGAATCACGTTGCATGGTTCCTTCTTCTTCTTTCTTTCTTCTCGACAACAACAACAGAAGCAACAGGTTATGTTTAAGTTTGGTTCAATGGCAGTAAAGGGTAAGGTTCGGTTAAAGGTTCCACAATGAATCAAGATCAGTTATTAGTTTCCACCACCTTGCTTCTCTTCTACCTTGGTTCAACTTTGAGACTACAAGAGAGTATGTGTGATTTTATGTTGTGTGAGGATGTCGATTTGCATGGATTCTTATATACTCGAATGGGAAGGTGATAAGGAGCAGGGAATCATGAGAGTTTTGAGGTGCATGCTTCTTGATTGGGGAGGCTTTGAGGTGGAAGATTGAGGGTGTGATATGGAGCAGTCGATAATCATGCAACCTCCATGAATGATCAATCGAGATCAAACAGCTATTGAGAGCAAGAGATTGTAGAAGATTCGTGTATAAATATTCCTGACAAGTTACTTAGACATTAGAGTAGGCTTGTAATCATTGGGGAGCAAAGGAGGTGGGAGGTGGTGTGTAAGAGCTGCATATGGGTTTCGTAGGTCATACTTGGGGTAGAAACAAGTGAGGGAGGGTGAGTTGTAGATTATAATTGAGGGAGGTCTACTTGGGTCAGGTTGTATTCCGTAGATGACAGCCACGATTTACATTTCTGGTTCAAAAATCTCGCGTGTCTAGACGTAAAACATTATTTCGGACAACTTTCGTGTTTTACACTTTTCCTGGTTCGGACCAAAAGGGCCTTAAAATTGGGATTTAAATACGTTACAGAAAGTTGGTGGTTTATTCGAATTCATACGAATTGGTATTGAAATAAAATGCTATTTGTGTCAAGTTGAGATGAAACTTGTAAGGTGCCTTAACTTGATCAATATTCTAGTATAGTAATTATATTTGAAAGTTGATAATAATTGTTGTTCATGGTTCTTAGAGGTCCAATATTATTAGCGAGTACACATGGGAATTTTAGTAGGCTCGGGATTTATTTAAATTGTATTTGTTAATTATTGAAACGTATACTTATTAAGTATCAATGTTTTAAGTTATGTATGGTATCTAGGTTATTAAGGTTTAGGTGTAAATGTCGTTTTAAGGTAAGAGTGAATAACGTGGTAATTGACAAAGTATATATAAAAAAAAAAAAAAAAAAAAAATTGTTACGGGTAAAAATGGTTAATCTATGTTATGGTAACGTGTTAATCGTAGGAAACTTTTACGGGGTGTTATAAATTAAATCCAAGCTACCCCAACCCCCCCCCCCCCCCCCTCATCCACCCTTGGCCGGCCCCTAAAGTCCTCACCAAGGCAAATACATTTCTTTTTCTAACCTCTAGGATTTATGTACTAGTATAATACAATATAACCTAACATAAATATCTACAAAAACCTCAAAACACATAAACATACATTTTCTTAGAATCAAAACACCAAAACCTCATCTCCTTCCTCTCTACATCAAAACCCACGACCCAAATAAGATCCAAGACCAAAATCCATTATTTTTCAAAGATCAAAGCTACAAAGTTGCTCCTTTTGTCATTCTAATCAAGATTCTTGCAACAAAAACACAAGTAACACAAGATTTCTCATCATCTAATCACCTATTATTTCAAAGTGAGTTATGAAATTTATTTTCATGATTTCATCTAATTAATACTTGTATCTTATGGTTTTCATGCTTAATTTCATGTACAAGTTAGCTATACCATATTATTTTTGTTAACTTTTTGAACATACAAACCATAGATTTTGATTTAGGTGTTCCCTTGTTAAATTAACATGATTAGTAGTGATTAGGAACCCATGGCACCCTAAGAAGGTGTATGGTAGGATTAGTATAGCTTTGTGGTGTTTGCAAGAGATTTGGTTGATGTAGAAACTAGTTTTGAACATGAAAAATGGATTTGTAACAAGTATTTATACATTCTGTCCCATTTTTGTAAATCCAGGAAAATCAGTAAATATAAAGGAAACTTTGGCAAAAATTTTAGAAAATACTTTCAAAAATGAATCCGTAGGCGAAAGAACGGATTAAAAAGAGTTTATAACGAAGAAGTTATGATTTTTGCAAGTTTATTGACGAAAAGTATATTTTCTGAAAATACATGCTGTTGGACGTTTTTCGTCGGACAAAACTAGGCTTTAGACGTAACCCGGAGGAGCCAAGCTTTCCAAAATATATTACTACATACTAAGACGTTACCGTGGATATAAAGAACAAGTAAAACGGACTTATAACGACAAAGTTATTCACGTTTCAATATCGGCAAAACTCATATTGTGTTGACAGCTTTTAGACCAAAAATAATACTAAATTTACGTAGTAACTCTAGATTTCTAGAAATAATACCAAGTATCCAAATTCATAACTAATGAAGTATTAGTGATTACAAGTATATTTTTATCACTACAAGGCGTTATATCAAGGATTTCAAACCGAGGATTTCAACACTAACATTGATACATACGAAATATATATATATATATATATATATATATATATATATATATATATATATATATATATACATTTCAACTAGTTTTATTTTTCTAGTTGCCTTATTTTCCTAAGTCTTGGAAAATGTATATTTTTTATAACAACAAGTATTTTTCCAAAGAGTAGAGTGGTATAGAAAACATGTGCATGGACATTCATAACATCCTTTCATGATCTAAAGTAGATCGTTCATCATTCATATTAGGTTGCGGCTAGTGTGCGCGCCTTGTTTTTCAGCTCATTATATGTTCATGGTACCATCATATCAGGTGAGTTTTCATAGCCCCGTTTTCAATTCAATATTTTGATTTCAAATCCCACGGGGGAATACATTGCATCAATCATTTTAGTACGAGCCCAAGTACCAAAACATATGTACATTGCTTAAGTTGCCTTACCAACCTGTTAAAGTCCCCTATTTATTATCATGGACCGTTAATTTGCCGATTAAGCGAGAGTGAGTGGATAGATCTATCGAGGGTGACGCCTCCATCCGTGGTAGTTATTACCAACAGTAAGCGGATGCATTTCATTTTGACATTTTGGGAGTGTTCTGGTAAAACATTCGGGAGGAGCATATAATTTCATCAGTCATAGCTTCGGGGTCATGAGCTTAAGGTCTATTGTACTATTTTACTTGATTTTTACCTTGCACTTATACTTGTGGTGGCCGTACATCATTACATTTTATAAACCTATGGAATTCACCAACATTCGTGTTGACGTTTTAGCAATGTATTTCAGGTTATTAAGGTAGCTCATGTGACATGCATTTGGACCTTCATGGAGTCGCGGGGTCGACGCGTCTCACCATTATTTCATGCACTTATGTAAACGTTTGATCTAGTATGACTTGTTTTTCATAAACTTGCAACACCTTTTGGGGACCTCATATTGTAAACTCTGGATTATTTCAATGATCAAACGAAGTATTTTCCAAACGACACTTTACGTCGTTCAATGCAACTGTAACTGTGATGCTATGACAGACACCCCCAGGTATTCCATTCCGCTGCAAGTCAGTTAAATTGGGGGTGTGACACCGTAAGACCTTTGTCTAAAGGTTCTTAAAGCATTTAAAGAATTTCAGGAGGGGTTGGCTACTACATCGTTTCAAGAATCTCGTGAGAAATTAATGGCAGAATTACTTGCCGAAGAAAGAGATGCTAGAAACGAAATGAGCATGGAAGAATTACTTGCTGAGCAAAGAGCAGCTAAAATACGTGCCAATCTTCGCTATGCTGCTCTTTATGATGACGATGATGACAGTGATGATGATGAAGATAACGTTGTCATTATTCAAAAAGATTCATCAGTTGTGATTCCTTCCATTGAAAATCAGGGAGAAAATAATGTGATAGAGTCACTAGCCGTTGATCAAATGGAACTTGAAAATTCCATAACTGCTAGTACTTTTAAACCCCCTCAGTCTATTGATATCACACCCGAAGTTCACACTCACTCTCTGAATATGGGGGATGAGCATCTTAGCACTGTTCCTCAAAAGGAATCGGACGAATTCATAAAGTCTAGTGTTGAGAACCTTGTCCCAATCCCAGGAGAGTCACATGCAACTTTTGATCATGTGTGTGATCTACCTTCTCACCCTGACAATCCAAAAGATCATTTTGAGACTTTCTCAGATTTTAATGATGATTGTACATCTTATGGAGAAGTTGAGTATGAAGAGGCACCATTGCCTCATTCTGATGTTGACCCTCTTATTGAGGAGTTCACAGATCAACTTACTCACATCAATCCACTTCCATTGAGAAGTGATGTTGGTCTCCTTGAATTTGAAGCCGATATGGGAGAAACTGAAAATCTTTTAAACTCTAATCCCAACATCGAGCTTAGTACTTCACATGCTGATGAAAATTCTTTATATTCTGGAGACATCAGTCATGTGGAAGGATTACCTTCTGAGCTAGTTAGCTTAGAAGAAGAGAATGATGAGATTGACACTGAAATCAAAGATGAAGCACTTCGAGCAACATTATTGAATGTCGATCTCCTCTTTTCTAAAATCGAGGCTTTCAAAGAAAAACCTATTTCATCTCCTATCCCCATTAAGGATAGTGACATTTTCTCCGATGATCCTATTCCGGAGTTTGAAGCCTTTACTTTCGATCCTATGGGAAAGAAGATTAGTAGCAGTACCACTTCTCATTCTCATAATTCTCTCCCCGATTATGAATCATTTACCTTCAATGAGTTCTCCTGTGAACTCACGCACATCAATTAAGAATATGATTCATTCACATTCGAAGAGTTCTCTTGTGAACTCACTCATATCATATCTCCACCAGAGTATGATAACTTCTACTTTGATCTAGACACACCCGGGATATGTCTTGATCACATGAGCTTAAATGATGAGATTCATGATTGTAACAACCCGTAATTTTCCACGTCTACATTTATTTTTAAACTTCGGCAATTTACTATTCATCGGTTACTATTCACCAAACACTATTCATCATTTCACTATTCATCGTTTTTGGAGTCGGTTAGTGATATTGAGATATTTTTCAAAAATTTTACTATTCACAAAACACTATTCACTCCCGGAGAAAGTTTGTCATTCATGCGTGAATTTGCATAATTTCTGTATACGTACGGTTATCTATCTAATAAACGTTATCCTATGAGCTATTATTTTGAATATTTGATCTGACAATCCCGACTATGGTCCTAACATATTTTTACACTCGTTATAATGATATAAAAATTATATTATTAATTTACCTGACGTTTTGAATTTATTTGGTATACGTATCGTTAAAATTTTATAATTACGACGGTTTCCGTAATTTCAATACGATAATTATTTATTCAACCGATACTTGCAAGAAATGTAATTTTATACTTTTTACGACTTTAATATATTTCATATGGTTCCGTTAAAATTGATTTCTAGCTAACTCAGTACCTAAATTTAAAATATCTAAGCTAATATCTAGATATTATTACAAGTAAACTTTGACTTCTCTTCCATTTTTTTTCAACAAGCAATCACTTTTATTTTGCTTCTTTCTCTCTTCAGCCAACGAACCACAAAACAGCCCCAAACCTTCATGAAACTTTGATCTTGCTAGTTCCTTGTGATCTCTAGTTGAAGGTGTATGATCCTTGATTAATCCTTAACTCGTTTATTTCACAAAAACACCACAAACAACTCCAAACTAGCTATGATTCTTGCAATTTTCTTGAACTTTTGGAAATGTTTTAGAAGTTATATTTGGGTAGATCAAGTGATTCTAAGAGTGGGTTTTTGATGTGGAAGCTTGGTTGTGAGTTGGTGATTTTTAGTTTACTTGTTCTTGATCCTTGTTCTTGTTTGATCTTCATCACCAATCCTTGTTGCTCGTATGATTTTATCAGCATTCTCGGCGACTCGTTGCATTACCTCGTTATATGTATCTTGTCACTTTATTAGCACGTTTGCTATCATCATTGCATAAGGTGAGTATTCACGAACCCCTTTTTCTAACTATTTTAATCGTTTTGGGGTGGATGCATGAATTATTAATTGAACTCCTTGAACATTGTTTTGAACCCTTTGACTATTTTGAACTATTTTAATTTGTTTTGACCTTATATCTTGTTTAGAACTCTTGAACTCAACTTGAACTTTTGAACTTAATGTACCATATATACTATGACCGATAGTCTCGCCATTTTTGGTGGAGCGTGCAAAGTCTCACCTTATTGGTGGAGCGTTCTATACCTAAAGTCTTGCCTTATTGGTGGAGCGTGCAAAGTCTCCCATGTTTGGAGCATTCTTAATTGTATATAATAGTTGTATGATGTACTATTCGTACATTCACATTGTTCGACACCTATCAGTAGATAATATGGATAGCGCTATTAGAGGTCGGCCAACCTCTCGTCCACTATGTTACGGGACGCATATTATTTAATTAGGGGCTTTGCCTGGCATACATTATTATATACATGGTGCTTATATTGTGACTTATTATGACCATGTGTGTTTGACTACTAGACCTACAACTTGTTCCGTAATCGGTTGTGAACACAGGTTACAAGTCTTGTATGGGCGGGACTTGCAACTGTGTGGTTTGACAACGCCTTTGCCTTGTGGACTATTCTCAAAGACTAAAAACTTATACACTCTCTTAAAGGTTTTTATATTATATAAAACGTATGTACTCACCAACTATTTTCATAGTTGACCCGTTTTCTCTCATGCATTTCAGGTGATCGTCAGTAAGCTTTTCTTCAAGGTCTTTGCATAATGAAGTTTTCACATGTCACTACTGATCATTATGTACTAAAATGCTATCTTTTGGAAACTAAACTTTATCTTTTAAGTTGTCAATGTCGGCTATAACAATGTTGTAATGATATACTTTCCTTTAATGTAAATTATGGTATTGTTCTATTTCTCTTTGGTGATGTATATTGATTTCGTTGCACCTCGTGTTTCCGCCTTCGGCGGGGTGTGACAGATTGGTATCAGAGCTAGAGGTTATAGAGAATGCCGATTTTTCTAAAATAAAAATCGCAACTATAACCAAAATAACGTTTTTCTAAAACACCAAAAATCATACGAGTCGACTAGTCCTAGCATTGCATCATTAATCCTCAAGTATGCATAGCCTGATCACCTATGTATAATTCAGGAAGAATCATGCGATGAAGGGAGTAGTAGTCAAGGATCATGTTTGGTCAGGTCAAGAGAGTCTGGTCACCTGAAATTGCGTTGGTCGGGTGGGTATGCATAACCTGTTTATATGTTTCAGTTTGTTTTACCGTATCTTATATATGCATTTATGTATATGCTTTCTCTTTGCTACCTTACGCCTCGTTAAATTAAGCATGCCTTTGTTTCCGTCATTTTACGATCTCTATGTCACGAATGTCATTGTACCGTACATCATCCGTCATCGTTCATGTATCGCTCATTCAACCAACTATTTTTGGTCTATCGCAGAGCCATGGCCGCAATGAACATTAACGTAACAACAATGAAAGCCCGAATGACACTGCTGCTGGATTAGCAGACCTCCTTACTTCACTACCCCTTAATCTTGAGTGCATGACTTATTTCCATTTCATACCAAGTTCACGACATTGATATAATCCGAGACCTAGCGTTTTCGACCTTAGTTGCCTCATCAAATTCTACCGCGATCACATACATCTATAGAATGAACGAACTGAATCTCGAGGACGAGATTCCTTTTAAGGATGGTAGACTGTAACAACCCGTAATTTTCCACGTCTACATTTATTTTCAAACTTCGGCAATTTACTATTCATCAATTACTATTCACCAAACACTATTCATTATTTCACTATTCATCGTTTTTGGAGTCGGTTAGTGATATTGAGATATTTTTCAAAAATTTTACTATTCATAAAACACTATTCACTCCCGGAGAAAGTTTGTCATTCATGCGTGAATTTGCATAATTTCTGTATACGTACGGTTATCTATCTAATAAACGTTATCCTATGAGCTATTATTTTGAATATTTGATCTGACAATCCCGATTATGGTCCTAACATATTTTTACACTCGTTATAATGATATAAAAATTATATTATTAATTTACCCGACGTTTTGAATTTATTTGGTATACGTATCATTAAAATTTTATAATTACGACGGTTTCCGTAATTTCAATACGATAATTATTTATTCAACCGATACTTGCAAGAAATGTAATTTTATACTTTTTACGACTTTAATATATTTCATATGGTTCCGTTAAAATTGATTTCTAGCTAACTCAGTACCTAAATTTAAAATATCTAAGCTAATATCAAGATATTATTACAAGTAAACTTTGACTTCTCTTCCATTTTTTTTCAACAAGCAATCACTTTTGTTTTTCTTCTTTCTCTTTTCAGCCAACGAACCACAAAACAGCCCCAAACCTTCATGAAACTTTGATCTTGCTAGTTCCTTGTGATCTCTAGTTGAAGGTGTATGATCCTTGATTAATCCTTAACTCGTTTATTTCACAAAAACACCACAAACAACTCCAAACTAGCTATGATTCTTGCGTTTTTCTTGAACTTTTGGAAATGTTTTAGAAGTTATATTTGGGTAGATCAAGTGATTCTAAGAGTGGGTTTTTGATGTGGAAGTTTGGTTGTGAGTTGGTGATTTTTAGTTTACTTGTTCTTGATCCTTGTTCTTGTTTGATCTTCATCACCAATCCTTGTTGCTCGTATGATTTTATCAGCATTCTCGGCGACTCGTTGCATTACCTCGTTATATGTATCTTGTCACTTTATTAGCACGTTTGCTATCATCATTGCATAAGGTGAGTATTCACGAACCCCTTTTTCTAACTATTTTAATCGTTTTGGGGTGGATGCATGAATTATTAATTGAACTCCTTGAACATTGTTTTGAACCCTTTGACTATTTTGAACTATTTTAATTTGTTTTGACCTTATATCTTGTTTAGAACTCTTGAACTCAACTTGAACTTTTGAACTTAATGTACCATATGTACTATGACCTATAGTCTCGCCATTTTTGGTGGAGCGTGCAAAGTCTCGCCTTATTGGTGGAGCGTTCTATACCTAAAGTCTCGCCTTATTGGTAGAGCGTGCAAAGTCTCCCATGTTTGGAGCGTTCTTAATTGTATATAATAGTTGTATGATGTACTGTTCGTACATTCGCATTGTTCGACACCTATCAGTAGATAATATGGATAGTGCGATTAGAGGTCGGCCAACCTCTCGTCCACTATGTTACGGGACGCATATTATTTAATTAGGGGCTTTGCCTGGCATACATTATTATATACATGGTGCTTATATTGTGACTTATTATGACCACGTGTGTTTGACTACTAGACCTACAACTTGTTCTGTAATGGGTTGTGAACACATGTTACAAGTCTTGTATGGGCGGGCCTTGCAACTGTGTGGTTTGACAACGCCTTTGCCTTGTGGACTATTCTCAAAGACTAAAAACTTATACACTCTCTTAAAGGTTTTTATATTATATAAAACGTATGTACTCACCAACTATTTTCATAGTTGACCCGTTTTCTCTCATGCATTTCAGGTGATCGTCAGTAAGCTTTTCTTCAAGGTCTTTGCATAATGAAGTTTTCACATGTCACTACTGATCATTATGTACTAAAATGCTATCTTTTGGAAACTAAACTTTATATTTTAAGTTGTCAATGTCGGCTATAACAATGTTGTAATGATATACTTTCCTTTAATGTAAATTATGGTATTGTTCTATTTCTCTTTGGTGATGTATATTGATTTCGTTGCACCTCGTGTTTGCGCCTTCGGCGGGGTGTGACAGATTGGTATCAGAGCTAGAGGTTATAGAGAATGCCGATTTTTCTAAAATAAAAATCGCAACTATAACCAAAATAACGTTTTTCTAAAACACCAAAAATCATACGAGTCGACTAGTCCTAGCATTGCATCATTAATCCTCAAGTATGCATAGCCTGATCACCTATGTATAATTTAGGAAGAATCATGCGATGAAGGGAGTAGTAGTCAAGGATCATGTTTGGTCAGGTCTAGAGAGTCTGGTCACCTGAAATTGCGTTGGTCGGGTGGGTATGCATAACCTGTTTATATGTTTCAGTTTTTTTTACCGTACCTTATATATGCATTTATGTATATGCTTTCTCTTTGCTACCTTACGCCTCGTTAGATTAAGCATGCCTTTGTTTCCGTCATTTTACGATCTCTATGTCACGACTGTCATTGTACCGTACATCATCCGTCATCGTTCATGTATCGCTCATTCAACCAACTATTTTTGGTCTATCGCAGAGCCATGCCCACAATGAACATTAACGTAACAACAATGAAAGCCCGAATGACACTGCTGCTGGATTAGCAGACCTCCTTACTTCACTACCCCTTAATCTTGAGTGCATGACTTATTTCCATTTCTTACCAAGTTCACGACATTGATATAATCCGAGACCTAGCGTTTTCGACCTTAGTTGCCTCATCAAATTTGACCGCGATCACATACATCTATAGAATGAACGAACTGAATCTCGAGGACGAGATTCCTTTTAAGGATGGTAGACTGTAACAACCCGTAATTTTCCACGTCTATATTTATTTTCAATCTTCGGCAATTTACTATACATCGATTACTATTCACCAAACACTATTCATCATTTCACTATTCATCGTTTTTGGAGTCGGTTAGTGATATTGAGATATTTTTCAAAAATTTTACTATTCACAAAACACTATTCACTCCCGGAGAAAGTTTGTCATTCATGCGTGAATTTGCATAATTTCTGTATACGTACGGTTATCTATCTAATAAACGTTATCCTATGAGCTATTATTTTGAATATTTGATCCGACAATCCCGACTATGGTCCTAACATATTTTTACACTTGTTATAATGCTATAAAAATTATATTATTAATTTACCCGACGTTTTGAATTTATTTGGTATACGTATCGTTAAAAGTTTATAATTACGACGGTTTCCGTAATTTCAATACGATAATTATTTATTCAACCGATACTTGCAAGAAATGAAATTTTATACTTTTTACGACTTTAATATATTTCATATGGTTCCGTTAAAATTGATTTCTAGCTAACTCAGTACCTATATTTAAAATATCTAAGCTAATATCTAGATATTATTACAAGTAAACTTTGACTTCTCTTCCATTTTTTTTCAACAAGCAATCACTTTTGTTTTTCTTCTTTCTCTCTTCAGCCAACGAACCACAAAATAGCCCCAAACCTTCATGAAACTTTGATCTTGCTAGTTCCTTGTGATCTCTAGTTGAAGGTGTATGATCCTTGATTAATCCTTAACTCGTTTATTTCACAAAAACACCACAAACAACTCCAAACTAGCTATGATTCTTGCGTTTTTCTTGAACTTTTGGAAATGTTTTAGAAGTTATATTTGGGTAGATCAAGTGATTCTAAGAGTGGGTTTTTGATGTGGAAGCTTGGTTGTGAGTTGGTGATTTTTAGTTTACTTGTTCTTGATCCTTGTTCTTGTTTGATCTTCATCACCAATCCTTGTTGCTCGTATGATTTTATCAGCATTCTCGGCGACTCGTTGCATTACCTCGTTATATGTATCTTGTCACTTTATTATCACGTTTGCTATCATCATTGCATAAGGTGAGTATTCACGAACCCCTTTTTCTAACTATTTTAATCATTTTGGGGTGGATGCATGAATTATTAATTGAACTCCTTGAACATTGTTTTGAACCCTTTGACTATTTTGAACTATTTTAATTTGTTTTGACCTTATATCTTGTTTAGAACTCTTGAACTCAACTTGAACTTTTGAACTTAATGTACTATATGTACTACGACCTATAGTCTCGCCATTTTTGGTGGAGCGTGCAAAGTCTCGCCTTATTGGTGGAGCGTTCTATACCTAAAGTCTCGCCTTATTGGTGGAGCATGCAAAGTCTCCCATGTTTGGAGCGTTCTTAATTGTATATAATAGTTGTATGATGTACTGTTCGTACATTCGCATTGTTCGACACCTATCAGTAGATAATATGGATAGCGCTATTAGAGGTCGGCCAACCTCTCGTCCACTATGTTACGGGACGCATATTATTTAATTAGGGGCTTTGCCTGGCATACATTATTATATACATGGTGCTTATATTGTGACTTATTATGACCACGTGTGTTTGACTACTAGACCTACAACTTGTTCCGTAATGGGTTGTGAACACAGGTTACAAGTCTTGTATGGGCGGGACTTGCAACTGTGTGGTTTGACAACGCCTTTGCCTTGTGGACTATTCTCAAAGACTAAAAACTTATACACTCTCTTAAAGGTTTTTATATTATATAAAACGTATGTACTCACCAACTATTTTCATAGTTGACCCGTTTTCTCTCATGCATTTCAGGTGATCGTCAGTAAGCTTTTCTTCAAGGTCTTTGCATAATGAAGTTTTCACATGTCACTACTGATCATTATGTACTAAAATGCTATCTTTTGGAAACTAAACTTTATATTTTAAGTTGTCAATGTCGGCTATAACAATGTTGTAATGATATACTTTCCTTTAATGTAAATTATGGTATTGTTCTATTTCTCTTTGGTGATATATATTGATTTCGTTGCACCTCGTGTTTGCGCCTTCGGCGGGGTGTGACAGATTGGTATCAGAGCTAGAGGTTATAGAGAATGCCGATTTTTCTAAAATAAAAATCGCAACTATAACCAAAATAACGTTTTTATAAAACACCAAAAATCATACGAGTCGACTAGTCCTAGCATTGCATCATTAATCCTCAAGTATGCATAGCCTGATCACCTATGTATAATTCAGGAAGAATCATGCGATGAAGGGAGTAGTAGTCAAGGATCATGTTTGGTCAGGTCTAGAGAGTCTGGTCACCTGAAATTGCGTTGGTCGGGTGGGTATGCATAACCTGTTTATATGTTTCAGTTTGTTTTACCGTACCTTATATATGCATTTATGTATATGCTTTCTCTTTGCTACCTTACGCCTCGTTAGATTAAGCATGCCTTTGTTTCCGTCATTTTACGATCTCTATGTCACGACTGTCATTGTACCGTACATCATCCGTCATCGTTCATGTATCGCTCATTCAACCAACTATTTTTGGTCTATCGCAGAGCCATGGCCGCAATGAACATTAACGTAACAACAATGAAAGCCCGAATGACACTACTGCTGGATTAGTAGACCTCCTTACTTCACTACCCCTTAATCTTGAGTGCATGACTTATTTCCATTTCTTACCAAGTTCACGACATTGATATAATCCGAGACCTAGCGTTTTCGACCTTAGTTGCCTCATCAAATTTGACCGCGATCACATACATCTATAGAATGAACGAACTGAATCTCGAGGACGAGATTCCTTTTAAGGATGGTAGACTGTAACAACCCGTAATTTTCCACGTCTACATTTATTTTCAAACTTCGGTAATTTACTATTCATCGGTTACTATTCACCAAACACTATTCATCTTTCACTATTCATGGTTTTTGGAGTCGTTAGTGATATTGGTAATCAGCTCACCAAGATGTTGACTATTCCATCAAGAGTTGGCTAGTCCAGAAGCAAACGGCTTCTGGTAAAGACAAATAAAATCCGTTGACAGTTGGTGGTTTGCTCAAAATCACATGGTTATCAGGTGGACCATGGTTCTTACTTGAATCGATACATCTGGCTACTCCAGAAGTGATGGCTTTTGGTAAAGAGTTTCAAATCCATTAAGTTTTCTCAAAAGATTGCTAGGGACTAGCAATATTTTAGTGTGGGGGATTGATGAGTGTGTAAATACTCATCATTTTTATCGTAGCTGAACTGCCAAAACATCCAAAAACACTCAGAAATGCATCAAAATACAGAAATTATTCCAGGAATTGTGTTTTATATGTTTTAGATGCAAAATGTTTAAAAACCAATGAAAAACAAACAAAGTTTGCATAATTGGCAGTTTCAGTCCCTCAAGTTTTAAAAATTGACAAAACTAGTCCCTGAAGGTTTAAAATAAAAGAAAAGTCAACCCAAGCCCTTTGGAATTCAAAAGTTGTCAAAATAGGTCCTTGGGTGAAAATTTTGAGAAAATTACATGTTTGGTCCCTGTATTTTACAATTTGGCAAAAATGGCCCCTGGGAGTTTTTAAAATGGAAAATGTCAAATATTGCCCTTGTAATATTCACATGTGTCAAAATTAGTCCTTGTTGCAACTTTGTAATATTGGCAGATGTGGTCCTCAAGTTTCAGCAAATTACGAAATTGGTCCTTGGGGTTTATTCAATACAAACCAAACGGATCCTAGTTATATTATTATCCCATCAAAAACCCAAAACAGCCCACCCCTTTTGTGATCCAATCCACCAAAGCCCAAATCAACCTAGCCCACTCCACTTTTAATAATAAAAACCGGTCAAATGACCTTTGACCACTTCCACCCTCCACCTCCAAACACAACCCCGTGACCTCTGCTACCCTCATCATCACCACCCACTCAACACTCCACCATCATCACCCCTATCCCCCCTCCTACACCCCTCCAAATACTAAACTCCAAACCCACCCCTCTGGCTTCAATTATTATAAGAAAACTCCAAAAAGCCATTTGGGCGCCAAAAGTGTTTGAACGGACGAGATTGAATTGGGAAATCCTATGGTCAAGAAACTACTTGGGAAGTGCTGAGGAGGTCTCAGAAACCCTAATTTGGCAATATAAAGAGAGGAAGGAAGCAGTGGAGGAGAGTTGTTAGTTTTTACTTTTAATTTAGCAATTTCCAAGTTATTGTAATCTCAGTTAAGAATCTAAGTTTGTAATTCATTTCCTTTTTATTAATATAAGTTTCTCAATTCTGCAATTCACTTTCAGTTTTAATTTCAACTTTAATTCAATTAGAAGAAAATACAAAAAAAATTAAATAAATAAAAAAAAAGAGAAAGAAGAAAAGAAGGAGATGCTTTGGATGGATTGGTTTAGAACCCCATGTGGGGTGTTAGGAGTGTGTTGTGAATGCTTGTGATTCCACTGGCTTGAGCAGGAATGCACACTGTGAGCTAAATCCTTATATTTTTCTTTGATTTTAGTTAAGTTCTGTGGTAATGATTGTCTAGTGATTATATGTAATTCTGTATGCTTCTTGGTTAATAGTTAGTAGAATTATTGCTTTTAGTTGACTGCTCACTTATTCTTCTTGTTTCCAAATTCCCTCAAATGCATTGCCTGTGTAGCATCTTATTGGTCTTTGATCAGTTGGTGTAGTTATTGGTGTTTAGATGCTCATCCTAGCTCACTTCATCACCATTGTGCTTTGGTTTCAGTTGCATGATCTAAACTCATAAATTGCATCTTAAATCAACATAACAGTCACTCACAAAGGAGTGTTTGGCAAAACACTAATAGGTATTGGTTTGTAGGATCCATTGGTTAAATTTAGTTTCAATAGTTTACTTTAGGTTGGTTAATGTTGTTTCAAGCAGAAAATATGGTGTTCAATTGAAAAAAGTCAAAATTACCTATTGACCTCTCTTCCTCACTCACTGTTGTTAGATTAAGGTTACATAACCATACATGTAGGTACATTAGTGTTTCTTTTAGCATAAGCTCATCACATATTAGCTTACAACATCATTTCAAGTCACCAGGAGTGATCAAAGTTCAACTTAGTCAAAGTTTTTCAAAAATTAGAAAAAGTCAAAAACTTGCATATGTGCAGAATCCCATTTTTAGTGAGATTTTTTGTGAATTTTGTACTAGGAATTGGAATTTGAAACTTACACAAGTTAAAGAGTCCCACCTGAACTACAAGGTTTGATACTCATATTAATTTTGTAATTTTTCTTGAAGAATGTGCAAACAGCTTTTTGAGGCTGCAGGGGAAGGTATCTCCCCTGCTTCATGCCATTAGCTTAATTTCTCAAACCTAGAACTTGTTACCCAGTGGAGCCCACACCTTCCTTTTTGGCTTTTTGATAAGACAACCAGTCCAACTACTTAAACTTAGGCTTATCTCAGGTTTAGCTTATTTGAGCCTGGCTTATTTGACCTCCATTGTGGACCTGTTCTCAGACCCTAAGTTGTGCATTCAGTTTTTGGCCCAAATTTCCAAAGCTCACACAGAGCTCATAAATAAGCTATAAGCCTGGCTTATTAGCTTATTTGGTAGTCTCCCAGTCCTAGTGTGTAGATCAAAAGCTTATTTGAGCTCTCTCTCACCTCTGTGGACCCCACAGAGGTCCAAAAGGCACCACTTTAGCCTGTTTTTGTTTTCAGAAAATTGGATTAGCTTAAACCTGCTTATTGGCTTATTCACTTGTGATTTCCAGTTCATTATAGCTTATTTGTGTTACCTTAAGTACCCTTTGCTTATTTTGTTGCTTTTTGATTCAGTCCATAGCTTATTTTGTTGCTTATTGTTTATGCAAAATCCATTTTTCATCTCATAAGCTCACTGTTTGGCTTATTAATAAGCACACAACTTTTTTTTAAGTTTCAAAGATTGTTCCTTCACAAAAAGTTCCTAAATCCAGTAGTAAATTAGTTGTGTAAAATAAAAATCAAGAAAATCCAAATTTAAATAAAGTGATAGCTTCTATTTAAGCCATTTGGCTTATTTTTCTGCTTATTTATAAGCACTTCTCATTTTTAAATTTTTCTTAGGCTTCTTATAACTTAAAATAATTTTAGGAATTTTTTCAGATTTTTCCTTGTTCATTTAGTATTTTTTTATAATTTATTTTAGTTTAAATCAATTAAATAATTAGTTTTAATTAATATTAAATAATTAAAAAGTAGAAAACTTAGGTTTTCTGTTTAAAAATTAGTTTTAAAATATTTTAGATTTTTCTAAATTTAATTTTCATTTTTCTAGTTAATTTTCATAATTAATTAATAATTAGTGTAATTTAGTTAATTAAAAAGTAATTATTAATTAGTAATTAATTAAATAGTGTAAAAATTATTTTTCTTTTTCTAAAAATTTTCTTATAACATTAGGATTGTAAAAATATAATTTTCACGTTCGTAGGACTTTATTTGCTCACGTTTCACTTTTTATTTCGCGCGTTCGCATTTATTTTAAATTCAAACGCGCGTTTTTAGGTTAACTTACGTTTCTAGGTTATCTGATTATCAGTAATTGTTCCAATAGTGTTTCTAAGCTATTCTCAATCATAATCTCGTAGTTTAATCATAATAATCAAATTCCTGATCCTCCTGTTAAATCACCCGATCACTTAAAACATTTTTAAATACAATTGCTTACCTCGTTGGGACATAACGACCCGGGAATACACTATACTCCTTGGTTAGTTGGTTTTAGATGTTTGACTTGGTTGACCATCACCTGGGAAACTTAGTTGACCGTTTAGGATCAATCAGTTGTAGTTAAGTCTTATCAATTGTTTAAAATAACATTTAACGAACTTATTATTTTTATATTTATATATATTAGACGAATATATGCGCAAAGTGGTGTGTACAATGGCTAATAATTATACTTGCCAACTTTGTTGATGATTTTAGTGTCATCGACTATTTTAGGTAATCAGGATTTACTATGAGACTAATGGGATTTCATATTATGCTCGGATGAGAGTTCGGGAAGTGTGGAATACACACTCGTTTGAGCTAATGTGTTTCCACCACGATAAAGATGCATGAGTTAAGGGGGTTGCGCCCCCTTGCAGGGTCAAGGGGCAGCGCCTCTTGCGAGGTTAAGGGGCAGAGCCCTTTGCTGGGGTCTCGCTCTCAGGTGAGCGTGTGGGAGTCGAGGGAGGGCCACCCCTCTTTAGGGTCTGGGGCAATGACCTCATTGGTGCTCCAAATGTCTTAACCGTTTCCCCCCTCCTTTTTCCCAACCGATGTGACTGTTGGTGTATAACCAACTTTAACTGCCCATAACTGTCTTACAGAATCTGTTTATTAACATTTTCATTGGTCTCATTTTAACATACGAATTCACACAATTCTCTCTGTCTTGCTTTGTTCTCTTGTGTCTAGAAACAAAGTGTTCTTCTGGAATTATTTCGTGATACCCAGGGACCAATAGGGTCTAATAAATACTTTATACGGAAAGTGAACTTACACGATTCGTGAAGATATCCAAAATTATCATCACCCTAACTTCTTCTTCTTCTTATTATTATTTTTTTTTTCTTTTTCTCCCAATACCGTCTTCCACGGGTTATGGGTCAAAAT
The DNA here is from genome assembly GCA_030686995.1 of Artemisia argyi. Classification (NCBI taxonomy): domain Eukaryota; kingdom Viridiplantae; phylum Streptophyta; class Magnoliopsida; order Asterales; family Asteraceae; genus Artemisia; species Artemisia argyi. Next base: position 173,199,760 of record CM060697.1, read on the forward strand.
ACCGTCTTTCACGGTGTATGGGAGAGGTTGATATGTAGCAGCCTTACCCCTACCTAAGGTAGAGAGACTGCTCCCGGTTCTACCCTAACTTGATTACTAATAAACTTGACGTGATGCAACTTACGAGTTTAATATGTAGTTATTGCGGGAAAAAATTATGGAGCACAAACAAAAAATGATATAAGTTTGAGAATTAAACAATATTTAAGATATTAATTTAGTAACGGATGTTATTTTCATTTTTAATAAATGATATTTTATTAATTGACATAATTTTTTAAGTTTTCAAAAATAAGAATTAAAAAATAATAATGTAAATCTTTTATAAATAATATAAGATTCAATGATTATAATTTATGATTAAAGTAAACTTAATTCACATCAAAATATGAATCTAACTCCTTCGTTTTAACTAGGATGTGAATATTACAATGTAGTAATCATATTCCCGAATCTAACTCCATCTAAACAGGTAAAAAACCGAAAACCAAGCGCACATGTTTTGCCATTATGGGACCCACAACGTTCATGGTAGATAAAATACTTAGTCAAATCTTAGAAATCGATATAACCATAGTCATAATTGACAACTTTACAGAACAAGAACTTTATTTTAATATTTGCCACTTTTCCGTCATAATAAGATCCCACCGTCTGTCTACCTCCATCATAATAATACAATCATTATATTATAGTTTTCATAAACATCTCTTCAATCTCAAGTGTAAGTTTTCTATCATATTATATTCTTTTTAAAAGTTTCATGTTCTTGTCATTCATATGATGATATGAATATGATCACCTGTCTTTGATTTACAACTGTTGATGGTCTTTAGGTTAATGGGCTTTGTTTGTTTCTTAGATTTGTTTAGCATGTTTGTTTCTTAGATTCAAGATTGGAATTTTGTTATTATATGGTTATAGTTTGACTTTTGAAAGTTTATATTTTTTGAACGGTTGGTTAGTTGTTAGTGGTTCAGGTAGCAGTAACATCTAACTGGGCAGTATGTTGACCCTGAACTCCGCCTTTACTTCCTCCTCTTCCGCCTGAAGGGGTAAAAGTCTCGGGTGAGATTCGAACTTGAGACCTCCCCTAGCCAAACCTCCCTTCCCCAAGCCCCTAACGAATCTTGGTGGCCAACTGAGCTAGCCTAGCATGACGTACAAGCAGTTATATACTTATGTTGAGATTTGTTCAATAATAATGTGTGAATGATATACCCTTTATGTTGTTTACTCGGTTCCAAATTAACAAGTCCTGCTTAGGACATGTGAGATAGTTTGTGGTTGTATATTGTGAGATAGTTAGTTGCCGTTTTTAAAACTGTCCACTTTCAATATGCTTACAGTTTAAGCAAAATGGGTGTGCGATAACCCAAACTAGAAAGTTGGACATTCAAATGGGATGGAGGGAGTAACTGATAGCTAAGTTGGGTTTTCATTAATAAAATCTGGGGTTTGTTTCTTGATTTTCAAGATTGGATAGTATGGTTATTGTTTGAATTTTGACAGTTAATATTAGCATGATGTACTAGAAGTTATGTTGTAATTTTGTGAATTATAACGTGTGCATAATTTACCTTTATGCTCTTTAATTGAGGGGTAAGTGGGTTTTTGTTCATAAGTAGATTAAGATCTTATTGTTTCTTTTTCAAGCTTCCATTTTTGACCTTGGTAATTGTTTGACTTTTATTAAATTCAATGTAAGGATGATATTTAAGAAACTTCTGTTTAAGTAATAATAACAATGGGGTTCCTTTTTGACTAAAGTATTCATCTTTATGAAACAGGAAGAGGTCTAATTCCAAACTTGGTCGGCAAAATAGTGAGATAGTTCCACTTTGATATCTGTTTATTCGATTCCACGTAAAAGTTCTGAGATTTCATAAAGTTTTGTGTAGTCTTGGTTACATAATCTGTGTGGATAGATAAAGAGAGATGGGATCTTTTCTTGGACACGTGGTTCCAGGGACACTGTTTCTTGTGGTTGGAGTATGGCATATATGGTGCTCGGTGGTCCGTTATGCATCGAATCCAGATACGTTTCGTGTTAAAGTTTGGAACCCGGTTCCTGGTTTTAATGGGAAGTTGAAGTATTTGGAGCTCTATGTTATAACAGTTGGAGCTTTTATTGATATGTGTATAGAGCTTTTGTATTCGACCCATCTTAAGTTCGTTGTTAATGGTGTTTTGAACCCACATCATATGAATGATTTTGAACATGGTGGCATGCTTTTGATGTTCTTCGTTTTCGGTGTTGTTGCTTTGCTCTCCGAAAAGACCAGGTCAGTTTTCATATGGCTAGCTTATACTTTTCAATGTGAAATGCTGCTGAGAAGTTACCATCAAAACTTAGGATCCTTATCACGCTTTATAAAGTTTAGAATCCCTGAGAATTTAGGTGACATTATTTTATTTTACGTGAAACGTTTATACATATCTTAACGGAACATGTAGACAGTAATATAGTACAAGTACCTGCCTTGCTTGTATGTCAAGTTAGGGAAGAACGCAGAAACTAAATGGGACCGAGTGGGACCAACTATTGTATCAATGTTTCACTTGTGTTTCTCTTTTGTTAAAATTAATATCATGTTATATAAGTGTTACATCATATATGTACGCGCCAAGCACGTTGGTTCCTGCTTTTCGTACAAATCAATGATAGGTTTTGCATTTGTCAGCAAATCTTTGTATTTGAGTATCTTACTTGCAAATCTTTGATAATATAAACAAGTTCCTTCAAATGTTAATATCGTATCTGTGAAATATCCTAGATGCTTGTAAATCACATTCGGTCCTACTTTTTGTATAAATGCTTTCTGTTTTTGCATTTGTCAGCAAGTCTTTGAGGGTGTTTGGGAATGCTTATTTAAGTGCTTATCTGTTTTCTGCTAAAGCAAGTTAAGCAGTTTAGTAGGTGTTTGGAAGAAGTTAAGCAGTTTTGTAGGTGTTTGGAAGAAACTTGTTATCTACTTATTGTAAAGTAAATAAGCACTTCAAAAATTAAACAGATTGTTTCATGCTTATTTCAAAACAGATAAAGCACTTAGCATTCTTGAAATACCCCTTTATACTTTTTTTTAATTGTTTTTTTAATTTGTTTTTGAGTATCATCTATGAAAATCAAACAAATTAGAGTCTGCAGCACACCCTTATTGTTAGACACACTCAGTTATTAAATATTTTTTATTTATTTTGCATAAAAGTGTATAAAGATCTTTATCAAAGTTAATCTATCATGTCTGTTGACTTCTTTTGGTCAATTTGCAGTTTCCTTCCCTTACCCGAAGGTGCCCTATGCTTGATATCAGCAGCAGCATTATGTGCAGAGTATCTTTTATTCTTTTTTCACTCAACAACACACCAAGGGCTGGAGGGTCACTACCACCTTATCCTTGTTCTACTCGTGGCCCTTTGCATATTATCTGTCGTGACTGGAGCCATCATGCCTACGAGCTTCCCTGCTGATCTGTGCAGTGGCATTGCTATAACCCTTCAAGGTCTATGGTTTTACCAAACCGCCTTCACCCTCTACGGGCCCATGATGCCAGCTGGATGCAAGGTGGAAGAGAATGAGGTGACATGCTCATCACATGATCATGAGGTTCATGGGATTTTGCTAGCTAATGTACAGCTGTTTGGGCTTGTCTTCTTGGTTCTTGTTGGCGCTGTGGGGTCTTATATTATTGCAGATAAAAGATCCGGGAAGAGTGAGTATGGAATGGTTCAGATGAAACCTCTTGATGGATTTCATGAGCAGTTATAAAGAGTTGATCTTTTTTTGAGTCGAAGTTTTTGCTTTTTTGGAGGTGTAGATTTGACCTTCTTAGTTTTTACTATCTAGTAACTATTTTTTATTGAATTTTAAATCGATTAACCAAATCGGTGCTGAGGTAGAATGAAAATTACACGCCCATATCATTTGGATCTTGTACTTTTAATTACTTAGTATGTGATATAATGAATGATTTAGTCCATCGGGTTTTATAAATGTCGGCCAAGTAACTTGTTTTGGGCAGCTTGACCAATAACGGTTTGGTTTGGCCAATCACTCAGTTTGCGTGAATGATGATGGACGCTCCTAATCCGCATAATTATTCTCGTCTGATTTTTATTTATTTATTTATTTCACTGTTTTTTAGAATTTATTTATTTATTTGAGAGTTATATCTCATATATTTAAGTATTACTCCATCCGTCTCAAACTACTCCCTATTTCCATTTTGGAATGTCCAAAAATAATAGTTCAAAACAATAATTTTGGGACGGAAGGAATAGTCCGTTTACTTAATCAAAGAAAAATAATTGGACCAATATGCCCTTGTATATTGATGCTCATTAGTTCTAGGATGTCAAGTTCTAGCCGGAAACTAGGAAGACCGATATGCAAAAGATGGTCCGAACGCAGAGACTAGTAGGTAGTATAAAAAAGAAAAGCAAACATTCAAACAAGATAGACGTATGGTAAACAACACTTTCTATTTAATTCTTGTATGAAACTTATGCATTTATCAACTAACAAGATACAAGCCAAACAATATTAGTTACATCAGATAGTCTAACATGACATTTGTAAATTGCAATCACAACACCTTATTCAATTCTCAAATAATATCAAAAGTTAAAACCATATGGTAAACACAAAGGATTTCAATAAGTGACAATGGATTCTATAAGCTCGTGAAGTGGGGCCAGCTCCTTCTTGTCAATCAACGAAAACTCCTGTGTACCAAAAGATAAATATTTCAGGAAAAAGGTGGGTTGACTAGTGAAAAGGAAAGAGGAAACAGGCTCTCGATGAGTGTGGAAACTTACACATGTAAAGAGTATGAAATGCTTGAAACATGTGTTTAGATGGGCTTCCTCTTTAAGACTCACGATCTTCTGAAAATGTGTATGGTAGATATGAGCATATACACGAAACAAGCGTTTAAAAATTGTTTTCACGACGTCCCTGAAATTGGCTGGAAATGGCGCTCCTGCAAAGAAATTAAAAGTGCGTGTTAAGATTTACAAGCCGAGAGGTACGTAATAGAGGGTGCTGCTCATTTAGTTAGAAAAATAAATCTAGGATTACCTACCCCAAAGGCCCAAACTAGTGATCGCTATGAAAATGCACATCCAAACACCACTAAAATTGTTTATGACAAGAATGCATTATGGACACAAAGTAAAGACAAGAAATTACCAAGCCTTTGAGGAAATATAGATTCATCATCCAACTGTGACTCAATCCAATCCATCAAGAACTCAACATATTTTGGAGCCGAAACTTCAATAGGCTTCTTAATCTGTACACCATCTGCCCATCGGTATTCATACCTGTACATTTAATTTACATAAATTTAGGAATTCTGCTGCTTCATGAATAGAATACCGTTGATTATGCTATTTGGTAAATTAGTTGAAGTGTCTAACACTCTAACTTTGGCAGAGTCCAAGGGTAACAAAAAACTTCCCCAACCCTAACAAAGCAGTATGCTATATAGTTAATCTTTCAAGTCATGGATCCACCATGTCTATTAAAGCTAAATTAAAACTATGGTAGAACATTTGTAAAAGCTAATTACTTAATCGCACCACAAGGTCACTAAAAAAAGTAGTACTCTGAACTTTATATTATAAGAGATGGCGTGATTGCAAAAGTAGTAGTATATTAGTAAGACGTACTTGGGACCCGCAGTCATAGTTGGGCAAATTTCCGGTGTACAGAACTCAGTTAGAGTGCCATAAAGAAGATTCACCTGATTGAAGAAATCCACAGCTGAAATTCAAAAGTCAAACCACCTTCATTTAGCTTCATATAACAAAATTCATTGCTTGCATATATGAGCTGTTCTATGATACTGGGACCATTTTTAGGGAAACGTTATAGTCGAATAGACGGGTTAATTCACATTATTCTAATAATGCTAAGGTATACAGGATTAAACGTTATATTCAGTTACAGATTTCTACCCATGTTACAAAGAAAAAGAGGAAAGGAGATTAACTGTTGACAGCAAGCCATTCATTTATATCCTCCCCAGGAGGAAGTCTGACGGCTTCCCTGAGGTTTCCACTACCCAAAGTAGCATCAATATGTTGCCTTAGCTGTGCCCCCTGTGCAATAAAATGAAGTTTCTAAATATTTCCGCATAGTTAAACGATTATAAAGGCAACATATGTAAGTCTATGTTTACAAGAAGTTCTCATATACTAGTTGATTATAGAGCAAGTGTACTGTGTACATAGTGCAAGTATATACTACCGCACTTGCGCATAGCAGAACATCAAAAACATAGGGGATCTCATCCACCACCAAGATTACAACCTTACAGGGGATATGATAGAGAAAGATAGAGTATAACCTTACTGCCAGAAGGTGCACTCTTTTTTGGACGAAATGTCCTCTGATTCCTGTTAAAAACAACACAATGTTAAATAACTATATACTAAAAGTTTGTTCATGTTCAATATTATGGCTAACAGTAGATTCATGGTCACAAACTGTTCGTAGGCCATTTGTAGCTAATATTATCGCTAACAGTAGATTCATGGTCACAAAGGCTTCCTCTAAACGCAACAACGAAGTTGCAATAAATCGAATCAGGCTATAGAAGGAGCAACAACCTAACTCATCAAAGAATCCAACATCTAAAATCACTTTTTGGACTACTCTAACATCTCTATAATCCTATAGTGAGCTAAAAGGCAGTGATAATTTTTAAAAATTTTGATGAATACCCATCAACACCCAAATTCAATCTAAAAACACAAACTTTAATCACAACAACAAAAAATAAAACATGCCCAGATCAAGAAAGTCAACGGAATGCAATAAAAACATACAAAAATTCATTTAAACAGAATATGATTAAAAGCCATGAAAAGAAAGATGAAAAAAAGGTGGGTGGTCTTGCTTGCCTGCCAAGACCGAAGAGGCTCATGACTGAGTATGAAGATCGCGCACACAGAGGTGGTGATGATGATTATGAAAAGTTTATTGAAAAGGGTGCAAAAGGGTTGTCACGCACTATGATCGCATCCAATACGCACTTTCTCTATTGACAAGTGTGTTTTGTTTTTAAGTGTGTATAATTTTTTCAGATCTAATTCGTATTTGTGAAATTATTTATTTAAGGTATGCTTAATCATGGTGTTTATTTTAAACTAGACGAGTATTTATGCATAGTAACGAAGCAATGAGATTTTATAGTCGCAAATAGTTTTAGTAATAAAAAATTTTTTATGGGTTATCAACCAAAAATAATAAAAGTTTGAGGATTTGAAACTCAGTTCGACCCGGTTGAATCATTCCAGTCGAAAAACGGGTCAATATAAATCGAGACAACCGAAGTGTTGGGTCGAAAAAACGGGTCAAATTAAACCAGGTCAACCTGCCGGGTTTGAAGCGTCTCATGTCAACCTGGTTTTCGAGATGTATTAATAGTTTTCTTTTAAAATATATGTATATTAATAGTTGAAATTGCTCATAATTAATTGTTTCAACCTTTATTTTATTATATTTTTTTTCACATTTTTGTTTTATAAATAGTACAGATATTTATTCAATTACATGAGATTACAAAGAGTCAGCGGTGCACTGATGCTATGGTATGTTATAAGACTTTTTTTTCCCCTTCCTTATGGCATAGGCCAAACTACACCGCTTTTGGTGGCATAGCCATTGACACGGTGAGTGACACGGTTTTTTTTTTTTTTTTTTTTTTTTTTTTTTTTTTTTTTATATATTTATTATTATTTTTTTAATGAAGTATTTTTTGTGGCATGTTATAAAAATTTATTGGAGAATGTGTTTATGTTATAAAGGTGTTGTATGGTATGTGTTAAGTGTCAATTACATGAGATTACAAGGAGTCAGCGGTGCACTGATGCTATGGTATGTTATAAGACTATTTTTTTCCCTTCCTTATGGCATAGGCCAAACTACACAGCTTTTGGTGGCATAGCCATTGACACGGTGAGTGATACGTTTTTTTTTTTTTTTTTTTTTTTTTTTTTTTTAATGAAGTATTTTTTGTGGCATGTTATAAGAATTTTATTGGAGAAGGTGTTTATGTTATAAAGGTGTTTTATGGTATGTGTTAAGTGTCTGATGGCACCCCTTATAGTGGTAGTAGTCTGTTTTTATTAGGGTTGAACAAGATATTTAACAGCTAAAAGTTTGTCGCGTGTGAAGGCTAATCGCTTCTAAATACTTCTAGAATTCCCTTTCCAAACATAAATGGTAGAGGTTTATAAGAGAAACAATGCATATGTACATACATGATAATTAACTACAACTTGTGCATATGCTAATGTTTGGCGAAATGGGCTGGAGCTGGGGCTAGGACTTATATTATAAGCCGAAATTAAAATTTGTATTTTTATAAACTTGCTTGCCAAATGGGCTAGGGCTGGGGCTTATTATTGCAAAATTACTAAAAAGGACATAATTAAATGAGTTTTTTATATGTTAGATATTTTTGTTGGTAAATAAGTAATTTATTATTCAAAAGCCCCGGGCTTAAGTTTTTAGCCTCTTTTATGGGGCTAAAGCTTTTAGCCGACTTATTTTATAAGCCATTCCATAAGCCCCAAGACAAGCGAGACTTATTTAATTAGCCGGCTTATTTTAAAAACCCAAGCCCCCATAAGCCTCATAAAAGCCCTCCTCAAACGTAGCCTATATGCATTGATTCTATTGTTTTATCCTAACAAATATTAATTTATTTTTGCTGTCCCAAACTCTTATAAAAGTGTGTAATATAGGCTTCTTAAACACGTTGTTCATCACCTTGGAAGCGTCATCCTTAAAACAATCTCCCCCACAAACGTGTTGTCCTCATTCTTTTTTAAGAACTCGGTCGTTCAGACTTCAGATGATCGAGAAGTGAATTTGGTGGTTGAGAGATATGTGTATCTATGCGAGTTGTGATGTTGGGTATATTTGTGTATAAGTGAATCATGTTTTAGTGATTAAGTTTGTGGTCTTATATATTACACTATTTTGATGGTGATGTTAGTGATGTAGTGAAAATATAATGTGATGATAAGTTGATGGTGATAATGTTGGTCAACACTTTACTCAACCTAACTAAAGTAAGACAACATATTCAAATTTACCAACATATCCTTAATTAAAACTGAAAATACAAAACTTAAACAAATCACTGTCACCAAAAATAAATAATAATAATAATAATAATAATAATAATAATTAAAAAAAATTATTATTAAAGATTTGTTATAACAATATTGTTCGGTGGGCAATGGTTAATGAAATGATTAAGATAAAGATGAATGGTTAATTTATATGTTTATTTATTGTGCATTAAATGAATAATTTCACAATACGCGGTGTTAAAAGGCTTAAAAAAGTCTGTGAAACAAAGCTTTTAGCAGTCGATGAAGTGAAGAAAGAACCAAAGAAGGAAGAAGAACCTAAGAAAGAAGAAGAACCGAAAAAAGAAGATGAAAAGAAGGATCCAAATGAAAACATCAAACTCTGGACTTATGAACAACCATGTTATCCGTATATGACACATTGACACCACAACGTTTCATAGTTACTACTATGGATGAGTATCCTACTCGTAATTGTGTTACTTGTTAAGATTTAAGAACTTCTATAACCGATGGGTCTTTGGTCAAGTGGTATCCATGAGATGGTTATGTCCCCAACTAGTTAGAGGTTGTGGGCTCAAATCCCACGAGGGACGAAAGTGAGATTGTTATGAACGTTGAGAATGTATATATTATAGTTGTGTGTGCGCGTTTGTCCTTCCGTAAAAAGCAACATTATGATATAGCAAAAAATGTTACGGGTAAAAATATACGTGCTAAACCATTCTTTTTAGTATACTGGGAAGAAATGTATCATCATTCGATAATAAACAGTTGGTCATTAGGCCATTTATATTTAAAATTGACTTGTAATCTTGTATTGCTTTTGGTCATTAAGCCGAACCGCATTTGTGGCCCAAAAAAAATTACTAAACCGTTTTAGGCCTACATCAAGTGTGGACAAACTGTTTTAGGCCCAAAACACACAGTCTACATGTCAGGATAGTGAAAGTGTGAAATGAATTAATTGTGAAGATAACGAAAAAGAAGGAAACCATAGAACTATAGAAGAGCCAAGAATAACATTGTAACAATATATATAAATATAGATGTATGTATTGGAAGATAGCGAAAAAGAAGGAAACCATAGAACTATAGAAGAGCCAAGAATAACATTGTAACAATATATATAAAAATAGATGTTTGTATTGAGAGTTTACTCAACTATTAAACTTTTAACTTTTAAGCAAAAAAGAACATTGTAAAAAAAAAAAAACATGAAAAGAAGATGGACCAAAAAATAGCTGCGTTTAGTTATAGAATTTTTATTTTTATTTTTCTATTTGAATTTATTTGGAAACAGGAAAAGATTTGGATTCTAAGAAAAATGCTATGAATTCAGAAAACGCGTTTAAATAATATATGTATATATGTGTGTGCATATATATATATATATATATATATATATATATATATATATATATATATATATATATATATATATATATATATATATATTTTAAAGTTGAAAATTGCAAGGGATGTAAAAAATGGAAGGAAAACTATAGGAATTAGTAAAGAGTTATTTCCTAAAAAAATTTAAAATTTTGAAAAATGAGATTTTCATTTTTTTTCAAGAAAAATTTATCAAAAATGTGTGACTAAACGAATTTTCAATTTTCTCAGTTTCTAATACTCCCTCCGTCCCATTTTATAAGTCAATTTTGTCAATTTGGGTTGTCCCAAATTATATGTCCACTTTTAATTTCCACCAATGAGAGTGCTTGTAAGTGGGTGAGAATTAATTTTTATTGGTTAGTATTGTTAGGGCCCCACTTTTCTTAAACTTTGTAAAATATAAAAGTGGACTTATAATTTGGGACGGAGGGAGTATAACTTTTTTTGAAAAAAATAAATACTTTTCACAAACTAAACACATTTTAAATTCTTAACAGTTGACTTATAAACCCAATAATTTTAATCATGATATGACCACCCTCACTATGTTACCATTGACAAAATGACTGAGAATACTTGAATCACGTCTTACATTGTGCTTGAAATTGTGTGACAATACCTTATTAGTATGTGAGAAAATGAGTCATTTCGCAATAATCAACAAAATATATCACACCTTTTTAAACATAATATTCGGCCAGGTGTAATGATCACCCGACCATTACTTTTACATCAACGCCACATCAGCTTTTAAATACATTACTTTATCATCATAATTAGAGACGTAGTGGTCACCACTCAACTAAACACATAAAAAAATAGTCCACTTTCAACAAAAATAATAATAAAATGGTGTGTTTAAGTTAAGTGATCTGCACCACCAAACTAACACAAAAACCTGAACTTCGTGCGCGAAGGTGAAAGGGTGTCATGGTCTTGGTGTGTGAAGCTTGGCCTTCACGTGTGGTGATGATACACCTTAACGCACAGTCTTGTGCATGTCCTCTTAATCCTTTATAATTTAGTGATAATGTCGAGAGTGTTGGTTAATTTTTGAATGACTATAGATTCATACGTATGGGTTGGGGTTGATTGCTCGGTTCTTGTCTCAAAATAAAGTTGTCAACATTTCATACGAAATTGTTGTCATGTTGGCGAAAAATGGTATGAAAAAGACTATTATCAAATTCACCCCGTGGTCACTGGTGAGTGCTTATTCACTCACTATTATTTGACCAAATACCTACCCAAAACGACTATTTGAGCTAACAAATGCAAAGAAAACGTGTGTTTTTGTGTTTGTGATATGCAGGTACGGATAAATCACAAAAAGCTGAAAAATCACAAGAAAACCAGAAAACGAGCACGAGAGTTGAAGTTGGTCAAAAAGTCAAAGCCGAGGATCCAAGATTCAGTTTCAGTCCTTCATTTATACAGACTTGGCAAGATTAGTCCTTGGATTTTATATTGGAAGAATGGCATTTTAGACCCTTGAAGTTTGCAAGAAATACATAATTGATCCTTGTTATTTTAATAACAACAAATTCAGAAAATTCATTAAGCCCAAGTCCACCACATCACAACAAAAGCCCAATCTTGAATCCCTTGACCCGAGCCCAACACCACCCTTTGGTCAAACGGTCAACACAACCAAAAATAATAAAATCAAACCCGTTTTATTTTACCCCAAAATCCCCCTCAACCCAGAACTTCCCCAACCATGAACCCTAAATTCATAAATGGCTCGAATCACCTCACATCACTTCACTCAGTTAATAATTAGCAATCATTTGTGTTTCTAGAAGCTTGTCACGTGATTAGACATGTGTCAGAGGGAATATTCAGACGCTTCTAGTACACATGGCATGATTCTATTGGAAGGGTCGTGTCATTTTTTCTCCTTGGATTCGGCTGAGTCACATGTCAGAGAATCAATACACGAATGGGGACAGATGGAGCAATAATATTGGTTGAGCCACATCACAATTCTCATCCAAGGGTTGTGAGTGAATCAAAGAAGCACAAATAGTGATCAAAGGCTGTGAATAGAAGGGAGAAAGCACAGATGAGTTGCGGATTGCCAGCGTGGATTCAGACCCCAGACCCTCTCACTCTTCCTATAAATAGGTGTCCATTTTAAGCTTCTAGTGTGTAATTTTTAGTGTAGTGTTATGCTGCCAGTTTCAATTTAGATTGAAATTAGTTTAGCTATTGTAACTTTCTTATCAGTTTTAATAAAATCTCAAGTTTACTTTCATATATCTCAGCTTATTTCTGTTTTTATCATTGCTTGTTTTCATTTAATTCTGCTTTAATATAGTTTATAATCAATTGATTCTCAGCTTATTTCTGTTTTCATTTAGCTAAATCCTATTTCAATTTGTTACTCTTATATACTTTTACATTCATTTACATATAAAAAATAAAAATAAATATAAAAAAAAAATCATAAAATAAAATAAAAAAATAAAAAATAGAATCATATATATAGTAATAAAGCTCATCATAGAGCTTATTTTTCTTTTCATGCATTTCACTTTAGCTTGCTAGCTATTAGTGAAGTGGTTGAGTCTGAGTAAGGAAACAAAGATCAGATGTTGGTTGAGGCAGTACTGTGGAAGTGTGGATAAGCTGAGACAGACAGAAACAAACTCAGCCTATCTTAGAGATAGGCGACTGTGAATCCCCTCTGTTCTAGCTGAGGGGAAATGATTTGGTAAATTTCAGTTGAAATTACTTTAGTGTTAGATCTGATATAGTAGAATTTGTTTTTTAGTTTAGTTGTTTGTGATAATTGAATTGCATTTGATTGTTATTTCTAAATATCTAGCTGTTAATCTAGGACTGAGTTTGATATTTTTTTTTTCAGCTTATTATTAGTTTAGTATACTGTAGATTGAATCTGATTCAATAAGTGGTTGAGAGTTTTGGATTGTGATTTAGCTACTGTTCCATTTGTATTGTTTGAATTAGTGTTAAGCTTTTGATCTGTCATATTGTTGTTTAGAGAATTATTTGATAAGATAGTTACTGTTTCAGTAATTGTCATTGCTGATGTGGTATAAATAAGTTGCTGAGATTTGGCATAACTTTGATCTTAGTGGATTGGTTGAGCATCAGTTTGTGGATCTGAGGTTGTGTAGATTAAGTGATCATTAGAACAGTAGTGCAATCTGTTACATCTGTTTGGATCTGTTTTACTATGAGAATTGGATCTGAGATTTTTGATTTCTGAGTAGAATTGATGCTACTAGATCTGATTTAGCTTCTGAGTCTGATGTCTAAGTTTGGATTACACATAGAATTGGATTGTAGTTGTGATTATTAGTAGTTCTGCATAAGTAAGTTTGGTGTAGTTTAGTAGTTTGCAAGGGTGTTTGGATCTGCTAGTGAACTGTATCATTTAACTGTTTAGCAGTCCATAAAAGTTTCTTTGGGTCTAATTGTCGGTAAACTAATTCTTGTTGCTGAGCTTTAACCTGATTTACAGATTTCACAATTTTGGAACTAATTTGTTTTGTTGAAATAATTGTTAAGAATTGGTCTAGTACCCCTGCTCAAGCTGCTGTACTGAGCTTGTTTCTAGATTATCATACATAAGTTTTTGATCACAAATTGGTTTGAAACTTTATCTCTGATATTCAGTCTTGGTATTGCTTCATTAATTTTGAAACTAAGTGCTTTTCTTGGTTGCTTAATTCTCTTGTGAAGTTGGCTGTTTAGGATTAGTTTGCTGCTTATTATTTTAGAACTGCATATTTGTATTGGATCTTGCTCCTGAGATTTATGTAGTTTTCTTAGTTTACTTTGAGTTAATATAGTGATTTGTGCTTTCATATTGCTTCTGTTTAGCTTGAGCTTATTCTGCACTCATCTAGTGCTTATTTTCATAGCTTATTGCTATTAAACTGTGTATTTGTGGATTTCTTAGCTTGTTATTGTTACATCTCTGCTTATCTGAGCTTATTTCATCATTTGTAGTCTGTGTTTTGAGTTGCATATTGATAGGATCTCAAGTGCTTAATAATAAGCACTTGAGATAAGCAGTTTTCTTTTAAATAAGCAGTTCCATAGCTTATTTATATTTCAAAATTTTATTTTAAGTTCCTTTTATTATTTTAGAATTTCTGGAATTTTTCCAGATTTTTCCACCTCTTTTTACTATTTTTCTTATTTTATTTTGATTTTAATTCAATTTTTAAATAGTTATTAATTACCAAAAATCAATAAAAATTAAAAAAAGGTACTGAAAAATACAAAAATATTTTTAGAATTTCTTTTATAATATTTTAGAATTTTTAGAATTTAATTTTCATTTTTCCAAGTTAATTTTCTATTTTTCCTTATTTTTAATTCATTTTTAATTCCAAAAATAGGAAATTAATTCTAGAAAATAAATAAAAAGTCTAAAAAATATTTTTCTTTTTCTTAAAATTCTTTTTATTAGTTTTAAATTTTTTAAAAATATTTCCAAGTTCGTAGGGTCATTTTTCGTTATACGTTACGTTTTAAATTTTACGGTTGCGTTACCGTTTTCACGTTTTTCATTTCGGTGCATAATTAGCTTATACTCTTTGCATGCTTTATCATTGTTTGTGAATAATTGAATACCTTGATTGCTATTTTCACTCTATCACTCTTTCACCATTCACTTACACTACACGATTCTCAATCCGATAATTCGAATTTTCCATTCGAGCCTTCGTTGGGAGAACGACCCGGGAATTACTTTCACAAGTATTTCCTCGGAATATAAATATACTATAATTGACACGAATCAATTTTTGGCGCCGTTGCCGGGGAAGGCCGAAGTGAATTTTTTGAATATCAGTTTTTGAAAATCGTGTTTTTGTTAAGCCTTCCTCTACTTTGTATATATATCTCTATAAAAATTGAAAAATCAAAAACACTTTTCCTAAAGTGTTTTCAAAAATACCAAAAAAATAATAAAAGTTACAGCCTCGACTCGATCGAAAGAAAGGGCGTTGTAAACCAAAAAAGTCTCACAATATAACGAAAACGTAATTTAGTTGTTTATCGGACTATTTCAATTACTACAACCGAATAAGCGGGAAATACGGATAGCTAAGACATTAAATTGCTAGCTGAAGAGAGATCCATTCTTCTCTCCCGTCCCGTCGCGCGTGGTTTTGAAAGAAACGGTTTTCGATTAACATTACGTTTTAAGAAAAGAAAAACAAAAGAAATAATAAGTTTTTGTGAAAAAATATAAAAAAAAAAACAACAAAAAGATTTTCTTTTCTCTTTTCTTTTTCATTTTCTTTTTGATTTTGCTCGTGGTGTATGCACACCCGATCTTCGATTGAGAGTCTTACATCTCCGTTCTCTAACCCCGAGCGGGTTTTACGACATACGAGTCGGGTTCATTTCCTTGACGACGAGGAGATGAACCAAAACGAACACAACGGACCCCCGCCGATGGGTGGTCCGCAGCACAATGTTATCCCGCCGATGGGACAACAACCGGCATTTGATCCACGTCCGATGGAAGAACAACTCCAATCACCATTCAATGGTGTGAGGAGAGCTATTGTGATTCCGGACATCAATGCCAATTTTGAGATTAATCACGGATTACTCAATTTAATCACGGGTATATCCTTTCACGGGTTCGATCACGAAGACCCCTATGCTCACATCAGAAATTTCACCGACATCGCTGAGACGATTAGAATGAACCAAGTTCCTCATGATGTGGTGAAATTGAAGTTGTTTCCTTTCTCCTTAAAAGGAGCAGCCCGGACTTGGCTGAAAAAGGAACCGCCGAACTCGATTCACACTTGGAATGATCTCGCTTCCAAGTTTGTGAATTACTTCTATCCTCCCTCTAAAACTTCTAACCTAAGTTCTCAAATCTTTCGGTTCCAACAAGCTTTTGATGAAACGTTTAGTGAAGCTTGGGACCGATTCAAAGATTTGAAGGAGAAATGTTCGAACCACGGGTTTACCGACCTTCAGCAGATTGATACGTTTTATAATGGGTTATGTCATGCTGATCAAGATTCACTTAATTCTGCTGCGGGTGGTAACTTGTTGGCTAGGAACACGAATGATGCTTTCATGATAATTGAGAATAAAGCTCGTGTGAGAATGTCAAGGAATAAACCTCAAGTTTCTAATAATGGTAAAAATAATGATGAATTGGTAAATATGATTGTGGCTTTAACAAAGAAAGTTGATGCAATGTCTATTGAAAAACCAAACCATCAAGTCAATGTGGTTAGTCGCGGTTGTGAGACTTGTGGTGGTCCACATTTGTATTATGAATGTCCGGCCACCGGTGCCTTTTCTCGTGAGAACGTGTATGCTGCAAACGCGGGTAACACCGGTTACCCACAACCTCAAGGAGACCGTAATCTCCTCAGCTACCGTTCTCCTAATTTTCTTGGACCACCCGGTTTCGAACAACCAAACCAAGTCAATCAAGTCAATCAGAATCATAATGTGCAGAATCGTAATAATCAAGGAAATCAAAATCAGAGTCGAGCTAATAACGGTTTTCAAAATCATAATCAAGGGTTTAATCAAAACCGGGGTTTTCAAGGTAATTACAATCAAGGCCCGCCTCAAGGGAACAATTTTCAAAACCAACAAAACCATGGAAATCCTGGGAATTTTCAGAACGCTAATCATGGAAATCAAAATCATGGTAATTACCAAAACCGTGGGCAGAATTTCAATAATAATCAAAATCAAGCTGTTATTCCAAATCCGTCGCCCACGGAAGATTTGATTAAGCAATTGATTCAAAACCAACAATCTTTTATGGCAAAATATGAAGAGTCGACACGGTTGTTTGCTAATCAAATCAGTGATATTAACAAACGTTTAAATGATCGACCCTTGGGTTCGGGTATTACATCTTTGCCAAGCAACACGATCGCAAACCCGAGGGGCGAAGTAAAGGCGATCATAACTCGCAGTGGTGCTACATATGAGGGACCCACAGCTCCTACTACCTCTTCTTCTTCTTCGTCTCCACCCAAGGTAGTAGACTGTGAGACCGAGGCGACAAAGGACCCGGTTCCTCCTATTAATAATGGAGGAACTGAAAACGTCCAACCTCCGGTTGTCCAAAAATCGAAAGATAAAGAAAAAGTTGTTTTTGAGAATAATGTGAAATACAAGTCTAAATTGCCATATCCGTCACGATTTAATGATGAAGAGCTCCGTGCAAAGTCTAAAAAACAAATGGAAAAATTTCTGGATATTTTTCAAAAGTTGCACTTTGATATAAGTTTTATGGATGCTCTTGTGTACATGCCAAAATTTGCTTCCACGTTCAAAAACCTCATAAGTAATAAAGAGAAATTGCTTGAATTAGCCGAAACGCCGATAAATGCTCAATGTTCCGCGATTCTTCTTAAGAAGCTTCCCGAAAAGCCTGGTGACTCGGGAAAGTTTCTCATTCCATGTTCTTTGAAAGATCAAGAAGTTTGTAACGCCCTGGCCGATTCGGGTGCGAGTATAAACCTCATGCCATTATCGATCTACGAACAACTTGGAATGGGGGCTCTTAAACCGACGAGAATGACTTTGGAGCTTGCTAATCGATCGATCACTCATCCAGTTGGAATTGCTGAGGACGTTTTTGTTCGTGTGAATTCGTGTACTTTTCCGGCAGATTTCGTTGTTGTCAATTTTGAAGCTGATCCGAGAGTTCCTCTAATACTAGGGCGACCGTTTTTACGAACCGCTAAAGCCCTAGTAGATCATTATGAGGATACTCTAACTTTACGACACGATGATGATATTATGATTTTTAAAGCCGATGATTCAAAATCGAAGAAGTACTCCGTCAAAAGCATCGATGTTTGTGATTTTACCTTTGATGATTTTGTTAAAACTTTCGTCTCCGACTCTTCCCCATCATTTCCTCCGACTAAGGAATATGATTCTCTTTGGGAAGAGGTCGATGAATTTCTTGCAATTGAAACGATTCCGATTTCTGAGATTGACGAACCTTACTTTGATTCGGAGCGTGATATTATTTTTCTTAACAATTTGTTAGAACCGTTGATCCCTTCGGATAAAGTTAAGACGAAGATTGAGCTTACTATTGACGATCCTCTAGAGCCCGAGCTCGAGGAATTTTTACCAGACTTTGAGAGTTTTATTTTCGACATGACTGAGGAGATAAGTGGCAATCCCACTTATCGTCATGATTTTTATGATTCGACGTTTGAAGCTTTTCATTTTGATTACTCGGAAGAGACGAGTCGTGGCAGTACCATTTCTCATGCTTTTATCTCTCTTCCGGAGTTTGAATCATTTCGTTTTGATGAATCTGAATATGAAATGGAAAAGTTTTCTAAACCTGAATATGAAAGTTTCAGTTTTGATCTTAAAGTTGATCATGATCCGGGTGGTGTGCTTAAAAATGAGAATTTGAATGAAAAGTTTATCCCAACCCTCCCACCCGGAAAAGATTTTAAAAGGAGCTTAAATGATAAGATTCATAATTCTATAATTATGAAGTTTTATTTTGATGAAGATGAGTTTTTCGAGATTGTTATCATAACGTTCTTGCCGTTTATAACGTTTGGTGTGGTTTCTCTTATCCGTCACTCAGTGGGGAGTGAGGATGTTGTTTTTGACCCTGGTATCGTTTTTCAACGTTTTCATAAGTAAAATACCAGCGGTTATCTATTCGGGATGGAACTTTCAAATAAATCATAAGTTTTTCAAAATATTTTGAACGAAAGCCCGAATGAGATTATTTTTCCACGGTTTTTCCCCAAGGACGAATTACTTCGGGGATCGAGTCAAGCTCATGTGACTCGGAAATCAGAAACAAGCGTTTCGTGGGTGGCACCCCATGCTTATCCTTTCATCTTCTTAAATTTCTTATTTCTAACAAATAACGTGAAGAGGGGCTACCTTTTCTACTCTTGTGTTTCGTGGTTGTTTGTGATGTTTGTTCAGGATTGTCCATGATTTATGATGACTCTCGTGCTCGTTATCTCTTCACTTGGAGTCTCATTCATCGGTGCTACTTAGAAATCCTATATCCGTTAAATCTTATCGACTAACGTTTTCTTTGGCATAATTAATAAACGGCCTAGAATTTTGTTAGGATTGCCTTAACCCGTAAAACATTGAGGACAATGTTTCGTTCTAGTCGGGGGGAGGGTGAATCTTCGATTCGATTTTGACCTTGCATTTTCACATGTCGTGCACTCTTGCAACTCCGTTTTTCCACAAAAATAAAAAAATTGAAAAAATGAGAAAAATTTCAAAAATTTTGAAGAAAAATGAATGAAAAAGTCATGAAAAAAGTACAAAAAGATGTGAAAAAGTTGAAAAAGTTGTACAAAAATATAATAAAGTTTGAATAAGTGTTTTGACACCTTGTTGACTTTCTTGCTGGCGAGAGTAGGAATAAATATTTTGACTTGATCGGGCGTGTTGAGCCCTAGCTTGTTCCCTTAACCATTGATAATCACATAAGCTTGTGCTAGTTTTGTACACCAGGAGCTATAAAATGCGAATTCTTTCTTAAGAATCTGCAAGTTCCCGTACTTGACTTTATACATGCGCAGCTTAAAAGCTTTCGCTAGTCTTTTACATAAGGAGCTAGAATACGCGAATTCTTCTTCTAGAATTTGCAAGTTTCCGTAACTGACTTTATATATGCGTGGCTGATTATCGGCTAAGTATTCGCGGGTTTCATTATTTGGAATCTTAAATTGCGAAGAGCGAGAAATGATAGAGTTTATTTAGAAATTAGATGCAAAACGTGGAGTAGTGGTTCTCTTTAGAGCTCATAAGAGGTACTTGTGGCTTTTTACTCCCATCAGAAACGTCACCAATATATAATAGATGTTCTAGGTTAATTAGTGGTATTTCGGTTTGAATAATATTTAGTTCTTTGTTTTCTTAAGAGAATTTTTGCTTTAAAGTTGGGTACATATCAAGGAACATCAAAAATAAGAGCAAAAAGTGAAAAAATCAAAAGTCAAAAGTTGATTATCTATGTGGTTTTAGAGCTACCCGATAAGCTTCCATTAATGTTGAGAAAAAAGTCAAGAAAGAAAAAAAAAATGAAAAAAGTATGAAAAATATGAGAAAAGTATGAAAAAAGTGAAAAAGAAAAAACGTGAAAGTTGAAGTATTGTTGAATAAGAGCTATGTATGTATCAATAAGTTGTTGGTGCGTGAGGTGCATGTGATACGTGATTAGTAATCAGTCACATGAGGTGCACGTGATCGTACTCCGCAACTTATATTCTTGATATTGTATGTACCCCAAATTCCTTGAAATGGACCGAATTTCTATTGCAGTGGTTTTTAAGAGAAAATGAATAACTACTTATCGTTTTAACTTAGGTATCACTATCGGACTTAAAAATTATCGAAACGAGAAAATATGAAGCAATTCATTTCTCAACAAAATAAAATATTGAGATACAAAACCTAGGAAATGGGAGTAAGGAGTTTCCACAAGTAACTGTTATGAGTAGTGTTAGCATCTAATTTGTAGATATGCTGTGATCTCGTTTGTACGCTTAGTTTGGGGATTCGTGAAAAATCAAGGATGACGATTTTTATCCGTATGGTCACTTCTTAAATAGAAGTGTTCCTACTCGTTGACCCTAATAATTATTGCAAAATAATGAAAGTTCAACATACCGTCACAAGTTTGAAGTATGGAAAAGTACAAAAATAGAAGTGTAAGTGGAATAAAGGAATAAAAGGAAAATTTTGGAAAACGGAGCGTTTGCGGGAATAAATGATTTTGTAATCTCTTTTGAAACTCCTTGCTACTTTTCAAAGTTAGTAGAAAGAGTATCAAAATTATTTATCCCAAAAGCGTGAATTGATCACATTGCGTGAGGACACGACAATACCTTAGTCGGGGGGATTTTGGTGAGTGCTTATTCACTCACTATTATTTGACCAAATACCTACCCAAAACGACTATTTGAGCTAACAAATGCAAAGAAAACGTGTGTTTTTGTGTTTGTGATATGCAGGTACGGATAAATCACAAAAAGCTGAAAAATCACAAGAAAACCAGAAAACGAGCACGAGAGTTGAAGTTGGTCAAAAAGTCAAAGCCGAGGATCCAAGATTCAGTTTCAGTCCTTCATTTATACAGACTTGGCAAGATTAGTCCTTGGATTTTATATTGGAAGAATGGCATTTTAGACCCTTGAAGTTTGCAAGAAATACATAATTGATCCTTGTTATTTTAATAACAACAAATTCAGAAAATTCATTAAGCCCAAGTCCACCACATCACAACAAAAGCCCAATCTTGAATCCCTTGACCCGAGCCCAACACCACCCTTTGGTCAAACGGTCAACACAACCAAAAATAATAAAATCAAACCCGTTTTATTTTACCCCCAAATCCCCCTCAACCCAGAACTTCCCCAACCATGAACCCTAAATTCATAAATGGCTCGAATCACCTCACATCACTTCACTCAGTTAATAATTAGCAATCATTTGTGTTTCTAGAAGCTTGTCACGTGATTAGACATGTGTCAGAGGGAATATTCAGACGCTTCTAGTACACATGGCATGATTCTATTGGAAGGGTCGTGTCATTTTTCTCCTTGGATTCGGCTGAGTCACATGTCAGAGAATCAATACACGAATGGGGACAGATGGAGCAATAATATTGGTTGAGCCACATCACAATTCTCATCCAAGGGTTGTGAGTGAATCAAAGAAGCACAAATAGTGATCAAAGGCTGTGAATAGAAGGGAGAAAGCACAGATGAGTTGCGGATTGCCAGCGTGGATTCAGACCCCAGACCCTCTCACTCTTCCTATAAATAGGTGTCCATTTTAAGCTTCTAGTGTGTAATTTTTAGTGTAGTGTTATGCTGTCAGTTTCAATTTAGATTGTAATTAGTTTAGCTATTGTAACTTTCTTATCAGTTTTAATAAAATCTCAAGTTTACTTTCATATATCTCAGCTTATTTCTGTTTTTATCATTGCTTATTTTCATTTAATTTTGCTTTAATATAGTTTATAATCAATTGATTCTCAGCTTATTTCTGTTTTCATTTAGCTAAATCCTATTTCAATTTGTTACTCTTATATAGTTTTACATTCATTTACATATAAAAAATAAAAATAAATATAAAAAAAATCATAAAATAAAATAAAAAAATAAAAAAATTGTATTATATATATAGTAATAAAGCTCATCATAGAGCTTATTTTTCTTTTCATGCATTTCACTTTAGCTTGCTAGCTATTAGTGAAGTGGTTGAGTCTGAGTAAGGAAACAAAGATCAGATGTTGATTGAGGCAGTACTGTGGAAGTGTGGATAAGCTGAGACAGACAGAAACGAACTCAGCCTATCTTAGAGATAGGCGATTGTGAATCCCCTCTGTTCTAGCTGAGGGGAAATGATTTGGTAAATTTCATTTGAAATTACTTTAGTGTTAGATCTGATATAGTAGAATTTGTTTTTTAGTTTAGTTGTTTGTGATAATTGAATTGCATTTGATTGTTATTTCTAAATATCTAGCTGTTAATCTAGGACTGAGTTTGATATTTTTTTTTTCAGCTTATTATTAGTTTAGTATACTGTAGATTGAATCTGATTCAATAAGTGGTTGAGAGTTTTGGATTGTGATTTAGCTACTGTTCCATTTGTATTGTTTGAATTAGTGTTAAGCTTTTGATCTGTCATATTGTTGTTTAGAGAATTATTTGATAAGATAGTTACTGTTTCAGTAATTGTCATTGCTGATGTGGTATAAATAAGTTGCTGAGATTTGGCATAACTTTGATCTTAGTGGATTGGTTGAGCATCAGTTTGTGGATCTGAGGTTGTGTAGATTAAGTGATCATTAGAACAGTAGTGTAATCTGTTACAGCTGTTTGGATCTGTTTTACTATGAGAATTGGATATGAGATTTTTGATTTCTGAGTAGAATTGATGCTACTAGATCTGATTTAGCTTCTGAGTCTGATGTCTAAGTTTGGATTACACATAGAATTGGATTGTAGTTGTGATTATTAGTAGTTCTGCATAAGTAAGTTTGGTGTAGTTTAGTAGTTTGCAAGGGTGTTTGGATCTGCTAGTGAATTGTATCATTTAACTGTTTAGCAGTCCATATAAGTTTCTTTGGGTCTAATTGTCGGTAAACTAATTCTTGTTGCTGAGCTTTAACCTGATTTACAGATTTCACAATTTTGGAACTAATTTGTTTTGTTGAAATAATTGTTAAGAATTGGTCTAGTACCCCTGCTCAAGCTGCTGTACTGAGCTTGTTTCTAGATTATCATACATAAGTTTTTGATCACAAATTGGTTTGAAACTTTATCTCTGATATTCAGTCTTGGTATTGCTTCATTAATTTTGAAACTAAGTGCTTTTCTTGGTTGCTTAATTCTCTTGTGAAGTTGGCTGTTTAGAATTAGTTTGCTGCTTATTATTTTAGAACTGCATATTTGTATTGGATCTTGCTCCTGAGATTTATGTAGTTTTCTTAGTTTACTTTGAGTTAATATAGTGATTTGTGCTTTCATATTGCTTCTGTTTAGCTTGAGCTTATTCTGCACTCATCTAGTGCTTATTTTCATAGCTTATTGCTATTAAACTATGTATTTGTGGATTTCTTAGCTTGTTATTGTTACATCTCTGCTTATCTGAGCTTATTTCATCATTTGTAGTCTGTGTTTTGAGTTGCATATTGATAGGATCTCAAGTGCTTAATAATAAGCACTTGAGATAAGCAGTTTTCTTTTAAATAAGCAGTTCCATAGCTTATTTATATTTCAAAATTTTATTTTAAGTTCCTTTTATTATTTTAGAATTTCTGGTATTTTTCCAGATTTTTTCACCTCTTTTTACTATTTTTCTTATTTTATTTTGATTTTAATTCAATTTTTAAATAGTTATTAATTACCAAAAATCAATAAAAATTAAAAAAAGGTACTGAAAAATACAAAAATATTTTTAGAATTTCTTTTATAATATTTTAGAATTTTTAGAATTTAATTTTCATTTTTCCAAGTTAATTTTCTATTTTTCCTTATTTTTAATTCATTTTTAATTCCAAAAATAGGAAATTAATTCTAGAAAATAAATAAAAAGTCTAAAAAATATTTTTCTTTTTCTTAAAATTCTTTTTATTAGTTTTAAATTTTTTAAAAATATTTCCAAGTTCGTAGGGTCATTTTTCGTTATACGTTACGTTTTAAATTTTACGGTTGCGTT
This sequence comes from Artemisia argyi, assembly GCA_030686995.1. Lineage (NCBI taxonomy): Eukaryota > Viridiplantae > Streptophyta > Magnoliopsida > Asterales > Asteraceae > Artemisia > Artemisia argyi. The sequence goes on from CM060697.1 coordinate 173,224,480, forward strand.
ACCGTTTTCACGTTTTTCATTTCGGTGCATAATTAGCTTATACTCTTTGCATGCTTTATCATTGTTTGTGAATAATTGAATACCTTGATTGCTATTTTCACTCTATCACTCTTTCACCATTCACTTACACTACACGATTCCCAATCCGATAATTCGAATTTTCAATTCGAGCCTTCGTTGGGAGAACGACCCGGGAATTACTTTCACAAGTATTTCCTCGGAATATAAATATACTATAATTGACACAAATTAGTCACACTGCAACAAACTTAGCAAATAAGTCAGATTTATCTTTGGGTTTATGTGTGTGTGTAAAGTGTATTTATAAAAACACAAGGTTAAAAGGATGCAAATACCCCCACATGTATATCATGTCTAGCTGGTTAATGAGCGTTACTGAGGTCCGTTAGAGGGAGGGCAAACGACAGAAAATGTTTGCCACTTAAGGACGGACGATGAATTTCTATACTCGAATTCTTATTACATATGAATTCACAAAAGCGTAAGACTCCTTTAATATTAGCCGTCGCAAAATGTGTGCATTATGCTGTAATTAGTGTATATTGAATGTTAAATAGTTTTACGATTTTAATCTGCTATTATTAAGAAGACGAGTAGAGACCTAGTATTTTCTATAATTGCATATTTAAAAAAAAAAAATCCTTTGAATTTAAAATGAAAAATAAACTAGTCGTTGTAATTGAAAAACTCAAAATTTGAGCTAATTAAAAAAACCCCATACGTTTTTGACAAACCGTGGCTGTAGATCAAAAACCAAGAAACAAGTCAATCATCATAACTATTCTAAGTGACATTACAAATCTGCAAGCCACCACCACCACACCTAGATCTATCAGTGTTCATAAAAAGTATGTATCACTCACCTTTTTTTAAATTAATTTGATTTCTATTAACTATTTCTTCGTTTATTTTTGTTTTCTTAAAGTCTTTAATCAATTTTTTTTTTTTTTTTTTTTTTTTTTTTTTTTTTATTACTTTTTGGTGATTCAGACTCCTGATGGATCTTATAGAGCTGATGGTAAAACCTCACTTTCTTCTAGTCTTATTAAGTTAAAAAAAATGATGTCAGATCTTATTGGTTTCAGTTTTTTCTTTCTTTGTGATTAGACGAGTGATGATGCAGGTATTAAGACTTTTCAAAAGGAAGATAACTTATTCAAATGGAAGGGAACTATTTCGGTGAGCGACAACAGTGTATTTAACCTTTCCCTTTCATTCCGAAACAATTATCATTTTAACCCCTCCTAAAGTAAAATTTGAGACTGGTTTGATCCATCCAATTGTTGATGCTTTCGGATACATATGTCTGGATATCCTGGCGGTAAATAAATAAACCATGTTAAATTACTTTTACTTTTTAAACTTGTTATTTTAATTGTATCGTTTATGGGTTTTAGGAAAATTGGTCGCCCGATGTAACAATTCATATTTTGAGGTTATTATTTAATCACATACTTTTACTTATTATTTTAATTTCGCGAAAATTAACTTTTATTAGTAACCAGATGTGTTTACTCGCGTATGTCGTTACACGTACATTTAACTCAAACCGAGACTAGACTATGTTCAGTCTACATATTTTATGCATTTTGGTTTCCTTAAAATCATATTTTATAAGTCACATTTCACTTTTTCCTTTTTTACGTAAACTTTCACATTTTACGTTTTGCGCGTTTACGGTCTACGTTTTCAGTTTTAACGACGTTTAAGCACTCCAATAAACGTACGTCTCATCTAAAATACAAAAATTAATTATTTTGTCAATTCATGACATTTTTACAAGTTTTGGATTTTTATATTAACCGATTTTACGTTTCGCGTTTTAAAAATTTTATGTTTTCAATTACCGGGATCAAACTACACACTATAACCTAAAATCTACACAAAATACACCACTATCTCCCCTCCCTCATGTATGGCATCCCATATAACAAGTACTCATATTACAATACTTGTCTTGGGGAAATGTCACCATGTACACTTGTCTAGTGAACTTTGCATGTAACCACCAACCAAGACCACCACTAACTCATCTCGTCCTCATTTTTTTTCTCACTTTGCTAAATTTTTTTCTTTCCCTTTGTTCTTGCTACTGCTACCATGACTCAAAACCACCAAAAACACCATCATAAACCTTTGATTTGATTCTTGTTTCATGTTAAGATTGAAGGTTTAGAGTTCTAGCTGTTATCCTTGATTCATTTCACCTCAAAATCACATCAATCTCACCACTAATCTTGGGTTAATCTTGGAGTTTTTGGAAGACTTATGCATGTGTTTTTAGTAGCTAGATCAAGGGTTTTGTTTAGTTGATCAAGGGTTTTCAGTAGCAACGACTAGTGTGGAAAGAACATTTTCCGGTAGCAACGACTAGTGTGCAAAAGAACATCTTCAGCAATGACCTATGTGAAAAAACCGACCCGAAAGCATACTCAAAACCGGTCTGAAACCGACCTGAAAAATGCTGGACAAAAGCAAAAATTTTGCGATGTTTTTTTAGCAAGTTGAGTGCACACCCTTTGATGAAATCCCAGATCCGCCACTGATTGTAAGCACAGTCCACCTCGCAAACATACATGTTCACTTCACAAAACATTTTAATCTTCGAGCACAAGGTACCATGGTGTCATGGGTAAAATTGTTTTCATCTCAGCACTTTCTTTTATAACACCAGAACCTATAACTCAGCACAAAACACCCGTCCTCCAAAAGTTGTCGTCATAGGACACTCCCTGGACATAACTCCATAAAACACAAATACATAATTAAAAAAAAAAAAAAAAAAAAAAAAAAAAAAAAAAAGGAAAAAACTCCATGGTGCTGGCCCTAACAATGCCAAAAAAAAAGGAAAAAACTCCATGGTGCAGACTGGCCCTAACAGCGCCAGACCCTATGGCACGAGATTTGGTGTCGTTGTGGCGCCATAAGGTGGGTTGGTGGTTTGATGCCACGGCTACCAGCCATGCGTACCTTAAGCCCTTTCACGTTTCAACCAATGAATTCTGAACTACCTAACCCAAAATAAAACATAAGAATATGCATGCAGTAAATAAATATCGATACTAACCATATTCAATATGTTTTTATTTTACCTATTCCGTTAATGACATCAATTTTTTTTTAACCGTTAGAGTGATGTTATTAGAGGGGTCGAAATGTAGTCGAATTTATTTTGATGGGGCAAAATCTATAATTGTTTTACATTTATGCTATTCATTTGAAAGTAATATATGAAATTGTAAAAGATAAAGCTTAGTGGCTCTAGATTTAGAGGGTTACAACCCCATCTTGCCGTTAGTAAGCTTCGTTCTTAGTTCTTTCTCAGCTCTAATTTGTTATGGTTTTCGAATTTAGCATGATTAAAAAGATATTGCGCGATCTATATTATTAAAAGGAATTGCTATAGCAACATCCCCTATAAGACATAGTACAAACCGTTATGCAAACAGTACAACACCGCTATACATATAGTACAACCCAATTATGCATGAAAGGGTGCGTATATAGGAGGTTTGGGCGTGTATAGTACAACCCGTTATTAAACCAACTTATCTGACTTGAATCCTACTAACCTGGTAAATCACTCATTAAATCAAACCTATTGTAAAATAAAGGTTATTCACAATGTTTTGAAAACAGAACCGAACTGTCCGGTTATACCGGTTCAACCGGTGAATCAGACAGGAACCTGTTCATCGGTTCTTTCGATTCAATCAGAAAAACCGAAAAAAATCCATAAACAATCCGAAAAACTGGAAAAAAAAAATGGTTTGATGTCTGCTCCGGTTTTCAAAACATAGGTTATTCAAGGTTAGGGATTGCAAGGGCACAGTCAATCAATCAATCATATTCAAGGTTAGGGATTGCAAGGGAACAATCAATCATCATATGTGCCAAATATATATGCTAGATATCGTCCAAATTCCAACGGAATAAAACACACACGGGCAACTCAATATGCATCATGCATGACCTCAACCTTTTATCCAACAACTCCAAATTCTCCTAATTTAATAGGCATAGCTTAGTTTGATTCTTGTACCAATTAAATACTGAAGCACTATTTTTCAGTAAGATAAATAATTATTGTGATAGGTGAGAGAAGTATAGAGTAAACTACTGTATAAAAAACCAAGTTTAGTACTCCGTATCTAAATTAAATATATGAAAACTATCTATTTATTTATTTTTTGAAGAGTTAATCTGAAATTTTTTTAGGTAAGTATATTATTGTCATGTTTGAACTTTTACAATGATTCTTAAGTTTTCAAACCACTTTTCTAACTTTTATGATTAACGTTATTTATTATCGACATTTCATCATTGTCAAAGAGCACTTGTTATTGCTTGATTTAAAAATAATCTGTCGGCCAAAAAGCAAGTAATGTGAGATAATTTGTTTTCCAAGTTAGAGTAAATTGCATTTTTGGTCCCTAAGGTTTGGCCAAATTGCAGGTTTAGTCTCTCAGGTTTCGAAAGTGCAACGGTGGTCCTCATTTTAAAGTTTTTGCTGCATGTTTGGTCCCTGATCAACATCAAATGACCAAATTACCCTCGCCTTCTTCTTTTTCTATTTTTTTTCAGTTTTCTAAAATAAATGGTCCATTTTTTTTCGAAAAAAAATTTTGCCAAAAAATATAATTCGAAATTTGTTTTTAAGAAAAAAAATTTCAAAATTTTTTTTTTCTAATAAAATTTTCTTAAAAAATCCAAAAAAAATTCTAAAAAAAGTTATTTTTTTCATAAAAAAATAATTAAGGAAAAAAAAATTTAGAAAAAAATTTATAATTTTTTTTTCTAAAATAAAATTCTAAAAAATCCGAAAAAATTCCGAAAGAAATTCTAAAAAAAATCTTTTTTTCCGAAAAAAATAATTTGAGAATTTTTTTTACCGAAAAAAAATTCTAAATTTTTTAAAAATGTATATACATTGTAAAAACGTATATACATTTAAAAAATGTGTGTGAAATGTATATACGTTTTAAAAATAATACCAATGATCACATACATTTTTATACACGTTTTTTTTTTAGAATTTAAAAAAAAATAAGAAAATTTTTCGCATTGCTGTTTTGTGAATTTTTAATTTTTTTTAGAATTCCTTTTTTCAAAATAATTTTTTTTAGAATTAATTATTTTAAAAAAAAATTAGAAAAGTTTTATTTGGAATTCTAGAATTTTTTTTCTAAAAATAATTTTTTCCGGATTATTTTTTGAGAAGAAAAGTTTTTTGACAAAACAAAACCTTTTTTTTAGAATTTTTTCGGATTTTTAAAGAAAATTTTTATTAGGAAAAAAGTTACGGTCCTTAAAGAGTTAATTCTAAAAAAAAAAATCAATTTTTTTTAGAAATTTTTTTATTTAGAGATTTTTTTCGAAATCTATTTTAGAAAAAAAAAATTCGAATTTTTTTTTCTAATTTTTTTTTCGATTTTTTTTTAATAAAAAAGGTTTTTTGACAAAAAAAACTTTTTTTTAGCAATTTTTCGGATTTGTTAAGAAAATTTTTATTAGAATTTTTTTTTTTTTTTTAGAAATTTTTTTCTTAAAAAAAATTTTCAAATTATTTTTTTTGGAATTCTTTTTTTCGAAAAAAAAAGGACCATTTATATTAGAAAGAAAAGAAAATAGAAAAAGAATAAGGCGAGGGTAATTTGGTCATTTTACATTGATTAGGGACCAAACATGCAGCAAAAACTTCAAAATGAGGACCATCGTTGCACTTTCGAAACCTTAGGGACCAAACCTGCAATTTGGCCAAACTTTAGGGACCAAAAATGCAATTTACTCTCCAAGTTATTAATGAAAAGTATTCAACGTTTTTAAATAGGACGATTTTAGTGTTTGAGATGTAGATGAAGTTGACAAAACTTTTCGATTAATTAGCTAATTAAAATGTAAAAGTTTGAATTTAAACCTGCTGTGTCGACTGAGGATATTAAGTTCGTGTCGACTGATGTACCGAATAATGTATATAGTGGCGATATTATCAACTTTCAGAGGTGTTGCAAAACAACGTAAAACGTGAGAAATGCAAGATACTAACAGTAACTTGATAAAATCCAACCAATTTGATTCACTTATTTAATAGAGAACTTTATATCGGATGAAATATACTTCTGTAAACTATTTTACGTGTTTATAAAACTGAGCCAGCAATTTTACAATCAACTATCAAGGCTTTAAATGAAAATATATACAGTTTCTTGGCCAGTTTACATTGCATTCCTTAGGAATTGGGTTCATTATGATAATCTTAGATATTTGACAAGAATCGTGTAAATTTACTTTTCAAATAAAATACTTTAATCCTTTATTCTTTCTATGACATAAATTTTTTATTGGGATAATTATAAAGAATCACATAATTTCTAAGCACAAGAGAACTCAAAAAAAAAAAAAAAAAATGAAGAGGAATTATTAGTTTTCGTATGTAAGAATGAGACTAATATTTCTATTAAACAACTTTTGACAGATACAAAACAATTAAAAACGGCCAAACATCAACAGTCACAACTGTCCACCAATAAATACGTTGGTTGTGTTTTGTTGTGAAAAACTGTTAACGTCTTTAATAACGATTCATGAAAATCGTTTAGGCTTTGGCTGCCCTAAACCCCGCGAGGGGAGGCTTCTCTTCAGCCCCCTCCCACTCTGTTGGTACAACAAGGGGGTGCCCCTTGATCCCACGTCTTTGTCGTGATAAGAAACACGTTAGCTCAAACAAGTGTGCACTTCACATTTTTCTAACTCGTATCCAAAAGTAGTTTGAAATCTCGTTGGTATCTAACATAACTCAATAATCACCAACACCTTCTACTTAAAACATAACCATATCTAAATTCCGACTCAAAAGTTTCAAAGTTTTGTGTTATGTTTTTTTTGGAACCTCTAGCAAGTGTGTACTCGCCATATTGTGAAAAGATACATTCGATATTGATATGGTACTTTTTGAAAATGTAAGATATTAACAAAGATTATTTATGTTGCATCAGCATTGTTGACTTTATAAATATTGTTACATATTTATTTTCTTAATCGATATGAATATTTGTATAAGAAAAACTTTATCTTAGAAGATTTAATTATGGCTTTAATTATTTACTATCTATTTTAAATAAAGCAGTATGAATTCGTCACTTATCGTACTTTCTGTCCCTTTTAAGCTTCATGTTTTCTCATTGTACTTGTATAAAGCATGATTGAAAAGGTAGGTCCACGCACACATCATTCGTCATATTTGGACCTCATTTCAAAGAACATATGTAGTCCAAATTTGGGGAAACAGATAAACCTTTGTAACGTTTGTATACATATAGCATTTTGATTAGGGTTGCGAAGGAATCGGACAAATACGAATGAAGCTTTGTTCATCTTCGTTCGTTTAATTCTAACCGGATAAATAAAAAGATACGAGCGTTTAAACGAATGAATTTTTTGTTCATTTTCGTTTATTAAAAAAATGAATTTCCATGTTTGTTTATGTTCATTTGTTAAGACACTAAATGAACATAAATGATCGTAGTAAGCAAACATAAACTTTATTAAATTATATATAATATTTGTTTTATAAGTGTTGTTTTGTTTAAACAAATAAGTTTTAAAAGTATACAATTAAAAGCTATTATACACGAGCGTAAATAAATAAATGAACATAAACTTACGTTAATAAACACACAATCGGACGTTCACAAAACAAATGAACAAACACGACTTTTGTTCATATTCGTTTATTTAACTAAACGAGTGTAAACATTGTTCATGTTCATTCATTTAATAAATAAACAAATATAGACAAATTTTTTATCGAACTGTTAATGAAATGTTCACGAAACATGCATTTCATTTATGGCCCGATGTATGACATGTCATCTTAGATATAGATAAACAAAAAGAGAACAATGATAATTTTAATACATATATGGTTATCAAGAGAGGTAGCGCAGTAGGCGTCTATAACTGTTATAGACGCCGCTACGTTAACTTTCTACCTTATAACATTCTTATAACAAAAAACAAAAAATATTCTCTTCAATAACATTCCTATAACAACATGCACACACAACCGATCACTACTGAGATGGCGATGCACATATAACGCGCCAATCCCCGTTGCAGTATAACATGGATGTCGACACCATAAAGTGCAATTTGGCACCTATAACATGCCATAAATGCATTGCATCGTGCCCTCCGATAATTACTTGTATAAAGCATGATTGAAAAGGTAGGTCCACGCACACATCATTCGTCATATTTGGACCTCATTTCAAAGAACATATGTAGTCCAAATTTGGGGAAACAGATAAACCTTTGTAACGTTTGTATACATATAGCATTTTGATTAGGGTTGCGAAGGAATCGGACAAATACGAATGAAGCTTTGTTCATCTTCGTTCGTTTAATTCTAACCGGATAAATAAAAAGATACGAGCGTTTAAACGAATGAATTTTTTGTTCATTTTCGTTTATTAAAAAAATGAATTTCCATGTTTGTTTATGTTCATTTGTTAAGACACTAAATGAACATAAATGATCGTAGTAAGCAAACATAAACTTTATTAAATTATATATAATATTTGTTTTATAAGTGTTGTTTTGTTTAAACAAATAAGTTTTAAAAGTATACAATTAAAAGCTATTATACACGAGCGTAAATAAATAAATGAACATAAACTTACGTTAATAAACACACAATCGGACGTTCACAAAACAAATGAACGAACACGACTTTTGTTCATATTCGTTTATTTAACTAAACGAGTGTAAACATTGTTCATGTTCATTCATTTAATAAATAAACAAATATAGACAAATTTTTTATCGAACTGTTAATGAAATGTTCACGAAACATGCATTTCATTTATGGCCCGATGTATGACATGTCATCTTAGATATAGATAAACAAAAAGAGAACAATGATAATTTTAATACATATATGGTTATCAAGAGAGGTAGCGCAGTAGGCGTCTATAACTGTTATAGACGCCGCTACGTTAACTTTCTACCTTATAACATTCTTATAACAAAAAACAAAAAATATTCTCTTCAATAACATTCCTATAACCACATGCACACACAACCGATCACTACTGAGATGGCGATGCACATATAACGCGCCAATCCCCGTTGCAGTATAACATGGATGTCGACACCATAAAGTGCAATTTGGCACCTATAACATGCCATAAATGCATTGCATCGTGCCCTCCGATAATTACTTGTATAAAGCATGATTGAAAAGGTAGGTCCACGCACACATCATTCGTCATATTTGGACCTCATTTCAAAGAACATATGTAGTCCAAATTTGGGGAAACAGATAAACCTTTGTAACGTTTGTATACATATAGCATTTTGATTAGGGTTGCGAAGGAATCGGACAAATACGAATGAAGCTTTGTTCATCTTCGTTCGTTTAATTCTAACCGGATAAATAAAAAGATACGAGCGTTTAAACGAATGAATTTTTTGTTCATTTTCGTTTATTAAAAAAATGAATTTCCATGTTTGTTTATGTTCATTTGTTAAGACACTAAATGAACATAAATGATCGTAGTAAGCAAACATAAACTTTATTAAATTATATATAATATTTGTTTTATAAGTGTTGTTTTGTTTAAACAAATAAGTTTTAAAAGTATACAATTAAAAGCTATTATACACGAGCGTAAATAAATAAATGAACATAAACTTACGTTAATAAACACACAATCGGACGTTCACAAAACAAATGAACGAACACGACTTTTGTTCATATTCGTTTATTTAACTAAACGAGTGTAAACATTGTTCATGTTCATTCATTTAATAAATAAACAAATATAGACAAATTTTTTATCGAACTGTTAATGAAATGTTCACGAAACATGCATTTCATTTATGGCCCGATGTATGACATGTCATCTTAGATATAGATAAACAAAAAGAGAACAATGATAATTTTAATACATATATGGTTATCAAGAGAGGTAGCGCAGTAGGCGTCTATAACTGTTATAGACGCCGCTACGTTAACTTTCTACCTTATAACATTCTTATAACAAAAAACAAAAAATATTCTCTTCAATAACATTCCTATAACCACATGCACACACAACCGATCACTACTGAGATGGCGATGCACATATAACGCGCCAATCCCCGTTGCAGTATAACATGGATGTCGACACCATAAAGTGCAATTTGGCACCTATAACATGCCATAAATGCATTGCATCGTGCCCTCCGATAATTACTTCAAGTACTAAGCTCGAGAGTTATTATCTGATAGATGATCAGGGACGAAGCTTATATAGGGCAAGAAGGGGTACCCCCCCCCCCCCCCCCCCTTTTAAAATCTAGGACCACTAAGCTTTATTTTTGTAGTTTTGTATATTATTTCTAAAAAAATTAGTATAAATGTAAAATAGTTATAAGTTTGGCCTCCTCAAAATTATTACGACTATATTTCGGCCCCTCTAATAACATTGTTCAAGTTCCGTCCCTGTATATGATTGATATAGGTGTGTATTGTAACTATGAAGTATTTGCCGAGACATTGTCCACTAAAAAGAAGTGAGAATCAGATACATCGAGTAAACCTTGAAAAACTACTACTCGCTCCGTTCTAAAATAATTGTTATCCGATAAAAAGCATACACTTTAAGAAAAGCATAATTATTATTGTTTTCTATTTCTTACTTTTTTTTATAATGACAACTTACCCTTAAGTAATTAATTAATGTCTTATTTAGAGTTTGTAATAATAATATCGAGCAAAGTTAATATGATAAACTCGATTAAACTTCTTTATTTAGTAGTGGACAATTAAATTGGGACATCACGTGAACTATTAATTTGGGAAGGAGAGAGTAAGGCTAAGTGTAAGAGTGACTCTCACGGGACCGAGGACACCACTTCTACATCAACTTTCTCTCTTCACAACAACTTCATGATCAATTTAGTGTAACACGAAAATCAGAGACACCATAAAAAATATACCAAAAAAAAAAAAAAAAAAAAAAAAAAAAAAAAAAAACTCACACACATAAACATCATGCACAACACAACTCGGTCAAAATTGCGATCGATTCGCCCTTTTTATCCATTTTAAACGCGTCTTTTTTGAGGGTGTGTAATAGTCGCGACGCATCGGCCAAGTCGACCAACTGAAAAATCGACCGACCATTGGCATTTTATTCTTGACTTATGGTGCCTCTGATTGCCTCACTTAGATGAGAAAACGCCAAAATTAATGGTTGAAAGTTTTTCAGGCTATTCCTTGCAAGAAATAATATTTTTGGGTTTTATAAATTTTTAATCTCACAAGCACCCCACAAGTTTGAAAATTGTGCTAAACAACATTCAGGGTGGTTATGGAGTCCTACAAATGTATTTGGTATCCAACAACAACGTAAACTATCTCTTACACTTATCCAAAAGACAATTTTGAATCACTATTTCCGCTGGAGGATAGCTTGACTACAATTTTTGTAACCAACTGGTTATAATCTTTCACAAAAAAATACAAAAGCAATGAATCAGAGACTCATAGAAAAGAATCAGAGACCACAAAAAGAATCGGGGACAACATTTATAGCACAAAATTATAATCAGTTGGTTACAAAATATTGTAGTTAATATATTCCTTTCCGCTAATTATCGAGTAATAATTCCTTACTTCTACATTAGTTTTTAACCCAACGCATACACTAACCTTTCAATTATTTAAAAAAATAATAATAAATAAAAAATACTAACGATTGTTTGCAACTTTGCATCATAGGTTGGACTGGATTGTTAAAACATTAATTAATTACTTCACACTAATTTTTAACCCCCCTCTAGTTTTCATTGCGTGATATAATGATAAAAGAAATGAATTTGGGGGACACTTAGAGTTCTTACGCTAATCATAGATTCAACGGCGATCAAAGAGCACTGAACATGGTTATACCACTGTGACCCATCTTCTTCTTTATCAACATCTTTACTTGATCAATTGATATACTAACCTGCAACAAGTCAAACAAAGATATAAAGGATAACATGTTATTGGCCAACCTAACCGTAAACAATTTACCACCTATAAAGTTCACACATACCTTAATGATTATATTTGGTGGTCACGGAAGTACTTTCATGTTATAACTTACAAAAAAATTCATAACATAAGTTTTGATTCATAAGTCACACTGTATTCATTGGGACTTCTTCCATCCCCACCTCGCTCCAAGCAGTTTCGTGCAGACAATGGGCATAAAAAGATACTCTAATATACATCAAACTAAAACAAAAATTATAAATCTAAGGTGAAGCAAACAGAATCCTTAAATACATATGCTATCGCATAATAATGAGGAGAAACACTTAACATAAACTTCCTCATCACCTCCATAAGCTAGTGGCCACATTATTACCTATCAATAATGAAAGGCGTCTTCCAAAATTCATGATACATTTCCTATTTTCCTTTTACTTCCCCGTCCAATCAAGAAATAGTAAGAAAACATAAACTGAAAAATGACTTAAGTGCAAGACTATTTGAAATGCATATTACAACTAATGGTTGGATTGGATTGTTAAAACATGCTAATAAAAAGTTAAACTAGTACTAAGAGACATAATATTTCTTTTTACATTTATGACACGCATATTTAGTCTAATTTCTTTTATTGAGATTCTAGTTGCAAAATTCATCTGAAATACCATAATTCTTCTATTATTTAAAAACTTAAGCATGTATTTCACAGCAATACTTGGCTTAATCTATGAACAATCAAATGATTCGTTCATGTTTTGGGGAGAACTTATAAACATCTCAAGCTTTTAAAATAAGCCAGTCTTTAATATAAACTTTGTTTGACAAAAAGAATTCACAAAAACTTGCGTAATTCAAAATTTCTTATTTAATAAGTCATCTGAAGTGGCTTTTCATGATGTATAAGCTTTTGACAATTTACACTTATAAGTTTCAGCTACTTTGTCAGGCTTTTACAAGCACCAGGTCCTATAAGCTACAAATCTGGCTTTAGTTACTAGCTCAACTAGTCTACCCAAACATACCCAATATTACAAATTTGCCATAGTAAAACATTATACATCCATTCTGTGCAATTTCAAGACAATCCTTCCATAAATAATACTATAATTTGTATGCTTTATATCAAATCATTTGTGAATAATCGATCGAGAGCTTTAATGTAATTGTTTCGCCTGATCATTTGATAACATATTAGAAATGTAGTTGTCAATCCATTTGGAAACATTAGACAATATACAATTGACTCCTATATAAGAAAACCTTCTTTGAATATGCCCAAATCCTCAGCATACTGGAGTAAGAGATTAAGACAAGCCCCATCCTATTTCATGTTTAACATATAAGATTACAAACCTTTGTGTCTTATACTCTTATGTAAGTGGCTTGACCTCTTAACAAGAGTACTAGCTGGAACAAGTATCCCTCTCTTGGTATCTTGTCTCCTCTGATAAGGAACTACTTGTATCACCCAGTTGCCTATACAGCAAGATGTGAAAAAGCCATTCCTATAGGGCTTCATCTCAAAATTATGTTTGTATATATCTATGTGTGTGCAGATGTATATAACAAATATGCATTATACGTATTTCTATATACATACATGTAACATATACATGTACATATTATATAAGCTATACATACATAAATATGCACATATATGTACGAATACAAACGTATAGACCGATACATATACATGTATATATATCCATGTAGAGGGTGAAAAACTGGATAATATGTTCGTGTGAAAAAGTTGACATAATTACATGAATAGCGGATTGAATCGGACATTTATTTTTGGACATAATGGCCAAGAAATGCTCTTTTGTTTTCAAGGTTTTTTGTGTTTAACTTTCTTTTACCTATGTGTGTATGTCATATATGTGTGTGTACAAATAAAACAAATATTTTCAACTTAAAAGTATAGAATATTATTGGTTAGCAAAGAGGGGTTTCTTCACCTGTCAAACATCTAGAAATGGAGCCCTTTGGCATGAAGACAACACCTAAATGACAAATCTAGTAGCATAAACAATATCCTCTTGGTAAAGATGGTAACAAAGCACCCCATTTTAGTAGAGTGGTTGGAGAGTAGTTGCATTTTCTTTAACTTTTTTAGCCTTCAAGATTTTTGCATCAAGATAACCCCAAAATGGTGTTAATACTTATACTCCTCCATTGATCACCTTCTCACTAACCATTTCAAACAATAACCATGAAAGAGACACGGAAATCTTGGAAACCCTACTGTTGTACAGCCGAAGACAAGGTTTTTTGCAACTTTAGCCGATGCAGGCCCTCAAGATCAAAGTTCTCCAAGAACGTAGGACCATCACCATCTTTTAGGCGCATGTCTTTCTCGGACCTTAGCAGGTCTTCTTCTTTACGTATTAGTGAAGACATAGCTAACACTTTCGGGCCCGACTTGTTGGACTTTAAGTTAAGTGAGTTGAGAGCCATAACTCAGAATTTCTCCAGCAATTTCTTGCTAGGTGAAGGCGGGTTCGGTAAGGTGCACAAAGGTTATGTGGATGAGAATATGAGGCCTGGTTTGAAGGCTCAACCAATTGCAGTTAAACTTCTCGATATTGAGGGATTGCAAGGTCATCGCGAGTGGCTTGTAAGCTTGTCTATATTCTTATTATCTATTAATCAATGGTTTCTTTCTTTAGATAAAAATTAGTGTTTTTAATTATTTGGTTTATTCACACCACTGATTGACAATGGTATAATTGAAGGCGGAGGTGATATTTCTTAGTCAACTTAGGCACCCAAATTTGGTAAAACTGATCGGGTATTGTTGTGAAGAAGAAGAGAGAGTCCTCGTGTACGAATTCATGGCTCGTGGCAGCTTGGAGAATCATTTGTTCAAGAGTAAGTTTCTATCTACTTTCATGGTTATTTTATATAATTTTTCTTATAACCTAAGCGAGAATTGTTGTGTAACAGGAATCTCAGTTTGCCTACCATGGGGGATTAGGATTAAAATTGCTATAGGTGCAGCTAAAGGCCTTGCATTCTTACATGGCGCTGAAAGTCCTGTAATATATCGTGACTTCAAAACATCCAACATCTTACTTGATTCTGTATGTATTTCAAACCCCTTATGTCAATTGTCATTCACGCTTAGTAAAAAAAAAAAAAAAAAAAAAAACCCTAAATGTACTATTTCTAGCACAACATAGAAGGGGTTCAATACCATGAGTCCATGAACATGATCTCACTTCATGTTAGGTCACGGTCATCTTTAGAAAACGATAATCGAAGACAGAGACAAATAAGATTTGAGTTGTTATCAGTTGTATTCATTTTTTCTCTTTCCTATCTCGCGATTGACAGGATTTTAATGCAAAGTTATCCGATTTTGGGTTGGCAACAATGGGTCCAGAAGGATCAAACACCCATGTCACTACTAGAGTCATGGGAACATATGGATATGCTGCCCCTGAATATGTCAATACTGGTAATTTACTTATCATTTACAAGTCCAGAATTCAAACTTATAATGTATAGGAAATTTCTAATTACAAGTAATCTTAAACCACTTAACTAAGCCAATCTGAATATCGGAATACAAGTTAATTAAAAAAAAAAAAAAAAAAAAAAAAAAAAAAAAAAAAAAACAACTAAAGTAAAAAGGTTCTATTGATATGTTAATTGTAGGACACTTAACCACAAAGAGCGACATTTATAGCTTTGGAGTGGTGTTGCTAGAACTATTAACTGGAAGAAGAGCAATGGATAAAAAAAGGCGAAAAAACGAGCAAAATCTTGTGGACTGGGCCAAGCCATACCTGACTAGTAGCCGAAGAGTTCGCACAATAATTGACCCTAGGTTGGCAGGTCAATATTCGGTTAAGGGAGCCAAGGAGATGGCCCTTTTAGCATTGTACTGCGTGAGCTCAAACCCCAAAGACAGGCCAAAGATGCCTGCGATAATTGAAACTCTTGAAAGCCTTAAACATCTAAAAGACATGGCAATCACTAGTGGACAGTGGCCCCCTGCTTCAAAAAAGACGACCGATAGGAATGCAGTTTATATGCCCAAAGAAGGAAATAAGATCAATGGAGGTGTGATCTACTGGAAGCAGGCTCCTGTTAAGACAGTAAGCACCAAAGCATAATGAATAAAAGTGATGACAGTGGAAATATGTAAATGGTAAACACATATATGTAAATAAATGTTGATAAATATGTGCTCATGTACATGTGGTTTGTGTGTGACAAACAATGTGAGCTACTCTATGGTTGTTTTCTTCATAAAGGGGTACAGGTGTTTTTGTTTTTTTCTTTAATCAGCAACAAACTGATACACCGATACACACTGAGGTCTTAATCAAAACCGTGCACAAACAATGCAATGTTAATCACTGACACCATTGAACCAACGACAGCGTTGTATGTCTCAGCTTTATTTTTTTTGCTTACTAGTTAATAATACTTGGTCTATGTTTTTAATGTCCAATTTTCCATTTCAATGATATATTTTGACAATTGTATATATATATATCATTACCCCAGGAACCATTAAAAAACTAATATTTGTCCATTAAAAAAGTATTATTTCTCCATTACAAGGTGTTCCAGGAACCATTAAAAAAATAATATTTGTCCATTAAAAAGTTATTATTTCTCCACTACAAGGTGTGTTGGGTAAAACATGTCATGAACAGCTAATATATTATTAAAGAAAACAGTGTTGTGATACCCATCCGTGATTCATACGTGGCTCTTTTTCCCTCTTTCTGTGCTACGTGTCTTTCTTCTCTCTCAAACATCATTGATTCATCAAATAACAAACAGATAATCTCAGTCTTGACTCTTATGAATACGGATCTAAATCTATCTCTTCCCTCTCACACATTTTGAGATCTGTCTCTTCTCTCTCATGGCGCCGTCAAACACAAACTACACATAAACGTTTTGTGATGGTGTCGCGTAAGTACACAAATGGCACAATCGATTTTAGTGGTGGTGATGGCGGCCGGATGGGGCCTCAGAAGTAGTTAGTTACTCCATTTATTAATTAACTTGTAGGGTTTCTATTATTTATAGGTAAAATACCAAAATGATGAATTTTTTTTTTTTTTTTTTTTTTTTTTTTTTTTTTTGTGTATATACATTCTTGCAGGAACCTGAGTCAAGGGTTTATATAGCCAAAGAACTTGATACGAGAAGTGGTCAGGTGTTAATATTTTGATTTGTGATATGAGGCTATGAGGGTGCCATAATTGAAGGTATGTCGTTTAATTTTGTGGGTTTGTGTATAATTTTGAAAGAATTTTTAATTTTAGTTATACTTATTTTTTTTTCCAGGCATTTGTGTTTATATGGGTTTTTAATTTTGATGTGTTACGGTGTTGACCACAAACTCGGTTGGTGCTTCATAATCAGTTGGTACGGTACCTGTTGCCAGGATGATGTTGGTTCGTCTAAGTTATTCCAATGGTAATAACATCTTTGAAATTTCAGGTCCTTTATTTCTTCAAGTATTTAATTGACCAGGAATATGTGCATACTATTGGATTGTATTTTGGTTTTTGTGGTCAAATGGATCAGTTTGCATTAGAAGTGGAAACTTTGACCTGTCCAATGTAAATCATTTCTTCAAAAATTGAACTAATAAACTAACTTTTCTGGTTTCTGACACTGTTAAAAGTTTAGTGAAAAATTGGCTTCAGCATACGTTAGTATAATAAATAACTTGAGATAGAATTATGATTATGAATATGCAATTTAATATAACTAGAAGCAAATCATAAGTTGCTCTTATTTTAACCAAAAAAATAAAGTTATTTAAGAGACTAATACTTAACGGAACTTTTGTGCCTTTTATACTATGCAAATTGTATGTCTGATACATAGGATTTTAATTTCATTCTCAGGTTATGCTTCATGGACTCACCACCTCTTAATAATGACGAATCTGTGGAAAAGAGAACATCAAACTGAGGCCGGGTCTACAACAGTTCGCAAAGAATTGTTTGCATGTGCAGACAATGAGGCAGGCGGCCCTAATGCTAAAAAGCCAAAACGCAACTAGCGCCACAATCAGGTGACCAAAAGTTTTGGAAATCATGGGTATGCAGTCGGTATAATGTGCACATATGAAGGCGCGTTCCTCCAATATGTAAAGCAACAGTTAGGAGTAATATGTATGGTGCCTCACACTAGTCAATTTGCATGTTCCCACCACTAGGCTTAAAACATGCATCTTTTTGTAAACAATGACGGCCATAATGAAAGTAATCGTTTTCGCGGAATAATGTAAATGCCTGATTCCGTACGACCAGTAAAAAAAACTGGGAAACACCCCCCGCCGCAACGCGGCGGGCTCCTCCCCCTTGTTATAATTATAATAGTAATGTCAAAACTAATATGGATATTACTAGTGCCAGTTAATTTTTACTTATTGGTTTGAAAGCTTTTGCTGATTTATTTATCGACTGAAAACATATATTTCACAAAAATCAATTCCTATAAAAATCAAGATAGGGTTGGTGCAATGGAAAGACCCATTTCATTGTTTTATATTTTGACTTTTATAGTAGTAATGTCAGAGGTCAGAACTAATACGGATAATACTAGTGCCTTTTAAAGTTTTAATTTTAATTTATATGTTGGTTTGGAAGCTTTGCCGACTTATTCGTAGATTGAAAACATATACTCCGTATTTCGCAAAGATCAAGTCCTAGAAAAATCAATAAGGGTTGGTGGAATGACAGATGGAATGGAACGATCCATTTCATTGTAATGAAAAAAGATGTCTGTCAAGTCAAATTTAATGGAACAGGTTATCGACAGTTCCTCCAGGAATGTGATTCGTTTAATTCGGTTGATTCTCATATTATGAACCGCTGTTTCTCTCGTTCCACCACGGAATGGAATAACACAAGGGGAAGCCCCTTTGTGTAATTTTCAATAAAAACGTATATTTCTAATTCTAAGATTTCATCATTTCAGAGCTAATTAAATTTACCTTTTATTATTTATTTATTTATTTTTTAAAGTAACTAGAAAAGGTTCTCTTAGTATAATAGTATTTGAAGTTAACGAGTTTCATAAATGTCTAACTTTTTTATATGTCCATATAAAAATCTAGTACTCCATTCTAAACAAAGAATAAAGTATAAGATAAAACCAGTGAATGTCTTATGTGAAAACCAATTACATACCCAAATGCAATCAATTGGATGTGATGGTCCATTCCATTACATCTAACAAGGAGAAGAGAAGCACTGGTTTACATTGTTTGTAAATGGCAAGGTTACTATTTTGTGACCATAGTCCATAAAATCATCGGTTTTGCATAGTGAGCTATGTGCAAATGTAATAACGAATCTTTGTCTCTTCCAGCCTTGTAAAGCTGAAGAGCTTTGGTGCATGCAGACATAAAAAAACTAGAACACAGGGCGCCATACACAAAATTCTCTTGTTCTCTATATGCAAATGACCATGAAGGTCCATAATGAACCTTAAGTAAAACTGACAAAATCATATGACCTACAAATCCATACTAGCAATTGGAAACATAAAAGCAGTTGATGTCAATGAATAAATGAAAAGGACTGACCTCTTTAAGAGCAAGCTGGCAAGAAGAGCACAGATCTGAGATTGACTCTGCCACTCACTCTTGGATAATAGAACCATCAGTCCATCACTGGGTCAACAAATGCAACAAAAATCCCTTTTGTCAAATGATCTCATACTGTTTCAAAGGAGCTTCCCGAGTGACACTCTATTGCAGAAAGAGGAACGGCGGACCCTGCAAATGATTTCAGACAATATCAGTGATTTTGAAGGGAAAAAAATGGAAAAGGCATGTTTTTAAAGCCGTATAGAACATACCAGAGTTTACATTAAAGGCTTTTCCACAAGCTGCTGTTCTCGATAACCTATCAATTGCATATTTAAAACTCAGACTATTTGGAGTGAATCCAACTTTCTGCATCCTGTTCTGATATTCCATCGACTTACCGAAATCACCTTCCTCACAAACCGCTTTAAAAACCTCATTATAGCATTCATTGTCACATAACTTGAATTCCTCTGCAAAGAACCTCAATAATGACTCCGCTTGATCAAGATTCTTCTCTTTACAATGGCCAAAAATCAAAGATCTGCAAATTGTCGTATCAGGTTGAATGCCAGATTCAGCCATATCCCTCATGAAAACTTCACCCTCAATCGTTCTGTTTAGTCTACATAAACACCCAATGATTGCTTTATAGGACGTCAAACTCGGATTTTCATTCTTGAAGAACATTTCATCTTGTAGCTGTATAGCCTCGCTTACATAATCTAATCTACAAAATGTAACAATCAATTCGTTGTAGATTTCAAACTTGCGTGTTTCTTTCTCATCTTGCATTAGGCGTTCCCACAGACTTTTGGCTGCAAACGGTTTATCCACTCGACACAAATCAACAACTAAATCAACTTGAAGATCACTCGAAACCGATACTCCAAATCTTTGAAGCTCTACAATAAGATTCACAGCTGAAATTATAATGTTTTTCTTTCTATATCCTTCTATAAGTACTAAACAGGTGAACTCGTTAGGAAATACTTTTTCCTTGATCATGTCATGAAGCAAACTACGTGCTTCTTGCATCATCTCCTTCTTAACGTAACCACATATAAGAGTATTGTAGCAGAACACATCTGGTTTTAGCCCAATTTGAACCATACGATGGAATAACTTATGAGCTTCCCTTACATTACCTTCTTTACAAAGCCCGTTCATCAAAGACGTATGAGTAATCAAATCCGGTATCACACGCCGAATATACATTATATTATAAAGATAAAGCGCATCTTTTAACCGACCTTTCCTCACATAACTATCTATCAAAGTGTTATATGTGACAATATCGGGATCAAATCCTTCCTCTTCCATTTTCTCTAAAAACTCATTCACCTTATCAACATCCTCACTTTTACATATAACATGAGTCAATATATTAAAAGTAAACGTATTCCCACGAACCACAACCTTTCCCATTTCCTCATAAACCCGCCAACACTCATCTATCCTACCCATCTTCAAAAGGCCATCTAAAAGAAAATTAACCGAAACAATTTTTGGCACAAAACCAACTTTAACCATCTTCCTAAACGTAACAAAACCGTCACGAACCAAACCCGCTTTCAAATACGCCTTAATAAGCATATCAAACACAACAGGATCCCAACTACAATCTTTAGTACACATAACCAAATTCTCAAAAATACTAACTTTCTCGCTTTTACTCCTATTAACCTCAATCAACTCAGCTAAAAGACCCATAGTTTGCGAAAAATTACGACACCAAGCTAATATATGCAACATAATACAATAGTCTTGAACAGATGGGTCAAAAGATAAATCTTTTTTAACCCAATTGAAAAAAGTTAATGCTGAAAATGAATCAGATTGAAATCTAAGAAGAACCCTTGAAACATGTTGAAAACCCATGTGAAATATCATATCTTTTTCAAGAATTATGGGTTTTTTTTGTTTAAGATTTGTGCATATGATATCAACTATTTTGTTAGGGTTTTGGGTGTTTGGGAGTAAATTGTAAAGTGGGTTTAAGGGTTTTAAATGGTGGTGGTATTTGGGAAGTGATTTGATGAGGGTTTGATTAATAGCTGAAACTTTATTCATTTGGGTTTTGATGATATGATTTTTTTAAGTTTAACTGATTTATTGAATACCTGATTTTGTTGATGATACTTTCTGAACAGATTCAAACCGCCCGATGTTCACTCTCTTAACACAAGCAGACTATATACTTTTGTAAATTTACAGTAAACAAACTTTTTCATTTGTAATTCTGACTTAGATCAAACGAGTGGGCAACTGCGCTTTGCTGCGAGAATGTTGTGTGTAATATAAAATCAAAATAAAACGATTAAAAAAAATTGTTATTAAGGACTAAATTTGCAAAAGATCGCTAACGGAGGACTAACGGTGCTATTTACAGCTAACCGGAGGGACCGATTTTGTAAATTCCTTAGGAAAAAATAATTCTAGAAATAATATGTTTTTGACTTGAAAAGTCCTTAAAATTCTTAACGCGTTGCATCATTAGTCCCCGGCATGTTGCATCGTTAGTCCCCGAAGGACCTTGCTTGCAAAGATATTTACACCTTAGGGACTATTTTGTAAGCATGCACTGTTTTGTCAACTGTAGCTACAGTGCGCTACAATAAACACATTCCTCCTTTTAGTATATATACTGAAAGAAACCTTACACATTAGAGATGCATCGATTTGAATTAGATGCATCATTAATTTTTTAGATGCACATTAATCTAAAAAAATCTTTTAGATGCACCATAATATATTTTTTAGCTAAAAATTATATGCATATACGTATATTATATGCATTTCATTAAGTTAAAAGAATCCTATGTATTTTTCGTCCTCTACGGGTCAAACTTGTTGCTAGTACTACTTTGCATCTTTTTCAATTTAAAATCACTTTCGAAACTAATTGGGATGCATATAAATCTATTCAAGTCGATGCATCTCAAATATATAGTTATAGCTATTTCTCATTCTTTCTCATTTCAAATTTTCTTCTCACTGGATCCTTATCCTTGTAATTCTAGCATATATCAAACTTTCAAATTTATTAGAGACTTAAGCTATGTTTGGCAAACAAGATTGTTAGGAGATTGTGCTTATTTTTTCAAAAAATAAGCTACTTAAAAAATAATATTTGTTTGGCAGACATAACTTATAAGAGATTCTAAAAAAAAATTATCTTTCATAATCTCTTAAAACAAAGGTTACTTCATGTAGCTTATAAAAATAATCTCTTTTTATAATCTCTAGCACCAGCACCATCTCCAGCACCAGCACAATTCCAGCAACAGTTACTTTCGCCAAACATACCCTAAATATGGTAACCGGCCACCCACTTAATAGGTAAAATAAAGAAAAAATTATACGGATGGTCCTTGTTGTTTACACAGATTGCATGTTTAGTCTCTATTTCATTTTACACCGGTCGTCCCTATTTTGTGAAACCTTGCACATTTTATTCCCTAATTTGTATGGGCCGTTAGTTTAGCCGTTAAGTTATTTGCACCGTTAGTCCTCCGTTAATAATTTTTTGCACCGTTAGTCCTCATTTTCTAAAAAAGTCCCCATTTTTTGCACCGTTGGTCCCTACATTAATAATTTGCACCGTTGTCAATCTTTTACGTTTCCGTCCATTTTTTAACGTTCTCGCCCGTTTTTTTAAACGTTTTCGTCCATTTTTTTTATGTTTTTATCCATTTTTTTACGTTTTCGTCCATTTTTTACGTTCTCGCCCGTTTTTTTTACGTTTTCGTCAATTTTTTACATTTTTGTCAATCTTTTTACATTTTAGTCTATTTTTTTACGTTCTCGTCTGTTTTTTACGTTTTCATTCGTTTTTTTACGTTGTCCTCCGTTTTTTTAACGTTTTCGTCCATTTTTTTAGGTTTTGTCCATCTTTTTACGTTTTCGTCCATTTCTTTACATTTTTGTCAATATTTTTACGTTTTAGTCTATTTTTTACGTTCTCGTATGTTTTTTTTACATTTTCATATGTTTTTTTACATTTTCGTATTTTTTACGTTTTTGTCCATCTTTTTACGTTTTCGTCCATTTTTTTACGTTCTCGTCCATTTTTTTTATGTTTTCATCCACTTTTTTACGTTTTTGTCGATCTTTTTACATTTTTGTCAATTTTTTACGTTTTCGCCTGTATTCTTATGTTTTTATCGGTTTTTCCTATTTTTTTACGTTTTCGCATATTTTTTTTTGATTAAGTAAGTATACTTAAAGAAAATTTGACATTTGATAAAAATGTGTCTGTGTTGATTTTAAATCACGATTTTGACCCCTTTCTGTTTTGAATCATCAAAAGTGTTAAACACGAAAGTTGTCCGGAATGATATTTTACATCAATATACGCGAGATTTAAGCAGAAAATATAAAACAAGGGATGTTTACTACCAAAACTTGCGAGTCTCGGCAAAAAATGGCTTAAGTTTTGGTAGTAAACATATCTTGTTTTGCATTTTCTAGTTAAAATCTCGCGAGTCTTGATGTAAAGTATTATTTCGGACAACTTTCGTTTTTTACACTTTTGATGATTCAGACCAGAAAAGGGTTAAAATCGTGATTTAAAATCAACACGGACACATTTTTATCAAGTCAAATTTTCTTTTAGTATACTTACTTAATCACAAAAAATATGCGAAAACGTAAAAAATAGCAAAAACCGATAAAACATAAGAAAACAGATGAAAACGTAAAAAAATTGATGAAAATGTAAAAAGATTGACAAAAACATAAAAAAGTGGACGAAAAAATTAAAAAACTGACGAAAACGTAAAAAAACAGACGAGAACGTAAAAAATAGACGAAAACGTAAAAAAATGACGAAAACATAAAAAAAACGGGCGAGAATGTAAAATAATGGAAGGAAACGTAAAAAGATGAACAAAAACGTAAAAAATTGACGAAAACGTTAAAAAAATGGATGATAACGATAAAAATGGACGAAAACGTAAAAAGATTGACCACAGTGCAAAATATTAACGGAGGGACCAACGGTGCAAAAAATGAGGACTTTTTAGAAAATGAGGACTAACGATGCAAAAAATATTAACGGAGGACTAACGGTGCAAATAACTTAATGGCCAAACTAACGGCCCATCCAAATTAGGGACTAAAATGTGCAAGTTTCACAAAATAGGGACAACTGATGTAATTAAAATGAAATAGGGACTAAACATGCAATCTGTGTAAACCACATGGACCATCCGTGTAATTTTTTCTAAAATAAATTACTATCTAATATTTGTTTAAATTTATGTTTAAATTTTATGCTTATGAAATATTACAACAACAACAACAACAAAACTAATTATTGGAGCTAGGGTGAGCGTCGGTAAAGGACCAGACCGGACCGACAAGACCGAGGACCGAATTAGCCAAAAAACCAAGACCGAGGACCGGATCGAATGTGGTCGGTCCGGTCTCGGTCGGTCCGTCGGTCGGTCCGGTCCAACAAGGTCAAATAAACGGTTTGTGGTCCGGTCCGGACCGGACCGACCGGACCGAAGACCGAATTAGCCAAAAATCCAAGACCGAGGACCGGACCGAATGTGGTCAGACCGGTCCGGTCCGGTCCGGTCTCGGTCGGTCCGTTCGAGTCATTTGCTCAGCCCTAATTGGAGCATATGGTACCACAACCAAACAAGTCAATTCAGTACAAAAGGATAGCAAAGTCAACAACTGTAAAACCTCTCCACATTGCTTACGTCATCAAGGATATTTGACTAAGAACCTCTCCACATTGCTTACGTCATCAAGGATATTTGACTAAGTTTGACTAGTTACTAGTGTAGTATAAATATCTTGTATATTCTCATTTTGTTGTATTGTAATTCATTTTAACATTTCACTCAATGGAATTACTCTTTCTTCTCACTTTGTGTTATGGTATCATAGAATCATGTCTCTCCGGTCACCACCATAACTAACTGTCATAACAGTTTTTCCCAACCACAACAAACCACCCTAACAACTTTTCTAACAATTTTTCTCCACCACTAAAGCTGTCATCACAACCTCCTTCCACCATTAAAACCACCGTAACTAATTCTTCCCCAAACCAATCAATCATTATCAAGAATCACACTTCAATCCATCATATCAACATCAATCAATCACGATTCACCATGGTTACACCACCACTCAACACCGGAGAAACAAGCTCACCGACAGAAGACACCAATTCTGTCAATCACCCCTTCTTTCTTCATCAAAACGATCACCCAGGACTCATTCTTATCTCAAAGAAGCTTCTTGGATCAGAAAATTATAGTTCTTGGAGAAGATCCATGACAATTGCTCTCAATGCCAAGAACAAGCTCAAACTCATCACCAACCACTATCCTGAACCTGATCCTGAATCACCTATCCGAGCACTGTGGGAACGCAACAATGATATGGTTATTTCATGGATACTCAACACAGTTTCAGAGCAGATAAGTAATAGTCTTAGCTTTGTTAATTCTGCATCATCTCTTTGGTTAGAACTGCAAGAACACTACTCCCAATTAGATGGTCATAGAATTTACCAGCTTAGTAATGACATAGCACAGTTAAAACAATCAAATTGCTCTGTTGAGATCTTTTATCAGAAGTTAAAGGGATATTGGGATGAACTTGATGCTCTTGAAGCACCCTATATCTGTACTTGTAACTGCACATGTGAAAATGGAAGGTTGAATAGGGCTAGGGAAAGTAGGAAAAGGCTAATTTAATTCCTAATGGGATTAGATGAAAGTTATGCCAATCTAAGAGGCCAAATACTCCTAATGCAGCCTTTGCCTACATCCACTAAAGCCTATGGCATGTTAAGACAAGAAGAAAAACAGAGAGAATCCACTACTCCCAAACACATGACCCCTGCCATTATGTCCACCTTCACACACAACAACACCTCATCTCAGAACAATTTTAGGCAAAACAGACCTCAACATAACACTTGAAACAACATGGGTGAAACAACCACTAGGAGAAGTCCATTCAAACAAGGGATTTATTTTGGTAATTGTGGAAAGGAAGGGCATTATAAGAATGAATGTTACCAACTAGTTGGATACCCCCTGGTCATCCCCTTCATGGCAAAGTGAAACCAGGAAATAGGACAAATGAGAATAGAACTAGAACAGTGAACATGGCTGCAGTTGGCTCAGATGTTGCTTCAACTAGTGGGACAAATGGAAAGGACAAGGATACAAATGAGGACACAGCTGTGTTTTCCAAAATGGACAGTTTGCAGAATCAGTTGAATCAAGTTATGCTGATGCTACAAAATTCACAGGGAATGTGTGATCCAAAGGTCATGGCTGCAAGTAGATATCTTTTCATTGCTTCTTGCATTTCTCATTTTAAGGATACTTGGGTTTGTGACAGTGGTGCCACTGATCACATATGCATAATGTAGAACCCTGTAAAAATTTCTTGTAATTAAATCGTTAATAAATAAATAATCCTTCGTTATCATTCTAATTCCCATTTTCTCGGAAAAATTTGAAATTTTTCTTATTATATTATTTTGGCGATTTTCACAAAATAATATAATTCACGAAATGACGGAATTAATCCTCGACACGTTACACGAAACCTAAACTTTTCATTTAATCCTAAACCTAAATCCAAATCCTAATTATATTTAGTAAATATAATTTAATTTCCTAATTACCTAATTAAAGCCAACCGGACCCTTAATAACTTTCGGCCCACACCACCTTCACTATTCATAAGCCCACGAACCTAAGCCCAAAATCTAATTTAAGTAATTTTCATCCATTCGACTTAGTTCACACCCTCCCCAAAACGCATCGTTTATTTTTAAATCTTCTACACGACCCACGTATTTTATTTTATCATCTCATTAACCTACTATCCAACTTTAGTGTGTCAATTCTCACGTCCATACGTTGAGTTTTGATACGTTTTTAAAAGGCAAAGTATTCGACCCTTGCACACCCAAATCGATTTACAATATATTCAAAACTTAACCATTTTGAATCTCGTTTGTTTCTAATCGTTCCTAATATTATTCCTGAGATGATTCTAAGCTCAAATGTTAAAGAAGATCATGTATAAATAAGTTGTGTACGATTTTGTAAATCGTATGCATGGAAAATTGTTTGGTCGACATAGAGTATGATTCACCCAACATCTCCCTTTTTCTGTGCTCTCACAACACTCCCTAAACTATTATAAAATGTTCATCTAAGAGCTAGTACTGACATTGCAAATAGTACGAAGAATTCACTTTGAATTTCTCTACTAAACGTTATATATATTAGTAATATATGTACGTACTTGCATGCATTCTTCTCTTATTCTTTCACACACTTATTCACTGAGATAAAAAGTATTCGAACCATTCTCAAAGACTTACAAGTCGTGTGGTATTGTATTGGAAGCAAAGAAAGGAAATCGGGTTGAAATAAATATATAACGTTTGGGTTATATAGCTTAGACGTGATTTTCTTGTGTTCTTTTCTACCTATCTCGACTCTTGATCACCTCTAAGGTGTTTGTAAGTTTCCTACACTCGTTTCTAATCCATTTCACACGTTATTATTTAGTCATGCACTTTGTGGTTATTGTTTCGAACATATATACTTTGCACGTTTATTTCACGTACATATTTATTCTTAGTACACGAAACGTGATTAGCCTCTATCTTGGAAGGCCTAGGAATCACGTAGCACACACAATTCACTATAGTTGTAACGTTTCAAGCATATCACGCATCCATTTCAAATTGCATCCATCGTATGAAATTTAGTATAACACTTAGTAAATAATTCTAAGTTTTCAAGATATAAAACCGGTCCAAACATGCCACAAAACACGAGTATAACATTGAATTTCATTTAACGATAGTACCATATTTTTTCACGACGCCATAGATCACCTAGCAAACTAACATTTTCATATAAATAACTTGTAAAAATAATCACGTTTTTGACATCTTAATCGATCCATTTTGAACCTACATAAACCGGATCTCAAAACCAAAATATTTATAAAATCTTTATAATTGTCGACTTGGGCTTAACTAAAGCCCATTAAGAAATTAAAATCCGTAAGCCCACTGGGCCTATAAGAAATGTTTTTAGAATCATAAAAATGACCCAAAGCCAAGCCCAAAACTTTTTCTATGCCCTCGCCTCCAAAACTCTTAACGGCCTTTAATTGAATCGTTAAGTGGCCCATAAGCTAAAAATTAAGCTTTTAAATAATTAAGCAGTTAAGATAAGTTTGTTACTTAATAAATAAGCTTCGGAAATTTTTAGAAAAGTTTCATAATCATTTTTGCAAAATTGGACTAAAAATGTAACGCGACGACACCTAGAGGGACTAAATGTGTAAATATTGAAAATAAAGGACTAAACCTGTAAATACAGAAATCTAAGGGTAAAATGTGATAAAAATTAATATTATAAGGTTAGTATTGATTATTGGGCAAAGTAGAGGACTATAGTTGAAAAATATATAAAAAGGACTAACGGTGTAACGCAAGTATCGTTAGTGTAAAAATAGTAAAATTGGAAAAGGAGACAAAGACTAAACGTAACTTATTTATCATTCTTATTTATTTTCTATTTTCGTCAATTTATTTCACATTAAGTTTAAACTTTATTTTTATTTGTATATATATATTATTTAACGTAACGTTAATAATATATATAACGATATTTAAAAAGTTAATATTTCACTTACGATTAAAAAGGAAAAACTTTGATGGATAATTTAAAATCATATTTTGTCATGTCATGCATATCACAAGATTTTCACTGCACATCACTTATTCGTCATAACGAATATCTAATATTCGTTATTTCCTTTGTAATTATCGAATAGTTTTTGGTCAAGTTCTTAGATAAATTTATTTATCAGGATGTGTTTCGAAGCCGTTTTCATAAATTCGTTCGACTTTATTTTCTTCGTTTTCAGTATCAATCAAGGTGAGTCATAGCCTCACATTTACTTATTTTCAAAACTCCATGAGGGGGATACATGTTAGAAATATATCGCAAGTATTTTTCTGTATGCTTTCCTGACTGATATATGCCTAAGTTAGCTATTGCCAAAAGACCCTTATTCATGAGCCATTAATCACTGAGGTGAACGCGAATATAATGAATAGATCTATTTAAGGTTTGACAGTCTGTCCCATTAATACTTGACGGAATGCCATTATGCATGTGGTTAGTCGTATTAGTTGTGATAATTATATTTGAGTAAAAATAGGAACTGGCAAATCACCTATTACACGAGGGCAAATTTATCATTGATTTGATAAACACCCGCCGTTTACGGTATTTGTTAACGTTTGCGTGTCATGAGACTTAGAGCAATATATGAACTGCAATATCAATATTTTCAAACTGATTGTATTTTCCAATACAATCTTACTTGTGTATCAAAATGATTATTAAATTCAAACTCTATGATTTCACTCAACATTTTTGTTGACTTTTAAGCATGTATCTCAGGTATTTAGCAGGGGAAGCAAGCATGGAACGGGCGGCAAAAATCTTCAAAATATGTTTTCTTTATTTCAATAATGATGTAAAATAAATGATGTTTGATTTAATTCAAAACATCAAGCTTTTATAATACTCTGATAAGGACCTATTGTACTTCAAATTTTTATAAATAAAATTATGTTTTAAAACGTCTCTTTCGAGCCGTTTTCTATCATTATGACTTCGATCCTCACCGTAACACCCTAATTACTATTTCGCTGCCGCATTTCAAATTAGGGGGTGTTACAGATTGGCATCAGAGTCATAGTTATAGAGAACTAAATGTTTTCAAACATTGAACTATAACCACACTTTCAAATAAATTAAATTTACATCATATAAATTTTTGTCCGCCGTGCCTGCTTGTTACCGTACTCCGTAAGTTAATCATTTAGCTATGATATTTTGATTTTGATATGTTAAAATTTTGTATTCTTTGATGATAATAAATTCTTATTCTGCGCTATTTATGAATTGTTACAGTATTGTTTCAATATGAGTATGTTCGACTCCGACTCTGATATTTCTGTCGCGTCCGTTACTTCGCCTGTTTATCGTTCTACTTTTGTACCTTACGCTGTTTCCCAAGAAACAGAACCCTTCGAACAAGACGAAATTGCTACAACGCCTGAGAATCCCAATGCTTTTGTTTTATCGACACCATTACCACGTCATGATTTCAATTCATATGCACCCGATCACCTACTCAACCTTTTTAGCCAAACTTATCCGTATAATTTTCACCCAAGAGAACAAATCCCTGAGGAAGATATACCTACATCCAGCCGCCTTCGTATTTTTTATTTCTATTTCTCCACTTTCACCATCATTACCCTATCCGCCTGGTTTTACTCCCCCAGCTCATATCAATGAAACTGGTGAGAGTGCTAGGATGGAAATTCCCTCTACCCTTTCACCTTCTGTAGTAGTGACGCGATTGGAGCATCATGAAGATCAGATAGACTCACTTCTTCAGATGATTGATTATTCATCTTTCGATCATTCAGATACTACCCACAACACCTTACATAACCTTATAGCCGATAGGATAGAGTTGCATCAGGGGTTAGCTCAGATACATTCGGATATCTCTGAGACACGTTCTTTATCGATATCATTGCGAAGAGAGGGACAGAACCGTACTTGGGAAGCCCAGCTTGCACACCGAAGAGCAGATATATTGGAAAACCTTGTAGGAGATATGCAGATGCAACATCATACCGAGATGCAAGAGCTCCGAACTCAGATCTTAGAGATGGGAGGACATGTGGACATACCTAATCATTAGAGGCAGTTAGTATTTGTACTAGTAATAAGGCATTCAAGCCTGCCGCATGTGGCAATTAATAAGCTTGTATCGTTTTGTCATAACAACTCAACTGATAAAGTTATTAATGTTATGCTGTTGGTTTTGATATTACTATATACAAATGTTAACTTATGCTTATGGTTGTTCATGTGTATTAAAAATGCATCTAACATATCGGAATGATTATGACTGTTGTATAGAAATAAAAACTACATATGGTGCCCAATTATTATTAAGACTCATAAATATTTATTTTCCCTACTTCACAAGAACCTTTAAACAAGTTGTTGTTTAAAATTCTAAATGCTATATTTTTCTATTTTTAATAGAAAAATGGAGCATGCAAGTAGCGAAAACTCTAACCCGGAAGTGATCATGACCCCCACTGAGGTTCAGAGAATGATTGCTGAGGGAATATCTGCAGCTCGTGAAGCGGATCGTTTGAATAATACCAATGGTGCAAATCGTGAAGCTAATACAATTACTCCACGTAATTGTACTTACAAGGATTTCATAACTTGCAAGCCAACAAACTTCAAAGGAATTGAAGGAGTGACTGAAATGGCCCATTGGTTTGAGCATTCTGAGACAGTTTTCAAGAGGAGTGGTTGTCCTGAGAATAGCAAAGTTACCTTTGCTACAGGAACTCTTCAAGGAGAGGCATTATCGTGGTGGAACACTACTGCGAATGCTATGGGTCCAGATGAAGCTTTCAGACTTTCGTGGAATGAGTTGAAAAATAAAATGTTAAAGAAGTATTGTCCAAGGACAGAGATTCGAAAACTGGAGGATGAATTTCATCAGCTAGTTGTAAGGTACAATGACTTGAAGACATACGACAGAAAGTTTCTGGAGTTGTCGGTGCTGTGCCCAACTATAGTACCCGATGTTGAACAAGCATTGGAGAAATACGTGGAGGGACTGCCACCATCCATTGAAGGAGATGTTACCTCATCGAATCCAAAGACAGTAGAAGAAGCTATGGAGCTTGCACAGAGATTGTTAACCAGGGTGATCAAAAGAGGTTCTACCTCCGTGATCAATGAGCATAAGAGAAGTGCTGACAACCGTGGGATTAACAATAGCAACAACCGCAGCTACAACAACAGTTACAGTGGTAACCGGAACTACAACAACAACAACAATCAAAGCAGCAACCGCAGCAGAGATCAACAGCAGAACCGTAGTAATCATCATCAGCAACAAAATCGTAGGCAAGAAGCTACCAGAGCTTATGTAGCAGTGCCTGCAGAAAGTAAAGGTTATGCCAGAACTTAACCCCCATGTAACAAGTGCAACATGCATCATACTGGAGCATGTAAGGCTGCTTGTGGCAACTGTAGAAGAATTGGTCATATGACAAGGGACTGTCGAGCGACTGGAGCCAACACACAACCGATAGCAGTAAAGTGCCATAGTTGTGGAGAAGTTGGACATTACAAACCTCAATGTCCGAAATTTACCAATAATGTTGCCAGAGGAAGAGCGTATGTACTTGGTGATGGGAACGCAACGCAGAATTCTGATGTTGTTACTGGTACGTTCCTATTAAATCAACAAGATGCTAAGATATTATTTGATTCAGGAGCAGATAAAAGTTTTGTGTCTACTTCGTTTTCCGCAATTCTAAATATTACTCCTGTAGAATTAGATACTATCTATGAAATAGAATTAGCAGATGGAAATATTCTAAGTACCAATACCCTAATTGAAAAACTGCACCTTAACCCTTCTAAATAAATATTTCCCTATCAATCTTATGCCCATCCAATTGGGAAGTTTTGATGTCATCATTGGTATGGATTGGTTATCTAAACACCGTGCCAGAATAATTTGTGACGAGAAAATCATCCAAATTCCATTCGACGGTGAAACCTTAATCATCCAAGGTGATAAATCTAAAACTTCTTTCAATATCATTTCGTACGCCAAGACGATGAAATACATAAGCAAAGGATGCCATGTATTTCAAATCCAAGTAACGGGAGGAGAAACAAAAGAAAAGAAGAAACAACTTGATGAAGTGCCAGTTGTAAGAGAATTTTTTGATGTATTTCCCGAAGACTTACCTGGAATCCCACCAACTCGTCAAGTAGAATTCCAAATCGATTTAGTGCCTGGAGCAGCACCAGTTGCAAAAGCACCATATCGATTAGCACCCTCCGAAATGAAAGAATTATCTGAACAGCTAAAAACTATCAGATAAAGGTTTCATTCAACCAAGTTCATCCCCTTGGGGAGCACCAATCCTATTTGTCAAAAAGAAAGATGGAACGTTCCGAATGTGTATCGATTACAGAGAGTTGAACAAACTCACGGTGAAGAATCGATATCCATTGCCAAGGATCGACGATCTATTTGACCAATTACAAGGATCAAGTGTTTACTCAAAAATCGATCTAAGATCAGGATATCATCAATTAAGAGTTAGGGAAGAGAACATTCCCAAGACAGCTTTTCGAACACGATACGGACATTATGAATTTCAGGTGATGCCATTTGGTCTTACCAATGCACCATCTGTATTCATGGATTTAATGAACCGAGTATGCAAACCATACTTGGATAAATTCGTTATTGTATTCATTGATGATATTTTAATCTATTCGCGCAATAAAGAAGAGCATGCCGAACACTTAAGGACTATTTTAGAGTTACTTAAGAAGGAAAAGTTGTACGCCAAGTTTTCCAAATGTGATTTTTGGATTTCTACCGTTCAATTTTTAGGTCATATCATCAACAACAAAGGTATCCATGTAGATCCTGCGAAGATAGAAGCAGTTAAAGGTTGGACGTCACCCACCTCCCCAACCGAGATTCGTCAATTCTTAGGTCTCGCTGGTTATTACCGGAGATTTATAGAAGGTTTTTCAAAGATTGCAAAACCATTGACGGAGCTAACTCAGAAGAACAAGAAGTATAACTGGGAAGAGAAGCAAGAGTCAGCATTTCAACTGCTGAAACAGAAGCTTTGTGAAGCACCAATATTAGCATTACCGGAAGGCAATGAGGACTTTGTAGTGTATTGTGACGCATCTCATCATGGTTTAGGTGCGGTACTAATGCAAAGAGACAAAGTTATAGCCTATGCTTCGCGACAGCTGAAGAAGAATGAAGAAAACTACACCACTCATGATTTAGAATTAGGAGCAATAGTTTTTGCTCTTAAGATATGGAGAAATTACCTATATGGTACAAAGTGTACGGTTTTCACCGATCACAAGAGTCTACAACATATACTAGATCAGAAGGAGCTAAACATGAGGCAAAGAAGATGGTTAGAATTACTCAATGACTACGACTGTGAAATTCGTTACCATCCTGGTAAAGCGAATGTAGTAGCCGATGCATTGAGTAGAAAAGATAGAATTAAACCTCTTAGAGTTCGATCTCTAGGAATGACAATTCATTCGCCACTTCCCGCTCAAATCATCAAAGCTCAAATGGAAGCTTTACAAGAAGAAAACCGGAAATATGAGAAAATTGACAGAAGGTCAAACCTGGAAGATCAGGTTGACAGAATGCCAAATAATGAAAAAGAATTTGTGAGAAGAAATGATGGAATGTTATGTTTTAAGGAAAGATATTGGATTCCTCTCTTTGGAGGTATTCGAGACCTTATCATGCATGAATCTCATAAATCCAAATATTCTATTCATCCCGGTTCCAATAAGATGTACCAAGATATTAAGAAGAATTATTGGTGGCCAAATATGAAAGCTGATATCGCCGAGTACGTTGGTAAATGTTTAAACTGCTCTAGAGTAAAAGCAGAGACTCAGAAACCATCAGGATTACTCGTGCAACCAGAAATTCCGGTCTGGAAATGGGAACGAATCACAATGGATTTTATTACCAAATTACCAAAGACTTCGACCGGATTAGACACAATCTAGGTTATCATCGATCGATTAACCAAGTCTACACATTTCCTACCAATCAAGGAAACTGACGAGATGGAAACACTCGCTCAGTTGTATTTTAAGGAAATTGTGATTAGACATGGGGTACCAATATCTATTATTTCTGATAGAGATAGCCGATTCACCTCAAGATTTTGGGAATCGCTACAGAAATCTCTTGGTACTAGGTTAGATATGAGCACTGCTTATCATCCGCAAACCGATGGACAAAGTGAGAGAACAATTCAAACCTTGGAAGACATGCTCCGAGCATGTGTGATTGATTTCGGAAAAGGTTGGGATAGACACTTGCCATTAGTTGAATTCTCGTACAATAACAGCTACCATGCCAGCATAAAGGCTGCACCTTTTGAGGCACTGTACAGAAGGAAGTGCAGATCACCAATCTGTTGGACAGAAGTTGGTGATATGCAACTCACCGGACCAGAGCTAATACATGATACTACTGAGAAGATATTCCAAATCAAGCAACGCTTGCAAGCTGCTCGTGACAGACAGAAAAGTTATGCTGATGTCAGGAGAAAGCCTATGGAATTTCAAGTAGGAGACAAAGTCATGTTGAAGGTTTCGCCATGGAAAGGAATGATTCGCTTTGGAAGACGTGGAAAGTTAAATCCGAGGTACATTGGACCTTTCAAAATTCTGGAGAGAATTGGTTCAGTGGCTTATAAGTTAGAACTTCCGGATGAACTCAGTAGGGTACATCCTACATTTCACGTATCCCAACTCAAGAAATGTTTGTCGGACGAAACTCTCGTCATTCCACTAAAAGAGATTAGATTGGACGACAAACTAGTGTTCACAGAAGAGCCTGTGGAAATAATGGATAGAGAGATAAAACAACTCAAACAGAATCGTATCCCCATTGTAAAAGTAAGATGGGACTCTAAGCGAGGACCGACTTACACATGGGAAAGAGAAGATAGATTCCGTGAGAAATATCCACACTTATTTTCATAGAACGCACTTGTTAGATTTCTTAAAATCGAATTTTGGGACGAAATTCAGAATGACAAGTGGGTACTGTAGAACACTGTAAAAATTTCTTGTAATTAAATCGTTAATAAATAAATAATCCTTCGTTATCGTTCTAATTCCCATTTTCTGGGAAAAATTTGAAATTTTTCTTATTATATTATTTTGGCGATTTTCACAAAATAATATAATTCACGAAATGACGGAATTAATCCTCGACACGTTACACGAAACCTAAACTTTTCATTTAATCCTAAACCTAAATCCAAATCCTAATTATATTTAGTAAATATAATTTAATTTCTTAATTACCTAATTAAAGCCAACCGGACCCTTAATAACTTTCGGCCCACACCACCTTCACTATTCATAAGCCCACGAACCTAAGCCCAAAATCTAATTTAAGTAATTTCCATCCGTTCGACTTAGTTCACACCCTCCCCAAAACGCATCGTTTATTTTTAAATCTTCTACACGACCCACGTATTTTATTTTATCATCTCATTAACCTACTAGCCAACTATTAGTGTGTCAATTCTCACGTCCATACATTGAGTTTTGATACATTTTTAAAAGGCAAAGTATTCGACCCTTGCACACCCAAATCGATTTACAATATATTCAAAACTTAACCGTTTTGAATCTCGTTTGTTTCTAATCGTTCCTACTATTATTCCTGAGATGATTCTAAGCTCAAATGTTAAAGAAGATCATGTATAAATAAGTTGTGTACGATTTTGTAAATCGTATGCATGGAAAATTGTTTGGTCGACATAGAGTATGATTCACCCAACATCTCCCTTTTTTTGCGCTCTCACAACACTCCCTAAACTATTATAAAATGTTCATCTAAGAGCTAGTACTGACATTGCAAATAGTACGAAGAATTCACTTTGAATTTCTCTACTAAACGTTATATATATTAGTAATATATGTACGTACTTGCATGCATTCTTCTCTTATTCTTTCACACACTTATTCACTGAGATAAAAAGTATTCGAACCATTCTCAAAGACTTACAAGTCGTGTGGTATTGTATTGGAAGCAAAGAAAGGAAATCGGGTTGAAATAAATATATAACGTTTGGGTTATATAGCTTAGACGTGATTTTCTTGTGTTCTTTTCTACCTACCTCGACTCTTGATCACCTCTAAGGTGTTTGTAAGTTTCCTACACTCGTTTCTAATCCATTTCACACGTTATTATTTAGTCATGCACTTTGTGGTTATTGTTTCGAACGTATATACTTTGCACGTTTATTTCACGTACATATTTATTCTTAGTACACGAAACGTGATTAGCCTCTATCTTGGAAGGCCTAGGAATCACGTAGCACACACAATTCACTATAGTTGTAACGTTTCAAGCATATCACGCATCCATTTCAAATTGCATCCATCGTATGAAATTTAGTATAACACTTAGTAAATAATTCTAAGTTTTCAAGATATAAAACCGGTCCAAACATGCCACAAAACACGAGTATAACATTGAATTTCATTTAACGATAGTACCATATTTTTTCACGACGCCATAGACCACCTAGCAAACTAACATTTTCATATAAATAACTTGTAAAAATAATCACGTTTTGACATCGTAATCGATCCATTTTGAACCTACATAAACCGGATTTCAAAACCAAAATATTTATAAAATCTTTATAATTGTCGACTTGGGCTTAACTAAAGCCCATTAAGAAATTAAAATCCGTAAGCCCACTGGGCCTATAAGAAATGTTTTTAGAATCATAAAAATGACCCAAAGCCAAGCCCAAAACTTTTTCTATGCCCTCGCCTCCAAAACTCTTAACGTGCCTTTAATTGAATCGTTAAGTGGCCCATAAGCTAAAAATTAAGCTTTTAAATAATTAAGCAGTTAAAATAAGCTTGTTACTCAATAAATAAGCTTCGGAAATTTTTAGAAAAGTTTCATAATCATTTTTGCAAAATTGGACTAAAAATGTAACGCGACGACACCTAGAGGGACTAAATATGTAAATATTGAAAATAAAGGACTAAACCTGTAAATACAGAAATCTAAGGGTAAAATGTGATAAAAATTAATATTATAAGGTTAGTATTGATTATTGGACAAAGTAGAGGACTATAGTTGAAAAATATATAAAAAAGACTAACGGTGTAACGCAAGTATCGTTAGTGTAAAAATGGTAAAATTGGAAAAGGAGACAAAGACTAAACGTAACTTATTTATCATTCTTATTTATTTTCTATTTTCGTCAATTTATTTCACATTAAGTTTAAACTTATATATATATATATATATATATATATATATATATATATATATATATATATATATATATATATATATATATATATTATTTAACGTAACGTTAATAATATATATAACGATATTTAAAAAGTTAATATTTTACTTACGATTAAAAAGGAAAAACTTCGATGGATAATTTAAAAATCATATTTTGTCATGTCATGAATGATGCGTGGGAATCGCAACAGGCTTTACCTCTCGAGGGATCTCGAGAAGCTTACAACCCCCACCAGGCAGTGTACCTGATCGTTGTAGTATAGTATAGTGACAAGTACCGGGGGATTGATCGTTCAGCTTAGGAATAGTGTCGCTAGGATTAGAAAGCCTAATTACTAGTTTTAAAGGTGAGGGATGATTATTTTTGTATTTTTATATTTTTTTAGAAAGCAAGTAAAATCTCGGGTTTTGGAAGAGTGGGCGGAATTAGTTGCTATTCAACTAACCCAAAACTAAGATGCAATCAAAATAAAATACTAAAAATGAAAATAAACTAATTATACTAAGGTTGTGAGCAGTAATTGGAGAAATTGTGTTTACTTAGACTTCACTACTCCCTAGATATCTTTTACACGTTAATTACTTGTTATAATTGTATGGATGACGGATTGTATTCCTTAATACCATTCATGGGGTGGCATACATAACTCCCCAATTCTATGAGCTCTTATCTCCTCCTACACCATGACCCAGCACAACTATAGGGATTGTAAACAGTGGCTCATGCATTAAATACAACCAATAAAGACCTAGTACGCCTCGGTTCATGTTTCTTAAGACGTTCAAGCATGTTACCATTTGGAGATCTGCCAGTTTTCTTAAGCCTAACATATAAAATCATTCATCCAAGACAAGAATAAACAAGTAATCAACACATAATCAATATCTAGGTTTCATTAGATCTAAGCAAACACAAAGGAGATCTAGCCTAGCATAATGGAATTGAGACAAGAACAAGATATAGACAACCAACACATAGACATATTGATTGAATTAGAAGAACACTTATCTCAATTACAATGCAAGGTATCAAGGGTTTGGAACCCTTGAAAAACCTGTAAAAGTTGCACCAAATTCGTCTTTAGGGTTTCACCAAAACTTCTCTTTTTTTAAGTGAAAAACTAGAAAACTATATATAGGAAAACAGGGGTGACGGCGTCAAGAGCAATGGTGTGACGCCGTCATCTCGCCGCCAAATACTTCCTCAGACGGCCTTGATCTACATCTGACGGCCTATGTGACGCCGTCATCAACCACGGTATTTTATTCTTGGGACTTTGACGCCGTCAAGAGCAATTCTTGACGCCTTCATGCACTGTTCCCAGCATAGAAATTTGAGACTTTGCCGTTTTCTTCACTTTTATGCTCCAAAAACATCCAAAATGGCTTCTTTTCCAGAATTCACTCTCCAAGTACCTAAAATCACAAAAGGAACGATTTAGGGCAATATTTGATCAAATAAGTTCGGATTCGGGCTTAAATGACCCCCTAAAAACGGATCATTTTTCGCCTCATCATATACCCTTACACTTGAGATTTGCTTGTCCTCAAGCAAATGCGCTTTTATTCTACTCAAAAGACAAGTTAGGGGTCATTTAACACTAATATAAAAGTAATTACAACAAATAATCGTTCCACTAAAGACCAATAGACAAGCACGGAGGTCATACACAAGCATCTCACAAATAGTGTTTAGATACTCACATCTCTCGGGTGTAATAAAGTAATATAACATTATGGAAATGGAAGATATCTCTCACTACCTGTCATAGCAAAATAGATTACCATAGGCTTGGGAAATGATCAAACCTCCACCACATGGCGTAAGCACCTAGGATAAACTATCAAAGAGGTCTTTTAAAGGGTTGTAACGTTAGGTATAGGGATATGACACGGTTTTGTTGGATAAAGGAAGTTTTACTGGTGGCGAGTTAACAATCTTGGTTAATTACATGTACAATGTGGCGTTGCTAAGCCAAGACTAGACTCGACTTAAGCTAACAAATGAAAAATAACTAAAAACATAAAATGAACATAGAATGAAACGGGGATGGTAGTCCGTATGTTTTTTTATTTTTTTTTATTTTTTATTTTTATTTTATTTTATTTTTTTAATTTTTTCGATTTTTTTTTTTTTTTTTTTTTTTTTTTTTTTTTTTTTTTTTTTTTTTGCATACACTCTTACCCTACCATCCAAAATAATACATCATAGGGGTATGAACATTCCCCTTACACTTGAATCTTTATATACTTTACATTAAACTATTCTAATGACTCGAATTAAGAAAATCAAAACACTTGGAGCACTTTTAAGATTAACGTACATATGGGGGTAATAATTGATGTTCTTCCCCATTACTCCATAAAATAAGTACTTACCCATGAGTCCCAATCGTCCCAAAACAATATGTACAAGGATATGACTCGACTTAGCAACCATGTAATCAATTAAAAAGTTAACTTAGGGTTTAACGAATAACAATAATGCACTAAAAATGAGCGCATACACGGAAGGCTAAGGCGATTTGGTTGTACATTTAAGTGGGGTGTAACAAATTCTTCCTTTAAGTAAAATGCTTAAAGTTAGAAACGAAAAGATAGGCTCGGAGGGGTGTACTAGGGGTTTCGTGTACTAAAAATGAGTACAACGCTAAGGGTGTGGGAAAAATTAGTTGACTTAACTAGCAAAGTAATATGACTTAAATGGTCAAGTAATTATGATACGGGTTTAACACAGGGGTGATCCTAATGCCTCTTATCATGTAGTAAATCCTACCACACGAATGTAGTCTCACTAGCGGTCTCGGGATGCATCACTAACGCAAGTTCTAGAATCTAAATGCTACCGGTACACTCATAAGCACTAATAATGAATGCTTTTCCTATCAAATCTAAAGGCGAACCTCACAATTTTGGGTGGAAAATTTTTCTGAATATACGGTTATGTGCTAGTCATACAATCTCCTATCCATGAGACGCTTGCTATGGCTAAAGTTTCACTCCTAAATGTTGTAAAAAATTTTAAATTTGGCGCTAAAATTGCACTAACAAGTATTTCTCATAGTTTTATTACACATCTACTATTAAACAAAACAAACTCAAGCGAAAGTGCATATGTAAGGTATCATCTTTTTACCTTCCCCTTACACTTAAGATGAACATTGTCCCCAATGTTCAAGTAAAGAATGTAAAAGTGAAAAAGTAAAGAGAATGAAATCAAATACTCCCCTGATTCGCTCGGTATGGATTATAGGTTGGCCAGGTTAGATCTTCCTCCAAGAAAATGAACAATCAAAGCTTCCCTTCCAGAATATAAATCATCTTCTTGTCATACATAACCTGTAAATCCTGACAACAATAGACAAGACAACCTTGCGTAAAATCGGCGGCATCCTATATAAGTTTCTAAGTCCTAGAAAACAAAATAAGATATAATGCTTGTGGAATGAAGTTTGCAGATTTCCTGGAGATTATAAAACTTAATAATTCACAAAAACCATAAGACTCCGTTAGAAAAACAAAACCGGTAAAATTTCCAGATTTTAACTCCTGACGCCGTCAAGAGTAAACCCCTGACGCCGTCAGAATGGACCTGCAGAAATTCTTATGTTAAGTTTCCGAAAAATTTCTGGAAAAACTTGGTCCTACTTCCTGGAAAATCCTGGAAAACTTCATTATGACTCAATACAAGCATTTGACTCTAACAAATACGAATATACATGCTCATTTAATATCGTGGAGAATCATGATCGGTTTGTTTCTTGAAAACATATTTGGGGTTTCCCCTTACACTTATCTTTTGCAAAAATACTTTTAGGTTGGAGTTAAGACTAGGCCAAACAACATAGTAAAGTATTTCCACTTTTTAATTTAGAAACATGATCAACCAACAATAAAAATTAAACATGCATACGGAAGCAAATAATCAAACAAATAAAATGAAAATCACATAAAGCATGGGTTGCCTCCCAAGAAGCGCTTGTTTTTGTTCGAGTCACGAGCCTGACTCTACCCTTATTTAATGGAAATGGGTGAGGTTATCCCTACACTTAGGATTAAGTGCGGGTGGAAGTAGCGATACACACCCTTAGGATGGGAATATGCCTCGTGAGGAAAGAGTGGTGGATGAATTATATGCTCCAAGGGGTGTGCTCCTATCATCATAACCTTACCTAATTCAATTGGGTTAATGGGTGGATTGAGATTTCCTCCTAGAAAGGGATCATTTTCTATCAACTTCGAGAGATTCCTAGTTGGGAACCCATCTTGACCTAATAAACCCGGTTTAAACCCATAATGTTGCTTGTGATCAGTCACGAATGGGTGATGTAAGTACGTAAGGTCATTCTCCACTTCTATAGTAGCTTCCTCTCTACAAGGCTTAGAGTCCACTACCTTCATCCTAAGACTACCCGGACTATATGGTTTGATGGGTGGATCGGGACCTATTTCAATTCCTAAATCTTCATCCAAGGATGGAAGATTAGGTAACGGTTTTGGTTGAGGCTCCGGTTCATCAAAACTAGGAACTTCCCTAGAACTAAGAGTAAGGTTATCATTATAAGTATTCAAACCTATATCCTCTAGTTGTGTTTGGTTCAAAGGTTTTACCTCTGTTGGAGTTCCTATAGTCTCTTCTACTTCTTCCGGGTAAGTCACGGGCGGTGTATGTGCCTCAAATGATGGTAGGACTTGTGGGGTACTTTGTGGGCTTGGATTATCCACCTCATCCTCCATTGTACCTAGATTACCTATGTGTTTGTTTTGTGCTATGGCTTTAGGTGACATCCACACAGGTATCCCTGAGTAATCATCCCCAGACAAACTTCTTGTTTGCTCCTTCAAACTTGTTTTTGATTGATTTGTGATGTTGTTTGTTGGGTTGTCTACTCTATAATAATATTGGGCACAGTCTTCTATGGTATCCCATGCTTCTTCAGCACTTAATTCCCTAGGGCCCCCATTGGCAAAATCATCAATGCACATTTGGTCACATCGGCTGACACGATAGTAAAAGGTTTGGATTAGGGATGCTAAAGAGAAACTATGATGAGGGAATTTTCGAAGTAAAATTTTAAAACGAGTCCATGCATCATATATGGGTTTATCTCGATATTGTTTGAAATTCGAGATGTCAATAGGGTAGAATGGCCTTCGTGGTTGGTGGTATGGTGGATTCGCGTACTCCATAATGGTGAACGGAAGAGTCAATGGAAATTACGAACAAACACACAAAGAAAAAGATAGACTAAAGAAAACCTAGAAAATAAAAATAAAATCTTACTAGAAAGGAATCTAGCAAGTAGACCTAATAAAAAGAAATCCTAACCTAGACAATAACTATTCCCCGGGCTGCGGCGCCAAAAACTTGATGCGTGGGAATCGCAACAGGATTTACCTCTCGAGGGATCTCGAGAAGCTTACAACCCCCACCAGGCAGTGTACCTGATCGTTGTAGTATAGTATAGTGACAAGTACCGGGGGATTGATCGTTCAGCTTAGGAATAGTGTCGCTAGGATTAGAAAGCCTAATTACTAGTTCTAAAGGTGAGGGATGATTATTTTTGTATTTTTATATTTTTTTAGAAAGCAAGTAAAATCTCGGGTTTTGGAAGAGTGGGCGGAATTAGTTGCTATTCAACTAACCCAAAACTAAGATGCAATCAAAATAAAATACTAAAAATGAAAATAAACTAATTATACTAAGGTTGTGAGCAGTAATTGGAGAAATTGTGTTTACTTAGACTTCACTACTCCCTAGATATCTTTTACACGTTAATTACTTGTTATAATTGTATGGATGACGGATTGTATTCCTTAATACCATTCATGGGGTGGCATACATAACTCCCCAATTCTATGAGCTCTTATCTCCTCCTACACCATGACCCAGCACAACTATAGGGATTGTAAACAGTGGCTCATGCATTAAATACAACCAATAAAGA
Organism: Artemisia argyi; assembly: GCA_030686995.1. Lineage (NCBI taxonomy): Eukaryota > Viridiplantae > Streptophyta > Magnoliopsida > Asterales > Asteraceae > Artemisia > Artemisia argyi. Next base: position 173,269,061 of record CM060697.1, read on the forward strand.
CCTAGTACGCCTCGGTTCATGTTTCTTAAGACGTTCAAGCATGTTACCATTTGGAGATCTGCCAGTTTTCTTAAGCCTAACATATAAAATCATTCATCCAAGACAAGAATAAACAAGTAATCAACACATAATCAATATCTAGGTTTCATTAGATCTAAGCAAACACAAAGGAGATCTAGCCTAGCATAATGGAATTGACACAAGAACAAGATATAGACAACCAACACATAGACATATTGATTTGTCACAACTCGTAAATTCTGGTCTTTTCCCGAACTTTCACATTTACTATTCATCGGTTACTATTCATCGATCACTATTCATCATTTTACTATTCATCTTTTTCGGAGTCAGTTTGTGATTCTGAGAAGCGTTCAAAAATTTTACTATTCATAAAACACTATTCACCTCCGGAGAAAAATTGTCATTTATGCGTGAGTTGCGTCATTTCTGTATACGTACGATTATCTACCTAATAAACGTTATCTTATGAGCTATTATCTTGAATAATTGATCCGACAATCCCAACTATGGTCCTAACACATTTTTATACTCATAATAATAATATAAAAATTATATTATTAATTTACCCGGTGTTTTCAAATCAACTGTTATGTTTTCCGGTCGAAGCTTATAACTCCGTCGGTTTGCGATATTTCAACCCGATCATTATTTTAACTTCCAATTCTCATCAGGAATATTATTTTACAATTTTTACAACTTCATTATATTTTATTTTATCTCGTTACAATTTATTTTTAGTTAACTCGGTACCCGGTATCACCTAAAACTAATAATATCTACCCAATTATACACCAAAGTCCAAGAACTTCTTACATACTCATCTACTCTCCATGCCAATCAACTTACACTTTGAAATTTTACTACTAACTCATTTATACTAGTCCTTTTTGTCTAAAAATAAAATATATATACAAGTAACTAGCAAAATCTCATCTCATTTCTCATTTCATCCAATAATTCAACTAGTTTTCTCTCCTTTTTCCTTTGGTGGTGCTCGATCTAAACAACAACAACATCAAGAATCCATCATTTTTCCAAGATCAAGCTCTAATCTAGTTCCTTTAGTTGTTCTTGTTTGAGTTTTGAAATAAAAACTCAAGGTTTCTTTGGTTTTACTCATCCAAGCTCTATAATCTTTCTAGGTAAGTTGTCAAACTCTTGTTCATAATTTCTTCATATTATTTTTATGCTCATATGATTTCCATTCAAGATCTACATGCATATGTTAGTTATACCACTAATTTATATATATATATATATATATATATATATATATATATATATATATATATATATATATATATATATATATATATATATATATAACTTTTGATCCCTAGAAATAGATTATTGTTAGATCCTTGTTAGATCCACTTGATTTATGATGTTTAGGAACCCATGACACCCTAAGAAGGTGTATGGTAAGATTAGACTAGATTTGTGGTGATTGAAAGTGGTTTGGTTGAAGTTGGAACTAGATTGGAACACTAGAAATGGTTTTTGAAACTACGTATTGACCTACTGTCCCTATTTTTGAAACGTGGGAAAATCAGTGGATGATGGGTAATTTTTGATCAAAGATTTAGAAAATACTTTCAAAAACGAAACTTTTGGCGAAAGAACGGATTAAAACGAGTTAATAACGAAGGAGATATGATTTTCCGAATTTAACGACGAAAACTATTTTCTGAAAAACTGCATGCTGTTTGACAGTTTTCGACGGGCAAATAGAGGCGTTAAACGTAACCTAGAGGAGCCGAGCTATCGAAAATATATTAGTATATACTAAAACGAATCCGTGGATATAAAGAACGAGTAAAATGAGCTTAAAACGACCAAGTTATACATGTTTTAAAATCGTCACAACTATATATATATTTAGTCACTACTAGAAAATAATATAACTACGTACTAAATGACATATTTTCTAGATTTCTTATTCAAGGGGTTTATTTTTAACTAACGAAATACGTACGACCCAAGGTTTATTTACGCGACTACTAGACACTATTATAAGGTTTTCAAGACGAGGAATATAACACTAACGTTTTTATATACGATATATTACGACAAGTTTTTATTATTCTAGTTGGACTTATTTTTCCTAAGTATGGAAAGTACTTTACTTTGACAATAACAATTATTTCCAAGTTACGAGTGGTATAGGTATCATGTGCATGCATATTCTCTTCATCCTTTCATGATCTAAGTAGATCACTATCATTCATATTAGGTTGCGGTTAGAGATCGAACCTCATTTCTGTGTATCCACTTTTGTCATCGTAGCTTTCGCACCAGGTGAGTCATAGCCCCACTTTTACTCTTTAGTACTTGTTTTAAACTCTTTGGGGGAGATACATGCTTAAACTGTTTACTCTTAATTGAACTTAAATGACTCTTGCTTCACTATTTATGCTCATAAGCAAAACGTACTCAAATTAACTTGTTTGAACTATTGAACCTTTTGACTTGAACTTTTGGACTTATTGTACTGTACGTTCTAAGACTTAAAGTCTCCTTTGTTCGGAGCAACACTATAAAGTCTCTCCTGTTCAGAGCATCCTTAATAATTCTCGCCATGGTGGAGTGACTAATAATTCTTCACCAAGTCGGTGGAGTGACTAATAATTCTTTGCCTAGGTGGCGGAGTGACTTCAAGTCTCCCTTGTTCGGAGCGGCCTTGACTTATGTTGTACTATGTGCCCTTCTTGTGAACTATATTGACCACAGGTGCTTGACTACCAGACATAAACTATTTTAGCAGTGGGTTGTAAACACACAGGTTGCAAGTCTCTTATGGCGGGACTTGCAACTGAGTGGATTTACGATGCCTTTGCTGTGTGATCATTTTTCTATATACTTTATTTGTTAAACAAACTCTATGAACTCACCAACCTCGTGTTGACACTTTAGCATGTATTTTCAGGTTTTAACCAATGGCACGCTACAGGAGGTTTTGGCAAGGCATGGCATGGTCATAGAAGATTCTGATTATTTATATGGGGACCGTTTTAAACTACTTTTAAGAGCCTACTTCCGCACTACTTTTAACGATGTAAATTCAACATTTTTGATTAAACGATTTTATTCTAAATGATTAAAGTGAAAACCATTTTTGTACTTGTGTTGTAATACCGATTGAGTTACACCCCAGCTACACGTATGCTTCCGCTGGACCCGATTTTAGGGGTGTGACAGATTGGTATCAGAGCTTTGGCTATAGCGAACTAAGTGTTTTTAAAACCTAGACTATAGCTACTTTTACGAAAACTTAACCCTATGACCGTCACGTGCCTGCCTGCCAAGCTGATGCCTCACTTGTGGTTTGTTGCTGACTTAGGTGATGAGATTTGTGTCTCATTATCTGGTATATTATGTTCATTTATTCTAATTGATTTCTATCATTGTCTTTCATATAAGCATGTTCACGTATCATATATGTCACCCTGTTATGTTTTTCCTTGCATAGTTTCATCATTTGACCTCGAGTTTGGTCACCTGCCTTAGTCTTTCTGAACGTCTTGGTATTTGTGAAGGACATAGTATTAGTATAACTGAGCTGAGTATTTCAAAATTCATGGAACCTCGGTGGAATATAGACTAGTCACCTATATTCAACCCGGGATAGTGGGACATAGGCTGACTACCTATATCCGACTCAGAAATGAATTTTGCAACACTGAGAATGGTTATAATAAAATTCTGTCGGGATTGAATCCTTAACTCAATTTCCAAATGCTTCATTTATGTGTGTGTATACCCTCGTTGTCAGAACGCTTATACTTTTCCTCACCTTGTGAACCGCCGCCTGGAAGCGCGTCAACTGGTCATTTCATCTCATGAATCTTCACCTTTATAACACTTCGGAGACCAACGTTAACTGAACTTCGGGACGAAGTTCCTTAAGGGGTAGAGACTGTCACAACTCGTAAATTCTGGTCTTTTCCCGAACTTTCACATTTACTATTCATTGGTTACTATTCATCGATCACTATTCATCATTTTACTATTCATCTTTTTCGGAGTCAGTTTGTGATTCTGAGAAGCGTTCAAAAATTTTACTATTCATAAAACACCATTCACCTCCGGAGAAAAATTGTCATTTATGCGTGAGTTGCGTCATTTCTGTATACGTACGATTATCTACCTAATAAACGTTATCTTATGAGCTATTATCTTGAATAATTGATCCGACAATCCCAACTTTGGTCCTAACACATTTTTATACTCATAATAATAATATAAAAATTATATTATTAATTTACCCGGTGTTTTCAAATCAACTGTTATGTTTTCCGGTCGAAGCTTATAACTCCGTCGGTTTGCGATATTTCAACCCGATCATTATTTTAACTTCCAATTCTCATCAGGAATATTATTTTACAATTTTTACAACTTCATTATATTTTATTTTATCTCGTTACAATTTATTTTTAGTTAACTCGGTACCCGGTATCACCTAAAACTAATAATATCTACCCAATTATACACCAAAGTCCAAGAACTTCTTACATACTCATCTACTCTCCATGCCAATCAACTTACACTTTGAAATTTTACTACTAACTCATTTATACTAGTCCTTTTTGTCTAAAAATAAAATATATATACAAGTAACTAGCAAAATCTCATCTCATTTCTCATTTCATCCAATAATTCAACTAGTTTTCTCTCCTTTTTCCTTTGGTGGTGCTCGATCTAAACAACAACAACATCAAGAATCCATCATTTTTCCAAGATCAAGCTCTAATCTAGTTCCTTTAGTTGTTCTTGTTTGAGTTTTGAAATAAAAACTCAAGGTTTCTTTGGTTTTACTCATCCAAGCTCTATAATCTTTCTAGGTAAGTTGTCAAACTCTTGTTCATAATTTCTTCAAGTTATTTTTATGCTCATATGATTTCCATTCAAGATCTACATGCATATGTTAGTTATACCACTCATTTATATATATATATATATATATATATATATATATATATATATATATATATATATATATATATATATATAACTTTTGATCCCTAGAAATAGATTATTGTTAGATCCTTGTTAGATCCACTTGATTTATGATGTTTAGGAACCCATGACACCCTAAGAAGGTGTATGGTAAGATTAGACTAGATTTGTGGTGATTGAAAGTGGTTTGGTTGAAGTTGGAACTAGATTGGAACACTAGAAATGGTTTTTGAAACTACATATTGACCTACTGTCCCTATTTTTGAAACGTGGGAAAATCAGTGGATGATGGGTAATTTTTGATCAAAGGTTTAGAAAATACTTTCAAAAACGAAACTTTTGGCGAAAGAACGGATTAAAACGAGTTAATAACGAAGGAGATATGATTTTCCGAATTTAACGACGAAAACTATTTTCTGAAAAACTGCATGCTGTTTGACAGTTTTCGACGGGCAAATAGAGACGTTAAACGTAACCTAGAGGAGCCGAGCTATCGAAAATATATTAGTATATACTAAAACGAATCCGTGGATATAAAGAACGAGTAAAATGAGCTTAAAACGACCAAGTTATACATGTTTTAAAATCGTCACAACTATATATATATTTAGTCACTACTAGAAAATAATATAACTACGTACTAAATGACATATTTTCTAGATTTCTTATTCAAGGGGTTTATTTTTAACTAACGAAATACGTACGACCCAAGGTTTATTTACGCGACTACTAGACACTATTATAAGGTTTTCAAGACGAGGAATATAACACTAACGTTTTTATATACGATATATTACGACAAGTTTTTATTATTCTAGTTGGACTTATTTTTCCTAAGTATGGAAAGTACTTTACTTTGACAATAACAATTATTTTCAAGTTACGAGTGGTATAGGTATCATGTGCATGCATATTCTCTTCATCCTTTCATGATCTAAGTAGATCACTATCATTCATATTAGGTTGCGGTTAGAGATCGAACCTCATTTCTGTGTATCCACTTTTGTCATCGTAGCTTTCGCACCAGGTGAGTCATAGCCCCACTTTTACTCTTTAGTACTTGTTTTAAACTCTTTGGGGGAGATACATGCTTAACCTATTTACTCTTAATTGAACTTAAATGACTCTTGCTTCACTATTTATGCTCATAAGCAAAACGTACTCAAATTAACTTGTTTGAACTATTGAACCTTTTGACTTGAACTTTTGGACTTATTGTACTGTACATTCTAAGACTTAAAGTCTCCTTTGTTCGGAGCAACACTATAAAGTCTCTCCTGTTCAGAGCATCCTTAATAATTATCGCCATAGTGGAGTGACTAATAATTCTTCACCAAGTCGGTGGAGTGACTAATAATTCTTTGCCTAGGTGGCGGAGTGACTTCAAGTCTCCCTTGTTCGGAGCGGCCTTGACTTATGTTGTACTATGTGCCCTTATTGTGAACTATATTGACCACAGGTACTTAACTACCAGACATAAACTATTTTAGCAGTGGGTTGTAAACACACAGGTTGCAAGTCTCTTATGGCGGGACTTGCAACTGAGTGGATTTACGATGCCTTTGTTGTGTGATCATTTTTCTATATACTTTATTTGTTAAACAAACTCTATGAACTCACCAACCTCGTGTTGACACTTTAGCATGTATTTTCAGGTTTTAACCAATGGCACGCTACAGGAGGTTTTGGCAGGGCATGGCATGGTCATAGAAGACTCTGATTATTTATATGGGGACCGTTTTAAACTACTTTTAAGGGCCTACTTCCGCACTACTTTTAACGATGTAAATTCAACATTTTTAATTAAACGATTTTATTCTAAATGATTAAAGTGAAAACCATTTTTGTACTTGTGTTGTAATACCGATTGAGTTACACCCCAGCTACACGTATGCTTCCGCTGGACCCGATTTTGGGGGTGTGACAGATTGAATTAGAAGAACACTTATCTCAATTACAATGCAAGGTATCAAGGGTTTGGAACCCTTGAAAAACCTGTAAAAGTTGCACCAAATTCGTCTTTAGGGTTTCACCAAAACTTCTCTTTTTTTATGTGAAAAACTAGAAAACTATATATAGGAAAACAGGGGTGACGGCGTCAAGAGCAATGGTGTGACGCCGTCATCTCGCCGCCAAATACTTCCTCGGACGGCCTTGATCTACATCTGACGGCCTATGTGACGCCGTCATCAACCACGGTATTTTATTCTTGGGACTTTGACGCCGTCAAGAGCAATTCTTGACGCCTTCATGCACTGTTCCCAGTATAGAAATTTGAGACTTTGCCGTTTTCTTCACTTTTATGCTCCAAAAACGTCCAAAATGGCTTCTTTTCCAGAATTCACTCTCCAAGTACCTAAAATCACAAAAGGAACGATTTAGGGCAATATTTGATCAAATAAGTTCGGATTCGGGCTTAAATGACCCCCTAAAAACGGATCATTTTTCGCCTCATCAATGCATATCACAAGATTTTCACTGCACATCACTTATTCGTCATAACGAATATCTAATATTCGTTATTTCCTTCGTAATTATCGAATAGTTTTTGGTCAAGTTCTTAGATAAATTTATTTATCAGGATGTGTTTCGAAGCCGTTTTCATAAATTCGTTCGACTTTATTTTCTTCGTTTTCAGTATCAATCAAGGTGAGTCATAGCCTCACATTTACTTATTTCCAAAACTCCGTGAGGGGGATACATGTTACAAATAGATCGCAAGTATTTTTCTGTATGTTTTCCTGACTGATATATGCCTAAGTTAGCAATTGCCAAAAGACCCTTATTCATGAGCCATTAATCACTGAGGTGAACACGAATATAATGAATAGATCTATTTAAGGTTTGACAGCCTGTCCCATTAATACTTAACGGAATGCCATTATGCATGTGGTTAGTCGTATTAGTTGTGATAATTATATTTGAGTAAAAATAGGAACTGGCAAATCACCTATTACACGAGGGCAAATTTATCATTGATTTGATAAACACCCGCCGTTAACGGTATTTGTTAACGTTTGCGTGTCATGAGACTTAGAGCAATATATGAACTGCAATATCAATATTTTCAAACTGATTGTATTTTCCAATACAATCTTACTTGTGTATCAAAATGATTATTAAATTCAAACTCTATGATTTCACTCAACATTTTTGTTGACTTTTAAGCATGTATCTCAGGTATTTAGCAGGGGAAGCAAGCATGGAACGGGCGGCAAAAATCTTCAAAATATGTTTTCTTTATTTCAATAATGATGTAAAATAAATGATGTTTGATTTAATTCAAAACATCAAGCTTTTATAATACTCTGATAAGGACCTATTGTACTTCAAGTTTTTATAAATGAAATTATGTTTTAAAACGTCTCTTTCGAGCCGTTTTCTATCATTATGACTTCGATCCTCACCGTAACATTCTAATTACTATTCCGCTGCCGCATTTCAAATTAGGGGGTGTTACACATAACCCTCACTCTCATGTTTAATATCAAGCACTGCACCACACCAATCCTTGTTTCAATTCCCAATGGTCACCAAACAATTGTCACAATCACTGGTTTTGTTAGGATTAGTCCTCACCTCACTTTACACAATGTCCTTTTCATACCATCCTTTGTTTACAACTTACTCTCCATAAGTCAAGTCACAAAAAAAAAAAAAAAAAAAACAACACTCTCAGTCCTTTTTACTCACTCAACTTGCATCTTTCAGGGAAGCAACAAGAAGATAGCCCATGGGATCAATCTGATGGTCTCTACATCATTACTTCTGAAGCAACACCACAATTACCTTCTACACCACCTCCTACATCTTTTTCCTCTGTAAATTCCATTTGTAAGGACATGCATCTATGGCATCTTAGACTAGGATATCCATCTGTAAATGTTCAAAAGAAAATAAAGTCCTTACCTTCTATCCCAAATAATGTCACAAACTTTCAATGTAGTATCTGTCCTTTGGCCAAACAAACATCATTACCATTCAAAACAAGCCAATCACATGCAAAAGGCAAATTTGATTTAATACATACAGATACTTGGGGTCCTTACAAACACAGTACACTAAACAATTGCAAATACTTTTTAACCATAGTTGATGATTTTCCAGAACAACATGGATTTACCTTTTTCCAACAAAACAACATGTACCCTCAACTCTCAAAAACTTTTTCCATTATGGTACAGAATTTATCAACCACTCACTCACTGAATTTTTTCACAAGAAAGGTATTATCCATCAAACATCTTGCCCAAACACTCTACAACAAAATGGAAGGGCTGAGAGAAAACACAAACACCTATTAGAAGTGGCTAGGTCAATTCATTTCCAAGCTAAATTTCCAATTAATTTTAAAACTACAATTTGTATTAAAACAGCGAGCAAATCTTTGTAAATTTTTAAAAAATAAAACAATCCTATCTAAATTCATTTTTCAACTAACTTAATCTATTTAGGTAATGATTAAATTAATTAGTATTTTTGTTTGTGTTAGTATAATACTTGATGAAAATTATACCAATGAAAATACATTTAAAACCTAATACATTCATATATTTTACATCAAGTGTTATATAACACAAAAGAAAATAGTTAAGGTCAAAGTTGTTAAAAAAAGACTTAAAAAGTCAAAAGTGGACAAATAAATTGGGACGGAGGGAGTATAGATAAACATAAAGGGATATTCAAGGGATTAATAACCTAACACAAAACTCTTTTCTCCTATCTCCTTAAGGGTGGCCGATCGAAAGGTGTTACGACTAGCATTGCTAGGTATCGTGTAACGTGTAGTGTGGATCAACAATGGAGAATAATCTACTTTGATTATTATTTTCTAGATATTATTGCGTGATTAATTGCATAAGTTGTATGATTCGAACTTGTGTTTTTATGTGCTTCCGTTCACATTGTTAATTAAATATTAAATCGTTTAATTAAAACCTATATATACTAACACTGGTATCACGAGTCATATATGGTTAATTATGCAAATTATCATGCGTTTATGTAAAAAGGTTGTAACTTAATGCATCTTTTACTAAAATCTTGACTTAGGGTTTATATATTTAGGTTAAAAACTTAAGATTTGTTAATCTTTGATAAATTAGTTTTACATAGACATATACACGTTACTTGGTTAAAAATTATGTTTTTAGACATCTTTTTAGCATGTTTTAATTTAACATAGTCAAGATATGCATCTTGCACCATGTATCATGCCATTATTGATTATATGAATATAATTTGTGTTATATGTGTTCAACGAGTAATTTGGCTGCCGTGCGTTATAGTGGAGCCAATTTAAGTCTAATATTCGTGCATCGGGTCTATTTTTTGTCAGTTTTCTTGTTGGAAATATAAAAGTATTGGTTTGATATTTGCATGCGCCTAATGTCGTGCTTGGTTATTTTAAAATCAATATTCTTATAGTACTTTTTAAATGAAGAGAACGCTTGGCAGTAAGGATGTAAATAAAACTGTTGACGTTAACTTAGTTACTAATATAATTACATTTACATTACGTATTAATGGTACATTGTACATCAAATGAAAGCTATCGAACGACTATAATAGTTTTTATTCCATTGGCTGCAAGGTTAAGTGGAAAAGAGTTGTTGGTCCAAAAGATTATTAAGATAAATGATGGCGACGATGATTGTCATAGAGTTGTTATCATCAGCATCCCCATTATTTAACGCAACAATCTCGTGTGTTATATCAAAATTTTGTGACACTTGAAGAAGATGTTTCGCCTATGGGAAGCTGCAGTTATACGTAGAAAGGAAGCATCTTCTTTGTTTTGGTAAATCTGGAGTAGCTGCAATTTCCTGTCTTCAAATCGCCTTTAGAGTCTCCGTTTATTATAAATTAAATAGTATCATAATGAATGCTAAACTTTAAAAGATATAACGAAATGGTTATGGTTATAGATTATGGAAGCTATATACTATGAACATGCATATATGTATGACGTTTAGAAGTACAAACCTGCATAACTGCTCGTGTTTTGGTTGAGTGTCACTCAACGGGTACCCAAGTATCTAGGCTATTTTCATGACGTTTGTAGCACATTCCCTTATCTACGTCAATTGTTGGGATGGGTGCAACCCTTGTTCTTTTGTTAGACGTACTGACTGTGTGACGTTATATAAGTCATCCGATGCCTTCATATATAGATATAAATTAGTTAACAAATGTCAAATGCATGACTTAGATAAAAGAGTTCAGTCTTATCATGGCCATCGATGCAACACTAATTTACCTTCAATCTTCTTTAATATTTTTCTGGCCTTTCTTCCTCATTCATGATAGCATATGTTTACCTTTAGCGCATAAGTCTATTTAGGGAAAAAAAAGTTCATTAACAAAATAGAGTATGCAGGAAAATTATAACGTAAGTTAAAAGATAATGCACAATAAACAACATTAAGATTTACTTAATTTGAAAACTTACGAAGATACAAAGTCTTCTCATCGTTGGATTTTTTTTAATGATTCTAGAAATTCCGAATCAAAATCTTTAACAAGTTCCTTCTTTGTGTAAAGCATAATATACAAATAACTTTAACTCTCTAAAGTTATAAAAGGCAGAGTTTTGCATGGTTTAAAGTAAATACATTATAACATATGGATAATTATCTATAAATATATCTTACTTGTCATCATATTTTTTTTATATGTATCAAATTATTATTTTTGATATCCTATGTACTCAACTTGCATTTTGTTTCACTTGTGTGTATTTTGTGATTTTTTTAGCCCTCAATTTATTAACACTTCTATTACCCGGGAGGGGCAAAAAATTCACAAAATACACACAAGTGACGCTAAATGTAAGTTGGGTATATATAATAAAAATTAATTCGATACATATAAAAAAATATGATAACAAGTTATCCTATAACTACCAGGGTACCCGCGCGTTGCAGCGGCAGGTACCCTTTGACAATTAACCTGAGAAATAGATCCCGATAAGGCATGGTTCACAAGTTTGTAACGGTTCCAACGGGTCCTCTTTGGTTCATTTTCGGATGGCTTTTATTGGTTATCCGAACCAGTGGCGACACCGGTTCCCGATTGAACCGTTGGTCCGGTCTAATTTTCAAAACTATATGTACCATCAACTTGTTAGATTGTATAAACTTTTGTGTGTTTTATTAGTTTGTACAATATGTATAATAACATGTACTTTTCATTTTAGGGGTATTTTAAAAATAACATTAATTAGTGTATTTAATTATTTTATATTTTAGATTATGTTGTAACTTGTTTAGATTGTACATTATGAAAATTTTATTGTACCTTTTAGTAAGAGGGTGTTTTAATTAGTTGTAGTTAATTTGATAGCTATACTTTTAACTGCTTGTACAATGTGAATAACTCATTGTATTTTTAAGTAATGGGTGTTTTAATAGGAGTATTTTTTTTTTTGAAAGGTAGATTTTATTCAAAAAGCGCACCGGGAAGTCCTCGAAAAAAGGACACCCGGGCAAAACAAACGAGATTACATCAAGTCAAGCGGGTATTTACACCAAACATTCCAATCTATACTTTTCATCTTAGATCTATTTTTAAACCAAAAATACGAAGTCATCTTGATGCTCTCGACCACTTCTGTAGCTCGTCGCCTTTTATCTTGAAAAATACGATCATTGCGTTCATTCCAAATGGTCCACAAAGAAGTAAAGATTATACCTCGCAATATGTTCCTAGTTTGCTTGGTAAGCGGTTGGTTCTTCGTTATCTTTATTAAGTCAATAACATCAAAAACAATCGACGGGTTCAAACGGCACCAATGCTCCACACTGTTCCAAATCTCCGCAACAAAGAGGCATCCAGTGAAGATGTGGGTTGACGTTTCAGCGTCCGAGTCACAAAAACCACAAAGATCATTTTGAAGGCTAACTCCACGTTTGTGCAACTCGACTTTAGTCGGCAACCGATTACGTATCGCTCTCCAAACCATAATCTTACATTTAAGAGGAGTCCAACACTTCCATTTCATATGTTGTTCCACAGCCGGTCTCGGGTAGCTAGATAAAAGCTTTCTAGCGCTGCTAACAGTGAAGCGATTTGACCCGCTAGCTTTCCAATTCCATTTGTCAGTACCCCCCTTCCAAGCATAGTCATAGATCTCTTCCATAAGATTGAAAAGCTCATTTATCTCAGCAGCAGTAGTAGGATCCTTGCGCCATTTCCACTGCAGGATCTTAGAGCCAGACACAACCCGAATCCTGTCCGCGACGACCGTCCATTTATCAGTTTCGAGTCTGAATAAGTGAGGGTAAATTATCCGGAGAGGATCTTCCCTCAGCCACGAATCCATCCAGAAACTAATAAGAGAACCGTCTCCCACCAAACCTTCAAAGTAACTTCCAAGCGTTTTTCCGGACCAAATCTTCTTTTCTCCAATCTTTACAATTTGCTTCCAACATCCACTAGCCGAAGCCGTACACGGAAGGAGCGACCAATTCCTACTCAACCCGTGACAACCAATGACCACTTTTTTCCACAACCCATTACCCCCGGTTTTAAAACGCCACGCCCATTTAAGAAGAAGCGCGTCGTTAACGTCTTCCAATTTAGAAACACCTAGACCACCCTCCTTTTTAGGCGTAGTAATAATATCCCAAGCGATCCAGTTAATCTTATTCTCAACACTACAACCCGCCCATAAAAATCGTCTCATAATTTTCTCCATACTCTCTATAACCGCCTTTGGAGCTTTATAGAGAGAAAGATAATAAATAGGGAGATTTTCTAACACGGCTTTAATAAGGATTAACCGACCACTAATTGATAAGTGTTTCGCTTTCCAACCGGTAAGGCGCTTCTTAATAGTATTCAAGACCGGTTCCCAGCTACTAATTCTCGTCATCTTGGCACCCACTTTAATCCCCAAGTACACGAAAGGAAAAACCCCTTTTCTACACCCCAAGACTTCTAACATACTATCCACCTCTCCATCTTGCGTACCAACCCCGAATAAGTTTGACTTGTGAATGTTGATACGAAGGCCGGAGCATAAGTAGAAAATACGAAGAATACGAGCCGTGTTTTGAAGATTCTCGTGGGACCATTCACCCATAATAAGCGCATCGTCCGCAAAGAAAAGATGATTAAGATCCGTATTGTCAACCCGGAAGTTAATACCTTTGAGAATACCCATGTCTTTAGCCTTGTTCATCAACCAAGAGAGACACTCCATAACAATAAGAAATAAGAAAGGCGATATCGGATCACCTTGACGTAAGCCTTTCTCACTTTTGAATAGAAAAGTGGGAGACCCATTGACCAACACAGAAGCGCAAGACGACTCCAGAATACCTTTTATCCAAATGCACCATTTCTCGGGAAAGCCCATTTGAGATAGAATAGATAATAAAAAGCACCAATTGACATTGTCATACGCCTTTTCAAAATCAATCTTCAATAAGAACGCTTTTTTCTTTTTTCTTTTAAGCCATTCCAAAACTTCATTAACCACTAAGGGCCCATCTAGAATAAAACGATCAGATAAAAAAGCCGATTGGGTCTCCGAAATTAATTTACCCAAAACCTTTTTAAGGCGGTTAGCAAGGATTTTAGAAATAACCTTGCTAATCACCCCAATCAGGGTAATGGGTCTGTAATCTTTGAGTCCCACAGGCGACTTAACCTTAGGGATCAAAGTTATAAACGGGGAACTGCAACCAGAATTAATACGACCTGTCTCATGGAACTCTGACATAATCCGAAAAAAATCATCTTCAAGGACATCCCAAAACCGCTTAATGAAGTAAAAATTAAATCCGTCTGGGCCTGGGGCTTTGTTAGAACCACAACCGAAAACCGCGTCTTTTATTTCTTGCTTAGAAAACAAAGCAGTTAACTCCGAACCCTCTTGCTCATTTAAGCGAGTCAAACCTTCACAGACAAGGTTCGGCCGATTACACACAGCTTCTTTGAAGTGATCACGAAAAAAACATAAGACTTCCTTCTTCACTAAAGTCGGTTTCGACACCCATTCACCATTTATTTCCAAACCCGGGATCGTATTTGTAGCTTTGCGACCATTAACAAAACTATGGAAAAAGCTCGTATTCTCATCACCAAGAGAAGCCCATTTTACCCGAGATTTTTGTCGCAAATCCCGGTGTCTAAATAAATCAATCTCTTGGAGGCTCTTTTTACACTCGGCCCAAACCCATAAATCAGCTTCATCCAAATCCTTGTATTCCATAAGACATTCCAAATTATCCTTTTCCAACATCAGCCGATTCATGTCTTCATTTTCTTTATTTTTGATATCGTTTATCCACTTTTTAAGTTTGCACCGAAGAGACCCCAATTTTCTGATCAAATTCAAATCAGCCGGCCCACTATTAGACCAACCCAATAAGCCCGTCAAAATCACCTCTTCACAACCCGGACGATCCAACCAAGAATTAAACCAACGAAAAGGCTTGGGGCCAAAATTCTTATCAATCAAGGACAAACACAAGGGAGCATGATCAGAAAACTCTCGTTTAAGAGCTCTGACACACGCACTAGGCCATTTATTAAAAATAGCATCACAAACGAAAACCCTGTCAATTCTACTCATTTTGCAAAGGCCCCGTCTATTAACCAAATAAGTAAAACTCATACCTTTCAGGTAGTATTCACGAAGACCCGTGGTAACTATAAAGTCATTGAAATCTCGAGCACAAACAGGATCAAAACGAGAGTTCTTTCTTTCACTCGGCTCACGAACCGCATTGAAATCTCCAAAAACAATCCACCAACCCAGGCCCCCATTTAAAACCTGAGAAATTTTCTCCCAGAGATCTTTTTTTTCCCCATTATTTTGCGGAGCATATACATTTATAATATTCAGCCGAGTTAACCCATCCGTTAGTAAACCGGACACGAGCAGAAAATTAGGATCTTTTACAACCATATCTTTTGATAAAACTTTTGGATCCCAAATGCTTAATAAACCCCCAGAATTACCAACAGAGTCGACCTTTTCAAAATCAAAACCAAGACCTCCCCAAAAGTTAGAGACCACCCCTGAATCAACATTACAGGACATAGTTTCTTGTATCCCTATGAAAGAAATACCCATCTCCGATTTAATTCTCCTAATCCAACCCGCTTTAGAGCCAGGACCCAAACCTCTAACATTCACTGACAAACAATTCATTTGATACCTTTTTGTAAACCTTCAACGATGATGGCATCCAAAATCAACTTGTGTTGTTGTGCAAGGTCAACACCGAGTTTTGAACCCAGCGTTTTTGTGGCTTCAGTCTCGTTACGTTGAAGGATAATAATCGGTACCTCATCCTCCTTGGTTGCTTCATTCGACTTGAGCTCCCTCTGTAAATCGTTTTTATCGACATGGCCCTCAATGTTGGAAAAATCTAAATCAACAGGATTGGTATTAAGGTCAAAGTGTGTTTCATCCTCACAATCGGTGTTATCAGCTTTTGAGTTAGTATCCGAATCAACAATACCAAGCAGCCCATTAAGCCCAAACATATCACTATTTCTCTTTTTGGGCTTTTTAACAACCCTTTGGCTCTCATTGCTACTAGTGTAAGTCATACTAGGCCGGGCCAAATCTGACTTCTTGGACTTCTTTCTTTTAACCACTTTGGAGTAATCAGCAGTCAACGGTTCTTCCCCCAAAGAATGTTCGAAATTGAAATTAGCCGCAGGCACAAAATTCGAAAACAAATCCTCATTTAAAGCATTTGATTGGTCATTTATGCCCTCCTTAATGTGATCATCAATCTTGTCCGAAAAATCAGCATCAGCATCAATCTTGTTGATATCACCATTTGTTTCCGGCGCCGGTTCACATTCCGTCGTGTCTTCGACGATAACATCCTCGTCTGAATCTTCATCCGAAGAATTTTCACTCAAATCTTGGTCCTCAAACGTTTTGACTGGATAGAAATCCGGTATCCAATCACCCATTTCTTCACCAACCCAAACTCTAAACTTCCGTTTTTGCCACTCCAAAATGACCTCTTCGGATATCATTTTACCATCACTGACTAGAATACCGACATAATCAAACGAAAGATCAGTGTCTGACTCCATCTTAGCGGCTTTGAAAACGACTTTTCCAACCATACCTCCGACTAGATTGACAATCTCATGAGTAAAGAGATGTAAAGGAATGCCCTTGATCTTTAACCAAGCCAATCTCTCATAACTAAGAGATTGACCTCTCCATAAACAAGCTGATGAAAACTTGGAAGTATCTTTATTCGCAGCCTCAAGAGCCAATAACGCTAACTCTTGGTCATCGAAAGAAATCAACAAATCTAGTCCACCAAGATATTGTACGTTACCATAGCCCGAACAATGCTTATGCAAAAACAGGTAGATACTTTTCATAGCTTCCACATCAACCATTCTACCAACAATAGCCCTCCCATGCAAGCTTGAAAAACCATTAACTTGATGATCAACATTAACAGTCTTCCCAACTAGCATATCTTTAAACGAGAATTCCCCAGATTCAAACTTAGTCCCCGTATGATTCGTCCCATCTTTACGATTAGCGTTTCCAGGATTACTCATTGTTGGATTACCTCTAGGCACATTAATCTCCCCATCTTCTAAAACAAAACGTGCAATATTGAACCACAGTTTGTTGTTTCCCATACGAATGTTTCTAAGATTCTTGAGCAGATCCGATTTGTCTTTCACATCCAGTATAGAGAGGAAGCCAAAACGATTACCCAGCTTGTCTCTTTTCCTTGCAATGTATAAGTCATATATTTGTCCGAAAACACGTACATGACTTGCAAGGTCAGCCCCACTGCATCCCTCTGGTAAGTTTGTGACAAAGATCTTCGTAATACGACGTTGAAACGCTTCCGGAATAGGTTTCCGGCGTTTATCCATTGTAGATCAATAAAAACAAAAAAACGAAACCCCTAATAAATCGAAAGTTCTACCTATGTTGTACCACTTCTGTTGTCCCGCCTCTGGTGTCCCACCTATGACGTCCCAACCTCTGTTGTCCCGCCTCTGGTGTACCACCTATGACGTCCCAACTATAGTGTCCCAACTTTGGTATTCCATTCAATTGAATCAGGGTTAATTGGAAAATATATTGGATTGAAGGGAGATCTAGGAGTTTTTTTGTAGTGAGTTAGGCCATATAGATCCGCCCCTGGCTAAATCTTGACTCAAACTCATACTTCAACTAAACCAAATTTCACTTGATCAACTGAACCTAATTAGCTAATCTGATTTAACAAATTTAAAACCATCATTTAATAGGAGTATTAAATTATTTTTTTATTTAATAGGAGTATTAAAATAATTTAAAATTAAATTATTTTTTAATTTAATGTTTGTAATTCTGAATTTGAAGGCATTAAATATATAATTGTGTTGATATTACTTGTACCTTTAGTATTAAAAGGTGTAATGTTGAATTTTAAGGTTTGCATTAATTTTTAGGCCATTAATGGTCGAAAGTGGTGTGTACATATAGCTACAAAACTTGTAAATGTCTAGTTGTATTGGTTTTAATGTATTAAATGTCTAATTGTGTTGATATTACTTGTACTTTTAACATTAAAATATGTAATGCTTAATTTTAAGTATTTCTATATTTAGTAGCACTAAATGATTTATAAGATAGTTACGTATACAGTAGGTCTATTGAAAGAAATGCTTGTATGCATGTTAAAACAATATAAAACAACTTCATTACGGTGAAACAAAATCATGCCGGCGCATGTTTGTACATTAAAATTTAAATAAATAAACATTCGCCCCATAAATTTTTGGAAAGATGATGCGTAGGGATTGCACCAGGCTTTACCTCTCAAGGGATCTTGAGAAGCTTACAACCCCCACCAGGCAGTGTACCTGATCGTTGTAGTATAGTATAGTGACAAGTACCGGGGGATTGATCGTTCAGCTAGGAATAGTGTCGCTAGGATTAGAAAACCTAAATACTAGTTCTAAAGATGAGGGATGATTATTTTTTGTATTTTTATATTTTTTAGAAAGCAAGTAAAAATCTCGGGTTTGAAGGATTTGGGCGGAATTAGTTGCTAGTCAACTAACCCAATACTAAAGATGCAATCAAAATAAAATACTAGAAATGAAAATAAAACTAAATTAACTAAGGTTGTGAGCAATAAGTGGAGAAATTGTGTTTACTTAGATTTCACTACTTCCTAGATATCTTTTACACGTTAATTACTTGTTATAGTTGCGTGGATGACGGATTGTATTCCTTAATACCATTCATGGGGTGGTGCACTTAATTCCCCAATCCTATGAGTGCCTACTTCACTCCTATGTCGAGCCGGCTAAGAAGCTCCTAACATGGGATCATTAGAATTTACTCATGCATTAAATACAACCAATAAAACCTAGTGCACGTCAGTTCATGTTACCTAAGACGTTCAAGAATGTTACCATTTGGAGATCTGCCAGTTTTCTTAAGCCTAACATCGAAATCATTCATCCAATACAACCATAAACAAGTAATCAACACATAATTAACATCTAGGTTTCATTAGATCTAAGCAAACACAAGATTGATCTAGCCTAGCATGATGGAATTAAGACAAGAACAAGATATAGACAACCAACACATAGACATATTGATTGAATTAGAAGAACACTTATCTCAATTACACATGAAAGGGTTCAAGTGTTGAAAACCCTTGAAGAACCTGTAAAATTCGTACTAAGTTCGGCCTTAGGGTTTCTCCAAAACTCCTCTTTTTTTATGAATAAAAATTAGAAAACTATATATAGGAAATTGAGGCTGATGGCGTCAAGACCAAATAGGTGACGCCGTCATCTCGCCGCCAAAAGAATTCTCGGACTGCCTTGATCTACTTCTGACGCCGTCACGTTATAACTTTTTCCAGGCCGTCACGTATTTTACTCTTGACGCTCTTCCTTGTGACGCCTTCATTTCTGTACTGGGCCATCATGAAAATTACTCTTGACGCCGTCAAAATGTTGCTCTTGACGCCGTCACCTACTGTTCCTAGCTTGGAAAATTAAGACTTTGGCGTTTTTTCACTTTTATGCTCCAAAAATGTCCGAATTGCTTCATTTTCCAGATTTCTCTCCCAAAGTACCTAAAATCACAAAAGGAACGATTTAGGGCAATATTTGATCAAATAAATTGAATTCCGGGCTTAAATGACCCCCTAAAAGTGGTTCATTTTTCGCCTCATCATATACCCTTACACTTGAGATTTGCTTGTCCTCAAGTAAATGCGCTTTTATTCTAGTCAAAATACAAGTTATGGGTCATTTAACACTAGTATAAAAGTAATTACAACAAATAATCGTTCCACTAAAGACCAATAGACAAGCACGGAGGTCATACACTAGCACCTCACAAATAGTGTTTAGATACTCACATCTCTCGGGTGTAATAAAGTATAAATTACAATATGGAAACGGAAGATATCTCTCACTACCTGTCATAGCAAAATAGATTACCATAGGCTTGGGAAAGGATCAAACCTCCACCACATGGCGTAAGCACCTAGGATAAACTATCAAAGAGGTATTTTAAAGGGTTGTAACGTTAGGTGTAGGGATATGAAATACACGGTTTTGTTGGATATAGGCAGTCTTTACTGGTGGCGAGTTAACAATCTTGGTTAATTACATGTACAATATGGCGTTGCTAAGCCAAGACTAGACTCGTCTTAAGCTAATAAATGAAAAATAACAAAAACATAAAATGAACATAGAATGAAAAGGGATGGTAGTCCGTATGTTTTTTCTCTTTTTCTTTTTCTATTTTTTTTCTTTTTCTTGATTTTTCGATTTTTTTTTTTTTTTTTTTTTTTTTTTTTTTTTTTTGCATACACTCTTACCCTATCATCCAAAATAATACATCATAGGGAATGAACATTCCCCTTACGCTTGAATTTTTACATACTTTATAATAAAATAAACTAATCTAATGACTCGAATTAAGAAAATCAAAACACTTGGAGTACTTTTAAGATTAACGTACATATGGGAGTAATAATATGATGTTCTTCCTCATTACTCCATAAAACAAGTACTTTACCCATGAGTCCCAATCGTCCCAAAACAATATGTACAATGATATGACTCGACTTAGCAACCATGTAATCAATTAGATAGTTAACTTAGGGTTTAACAAATAACAATAATGCACTAAAAATGAGCGCATACATGGAAGGCTAAGGCGATTTGGGTGTACATTTAAGTGGGGTGTAACAAATTCTTCTTTTAAGTAAGATGCTTAAAGTTTGAAACGAAAAGATAGGCTCGGAGGGGTGTACTAGGGGTTTCGTGTACTAAAAATGAGTACAACGCTAAAGGTGTGGAAAAATTAGTTGACTTAACTAGCCAAGTAATATGACTTTAATGGTCAAGTAATTATGATACGGGTTTAACACAAGGGTGATCCTAATGCCTCTTATCATGTAGTAAATCCTACCACACGAATGTAGTCTCACTAGCGGTTTCGGGATGCATCACTAACGCAAGTTCTAGAATCTAAATGCTACCGGTACACTCATAAGCACTAATAATAAATGCTTTTCCTATCAAATCTAAAGGCGAACCTCACATATTTGGGTGGAAAATTTTTCTGAATATACGGTTTTGTGCTAGTCATACAATCTCCTATTCATGAGACGCTTGCTATGGCTAAAGTTTCACTCCTAAATGTTGTAAAAAAATTTAAATTTGGCGCTAAAATTGCACTAACAAGTATTTCTCATAGTTTTATTACACATCTACCATTAAACAAAACAAACTCAAGCGAAAGTGCATATGTAAGGTATCATCATTTTACCCTCCCCTTACACTTAGGATGAACATTGTCCCCAATGTTCAAGTAAAGAATGTAAAAGTGAAAAAGTAAAAAGAATGAAATCAAATACTCCCCTGATTCGCTCGGTATGGATAATAAGGTGGCCAGGTTAAATCTTCCTCCAAGAAAATGAACAATCAAAGCTTCCCTTCCAGAATATAAATCATCTTCTTGTCATACATAACCTGTAAATCCTGAGAAAACAAACAAGGCAACCTCGCATAAAATCGGCGGCAATCTATATAAGTTACTAAATCCTAGAAAGCAAAGTAAGATTGTGGAATGAAGTTTGCAGATTTCCTGGAGATTATAAAACTTAATAATTCACAAAAACCGTAAGACTCCGTTAGAAAAACAAAACCGGTAAAATTTCCAGATTTTTACACGTGACGCCGTCAAGAGTTATCTCGTGACGCCGTCAGAAGTGACCTGCAGAAATTCTTATGTTAAGTTTCCGGAAAATTTCTGGAAAAAATTGGTCCTACTGATTGGCTCCAAACGGTCAACCTAAATTGACCAGGTGAATGGTCAACAAGGTCAGACAGCCTAGAGTCAATCTCCGCGGGAGTATAGGGGTTTCCCCGGGTCGTTATGTCCCAGCGAGGTGTGGATTGTATTCAAACGGTTTCGTGATCGGGTGAATTTGGATGGAAAAAGGGTTTGTGAATGGTTTAACTAAGGAATCTACAATGAAATAGCTTAAACAAGCTATTTGAATAAGACGAGAAACTAGGAAAAACCAGAAACGATTAAAACCTAAAAACGCGTATGTTACGTTTAAATAAAACGTAAGCGTACGAAATAAAAAGTAAGAACGGAAATCTGAAAACACCCAGGGGGTGAAAATGACTTTTTTACAAACTAAAAGGTAAAAGAAAATTTTTAGAAAATTAAAATTAATTTTAACCCTAATTAATTATTTAATATTAATTAAATACTATTTAATACTTATTATTAATACTTAAATAACTTAAATATAATATAATATTATTTAAATACTAAAAAGGTGAAAATAAAATTTCTAAAATTATAAAATGACTAAAAATAAGTTTTAAAAATAAAAATAAGTGTTTTTGTCTTTTTGTGATTTTTATATTAATTAATTACTAATTAACTAATTAAACTATTTTAAATTAAGAAAAATACTAAATGAACAGTAAATATTCTAATAAAATTTCTAAAATTACTTTATAACATATAAAAGCTATAAAAAATATAAAAACAAAGTTTTACTTAATAAAAACTATTTATACTATTTAATTATCTAATATTAATTAATTAGTAATAAACTAATATTAATTATTAAAAATAGCAAATGAAAAGAGAAAAATCTAGAAAAATTTCTAAAAATACTTTAATATACTGGGAATTTAATAAAAATATAAAAACATATAAGCACTTAAAAAGAATTTAAAAAGAAAAATTAAAAAGCTAAATTATGTTAAATAGAAGCTATCACTAAAAAGTAAATTTGTTTTTTTTGGATTTTTCATTTACACACCTATTACACTACTGAATATAAGGAACTTTTATGAAAAGACTTTTTACAAAACTCAAAAATAAGCCAAATGCAAGCTTATTAACATGACAGTACATTAAATAAGCTCAAATGGGCATTAAGCTTGAGAAAGCTGATCAACAAGCTACACTATATAAAAAAATAAGCTAGAAATGAATTGAGGCTAAGGTACATGAGCTAAAATAAGCAAAACATAACCTGAAAAGCTTAAAATAAGCTAATAAGCAATTCAAATAATGACACAACCCAACAGGTCTGATAGGCAGTTGGCAGGCCACAATTGAGCTTATTAAATAAGCTAATAAGGCCAAAACAAGCCTTGAACCAATAAGTAGAGCTTAAGGGCTTCTCAAAAAACTAACAAGCTACAAATGGGACTCACTATTAAGCTATTGATGAGCTTGTGAAAGAACTCAGTTAAGCTGAGTGACAGTTGGGTGAGGGTGGGTGTGATGCAAGAATAAGCTGTGAACAAGGGTTCCTAATCTCAAAATAAGCAATGAACCAAGAAACTAAGCTGGTGAGCTTATTAAAAAGCTTAAGGACACTAGGTGGGGTCCACCAGGGATCAAGCTAAGGCTACTGGAAAGTGAGCTTTTGAGATAGATAAACTGATGCAGGGGAGATACTTCCCCTGCAGGTCCAATTCAGCAATTAAATAAGCCAAAACAAAAATCATAAAAATAAACTAAGAGTGGGAATCAAAAGTTCAACTGGGAGACTAAAACATATAAAAGATTCAAACTCTAGATCCAAGTACAAAAATCAGATTAATTCCTTGAAAAAATGAGATTTCTGCCTAAAGTGCAATGTTGACTTTTTGTGATGAACCACTAAGTTGACCAATCTTTAACTTAAGACCTAATCTAATGAGTGAAATGGATAAGATAAACAAAAATAAGGCTAGATTAAGCTAAAACATTATCTTGTGAACTAGTATGCAAGATTGTGGAACTTGAAATACCAACAGTGGACAGATGGTTAGGATTAATAAAAAAAAAACTTTGACTTTCTAATTAAAAACCTAAGGTTGTTGTCACTTGATTATGCTAAATTTACCTAAAGTGGTTTGTTCATATTGAAATAACACCAAATCATTAACCAGAATACCAACTAAATTGCTGATCCAAACACTCCTCAAATCTTAAGCTACACTATGATTTAGCAGGTATAAGCTTAAAAGTGAGCTTACAGTCCAAACAAATTGAGCTTGTACACCAGACTTATCATAGAAACAGATATTAAGTCACAAGCTCAATACACAAGCTCAAAATGAGCTTGTGTAACCCACTGTTTGGGTCAGCAGGTAGCAGGCCTAATAAACTATTAATAAGCTATCCTAGGGGGGCTACAGCTAAGGGTAACTAAGTGGAAGTCCTAAATAAGCTAAGTAAACTGAGAATAAGCATAAATATAAGCTGAAAGGACTGGAAGAGCTACAGGCTTCATTAAGCCTGCTGATGCACAATCAGCCTAGGGGGCTCACTTCGAACCAATTGAAAGCTGCTAAAGAAAAGTTCATAAAATAATATAAAGTTACCAGCTTCATGACAAGCTTACAATTAATCTGAAAGTCTAGGAATGAGAAAACTAAAGATACCTGTTTGAAGGCTGTTGGGACAGTGAAAAGTGCAGGCTTGGTGTGGCTTGGGATGTTTAACAGTCCTCAATTAAGCCAACCACTGAGCTTCAAAATCCACAACAAGCTTATACAATTAAAGCTCATACAACAAAAAACTAGTAAAACTCAAATTTATACACTAAAGTCTATTTAAGCTAATCTAAAAATGAGGTTAAAAGGGTACTGTTACAGCAGGTCAGAGAAAGAGGTTTGAAAGCTAAAATTGAGTTAACAAATTATCTCTAAAATCAACAATAAGCTTAAACCCATACACTCAATACTTGTTTGAGATTCTAATCTTGAACACAGCAGGTACAATAAGCCAAAAAAAGAAAACACTTAAAAGGCAACTTCCAAACACAATCAGGCAATCTAAATAAGCAAAACACAAATAAGCTCAATGGCAATTTTTGCAATACTTTGAACTAGGGACTGCTGGAACATGAACTAAACACAACAAGCAATTCAGAACCTATATGAGCTTATTTAAACAGGAAATAAGCAATTTGGCAGGTTGATAAGCTAATAAGCACAAGTAATCAAAGGCTAAAATTTGACAGTAAATGGAGAGAGAGCTGAAATTTTGATATAAAACTTTAATTAAAAAGTTACAATACTGAAACTTAAAACATGAACATAAGAATCACACTAAACCTAAAATTATACTACTCCTATTAATAAAAACCTAACTGCCAAAAAATGGCATACATAATAATCTATTTATACTAAATTAACTAGGGTTTCATCCTTCTCTCTTGTTCCTGTGACCTTCCCACTTTTTGTTTGAGCCTTTGGATGATCTCTGAATGATCTTGGCCGTTCACCTCAATTTTGGCGGGAAAATAAGGCCTTGCAATTTGGGGGTCTGTCACTTTGGCAGGGGATGTTGGGGTGGACTTGTGAGGTGAGGGGTAGGGTGACTGAGTAGGAGAGGGGAGGGAGACAATTATGTTGGAGTAGCAGGAATTTGGGGGCTGGGTGTTGTCAGGTTAATGGCGGCAAAAAGGTTAGGGGTGAGGGTTGACTTTCATGTTTGACCCCGGGTATAAAAAAAAACGGGGAGTGGGAATGTGGGATTATTATTTGTGGGATTGGGCTTTTGAAGGGTTTTGGGCTTGGGGTATTGGTTTGGACCAGGCTTATGGCTTTGGGTGGATTTGGGTTTATTAGTGGGATGGGGAAATATATAATGGCCTTTTTGGTTTGTAATAATTAAGAGCCCAAGGACCAATGATGTAAAAGCTGAAAATCCAAGGATCATTCATGCCATTTTCCTAAAACTTGTTCCAAGGATCAATATTGCCCACTTTGATTTACCAAGGCCCTTGAATAGTTATTTCCCGAAATTTGAACTTCCGGGGACTAAAGTTGCCAAATCCCAAACTTGAGGGGCTAAACTGCAAATCCACCAAACTTCACATCCAATGACCAATTATGACAAGCTTCAATATTACAGGGACCATAAAAGATATTTTCCATTTTTGAAATTCCCAGGGACTGATTTCGTCAATTTCCCAAACTGCAGGGACCAAAAGTGTCATTTTCCAAAGTTTTTACCTAAGGATCAATTTTGATAACATTTGACTTTTAAATGCCTTAGGTTGACTTTTCTTTCAAAACAAATGCGTAGGGACTAGTTTTGTAAATTTTTGAAAGTCGGGGGACTAAAACTGCCAATTGTGTAAACTTTGTTCGTTTTTTATTGTTTTTGCTCATTTTGCATTAGAAACGTATAAAATACAATCCCTGGGATATTTTAAGTATTTTGATGCATTTCTGAGCGTTTTCGGATGTTTTGGCAGTTTAAATACGACAAAAATGATGAGTGTTTGAGCACTCATCACCTACTTCCTGGAAAATCCTGCAAAACTTCATTATGACTCAATACAAGCATTTGACTCTAACAAATACGAATATACATGTTCACTTAATATTGTGGAGAATCATGATCGGTTTGTTTCTTAAAAATATATTTGGGGTTTTCCCTTACACTTATCTTTTGCAAAAATACTTTTAGGTGGAGTTAAGACTAGGCCAAAACAACAAAGTAAAGTATTTCCACTATTTAATTGAGAAACATGATCTACCAACAATAAAAATAAAGCATGCATACGGAAGCAAATAACAAACAAACAAACAAAATAAAAAAAATCACATAAAGCATGGGTTGCCTCCCAAGAAGTGCTTTTCTTTATTTACGAGTCTTGTAGCTAGACTCAAGGTCATGGGTTACTACGTGACCTCATCGTTGGTTTCACTCTCTGATTGTAAATATTCTTTGTAGAAACCAATCACCTTTTTCTCAATCGCCCCCATCATCCTTTGGGCAAATTCCTTATCGACTTTATACCTTGGTCCTAGGGCCAAGCAATCTTTGTAGAAAAGACTCCTCTTTTCCCATACATAATCCATGCCCTTTTTCTTATCCTCTTCATTGATGTCCTCAAAAGCACCAACGTTATCCTTATCAAATCGGGATATAAAGCGAAACTCTTTCATTCTATTAGGCATCCTATAAGTGATCCTATCGGTGTTACTTGCAAATCGGATTGTCCCTTCTATCTCATCATATTCTAACTTAGACTCCTCAACAAACGGTTTACCAAACACGACATTTGACAATCGATAATCAATAACATTAGCAAGATCTTCCACAATCATAAAGTCGGTGATAAAAGTGAAATTTCCAATAAAGACATGTAAACCTTTAACTCTCCCGACAAAGTTACAAACTCTACCGGGGTATTTGGGATCTTTTCTAGGTTCAAGTCTTGTTTTCACTATATCATTATAAACATTTGAGGACATAATGTTGATTGGGGATTTAAAGTCAATGTAAGCATTGTTAATGTGTCTATACCCAATCATACATGGTATCTTAGCATTCTTAGGATCGCCTCTCTTTATCTTAGGTTCGATTATAGTGAAAGGAGATCGCGGGTTATCAATAAGATTATTATAATATGCAATCTCCTCCTTAGTGGGGTGTAGATTAAAGTAATCATTAAGCTTCGGATCTATTTCCCCCTCTTCTAGTCCCTCAACAACATTCACAAAGTCATTAGGCCCCAGATCCTCATTTGAATACAAGGCGGTCGCTAGGTCACTAAATGCATGTTCGAGCTCAACCTTAATCAACCTATTAAGCTCCATAAGTTCCCTAATCTCACTCTCAATTTATTCACGTAACACAACTACTTCTCTAGGGGAAAGGGGTGGGTTCACGTTTTCCATAATGGTCAACGGAATAGTCAATGAATTTTAATTTACTAACAAAGGCACAAAGAAAAAGATAGACTAAAGAAACCTAAAAATAAAAATAAAATCTTACTAGAAAGGAATCTAGCAAGTAGACCTAATAAAAAGAGATTCTAACCTAGACAATAACTATTCCCCGGGCTGCGGCGCCATAAACTTGATGCGTAGGGATTGCACAAGGCTTTACCTCTCAAGGGATCTTGAGAAGCTTACAACCCCCACCAGGCAGTGTACCTGATCGTTGTAGTATAGTATAGTGACAAGTACCGGGGGATTGATCGTTCAGCTAGGAATAGTGTCGCTAGGATTAGAAAACCTAAATACTAGTTCTAAAGATGAGGGATGATTATTTTTTGTATTTTTATATTTTTTAGAAAGCAAGTAAAAATCTCGGGTTTGAAGGATTTGGGCGGAATTAGTTGTTAGTCAACTAACCCAATACTAAAGATGCAATCAAAATAAAATACTAGAAATGAAAATAAAACTAAATTAACTAAGGTTGTGAGCAATAAGTGGAGAAATTGTGTTTACTTAGATTTCACTACTCCCTAGATATCTTTTACACGTTAATTACTTGTTATAGTTGCGTGGATGACGGATTGTATTCCTTAATACCATTCATGGGGTGGTGCACTTAATTCCCCAATCCTATGAGTGCCTACTTCACTCCTATGTCGAGCCGGCTAAGAAGCTCCTAACATGGGATCATTAGAATTTACTCATGCATTAAATACAACCAATAAAACCTAGTGCACGTCAGTTCATGTTACCTAAGACGTTCAAGAATGTTACCATTTGGAGATCTGCCAGTTTTCTTAAGCCTAACATCGAAATCATTCATCCAATACAACCATAAACAAGTAATCAACACATAATTAACATCTAGGTTTCATTAGATCTAAGCAAACACAAGATTGATCTAGCCTAGCATGATGGAATTAAGACAAGAACAAGATATAGACAACCAACACATAGACATATTGATTGAATTAGAAGAACACTTATCTCAATTACACATGAAAGGGTTCAAGGGTTGAAAACCCTTGAAGAACCTGTAAAATTCGTACTAAGTTCGGCCTTAGGGTTTCTCCAAAACTTCTCTTTTTTTATGAATGAAAATTAGAAAACTATATATAGGAAATTGAGGCTGACGGCGTCAAGACCAAATAGGTGACGCCGTCATCTCGCCGCCAAAAGAATTCTCGGACTGCCTTGATCTACTTCTGATGCCGTCACGTTATAACTTTTTTCAGGCCGTCACGTATTTTACTCTTGACGCTCTTCCTTGTGACGCCTTCATTTCTGTACTGGGCCATCATGAAAATTACTCTTGACGCCGTCAAAATGTTGCTCTTGACGCCGTCACCTACTGTTTCCAGCTTGGAAAATTAAGACTTTGGCGTTTTCTTCACTTTTATGCTCCAAAAACGTCCGAATTGCTTCCTTTTTCAGATTTCTCTCCCAAAGTACCTAAAATCACAAAAGAAACGATTTAGGGCAATATTTGATCAAATAAATTCAATTCCGGGCTTAAATGACCCCCTAAAAGTGGTTCAATTTTCGCCTAAAGAAAATTAATAATTTTATAATTTCAAAATGTATTTTATTGTTTTTATAGATTGACCGAACATTTGTTCCTTGACACACCAACTTTCCCCCCATAAACTTTGACATATTCAACGACCATTTCCCATTTTAATCTCCATACAGTTAATCAAACTTGAATTTTCACCAAAACTTTCTATTTTATATTTTAACTTTGTGCATTAACCATTATCAAAGCTTATTGATCTTGTTGCAATGAAAATCAAGATCACGGTTTAAATCCTTCTTTCGTTACTGATCTAACAATGTCGAAGAGCTCTAGCAGCGGTTATGGCACACTCCCAACCAGCACCATCACCAACGACCTGCCACCACTTTCATCATCACCGAACACATTTATCGCACGTGCAAGGTTCCATACAGAGAACTTCATTGCCAGACGTCGTCCATGGAGGGAGTTTTTGGATTACACGAAAGTTACACGTCCCTCAAGTTATGAAGACTCCGTCCGTCGTATCAAAAGGAACCTCAACTACTTTCGTGTGAATTACGCCATGGTGATCCTTCTCATACTGTTCCTCAGTCTCATTTACCAACCGATTTCAATGATTACTTTTTTGATTATGTTTGTTGTTTGGTTCTTTCTTTATTTTTTTCGTGATCCACGTAATCCTGTTGTGATTATGAACCACGTGTTTGATGACCGTGTTGTGCTTATGGCTTTAAGCTTGTTGACTATTTTCGCGTTGGCTTGTACTAATGTGGGAGTGATTTTATTGGTTGTTGTTGGTGTTGGGGCAGGTGTTGTAGTTGTGCATGCGGGTATCACGGGCACGGATGATTTGTTTTTGGATGAAAACGAGAATGCTGATGGTGGTTTGGTTTCTGTTATTGGTGGCAATTAGTGCTTATGAACAAGTTTAATGTTGTTTTTATTTTTGTCATGTTTGATTTGATCATGTACAGTTGGTGAGGAACATTTATCGTAGTATCTTTTTAGCTTTTAGTTAGTTTGATTTTGTTATGTTCGGTCAGTCGGTCTATTTACCAAATTTTGATAAATGCTTGTTATAATCGATACGGTGTAAAAGTTAAGACCGTGATATGATGATGGGATTACATATCAATCTGTTGTGTGGTACTATACGTACTGCATGATAGAATCAGACATATGCTACTATTTAGTCTTATGTGACAAGTGATTTGTGTATATTGTTTTGCGTCGCGCTTTGTCTTACTTCCATGACATTGCCTTCAGGTTTTCTGATCACCTGTGAGCCTTATGCCCAAATTAAGCTTCGCAAATGTCAAGATTAGGCATTGCTGGCATTTGTTGCTACTTTTTTATTTTTTTTTTTATTTTTTTTTGTAGTCTTTCCTTAATCGCGTACTATTTATTTCACTTCATCCTCCCCCATGTATGTTTCCCTGTGAAACGACTTTGAGCCCTTGTGCGGATGCTAATAAGTAATAAGGCTATAGACCAAACACAAGTATACATTTAAACATGTTAAAAAGCAGCTTTGTAACCAAGAAAACATGCTTGCTTGTCACCCTTCGAAAAGTTAAACCTTGAATGTATACTTGTAAAAAACATGGAGGTATACCGGTTAGGGTTAAGCGGTAAACGAGCGCCTAACTCGTTTGATAATGGGGTCCACCCATCTGAAAACAATACATTTTTGGTTACCTACTAGCCCATTTATAAGTAGAATTATAAATTTATAATCTTCATGATTTATAAATTACAAGCTCAACCAGCTAACCCATCTAGCAGTTAATTTGAGTGGTATCGTGGTTACATGGATTGAATGTATCCAGGTTATAGAGATGAGATTTTAATAAGATTAGTTACATGACCGTGTTCGATTTTGGTTATACCAAACATAAACTCTCCAATCTGGGCCAACACAAATTGCCACCAAACTTAAACCCTAAACCCTAAACCTTACTCAAAGAGCATTTTGTGTTTTCCAAATAAGCTAATACCATCCTATGAAAGTTAAAGAGCATATCCACCGCAATATGCGTTGAAATTTATTTAGTCATTTTTCAACTTCTTATTCGAATGCGAAAAATCTTGTTTGCCAACCCGAACCACACACAACCAAAGTTTGAATATATAGGTTGAGCAATACCAACATATTGCTCAAATAAGTCATCATCATATCAATCTTTTCGTC
Organism: Artemisia argyi; assembly: GCA_030686995.1. Taxonomy (NCBI): domain Eukaryota; kingdom Viridiplantae; phylum Streptophyta; class Magnoliopsida; order Asterales; family Asteraceae; genus Artemisia; species Artemisia argyi. The sequence goes on from CM060697.1 coordinate 173,300,989, forward strand.
TAATACATCAATGCATCGAACCTTTTTTGACCTATTTTCAACTCCGAATTGATGATGCTCTAATAAACCCTTCTATTAAAGTTCATCCAAACACCACACATAAAACACATATCAAAAGTAGTGACTTAATATAACCTTAACGTTTAAAGCTTAAAACATAGATATCCGGGATAATGGTCTATCCGAAAACGGGTTCAATAGACCTTATTTAAAACAAAAGTTTTGCATCCATCATGTAAAGAAAGTGCGGTGCTCATTAGATATATTGCACAAACTTCTTGCTTCCATTGAGAAAATCACCAACAATTTTGAAGCATGGTTGTAGCACATAGTCTTTCCATGCATCTTCTGCTTCATTGCCTTGTTTCTTAAACACAATGGTTGCATCAATACGATTGATCGGCCAACCGAGTTCTTTCTTTAGTCGATAAATCTTTAATAGCTGAGAATCAATCAGTTTGCAAGTGTTTGACTTGATGTCGGAGATTGCAGCATCAAGTAGGCGTTGAGCAGTCTTGTGGTCTACTTTGGTTTCCACTCGCAGATACTCGTCAAGTTCGGGAACACCAATAGACTTACGTATGCCTCTTGTGTAGTCGGCTTTCGGATCAAATATGCTGCGGACTTCATTTAGGAGTCCTGCATAATTCAGACACGCATTCATTGGAAATAAAAGTCCTTTATATGCAACACTTTCAAGTCTTAGATAAAACTTTGTTCGGAAAAAATTCTTAAAAAAAATGTTCTACAAATCATCATTATAACTTTTTTTGTTCATTAATTACATTCATTACAATCAAGATTCGTATAACACTACTAAACTTTTTTAAAATTCCTCTATATGCAACACTTTCAAGTCTTATATAAAACTTTGTTCGGAAACAATTCTTAAAAAAAATATTCTACAAATCATCATTATAACTTTTTTTTGTTCATTAATTACATTCATTACAATCAAAATTCGTATAACATGCAACAATAATAGTACTAACCTTTTTAATGAATGTAGAATTCATTAATTATAATATTTAGCATATATCATACGTAATATTAATCTTGAGTTAATTACTTAAATGGTCCTTGTGGTTTGTTGATTTTTACGGATCTTGTCCCTATACTTTTTTTAAGCGGGTTTGGTCCTTGTTATTTCAGAATGTTACGGATCCTGTCCCTATTTCAACCCAACTTCAAACGATCGTTAAAAAGGACCCAAGTTGAATTAAATGGACTAACGTGAGGGCTAAACTTATAGTTTGGGTTTTCCCTCTCAAAATACAAACCATAAGGACGATTTATGTAATTTACACTAAAAAAAAAAAAAAAAAAAACTTTTTAATTTTTTTATACGTAAATATTTTAATTTTATTATAAAAAGAAAAAAAAAACTTTTTAATTTTTATTATACGAAATTTTTTTAATTTTATTATAATAAAATTAAGAAAAAAAACTTTTTAAATATTTTTAATTTTATTTAAAAAAATGATAATAAAATTAAAAAAATGTTAATTTTAATTTTATTATAATGAAAAAATTTAAAAACATTTTTTTTTAAATTTCTTTGAAATTTATTACAAAAAAAAATTTGTACATAAGTTCTAACTTATAAGATTTACAAGAGTATATAAGTGTATAAGTTATGGATTTGATCGAAAATTGCTTAAGTTTTTGTAATAAACAGACATTGTTTTGCAATTCATGGTTAAAATCTTGCGAGTTTTGATGTAAAACAATATTTCGGACAACTTTCGTGTTTTACACTTTTGATGATTTGAATCAGAAAGGAGTCAAAATCGTGATTTAAAATTAAAAAAAATTCGTATAATAAAAATTAAAAAGTTTTTTTTGTTTTTTGTTTTTTTTTTTTTTAATAAAATCAAAAAAATTTCGTATAATAAAAATTTTAAAGTCTTTTTTATAATAAAATAAAAAAAATTTCTTATAAAATTTTATTTTTTTTATTTTTTTATAATAAAATTAAAAAAAATTACTATAATAAAATTAAAAAGGTTTTTTTTTTTTTTTTTTTTTTTTTTTTTTTTTTTTTCTTTTTTTAATAATAAAATTAAAAAAATTTCTTATAAAAAAATTAAAAAGTTTTTTTTTTTTAATTAGTGTAAATTACATAAATCGTCCTTGTGGTTTGTATTTTTAGAGGGAAAACCCAAACTACAAGTTTAGCCCTCACGTTAGTACATTTAATTTAACTGAGGTCCTTTTTAACGGTCGTTTGAAGTTGGGTCGAAATAGGGACAGGATCCGTAACATTTTAAAATCACAGGGACCAAACCCGCTTAAAAAAAAGCACAATCCGTAAAAATCAACAAACCACAAGGACCATTTAAGTAATTAACTCATTGATCTTTATATTGAAGATATAAACTTTGTAGAAATATGTTTTGATTATAAGAAATGCATTTGGTTATGTATTTAGAGATTAATTTAGTAATTCCAAGAACGATACAAATATAAGATGAAAATTCAATAAGGAGAAAAAGTGAAAGAAAAAAAATATTGTGTTCAAGAAATTGTGCAATATTTTTTCTTATCTATACTACTATATAATGCATTTTGGACTATTCTATAATTAGAATAGCTTAAAATTCAGACTTTTACTTGCTTACATTATAGAAGGATTATAAAATTAATTGATTAGGAAGTAGGTTGATTAGGAAGTTGGTTAGGAAGTTTGTTAGTAAGTAAGTTGGTTGTTGAAACTAAAATTATTTTACTTAATCATCTCTACCATCTCTACTTATAAAGCACTAGTTGGATACCCGCGCACAGCGACGGCGAAAAATATAGTTATATTATAATATAGTAAACGAATTGATAGACCAACTTTTCCCGCAATTTCCTACCCGCTTAATGAATTTGTTTCACGACACTCCAAATGTATATGTTAGTTGTATTTATTTGTTTGGGTTTCTCTTGCTTTTCCGTGACATTATTATTCCCGCATATAAAAAGACCTTCGCAATCTCTTACCCGTGAAACACTCCCTCAAATAGTATATGATTTTGTTGAATCAAGATTGTATTGATTGAAATAAATGTTAAAGTGGCAAAAGTTTGAATTAATAAAAAGAGTAAATTGCATAAATCGTCCCTAAACTTTGGCCAGATTGCATGTTTCGTCCCAACCATTACGAAAGTGCAGAAATCGTCCCTGTGAAAAACCTTTGAGCAAATTTTCGTCCCTAAACTTTGGCAAGATTGCATATTTCGTCCCAACCAAATTGCATGTTTCGTCCCAATCAGGGACGAAAATTTACTCAAAGGTTTTCCACAGGGACGATTTCTGCACTTTCGAAATGGTTGGGACGAAACTTGCAATCTGGCCAAAGTTTAGGGACGATTTATGCAATTTACTCTAATAAAAATAAACCCATTAAAAATGTAAAAACTAAAAACTCATAAAAAATATATCAAAATGGATGTTAATTAACAAGCACAAAATTTTAAAAAATATGGCGAAATTATATTATAAAAAAAAATATAAATAGATAGATAAAAACATATTTCAATTTGAAAATAAATGTGAATTTTAAGTTGGGAAGTAACACATGTCATCTCATGATTGGAGCTCTTTATCTTAATTTTTTGTTAGGATTTGGCTTGGAGTTAGGCTTGGAGTTAGTTTAGAAGTGATACATGTCACCTCATAATTGGAGCTACTTATCTTAATTTTTGGTTAGGAGTTGGGTTTGGAATTAGATGCATTATATAGTAGTATAGATAAAGACAACTAAATGTGTAACCGAATAACCAAATAACGCAAAATATAATCACAGGTACCCGCCGCCGCATTGCGCGGGTACAGTTCTAGTATCAAATTAAGAACAGATAAAATACCTGAATCAAGCATCTGATCCACGCGCCGTTCAGCATACGAGTATAATATGGGTAAAGACACGTCAAGCCATAAGAAACAACACTCGTATTTAGATTGAAAACCAAGGATGGGATCATCAACAAGTGCTTCGATGAAAGAGTTTGATCCACCAACAATCACGGGTAGTCTACCCGATCTCGCCACTTTACTGATAACTGCAAGTGCATGGTAACAAAAGTCTTGAGCAGTGAAGTTGACATCGGGCTGAATCTCGCCTAGCAAGTGGTGTGGCACACCTTTCATTTCAGATTCAGTGATTTTGTTCGTGACAATATCAAGACCTTTGTATACTTGCATCTTATCGCAGTTGATAATCTCTCCCGAGTATTTGGTAGCGATATCAACTGACAGACGGGATTTTCCCGTGGCTGTTGCTCCCATAATGAAAACAACGTGTTTCTTGTGAACCTTATACTCCATTGTAATTAAAAATGTGTTCTTGCTGAAAACCTACAAAAAATAAAGCGATCAAAATGATTTTTGTGTTAAAACTATTTTGCTAATAACGATAACAATGATAATACCTTTTTTTTACAATGTTGTTAGGCTAGAGGCTCGCATGCAACAAACATGCATCTGATCTTAAAGTTGATAAGTTGAGGCATTTATAACTTTAAACCGAGATGAAAAAAAAGACATACATGGAAATGATTTAAATGTTATAAACATCAAAATTTATTATAGCAAACTTGTTACATGTTTTCCATTTTTACAAGCCATAATCAAGAAGAATATATAGTTAACTTTAAGGGAAAATGTAGCTTTAAATCACAAACACAGTTGTGTATGGAATGCAGGGTACCATAGTAAATGATTTCAAATCTTTTATGGACGAGTAAATTAATTACTTTAATTGGATTATTATTGAAAGTCAAAGGTTGTTTTATCATAAATGTACAAATATTTTGAGATCGGGTTTATGACATATAAGCTTATCCTTTTGATCAGGGGCGGAGCTATGTGAGGACCGAGGAGGGTCCCGGCCCTCTAGGTCTAAGCCCGTTAGTGTATTAATTTGCGATTTCATGTGTATTTTCGGGAAAAAAATTTTATTTCGGCCCTCTCATTTAATGTATTTCCGGAAAGAAAATTGTTTCGGCCCTCTCACGAAAATTTTTCTAGCTCCGCCACTGCTTTTGATGTTATGCACAAATATAAACTATAAGCAGAAAAAATAAAATAAAATTGCGAATAGGTTATGATACGATTATATTAAATAAATAAATAAATAAATGTTACAATTTGTCATCTTTATTGCTTAGATGACTTTATTCGTTAATAAATATACAACAATTAGTATATGTTATGATCTTTTAGAGAGTGGAGTTTAGTAGAAATGATGATGAACATAATTCTTGTTTCCATTGAGGAAATCACGAACTATTTTCAAGGATGGTTGTAGCACTTGTTTTTCCCATACATCTTCGGCTTCCTTGCCTCTTCTCAAAAATACATTGGTTGCATCTACACGATGTATAGGCCACCTGAGTTCTTTCCTTAAACGGTAAATCTTTGATAGCTGAGAATCAGTTAGTTTACATGTGTTTGACTTGATGTCGGATATTGCAACGTTAAGTAGGTTTTCAGCAGTCTCATGGTCTACTTTCGTCTCCCATTGCAGATATTCATGAAGCTCGGGGACACCGATGGACTTACGTATGCCTCTTGTGTAATCCGCCATCGGATCATATATGTCGCGCACTTCATCAACAAGTCCTGCACAATATAATACATGCGCTAACTATTATCAAATTTATGCTGTTAAAGTTATATTTATTTATGCTGTTGTAGTTACTTATAAAATTTTAAAGTGACAAAACTATACCTGCATCAACCATTTGGTCAACGCGTCGTCCAACATATGAATAGAGTACAGGTGAAGAAACATCGGTCCATAAGAAACAGCACTCGTACTTAGGTCGAAAACCAAAGAAAGGATCCTCAACAAGTGCTTCAATGAAAGAGTTTGATCCACCAACAATCACGGGTAGTTTAGCCGATCTGACAATCCTTTTAATAACTGCTAGTGCATAGTAACAAAAGTCTTGTGCTGTGAAGTCAGATTCGGGGTCAATGTTGCCAAGCAAGTGGTGTGGCACACCTTTCATTTCAGCTTCCGTGATTTTGTTGGTGACAATGTTAAGACCTCTGTAAACTTGCATCTTATCACAGTTGATAATCTCGCCTGAGTATTTGGCTGCAATGTCGACTGACAGACGGGATTTTCCTGTGGCAGTTGCTCCCATTATGAATATAACCTTTTGCTTTTTAATCTGAGTTCCCATGTCGATTGTAACAAAACTCTTTGATGGCCTTCACAACAGATTACCAAATTAGACTTTTACATTGAAATGTATTTGCAATTTGCAATTAATATATAAGAGTGACAATCTTAATTTTTTGTTACATTATTGTCTGGTTTCACAACCAACATATCGGTCTCGGATGAATGAGACTCCAGTAATATCACAATAAAAACTCCTTTTTTTTAACAGCAACATGGAAACAAATGTATTAGTTTATTTGTTTGAAAATGAAACTTTATCGTAAATCAACATATCTATGTTGCAAACTCGATTTATTTACCATGTTTTTTTATAACCAAGACGATATTAATCATATTATGCTTGTATAATGCATGCATATATGATATATGCATGATTTGTGCATGTATGCATATATATATTTAGTACATAAATACATACAGCCATACACACATACGTGAGTACATACATATATATATATATATATATATATATATATATATATATATATATATATATATATATATATATATATATATATATATATATATATATGAAATATAGGCGTGTGTAAGTATGTATATATGAACACACATATACTTATGTATGTATGCATGAATGCAGGACTGAACCAGAACCAAATATGATTTGGTGCACAAAATTTTTTGAACCGTAATATAGAAACACATCTTGACGGACCGGGTGCATTTAAGATGCGTTTAGGAAAAATTGATGTTTTTTCAAAAATTAACACAAGATCGTAAAATTTCATAGAGGTCTCAGGCACCTGCCGAAACCCTCCTGGTTCCGTCTGTGCATGAATGCATGATGTATTGATACAAGTATACAACACTAGTTGTCTAATAATATCAAAGATTCAATTTCTTGAATTTTCGAGATAAACTTACATGTTTACGGAAGTAGATGGAGTTAAGACCCAAATTAAACTTGTGAGAGAACAATAGCTAGGATCCAACCCTTCAAAAATGACTATAGATTTAGAACTATGGTTGTGAAAGCTAAGACGATCTGAGAAATAAGTAAATAACAAATGAAGACTAAAATTTTGGTTTCTAAATGAGTTCAAAAGATAGCCGATAAGTAAGGGATAATCTCACAATGTTGTTAATAAAATGTGTGTTATAATGAAACAGAAAACTAACCCTCCTATTTATAGGGATATGAGGGTGGTCAAAACAAAGGAAATATTAATATATTTTTCAAAGTATATGTTTTGGTATAAGCCTTGACTATTTTCAGGACCAAGAAGATTTTTCTTTTCAATCTAGTCTTATCAAATTATCAACAAATTTGTAAAGACTAATTTTTTTGAATACTTGAAATCTTATGTACAACATGCTTTCCTCAATCTGACCAAATTCTATGTTAACTCATGTATAAGTTACAACTCGTACCAAATATTAAACACCACGTGTTTCATTGATTTATCAAATTTTCACCAATTAGTTTTTGGCTTGTTCTCTTTGAGGCATAAGTCATATCGTTTCTTCTTTTTTGGGAAAACCGGTCTTATAAGATGCTCAGTTCCGCACAACATAGGGATTAACACGCTTTCGGGAAGAACATAGAATATTAGAGGATCCAGGTAGCATTCTACTGACGTTTCGGACACTTTCTGGAGAAGAACAAATAAGACCTCTTCCAGGAAATATTTGTTTCCTCAAACGCAACAATACCCAATCTTCATGAGGAGGAATTGCTTGTTATACCACCTTTTGTTAGCTCGTTTGGCACGTTGCTTTGTATTCTTCTCAATAATCTCGCAAACCTTTACATGTAGCCATTTTGTTGCATCAGCTTACTTTTGAGCATCCAAGATAGCTTGTTCCTTCGATGATAACAAAGATAAATACAAGGAAGTAACAATTAGTAGAAAGCTGAATGGTCAGAGGCGTATTTACCTATGGCTTGACATTCTTAATTCTTCAAATTACTTGTAGTGACTTTGAACCATGTGCCTTTGTGAGTTTGTTAGGCCGGGCAGAGTGGTGACCCCGGATGACACAAGTTTCCGGCTCACGTCAGCTTTCTCTCTCCAGCGACCAGATATGACCCAAGTGCCACAACCGATTGTTTGGTTTGTGTTTTGTGTGTGTAGTATCGGTTGTAGAGGCAACCGATTGTCCCTTTTTTCCGCTCTCAACCGATTGTTGCCCAACTCCCCACATTGGGGACAACCAATATTGATATCGGTCAACATTGACGAACAACCAATTTGTTCCGGTCCACTGCTCGTAGCCTTATGATCACAGCTCGGAGTATTTTGCACTTTACATGTACTGATGTGCGAGTGATTCGATTGGCAGCTTCAGTCATAGCTGTTATAGCCTTGTTGGTATAAGGGGTTTGCTGTGGGTGGCAAATGATCTGTGTGAACTACCAACAGTCTGAGTGGCCAAATCAGATCAAATTAAGGGGGGAAAGATATTAAAAAAATATATATATAGAATTATGACACTGATGTTGTTTATACTTTATACACACCGGCTCAAACACTCTTTCTTTTCATTGGTTAGATTCGGACATTCGGTCTATATGTCATTTTTTGGAACTTGAAATTCTATGTTTGCAGTTCCATTTTGGGATTACTGGAGCAATCAATCCCCACATACAAGAGCACACTGATGTTTAATAAACGAGTGGGAATCGACCCGCGCGTTGTGGCGGGCCCACTCGTTTGCTGCGTCGTGTAATGGTTTCTGTCGAAGATGTCTCCAGTTGCAGAACTACACAGTTCCCTTAAGCAATTCTTGCAAGAATCTCTATTCTGCACTCCAATCTCGGCCACTTGGGTGACCACTTTTTGTGTCATCTAACAACAAAAAAACATATTTTAGCTTTTGACAACCTCAAAACTTAATGGCATGTAAAAACTTGCTCAAACTGTCACATAGAATTTAACAAACAGTATGCATATAATTTCGCCATTTTATATGTTCAAAAAAAACATTTATTGATAGGGAATATGTACCCGTATAAGCGCTAGTTGATGGTGGTTTAATCTTAGGAGTTAATGAATTGATGTACTCATATAATACGTACTACAACAACAGTTCATCGAATTTAAACTACCATTTACATGTTACATGCAACAATCACACAACGTAAGCATAAAGAAACTTGCATACCTCTTCGTAGAATGATTGAATCCGCTATCAGCAACAACGGTCAGTGAACCACCTGTTAATTCTTTCTGGATACTTGTAACGCCGGTGGCTTCTACGCAGGAACCTGAAACAACCGTATACATGTTATATGCGACATATTAATCAAATAGCATAAGTATAAACTATAAAGGAATTTACATACCACAACGCATCGGATGGCAACAACGGTTTATAAGCACATGTTTTTTATAATGTGTCAAGTTGCAAGTAGATTAGCATTAAGGTTGTAACCAAAGCCCAAGCCAGGTTGCCCTGCGAAGATAATCTATACTGCATAACCTGATTAAGTGAAATATCCATAAACCTTATAAAGCAGCATAATAAACAATAAAAACACTCCAAAAAAGCAAAAACCAAATCTGCAACTATCACTCGGTGAAAAAAGTATTTTTTCCATCCACCTAAGGCATCAAAATCTATATACTTGGTAATCATATCCACTTAGCGTGTCACAAAAGAGGAGTACAAAAGTTAATATTTAAAAATTGAATGCCATTATATGATTACATAACTGGCAAAAATATAAAAGTAAATCTTAATTGTTTGTAACGAAAAAATCCTTCACAATAACAGGTTAGGAAAAGAATACTCACAAAAAAGGCCTTCTTCAAGAACAACAATTCACACCACATCGAGCACTAAACCCCAAATGAATACAAACCCCTAAAATCCGAAACCCAATCACGCAAAAGACACATCAATGGTCAAGGAAAAGGGTACATCAATTTTTCCAATCGCCAAACAGATTGTCAGCATTTTTAGGCAGAGAGAGAGATGTGCTATGCAGTCGGTGTGGATGAATCTGGAAGAATGGAGGATTGGTATGAGGTGGAAGAGATGAAAACCTGGTATAACCACATTTTGGACCAGATCAAGAAAATGGACAATTCGGGAGCCCAAGGTCCAAAACGACACAAAAGTGCGTCGGTTTAAATGACATTTAGGATGCTGATAAATAATGCAGTAAATTACGTTAATCTTGTGTTCAACAATCAGTATACAACATTAAATAGAATCCAAACATCTTAATATGCTAGAGTTTGTATACTACACACTTGTCAATTATCTGCATTGTAAAGCTTTTGTAGAGGGATTGTAATGCTAGCTGAATGATGAGGGATTATAGATGTTTGGTCCAATTTAACCGAAATCATGTGTAGAGGTGTAACATACCAAATTGTTTCCAATACTTTTCCTGTTTTATGGTTGGTACAGAGAGCTCCCAAGTGAAATTTTTGGTGCACAAGATGTTTGTTAAGGTGATTGTAGTGTTGGGATCCCTGACCTTCACATTTGCGGATCACTGGTGAGCGACATGACGTTGAGCTGCATTCATATCGTCTCAATGCTGTAGAAGTACACTGCACTCCTTAAATAAAATAAAATTGCGAATAGGTTATGATACGATTATATTAAATAAATAAATGTTACAATTTGTCATCTTTATTGCTTAGATGACTATTCGTTAATAAATTTACAACAATTAGTACATGTTATGATCTTTTAGAGAGTGGAGTTTAGTAGAAATGATGATGAACATAATTCTTGTTTCCATTGAGGAAATCACGAACTATTTTCAAGGATGGTTGTAGCACTTGTTTTTCCCATACATCTTCGGCTTCCTTGCCTCTTCTCAAAAATACATTGGTTGCATCTACACGATGTATCAGCCACCTGAGTTCTTTCCTTAAACGGCAAATCTTTGATAGCTGAGAATCAGTTAGTTTACATGTGTTTGACTTGATGTCGGATATTGCAACGTTAAGTAGGTTTTCAGCAGTCTCATGGTCTACTTTCGTCTCCCATTGCAGATATTCATGAAGCTCGGGGACACCGATGGACTTACGTATGCCTCTTGTGTAATCCGCCATCGGATCATATATGTCGCGCACTTCATCAACAAGTCCTGCACAATATAATACATGCGCTAACTATTATCAAATGAAGGAAAAAATTTATAAGGTAAAACTTAATATGTTAAAACAAAGTCTAACTTTTACCATTTGTCTTGTTAAAATAATTTTAGTTCAATACCATCATTAAATTTTGATAAGTCTATATGACCAACTAATGTGTTGCACAATGTAATCATTTTACAAGTATATATATTGCTATAACTATCATTGAAAACTATAAATTGAAGTTATATTTATTTATGCTGTTGTAGTTACTTATAAAATTTTAAAGTGATAAAACTATACCTGCATCAACCATTTGGTCAACGCGTCGTCCAACATATGAATAGAGCACAGGTGAAGAAACATCGGTCCATAAGAAACAGCACTCGTACTTAGATCGAAAACCAAAGAAAGGATCCTCGACAAGTGCTTCAATGAAAGAGTTTGATCCACCAACAATCACGGGTAGTTTACCTGACCTGACAATCCTTTTAATAACTGCTAGTGCATAGTAACAAAAGTCTTGTGCTGTGAAGTCAGATTCGGGGTCAATGTTGCCTAGCAAGTGGTGCGGCACACCTTTCATTTCAGCTTCCGTGATTTTGTTGGTGACAATGTTAAGACCTCTGTAAACTTGCATCTTATCACAGTTGATAATCTCGCCTGAGTATTTGGCTGCAATGTCGACTGACAGACGGGATTTTCCTGTGGCAGTTGCTCCCATTATGAATATAACCTTTTGCTTTTTAATCTGAGTTCCCATGTCGATTGTAACAAAACTCTTTGATGGCCTTCACAACAGATTATCAAATTAGACTTTTACATTGAAACGTATTTGCAATTTGCAATTAATATATAAGAGTGACAATCTTAATTTTTTTGTTACATTATTGTCTGGTTTTACAACCAACATATCGGTCTCGGATGAATGAGACTCGAGTAATATCACAATACAATTAATTCCTTTTTTTTAACAGCAACATGGAAACAAATGTATTAATTTATTTGTTTGAAAATGAAACTTTATCGTAAATCAACATATCTATGTTGCAAACTCGATTTATTTACCATGTTTTTTTTATAACCAAGACGATATTAATCATATTATGCTTGTATAATGCATGCATATATGATATATGCATGATTTGTGTATGTATGCATATATATATATATATATATTTAGTACATAAATACATACAGCCATACACACATACGTAAGTATATATATATATATATATATATATATATATATATATATATATATATATATATATGAAATATAGGCGTGTGTAAGTATGTATATATGAACACACATATACTTATGTATGTATGCATGAATGTAGGACTGAACTAGGACCAAATATAGGCGTGTGTAAGTATGTATATATGAACACACATATACTTATGTATGTATGCATGAATGCAGGACTGAACTAGGACCAAATATGATTGGGTGCTTAAAATTTTTTGAACCATAATATATAAACACATTTTGACGGACCGGATGCATTTAAGATGCATTTAGGAAAAAAATGATGTTTTTTCAAAAATTAACACAAGATCGTAAAAATCCATAGAGGTCTCGGGCACCTGGCGAAACCCTCCTGGTTCCGTATGTGCATGAATGCATGATCTATTGATACAAGTATACAACACTAGTTGTCTAATAATATCAAAGATTCAATTTCTTGAATTTTCGAGATAAACTTACATGTTTATGGAAGTAGTTGGAGTTAAGACCCAAATTAAACTTGTGAGAGAACAATAGCCAGGATCCAACCCTTCAAAAATGACTATAGATTTAGAACTATGGTTGTGAAAGCTAAGATGATCTGAGAAATAAATAAATAACAAATGAAGACTAAAATTTTGGTTTCTAAATGAGTTCAAAAGATAGCCGATAAGTAAGGGATAATCTCACAATGCTTGTTTATAAAATGTGTGTTATAATGAAACAGAAAACTAACCCTCCTATTTATAGGGATATGAGGGTGGTCAAAACAAAGGAAATATTAATATATTTTTCAAAGTATATGTTAGTTTGGTATAAGCCTTGACTATTTTCAGGACCAAGAAGATTTTTCTTTTCAATCTAGTCTTATCAAATTATCAAACAATTAGTAAAGACTAATTTTTTTGAATACTTAGAAATTCTATGTATGACATGCTTTCCTCAATCTGACCAAATTCTATGTTAACTCATGTATAAGTTACAACTCTTATCAAATATTAAACACCACGTGTTTCAATGATTTATCAAATTTTCACCAATTAGTTTATGGGTTGCTCTCTTTCTGGAGAAGAACAAATAAGACCTCTTCCAGGAAATATTTGTTTCCTCGAACGCAACAAAAACCAATCTTCATGAGGAGATATTGCTTGTTATACCACGTTTTGTTAGCTCGTTTGGCACGTTGCTTTGTATTCTGCTCAATAATCTCGCAAACCTTTACATGTAGCCATTTTGTTGCATCGATCCGCTTACTTTTGAGCATCCAAGATAGCTTGTTCCTTCGTTGATAACAAAGATATATACAAAGAAGTAACAATTAGTAGAGAGCTGAATGGTCATAGGCGTATTTACCTATGGCTTGACATTCTTAATTCTTCAAATTACTTGTAGTGATTTTAAACCATGTGCCTTTGTGAGTTTGTTATGATCACAGCTCGGAGTATTTTGCACTTAACATGTACTGATGTGCAAGTGATTCGATTGGCAGCTTCAGTCATATATAGCTGTTACAGCCTTGTTGGTATAAGGGGTTTGCTGTGGGTGGCAAATGATCTGTGTGAACTATCAACAGTCTGAGTGGCCAAATCAGATCAAAATAATACGATATCAAAAAAAATAAGAATTATGATTGGCTCAAACATTCTCTTTCTTTTCATTAATTAGATTCGGACATTCGGTCTATGACATTTTTTGGAACTTGAAATTCTATGTTTGCAGTTCCATTTTGGATTCCTGGAGCATCAATCCCCACATACAAGAGCACACTGATTTTTACTAAACAAGTGGGAATCGACCCGCGCGTCACGGCGGGGCCACTCGTTTGCTGCGTCGTGTAATGGTTTCTGTCAAAGATGTCTCCAGTTGCAGAACTACACAGTTCTCTTTAGCAATTCTTGCAATAATCTCTATTCTGCACTCCAATCTCGGCCACTCGGGTGACCACTTTTGTGTCATCTAACAACAAAAAAACATATTTTAGCTTTTGAAAACCTCAAAACTGTTAATGTCATGTAAAAACTTGCTCAAACTGTCACATATAATTTAACCAACAGTATGCTTTCGCCATTTTATATGTTCAAAAAACATTTATTGATAGGGAATATGTACCCGTATAAGCGCTAGTTGATGGTTGTTTAATCTTAGGAGTTAATGAATTGATGTACTCATATAATACGTACTACAACAACAGTTCATCGAATTTAAACTACCATTTAGGCATTTACATGTTACATGCAACAATCACACAACGTAAGCATAAAGAAACTTGCATACCTCTTCGTAGAATGATTGAATCCGCTATCAGCAACAACGGTCAGTGAAACACCTGTTAATTCTTTCTGGATACTTGTAACGCCGGTGGCATCTACGCAGGAACCTGAAACAACCGTATACATGTTATATGCGACATATTAATCAAATAGCATAAGTATAAAGGAATTTACATACCACAACGCATAGGATGGCAACAACGGTTTATAAGCACATATTTTTTATAATGTGTCAAGTCGCAAGTAGATTAGCATTAAGGTACTAACCAAAGCCCAAGCCAGGTTGCCCTGCGAAGATAATCTATACTGCATAACCTGATTAAGTGAAATATCCATAAACCTTATAAAGCAGCATAATAACCAATAAAAACACTCTAAAAAAGCAAAAACCAAATCTGCAACTATCGTACTCGGTGAAAAAAGTATTTTTTTCCATCCACCTAAGGCATAAAAATCTATATACTTGGTAATCATATCCACTTAGCGTGTCACAAAAGAGGAGTACAAAAGTTAATATTTAAAAATTGAATGCCATTATATGATTACATAACTGGCACAAATATAAAAGTAAATCTTAATTATTTGTAACGAAAAAATCCTTCACAATAACAGGTTAGGAAAAGAATACTCACAAAAAAGGCCTTCTTCAAGAACAACAATTCACACCACATCGAGCACTAAACCCCAAAATGAATACAAACCCCTAAAATCCGAAATCTAATGATGCAAAAAACACATCAATGGTCAAGGAAAAGGGTACATCAATTTTTCCAATCACCAAACAGATTGTCAGCATTTTTAGACAGAGAGAGAGAGAGATGTGTTATGCAGTCGGTGTGGATGAATCTGGAAGAATGGAGGATTGGTATGAGGTGGAAGAGATGAAAACCTGTTATAACCACATTTTGGACCAGATCAAGAGAAAGGCACAATTCGGGAGCCCAAGGTCCAAAACGACACAAAAGTGCGTCATTTTAAATTACCTTAATCTTGTGTTCAACAATCAGTATACAACATTAAATAGAATCCAAACATCTTAATATGCTAGAGTTTGTATACTTCACACTTGTCAGTTATCTGCATTGTAAAGCTTTTGTAGAGGGATTGTAATGCTAGCTGACTGATGAGGGATTATACATGTTTGGTCCAATTTAACCGAAATCATGTGTAGAGGTGCATACCAAATTGTTTCCAATACTTTTCCTGTTTTATGGTTGGTACAGAGAGCTCCCAAGTAAAATTTTTGGTGCACAAGATGTTTGTTAAGGTGATTGTAGTGTTGGGATCCCTGACCTTCTTCACATTTGCGGATCACCGGTGAGCGACATGACGTTGAGCTGCATTCATATCATCACAATGCTGTAGAAGTACACTGCACTCCTGAAAATAATTAATAACTTAAATAATTAATGAGACAGGACAAATCATTTCCTTAACTTCATTATTATTTGACAATATTGTTTTAACATACATAAAGGAACTTTACTAGATTATTGCACAACCCGAATTTGTGTTTTATCTACTTAGAAGATGGCCATTGATCCAACAGCTATATATCATGAATTTCAGATCATGTATAAACTCATGACTCGTGATCAACATGTACATATATGTAGTTTTTTGTTTTTAATATGCACAGGCGTTGTTAATGTTTTGATGATGGGAAGTACGAGCGAAACTGATAAGCCTAAGATTTTTTTTTGGGTAAAGGGTTTTTTACCCTGGTAAATATCTGATAAGCCTAAGATAACATATAAGGAAATAACATAATAGAAAAATAACAAGGTAAAACTACCATTTTGATACAAAGAAAACACATACAGTAATAGGAAGAATTGGCATATTATAAAAAAAGTAGAACATGTTGATAGAAAGGAATTAACTTTGTGCGAATAAAGACACTCTTGCAAGTCCCTAATGTACCGGTTGCAAGAGGAAAAAGATACTCACACACAATCTGTCTCCCATAAACTGAGATTCTTTGTGCATTTCCATTAATTTGATGTTCAATGTAAAGTTTTATAAGTTAACTATTAATCATACAACGTAGTTGAGAGAACTAGTACAAACATATGTGGCCGCTCGTCTTATTCCTGTTAAAATCTTTTCTACCAACAGATAAAACTACTTGAAACATGTACAGGGGCTTGAAAACACACATCTTTGTGTAGATAAAAAACCAATCTTAGGGCTTTTACCATTTTAGAAAATAAAAACCTAACCTGCACAATGCCAACAACCGATTCATCATCAAAAGAGGAGCATATAAAACATCAATCCAGATTCTTGTGTGGGTGAAGTCAGATAACCAACTTGTCCGTTAGAAACAAGTATGTCACACTAAGGAAATAAATGGAGATAGATCAAATAAAGGAAACATGATGGTCGGATAATTCTTTTCTATAACAGCTAAGTCGAAATTACTGAAAATTAGTTACGAAAAAGAAGAGAGTACCAATCTATTAGAGATAAAACATTATGCAGATGGGCTGCTTTAGTTAAACATCAGGGACATGGTTGATGGCTTAATGCATAATGCCGCAGACATTTAAAAAATAAAGAAGGGAATTAAGCTTTGAACAATCTAATAACCAATTTGATGAAGCGTCACGTATGAGTCGAAAAAAAATATATTAGAAGAATGGGCTTACCCTTCTTATTGCAGCCAAAAAAACCGTCCTCTAACCCTCACACAGGAATTTATTTTCATCATCACTTGGCAATAATCTGCACACACCTCAGATTAACTGGCACTTGATTACAACAAAAGCTACCTTTAAGTTCATGTAATGAACGAACCTAAGGATGTTAATGTACATAGTGCACAAAAATACTAATTCTAAGATATAGACAATAGTACAATTAGCATATCTGCCGAATATGAATAACTTACTTATATGCATATACAGAGTATCAAAGTTAAAACTACTCATGGGTAGACATGAATCCATGATATAAAAACATATGATTTGAGTTAGAAGTCAAACAAAATATCATTGTCTGGGGTAATAGGTAAGTTGCACTCTCGGTTTAAGAAGATAAACCATCCGATGTTCTAATTAAAAGCAAATAACTTTGGGAGCATTCATTAAGATATCTGAATTCACTTGCTCCCCACAAGCATCTATTACATAATCGGGTTCAACTCTTTAAATCACAATAAGAAAACCCAAAAAAGTGCCTGCTAATCAGGAAGAAAACATGGACAATATTATTTATATCAAAAAACAAAAGCCCAACAGTTACACAATCAAGTTTTATGCAAAACTAGAACAAAAAGACAAGGTTATATCTCCTAACCAAATAGGAACAAAAGCTAAAAAAACAACAAACACGACCAATCCTTAGATATCCATCCCCAAATAGAAAGAGAACAAAAACTATACCTAGTTTGTTTTTTCATCATTGTTTGATTCATCTACCAATTAGGAGTTAACAACAAACATTAAAATATATAAAATCCAAATCAAATATCTTAAACATACAAAAAATAAAATAAAATAAATACATGTCGAAAACAGATCCAAATGATTCAGGTGATATAAGGCGGGACTTTTACAGCTGGTTTCGGATTCAGTTGATGCAAGGCGGGACCAGCTTTTTTATATATATATAAACCGTTCCCGACCTGCACCAAGCGAATCCGAAACAGCCGTAAATCTGGTACATCACATATATAGATACAGAATCTGTATGTATAGGTTTAAAAATCAATAGATCTGCATGTTATGTGAAGGTAAATTGTTGAGCAAGAAATAGAGAGATATTAAAAAAAGAAAAAAAGAAAAAAAAATAATGATGAGGAATGGGGATGGGTGAGACTGGGTTTATTTATGGGATGGTTGGACAAATGAGATTGTGACACGTGGAATCGTGTGGTGTAGAAGGTCCGGTGCGACTATGTGGAGAATTTATATTTTATCAGGTGGTTGAGAGAAGGGAAGGTGTGAAGAACGGGATTATGGGATTCCTTTATGGGAAATGCCGACATTGCCATGGTGGGTGGAGAATTTAGAAGTCATGGTTTGAGACTTTGAGTTAAGGTCGAACAAATTCATCCGAACTGATAAACCAACTGAAATTGAACCGGACCGAATTGAACTGCTTTTTTTGGTTTGGTTTCGATTTTGTAAATTTATTTCGGTTTTTGTTGGTTTCGGTTTGATTTGTTTTTTCGGTTCGAAACTCGAAAACCAACTTCGGTCTCGGTTTATTTCGGTTTTTGATGGGATGTTTTTAGTGGTGGTTGCGCGTGAGTCTAGTGATGAGGAAGGGACAATAGTGACCCCTCACCCACCATTGTGACTAGTCTAAGCTTTAGGGTTTGTTTAATTTTAACTGGACAAATAAACGAACACAGACACTTAAACAGACAAATTTTTTTATTCATGTTCGTTTATTAATGAAATGAGTTGTTCGTGTTCGTTCATTAAGACATTAAACGAACATAAATGAACACAGACAAACAAACATAAACTTTATTAAATTACGCACAATATATTGTTTTATAAGTGTTATTTTGTTTAAACAAACTATGTTTAAAATTATATAATTAAAAGATATGATATACAAACATAAATAAATAAATGAACATAAACGAACGTTAACGAACGCATAATTGGACGTTCACGAACATAAATGTATGGGCGCGGCTTTTGTTCATGTTCGTTCTTTTAACTTAACAAACATAAAATATTGTTCATGTGTTTTCATTTAATAAATAAACGAACTTTTTATCGAACGGTTCATGAAATGTTCACTCAACGTTCAGTTTGTTTACAGCCCTACTAAGCTTACTTTTTTTAAATTGTTTATTGACAATTAGTGAAAATTTAGTTCTTTTGTAAAGTCAACTAACTGTTTCACAATATTCATACAATAAATCAATTTCACAATTTTTTAAGCAGGACTTGAACCTACAACCATTTGGATAAGGAGCATTCTCACACATGAAATACCATTGACAATTAAGATGTACTGTAGTATGATAGTTGACGTGTCTCGAAGTACGAGTTTTAAATTTATAACAAGGATTATCGAGTAAAACTAAGAATACATTCGGGCAAGTATGACCCTATCGTGTGTAGCTAGTTGGGGTTGGTAAGCCGAGACCGTTCACTAGGATTTGAGTGTTTTCAATGGTGAAGAATCAAGTGATAACAAGTAACACAAAAGTGGTAAAATGGATGTTATACAAGCCACAATACCATAAAGTAATTAAAAGACAAATTCAATGAGAATGTGATCAATATAATTAGAACTACTTGTTTGGAACTAGTATCTATTTCAATGGAGTGTATGGAAAAAGTCATACAATTCCAAGTCAACGGGTAGTATCATGAAATTGCATATATCATGGTTTAGACTAACGCACCCTTTCGACCTATGAAAGTTATTATAAACTAATTCATTACGCGCTATTTGTTGGAAACATGATTTTACTAATTTGTTCATAAGAGCCTGATGGCGTATAGTACGGATAGCAGGCTTACTATGCCTGGACTATCTCGAATGAATCGGGCTCCGGCCCTACAAGCAAAACGGGCTTCGGCCCAACGAGCAAAATGGGTTCCGGCCCAACAAGCCAATAAAGCCAGATATGGCTAAAAGCCCATGCTACAAGCATGGCACGTATACGAGCGGCACTTCCGAAGTACGCTCGCGGACCGGCCCCCGGTCCGGAAAGCTATTCATATCTGCAACAATCGATTAAGCTACAGAGCCTTGCCCGACAAGGGTCCCACCCCGGCCACTACAGCAATATGCGAAATATTATGAACCCTGATATTTCCACTGCCTATAAAAGAAAACATCAATTCACACTTTTGGGGTATGATTTTCTCACTCATCCCAATACACTCATATTTCTATGACTACATGAGTACTTATTCTCACGCCGGAGCTTAATCGTGGGGTCCATCCCCATGATAAGGCTAACGGTGTGTTTCTACTTGTGCAGGGATTCAACCTTCTACTTGAATTAGTGCATAAGCTATACAGCGGACGATCCATCAAGATCGGCCCAACGCGGAACAATCCCAGTCTTAACCCAGCCACACTTTTTGCACTAACAGAGCCCTTTCGACCTATACTCTTAATTAAACATTTATGAGCCCATTTAACTTGTATATTTATAGTTGTCAATTATGAAATACCAAACATATTTGCGTGCCAATAAAATGAAACAAATCACAACAAGAAATTCTTTCGACCTATAGATCAGGTTATAATTTATCAACAAGATATTTAGACACATCTCAATTTAAGCAAACTCATAAGTAAATTTACATGTCTACATAGCCAAATACCAAACACTCCATATCAATATCTACATAATTCCAAACAAGTAAACAAAACTACTCCCATATTAATATTGATCAAAAACCAAGTTCCAACATGAACTATAAGGTTCAACATGAACTAGTAACAAGAGTTTACTCAATCAATTACAGTAGGTAAAGGTGAAGGATTAGAGCAACCTTCAAGCCTCCAATCAACTACATGTTCTAACCAAATTGGAAAATTATGCCCAACACTTTACTTCAATGTCTTGTGGACTCTCTTGGAAATGGCATAGGTGTTTGATGTCTTTTGGAAGTGGTAAATGAGAGAAAATAAGCCCTTATGGTGTAAGGGAGATTGGGAGATATGGAGAAGAGATGAGATGGGATGATGAAAAGACTACCCCAAGGGGTCTATTTATACTACTCTCAAGGCCTTAGGGTATTGAATGCTAAATTTGGAAGAACCCTAAACCCTAAGTGTTGAAGGATCTAGAAAAATGAGTGAAAGAGGTGCCAAAGTCGGTTGGTGCAAGGTGGTAAAAAACTCATATTCATCCAGCCCAATTGGTATGTGATCCAGTCTATCGGCTAGAGTGAAACAAGCATCCAACCTAAGCGGCTACGAGGCCAAGCCGATCGGCTGGAAGGCCTTCAGCACACACATTTTTGTCTTTTTCATGTTTAACTCGTGGTTCGCTCGTTTCTTGATCGTGGCTCATTATTCTTCAACCAAACTTGACTTTTCCTTTATCTTGAGACTTGGAAGCATTGATTTGTTGACTCTTTTACTCATGAAAGGCTTCCCGAGTTTAATCTTGATGCGGGATTCTTTGTACATGTATAAATCTTCGTTTTTTCCACTTTCTTCAGCTTTGCTAGCTATGAACATAAAACATACTTTGTGCAAATAAGTACTAAAAGCTCGTTACATTAACCAAATAACATGTAAAAAACTATGATAACGAGCCTAAAAATTTACTCAATTTGAGCGTTATCAATAGTTAAAACTTTAAAGAATGTATTGATTGTTAGAAGAAATTACATGTTTTTTTTTTTTTTTTTTTTTTTTTTTTTTTTTTTTTTTTGGGTAAAAGGGATTCACCCTGGCAAAATATAGAAATTACATGTTTCGTCAATGTGATTTATCCAAAATCACACTACTTATCCTTATTCGATTTAAATCAAACCAGTAATACCTATTTTTCAAACTAGTTGCATCGATGGTCTCTATTTTAAAGAATAATGATATGTATAATAATCTATAATTTTTTATTACACAAATAGTCCCTTTATTACATGGATAGTCCATATTATGCAAAATATGGACTATCATTGTAAATAGTAAAAAAAAAAAATGGTTTATCTATGTAATTAAAATCAAATAAGGAACAACGAGTGTTATTTTGAGTAGACCACGTCGACGAAACATGTAATTTTTTCTAATTTTATGACAAAATATTGATACATAAGTACATATATATAACTATGAATGTCACAATAGTAAAATGAATAGTTGAAACTTTAAACGTCATTTAATGGCATAGTTGAGGTCATCACATGTTGTCACCAGGTTGATCTGAAAATTGCATTATGTAATTTCTTTCACATAAATATCATATCGACATAGAAACATAGCATTTTAAGTGGTGATTAGGTGGTACAATAGGGGCGGACGTATCGGATCTAACCTTAACTAAGAGCCTTATTTTTAACCTCTAAAATATAGATTACGTTTTGTTTGAAACTTTGGTCCATCACGAGGTTTATCCTCGTTTATCAACTGCTTTCGCGTCCTCAAAGAGAGATCCGTGAGTAATGCACCAAAATGACTTAAATCTTCGTAAGATTATCAATTTGTTCATCAAGGTCACTGAATCGACCTGTATTTCACACCCAAAAAAGAAACAATTCTTTCATCTTTATTTATTCTCTACAATGAATCATAACTTTGTACCATGCGGTATATCACTACCAAGAGAGCAATGACTCGGGCTTCTTCTCCCTTTATACTTGCGTACGTGCAAGTGAACGTAATAAAAAGACTTCATATTTGCTAACTTACACTCTACACTATGTCCTTGTTAAGAAGGCATCTCATACATTAGTTTAGTTACTGAACCTTTTATGTCCCACGAATTAGAAGTACCTACTTGACATAATGACCCTTACGGTAGCCAAACGAAAGCTAAAAGCCTAAAACAACTAACATACAAAAACACGGAACTCGTACCATTGGACTCTTGTTCCTCAAATTTTCGTTATCCACGTCCAAGATTGGTCACACCAAGCTAAATTTGCCAATTAAGAACCACCCTTACCCCACAGATGAAAGAAGTCAATATTTCAGACTTCAAGATCATCAAGAGTGCCTGCCAATAGTTTAAGAGGACAAGTTTCCTACACCATCATGATTTGTCCTTAACCAGCTGAAATGCAGAATTGATGCTTTGTCCAAAAAAGTAGCTGGTTTCTTCCTTACATAATGGACTTTTCAACATTATCACAAGTGGTTAAAACATTATATTCAATAATGGTAGTGAGTAGTAATGGGATAAATGGTCCACGTGTGGGGTTAACCAGACTTGAAGGACGCGTGAGTCGTGACCACTTCTTGGTCCCTAACATGCATTTACAATGTGGAACTGAAGTTACAAATAACGACACACCTAGTTCAAAACGACAAAAAAGACTACAACCGCTCCAAACTGTATACAAATACAGACCTTTATACATACTTTAATACTAATACAACAGTGAAGAAAATGTTCACGAAAATTTGCATATAGACAAACAGCGGAACCAACTACATAACAATTCACAACTAGTTTTTAGCTTGCACCAGTTAAAGAAAGCAAACTTAACTTGGGTTGCTGACTTTTCATAATGCAGCGTTAAGTGGTCTACTCAAACTTGAAGTCAGAGGAAAAGCCATCCTGCACATACTGAGGTAAGTACAAAATTTAACACCAGTAAAAAACAGAAGAAAATTATTATCACTCTTTAAGAATGAGAAAGAAAACCACCCAATGCCGACTCCAAGGACTTGGTGAAGAAAGGAACTGTCAAACGAGCAACCCTGGGTAGTGTAGGGTATGTAAGAGTGCCAAGTATGAACCAATTTAGACTCAAGAGAGCTACTGCATCAGAGGCCGGTTTGTTCTTGATGGTTGAGAAGAACTGGACAACACTCCTTAGCGACATACCAACCACCATAAACAGAGCTGTCACTAACGGCATGCAGGGGTCTTGGGCTTCCCATACGATCATTCCTACCAACAGTGACAACACTGCACTAAAGAGGCTTTGTGAAAATGCTACTTCCCTCTGTACTCCAAGAACGTTGTCAGAAAGTATGATTTGATGCACGAGAGATGCACCATCATTTTTGACATAATCATGTGCATCAAATTTTCTATCTTTGTGCATCAGAATGTCAGTGACCTTGTAATGATCGGATTTCCACAGTGATACTCCATCTTTAGGGTTAGTTACTTTAGCATCCTTCAGTTTTTGGCCATAGTCATATCCATAGCCTGCACCAACTTGAGTATCAATGTCCCATTGTGATTTCCCGTGAACTTCTTTCAACTGGAGGTTTTCATCTTTAAGATCTTGCAACTGTCAAGAATGCATCAATATTTTATCACAATTTTTTTAATACCAAAACTGGACAATTAGTGTGACCATGTACCTCGGTCTCCAAGAGTTTAATCTTGTGCAATGCTTCATCATGTTCCTCTTCAAGTTCAACTAGCATCATTTCCATCACCTCATTTTCTTTAATGGCTATTCTTATATGTTCTTGAAGTTCCTTCCCATCCCATGCAAGAGATTCCACTCTATCTTGTAGTTCACCAACTTGTGCCTGAAGCTGTGCACAAAATAATCTTCATAATAAATTCTTTGTTTAGTTATGCACAAGCTTTGTCATACACTGACTATAGATATATTTCAGAGAGTTTCCAGGAGTTCTAAAAGCTTAATTTTTTTGTTTTTTTTTTGACGCACCCATATGAAAAACTTTGATCGGATAAAAAGCCCAAGCTTTTAATTTGGTAAAATAGATTCCTCAAGGGCAAATGTCGCCAAACAGAAATCAAGTTCCACCATTGCCGTTCAACATTGGTCGCTCAAACTTCTAAGAAGTTTAACCACTCAAGGTTTCAACTTTGTTTTAATGTCACGAAACGTACCCGCAACCGGTACCATTCCAATTGTGTATAATAGCTGATGTTGCATCACAATTGTACAATTGGAGCACCACGGCAGCTATTTCACGCAATCGCCATGACAACATATGTAACCAGGAATCAGTGAGTCTTACAGATATATGTTGCAGGTCAATTTTTCAAAAAAAAAAAAAAAAAAAAAAAAGGATTACATCCTTGAAACAAATTGGAACTGTTAGTTGTTAAACCTTTTGACAAAATTTGAATACATATGTGGAACATATTTGTACTTTATAATGAAATTTTGCACCAACAGATTATGAATCTTAGGACAGTCACAGACGCAAGTAAACGAAGATGATACTAACCTGTTTCTCTCTGCGAAGCGCAATCACAGCACGGACCGGTAGAGTTATTAAAGAAACAGTCCATAGCACAAATCTCCAAAATATGTTCACATTGAAGAAGATGGAAGCACTTAGAATCTCAACCCAAGTGTTTATAACTATAGCAATTCCTCTCAGACCAGCCATACATGATATTTTAAAAAGTGTGAAAGGCTTTAACAGAATGACCAACATCGTACCCACCGATTCAGTATTTATCAGCTATAGGATCATTCAGCTATCTACATTTCGATCATTTGCTTAGTTGCATTTTGGTCCTTTAAGCTGGAGAACATGCATCTGCATAGAGGCGTGTATGAGAAAATGAGCACTAAAATACTCGGAGCACATAGAACAACTACGATCCTCTTTCACAGTTAGCATCAGACAATCATGGTATATCGATGATGTCCTCGGTCCTCACTAGGGGCTATTGATCGACAGTATAAAGTTGTTGGTACCACCATCTATTGATGCTATCCAAACCTTATTTAACATAAACATCAATACTTAATATCTATATTAATGGTAGCACAACCTTATTTCACATACCATCATTCCTTAACCTATGAAGCTTTTCACCTACAATGACTTTGTGATGGTAGAAGACACTATATGAACTATGAGCCCTAGTTGATCTCATTTTTTACAAAAGAACTCCTAAAGGGCCAAGGCTATCAAGTAAATGTCACCAAATAAATAAATAAATAAATAAAATCTAGACATACACTTGAATCATACACTTGTTTAATATATGTTCACCATTTCACCAAAAAAAGCAAAAATCAAGTAAATGTCAATCAACTATGCAACATACAATTGGTATATCCACTGATTAACCAATTGATTAAGCTTATATGTTCTCGGCCGGGCTTATGAGCTTACATATTTTCTGCATAAATTTCATAAGCTCAAATTTTCGGCTTATTTTGAAACTTGTTGGCTATATAAATTTGTTTATAAGCTCATAAGTCCCAAAATAAGCCAGAAATTGGGCTTATGAAATATAAGCCGAAAACAAAAAGCTTGTAAGCCCATAAATAAGCTTTTCTTTACTAAAGTTCCTAACTAGAGTAATCCCAAAGTTTTGATACTTTTATCTAAACCAAAAAGATAAACCTACCGGTTTCTTGTCACTACAACAACTTTTCTTTACTAAATATTTCATAACATAGCCACTTTTTTAAAAGCAAAAATAAGAAACAAACAAAAAGGCCAGATAATAAGTAGCTTTTCAGCAAGACAAATCATCGAAACAGTTTACATGCATACGAGATAGAAAGGGATCGATGTTTTACTCCGGAATCAAAAAGCGTAAGTCATAAAGTACTATAAAGAAAAGTAAGTCGAATGTACGTACCTTGTTAAGTACGAGGATAAGTGATGAGTCGGAGATGTGTTTGACAATCAGAGATAGGTGGTTTTTGTAGGACATCAAGTTAGATACAGAGGTGGCCATAAGGACTCAGGAATGAGTGACACGTTAGTAGTGACAGAGAAAGTATGCAGAGCCTGAAGCTACACGTGTGTCCATTTATAACGTCCTGCTCAGTCTTTTTGAATCTATATATGCCCAAAATACATTTGAATTTGAATATAAGTCGCCAGAAACTACATAACAAAAAATATTGGATATTGTATGTCATGATTATGAAATCATACTTTCTGGGTTTTAAAATTTGTATAGGTGGCTCAAGTCTGGCTTTGGGAGTTAAAAAACGTATTTCTATATCAAAAAACGTATTCCTAAAAATATTTAAAAAAGAAAAGCATATCGGGCAGCATTAAAAGTTGTCACTAGGGAAATATCTTTTTATCGGGAATTCAAAAAGTTTTTTTTTTTTTTTTTTTTTTTTTTTTTTTTTTTTTTTTTTTTTTTACAAAAAACAAATAAATCTTAAAATATTAGAATAATTTGGAATTTGTTGTAACAAGAATTGAGGGAATGAATATATTCTTTGATTGATATATGGGTATATATAAGATAAAAACCCTAATAGATAATTGGGTCTTGGCCCTCTTACGGGCTAGATAGACATCTACATATAATTATTAATAACAGAATTGATTTGGTTAAAAATAGCTTTAAAACATCATGCAAGATACGATTGTTATTTGGGTAACCCGATTCAAGTGAGATTTATACGGATCAGGTTAATAATGTTTTGAAAGAAAAAAGAAGTAACCTGTATTCAACTTTAATAAGAGTTTGTCTTTTGCGGGTTTTAGGTTAACTGAGTCCGATTATTCAAGGTTCAAGTTAACACGAATAAATCCTATTATGACATAAAAATAAGAAAAGTTGGTACCTTTTTAAGAAAAAAACTAAAGATATATATGAAAGAGTTTTTGAAAATTTTTTATACGGGTTATTTGGGTTAACCCAAAATCCGAGTAAGTTTAGAAATTTCACCCGAAAATCAACTATAGTATTAGTTTGGGTTAATTGAGTTAAACTGAATAATCCAAATAGTGTTTCTTAACCCGTATAATTCAACTCGAACAAACTTATTCGGTTCGAATCAGATCAGGTTAATTGAGTTAGAGTCGTTCACACCTTTGATGGCACGTACTAAAACTTTAATTTTTAATGGTTCGAAATAAATGTGTACAACTAAGTCTGACATGTCCTTACTAAAACTTTTATAATTTGCCATTATCATCTTTAGATTTGTCACCTACAATGTATAACCTTTTATTTTTTGATTGATTTTCAGTTTTATAGATTAGGAGCGTGTTGTTTGTAAAGGGGTATGATTATACATATGGATAGTTGATAAAAGGAAAGTCCTTGTTTTCATTGTGGGTATTTTAACCAAGTCTATGTTTATGGGGTTCATACAATTTTAAATTCCGAACCAAACTCATTTCTCATCTTACTTATAACATGTACACCCTTTCTCATAGTTGAAAATACATTAATCCATTTAATGCCGTAATTTGTACACATAAAAGTACACAACAACTGTCCACTTTCTCATAGTTCCATTAGATGAGATTTTAAATAATAAAAGTCCGCAAGCCTCTTAGGTTTGAACCATGTGGTTGCTATGTTTTGTTTAGGTTAATTACTATTTAATCTTTGTAATTTTCATAGCTAAATGAATCTATAATATAATTTTCAGTATTCTCTCTTATTTTAAGATTGTTCCAGGGCCACGAATCCGTAAGTTCGCTCGGTTGTTGCCATCTAAGAAAAAGAAAAAAGGTATCTGGCGACCATCATATCGACCAATTAGCCTGGATTTATAATCATAACCGGATGTTCACGTTATTCAAATGCTCCAAACTGTGATCGGCTATATGACGGTGATTTTTCACGAAGACTAGATCATTACTTTGGTTTTATATTGTATTTAATTTCACTGAAGCTTGAGCATGGTGGATTTTGATTTGTAGAATGGAGTTATGGGTCGGTTAATTTTGTGGAATTATTATATGCAACTATGCAAGTCATATTTATTTCAATGTTTGAATTTTGCTTGTCCGGGTTTTATTTCAGTTAGAAGATACTTATATGGATTTTAGTTTGGTTTGATAGATAAGTTATGTCTGAAAAGTAAAGGTAATGACAGTATGACAAATTGTTTTAGCTTTAGTTTAGGTCGATTTATGGATTGGTAATGTTGATTACATTTTTTCAAAATATTTTGGCATTAGTATTTCAATCCGCTTTGGAGAGAATTTGCATCTATAGGTATTCTTTCATTCATTTGAGTGGGATTAGGGTTTGGTAATATGATTTGCGTTGATGATAGAGATGCTAACAATCTTAATTCATTTGACTAAGTTTTGAGTAGTTATGTGTTGCATCTCGACATCAACAACTTGTTTTGGTTTTACATCCGTATCTGTCTAGTTCGGACCTTGGTGCTGCATCTAGTTTCGCGTGGTTCTGCATTTGTCTTGGTTTGATTGTGCTATGAACCTCACATGTTCAACTATTTTCCACTATATGCATATGTGCTTTGCACCTACGTGTTATGCTCTTCTACCGCTGCTTCATTATGTGCTCTGCATCTACTCTGCATCTGGTTATGTTATGCTCTGTTCTTCTTCGTATTTGTATGGCTCTGTTCAGGTTCTGCATTTATTTTTGGTTTTACATCGACTTTGGTCGTCTGTTTCAGACCTCACTAATTTTGCAGTGTTGGTAGCATGCAGTTTTGATTGCATCAGATTGGGACTTTGTCTAGCATCGAGTTTGCGTTTTGGGACGCGCTGGAGCTGTGTGTATATTTTTCAATTTTAGGTTATTTTTTATTTGACAAACTCCTAATGTTCCCCTGCAACATTGTGAGTTTGAGAAGATATTTTAGATAATAAATGCTCGCAAGCCCGTTGGGTTTGACACGTCTAGTTGCTAGTTTTTGTTTCGGTTATTTATAATTTAATCTCTTGTAATCTTTATTGTTAAATGAATCTTATAATATAGTTTTCAGTATTCACTCTGATTTTTAAAGATGATAGTGAGAAGATATTTTTCTCTTGAACTGTTTGCTCTAAAACGATGATTACTCTTAAAGATGAATTACATATTTTTCACTAGAGATCTAAGTTCAGAATCTCATAGACAACAGTTTTAGGACTAGCCTTCAAGCACCTATTCCTCATGGCAAGAGTTCTTGCAAGGCTGCCAAAGAGATGATTTTTGTGAAAAGAACATGGGTTTGATCTCCGAGCTTAGTTTAAAATTTAACAACTAAAAATTGTTTGAAGTGCGATCTTTTGAAAAGGAACGCATCGAGTCCAAAATAAATTTAGTTTAAAATTTACTGTCAACCATCTAACTTATAGAGTTTAAAGCTCTAAAACAATCAGGAAAAAATAGAGTTTGTTGCTCGACGGTGTGCATTGAGGTTCAGGAAGACTTGTTAATCTGTTATGACACAATTATGCTAACATTTTGCATAATACGATTACATATGTAGAAGAATGAATTAAATTCGACACTAGCAACGGCATTACATGTTAAAGAATGTTACATGAGTTAACCCTCGGCTCTTCACGGGTGGTAACATTTGTACTACGCCGAGAACCTTGAGGTTGATACCTCGGTTGAAAGGGCCATACGGAGGCTAGCCGTCTCCACCTAAAACACCTCCGTCCACGTCTACCCCTACCATCAACTGAAGAATCCAACCAATCATCAGAAGAATCACTTGAACCGTCCGTGGTAACAGTAGGCACTGGAATCCCGTTCCGACAAATGGGGCACGAGTTATGTAGTCTTAGCCAAGGCACGATACAATTCGAATGGAAAATATGCTTACAAGGCAACTCTTTTGCCTCGCCACCAACTTTAAAATCATCCATACAAACTGCACAAGATTGTGAGTCATTCGCCATATGGGCTTGTGTGATCTTTACATTTGGTAACCCGTTTATAGCAGAATCTGGCGCGGGCAGGGGACCTGGACGGTCGTTTTGAGTAAGTTCTTCGATCAATTCGTTTAACTCGTGTCCTGCAAAATAGTTTCTTGGGTCAACCCCTCTTGGGACCGCATCTTCCGATTCAGTATCAGTACGGTTCAGGTTATTCGGGATCCTAATTATCCAAGAAGTTGGCCTAGGACGAGCTAGAATCCCGCTCTCGGGACCCCAACCATCCATTTCATTAAAACGAGAGTTGCTCCTGCCCACACGACGCCTCCTCCACGGGGGTTGGAGTCCAACGTCGGTTACTCTTTCATGTTGTGGAGTTGTTTGTTGAATGGGTGGATCGAGCATTAGAGATAATGCTTCCAGTAAACGAGCTTCTGGTGAGGGGTCGAATTCAGTAAATTCGACCACAAGCCTTGGCCTAGCTATATCAATCTCATAGACAAACTGGCCGAAACACCTAGGACACATGATTACTCGTGTGTCGTCGGATGCAATCCTTACAGTTCGATGGCATTGGTAACACCAGTAGAGTTGGTAGGTTCGTCCACCAATGTCGATGGGTCGATCATAGGAAGGAGAAGGAGGGTCAGATTGCATGATAAGAAGGCCGTACAATGTTGTGTAAATTATCCCGATATATATATTTGTTCATATATAGTTTTATTATATAAGAAGTTTGGAACATGATGTCTCCTTCATGTAATAACAATATATGATCATGTCACTTGTTGAGAAAGAAAAAGATGGTGTGCGATATAAAAACATCTTGTTAGCCAGCTCTTTCGGTTTATGCATTTTTATAGGAAAAGTATCGTATTCCTTACTTGATAATTGTTTCATTCTTATTTTGATAACTTATGTTGCTTGTTTTGCGTTAGGAATTTATCAGTAATACTTAATAAACTTCTAAGAACCTGTGACAAATTTGATTCGGATAAAGAAAAAATGAGAGATATAAAGATTGTGTGTGTATCGTGTAATCGTGTACGTTTTACGATAGTTTCCAGGCTGTTGGCGATTGCCGATATACATTGTTCACACGTTAAATGGATTTTGATGGTGTTGATAGGTGGGGCCGACTTTGGCCGTTAATATCTTCTATAAGAATTTTGCTACATCCACTCAAATTCATCCACAAAAGAATCTCATACGCTGAGGTGACGCTGGATGATTGGTTTTTTGTGAGAGTGGCTCCCACAAAAAACCAATCATACGGCGCCACCTCAGCGTGTGAGATTCTTTTGTGGATGAATTTGAGTGGATGTATCACTCCTCCTTCTATAAACTATAAAGGCACTTAGAGCATCCCCATCCGTAACATGAGTTAAGTTATAACTCAGCGTCACGTCAGCGCTATATCAGATTTACCACTTTAACTTTAACTCACAAAAAAACACCCCCATTCATAACTCAACCTTAACTCACTTTAACTCAATTTTTTAAATATTTTCAATTTCAACTCTAAACTAAAAATAATATTTCATTTTTTTTAAAACATAACATTAATTCTTGAATATATTACATTACGAACGAAAAAAAAAAAAAAAAAAAAAAAAAAAAAAAAAAAAAAACATTAATATAATACGAAAAAAAATAAAAAGACATAAAAAAAAATTAAACCACAACACATTTATTCATTCCGTACGTTTTGGCAACCCGTATTTTTCAATGATACGATTCTTTTCCATATTCACTAGCGTCACGTAATAAGGATCTTTGCCGGTAGTGTCGAGCAATAAAAACTCAAAGTCCCTCGAGCGTATTGCTGCGTATTGATTTTCAGCGGTTGCTTTGTAAGCCAAGGCCGCATCTTCACGTTTAACCCGATATTCCTCGCGCAAAGCTTCCCCGGATTGGGCCGACGAAACAGAGCCACCGGTACTCGCTCCCCCGGTGCTTGTCGTTGTCTCGGACTTTCGTTTCTTCGTAGCCTTCTTTTTCCCCATCGGGCGTAGTTGTGCATCATTACCAAACAACGCCTCGTTTGCTTGGCTCGGGACATCACCGGTTAAATCAACCGTGTCCGGTGCGTCCCATTTCTTATGACTACGCAAAACACTCCAAGCCTCCCCATTATGAAACAGCGCGTTTTTGTTCTCGTTTCGATACATTTCCTTGGCCCGTGTGAGTATATCCATGGTATTTTTCCCACTTTTTTGATCGCGGTCGGCACGTTTGTAAATTGCGTTGAACTTTGTGCAATCGCGGTTCAACGTTCTCCACTTCGATTGTATCATATCTTTCCCGCGTCTATGATAACTATGCTTATTGAACTCATTTATAACCCGCTGCCAAAATGTATCTTTGGATTGGGACCGACCGACTTGCAGCAACCCAACACGTTGCAAGTAATTTTTCTTCATTTGCTTGCCAACGTGTAACGATTGGTTCGACCTCATCATCATCATCGACTGGTTCTTTCGATTTTTTGGACTTTCATTTAACACAAGTTTTTGTTTTTTTTTAGCCGACGTAGGTGTTTCGGAAACTTCGTTTGTTTTCGTTTGGGATTGTTGGGATGGTTGAGTGAATTGGAGATTTTGAAAATTGGTGTTTAAGGTGTTTTGTTGTTGGGATTCTTGCCAAAATCTTAAAGCTTCGTGTTGTTCGTAAACTTGCTGACTCGACATACCAAATAGGTTTGGATTGTCCGAATTCGGATTCGGATTCGGATTAGATGATGAACCCGCATATGGGTTCCCCCACCCACCGAGGAGGTTCATAAACGAGTTAGGATTGTTGTTGTTGCCTTGAGACATTTTTTTTTTTTTTTTTTTTGATATTAGAAGTTGTAGATAGAAGATAGTGAGTAGTGAAAGTGTGGGAAAAAGAAGTAGGGTAAATGAGTATTTATATTGGTTGAAAAAGGTTTTTTTTTTTTTTTTTTTTTTTTTTTTTTTTTTTTTTAGGCTAAGTAGCCGTTTTTTTACATTAGTTAACGTTGTTTGGGGGGGGAGGGGGGGGGGCAAATGTAAATTTTTTAAAAAACTAGTCGTTATTGGATTGTGGGGAGGGGGCTGAATGAATTTTTTTTTTTTTTTTTTTTTTTTTTTTATTTATTTATTTTTTTTTTAAAACACAATTGGTACCTTAACGTGGCGTTAGTGCCATAACGCCCCACGTTAACGTGCCTTAACGCACGTTAACGTGCCTTAACGTGGAGCTCCACGTTACGTCTGGGCATGCTCTTAGGTATACTCCATCCGTCCCATATTAAGTGTCTACAATAGAATATTTGAATGTCTCAAATTAAGTGTTTATATTCAATTTTAACCAATGAGATGAGACTTTAGTGGGTGAAAATAATATTTGATTGGTGAAGAGTGTAGTTAATGGAATTTTCTAAAACTTTGTGTATTATTTAAGCGAACACTTAATATGTGACGGGAGAGTATTAGTTAAATATAAAACAAAATGTCAGTATTATACAATTATTTTAATGCATGAATTGATGTATTGATAGTCAATGTGAGTAAATCAATTCCCTACACTACTCGTAGGGTTTCTCAATTACAGAATTTTACCTAGTCATGTATTTAAGTTTTTCACTTTCGATTAACGACAGATAGAAGATCATTTCTGCCCATGAATATCGTTCGGCTTATCGAACAAACTGAGACATAGTTTTGGGCTTTTGTCAACTCAACTGTTTCGGCCCAATATATACGTTACCTCCTCATGGTATATTTGGGCTGGTCATTGTTTCTACTTTATTATTATGAACCGTTAATCCGTTATACAATAAAAACATTTGTCGTGGCATGGCATATGGTTCCAGATATTTTCGAGGAATGCAAGACTCGTGAGTCGTATTTCTTGAACACATGTTCGGTACTCAGAATCTAACCACGAAATATGACACGCCCACCTTAAAATCGACACTTACGTATTTGTCTTTACTCCTCTAATCTCATTTTTCCAACGACTCTATCATTTCACTTCATTTGATTACTTTTGTCTCCCAATCATCAACTCACACACAACAAAACCAACTCATTTCCATACTAGTTTCAAAGTTTTTCGACCATGAAACTTCATACTAGATTGCTAACTAACAATCCATCAAGACCAATCATTTTCTATCCACCCAAGCTGTCGTCTAATCTTGGCTGGGTCTACGGTCATGCCCGACCACGCGGTCTTGGATTGCCAGTCGCATGTTTGGCAACCCATGATACCCAAATGACTGCTGCTTCGCCTGCAAATATATCTGACGTTGGCTCTTCTGGTGTATTACATGAATCATTGCCTACTGGCAAGTCACTCTGGTGGGAGGAGACTTTAGAGAAGGTCGTGTCTTTTTGGTTCTTATAAAATAGACAGAACGGTTTCTACAATATACTACAAGCTTTTCAAACATGAAAATCTGTAAAACGGATTCCTCATCGCAACTTTTGTTTAGCTTAGACAGCTTAATAAATAATCTAATGTCTAGATTATATATACTAGTTTAGGTTTTTAAACGCTTAGTATTTTTTTTCACAGCCGGCATTAGTAACCTCGACAAGTGTCTAGATTCGAACACCATATGTTCTTGAGTATCCTTATTTAGGAAACAAAAATTGGATAAAAGTACTACAAATCAGACATTTCGATGTCATTTGCCATTTTTTCTTAATGATTTATTGGATAATTGTGCTGAAGGTTATGTACTTATGTTTTTGGTGTAGGTAATATATAATTGCAGGTTTATGGCTCTATTAGCCGTTATGGGATCTTTGATTGGATCGGTTCTATGTTTTATAAAGGTATATTCTCTTCTTTTAAGCTATTTGTAACTATCATAGCTATTGTTGTTCACTTAGAAAGTGTTTGGAATTGTATTTCGTAAGTGATTATGCACTAGATAGTGTTTATGGGTCATTTTACATGTATATCTTTGACCAATAATAAACTTAAGAGTAATCGCAACAAGACTGATTGTATGCGGCTTGATATACCAAACACTAGAAATTGATTATACGCGGCTTGATACTGCAATATACATATGATCACTTTCGGGTTGCTATGCAAAACGGTGCCTTGTTCATTTAGGCCATTATTTGACATTTTAGTTTCGTGGTAGAATGTTTGATTTTGATGACTGTGTATTATATTATGAAATGCAGGGTTGTACATATGTTGTCGCATCGTACCAAGATTACTTTGTCAACCAAGCGAGAGGGATCTTCATGCTGGTAGAGGCCACTGGTAATTTTAATTTCCTCTTCTCATTTTAATGATCTATTAAGGCTAAGAGTGTCTTTTATGTTGTGCAATATCTCACAATGAATTGCTAATTCATGAATTTTGATGTAGTAGGCGAGTCTTGTGACGCCTACTAAGAACATTTTTTGCTGTCATATTTTGCTAAAATAATGATTCATGAATATAGGCGAAAAATCTTTATAGTGAAAAGATTTAAGACTTGAATGCTCTCGTCTTTAAATATTTCTGGTTATAGTTGTTAGGACCTCTGTTTATAATTACTAAACAGGGATTTTTAAGAAATGTCTGGACTTTCAAGTGGATTGTGAACTAAACAACATATCGCTAGTATTGTAAGGGGTACACTTTCATCTTTTACACAGTAAGAATATTGGACGACAGGTATGCCTAAGTTTTAGGATATCGGACCCAAACAAACACAAAGATTTTACGAGGTTTACATGATCAAAATAGTTGTGCGCTATGTAAACAGTCAAACTAGGATATTATTATTAATAAATTCAGGTTACAGGTTTGCAATTACATAAGAATCGTATATATAGGGATGGATTACGGTGAATCTCA
Source organism: Artemisia argyi (assembly GCA_030686995.1). Lineage (NCBI taxonomy): Eukaryota > Viridiplantae > Streptophyta > Magnoliopsida > Asterales > Asteraceae > Artemisia > Artemisia argyi. Next base: position 173,337,727 of record CM060697.1, read on the forward strand.
ATAGGCTTCTTCATCTTCAAGTTAACTTGATCACTAAGGTTGCAATTTGGACCTAACATTCCATATAGGCCAACCCGTAATCTAACTTGCAAAAGACCAAAAATACCCATTGCAAATTCCCAAAAAAGACCTACTGTAGATGATACTAACGGGTAAACATATTAGGTTTTCCCACTTCAGGTTACCCGGGGAGAGCGAGTCTTTGACTTAGATATACGCGGCCTAACCGATGTATATCATTTTCGACCCTTTCCATCGCCACCCTAAACTGTGTACCTAGTGAGGTTTGAACCCTAGACCTCTTGTGAGGAAGCTAGGTGCCTTACCATTAAGCCATTTCATGGTGGTTATTGTAGATGATGCTAACCAAAAACAAAAAATACTTGACATAAATCCCAGATTATATAACTTAAAACCAACTTTGCAATCTTGAACAGTTGAACCTGATCTTCCTCTAAGCCAACTGATTTATGAAAACTTAGTGGTTTATGTAAGGTCCAACGTAAATGTTCCTACTAAAAGTCAATGAAACATTTAGCTAAAGCTAGATGAGCATAATTACTCCTTACGTATCACCATAGCAAAATAGCAAGAATTGCAAATAGGAATTTCAGAAAAAGTGAGTCTTTTAGATCACTGAAGAGCCGCTACATTTATATTTTATCAATGCATACACTCTTTAAAGCTCTCGTTTTCATCTAATCACACTGTAAAAAACAACTCCGGCTTTAGCTTGTTCTTGTTAGCTTTCCAAACATCCTTTCATCTTCAAATGTAACAACTATGTTGTATCTACCCCAAAGAGAGAAACAACTTGCTTGACACTTAAAGCTTCAAGAATCTCATAATTTGTAATTAAAATATTAGGAGAGTAGGAGACACTAGAATAATATTCTTGTTTATTTTGGAAATGTTGCTATCCAAACCTGTTAGGTTAAAACACAAAAACACATTTAACGCCATCTAAACAAACATAAGCTTGTGTATTTCTAAATTAAATCTTTCATCACGTCTATAATTCAACTATAAACATCTATTTAAATCTTCTAACATTATATATACCTGGATTTTTATCTACCAGATGTGTATCTTCTGGGGACGGTGATGTTGGTTTTTGGCATGGGTCTCTTCGAGCTTTTTATCAGTAATTTGGATGTTGAAAAGTCAACATCAGAGGAAACTACTACTCGAAGATCTAATCTCTTTGGCTTATTTGCTCTAAAGGTTGGTATATTTGGGGTGTTTGGATGTGTTTTGAAAATGATTATTCATTATTGAATAATCAAGTTACAGCTGTAACAAAACGGAATGCATGTGTTTCCTTGAAGTAGCAACAATAAGATAATCACATATTTGAGTGTTTGGCAGGTTCTGAATATTTGATTTGAAATTTGAGTTCTGATTTTCTACTTATTGACAACATTTCAGGAAAGGCCAAAATGGTTGGAAATAAAATCCGTTAATGAGCTCAAAACAAAGCTAGGGCATGTGATAGTGATGCTTCTGCTCATCGGCTTATTTGAAAAAAGTAAGAAGGCAGCTATTTTAACCCCTACTGATTTACTATGTTTCTCAGGCTGTGTGCTACTATCGTCTGGTTGTCTGTATCTGCTGTCAAAGCTACACTAGAAGCAGGTTAAGAAGAGTGACCTCAGTGCATGAAGACTTAAATCAGCCTGTGCTCCTTCAATGAGGTGGTTGTGTGCCTTGATGCACATACCCTCATGAAATTGGCGTGGCACCTAATTTTATTTCGTGTAAAAATGATGTATAGTAAATCTTGAGATCAAGTATTTACAATGTAATACAAAAAGTATTTTATTATATAATATCACTGCAATACGAGGTCTGTTTTCAGAAAATTTGCATATTCAATGGGACAATGTGATGTGAGATATCATAACGAGTTTCTTCGTGCATTTGGTTTCTTTGAGAGTTATGTATGTTGGTTACAAGACTCCAAATGCTCTGTAGATGGGCTATCAGCATAAACATATGGATTAGTTGGTTAGGAGTTATCAAATATTCATTAGGCATATGATTTAGCTGATGCAACAAAACCAATAATGCACTATTTGGAGGGATGTTGTAGAGGATTAGTTAACAAATCATCGTGACATGGATGAGCACATTCAGGTCCAAATGACAAGGACCGCGTAAGGATGAACGACTGGTAGAGTATTCAAAGTATGAGTTACACCCACTGAAGTCACTAATACATTTGAGATGACTGTCATTCAGGTCCAAACGACAAGGAAAACGTAATTAAGGACGAACGACTAGTGAAACATTCAAAGTACGAATGACATCCCACTGAAGTCATGACTAATACATTTGAGATGACATCGAGTTGTGTTTAATTGTATTCTTTGTTAGATACTTTGTGGTTATGATTATATTGTTTTATTTATAGAAAAAGGTCAGGGTGCCTATAGGAGAGCTACACACTTAAATAATGCAAAGCAAATTATTCTTAATGGGATGTCTAATCAAATACCTACTGGCTCTCCTTCACTTTGATGTAGTATCTAAGAATCTGATTGTGCGGCTCATGCTTCAATTCCTTATTTGGACATGGTTTATAAATATCGTGGTCTAAACCCAAAAGGGAAATATAATTCCATGATTCCTAGGTGCTTTTCTTTTTCACCTTTATAATCCTGGGTATTCTTTTGTATATTTTAATTCTATCTGTAGCCTTTTCTATTTCAAAAGATATCATTGCTATCAAAAGTTTATATGGGCATAACAATTAAAACCTAAAAAATGGAAGAGAATGAAGTTGCTGATAGTATAGCTATTTGGGCCGTAAGATGCAATGATCAGATTGTTGTAGAGTGTGAAGTTTCAGTAGTTTTTTTTTTTTTTTTTTTTTTTTTTTTTTTTTTTTTTTTTTTTTTTTTACAAGCATCATATAAAAATAATAAAAAAAACTAGCAAGATGCTAGGAATTACGACACAGTAAGATCATTTTAACTAATGACTCTAGCACTACAACCAAAACGACCCTCAAACTACAACGATGTACGTCAACCACCCTCAAATTAGAATGACCCTCAACCTACAATGACCTCAACAACTCTCGAACTAAAGTTTCAGATTTAGTTCCAGATTGTGCCTTTGTACTAGTGATGGAAGACAAACGCTTATTTAGTTTCGAATGTAAATATGTGATTCTTTGTACCTTTTTACTGAGTTAAAGATGATAGTTTATTAGGAAACAATACTTTTAGACATTTCAAATATTGATATAAACATACAGGTCAATTGTGAATACGCATTCAACGTGGTATTCAACTCAAAGAAGTTTGATTAATTCAAACTCATAATTAGAACAGCAGCTTGTGTGATTTGTAATAAAAAAAACACTAAAATTATATTCATTACATGAAAGAATATATACTTCAAATCATGGGATTTAAACCCAAATATATTTATAAAAAACAAAAGAAACATTTTGCGTGACACTTTATGGTGCATATAAGTAGAAACCCAAGCATTATGCATGTATCAAGTGTTTTGGCATCATCCCTGGCAACCTAAAATGTGTTGTACATTGATAACCACCATGACCATGCTATATCTTTTTGTGCTTATGCTTGTACCTTGCCACATATGTTCAACTGAAGCATCAAGAGTGCGAAAGATGCATCCTCCAGCCATGCCTATCGAGTCTACACCGACTCCTAAGCCTCCATCTGTACACGGGTTGAAGTTCACTCGTTTCATGAAGTACGAGAAAAAAGCTTTCAGACCAACTTGTCCAGGACCAAGTCCTGGTGTTGGCCATGAAGACCCTCCGGGGTCATGTAAGCCCAATTCAAGAGAGGTTTCCCATGTTAAAAGGGTTGTTATCATGAATGATTAGATAACTCTAGAAAGTAAAATCTTAAATAACAAGTGTTTTCCCTGTCCTATTTTCTTATATTGCTTTCAGCTGAGATTGAGGCCGGTTTTCCAAGTGAAAGCATGTATTGAGATAGTTTCCCTTGTAATTGTGGACGCTTAATCTGTTATATAAATATTTTTATATTTTCCGAAAAACAAATGAAATAACAAATGCATGAGAATATGATCCTCGTATTTTCGCAGCACAAAACAGTATTATCACATAACTCAACCTAAAAAGGATAAAAAGGAAATACTTACGTTAACACATGCTCATGACGTATATAATATGGATAGCAGGCTTACCGAATCTAGACCGTAAAATACACAACTGGGCCCGGTCCAACAAAACAGAAATACCAGACATCACCAAAAGCCCAAGCCGCGAGCAGGGCGCGATCCGGATTGCTAACGACACACGTGGATCGTCTAAGCGACACTTCCAAAGTAAGCTTACGAATTAACCCACGGTCCGGCAGATGATCCATGTCCGCAGTCATGATTAAGCTGCGGGCCCTTGCCCGACAAGGGTCCCACTCCGGCCACTACAAAGATACGCGAAATATTATAAAACCCTAGTATTTCGACCACCTATAAAAGGCAAACTCAGTACACACTCGCGAGGTATGATTTTCTCACACATCCCAATATATACATCTTTCTTTGACAACATGAATACTTACTCTCACGTTGGAGCTTAATCATGGGGTCCGTCCCCATGGTAAGACTAACGGTTTACTTTAATGTATGCAGAGAATCATTCTACTACTTGGATTAGTGCAGATCTCACACAACGAACAATCTATCAAGGACGGCCCACCATACAATCAAACCCAATCCTAACCCATCACACTTTTTGCACTAACAAGTTGGCGCCATCCATGGGAGCCAGTTCACAACTGCGTTCTAAAAAATACATACCATGAGCCGTCAAACAAACCCTAACGCTTTCGCACCCACGTCTGTCGTGCGAAATACGAGAGTGAAGGATAAAGAAACAGTATTGGGAGGCGATGCTGAACCTACACCTGACACAGATCTCCGGGATTATTGTGACAAGAATTATGACCGGCTACTGCCAATCATTGCTGAGAAATATCATCAAGAAAACAAGCTAAAAAAGCTAACATAAAGTAAAGCTCGTCTGGCCTTCGAAGAGGGGTCAACAATCCGAGTCAAGGCCACCTGACTGAAAGAGGGATCTAAGAAGGAAGATCGAAGCCAAACGCCCCCGAAGCGCGACCTTGAGCCCCGAGCCACAGAATGGTAGATCAAGATCTCCAAAAGGAAGGGGTCAGGACAAAAGAAGTGTACTCAAAAGATTAGAAAAAGGCGTGTTTCATAGACTCGGAAGCGGAGAAAAGAGTATATCTTTATACTCGAAAGATCCCCGACATTCATCCTACCGAAATGACAAAGAAAAGGAGCAAAGCTATTACCAAAGTTTCTGTTCTCACGACTCGGGAAGGCATCGCAGCCACGGGGCATCCTCCCAGCGTAGGGATGACCCAGAAGATTAGAGTTATAGGAGGGGGATATCAAGACCAGAAAGGCAAAGATCACGCGTAAAAGACGACGACCTAACGCAGCCGTGGATGTGTCGGGACTCTGACCCGTTCACCCATCGCATCCGCTACTTTGAAATGCCAAAAAGGACTCGCCTCCCAATGCAGGTCAAGAAGTATGATGGAAGCGAAGATCCAGAGGACCACCTCAAAATCTTCCAATCCGCAGCCAAAGTTAAACGGTGGGCCATGCCCGTTTGGTGTCACATGTTCAATTCTACACTAACAGGGTCCGCCCGGGTGTGGTTTAACGACCTTCCACCAGAAACCATAGACAGCTATGATGAGCTAAAAGAAGCATTCCTAGCAAACTTTCTCCAACAGAAGATGTGCATCAAAGACCGAAACTTCATCACATCAAGTAGGGGGAAGGAGAATCCACGGAAGACTTCATGGAATGGTTTAAAAGAGAACGCAGGGATGTGAAAGGAACACCGGAAGTACTGATGATATCGGGATTCATGCACGGAAAAACCAACCCAGAGTTGATCAAGTGATAAGGCGAAAAGTGTACCGCTTTTAAGGGTTCATTTAAGCCCGAATTCATGATTATTTGATAAATTACTGCCCTAAATCGCTCCTTTTGTCATTTTAGGTACTTTTGAGGAGAAATCTGGAAAATGAAGCATTTTGGACGTTTTTAGAGCATAAAAGTGAAGAAAACGGCAAAGTCTCAAAATCCTTGCTGGGAATAGTACCTGACGACGTCAAGACTTCACACATGACGGCGTCAAGCTTGGCAAAAGAGGTGGATATGAAAAATACACGTGATGGCCCAGAACATTTTTAGTGTAATTGACCTGACGGCGTCACCAAGGCCGTCAGGGTCATTTTGCAAGTGACGGCCCAGAGCTCAATTTCTACATGACAGCGTCAAGACTGGATCTAGGCACTACGACCCTTAATTTGGCGGCGAGTTGACGGCGTCAGAACCTATAACGTGACGCCGTCAGGATGTATTCTCTCTATATATTTTTCCAATTATTCATTCATTGTGTGTGGAACATTAGGAGAACTTTGGAGAGCTTAAACCCTAGACGAATTTTCTGTAAAAATAAGGGTTTCAACCCTAGTTCCATCCATGCTTAATTGAAGATAAGTTTTCCAATAATCATACGATATGTCTATGTGTTGTGTGATTCTATCTTATGCTTATCTTTCTTTTAACATGTTAGGCTAGGTTTTTATTGTGTTTGCTTAGATGTAGTGAAACCTAGATGTTGATTATTGGTTGATGGTTTGTTTATAATTGTTGTGGATGATTGTATTCGATGTTAGGCTTAAGAAAACTGGCACACTTCTATTGGTATCTTGCTTGAACGTCTTAAGAAATATGATCGGAGGTGTACTATGATTTTTAGTTGTATTTAATGCATAAGTGAATTCTAGTGATCCCATGTTAGGAGCTTTTAGTCGGCTCGACATAGGAGTGAAGTAGGAGCTTATAGAGTTAGGGAATATTGTACACAACCCTACGACTAATATTAAAGAATATAACCCGTCATCCATGCAATTGTAACAAGCTAATCAACCGGTAAAAGATATATAGTGAGTAATGAAATCTAAGTAAACACATATTTTCTCATTATTATTTACACCACATAATTACATTAGTTTAATTTCATTTATTTTTATTTTATTTTGATTGCATCTGTAGTTAATTGGGTTATTTGACTAGCAACTAATTCCGCCCACTCCTTTAAAACCCGAGATTTTACTTGCTTTCATAAAATATAAAAATACAAAAAGAATCATCCCTCACCTCTAGACCTAGTTTAGTAGGCTTTCTAATCCTAGCGAACACTATTCCTGAGTTGAACGATCAATCCCCCAGTACTTGTCACTATACTATACTAAAACGATCAGGTACACTGCCTGGCGGGGATTGCAAGCTTCTCAAGATCCCTTGAGAGGTAAAACCTGTTGCGAGGGCGCAATCCTACGTATCAAGTTTTTGGCGCCGCTGCCGGGAAATAGTTATTGCTTAGGTTGGAATTTATTTTATTAGGTCTACTCATTAGATTCCCATCGAGTGAGATTTTATTTTTCTTTTCATTAGCTTTCTCGTAGTCTATCTTTTCTTTGTGTCTTTGTTCGTAAAAACCTTTCCATTGACTCTTCCGTTCACTATTATGGAGAACGTGAATCCACCAAGTCCGACACTAGAGTTTTACCAGAAAAATATAATTACACCAGTTTGGATATACCAAGATGGAGGAATGAAATGAGGAGGACAGGATCTTATATTGATTTTATTGAGTACCTTGAGAAAAGAGGCCAAGTGCATAAGACTTTTAAAGAATTCACCTTAGGAGCTCCATCAACCCCTCAAAATGCCTCACTTAGTGAAACCTATGCACCATATGAGCCTTCACCTAGGATAGTTTCGTATGAGCCACCTAGCTGCATGTCATGGTTAGGCACTACCATAATACAGGATGAACACATAGGTGACCTTGATGTGATGGAGGATTTAGCCGAACATGATCACATTGATAAAAAAGACCTAGGTTTTATGATCGATGATGATGAATCTCAAGAAACACCTGATGAATCTTTTGGGCAATTTGAATATAGCAGTCAGAATATTGAGGATGATCCTTATGATTCGGATATAAAAGTTGAGATGCCTAGAGAAGCACTTGAGATACTTGGGAAAATGTTAGGGTTGGATTATAATAAAACACATGTTGAGGATATAGGTGATCTTGACACAAGGAATGATGAAGTAAATAACATAAGCTCACAAAGTACCCCACAAGTCCTACCATCATTTGAGGCATACACACCGCCCGTGACTTACCCGAAAGAAGTAGAAGAAACTTTAGGAATCCCAATGGAGGTAGAACCCTTGGAGCAAGCACCACTAGAGTCTATAGGTTTGAATACTTATAGTGATAACCTTACCCTTAGTTCTAGGGACTTTCCTAGTGTTGATGAGCCGGAACCTCAATCTTTACACAACTTTCCATCCTTAGATATACATCTAGGAGACAAAAGAGGAGCCGACCCACCCATCAACCCATGTAGTCTGGGTAGTCTTAGGATAAATGTGTTAGACTTTAAGCCATGTAGAGTGGAAGCCAATATAGGAGTGGAACATAACCTTACATGCTTAAATCACCCATTCATGATTGATCATAAGAAACATTATGGGTTCAAACCGGGTTTATTAGGTCAAGATGGATTCCCATCTAGGAGTCTCTCGAAATTGATAGAAGATGATCCCTTTCTAGGAGAAAACTTTAACTCACCCATTGACCAAAGTGAACTAGGTAACATTATGATAAAAGCAGCACACCCGTTTGAGCATATAATTCATTCACCACTCTTTCCCCACATGGCATATTTCCACCCTAAGGGTGTGTATCACTACTTCCACCCGCATTTAATCCAAAGTGTAGGGAAAACCTCACCTTTATCCGTGAAATAAGGGTAGAGTCAGGCTCGTGACTTGAACAAAAACAAGCGCTTCTTGGGAGGCAACCCAAACTTTATTTGTTTGACTGTTTATTTATTTGATTTTATTTGTTTCCGTATGCGTGTTTTATTTTTAGTGTTTATGGATCATGATTCAAAGTAAATTGTGAAAATGTTTTATTTTGTTTTTAACTTCGTCTTAATTACATATAAAGGTATTTTGCAAAAGCTAAGTGTAAGGGAGATCCAAATTTGTTTCTAAGAACGAAATTGAGCATGAACCACAACAATATTTAATGAACATGTGTATTAGTAATTGTGTGAGTCAAATGCTTGTATCGAGTCATAATGATGTTTTGCAGGATTTTCCAGGAAGTAAGGCATAAGTTTTTCCAGAAATTTTCTGGAAACTTAACATGAGATTTTTGCAGGAACATTCTGACGGCGTCAGATACTATAATTCTGAAAAATTTTGCGAGTTTTGTTTATACCGGAGTCTTAAAGTTTTGTTGATTCTTTAGTTTTATAAACTCTAGGAAATCTGCAAACATTCATTCCACAAACATTATATCTTAATTTGTTTTCTAGGATTTTTTAGTATATATAGATTGTCGCCGATTTTACGCTAGGTTTGCCTTGATGGTTTTCTCAGGTTTAACAGGTTATATATGACAAGAAGATGATTTATATTTCTGGAGGGAAGCTTTCAAATTTCATTTTCTTGGAGGAAGATCTAACCTTGTTGACACATTATCCACACCGAACGAATCAGGGGAGTATTTGTTTTCATTCTTTTACCTGCTTTACTTTTACATCCTTTAATTGAACATTAGGGACAATGTTCATTCTAAGTGTAAGGGGAGGGTAAAATGAAACCTTATAGGATACAATAGCACTTGAGTTTGTTTGTTTGATAGTAAGTGTGTAATAAAACTAAGAGAAATACTTGCTAGGGCAATTTTAGCGCCAAATTTAAATTTTTTTACAACATTTAGGAGTGAAACTTTAGCCTTAACAAGCGTCTCATGGATAGGAGTTGTATGACTAGCACAAAACCGTACCACTTAAAAAATTTTCCACCCAAATATGTGAGGTTCGCCTTTAGATTTGATAGGAAAAGCATTCATTATTAGTGCTTATGAGGGTACCGGTAGTATTTAGATTTTAAAACTTGCGTTAGTGATACATCCCGAGACCGCTAGTGAGACTACATTCGCGTAGTAGGATTTACTACATGATAAGAGGCATTAGGATCACCCTTGTGTTTAAACCCGCATCACAACTACTTGACCATTTAAGTCATATTACTTGACTAGCGAAGTCAATTAATTTTCCCACACCTTAGCGTTGTACTCATTTTTAGTACACGAAACCCCTAGTACACCCCTCCGAGCCTATCTTTTCGTTTCTAACTTTAAGCATTTTACTTAAAGGAAGAATTTGTTAACAATCCACCCAAATGTGCAACCAAATCGCCTTAGCCTTCCTTGTATGCACTCATCTTTAGTGCATTATTGTTACATGTTTAAACCCTTAGTTAATTGTCTAATTGATTACATGGTTGCTAAGTCGAGTCATATCTTATACATATTGTTTTGGGACGATTGGGACTCATGGGTAAAGTACTAGTGTTATGGAGTAATGGGGAAGAACATCATTTATTACCCCAATATGTGCATTAATCTTAAAAAGTACTCCAAGTGTTTTGATTATCTTAATTCGAGTCATTAGAATAGTTGATTGTAAAGTATATAAAAGTTCAAGTGTAAGGGGAATGAAAATCCCCTATGATGTATTGTTTTGGATGGTATGGCAAGAGTGTATGAAAAAAAATCGAAAAAATCAAGAAAAAGAAAAAAAATATAGAAAAAGAAAAAGAGAAAAACATACGGACTACCATCCCGTTTCATTTTATGTTTGTTTCATAGTTTGTTAGATTTTGATTAGCTTAAGTCGAGTCGAGTCTTGGCTTAGCAACGCCATATTGTACATGTAATTAACCAAGATGATAACTCGCCACCAGTAAATATTGCCTTTATCCAACAAAACCGTGTTTTCCATATCCCTACACCTAACATTATAACCCTTTAAAAGACCTCTTTGATAGTTTATCCTAGGTGCTTACGCCAAGTGGTGGAGGTTTGATCCTTTCCCAAGCCTATGGTAATCTATTTGCTATGACAGGTAGTGAGAGATGTTTTTCATTTACATATTGTGATATATACTTTATTACACCCTAGATATGTGAGTATCTAAACACTATTTGTGAGGTGCTAGTGTATGACCTCCGTGCTTGTTTTTGGTTTTTAGTGGAACGATTATTTGTTGTAATTACTTTTATATTAGTGTTAAATGACCCCTAACTTGTATTTTGATTAGAATAAAAGCGCATTTGCTTGAGGACAAGCAAATCTCAAGTGTAAGGGTATTTGATAAGGCAAAAAGTGTACCGTTTTTAAGGGGTCATTTAAGCCCGAATTCGTGATTATTTGATCAATTACTGCCCTAAATTGTTCCTTTTGTCATTTTAGGTACTTTTGAGGAGAAATCTGGAAAAGGAAGCATTTTGGACGTTTTTGGAGCATAAAAGTGAAGAAAAACGGCAAAGTCTCAAAATCCTTGCTGGGAACAGTACCTGGCGACGTCAAGACTTCACACATGACGGCGTCAAGCTTGGCAAAAGAGGTGGATATGAAAAATACACGTGACGGCCCAGAACATTTTTAGTGTAATTGACCTGACGGCGTCACCAAGGCCGTCAGGGTCATTTTGCAAGTGATGACCCAGAGCTCAATTTCTACATGACAGCGTCAAGACTGGATCTAGGCAATACGACCCTTAATTTGGCGGCGAGTTGACGGCGTCAGAACCTATAACGTGACGCCGTCAGGATGTATTCTCTATATATATTTTTCCAATTATTCATTCATTGTGTGTGGAACATTAGGAGAACTTTGGAGAGCTTAAACCCTAGACGAATTTTCTGTAAAAATAAGGGTTTCAACCCTTGTTCCATCCATGCTTAATTGAAAATAAGTTTTCCAATAATCATACGATATGTCTATGTGTTGTGTGATTCTATCTTATGCTTATCTTTCTTTTAACATGTTAGGCTAGGTTTTTATTGTGTTTGCTTAGATGTAGTGAAACCTAGATGTTGATTATTGGTTGATGGTGTGTTTATAATTGTTGTGGATGATTGTATTCGATGTTAGGCTTAAGAAAACTGGCAGACTTCTATTGGTAACTTGCTTGAACGTCTTAAGAAACATGATCGGAGGTGTACTATGATTTTTGATTGTATTTAATGCATAAGTGAATTCTAGTGATCCCATGTTAGGTGCTTTTAGTCGGCTCGACATAGGAGTGAAGTAGGAGCTTATAAAGTTAGGGAATATTGTACACGGCCCTACGACTAGTATTAAGGAATATAACCCGTCATCTATGCAATTGTAACAAGCTAATCAACCGGTAAAAGATATCTAGGGAGTAATGAAATCTAAGTAAACACATCTTTTCTCATTATTGTTTACACCACATAATTACATTAGTTTAATTTCATTTATTTTTATTTTATTTTGATTGCATCTGTAGTTAATTGGGTTAGTTGACTAGCAACTAATTCCGCCCACTCCTTTAAAACCCGAGATTTTACTTGCTTTCATAAAATATAAAAATACAAAAAGAATCATCCCTCACCTCTAGACCTAGTTTAGTAGGCTTTCTAATCCTAGCGAACAATATTCCTGAGTTGAACGATCAATCCCCCGGTACTTGTCACTATACTTTACTACAACGATCAGGTACACTACCTGGGGGGGATTGCAAGCTTCTCAAGATCCCTTGAGAGGTAAAACCTATTGCGAGGGTGCAATCCCACGTATCATCAAGCGTCTGCATGATAACATCCCTAAGACTGTTGATGAAATGATGAGGGCAACTACGTCCTTCCTTAGGGGGGAAGAAGCCGTTGGAAACCAAGAGCGGAAGAAATCATTCTCACCGTGGAGGCAGCAGGACGGGGGCCAAAAGTAAAATTTTTTGAAAGGGGGTTTTAAGAGCCAACAAAGAATAGAGAGGAAGCCAGATCGGTTCACCCTCCTCTCTAAATCCCCAAAGGAAATCTTGTCTTTAGAAAAAGAAAAATTCAAAGCTCCACCTCCAATGACAACTCTAGTAGAAAAGAGGAACGTCAACAAGTTCTGCTACTTTCATGGAGAAGTAGGGCATAGCACAGACGAGTGCATGCACCTGAGAAGACAAATAGAAGAACTAATAAGAAATGGGAAGTTGTCGCATATGATCAAGAAGCTAAAACAGAATAGCGGAAAGGATCAGTCAAAAATAGCTAAAAAGGAGGAAACATCAACAAAGGATAAAGCGCCAGCAATACTGATGATACAAACATGGCAGAGGTCAGCAAGGCAGAGAATAACACAAAGCTTCTCTACTGACCCCGAAATATCATTCCTACCTCTGGAAGATGATGAAGGGGATGAAGGCCTAATGATAATAGAAGCAGAGATTGGAGGTCACTAGCTTTTGAAATACTATATGAACACTACTTCAACAGGCTCCGGCCTGAGATAAGATGCTTGATGGTCCCGGCCACGGCACCTCTTATTGGATTCAGTGACTGCAGGTAAAAATAGGCGATGAGGAGCATGCCACTTCTGCATGGATGGAATTCCTTATAGTCAGATCACAGTCACCTTATAACAGAATCATAGGACGATTGGGGGTTCGAAAAGTACAAGCGGTACCATCAACGGCACATGGTATGCTGAAATTCCCAGTTGAGGGGGGAGTACTCACACTGCGGAGCAGTAAGATTATTCCGTTTGAATACACAATGGTTTCCGAACCAGTAGAAGAAGCCCCCGTGATCAAATCATTAGCAGAAGAGCGAATCAAAGTCGTAATCCACCCTGAGCATCCAGAGCAAACAGTGGCGATAGGATCTACCCTCACATAGGAAGCCAAAAGAAATTGTGTGACTTGCTCCGAAGCAATCTGGAATTGTTCACCTGGTGTCCAGCAGCCATGATAGGAGTCCCGTGGCATATAGCGGAGCATCGCCTAAACGTCCGTGAATGGTACACCCCGGTAAGACAAAAGAAAATAGGCCAAGCTCCAGAAAGAAAAAAGCGATACGTGAAGAAGTTGAAAAGCTTGTCGAAGCCAGAATCATTAAAGAAGTACACTACCACAGTTGGTTTACCAATCCAGTGATGGTAAAAAAACATAACGATTGCTCGAGAATATGTGTCAATTTCAAAGACCTAAACAAAGCATGCCCGCAAGACTGCTACCCGCTTCCAGAAATAGACTGGAAAGTGGAATCTCTTTGTGGATATTGTTTCAAATATTTCTTGGACGTATACAAAGGCTACCATCAAATTAAAATGGCAAAGGATGACAAAGAAAAAACAGCATTCATAACCAATGAAGGCATATTTTGTTACTCCAAAATGCCATTTGGACTCAAGAATGTTGGAGCAACATACCAACGGCTGGTAGACAAGTCCTTCTACAAGCAGATTGGCATAAACCTGGAGGTATATGTGGATGACTTAGTAGTAAAAAGCCTCACGGAAGATGACATTATAAGAGATGTGGAGGAAATGTTTCGCACGTTAAGAAAAATAAACATGAAATTAAACCCAAGAAGTGTACCTTCGGGATGGAAGAGGGAATGTTCCTGGGTTACTCTATCAGTACCAAAGGCATAAAAGTTTGCCCAGATAAAGCAGAGGCTATCATAAACCTCCCATCCCCTAAATGTTTGAAAGAGGTACAAAAGTTGAATTGAAAGCTAGCCAGCCTAAACAGGTTCCTTGCGAAATCAGCGGAAAAGTCACTACCTTTCTTCAAAACACTCAAAAAATGCACAAAAAGGAGTGACTTCCATTGGACCAAAGAGGCGGAGGAAGCTTTCCAGCAAATGACAAAAGTTTTAGCAAACCTCCCGACTTTAACAACACCAATGGAAGGAGAAGAACTGACTATCTACCTGGTGGCTGCAAAAGAAGTAGTAAGTGCAGTACTAATGACGGAGAGGGAGGGCAGACAAATGCCCATTTACTTTGTAAGCTGCGCCCTAAGCTGCGCCCTAGATTCGGATTGATGTGGTTTAGATTTGGTGTTGTTTATTTTTTGTTTTACATCATTTTATTTAGTTTTATGTGTTTGATGATTTGTTTATTAGTTATGATTTGATTTTGTCGATGTTGTTGAACTGATTATTTTTGTTATTTTGGTTGGTTGTTTTTGTGTTTGATGTTGTTTGTTTTGATGGGGGTTTTGTTTGATTTCAAAGTAAACAAACACTTGAAAATAAGTAAATTAGTACCTGTTTTTTTTAAGCACATAAGAAAACAAATCAATCAATCCAAAACACCCCCTCATTTACCTTTAGAAATATGCACATAAGCACTGAGGATGAAAAGTAAGTACATTAGGTAACGGGTCAAAGTGGGTAGTTTCACCCATTTAACATGTTTGCTTCATGTGTTTTGAGCTAATGAAACAAACATGTTAACAGGAAGCGACAATCGAGTTGGTTAAACTCTTCTATCCAAAAACTTGAATTATTATTGTGATAATATATATATTTTTTAATAGCACATTTTGACGATCGAGTTGGTTAAAAGGAAGCGACAATCGAGTTGGTTAAACTCTTCTATTGAGTTGCTTAATATTTCATGACTACTTAGAGTTGTTTTAAATCACTGCAAAGTATTATCTAATTCTTTCTTCAATAGCACTCTGAGTCATTTCAAGCATCCAATTAGCAAGTTTATACTCACTGGGCATCTTTTTAATTCCATTTATACACTACACACAGAAAAAAAGAAAAATGTATTCAGAGACAGCTTCCACTAATTTCTATCAAATGGACACCATTCATTGCATGAATCAATAGCAATAAGACATTAGAAATCAACCACCATAATTTACAGCTTCGTTCATTGGCACAACTTTATTACCTTTATCTTTCTTAACTGGTTCATTACCTTTCAATAAATAGTTACCTCTTCTTATTCCATCATTGTTTGTATCCAAACATCTTGTCTTGCTGAAGATTTAGTGTCAAAACTTGACACATTCACCCATGATTGTTTTAACTGCATCCTGCATGATAATATACTTGAATAAATTAAAAAAAAAAATAAGATACATAAATATTCAGGATATAGAAATAGAAAACACAACCATACCTCAAAAGGTTTTCTTCACACTCGTCTCTAATGATTCATAATCAGATCGAGTGATTTCAACTTACAAAACAAATCGCATTTTCCCAACATATATCCCCCTAGTGTTTTTCTGTCTCTCTTCTTGATATGAAACAGTTTGGAGTTGTGTATTCCCTAAGCTGCTTATTACTATACGCAATAAGGAGATAAGGGGTGTTTGGACTGATTCCAAACAGTAGTTACAAAGGGGAGATTGGGTCGTTTTAAGGGGTGTTTGGATTTGCTTAAAAGTTGTCGTGTATTAGTTGTTTAACTCATCTGTAAGGCTGCAAAATTGCATTTTTATTAGGATTTTTGGGCATGCCTTTTAAGGGGTGTTTGCGGCTGCTAAATGTATATTATGTGCATTTGGAAGAAACACGATTTGTTGAAGGAAAACTCTTTGTAACATCCTGGTTCATCTAATAATTCTGGCTTTGATGACTCTTGCGAGAGTATCTAAGTAGTGATTCATGTGTCTAGCATGTAAGAAAAACTAATGTGTGAGTAACATAAGTGTGTATTTGTTTGTTGTTTTTAGTTTTGTTTATTGAATTACTTATACATTACTTTTGTATTATGTATTAAGTAAGTTTATTTATGTTACTATGATAGTGGATTACCTTTGTTTTAATTTTGACTCAATATATATATGTTTGTAGTTGTTGAGCATTTTGAGTACTGTTTATAAGCTGTTATTGATTGTAGAATCTGATATTTGTTTACATGTAAGTTTTGTTTGTAAGTTTTTAATTATTGTAGAATATGATTTTTGTGTACCATGTAATTTGTTTAAGCTTAAATTCTTGTAGATATGTTGGTTTTAAAGGCCTATATATATGTAATCTGAATAACGTAAACATTTGACAAATTCAAAAGGAATAAACGTAGTTAAATTATGTTGAGGAGGGTAACGATAATTATATTTAAGGTATAGTATGAATGGGTCCAACGGGAAAAAGTGTAACCGGATATGTGTATCTACTTGTCATATGAAGTTGACTTGTACTTTGTTTTTTTATCTTTTGCTTGATTCCTGACCCACTCATTTATCCATGTTGAAATAGGTCATTTGTGGATTTTATTTATTAGTTGTGCCTATCTTTTTCAGTTGTTTGTTTAGTTGACGTTTCTTCTTGGGCAAAATCTGTGACACATTATAATAGGATTTTGTTTTTTAATTTTATGGTTTTAATATTGATATTGGTCATGTTTCATGCTGTATCACTTAGTTCACATGATCCCTTTTAAGTTTTCTTATGTAAAGTGTTTGAATGTTTGTTGATCTGTTACCCAACCACATAACAGCTCCAAGGAATCCATAGTTAACAACAATGCCGGTAATCCCAACTCCCAGGTATTTTTTTTTGTATAGAATTTCATATATATAGCATAATTATGATATAATATAATTTTTTAACACATTATTCTAATTGTTGCAGGAACTACCATGGGTTTATGCTGATGTGATTTTTAATCGTAAAAGGGATATGTATGTTAGCAGTGCAGCTGGTGTTAGGTTTAGAGTTAGGTTAGTGAATAAAAGGAATGGGCCGTTTGTCGTGACTGGTGCAAGTTGGAGGGCGTTTGCTTTGGTAAATCTTAATAAAGATGTTCGGCTATTGCATTTTGTGGAAGAAGGGGACGAATCTTTCTTTGTTACAGGGTACAATTGGGATGGCAGTGAATTTGCTGGATACAATATGATTGCTGGTCGGTTCCCAAGGTTTATGTCTAATGTAACTCCTTATTTAGATGTTCCGCAGGTAATTGTATATTTAAATTAGATTGTTTGTTTTTTGAGTTAGTTTTTTTTTTTTTTTTTTTATTTTTTTTTATTTTTTTAATATATATATATTAGGTTGATAGGTAATTGTATTTTTTGTTGTATATGTTGGTTGTAGAGTTTACCACCTGTATTCCTTCAAGGGTTACCCAATGAGGCTCTAATTAATGTTAAGGTGAATGGAGTTAACTTTGTTGTGAATGTTAGAAGTGTTCATGTTGGTGGAGGGAATGGTCCACGTATGTATGAAATGGATATGGAAGAATGGAATGTTGTTGAAGAAAATGCGGAATTGGATCCTGGTATGATTGTCATTTTCACAAGGAAACGCATGGACAAATTGTTGTTAACTGCCTTTTCAGTTCATGGTCACCTAACGACAGATGCACATTTCACTGGTGCGACAAACTTGTTAAGGATTCAGCCGCCATTGCTGCCTGCGGAAAGAAGTGAGTTGTTTAATTTGTTTTGTAATACATATGTTAAATTTTAATTATTAATTTTTATTTTTTTTTTGATTTGCAGATGATAAGCGAATTATCCACGTTTGCCAGTGGCCTTCACACAAGGACCACTTTCTTGAAAGTAACGCATTCTATAAGAGGTTTTATGACATCTATGACAGGGAAAGGCTTGTACGTATATGAGTGATGTCGATTTATTTATTATAATTTTAAATTGTTAAAAAAAAAATTTGGTTTTTATTTTTTTTAATATATATATATATTTTTTAATTTGTTTGTTTTGTGATTTTATGTAACTGCAGGCCATACCAGGGAACTTCCTTACCAATCGTCAATTCCACACATTCACTAAGGTGCTAATGAAGCATGGGGATGTTCAGTACGTGATGACATTGGAGTTGGTATTCCATCATGAAAATCCTTCAAGGATTAATCATATTAATGTTTTAGGACCATGGAGGCAGTTTGCCGTGCGAGTTGGGTTTGCATATGACAAATTGATTAGGTTCAGGTTTATGCACATGATTGAAGATTTAGACTTGGGTGCCGATGAAGATGCTCATTATCCGGTATTCCATCTTTGTTAGCTTTATTAAACTTATGTCCGGAAGTAATCTATTAATGTATGTATGTGTCGGATAGTTGTTTTGTGTGTCTTGTTTGGAAGATGTTTGTATAACTAATGTGTTTTGTATTTTGGAATGACTATGATGTTTTGTAAATGTATGTCTAATGTTTAAAATTAAGTTTGAAGTTGGTTTGTATGGTGGTTATAAGTAGTTCAACAAATGTATGTAATTGTGTTATTATTAGTCTTTTTTAATATTTAGCTATGTATGTTTGAACAATTATTTGGCGTTTGGATTTGCTTATTGTATTGGGTTTTTGTTTTTTTTTTTATGAAATTGTAAGTATAGATAGGTTACGTAACTATAATGCATGATAGTCATGTAAATTATTTAAATTGGTAAAGAGACTTATGTTTCTTTAAAAATTGGTTTTTGTTCATATATGTATACTAATACAGACATTGAAACAAAGGAGACAATATGTAGGCGGTTTTCCATTGATTAATGTACTAAACTTTGTATACGAAAGTTGGATTAGCCTGATCCAGTAGTTGCAGTCTTGTGCGGTCATATTCTCCGATTTTGGTCAACACATGAATGAAAACGGCACCTTACAAACCAACAAAATATATGGGAATAAATATATGAAAATAGTTAATTAAAAAAACTATTAATGAATGAACCGTTGTATACTATATTTTTTTACATTAAATTCTAAATAAAGCTTCTTTATAGACCACATTTGTTGTTGACTTGGCGTAATTTCCTTCTTCATCACAACATAAAATCTTTAATCCTTTTTTACTTGTGACTCTTGATACTGCTACGTAGAGTTGCCCATGAGAGAATACTGGTCTTTGAAGAAACAATCCCACTTGTGTTAGAGTTTGTCCTTGGCTTTTGTTGATAGTCATTGCAAAACACAATGACACTGGGAATTGCCTACGGTTAAATTTAAATGGCATCTTATTATCAGAAGGACTTAAAACCATTCTTGGTATTGCGCAAATATCTCCAACACAACCGCCTGAAATAATCCTTGCTTCAATTGCATTTACACCCATCCTTAGAACTTGTAACCTTGTGCCGTTGCATAAGCCTCCTCGTTGGTCTATGTTTCTCATGCACATGATTGGAGCGCCTATTTTTAATTTTAGAGAATGTTGTGGTAGACCAGCAATTTTGATGCTATTAAGAAAATCATCGGTGTATAGTGATTCATTAAAATCTCCGTCCATATCAATAACACCTACTGAGTCTGAACTGTCGTACGTCCTTTCTTCTCCAGGTAGTAGCTTTAGCATGCGATCGTTTACCATATCCACAAGCTCATGCGTTGGTGCAAGAATTGATTTTTCTTGAAAGAATTTAACATTATAAAGGTTGTCTTTCAGATCTGGGTATGTTTCTTCAATAATCTTACCAATATGATCATCAGAATCTGGGATCAACATATCATCAGGGAAGTGAACAGGTGCTTCTCCATCATTTTTTCCTCTTATTTTTCCCTCGCCAATATCCAATATCCAATCTGCAAAATCTTGTATTTCTTGTCTTTCTGAACTGTTTGAACCCTTTTTTAGTCTCATGTTGATAGTCAAATGCATGACGTTGCAATGTTGCCACAAGTATGAAGCGTTTATTGATGCATGAACGACATCATGTCTGGATCCATTTGTAACGACAGGTAACATTTGACGGAAATCTCCACCAAAAAGGATTACTTTTCCTCCAAAAACTTGTTGTGAAGGTTCAAATGTGTCTGTCCTACAAATGTCTCGCAATGTCCTATCAAATGCTTCATAACAGTGTCTGTGTGTCATTGGTGCCTCATCCCAAATTATCAGTTTACACATTCGGATTAATTCAGCCAAGTCACTATCTCCTGTTATATGACACACGGAATCATCAACCACGTTTATAGGAATAGCAAACTTAGAATGTGCTGTTCTTCCTCCTTTTAACAAAAGTGATGCAATACCACTTGATGCAACATTTAACACTATTTCACCTCTTGATCTTAATGCGGCAGATAAGGTTTTGTAAAGATACGTTTTACCTGTTCCTCCGTATCCGTAAACAAAGAACATTCCTGCTATATAGCGACTTAATTAGCGACTTAAATAGAGACTTTTACAGAAATAGCGTCGCGTTAAGCGACTTAGATGGCAACATCTCTTTGAAACAGCGATGCAAAAGACGACAAGAAATACTGAAGTCGCAAATTTATAGCGACTTATTTTATGAAGTCGTTATACTAGTCGCTCTTTTTAGCGACACATGTCACGAGTCGCAAAAAATTTACGACTCGTTTACAGCGACCCATCACCTAAAAGTCGCAGTCATAAAATACATCGCTAAAGGGCTTTTTTCTTGTAGTGTCCTTTACAAAACGTTCACCAGCCATTCTGAATTGAGACACTAACGGATTGATTTCATCAAGCATGTCACGTAACTCAACCGTTAGCTGGTGGTCAATGACATTGTTTCTGGTGGAAGATGATGTTTCGTTGCTGTATTGAAAATTACAAAAGTTAATTATTTTAACTTTTGAAATTAATGTAATAATTTAAATAATTAAGTAATTTAAACTTGTTACCTGACACCATCAATACGGTGTTGTATTTCGTTTTCTTTATCATAAATATATTGTTGTGCGAATTTTGGTGCTTTTCCTCGTTCGGGTAGTAAAGTTCCCATTCTGTGGTAATTTTGGCCCTGAATCCGGTAACAGTACGGACCTCGTCCGTCAGTGACTGACATGTCTTGTTTTGCCCCAATAGATGTGAATGAAAACATTGAATTATAGCGCCTGATATTCTCAATGAACATACCACTTTTTGGGTGGTCTCCATTAATAAGATCCATCAATAGTTTTGGCGGCCGCTCCACCTCATCCCCTAATGTGATTTTCCCTCTACTGCAACAAAGAGAATATTCTTGTGTTGTTGAATGTGTATTCCCTACCATTCTTTCTGCATTCCATAATAATGCGTGACAAGATTCGCATTCAAATACCGGATCGCCAAGTTCAATATAATCTGAAAATAAAAATAGTATGACAATATACAAATTCATTAATTTGCATAATACGATATCTCATATTGTTTTTTAATAAATAAAACTTTGTTTTTACCTTTTGATATCCCAACAAATGATTCTCGATGTGTCACATCTACATTATTTAGACGTGTATGATTATCAGGTTGTTTGAATAACGATTTATGCCTAACCATTCTTGTTTTTTCTCTAAGCCTTTCTGACTTTCTTTTACATGATTGTCTAGATGCTTGATTGCATTCAACATTAGGTGTTGCATCTGTTGTTGCTGAATACAAAAATATAACTTACAAAATTGAAAGATATAAAATAAAAATAAAATTTTTGCAGATGTAATTTTAAATTAGAATGATACTAACTGTTTGTTGTTTTATTTTTAAGCGGCCTTCCCGGACGACGGAGAAGTAGATCATTCTTCATAGCTGTTAGAAAATAAACACATTAGAAGTTTAGTAATATACATAAATGTATTTGGAGCATCTTTATTCATAAATAGATATATTAAATGAATGTTGAATTGGTATCTTACTTGTTGTTCCAATCGAAGTTCCAATCGTTGATGTTTTTTCCCTTTGTTGTTTTCCCAGTCGGCATAACCGTATATCATTATTGTCATCTATAAGAAAGATAACAATATACATTTTAAAAAATTGTATTTGCAAATTATTATTTTAAGCATACGTTATGAAAAAATAAAGAGTGAACTTGCATATAACTAATAATTCCTAACCGGACTATAAGAAATTACAACCTAAATAACTGCATCGTAACATTACTTTCAACATAAATGATTATGACAAACTTTTAGTTGGTTGAATAATATCGTCAATTGATTGAAATCTCAAATGTAGATTGAAAATTAGATACTTGACGTAATTTTGGCCACTCTAATGGTTTCTCAGTCAGCAATGGGCAAAGAAGGATCATCACTTTCAATTTTAACACGTTTATATTCTTTTTCTTTCTATTAATTCATAATTTGTAAAAGTTCATTCGAGTAGTATTGGGTCTGCTTACTAACGTTAGATCAATACATGTTCTTTTTTGTGACAACATCAAAATGATTACTTGGTTACATTAAACAAAGAATAGAAGCTTTTACAAACTACAAAGCTTATAACACATTCATATTTGAAGAGTCATAATCAGCAATTCTAAGTTTCTCATTCAATATTTTCTATTTATATTCATAGATGCATTTTTTAAAACTTATAATTTTTACTTTTTAACTTGGTTGCATTTGTTATAGATTAAAACATATAGATACACATACTATTACCAATTAGAAGAAATTTAAACACTACATATTTGTCTACAATCAACATCAAAATGCCTACTTGGTTACATTAAACAAAGAATAGAAGCTTTTACAAACTACAAATCTTATAACACATTCATATTTGAAGACTCATAATCAGCAATTCTAAGTTTCTCAATCAATATTTTATATTTACATTCATAGATGCATTTTTTAAAACTTATAATTTTTACTTTTTAACTTGGTTGCATCTGTTACAGATTAAAACATGTAGATACACATATTAATTAATTGTAAAATTTTAGATGAAGAAACATATAGTTGTTTTATAGAATGGAATACCTGTTTCACTTGTATATATGGTTGGTCTTCCTCTTGGTTTTGGTTGTTTTACTGCTAATTCAGAGTGAGTTTTATGTGAAGACATGTTTGCATCTGTATATTGAGCCGTGAATCTCCTCTTTTAGTTTTATACAGAATTTAAAGTTGATCCAACGATATTTTTAAATAAGATTATCTCTTATATTTTTGGATAACAATCTTTTCTTAAATATGTTTTTAAAAGTGGATTAACAATAATTTATCAAGTTATTTTCTTAATTTTAAAATATATATAATAAAAATAATTTTGGAAGTAGTTTTCTTATTTATTTTTTTATAACAAATATTTGCTGTATTTTTGACATGCAAATTCCATTTGGATTATTCTCATATAAGTAAATTGCATGTATTTTGTTATATAATGCATATACGGGCATCATAAGAGTTATTATTCCCTTTTTTTTATCTTTAGCATGTCAAGTGAAGTTTGCAGCAAAAGTATATTAGATATGAACTTTCATTAACTTATTAAATCTATATTTACATGAAATAAGAAAAAAAAAAACTGAAAAAGATTGTGAGTTTAAAGTAATTGCATATGGTAACATGGAACATGATTATACTACAACATCCTACACCAATGGCTATGTAATAACAATATACATTGAGAAAAAAACGTGGATTATAGCTAAGCAATTTATTAATATGTTTCGTTTCATATTGCATAAAGTCGCAGTAGCTGAAGTTGTTTGGGAATCAGCTTACAAAGATAATGACTCACAGATATGTGGTCCACCAACAGATGGGGTTCGATCGGGAATGTTATCAACACTTGTTTCATTTACACGCAACATCTGAGTGGCCCGTTTGTTAGGTAACCTGGTATGAATGGTACTATCTGCTATGCGTTTACCTCTAGCAATAACCAAATTGCATAATAGGCTTTAAATAGAGCCGATAAACATCATTCTTCTGTATGTCAGTTTAGACAACATGTATATATATATATATATATATATATATATATATATATATATATATATATATATATATATATATATATATATATATATATATATATATATATATATATATATATATATATATATATATATATATATATATATATATCACTGCTGGGGTTTGATCTCGGGCCACCCAGCTCACCCCCACACATTCTTACCATCTCTGCCCTTGGGACTTTTCTCAAGGGTATTATCTTTTTATTGTTTTTATATAGTTTATTTTTTTTGTGTTATACTATACGAAATAATTCAATGGGTATAAACGTTAACAACCTCACCATCAGAGACACCATTTCATCTTCAATTCATGATGTACCCTTTGTTTCCAATAAGTATATTATTTTATAACACGATTTTGGCTACGTGAGTGTTGTTGTTGTTGTTAAGTATGAATCTTTGTAAGCGTGCACATCATATGAATGAGACTGTGGTCAGACAAACAGTGGATCAAATAGACTTTTGTTTAAATAATTTAGTAAGAAAAGATAGTTAAATAGACAAAATTCATGATGGCCATAACCCTTAATAAAAGAAAACTTAGGTGATTGTTAGTCCTTATATGATACATAATGTTTTGACTTTCGAGTATCATATATTGTAGAGACAATAACAGTTTATCAGATTCTTATGCCAGTGCATACCCTTTGAAAATTTAAGTGGTTTATAGTGCAAAAAAAACAGGTTAAGGTGCCAACAATGTGAATATTTTGAAGTGTTGTATAGTATGAATAATTTATTTAATTTTAAGAAAATATATAATGATGCATACCCTGATATGGAATTATGTATATGTTATTTGTTGAGTTTTCATATTAATATGGGGAAGAACTTAGGTTGATATCTTCTTCACTAATCATAGAAGTTTCTTTTAGCTTGATGTCTTCATCGAATTTGACGTTATGGATGTAAAAGCATCACCACCTCCAAGTTATGTAAACACTAACAATAAACATAGCATATAGTAACTCAGTTATGAAATTACATCACCAAATCTTGATAATACACAAAATGTTTACTGATTGGCACTTGGACAGGAAATAGAAAAGACACATACATAAATCGTGATAATATACCAACAGAACACATGTATAATCCAAAACAACTATGAGTCATATGTTTGAGGTTGTGGAGATCTTAAGTCACAATGCTCAGTAAGCTTTGAAGTTTAAACATCAAAGTATGATCTTTGACCTGTATCTATGTCACATTACTCAATTTTAACCATATTAACATGTATAACCTCAAAACAAACCTGATTTAAGCGTGTTTTTATTTATCTTCTAAACCACGAACCCATAAAAGTAATGAATCCTCCATGATTTCAATCAATGGTTATTGACTTTGATGAATGATAATTGGGTTCTTGGTTGCCAAGTAATTTACAGTTATATAATAAGAAGTGTGATGATAATAAAGAACACCAAAAAGACTAAAATCAACAAACATGCAAGGTGTCTCATAATTATCTTGAAATGAATATCAATATCAGAAACATAAACCGTACTTGTAAACACACATCATTAATGAAAAAACAAAATCATAAAGTGTTTAAAAAAACGTACTGACAAATGTTTCAAATTTAAAAATAAATATCCCTATTATATGAAATAAAATAAAAGAAAAATAATAAATCCTGATAAATCTTTCTTTGTTTCCTCAAAAGCTGTCGTCGCTACTGTTGTCGTCAGTGCTTTCATAATCAGTTGTATTGTCATTAATAAAACTGGCTAATTCGTCACTATCAGATACAGATTCTTTACTATATGCATCATAATCAACTTCCCAAACTTCTTCATCACTGTAATTACCAGCATATCTTCCGTGCAGATTACCATGAATATCGACCATATCATCCCACATGCTATCCTCATTCATATTGTGTTCATCTAACAGCTCCCTATCATATTCCTCATCAATGACGGTGTATTTGTGATCACTTGCATAAATTTTAAAAATATAAATACATATATATAAGTTTAATTTTACAACACTTATATACAACAAACAATTACAAATGTGTTAAAAATAATGTATGATCAAACAACCTGTTGGAGAGTCTTCGATTATATCTTCATCAGGGATTATATATCTTGGTTTGTATTCTTTTAAAGGATAAAACGGTTCTGGTAGATCATTGATGTTTATCCAAACGCCATCATATTCATCTTCGGATGTGTTTTTGTATTTGTCATTTTCATCATCTGTGTCTTCATCACATAGCATATACTTGTTGTTTTTTGAGTTAGTAGAGTCATGTGTTGTTTTTGTGCGTTTAAAGTGTATTGGAGCTTCTTCATCAAACATCTAACATAGAAAAATACAAATTAATACTGATGTTATTAATAGTAATGTATACACTCGTGTAACAAATAATGGGACTAATTATATTAAATACATACCATTGTCTCATTATGATTAATCTGTTTTGATTCCTTTTCATTCAGAGAAGTTTGCCTTGCCTTTTCATCGTCTGATGAACTAAGTTCAATCACATTGGTGTTTTCAATGCTCACTTTATCGTCAGACATCTAAGTTACAAAATTAAAAATAAACAATTATATTACTTTTACTAACATATAGATTTGGAATTTAAAGAATGAAACTAATGATATAAAGTTCATACCATTTTCTTATTATCATTAATTTGCTTTCGTTTCTTTTTGTTGAGAGAAGTCTTGTTTGCCTTTTCATCGTCTGATGAAGAAATTTCAATGATGTCTGTGTTTACAATGCTCTTTTTCTTTATCAATCTACGTCGCTTTTGAGTAACCTGTTTACACACCAATTATGTAAAAAAATTTAAGCCATAATGTTGGTTGAATACTTTATAGTATTAAAGAACCATGTTATTGTACCTGTTCATCATCAGATATAACAATTATTGGAATATCATTATTCTTAGCATCCTTTATTGCAGACGTAGTTGTATCATGCGATGCTTTTGCTGAAATAAAAACATCGCCAACATGGTTAATTATACAAAAATACCTGGTTAATTCAATATATTAAGGTTTTTTTCAACATGGTTTGCATATTTAAATTAATCACAAATAACATCATATGCATGAATGTCTAAAATTATAAACCAATATAATCATGATAAAATCATAGCATGTATTCATAGTACTTATGTGTTTCAATAAGTTGCATGTATATAATATAATCATCATAAACTCAATGTTGCATGTATATAATATGTGTTTCAATAAGTTACATGTGTATAATATAATCATGATTAACTCAAAGTTGCATGTGTTTGTATTTCAGGTTATCAGTTTGAATATGTTTTCAACTGGACTATTTTGTAGTACCCCCAAATTGGTTCAGGTTATAGTTATTGAGGATGGGTCGGTATTCTTATTCTAGACTTCTATTCTATTTATTTTTGTATAAGTAGTTTTGGTTACTGATAAAGATGTATCACACATAAGACGGCTCGCAAACTACCACTGAATGTTATCGGGTTCTCTAGCATAAAGAGTGGAAAAACATCAGGTTAGATACCACCTATATTTAATGTATTTACATAATGAAAGAAGGTGTATAAACATATTATAACAATGGATAATAGTCTATTATAACTACTTTGATACTCCGTTATTGTATAACAAATTCTAAAAAAACAAAAGAGCAATTTATCATGTTGTATAACAACGCTTCAAGGCTTTTCATGGCCTGTTTATCTGTACAATAATTCTAAACTTCTAATAAGCACACTACATCTCGAATACACATTAACGATCAAATAAAATAGTAAGTATATACCTGGTAGATCGAAAGTAGTCATATTTTTTTCAGCATGATTTCCTTCTGTAAATTTAACACAGATAATTATTAATAAATTTGATTTAAAGATCAAAAACAAATTTATATGACTTAAAATCAAACAAAATAAGTTATATATATGGATTCAATTCACCTGAATTCATTATAGGTTTTTTCTTTTCATCCTCTTGCTTAGCTTTCTTTGCTTTTGAAAGTATGTGTGAAGATCGTTTGCGCTGCATGTTTGTAATGTTAGTCGTTTTTTTGTGTTATTTGATTATCCGAGTATAACCTCAATATATAATGTTGTATATATAGTGTAACATTATGTGAAACCTAAAAAAATCTTTAAGATAACAATAAATATTTTCCAAACTTATCTTATATAAAAACTAAACAAAATCTTTAAGATAAAAATACAAATTTTCTTGACTTATCTTAATTTTTATATACACGTTTTTTTATTTATTAATTTTTATATTATGTAACATGTACATGTAACAGGTATGTTCAGAAGTGTCATATAATATTTAGAGCTACTTACTACGTACAAATATGTTAGTGTTTGATCGGTTACGCAAAGTACATAACTAATCTCAGACTCATTGCAACTTGGCAACTTAAAGTGTTAAAACATATTCAATTCCTAATAAATTCAAATAGTTAGAAACTTGTATGAAACCATAAAGTGAAAAATACACCCAACTCTAAACTCTTACAACATCTTGTAATGTAAATTAACAAAAATGCTACTGAATCTACATCCGAGGATATTCACGGGCGTCTTTGTCATTTTATAACTCGATTAAATTAGCATAGACAAAACCATGTTAATGCAGGTTGTAGATTAATTGCAACAGTATCTGGCTTCATTTGTTTTGTCCAACCGGCCCATTATTCAACTTTTAATAAATCCTAATTTACACGTTATTCAGCAAAGATTATGCAAGCAATAAAAGTTTTTGAATATAAGAAGAGTATAAAGTAAATCTAAGAAATTTCTCACCTGCTATGGGAAGCGAGAATTATCTTTAACTTCATTGTCTAGATGTCTAGCTACTCGACGACATATCTCAAGGGCAAGACTTGCATACCGAGATACTGTTACAGTAGAAAGAATCACTTCAAATTTTGTTTGCAAGACTTCCACCATAATTAGTTAAAGATAATTCAATAACAGAAAAGAACTTATACAGATCAGCTATTAAAACAGACTTGATATATGATGAATGTTAAGTCAGCTTGATGAAGGTTAACTAAATCCTAAGTGATAAGCTACCAAATGCACTAATTAAGCTATAATCTACTAAAAAATTCCTAAAACAACTCAGATTAACAGAAAATAAACAATTGAAAAACTGAGTTTGGGCTTATGAAAGAAACTTTAGAAGAATGTCTCCCCTGGATGCAGGGGAGCTGTTGCTCAAACAGGTGAAGTTAAGCTTGTGAAAAGCTTGTAAAAAAAATCTAATATTCAAACCAAAAATATATTTGAACTCACAAGCTAGCAGACTACTTAAATCTTAAATTTCAAAGCAAGTTGTTAAGAAATCACAAAATTAAAAATCAAAAACAAAATGGTAATGAAAATATTTTTGGTATTTTTGACTTTTTTAAGTTTTTGTAAGTTTTGACTTTTATTAATTTTAATTGATCTAAACTGAATGGAAATGCATTATTAAGCTAAAATGTAAGCTGAATATCCTAATTTGAGCACTTATGCAACTAAAAGTGAGCTTATGCTAACATTTATACTAACAGTTAACTAAATGTAAAAGATCTAAGCTATATTTGACTTTTGTTATAAAAACTATCACTAAAATGCTAAGTTTGATTATTACTAAGGTAATATAAACTACTGATGTAAAACAAACTACAAATGAACAACACTTTCACTTCAATAACAGTAGATCCAAACACCCTCATAATTCCACATTACACTACACTTACTTATTTCAGACCTCAAATCCAGTACGAACTGTTTAGAGGATACAACAATCAAATCAAGTATTAAACTTGAATCTAGCGAATCTGATATGTTTTCATGATGGAATGGATGAGGTCTTTGTGTTTTTGATGATTCCAAAGTGACATATTCGTCCTCTCTATATAGGCAAATAGTGACCCTTCAAAACAGTCACATTACCTATTCAAATGGCCTTAGAGACGCCTCTTTTCGTAGTAGTCACAATAGTTCAAAATTAGCGACGACCTAGCGACAGTATAACCGTCGCTAACTGAAACTGGTTTACTGATACCTTTTCAACAGATATAACCGCCACCAATTTGATTAGACACGTCTTTAGGATGGTGATGGTTCATTAGAGACGGTTTAGTGACAGAAAAACTGTCACTAATCTCTATTTCGTAGCAAACACTAAAAACAACAAAACCATAATAAGTAATGTTCCAACATTGACTGCATAAATGGAATTGGTTTACGGCTTGTTCGGAACGAAATGTAATTCTGTTGGTGAATTGACAATTTCATGCATGATGCATATAGATAATATGTATCAGTAACAAAATGTTGTTTAGATGTTGATTAATTAGCTGAGTGTATTTTTTCTGCTTCATTTTGGGAGCTTTGGATCTGTCAAAGCACAATTTTGAAGTTGCATATTCTGTAAATATTGTTACCTATTAATATTATTTTTTTCACCTTTTCACTTAAAAAATAGAATAATAATGATGTAAAACTATTGTTTCCACTCAGATGTAATAGTTGGGACAAATGTTGTCCGAGTCTTGAGTTTGTAAACATTTTCATGGTGTTCAGTTTGAAAACTGGATGTTACTATTTTGAATCTTATATTAAACATAAATATAAGATTCAAAAAAAAACTTGAAGGTATTGGAATTTGGTAGTAGGAAGAAAGAAAGAAAGAAAAAAAAAAAAAAAAAAAAAAAAACACGATGGATAATGATTTGGGCAATTAACTTTATATTCGTTAAGAAAATTTCTTACCATCTATTGCTCCAGTTGATCAATAATGATTTGAGCAATTAACCAATATGCGCTACACAAATATTTGATCTTTCTTGTTGTCTTAAATCTTTTAAACGTTTTTTATGAAAAGAGGGCCTGATTTTTTATGACAATGATTGAAATTCACATGAACATTATTGGGACACACTTTTTGTTTGAAGCAGGTCATGGGTCGCATTCGAAACGATTTTTCTTCAGTTATATGAATGATGGAGGAATATATTATCACATCATCATGTAACATGTTTTTTTTGTTTTTTATATTTTATATTTTATTTTTTGATTTTTAGTTTGGAGTGTTCAAATGTTTGCATTATCTTGATCGCGTGATCTGTCATGATATGATGGAATACGTCTGTGAGAGATAATGAAGATCCATGAAAAACTCCCCAATTATATTTGGGGATGCTAACAATAGCTGCTTTAAAAACTATTATTTGTTAGACGGGTTATGTTAATCATTTAGGTCTCTTGTACTTTATAAATAGTAAATCAATAATACAAGATAACCTACCGAGATTCTATGATCTAGTATGGCATCGAAGCTTTAGGTCTGATCCTCAGACCTAGTCCACCTTGAGCCGCCATCTTTAAACCACTATGTCAAACCTAGCCGCCGCTGTATCTCTAATCCTAAAAAGAAAAATAAAAAAATGTTGCTCACTGTTTAGACCTTAACTCCCAAACCGTAAGGTGTTAACTGACACCGTCAACGTCATTGGCTTCAAAATTAAATTCCAAAGAATAGCATATCGGAATGATAGTTGTAGCATTGGCGACGGGCCTTAACAAGCTGCCAGCTTCAAGAAATGCAATTGCCTTACTGTTTTGCTTACATGTATGCTTTATATAGGCTACGAGTTTAATTATATGTAGTCAATTTGTTTAATGAACTTATAAAGATTACTAAAATAATTGTGACTCTTATAATAATTAATTCAAAATTAAATTATTTATATAGCTTTAATTGCTTGTACCATATATAGTATAACATTATCTACTCATTAAAACCTCTTTAATTTTTTGCTTTAAATTGTTATACATTAAACCTAGTTAGTAGTATTTAAGACAAAAACATGTACGCTTTATATAGAAGTAAGATAAGAAGCTAGTAACATTTGATCCTTTTCTCCATTTACGTGTGTAATAGCCAATTGAAACTTTATTATATATGATATATATGAAATATATAGAAATAAATTATTTAAGAACACGTTTACATGGTTGTTTTGGTATTCAAATGTTTACGTTTTTTTAATCGGCATAACCTTTAAAGATGTGATGAATCTGATTTGATTGGAAAGAATACGTATGTGACTTTTGACAGCTTAAAAAGATGTGAATTTGGTATTAAGGGTGTGTTTGATTCACGGGTGCCATAATTGAAATCGAAAACAAGAAGTATAATACATCATCCATACAATGTTTGGTTCTAAAAAAATAAAAATTAAAAGCGTATTAATAATTCGAAGAGAGGAGTGTCTAAAATGATACGGTTACAACAAAG
Organism: Artemisia argyi; assembly: GCA_030686995.1. NCBI lineage: Eukaryota > Viridiplantae > Streptophyta > Magnoliopsida > Asterales > Asteraceae > Artemisia > Artemisia argyi. The sequence goes on from CM060697.1 coordinate 173,370,582, forward strand.
AAATATTGAACTAAGAATGTTAACTTATCTCAACAAACTTTTAATTTAACAGTGCCCAAAGTATAATAGGAATACTCTAGAAACAAATTTTCACTTGACCGGTCAAGTAAGATTTTGATAAAATCTATCAACCCTTCGGTATAGGTACAACTTGCCTACATACTACGTTCCTATTCTCCGCTCCAACATAATATTATATATGTTGTTGTCGTCGTTGATGGCTTCGTCGCGTTGGCATCGTCATCAGTTCGACTTAATTACATCCCTAATTTCGAATTACTAGGTTAGAAAGAAAGGTAGAAAACATTTTAGGGCGTGTTTACTTGAAATACAAGTACATCACGTTTCTTCTCTATTAAATATTATGTACAGTATAATACAATAGGTCATGGTTTTGATAACAAGTCATGACTAAGGGCCTGTTTGGTTGGGAGGTGTAGGTGAAAGGGCTTGGAGTCAAAGTTAAAATTGTTGTTTGGTAGGTCTTGGTGGGTTTAAAAATCTGGAGTGATAAAACCCACAAGCAATGCTTGTAATTGTCCTTTGCTCCATACCTTTTTTTTCTTTCATTTGTATCCACGAGATACACTGTGCCATGGGCCCCATTTCACATTTTAATTTTTAGGCCAAAATATATTTTAATACCTTGAATTTGGTTAACTGGGTCTTATAGTACCTTGAACTTTTAAGTGTGTAGGATAGTACCCTGAATTTGTCTAATCGGATTTCGCACTACCTTGACTCGGTCATGTGCAAGACATGTGACTTTTACTCATTAATGAGGAAGTAGAAAAGCTCATGTTCACAATTCCCTTAACCATGCTTCTTTGAACAGAGTTTTTTTTTGACCATTGTGATTTCGAAAATTAATTAACAAAATGAGTAGTTTGAAACATATTTAAAATAATATAGCATATTTGAAAATTTCAACTTAAACCTATGTTTTATTGTAGCTACGCACGTCCTCCACAGGTATTGTTTCAAACCATCCATACATGATTTGTTTACTTAATTTCTTGCGAAACACAAAGGTGTTGCAATCCAAAGTAAATAAAGACATCAACAACAGATAATTCTTCTCTATCAAACTTGATGGTTGAGTTCTGCAAGGAGCATAATAAACATTATCCATATAAGCAAAACAATTACGTAGATACTTAACTTGGGACTAAAAAAATAAGTAAGAAATATATACCCGCGTGCTTTCTTTTCGTGGTGTTGTGTTTCAAACCTCTAAGTATATATGAATGTTACTTAGTTCTTGATAGAGGTCAAGTATATGAAACATTATCTCGATATCGTCATTGTCCGTGATTGGGAGTGGAATATATTTCATCATTTTTCCAAAACTAGAAGGATATCTACAAACTACTTTGATACAGTTTTTGTTTTCATCGATAGATCCTGGTTAATTGATAAGTTCATTGAATTTTATTTCGTGGTGAACCTTGATAGCTTTACTCGGTGGCTTATCATACGATACGCCTTCTGGTCCATCACATATATGGCCACCCCAATGACATAGTAGAATAACACACTGTGATGTCATTTTCAAAAAATTCTTTAGCAGTTATGAACAACTAGCAAGAAGGCTTACCAACTAAACCTATAAAAACTTCTTTATCAAAAAAAAAGGTATTTAAAAGTGAACTGAGCAATGAGCATGGGTGATATTTCTTGATTAGAAGTATGGTGTGATCGTACCTGATAAAGTAGGAGAAGAACGGTGACGTGAAATCGACGATGATGCAGCGGTGGAGACGATATCCGGTTATAAGTCATGGTGAGGAGTGGATGTCGATGATTTTGAGGTGTATACTCGATATTACGGTCATGCTGAGGAGGAAGACACTAGGGTTTACCTATTCTCGTTCATAATTTGTTTATTTATGAGAAGAGAAAAAAAATAACTATTATAAATTAAATATTTTTGTAAGTACTCATTATGTTAATTTAATTTTAAAAGTACCGTAGTTTAACAAAAAAACTCCTTTGAACAAGAGAACAAAGTGTTACAGAAAACCGCAATCCATGTCACTTCTCCTTTTCACTGCTCAAATTCAGTCACAAGTTTCTTACTAAAGCTAATTAAACTCATATAAGCAACCATGATCAGCTCAAACACAGTTCCACAGATTCTCAACAATGAATAATCAAAAACTCAGTTTCCAATTTAACTAATGAACAAAATGATCAATCAAGCTCATATATCATAACTACAACTAACATATCATCAAATTTCATATATAACAAAATCGAATATGTAATTATCTTTAACTTCATTGTCTAGATGTCCAGCTGCTCGACGACATATCTCAAGGGCAAGACTTGCATACCGAGATACTGTTACAATAGAAAGAATCACTTCAAATTTTGTTTGCAAGACTTCCACCATAATTAGCTAAAGATAATTCAATAGCAGAAAAGAACTTATACAGATCAGCTATTAAAACAGACTTGATATATGATGAATGTTAAGTCAGCTTGATGAAGGTTAACTAAATCCTAAGTGATAAGCTACCAAATGCACTAATTAAGCTATAATCTACTAAAAAATTCCTAAAACAACTCAGATTAACAGAAAATAAGCAATTGAAAAACTGAGTTTGGGCTTATGAAAGAAACTTTAGAAGAATATCTCCCCTGGATGCAGGGGAGCTGTTGCTCAAACAGGTGAAGTTAAGCTTGTGAAAAGCTTGTAAAAAAAATCTAATATTCAAACCAAAAATATATTTGAACTCACAAGCTAGCAGACTACTTAAATCTTAAATTTCAAAGCAAGTTGTTAAGAAATCACAAAATTAAAAATCAAAAACAAAATGGTAATGAAAATATTTTTGGTATTTTTGACTTTTTTAAGTTTTTGTAAGTTTTGACTTTTGTTAATTTCAATTGATCTAAACTGAATGGAAATGCATTATTAAGCTAAAATGTAAGCTGAATATCCTAATTTGAACACTTATGCAACTAAAAGTGAGCTTATGCTAACATTTATACTAACAGTTAACTAAATGTAAAAGATCCAAGCTATATTTGACTTTTGTTATAAAAACTATCACTAAAATGCTAAGTTTGATTATTACTATGGTAATATAAACTATTGATGTAAAACAAACTACAAATGAACAACAATTTCACTTCAATAACAGTAGATCCAAACACCCTCATAATTCCACATTACACTACACTTACTTATTTCAGACCTCAAATCTCCTTTTCATTGCTCAAATTCAGTCACAAGTTTCTTACTAAAGCTAATTAAACTCATATAAGCAACCATGATCAGCTCAAACTCAGTTCCACAGATTCTCAACTATGAATAATCAAAAACTCAGTTTCCAATTTAACTAATGAACAAAATGATCAATCAAGCTCATATATCATAACTACAACTAACATATCATCAAATTTCATATATAACAAAATCGAATATGTAACCTGTATATAGAATAATTTTCACAATAAAAAAACTTCATAAGCGAGAGAATCACGTTGAAACAACCCTAATCAAACACCCCTATAAATTATCACAATTACAGAAGTACTAATTACCTCTTTTTAGCTTACAATATACCTTTCACCCATAATAATCATATTGTATGCTAACTGATTATCTATACTGATGTATGTAATTTCAGATTTGATAAAAGACCCGATAACATAGGAACCATATCAAATGACCAATATTCAAATCTACAATAGATGAATGCCAAAACAAGTATGGGTCAAAATGGGTAATTTTGTATACGTCAGCTTGATTGGAAAATTAGAGAAACCATGAGAAAGTCAAATTTCAAAACTGAATGATTGCTATCCCAATGTGTCAAACACACATAATCCTAAAAATTTCATACATAAATATGAACTTTCAACATATGAGATTCAATACATATGAAGCTAACAAACCATGCAAAATAACAATTATCCAAAACCATACCATCTTAGTTTATTAATTGTCAAACAAAACCATAAAATTAAATAACTGAATGTTTATGAAAAATAAAGTATTAGTATCTGAAGATGGTGGAATGTTCATTTATCTCAAACATCTTTTGTTATATTCATTGATGTAGTCTTTTTTTTTCCGTTGTCCATCATGATCATCAAATGTATCATGTATTGATACATCTTGTTGGGATATGAAATATCAAAGTGCTTCTGGATGTCAAAGTACTGCTGCATGAAGAACAAAAGTCAAAGTACTGCTGAAGAATAAAGTCAAAGTGCTGATATGAAGATTGCTTAAAGTACTTCGAAGGATGCAAGGACTGATGTGCAATATTAGACAAGGATTAATGTGTAATATTAAGAGAATATTCTAGAATTAGTTAGGGATTATAACTTGTCGTTCAAGGATTAAATGTTGTAAACCGACTTAAGGTTATCTATATAAAGAGCCTTAAGAGGTATTGGTCAATAGAGTTTTTAGAAGTTTTACAAGTCTTAGATAAGTTTAGAAGTCGATCAAAGTTAATAGTTAGGGATTGTTAGTGAATCTGTGTAACAAAGCAGGTTCTAAGTTTGGTTAATATAAAAGTTTTTCTTAAGCTTTGTGTTAGTAGATTCCGCATACTTTACAAGGTCAAACAGTGTTTCAATATTAATAGTATTGAGTTTATTCAATATTGTTAAACCCTTACAAGCTACAAAGTAGTTTGATTAGAGTATATCGATCCAACAAGTGGTATCAGAGCTTGTGTTGGAAACTCTGAATTAAGAAGACAAATCTTTAAAACCTTTAAACCAACTTCACTACAAACCCTGTCAAGATGTCGACTGATGCTGCACCTGCTCCCTCAATTACTGCTGTTAGAATTCCTATTGTTAAGAAGGGAGAGTACAATCTATGGGCTATGAAGATGAGGCAGTATATTGCCATCACAGACCATGCCTTGTGAGATGTGATTGTCAATGGTAATATACAAGTTGAAGAACCAATTGAAGTACCTGGACAACCAACACCTCCAAAAATACCTGTACCTGCTGCTACCAAAAGAAATCAAGACAAAGCTCTCAACATACTGCTTTCTGCTATTCCTGATGGTCACCTACTAAAGTTTCATGATGCCAAAGATGCCAAACAACTGTGGGCTGCAATAAAGAAGAAGTTTGGAGGTAATGATGCTTCCAAGAAGATGCATAGGAATTTGCTGAAGCAGCAATTTGAAACTTTCACAGTTGGTGAAAGAGAAGGTCTTGATTCTGCATATGAAAGATTTCAACATCTTTTAAGCATGTTAGAACTATATGATGCTGAGGTATCTGTTGAAGATGCAAATTTGAAGTTCTTAAGAAGTTTGCCATCAGCCTGGCATGTAGTTGCTACTATGATTAGAGGACAATCAGGGCTGGATACTATGGACTTTGATGATCTTTACAATAATCTGAAGGTGTATGAGCATGAGATGAATGGTTCTACAGGTTCAAGTACTCAGCAGAACATTGCTTTTGTCTCTTCTGAAAAGAGAAGCAGTACTTCTAACAAAGGTACTGCTTACCCTACTCAAAGTACTGTGAATGAAACACAGGTTCCTTGCACAACAATGGTTACCACCAATTCATCACAATCACTAACCCCCACCTCAGATGAAGTTCTATGTTCATTCTTTGCTCAACAAGCATCTATGCCTGTCACCTATCAAGAAGATGTATTGCAAATAGATGATGATGCTTTGGAAGAAATTGATATCAGATGGCAAGTTGCTATGCTCACTGCAAGGATAAAGAAGTATGTGAACAAGACTGGTAAAGGTATCAACTTCAGAGCTAAACAAGGCATAACATTTGACAAATCCAAGATTGAATGTTTCAACTGTCTAAGGACTGGTCACTTTGCAAGGGAGTGCAAATTTGCAAAATATCAAGCAAACAAGATGATTGAACCACCCAAGCCTGAAAGAAAAGAAATTCCAATTACTGAACCAAAACCAAAAGCTTTGGTTGCTCAAGAGAATCTGTCAGAGATTGATTGGTCCAATGAGTTTGATGAAGAACCTATTACTTATTCAATGGTTGCCTTGGAAGATTGGAGCACATCATTTGATGAAGAGCCAGGATATGCTGCTTTGGAGTCAAGAGAAGAGTTAGGAAGCTTTGATTGGAGCATGGAGTTTGAAGAAGAAACAGTTCAGCTTGCTATGGTAGCTGCTTCACCAAGTCCATCCACCAAATCTGAGGTATGCTCTAAGTGTAATGATATGTATCAAAAGTTACTTACTGAGTATGTAGCTGAAAGAGATAAGTTTCAAAAGGCTAGGGCTGAGATAACAGGTTATCAATTAACTTTAGAGTCTATGGAAGCCAAAATCCTTACACATGAAAACAATGAAGTAGCATGGCTTGAAACATATAAACAACAGGATTACCTAGTTAAGTTGAATGAATGGAAACTAGGTTGCAAGGTGTCTGAACTAGAGAAAGTGACTGCTGAAAGGGATAAGTTGTTAGAAAAACTTGCTGTTTGGAATGAGGCAGGAGTGTCACATGTTCAATTTGTTGAAAAGCAAAGAACATCTAATATTAAGACAGGCCTAGGTTATGATAGTAATGAAGGAATTCCATTTAAGAGCAAGGAAATAAATCTAACTGTTGAAACCTCCACTAGTGATGAAGAGTTCCTAAGTCTTGATGAAAACACTTCTAGTGATGAGGGATCCCCTAGTCAAACACCTCCTGTATTTCAGAAAGAAAAGGGTTATAATGCAGTTCCTCACCCCCCCAGGTAGCTTTCAACCACCTAGAAAAGATGTTGATTGTTATGGTGTAGATAATCTAGAGTTTAGGAAAAAGCTTATAAGTAAACTTAGTCCTAAAACTTTAGAAAAGTCTGTTGAAGCACCTAAGGATCAAGAGATCAAGTTTCCAAAACAAGCAGTACCTTCAAACACTTTTCAAAGAACTGCTGTTCACTCAGCAGTACCTCAAAGAAAATTCTTTCAAAATACTGCTAATTTTAGAAACACTTTTGGAAGGGGATTTGGGGATATTGGTCCAAAGGTCTGTTATGTTTGTTATAGTCCTAATCATCTGATTAAAGATTGCAATTATCATTCAGAATACCTTAGTAAATATCCTAAGACCAGAACTGCACAACCAAGTTATACAGAGAATAGGCCAAGAGGTAACAAACCAGTTTGGAATTATTCACATAGGGTTAACCACAGTAATTTCTCAAAAGATTTTAGGTACCCTCATCAGAAAAGGTCATACTCCAAACCATCAGTACCTTCACAAAGTACTGATAGAAAGGTCCCTAATGTTTCTAGCAAACACTCAAGTGTAAGACCTAGGAGTTACAGTCATTACAACCCTAGAAAGACTTACAACACAAGAAAAGATGCTAGGACACAGAACCCAACTCCTAAAGTCACAACAAAATGGGTTAAGAAAGAAAGTACTGCTGGGGTAGAACAAGTACTTTCAGAGGTTAAGGGTGAAAAAGGGAAAATTGATCATGAAAAACAAACTGTTTTGGAAACAAAAACCTTAATTCTTGATCATGCTTTCAAAGACAGTGGTGATTACATACTCAAAAATTTTGAGTATGTCACTCCACAAGGGGAACACAAGTCAGTAATGGCTTGGGTTCCTAAAAATAACTAACCTTTTTCATGTTAATGCAGGGCAACCCAGAGGAGGAGCTTAAAGATCATCTTATTGTAGATAGTGGTTGCTCTGGCAGTATGACAGGAGAAAAGGAGCTCTTGTCAGATTTTAAAGCTTATTATGGAGGAAAAGTTGCATTTGGGAATGATCCTGATGGAGGAAGAATTACTGGCAAAGGAACAATCAAAGCAGGAAACATTGATTTTGAAGATGTTAGATTTGTGAAGGAGCTCAAATTCAATCTTTTGTCAGTCTCTCAGATTTGTGATAAGAAGTATCCTGTGTTATTCTTTGACACAGAATGTCTCATACTTTCTCCTGATTTCAAGTTAAAAGACAGAAATTTGGTGTTACTGAGAGCACCAAGAACTAATGATGTGTACAGCATAGATTTGAAGAATGTGAATTCTGCTGTACAAGCAACATGTCTGATTGCAAGAGCATCTATGGAGGAAGCACATCAATGGCACAGAAGACTGGGACATGTGAATTTCAAGAACATCAATAAGCTGGTCAGAGGAAATTTAGTTAGAGGTTTACCTTCTAAGACATTTAAGAATGATCACACATGTCTTGCTTGTAAGAAGGGTAAACAGCACAAGGCCTCTTGTAAGAAGATTGATGAGAAGATTATTAGAGAGCCTTTGGAATTGCTGCATATGGACTTGTTTGGACCTGTTTCAGTTGTAAGTCTGAACAAGAAGAAGTACTGTTTGGTTGTAACAGATGACTGTAGTAGATTTAGCTGGGTCTTTTTCTTATGTTTTAAAGATGAAACTTTTGATGCTATTCATGATCTAATTATAGCATTAGAGAATCAGTTAAGGCTCAAGGTTAGAGGCATTAGATGTGATAATGGGACTGAGTTCAAGAATCAGCTTATGGATGAATTTTGTGCTAAGAAAGGAATTAAAAGAGAGTTCAGTATTGCTAGAACTCCTCAACAAAATGGAGTTGCAGAAAGAAAGAATAGAACTCTAATAGAAGCAGCAAGAACAATGCTTGCAGACTCTCAACTACCAGTTCCATTTTGGGCTGAAGCTGTAAGTGCTGCTTGCTATGTGTTGAATAGAGTATCAGTGACTAAACCTCAAATGAAGACACCTTATGAGTTACTCATGGGAAAGAAGCCTAGTATCAAGTTTATGAAACCTTTTGGATGTCCACTAACCATTTTAAATACTGCTGATAATTTGGGCAAATTTGATGAGAAGTCAGATGAAGGATATTTATTGGGATATTGTACAAATAGCAAAGGATTCAGAGTGTACAATAAGGTCACCAAGAAGGTTCAAGAATGTCTTCATGTTGATTTTTTGGAAGAACAAGAAAACTCTAAAGGTAAAGGTCCTGATTGGATGTTTGATCTTGATTTAATGTCTTCATCAATGAATTATGTACCTGTAAGGGAAGAAAATCAAGCTGCTCCCACTGATGATGAAGCACAGTACATTGTTCATAATGTGAGCTTATGTGCAAGACATCAGGTTAATCCTAAAGTATCTCATTTGAATGCTGTCAAGAGGATTTTCAGGTATCTTAGGCAACAACCTAAGTTGGGATTATGGTATCCTAGGGATTCACCTTTCCATCTCCATGCCTTCTCAGATAGTGACTATGCTGGAGATAACTATGATAGAAGGTCCACAACTGGAGGATGCCAGTACCTTGGAAGCAGATTAGTCTCATGGCAATGTAAGAAGCAAACAATTGCAGCAACTTCTTCTACAGAAGCAGAGTATGTAGCTGCTGCAAGTTGTTGTGCACAAGTACTTTGGTTGCAAAATCAGCTTTTGGATTATGGGTTCAATTTCAAGAATACTCCAATCAACATTGATAATGAGAGTACCATCTGCATTGTTAAGAATCCAGTCTATCATTCTAAAACCAAACACATTCAGATTAGACATCACTTCATAAGAGATTGCTATGAACAAAGGCTTATTAATGTGGTTAAAGTTCATACTGATGATAATGTAGCAGATCTACTTACAAAAGGCTTTGATGTTTCAAGATTTACTTTCTTAGTTGTGAGTATTGGCATGATTAATATGTAAGCTATTTTTGAGGGGAGGCATAAGTAGTTCTTAGTTAGTCATTATTTAAGGGGAGGCTACATGTATCATACAAAGGAAAAGTTTTTTTTTATTCATTATTCAGAAGATTCTTACATCATCATTGTTATCAAGATACAGTCTCAGAAGCAACAATCTAAACAGAAGAAGTCTAAGTCTAAAAGGAAGCTTAGAAAGTCATCATTTATCAAATTGGGGAGGAATCAAGATGATAATTTGAATAAAGATGATGTTGAAGATAATGTTTCAGAAGATGCTTATTTGTGGAAATATCCAGAAAGTCCAAAGACTCTTATATCTGAAAGTTATGTTGAAGAAGATATGAATATTGCACAAGAAGATGAGCATATTGAGCAAGAGAAAGAGAATGAGCAAAAAGAGGATGAGCAAGAGATTGTTAAGCAAGATGAAGGTGCACAGAATATTCAAAGTACTGCTGCAGAAATTACAAGATTGCAAGGTACTGTTGAGCAAGGTACTTCTTCCAGAGTTATTGATGAAAGTACTTCTGAATCAGAAAAACCAGATCCAAAAGATAAAGGGAAAGGCATAATGGTTCAGAAAGAATCAAAGAAGAAGCAGAAAAAATTTTCTATTGCTCAGATTAGAGAATTAGAAACTGCAGGTGATTTAGAGCTTGCTAAAAAGCAACAAGCTGAATTTGATGCTGAGTATTTGGAGGAAATCAGAAGGCCAATTACAAAGAATCCAATGACTAAAGCTCAGGAAAGAAATTGGATGATGCAAAGTACTGGTGTTCAAAGTACTGCTGCAGAAATTACAAGATTGCAAGGTACTGTTGAGCAAGGTACTTCTTCCAGAGTTATTGATGAAAGTACTTCTGAATCAGAAAAACCAGATCCAAAAGATAAAGGGAAAGGCATAATGGTTCAGAAAGAATCAAAGAAGAAGCAGAAAAAATTTTCTATTGCTCAGATTAGAGAATTAGAAACTGCAGGTGATTTAGAGCTTGCTAAAAAGCAACAAGCTGAATTTGATGCTGAGTATTTGGAGGAAATCAGAAGGCCAATTACAAAGAAGCCAATGACTAAAGCTCAGGAAAGAAATTGGATGATGCAATTTTTAAGAAAGAAGGGATACAAGAACTTGCATAAACAAAGGTATCCAGAAATAAAAGCTTTATGGGACAAAGTACAAGAAGATATCAGAAGAGAAGTAGAAAACTTTGTGCCTATGGAAGTTGATAGAAAGAAGAAATTAGAAGATATAAGGAAGGAACAAGCTGAGCAAAGGAAATTGAAAAGAAAGAAATTAGCTGAGGATGAAAAATTGTCAAAAAGGCTGAAGCTAGTTCATGAAGATACAGTTGATGAACTCAGAAATTATTTAAGAGTTGTTGATTTTGAGAACAAAAGAAGTGAAGAGTCTGGAACTAAGTCCAAGATAATTTCATTTTCTGTGGTAGAATCTAAAGAGGGAAATTATTTTATGATCCACAAGAAAGATGAAAGCTTCACAACATTCTATATGTTATGGGATTTGTTGCACTGTATTACAAGGGAAGATCTGTATGATTTATATGTGCAAGTGCAGACTTACTATACAAAGAATGAAGCTTCAGAAGTAGGATTAGTTTTGCTTGGAGATTTATTTACCATCTGGGATACTGAAGAAACAAGTGTTGATACTCTCTGGAATGATCAAGAGAATTGGGAAATAACAAGATGGAGATTCTTTGAGTCATCAGGAGTTCATACATTAGAGATGGAAGATGGTACCATGATTCATATGTTGGCTGAGAGGAGATATCCATTGATCAGAGAAATAATGCTCAGAATGCTGGATCATGGAATGGAACTTGAAGAGGAATCTGAAGTAGCATTGGATGTTATAAAGCTATTTATCAGATGGGTTAAGTCTGAAGAGTAATATTGCATAATACTGGTATGATTTGTGTTGTAAAGTTAAAGTATTTTTCTAAGTACTGCAATAACAAACAGTATTTTATCAAAGTACTGCTTGCTGATATAAACCAGTATAAGTCCTTTAAAATGAAAATAGATGTTTTTGATAAAGAGGAAAGAGGATTTGAAAAGAAACACATGGTGTTAGTATTTATACTACACAACAAATGGTTATTGATTCACCATGTCTAATCCACATAAGAATCAACTAGTCCAGAGCAAACGGCTACTGGTAAAGACTTATCAAATCCGTTAATGGTTGATAGTTTACCAAAAACTAGGTTATCAACTCACCATACATCTAAGTGATCAAGAGTTGGCTAGTCCATAGCAAACGGCTAATGGTAAAGACATATCAAATCCGTTAATAGCTGATGATTTGCTAAAAATCATAATTTTCAATGATTCACCTCTCACAGGTGTTAACACACTTGGAAGTGATGAGAATAGTATGAAACTTTTAAGATTTGATGATTCTTTGTACCTAAATGTTGCTGAGTTGCTGAAAAGATGCTATGGAAGATATGATGCTGATAAAGAGTACTTTGACAGATGACAGATAGAAGAAAAGGGATAAAGAAACAACCTCACTGAATAATTAAAGATATGAAGATTCAAGATGACAAAGAAACTTGAAATTAAGCAAGTAAAGTTCAAGTTAGGGGAGGATTGTTGGGATATGAAATATCAAAGTGCTTCTGGATGTCAAAGTACTGCTGCATGAAGAACAAAAGTCAAAGTACTGCTGAAGAATAAAGTCAAAGTACTGCTGATATGAAGATTGCTTAAAGTACTTCGAAGGATGCAAGGACTGATGTGCAATATTAGACAAGGATTAATGTGTAATATTAAGAGAATATTCTAGAATTAGTTAGGGATTATAACTTGTCGTTCAAGGATTAAATGTTGTAAACCGACTTAAGGTTATCTATATAAAGAGCCTTAAGAGGTATTGGTCGATAGAGTTTTTAGAAGTTTTACAAGTCTTAGATAAGTTTAGAAGTCGATCAAAGTTAATAGTTAGGGATTGTTAGTGAATCTGTGTAACAAAGCAGGTTCTAAGTTTGGTTAATATAAAAGTTTTTCTTAAGCTTTGTGTTAGTAGATTCCGCATACTTTACAAGGTCAAACAGTGTTTCAATATTAATAGTATTGAGTTTATTCAATATTGTTAAACCCTTACAAGCTACAAAGTAGTTTGATTAGAGTATATCGATCCAACACATCTTCTATTTCACGCAATCTTTTGTTATCGCTACCAACATTAACATTAGTTGAACTTGCAATGTCATCGTCAATATCCTGGAATGAATAACAAATCAAATATCAATAATTATTAAATTTATTAAATTGAATAGTTTTTTATACATTAAATAATGAGATATATGATACCTGATTCGCCTTGTTTGATCCTTCTATATTCATATTCTCATCATCTTCTAACATATCTTCTGTATTAGGTAACTCATCTTCATCATTATCATCATCATGCTCACCGTCCTCCAAATCATTGTTACTATTATTTAAAGCATCTTCGGCATTTTCAAACTCATTCCCCTCGTTTTGAAACTCATCTTTGTCAACTGCTAAATCATCATCGCTGTTTTGAAATTCATCCCCAACATTTTCTAAATCATATTCATTATTTTCATAATCATCTCCAGAATTCTCATAATAATCTTCACCATTTTCAAACTCATCTTCATTATCCTGTTTTATATTGTAAAAAAAATAAATAAATAAATAAAAAAAAAATAAAAAAATTAACACAACATAAATAAATTTAATTTTATTTATATATGTATGATAAGTTAATTTATAAGTAAAAATTAAATACCTCTTCATCTAGGAAGCCATTCTTGAAATACTTGATGATATCAACATCATCAGTGATTTTCTCTGTTCGATATATATGGCTATTATTGTTGTGGTTAAATTCCGTGTATTTAACCATGAATAGATATTGTTTGCCAATAATCTGATTAAGCTCATCAGGGAAGTATTCATTTGTATTAACGCCCTGTTCTTGCATGATCTCCCATGCTGTCAACTTAGTCATCTTATGCACATTCTTGTCAAAAATTACAACTTGTGCTGTTCCACTTTCGTCTACAATGCGCACTATTATTTTGAACCTTTACATGCAAAATCAAATGCTTTTAGTATATTATTTTTAAATATTAGTTGTATAAAATTTACACATATGTTTTTAAGATACAAACTTGTTAAATAAACAACTCTTAATTATACATACCTGCATGCAACATCATATTTGTCTCCATGATTCTTACAAAACCATAATTGTTTTTTGTTTCTAGAATTCATTCCACTTTTGGGTGCTACTGGTGTAACTTTTGTGTTGCATTCTTTACATCCGATATAAGCCCATCCATTTTGATATTGGATGCTATGCACAGTAGCATAAACGACACAACATGTTTCCTGCATTGTGTACATTTATATTAAATAATAATACTACAAACTTAAATGAATATTCAATTAATATAAACATAAAATGGACAAACATAATTTAAATCTTACCGGCTCAATAGTACGAATCATTCCTACCAATTTCTTTACGCAACCTTGCATAAATTCTGCTGGTGTAACTACATGACTGTCTTGTGCATATACCTGAATCCTAAATTCCCTCGCATCATATCCATCTTTAGATTCATATCTGTTTTATATTGAAATTCAATTATGTTATTATTTTATGATATTAATTATATATTTTAAATCAAATATGGAAATCTAATTTAATTTACCTTTCTCGAAAAGACAATAATTGAGGTATATTCCTGTTAATATATATTTTGCTCCCAAATAACGCATTATGCACGGATGGTTTGTCTGTAATTTGAAAATTTTAAAATATATAAATATACATATGCATATATCATCATGGTTAAAAACATAAATTATAACTTAAAGTATTAAAAAATATTTAAAAACATGTTTGTATACTTACTATCCCGATATTTAATCTTCCCTAGCATTAAAACAATGTCTAAATGACCAATATCTTCAAGCCTCTTGTCGTATTCATTCCACATAAGCGCCCAGTTGTCCCAAAATGTGCAGTCAAGTGTATAAGATTCGCAAAACATTATATATATATATATATATATATATATATATATATATATATATATATATATATATATATATATATATATATATATATATATATATATAAATGAAAATAATATTTCAACAATGAAAAAAATTGTTCTTACTCAGCATCTTCAATTACAACTGTTCGTCGAATTTTTGGACCACTATGGCTATTTACGGACACGATATTACCTATAGCTACAACTGTTCCAATCACATCTGTACAATAACATGTGTATTAGTGTTTTAAAATTTATAATATTTATAAAAAAAAACAATTTACTTTTATATAAAAAAATAAAAATCATACCAACAGAATCATGTTCATGATACTCATTGTTTGGGTCCAATATACGTGTGAATGGTTCATTAATGAATCCAACAAAGTTGTCATCAATTTGATCAATCCTCGTGACATTGGTTCCTTTAAAAAACGATATTTTCCACCTATTGGGTAACAAAGGTAATCTTCCACCATTTTCTGCCACACCGAAGTTTGAGATCATATAGCACTGTCCCTCTTGAATAAGTGGCTCAAATTTAAACATGAATTCCTTTTTGAAGTAAATCTGAATTCTCTCATCCTGTTTACGTTATTCAAACAATTAAATGTTATGTAAAAATCTTCAAACTTTATATTTATCTGTACATAAATAAATATACATACCTCAACATCTTGAAAAACACAATCCAGACTGTATGGATCATGTTCTTCGTTTAGTTTGTGTGAATGCGAAATGGATATACATCTTCCTTTAATTGCCATGTTATTGATCATAGGGTTCACATCTTTAATATGAGTCATTTTTAGTTCGTTTATTTTTTTGCCTGAAATTAAAATATATATATATATATATATATATATATATATATATATATATATATATATATATATATATATATATATATGAAATTAAAAATACATACAAAATTAAACAAATATTTATAAACAACTAAACAACCAACCTTGTGGGAAATTTCCAATGGAAGAACTCTGTATTCCATATCCTTTTTTTAATTGTTGTTTGTTTCCTGTAAAATTAAATTTTGGCAAATTAATAATAATAACAATGTAAATTCAAGATTAAAAAAACAATCAAACCTGTACAACCACTTTCAAATGACGCAGCATGAATTCCAAAACGGTTTCTTGGTATTGATTTACCTCCTACAAATCAAGGTTTATAAGTACTATGAATATGTAATGTTTTAAATACATTAAAATGCATTATTAATATATTAATAATTAACCTTGTGAATCAGTACGAAAGGATGAAGTGTTTAATCCAACACTTTTATTTGGTTGTGAATTAACTCCTGTAAATCAATGATTAACCATTTTTAAAACATGGAATATAACATGAATTATAATATAACTACAAATATAATTAACTATGTTCATGTAGAAAAAATAAATTACCTGTGAAACTTTTTTTATACTGATTCCGATGCAATTCTGCCTCATTTTCTTCATAACCAAAACTTGGTCTTCCTATTCTGGCTATTTTATCTTGTTGAGGTTTCCCTACAAAACAATATATTAAAATGCAACATTACGATTTTAAAAAAATATTTTATTGAATAAAAAAAACAAATAAACCGATGACCACAAATAATATGCAAAAAAAACAATAATTTATATACCTTTACATGAGATTGGTAAATCCAATGAATTAGATCTACGGTTGACAACTGATTTTGGAATTTCAAAGTTGTCAGTACCTAAATTCCCTTCAAAAGCTGATGGTTGCTTGCCAAAGTTATTGCTGGAGTATGCTTTTCCTAACAACAATTACTCAACACATAATAAACATACTCACTATATTAAAAAATAATAATAATAATAATAAAGTTATAGGTATTGTACCTTTGTTTTCCCTTTTTAAATTTAAACCATGAGAACCATACTTTCGCCGTGGCGTGTCACTTTGAAAGATAGACATATCCATAGAAGTGTCTTTCTTTGTTGGATATGTGTCTTTGTTTGTTGGATATGTAACAGACATTTTGGTATCTTTATTTGCCCTTTTTAAATTTAAAGCATGAGATCCATACTTTTTTCCAGGTGTGTCACTTTCAAAGATGGACATATCAATAGAAGTTTCTTTCGTTTTTGATTTTGAAACTGTTGCAACTTAAAACATATTTTATTATAAGATTTAATGAAACAATAATGAATATTAAATTTTTTTATCTTTATTGTAAAAATACCTGCAGGATCCAATATGCTCTCATTCATATCTTCATGATTTGGTTCTGTAAATACATCAATATACCAATGCAAAGAATATTTTTTTAATATTCATGTATATATATATATATATATATATATATATATATATATATATATATATATATATATATATATATATATATATATATATATTATGTACTATAAAATAAAACATTATAAAAGCACAATACAAACTTTTATATGTACATATAACATACTAACAATACATAAATACCTGGTTGATCAAATTTAGTCACATCATTGTCAACATTGTTTGGTCCTGTAAATTAATCACAAATTACATGATATGAATAAATTTAATAATTAATACACAAACGTATCAGTATTTGTTAATGACAAACATATATTCTAAATTCAATTGAGTACCTTTGTTTGCAGGTTGCTTTGCTGAAAAAAAAATAACACATACACAATGTTGCAACAAATAATTCAAATTATAATTAACTCATGCACAACATATCATAATAATATATTGTTACAATCACTTTTATAGATAGATGAAACAAACATCATGTACAAAGTAATTGATGTTAATAAAACTTAAGAGATCAAATAAACAAACATAAGATAATAGGTATATTGTTGATTTACATTGTCATTTAAGATATTGGTAAAAATTTTATGACAAAGTGCTATTAAGATAATAGGAATACGAATATCTGAAAGGTGTGGGAACCAAACGCTTATTGTGTACTAACATTAACCAACTGAATAAAAATTGTAATAAAAAGGGTATAAATCTTTTTTCAATAAGCCATAAACTTACATACATACTCAAAGTAAGCGGCCCAAACTCTACAGCACTAACAGATCCACCATCTTCCAACATAGGTTTCCCATGAACTCTACAGACAGCTCTACTCTTGGTTTTCATAGTTAAACAAACAACAGACACCAGCAAAAGAATATACAATTCATATTCGTTGTAAATATGAGCCTTATTTTTTGCTGTTATTCCTATGCTTTTCTCGATGTACATACGTCGATTGTGCATAAGTTACGGTTTCTGATTATGAGGCTACTATAGTACATCATTCATATTTACATTTAGCGTAACCTCAATTCAATATTCTTTGAAGACTGAAGGGTGTTGGATGCTGATCTATCATTTTATTTGATATAGAAAACTAAAAGTATATTCAATTTGGTTTTTAATCTCATTCAATATTATATTCATTATGACAGGTAAGAACTAATCTTCATAATACAGTTAGTCGTTGTGTGGAATTATGTATAGGTAGTAATGTATTTTTCACATGTTATTAATTAGCATAACAGTACTTGGTAGGAAAAAAGCATAGCAGTACTTGGTTAGCCATAAAACTTATTGTTTATATATTTTGGTTACTGTTTTATATAGGATGGAAAATTTAGATCTTGCACATATTAAGATTCTTCTATGTATTGCAGGCGTAGATCTCAGAGCATCAAAAAGTATGTGAAATTTAACTTCTAAATTATAAAGCAACGCATATGGTGGTGCGTAACAACTATACTAATCAAACACAACAAAAAACCTACGGGATGGTTGCTGTAAACAATAAATCAAAATTCACACTATCAAAAACAATTATATACCTCTCAAATTCGGTCGACCAACTTTCTTTACTGGTTGCTTTCCTCCTAAAAAATAATAAACACAAACACAACATTAATACATTAGATATAAAGATGAAACAAACAAATTTATATATACGGATTCAATTTACCTAAATTCATTATAGGTTTATTATTTTCCTCATGTTGCTTATCGGATGTGTTAGCTTCCTTTGCTTTTGAAAGCCTTTGTGAAGATCGATGGCCCTGCATGTTTTTGGTGTTACACGACTTTTTTTGCTTGATTTTTCCTGTTATTCGACTGTTTTATTATGATGTAGGAGAATAAATTATGTTGTATATATAGTAAAAGATTATGTAAAACCTAAAAAACAAATTAAAGATAACAATGAATCTATACCAAACTTATCTTAACTTTAAAATAGGAAATACTTATCACCATAGAAAGTTTTTAAAATTTTTTATTTTTTTAAAATTCTGTATACATATATACGTTTTATTTTTTTAAATTATAATTTATATTACTAAACCCATCTTTATATATATTGATTTGTAAAACAAATATCAAAAGTTGTATTGGTCCATTGGTAAACATGCATCTTTATGTTTGCTTATTCAATCCTATGTTCGAAACTAACAAATACAACTTTTTAATTACAATATTAAAATTTTGAAAATGTATAATAATATTCACACCCCTAATATTAAAAAAAATTAAATTATATAAATAAATTAAATTAAAAAAAATGCCTAATAGTAAAATAAATTGAATTATATAAAATAAAAATGTTTACATGTGATGACAGGGCTGATGACATGGCAAAAATTGAATTACTGGGCAATGAGGTGGCATTTTAATCAAATGCCTCCTGTTATATATAATGTGTGTGTATATATATATATATATATATATATATATATATATATATATATATATATATATATATATATATATATATATATGCTTTTCTAGCAAATTACACTAGATAATACTAAGTTGCTAACTTGAGGTCTCTTGGACTTGCTTAGAACACAAAAGGTTTGAAATGATTTTATTTTTGGAGATGGGAAACATGGAAGTTGGATTTAGGAAAGGTAGACTTTTGTGGGAATGGTTTTTGTAGAATTTTGGAGAGTTTGGTGGTGAGTTTGGAGCGGAAGGATTTGCTTAAGGGTTGGTGTTTAGTGTTATGGATGATGTTGGAGAAGACCTAGTGAGGAGATACTCAATCCAAGTGAGGTGTTCATTTATGGCCATGTTTTGTTTTTGGAGAAAAATGCAACAAGAACAATTGTTGACATGATTCTCAAGATGGATCAAGTTGTTGGGTGGTGATGAGTTGGTGGATGAAGGTTGTTGATCCAAATTACTTTAAGCAAGATGTAAAACAAGAAGAGCACTAAGCTCATGTGCTTCTTTAAGTTCTTCAACAAACTTTTCATGTTCGGAAGATGGTGGAGTTGGATTGTGATTATTGATTGTGGATTGAACATGGAACATAGGTTTCATGTATGGATGAGTTTTGATGGTTGTTGTTTAAAGATTGAGTATGTTTCTCACAAGGGTCATTTGGAAGAAATGAGTTGGGTGAATGTGAAATTTCATTAGTGAGGGGGATTGTGAGATTGTCTTGTTGAGACAAAAGAGTGGTTTCATTTGGGTAATCATGAATGGATGAGGATGAATGTATGGTAGAATGGGATGTTTCATGAGTGGAGGATGTTTTGTATAGTGGATTGGTAGTTTTACCAAAGTGTGAGGTGTTGGGAATGAGATTGGGATTGTTGTTTTGAGATTGAGTATGCTCTTCATATGAATTATATGGGTGAGATGAAAGTGTGTTTTTAGGAGTAAGGATGGAAACGAATGTGGATGAAGTAATTGTGTGAGGATGAGTGAGGTAAGTAATTTGAGTATGGTGAGGAAGGTGTGTGATGCAAATTGCATTGTGCAAGGTGCATAGTATTGAGATCACGAAGATCATGGAGTTGGTCAAGTTCTTCACGAAACTTCAAGGTTTACAAGGAAGATGATGATGAAGGAATTTTGTAATGTTGGTGGAAAAGAGAGTGAGGTGTAATATTAATTATTGTTTGGAGGTTGATATTTTTCAGTAAAAGGATTGTTTCGAGGAGATAGATGAAATGTGGGTATGTAGATGGGAGCATAGGTAGATGCTTGACCATTATGAGGATTGAGAAAGGGTTCTTTTGAGTGAGCTTGAGGGTTGTGTGTATAGTTGGAGATATAGGAGGAATTTGGTGTTGGATATTTGACAACATCATTTGGTTCGATGGGCTTTTTATGGAAATATAATATGTGTTGTATTGGCTAGGTAAAATGTGTTTGTGTATTTGGGAAGTGGAGAATCAAAATAGGGTGAAATGGGCTAAAGGGCAGAATCTGTGAGCCTCGTGCTTCAGGTGGTCGGCCCCCTTAATCATAGGCCGGTCCCCTTAATTTTAAGGGGGCCGCCCTTGATCTTTAAGGGGACCGCCCAGGGCCAGGTTCACAGAATGCAAGAGAAGTGTTTTTGGTAAGAGATTTTCAGAGAGGGGTTTGTTTAGAGGTTTGGTTTTAGGCAAGTCCAACTCTTTAGGCAACAAGGCAAGTATTATCTTAATGAAATATGCATGAAAAGTATATAGGCAAGCAAGTAAGCACATAAAATAGTCATAACTAAGCATGCATGCATAACCAATAAGACAAATAAACAATTTAGCAAATCATTCAACCTAAAACTCCTATCTTAGTGTAAGGCAACTAGTTAGTGAGAAACTAGTGATGGAACAAATGTGATAGTGTAATTCTTGGTTTTGTTCTAGTGTATGCTTATATGAAACAATTATGGAGTTAAGATCGTTTCGACTCTTAAGCAAATATTCCTAAGAAACGATCCTTGATCTCCTTGATTTAGTTTTGCTCACTTCTAAGTGTCATGTATATGTATATATTGGATTATATATATATATAGACAACGAGAGTGAGACTATTGTGCATGGTTTGATAGAAAAACGTTTTTATCATTATTCAACAATGAGTTTTCCTAAACGTGAGAATAATTTCAAAATGAATTGAGGTTTTCTTTGAGAATTTATTTATGCACAACAAAATATCTCAATTCTTGATTTTGTGCAAAATAGAATCCTAGACTCAGATTTGAGAAGAAAAAAAAACTTAAAAGTTTATGCTCAGATGGCCGGCCCCATTAAAGTGAGGCCGGTCCCCTTAATTTTAAGGGGTCCGCCCATCTGACAAAGAAAATTTTTCAGAACTTTGATTTTTCAGAAGATGTTAAGTATTCCAAGAATTTAATCAATTTGCTCCATCATTCCTAATCCTAAACGTAAGTGGTTAAGTAAATCACGCTTAAGAGGCTTAGTGACTATATCGGCAATGTTACCTTCCGAAGCTACCTTCTCTATTGTTATATTTTCTTTTTGTATAATGTCCCTAAGAAAGTGATGACGTATTTTTATACGTTTAGTCCTAGAGTGTTGAACATGATTCTTACTTAAATTTATAGCACCTTTGTTATTGCACATAATAGGAATATTTTCTAACCTAATGCCATAGTCTTCGAGAGCTTGTTTCATCCATAGTTTTCTTACGCGAGGGATCTAGTCTTATTTCTATATTAACGATTAATCCACTTAACTCATTTCACTTCATCACCATGAGTTTTCTACTAGTGGACATAGAAGATTTCCATTTCTATGTTGTTTGACAACGAACAATTTTAATTTATATCCTAGGAAAGCCAACTAAGAGGGGTTCATAATATGTGAGCAAGTAAGTATTACTAGCTATATAACTAAGCATTATTCTAACTAGTTATTAATCTAAGAATATAAATTTTAACGATAAACTTAAAAGAAATGCGTACCTTTTAGTCTTCAATAAATTTTCTTCAAAAAATCTTCAAGTTGCCATGTTGACTTATAGAAGCCATTTGTAGATGAGATTCCAATAGTTTCGAAAAGTGACAACTTAGCCACTTGGTTCCCATGGTCTCATTGGTCCAAAGTTGTTTGAACCAAACATGGTTTGCAATTGAATAGGATGCATGTATGGTGAAAATATTCCCCATGGGCTAAAGCTTGGTTGATGTGGATAAATCCACATTGGGTGACTGTTATTAGAAAGGTTTTGCCTACCTTGATTTCTTCTAGGTTGAGGTGTTTTAGACCGAGGATGAGGATTATTTGGTCTATTTGGAGGTGGAGTTTTAGATCTTAATTTTGGTTTAGAAAATCCGGTTTTGGCTTTTAGTGATGGTTTATAAAAACTTTTTACTTCCTCATCACTCGCAATAGGTATTTTTCTATCTTTTACAAGTATATACTTAGGTTTTGAATCTAAGGGTTTTTGTTTACTAAGTTTACATTCAAACTTTACATTTTTATTTTCACTAGTTGAAACATTAGTTGAGTTGGATCCTACGCCGGTTTTATTTACCGAAGTTCCTTGAACACTTATTATTTTCTTAAGTGAGTTACTACTATTTTCAACTTTGCCAAGTTTGTAAATTTTATCTTTAAGTTTTTCGTTTTCATTTATGACCTCTAGACATGTTTCACATTCTATAAAAACTTCTTTTCCTTTTTCAAAATGTTGTAGTTTGATTTTTAATTCAAGTACCTCATTTTCTAGTTGATTATTAATATGTTTTAGTGATTTATTTTTAGCCATGACTTTGTATAACCTACTATATTTATTATCTAGGTCTTTTTCATCTAAAGATAGGTTTTCATCACTATAGTATTTGGTTTCGGAACGTACCTCATCGGATGCCTTTGCCATGAGACACTTTTATTCTTTTGTTGTCTCTTTTTCATCATTGTCACTATCGCTCCATGCTTCTCCTACAAAGGCCTTGTGGTTTTGATTTCTTGACAGTTTTGGACATTCTCCAATAAGATGATTAGGATCTCCACACTTGAAACACTTTCTTTCATTATATGGTTGCCTAACACATCTTCCACGTCTTTTGAAGAATTTCTTGAAGTCTCGTACGGCCATAACATACTCTTCATCGTCACTTTTGGAGGTTGAGCATTCTTCGTCATTAGAGTCCCTTTTCGCTTTCAACGCAATCGATTTGCTTTTCTCCTTTTTTCCTTTGACCATCTCGGAGTCTTTCTTTATTATCGCTTCGTAGACTTTCAATTTGCCGATCAACTCGTCAAGTTGAAGAGTTGACAAGTTCTTCAATTCTTCAATCGCCGTAACTTTAGCTCGCCATTTTGGATGAAGAGCCCTAAGAGATTTCCTAACAAAATTCTTACTAGAAAAATTCTCATCAAGTGCTTTTAAACTTGTGATGATAGTGTTAAACCTAGCAAAAGCATTATCTATTGATTCCTCTTTCGAAATCGTAAATTGTTCATATTGTTGAACAAGAAGATCTATTTTATTATCTTTAACTTGACTATTACCTTGGTGAGTGATTAGTAAAGAATCCCAAATTTCTTTTGCGGTTTTACACATAAAAATTCTTTCATATTCTTTGCGTGGTAACGCATTATAAATAACCATTTTAGCCTCATTATTTTTTGCTAGTTTCCTTTTCAAATCATCATTTTGTTTTTCAAAAGATACAATTTCATCCATTTTAGTTTCAAAATTATATTGAATAGGGGGAAAATCGCCAAAGGTAATGACATGCCAAAGATCAAGATCTTTCGATTTCACATAAGTTTCAAACCTATTTTTCCAATATAAAAATTCATCACTTTCAAATAGTGATGGTCTTTGCATAGATTGCCCTTCTAAATATTTTTCCGATTCCATAGATCAATACAAGTTTTAAAATACAGCATACTTTAAAAATCTTGTTTAACGTAGCTCTGATGCCAATTGTGGAAAACTAGAAGGGGGGTTGAATAGTTTTACGTCTTTTTAATTTTATGAAAACTTAGTTGTTTAAAACAAAACTTTGTTTCTAGTTTATGTGATATCAATGCATGTATACTTATAAGTACTTATATCTACACAAGTAAATAATAACAATATGGATGAGTATGACTTAAAAGAATTAATATCTACGCAAGTAAACAATAACAATATAGACAAGTATTTTTACGTCCCTTTTATTTATGAAAGCTTAGTTTAGTTTTAAAGTCTTGTTTACTCTTAAAAATTTGATTCGATCTTATGTGAATTCAAGTCTTGAACAATATGAACAACTATATCGAGGTATGAAAGGTAATAACGAAGTAAGCTAAATATGTACAATCAACACATGCATAATATAGACAATTATAGCTATATACGAGATGTAAGTAAGTAAGCTAAGTAATAAGTTAGAGTTGGAAAGATCTAACCGCGAGACAAAGGATTTATAGTGGTTCGGCTACAAGGACACCTTCCTTGCCTTACTCCACTCCCCGAGTCACCTACTCGAGAGTTTTCTTCACTATGTCAACAAGCTCCCTTATGGCGGAGAAAACCTTACACACCAACGTACACACCACAACTTCGTCAAAACTTAATCACAACTTCTACACAACTTCTTCACACCAATCTACTTCACACCAATTCTACTTCACACCTTTCTACTTCACACATATCTACTTCACACCAATCTTCTTCACAACTACACTACTTCACTACTAAACAACTTCTTCTCCCTACACAACTTCTATTCCTAGATCTATCTAGTTACACTACTATCACACCTTTACAATGAATGTACACAACAACTAGACTATATACACAAATCTACAATACTTCACAACGTGATGCTGAAGGAGTATTCTTCTCTTGCACTTTGAGAGATGAGAGGTGAGGGAATGAATCACTTGAAACAAGGATTAACAATTATATGATCAAAGGGTTTTTAGGAGGATGTTTAGAGAGATTTGGATCTGAAAATTTTCGTGCAAGAGGTGGAAAAGTTCTAGATTTAAGGTGGTATTTATAGGGAAAAATTTCTGACAGAATTTGACAGGGGAGCGTGGCCGGTCCCCTTAATTGTCTGCCGGCCCCCTTAAAATTAAGGGGGCCGCCCAGACGAAAACTGCAGTTTTCTTGTCCTTTTCTGGGGAAAGTTTATTTGGTGAAAAACTAACTGATTTTGGTTAAAATTTTGAATTCATATATTTATTATGAATAAAACATTTTCCTTTATTACCAAAAATATTTTTCAAAAATATATAATAAGTTTATTTAATTTTATAAACTTTGTATTATTTAAATAAACATCTCTTTGATCATAAAATGTATTAGTCACTTGTTTATTCATACCTTAAGTGATTATATTGGATGGGATGATATAAACTTGCTTAAAACTTGTTTACGTATTAACTTTGCGTTTAATGTTCTTATATTTTGTGATCGTCAAAACTTAAGGATATCGAAAGATATTAATAACGTTTTTATACATTATTTATATCAACATTTTGTATTATTGATTTTGGTGATTTACAGCGTTGGTTTTGGTAGATTTTCTGGAAAAAATCTGAAATTGCAGCAATGCTGATGCTGTTTTTTTCCCTTCACATGCACTTTTAGCGACGACAGAGTCTTATCTAAAAGTACAATTTGTCGTCGCTAAAAGTTACCCACCAAAAATTGTCCCGCTATATAAACCCATTTTTGGCAACATTAGTGTCGTCGCCAATGTTTTTCTGTTTTTTTTTAAAGTTTATTTTAATTATTAATATTTATTTAATAAATAAATAATCAAAAATAATAAAATATGAAAATTTCATTAGCAACGACATTTGTCGTCGCTTAAGGTATGGGTCCCACTCCGGTCAAGTTTTTTGGTTGAAATTAGCGGTCCTCACTGGTTGTCGGCAAAACTTAAAATTTGTTGTCGCCCAAACTTTTTGCGACGAATGTTGGGCGACAACTCTTTGGGTGAGAACCTGTTGTCACCAAAAGCTCACTTTTGACGACGACATCTTCCCAGGCTAAAAGTGGTTGTTGTTGTAGTGTAATTCGAAAAAAAAAAATTTCTATTATTTTTTTTTTCTTTTTGATGGAGCAATCTTTTCCACGCCATTCAGTAGTTATATTAAGAAGTTTGAAATTGTTCTGTCAACACTTAAAAGTTTAGAGAATGATTTACTAGCAAGAGGAAAACAAAACAAAAGCGATTTTCATATCAACGGCGAGCAAATCAAATTAGTAGCTTGGCAAGAAAAAGGGGTTGTGGGAGATTATACAAGCGTTTATGCTAGGTGAAAGTGAAACAGTAGAACGATATGATACACTTAGGGCTGAGCAAATCACCCGAACGGACCAGATCGATCGACTGACCGACCGAGACCGGACCGGACTGACCACATTCGGTCCGGTCCTCGGTCTCGGCTTTTGGGCTAATTCGGTGAAAGCCAAGTATCCGAAAGCATCTATCACTAGCTTAGCCTGTGAAATTTAGGTTTATTAAAACACTTTATAACATAAACTAATTGGTTGTACAGTTCAACATATATAAAATGATTTTCTTTTGAGAACATTTACTTAGTCAAAAAGATGCTATTGGCTACTAATGTAACACCCCAACCCGACAAGGGTAAAAATGTCACAATTATATGGTGTTAAATCAGAACAAATAGAATAGATCAAAAGCGGTAGTCTTAAATAAATAACTTACTTTAAATGACTATGGTCAAAATCTTCAATTCAACTCTACTCTCAATCTCAGAAAACCATCCCAAATCTACCTTGAATACCTGCCGCGGTGAAAGAAAATGCGGCTGAGCTTAAAAAGCCCAGTGAACAGATATAACGATAATAAACTAAAATAAATTTCTGAAATACGAATGATATATTTTAGGGAAAAACATTTTTAGGTATAACAGTTAATAAGGAAATAAAATGTGTAGGTTAGGTCAGGAATTCATACATTTACCTATACGAATAGAGTCAGAACCATATTAATACCATAAGCTCAGAACAAATCATATAATAAACACTTATAAGGCAACATAATGGAGTAGCTAACTCCCAGAATTTTGTGAAGGACGTGTATTGCACACACAGCCACATTCACCAGATAACAGATAACATATAACAGATAACAAATAACAGAAACAGATCTAGGATGCATCCATACGCCCCTTTCCAGCCGATAAATATGTGCAGCCAACCCAGGGACACTCTACTGCCCTAGAGTCATGTCAGAGGTGCATCCCTGACACGGACATGGAACCCCCATGCCTAGTGAAACTCATGTAATCAAATGGTTAATCTTTAAGGGTTCAAAACATAATTTTCATATCAGAAAGTTCAATAACAAAGTTTTCATATCAAAGGTTCAAAAATAGAAGGTTCATAGCAAAGGTTTAAATTAGAAGGTTCAAAACAGAAAGTTCATAACAGAAATTGTAATCACGAAGGAAACCTTAAAAGTAAGGTTAGAATATCCATACCTTAGCAAAGCAATGAGATCAAAGAAAAGATTCTCAGAAGGGAATATTTCACTTCTTCAATATATATTTATACCGGAATTAGAGTTCATTTTATCATTAATAACTTTGTCTTAATCAAATTTCTTCCTTTAGTCAACTTTCCATTTTTAATAACTTTCCATATTTAGTAGTTTTCTCAAATTAGTAACTTTCTCTAACTAGAAAATTATACATTAAATTAGGTTCAAACTTTAGATAAATCATTATTATGGAATTAAGGTTTATTTATAAAATTATAATAGTTTAGGGTAAAACATGTTAACTATCAAAAGTTTAGGCTTTAATATGTCATTAATCCAAATTCAAGGTCTAAAGTGTAAATATCTCAATTTCCATATTTTATCCAAGTTAAACCTTATATTACCAGTATAAACCAATTAATCCTTCTATTTGTAAAGTTCCAAAACAAACCCTCAAGTTTAATTAATTACAATTCAAACCTTTTACTTATTTAAAGTTACAAATAAACCTTTTAATTATCAAATTTACACAATACACCCCTATAATTATTTTATACAGATTCCCCATGTATTTTTATGATTTAAAAAATTAATCCTCGAAGTTTAATTAATTACAAATGCACCCTTCTAGTTTTAAAATCCATTATGTTTCAAATTAAATCCCAAAACCCTAACCCTATTTTATTCCAATCATTACACCTCATTATTACAACCTTAAACCTTATTAATTATACTAAAATTTCTAGAAACCCTAACCCTAGCTTCATACGCTTTCTTTTCTTTTTCTTTTTATTTTTCAAATCGATATAACAATAAAAATTCAAAACAATTCCTACAAGCTTTATATACATTATATCTGATTTTATTTAGGTTATATAACTTATAATAGATGTATGAAAAATCAGTTCGAAGCACAACAATTTAAATATACCCGATTCATAGTATAATCAACTTTTTAGGGTTTTTGTTTCTTTTTAATTTGTTATATCAATCTAACATGCATGACTATTTATTTTATGTGTAATATGAATCAT
Organism: Artemisia argyi; assembly: GCA_030686995.1. Lineage (NCBI taxonomy): Eukaryota > Viridiplantae > Streptophyta > Magnoliopsida > Asterales > Asteraceae > Artemisia > Artemisia argyi. The sequence continues at coordinate 173,399,532 of CM060697.1, forward strand.
ATATATGAAAAGAGTGTTAGAAAAATACCCTTGAAGAATTTAAACGCAAGAACCAATTTAATCTTCTCGAATTATAACAACTCGAACTAAAATTCTAAATCTTCGAATTGGAGTACCACAGCTTTAAAAACTATTTTTACCACCTTCTTAGCTTCCAAACACATCCAGGAAAAATACTAGAATGCCTCAGAAAAATTGGAGCCGACTGTGAGGGTTTTTGTTAGGGTTTCGAATTTTAAAAAGTCGGTTTAGGGGTTTTTAACCAAATAAACGTGTATATTATATATATAAGGGATGGAATACTTATCTTGGGCTGGACTATATTGTAATAAGTCCAAATTAAAAAATTATACATGTTTCCTATTTATTTTGGGATTTATTTCTTAATTTAAATACATATATTTAATATATAATATATATATATATAAATCGACTTTATTTATTTATATGATAAAAATTATTTTACTTTTACAAAAATGTACAAATTTTATTTATACATAATTTATTGTAATCATTTGTTGCAAAGTTCTAAATTTCTAGGGTTTATTTGGTATTTATTTAAATGTTAATACATATTCTTAAACTTAGGGGCATTTTGGTCTTTTTGCTTGTTTTAAAATTTGAAGTATTACAACTAAACCTTTAAATTCTGCTAACAAATAAACTAAGCATAAAACGACTCCTTACCTTTTTGTTACTTGGGTTTACCTGTTGGGAAAAATATGAGAAATAAAGAAAGCTGGCTTGGAGTGGTGGATCGAGTTAACTCTAGGTTATCTTCTTGGAAATCTCGTCTGCTTTCGATAGGTGGGCGTCTCACTCTTTCTAAAGTGGTTCTTGGAAGTTTACCTCTTTATTATCTCTCGATCTTTAAAGCTCCCACTATGATTCTAAAACAATTAGAATCCATTAGAAGGCGTTTTTTTTTGGGCTTTAAAGATGAGAAAAACGGAATTTCATGGGTTAAGTGGGATAGTGTCCTCCAAAGTATTGAGTCAGGAGGTTTGGGTATTGGTAGTCTCAAAGCTAAAAACTTGGGACTTCTTGGAAAATGGTGGTGGAGATTCTTAAACGAGAAGAATTCACTTTGGTGCAAAGTTATTTCTGCGTTTCATGGTACGGATGGTAGTTTCAGTTCTGGAATTGGATTAGGTCTACACAAAAGTGTATGGGAAAATATTATCAGTTGTGGTCTTGTCATCGATACTATTGGTGTCCCTTTCCGAACTTCTTTTTTAAGAGATGTGAGAAGTGGAAGCGAAACTTCGTTTTGGAATGATATTTGGGCAGAATGTGGTCAAACATTAAGTTCCTGTTTCCCCCGCCTTTATGCCCTTGAATCTAATAAGCATTGTCGTGTAAATGAGAGACGGGGTGTGATGAATGGTATTTGGGGTGGAAATTGGGAGTGGTGTTCGAGCCCACGTGGTAGGACTTTAGATGAAGTTGGTGAGCTATCTCGTCTGATTGGGAATCTTGTTCTTTCTTCCGAGCAACAAGATGGTTGGAGATGGAAACTCAACCCGAATGGTAAATTCACAGTTAATAACCTATCTAAGCTTATTGATGTTGCTATTTTAGGCTCCAATGTTATGTCATGTAAGGTAGATTGGAACCGGCTTGTCCCCAGAAAAGTGAATATTTTCATTTGGAGAGCGGTGAATGATAGGCTTCCAACCCGTGCTAATTTGGTTCTTCGAGGTTTACCCATTTCATCGTCTCTTTGTCCTTTGTGTGGCCTTGAGGAGGAATCTATACATCACAGCATCTTATCTTGTTCGGTTGTCTCTCAGATATGGAGTCAATTTTGGAACTGGTGGCGTATTCAGAGACGGAGCCAGTAGGGGGCTGGGGGGTGCTCGGCCACCCCCAACCGGCCCAACTAGTGAGAAAAGATATGTGTTCAATAGTACACACAAGTGCTCTGCCACCCCCAATATGAGAAAACATATGTGAATTTTTTTAGGACATACTTTAGAGAACATAAGAAACCATTTTGGTATTGGAATTAAGTAGAAGGAGGTGAAAATAAAATTTGTATTTGCAAGAAAAGTTAGAGGCTGAAGATTTAAGAAGATAGGATGAAAATGGAGAAAGAGGAGAGAGAAAATTTTTGGAGAAGATGAAGTAAAAGCTAGGTAGAATTAGGGCTGTAAACGAACTGAACGTTCAGTGAACATTTCATGAACCGTTCGGTAAAATGTTCGTTTATGTTCGTTCGTTTATTAAATGAACGAACATGAACAATATTTTATGTTCGTTTAGTTATATAAACGAACATGAACAAAGGTCTCGTCCGTTCATTTTTGTTCGTGAACGTCCGATTATGCATTCGTTAAAGTTCGCTTATGTTTATTTATCTATTTATGTTCATACATCATATCTTTTAATTTTATAATTTTAAAAATTACTTTGTTTAAACAAAACAATACTTATAAAACAATATATTGTGAAGAATTCAATAAAGTTTATGTTTGTTTGTCTATTTTCATTTGTGTTCGATCGTTTATGTTCGTTTAGCGTTCATTTAGTGTCTTAATGAACGAACATGAACAACTCATTTTCTTAATAAACGAACATGAACAAGAAAATTCGTCCGTTTAAGCGTCCGTGTCCGTTTATTTGTTCGGTTAAAATTAAATGAACGAACATGAACAAGGCTCCGTTCGTGTTCTTCCGGTTCGTTTACAGCCTTAGGTAGAATTATTACAGTGTTTTACTTGAAAAAAGTGAGGCACGTTCCATCACTCATTTTTAAGATAATATCACATTATCACTCAATTGTTGTGTAAATGGTCCTTTGGGTATTGTCCACTTTCATTATTGGTCTCTTTTGTTTTGTAAGACTCATAATAGAAGTTACACATCTTAAAGCTATTGGTAACTAAAAATTATTTAATAATTTGTAACTTTTAAACAATAAAATTTAGTTTACAGAATATCACATTAACATATTAAAGCTAGAGGTTTTATATTATTTGATGTTGCATTTTAATGGTATCAAACCGACCCGACCTATTGAGATGGTCATTATGTCGAACCGGATTGAACAAAAATTTTGGGCCCTCCCTAATACCAATTCCTGGCTCCGTCCCTGGGCGTATTGATCACCCCCTAATGTGTCGTCGATATTAGACTTGTTGGATTTTTCTCCTCCTGTCTCAAAGAACCATTGTAAAATCTATCAAGCTTCCCTATACGTCTTTATTAGGGAGATTTGGGCATGGCGTAATAGATTCGTTCACGCGGATATGGTGTCTTTAAGAGCGGTCCGTAATGAATACATCTTTACTCACGCCCAACTTCTTTCATTGCTTTGGATTTCCAACCGAGGAGTTAACAGTTTCATCGATTGGATCACTTGGAAGTCAAGCCTGTTTTCTATATTATTGCCATTGATGTAGCTTGGTAGGTTTTGTGGGCTGTTGGGGTTATTTTGTTTTTTTAGCTTGTAATATTTCTTTTGCAAATTTTCTTCTTGTAGATCTGCATTTTGTTTTTGTTTTCTTTCTCCTTTGTGAGGCTTTTAGTAATAAAAAGCTTGGCCGTTAAAAAAAAAAATAAAAAAAAAAAAAAAAAAAATAATGCATATAACGAAATTGAAAAGCAAATAATTCCATTGGTTGTCTAATCAGAACCTACTTGCTTTTCCTTAAATAGTCTCTAGGAATTTTTAAGTGTGAGGCTGAGTCTTTATTTGGAGTGCGTCAAGAAATGCAGTCTTTCCCAAATATGGAAAGTATTCCATGATACATACACAATTACTTCTTCCCATCATGTATTTTTATATTTTATGGTTTAAATACTAATAAACCTTTTGCTTTCCATCTTATAACTCCTATATATTTAAAAAAAGGTAATTATAAAAACTGGACTTTAAACTAAAAGATTATTGTCACCAATTGATGTCGGGTTTCTTTCTTCTTCAAACTATATTTACACAGTGGTTCAGGCCTCGCCAAAAAAATAAAATAAATAAAATACGTAAGGCCAATTTAGATATGCAGTGTTTACTTTGCACTTGTGAAATTGTCAAGAGTTCCTAGCTTGGAAATAAAATAAAGTAACACTGAAAAGACAATTTGTAAATTGTAAGGTATAAATTACCTTTAGTCAAAATTAGATGTATAATAGGTTGCCCGTCAGTACGTGTCTTTAAAAATAAAGATTCTTTAAAGCTTTTATTTTTACAAAGATGATATTTTAGTATGCTTTACCAATGCTTTAGAAAAGGGATACTTATTTGTGAACATATCTAACTTATCATTTTTTTTTCTTTCTAATTGTGTGTAGCTTTTTATTTGTTATAATATACCATAAACTTTTGATTTCAACTTTTGTGTTTATTGTTTGTTCATGTAAATGACCATTTTACATTCGCTGTCAATAGAGTATTTATAAAATATAAAGGTAAAATGGTTATTTTACATGAGCAGATACACACAAATGTCAAAATTCAAAAATTTAGGCTAGCTATATAATAGCAAAAAAAAGGCTAGCACAATTTGAAACACTGACAAGTTAAATAAATTTCTAGGTAATTATCTTTTAAAGAAAAGTTTAATTAAGACAACCGTTAACGACCCAGTAGATGCATAAAGACATCAACTTGACTCTGAATTAGGGAAAGAATAAGTACTTCAGAATCATGATTAGCACACATAACATAAATTAATTATATCTTGACAAACTTTATTCAAAGTAAAATAGTTTTGAAACGATTTATAATGCACATTAGTTACAACCTGTGTGAGTTTTAAATATCAAAGAATTACTTTTGTTCAAATTAGAAAGGAATAGATACTTCAAAATCGTGATAAGAAAACGGCAATAAAATAAAATACATTTAAAAAACTTCGAATAAATGAAAGCATGTTGCGGGACACTTTACATTTGCATATAAATAACACCTATGTGACTGATCTTTGTTATATCTTTGTCACATCAAAGATCAATTCACGTTGTATACTTTGTTCGAAGAGCTTTGGTTTCATATCCCCTAGCAAGCTTGAAATATTGTTTCTTGATTATAACATGAGCATGGTAAGTCTTTGTGTTCTTATTTTACTTATACCAATCAATATACATTCAATAGAGGCATCAAGAACACGAAAGGTTCTTCCTCCAGCCATGCCTATCCACACACCACCCGCGCCTATGCCTCCTATTGTACACGGGCTTAAGTTTAATCGTTACAAGAAGTATGAGACACGAGCTTTCAGGCCAACATGTCCGGGACCAAGCCCCGGCGTTGGCCATCAAAATCCTCCTGGATCATGCTAGATGGCTCCATTCATTGGAACAAGGCAGATGTGTCCATGATAATATATACAAGCTAGGCTTGGTGGCAACATTCGATTAGTTTCTTTTGATAAACTTTTTTTTCTAAGTCACATTAGATATCTAGTGTATCTTTTCTTCAATTGCTGCTGATTGAGTTTGAGGGTTTTCCCTGTAATGAAGAAGCTTCAAAAATGTCTTTTGGAGATTTTTTTTCCTCTGTAATTTTGGATGATTTAGTTCATGTTTGAAGAATGTAATGTTACAATTTGTTCTTTAACTCGAGTGGAGTTTGTTTTTGGACAAGAGTGGCCTATATATATATTTATTTTATTGTAAAACATAATTTTCGTGGTTATCTATATAGTGATCTTTCATGTCCAAAAAAAACTCAAGAATTGGTACGTCAATATAGGTGAATTTAGAGTGGATTTTGTTAACCCGTATGGTTTAGTTAGCATATGCTTGTATGGGCTCAAGCTCACTTCTAGATGTTTCTATGTAACATGTAAGTTAACAGGAAATCAAGCGTTGCATTGTATTTTGTATTGATACGTATAATTTATACATGTTATATAGAAACATCTAGAAGTAGGCTTGAGCCCATACAAGCATATGCTAACTAAAACCATATGGGTTAACAGATTTAAGCACTCGAAAATTCTTAGTTAAATTTACTAAAAATCTTGGAACATTACTTTTTGTAACTAGTTGAAAAGGGGTGTGTCAATATAGATAAATTCCATTTTAATTTTCTAACTTATTTATTGAACATATTGGATATTTTCATAGTTAGTTAAAAATGAACTTTAATTTGTCAACATATATTAAGGTAAATTCAATTCTGTTTAGGAGATCTAAGTTATTTAATCAAAAATCTGGATTATTTTTGTAGCTAGCTAAAAAATGGAATATGTTCATTTAGATTTATTTACATTAAATCTATATAAATATTAAATGTTATTTATTGAGTACTAAAGCTAGTAAAAAAAACTAGTTTGTTTAATGAAGGGTAGTGTTAACCCCACGGTATGCTACTACTACTAGGCCTGCAAACCCTCCTCTAGTGGGGCCCACATGCAGGTTTTGTCCTTTTAGGTTTTTTTTTTTTTTTTTTTTTTTTTTTTTTTTTTTTTTTTTTGTTTTGTCCAAGTTTGTTTTTTATGTAAGTTTTTTTTTTTTTTTTTTTTTTTTTTTTTTTTTTTTTTTGTCACAAACACAAACACAACTGCAAACACAAAACACAACACAACCAACTGCAGTATTGAGACAAACACAGGCTCGGATTTTTCCGTTATCGTCATCGCCAAGTCCTCTTTTTTTTGTGACAAACACAACTGCAAACACAAACACAGCTGCAAACAAACACAACCAAGGCCCTTGTTGACCACACACTAGTCTATTTTTTAGACAAACACAACTGCAGTATTGAGACAAACACAAACAAAAGGCTCGGATAATTGTTATCGTCATTGCCAAATGTGGAATTTTTAGAAGGCTCGGATTTGAAGGTTGCGAAAGTGATAAAAATATCACTCCGCCATACCATTCGGTTTTAAAAACCATTCGTCATCGCCTCGGCTCAGATTGTAAACCAATCATCATTGCCTACACCCTACAAAATTTACAAGTTACACAGCCAAAGATTCTTAAGTTCTGAAAAGTTCACATGCCAAACTGCACAAGTTCTCAAAAGTTCACATGCCCAAACAGCACAAGTTCTCAAAAGTCACATGCCCAAACAGCAGGATTCTCAAAAGGTACATCACAAGCCAAATAGTAAGGATTCCCAGGATTCAATCCTGGACTATAAACACAAGTGTGAATCACAAACAACTAAGCAACCACAAGTCTAAACAAGTTACTAACCACAAGTGTGAATCACAAACAACAACTAAGCAACCACAAGTCTGAACAAGTTACTAACCACAAGTGTGAATCACAAACAACAACTAAGCAACCACAAGTCTGAACAAGTTACTAACCACAAGTCTGAAAGAAGCAGTATCACAAGTGAAACACAAGAAGCAGTATCACAACAAGTGAAACACAGAGCAACTCTCAAAGAAGCAACCACAAGTCTGAATCACAAACAAGTGAAAATGTGGAATTCACAATTTAACACACGGGAGGTAAGGCTCAGATTACATTAAATCCTTTATCATATTGGCTGCAACATCAAAGGTTGCAAATATATTGCCTATCCATTTGGAAATGCCACGCCAAAATTAAGCTTTTATTTTTTTTAAATCATCATAGCCATCACAAACAGTTTCATCACAAGCAGTTTCATCAGATACATCACACCCTCCCATTTAGGGAGGGTTTGTCTAAAAAATAGACTAGTGTGTGGTCAACAACACCATCACCATAAACATCAAACATCACAGAAACATCACTTTATCACCACAGCTGTCTCACACACAATTAAGCACAACAGAAGCATCACATAAGAACCTAAGAACACAGAACCACCACCCCAGAACCACCACCCCAGCACCACATAAACATCACATAAACATCACATCACATAAACATCACGTATCTAACAAAACCATCAGAGATACATCACGGATCTATTTTTTTTAGATCTAAACTTTTTTATTACAGAACCACCCACCACTTTATATGAAGTAAATCAAGTCAGATTCAAAAACCCCCATACTAATTTTACGAAACCCTAATTTAAAAAATTAGGGTTTCTTTAAAAAAATCAAGATTTTGATAAATTAACGTACGAATCTTTCAATTAACACACTTTATTATGAAGTAATCAAGTCAGATTCAAAAACCCCCAAACCAATTTTACGAAACCCTAATTTAAAAAATTAGGGTTTCATTAAAAAATCAAGATTTTGATAAATTAACGTACGAATCTTTCAATTAACACACTTTATTATGAAGTAATCAAGTCAGATTCAAAAACCCCCAAACCAATTTTACGAAACCTTAATTTAAAAAAATTGGGTTTCTTTAAAAAACTCAAGATTTTGAATCTTTCACGTACGAATCTAACAAAAACATCACATAAACATCACGTACCTAACAAAACCATCAGAAAAACATCACATAAACATCACGTACCTAACAAAACCATCACAGATCACCAACATCACCACACACTCACAAACTCTCTCACAAATCACCAACAACATCACACAAATATTAGTGTGATTTTAGATCTAAAAAGAGAGCAGATAACTTAGAGTGAGAGAGAGAGTTTTGAGTGTGTGGTGTGTGTGTGGTGTGTGTGAGACAGCTGTGGTGTTAATACCGAGTGTGGTGTGAGACAGCTGGATAACACAAAACGCGTTTTTATTAAATTTTTTTCTTTAAAAAAAAAAAGTGTATTAAAAAGTGTAAATAAAAAGTGTAAAAAAGTGTATTAAAAAGTTAGTTGTAAAAAAGTGTATTAAAAAGTTAGTTGTAAAAAATGTATTAAAAAGTTAGTTGTAAAAAAAATTGTGATAAAAAAAATATTTTGTCATTAAAAAAAACATTTTGTTATACAAAAAAATATTTTGTTATTAAAAAAATTAGTTGTAAAAAAATTGTGATAAAAAAAATATTTTGTCATTAAAAAAAACATTTTGTTATACAAAAAAATATTTTGTTATTAAAAAAATTAGTTGTAAAAAAATTGTGATAAAAAAAATATTTTGTCATAAAAAAAACATTTTGTTATACAAAAAAGTTAGTTGTTAAAAAATTGTGATAAAAAAAAATATTTTGTTATAAAAAAACCATTTTGTTATACAAAAAAATTAGTTGTAAAAAAATTGTGATAAAAAAAATATTTTGTTATAAAAAAAACACTTTGTTATACAAAAAAGTTAGTTTAAAAAAAAAAAAAAAAAAAAAAAAAAAACGTCACCATACGCGTTCGTAACGTTTTTTCAGGGGTTCGGATCTCACGAGCAATTAACGGATTGGGTGCAAAACATAGCTCGGGAACTCGGTTTTGTGATTGTTAAAAGAAGAAGTAAATCAGAAAACGGTATTATGAACGAAATCAATTATGGGTGTACAAAGGGTGGGATTTATTCACCCGAAGGTACTGGAAAACAGAATACCAGTACATGTAAAACCGATTGCCCATTCAAATTGGTGGCGAGATATCTTAAAAGAAGATCATGTTGGATTTTGAAAGTGAAGGATGATAGTCATAATCATCCTATGTTAGAGTCGCTGCATGGTGTGCCATATGCAATGCGCTTAAATGATGATGAGTTCGAGTTGGTTAAAGAATTGATAGAGTATACCGTACAACCACGTAAAATACTCTCGACAATACAGGGTCGTAATCCGGATAACGTGTCTAGCACAAGAACTATATATAACGCACAAGTTAAGATCCGGAAAGCCAAAATGGGTAATCTAACTCCAATTCAAGTCCTTTACTCACACCTGCAGCAATCAGGGTACACATATTACGACAGGGTAAGTGCTAATAATGAGCTTGAGGAACTATTTTTTGTTCACCCTACGTCGTACGCTTTATGGTGTACGTTCCCTGAAATCATGCTAATAGACTCCACGTACAATACCACACTGTTTAAATTGCCATTTTTGGAGATTGTCGGAGTAACATCAACAAATAAAACATATTCGATGGCGTTTAGTTTTTTAAACAGTGAAAAAGGGCCTAATTTTAAATGGGTATTGCAACGTGTAAAGCTGGTGATAGAGGAAAGGTACTATCCACGTGTTATCGTCACCGACAGGGATTTAGCCTTGCTTGGGGCATGCAGAGCAGAATTCCCTGGTGTTCACAAAGTACTATGTCGATGGCATATTTCCCAAAATATACTTCAGCATTGCAGAGGTAGATGTGAGTCGAGTGATGAGTACGACTCCATCAAACGCACATGGGATTGGATGGTTAAAGCTCAATCACGCGCCTTATTCGAGCAACATTATCGACGACTACAACAAAAATTGGTCAACAAACCGGGTACAGCATTATTAATTTAGTGTTTTTTATTATTTAACAAATATGCACCCGATTGACCTTGTATTAATTCATCGTTTTTCAGAGATTGCCCAGTATCTGGATAACTGGCTCCGAGAGTACGGGCACATGTTTGTCTCGTGTGTTACCGATGAATATCAAAGCTACGGCCAGTCAACAACGTGTAGAGTTGAGGCTCAACATGCATTGTTGAAATTATATTTGGGCACAGCACAATCCAACTTAAACACGTTGTTGATTTCGATTGATAAGATTCTTATTTCTCAAAAGAGCGCGATACAAGAGACTTTTAACAGGAGCAAAAATGAGAAAATGAATAAATGTGATATACCAATATTTTCAGAGTTGTTGTATAACATTTCCAAACATGCTTTTACACTCATGCACAGAGAATTCCTTCAAACGAATTTCGCCGCAGAAGATTGTAACCATCAGTTGCGATCAATTTATGGGTTGCCGTGCTTTTGTCAAATGATGGGGTATCGAATTCATGGTAAGTATATTAAAGTCAATATTAATGAATGCTTTCACGGAATGCTTCCACAAAATGGTTTTACATAAGTCACTTTTGATAAATGCAGGTGTGCCAATTCCATTGGAAAGCATTGATATATTTTGGAGAACCCTGTCTGTACCGTGGCCCGTTGTCGGTAACCTTGTGCTTGATGATGATGATGATGATGATGATGATGATGAAAGAGAGTTTGAAAATGACGTTCGACAATTCAAGAGTGCTTTTGGCAAAGCGACGTCGTTTGTCAAGAAGAATATGTTGAACAAGTTAAGAGGGATATACCAACCTGAATCTGTGGACACACGTCAACCTGTTGTTCAGGAAAATACCCGTGGACGTCCGAGCGAAAAGAACAAAAAGTCCAAGGCTACAAAAGTTCCGGACTTAAATGAAGTACCGATCGTAGATCACCGAAGAAGTACGAACACAAGATCTACGAAAGTCCCGAAATTGCCGAAAGAGCCTCCAAGACACAGTTCGTACACGGGTACTAGTCCACGACACAGATTATATGTTGGAGATACTGTGAGCAATGGTTTTATTCGGGAAATTCCACTGCTTTACCGACCATACGTAATAAGTATACGTAATGTTGCGGGTGATGGGAATTGCGGGTTTCGGTGCGTTGCTCACTTTATTTTTCAAAACGAACATATGTGGGCCGAAGCCAGACATAGGTTGTTGCAAGAGTTAGATTACCATAGGAGTACTTACACAGATATGTGGGGGGGACAAGACTTTAACTTTCTTTGGAATACGATAAACTGGTTCAACGGAGGTGCACATCAAGGTTACTGGATGGTGATGCCAATGACGGGTCTAGTTATCGCTTCAATGCTAAATCGACCGATTGTATTTCTATCCATGCGTGGTTATAACACATGTTTTCCGCTTTTTTTCGGGCCAAACAACACACAAGGAATCGACCCCCTTGTGATTGCCCGTGTGGGGGAGGGCTCATGTGCTCATTACATTATACCGACGCTAGACCCAACTTTTACACTTCCGCGTAACCACCCACAATGGAGGTTTTTCCGACAGCCAATTGCAGAACAATGGATAAGTTTATATCAACATCGACTATCGACATTGTAAATGATTATTGATTTATGTTGTAAATAACTGTTTGTATTATATAGTAATTGATTAAATATTTATTTATATTAGTAAATAACATTATTGATTGATTATGCAAATTTTTTGGTCAGATGAGCCAAAGAAATCCTTTCTGGTGCCGATGTAATAAAGGATTTATTGTAGAACGGACATCCTGGCAAGATGGTAGTCGTGGGCGACTCTTTTATGCATGTCCTCTTTCAGTGGTAATTAATCATACGTTTGCTTAGTTATGTAAATAATTTGTTTGTTAAAAATACATTTCTTATTATTTCCTGAACATGTAACAGCCAGGTACAAAAGACTATGGGTGTCGATACTTCGCGTGGAAAGATGTATTTGAAGCACAGCACTTTAGTCAAGCCTCTTCTTCAACGCATTGCTCAAACTGCGTTGCTACAAAAAATGAGATCAAGTTGTTGAAGCAAAGAATAAAGGCGCTGGAAATGGAGTTAGAAATGGCAAGGAATCCTGAGGATCACGCTTGTCAGTCAAGTGCCCGGCTCCATGATCTTTTAACCGAAATGAATAATCTTCATATGTCGTAGATATTGTTGTTTTTAAATAATATGTTAACGTTGACGTTTAATTTTATAATAATAGTTGTTGTTTTTAAATAATTTAAGTTTAGGTGTAAACACTGATCTTGTAGTAGTTTATAAATGCAAATGAGTCAACGTCATCTTTTTTTATAACGCCATATTTTTTTTATAACGTTATATTTTTTTATAACATCATATAGGCAATTATTAATTAACTATACACAACACAAAAACATTACAAACATTAGTTTATAAATGCAAATAAGTCAACGTCATCTTTTTTTATAACGTCATATTTTTTTATAACGTCATATAGGCAATTATTAATCTTTTTTTATAACGTCATATAGGCAACTATTAATTAAGTATACACAACATTACTAACATTACAAAAAAATATACAAAACAAAAACATTACAAACTTAAAAAAAAAAAAAAAAAAAAAAAAAAAAAAAAAAAAAGAAAAAAAAAAAGACAACTACAAGACAAAAGTACAAAAAAAAACAAAAAAAAGTACACCCTCCCACTAGGGGAGAGTTTGTCTAAAAAATAGACTAGTGTGTGGTCAACAAGGGCCTTAATAAAATATAATATATAATTCATTTGACTAGCACTTTGCTGTACGACTTTTGGTTTCTTTTTACCTAATTTCTAAAATTTTCTTGCTATTAGAAAAAAGGATTTTCTAAAATGGCTCGAAGCCACATATTTAAGCGAATAAAAAAGTTCATTATGAAAAGTTATATGTAATTATAGTAATTTTTAGATATAATTAATGTGCATTAATTATATTTTATAACTTTTATGAAAAGTATTAGGGTATCTACTATGGCGGACCTTTATAAAGGTTTATAATAGTGACTAGTCATCCGAAATCATAAATTCATAAACTTTTTCCTTGTTATAAATATTTGGGTTAATGGCATGTAATAGCAACGTACTTTCTCATTTGTGCCACTATCAGATACGAACCCAAAATATTACAGATATCAGATACGAACTTTCAATTTTTTTTTCATTATCAGATACGAACTTTAAAATATCAGATATCAGATACGAACTTTCAAATTTTTGTTTCATTATCAGCAACGTACTTTTTCATTTGTTTCATTATCAGCAATTTTTTATTTTTAAAGTTTTTCTTATATTTGAACAAAGGAGAAAAGTACGTTGCTGATAATGAAACAAAAATTTGAAAGTTCGTATCTGATATCTGATATTTTAAAGTTCGTATCTGATAATGAAAAAAAATTTGAGAGTTCGTATCTGATATCTGTAATATTTTGGGTTCGTATCTGATAATGGCACAAATGGGAAAGTACGTTGCTATTACATGCCATTAACCCTAAATATTTCTTCACTATAGATAAACTTCTTAAAGCTTTATCAAAACCCCATTAAATACGAAAGCATTAAATTTAGAAGAGGTTCAAGATATTAGACCTATTCATTCCACATAAGAATGAAACACATTTCCACTATGGTTAATGAAATTATAGACTTCTTCATATTTTCTTATACCTTTTTATAAACCACCATAGTGGATGCTCTTAGTTTACTTATCACACATTAAAATATGCTTGAAGGCACATTTTAGAAAAACTTGTAGAAAAATATATTCTAACATGATTCATTTTCACATAGTTGGCCAGGTCTTGATTAAACTTGCCACTATTAACTTGTCTATGAAAAGTGAATGCTAATCTTAATATTTGACTGAGCATCAGATCATAATTGTTATATACAAGCAGTGATGGCAAAAAACCCCGAACCCCTTCTAGGAAAGTCGACAACTGAACTTTTTTAATGTTGGTCGGGGAATACTTTTCGAGTTATGTGCAGGTTTCGGGGTCTAAACGAGGATTCTTATCAGGTTTGGAGCAAGGTGCCGAAAAATATAATACATACATATACATAAAATATTATGTTAGTATTTATATACAAAAAACATAATTCTCTAATTTGCGTTAGTTGTCATATTATTATTTGTTTCTATTGTTAAAGATTTCATAAGGCTAATGCTTAACTTATTATTAATAGGTTCTCGATTCTTCAAGTTACTGCAATAAAATCTTATTGCTAATAGTATAAAAATAATAACAAACGGGGAACGACACGAGTCTGGTGGAGCATCACGCCCAAAGAATACAACCCCTATAAGATCCTTAATGAAGAATGAGACTGGTTTGGTGGAGCATCTCACCTCAATGGAGCGCCAGATAAGATCTCTGATGAAGATCAGGACGCGTTTGAGGATGTGGATAAATGCCCAGCCTCAAACCCGCCCCATTGTCATTATGCGAGATTCCATATTTCTTAAAATATTCTATCTTCTTTTATAAAAATAAAAAATATTGGCGAAATGCAATCAGGAATCTCCATCCAACTTAATGAACTAAAATAACATGGAAGATAGAATGAGGGTATCATTTGTTTCTTTTACTCGCTAGCTTTTGCAAACATAGGATTTGTAGGCCTTTATGTTTGGGGAAATTTTTTTATTAATGTACTGTACTTGTCACAAATATCACTTCCGCGTAGTGAACAAAAAAATCTTTTTCTGTACACTAAAGTTGAAATTTTTGTCTTTCTTTGTGTAATAAAGATAAAAAAAATTATGTAATTACCATTTTACCCTTGAATTTTTTAAAATTGCATCCAATGTCATTTGGCTAAATTGCATAAATGGTCCCTGTTGTTTATAGAAAATTGCGTCCACCGTCCTTATTTTTTTTCCAAATTAAAAAAAAAAAAAAAAAAAAAAAAAAAAAAAAAAAATCCGAAAATATTTTTACATTCGAAAATAATTTTTTTTTTTGAATTTTTTTTTCAAAAATAATTTTTTTTTCAAAAATATCTTTTTATCAAAATTATTTTTTTTTTCAAATTTTTTTTCAAAAATATTTTTTTTTTTCTGAAAATATTTTTTTTTCAAAATTTTTTTTCAGAAAATAATTTTTTTTGCAGAAAATAATTTTTTTTTTCGAAAATATATTGTTTTCGAAAATATATTTTTTTTTTCAAAAATATTCTGTTTGCTCACAAACGTTTATTCTTTTACGTGCTTGTGAAGCATATATACACTTTAATTAATAATTCTCTGATGTAACAACCTTTGTTAAGAAATAGACAGGTAAAAGATGAGTGATGATATTATATCAAGACTAATATGAGTGCCACAACATATATACGGATGTCAAGTCTATGTGCTCATATCGTTTAACATGGCAGTTTGCTTTGAAAACTTTATTCAATACTTCTTGCTTGAAAGATACTGGTGCTGCATATTTTTTTCGTGATGGGTGTGCCATGCAGCGGAAAACAGAGGTCATGGGTTTAAACTTTAAAGTATGTCGTCGTGTCCCTTTAGCCATGGAACTTTTTTGATTGTTTAAACACAATTCCCAAATGACGTAACTCACGCCCACAGAAATATATATGCACTATATACCTTATTACATCAAAACATGCAAGATCTCATTAGGGACATCAAAATCTTGAAAACGAGTATTATAGTTAAAAGGAAAATCAAAACGGAAAGCAGATGGTTCCATTTGACTTGCTATCAAAATCACTAGCGTTCCATGATTGTGTCTAGGAATTTTAGTGGATGGCACACGAACGAAGTCCTCATTTGGAACGAGTCAAAACTCAAAAAACGTCTACTTTGCTAGATTTGGAAACCCTGTGCAAGTACAAATCCCAAGCACTACAATTAACAACAATCAACATGTACTTTTATATCATTTTTTCCTTTAAAAACAATATTAATGCATTTATGTGAAGGTATCTTTGAATATTTGTCCCTCAAAGTCCTTTTGTTTGTGTATTCTAAATGCAACTAGGAAGATGATATCAATATAAATAACCTACGCCATTGGAGCATTTCTCCCATTGTATCACTACCTTACCGCAAACGTCTAGTTGACCGGTCAAGAAGGGCTTTACGAGATATAGGTCATGGGTTCATTCTCAACTCCTAGCTAAGAAGGTCATTAAAACATGCGGGTCAATCGGCGCCCAAAAGGGTGCATGGAGTCAGGGTTTCCCAATCGATTTAAAGCTTTCAAAGAATATAAGTAACCTATGCCATGTAAAGAAGAAGCATCAATTTGATATCTTAAATGTAAACAATGAAAGTATGAAACTTGAAACATCATTTTCATATCTTAAATGTAACTGTATTGACGATACAAATAAAATGCACGAGGTGTATGAGATAGGTCAAATACGAAGACAAGAAATATAAAAGAAAAAGACAGGGAAAGTAAAAAGTACAATAACACTAAAAATAATCAAAAAAGAATACAAATACAAGACTAAACAAGATCAACTACACTGCCCTTTATTCCTCATAAGTGACTTTATAAACTCTTTTTATAGTCTTTAACAGCAAAAGATGATTAAGAGCTCTAGGTATGGTGGCATACCAAAACTCCTCATTTGATGCTCACAAGGTGCCACATCACTTTAATAAACTCATTGCTATAACCTCTTATCACAACTTACTCATTTGGGTTCACCACTTCTTATTTTATTTTTTTTATTCAAATTTCCAAATAAACTAAATTTATTTCATTAAAAATAAAAATACATTCAACATATTAAAATTAGATGCAACTTAAAATAACGATACGGAAAAAATGATACGGGATAAAAATACAACACATATTAATAATACGAAACTTAATCATTTTACTCGTCGCTTTGATATTTCTTCATGATTTCTTCTTTTCTCTTGCGGATGAAAACGGCTTTGGCCGGTGTGGCCTGGTCGGGATCAATCATCAGAAACTTCAACTCCTCCATCTCTAAGGCCTTCACTTCCTTCTATCTCCTCACCTCATACGTGGTCATTTGAATGTCGGCTTTTTTGTGAATATTTTTCTGATAATTGTCTCGAAAAAGAACTCATTTGACTCCCCCCGGAGCTCACCTTGGCGCTCGACGTATCCGTCGACTTTTGTTTCTTTAAAGCTCGACTTTTTTTGGCACTGTCGGGACGAGGTCGTTTGTTCGGGCCGAATATATCCTCGAGACATGAAATGTCAATAAGGTCCTCAGCATCCCATTTAGGGTAATTTCTCAAAACCTCCCAAACGTGAAACATACGTGAAGCTTCTCGAACCAAAGCGATGTTCAAAATTGGTCTTCACATTCTCGAGATGATCAGCGTCATTTTCACAACTTCTACGCTGCAAATGTTTGTAAACCGCGTTGAATTTTTGACAGTCACCGTTAATTCTTGTCCATTTACCCGTGAGCATATTTTTGCTATGATTCTCACGGTTAGTCTTCAGGTTGAATATCTCCAAAATCTGGTTTCAAAAGAATTCATCGAAACTGTCATTTCCAATATATTTGTCTTGGAAAACCTCTACCCAAATTTTCGCAAGCAAGTTTTCTTCTTCCTTGCTCCAGTGAGTATTCACACATGTACCTAGTTCCTCCATGCCATCTTCATCGTCCGCGTCCAAAGTCATGACTTTTTTGATCTTTTGGCCATCATTTTTTTTCCTAGCTATTTGGCTGATTCACGGGGTTGAGGTACTTTGAATTGTGAACCTGGTGGTTGTGAATCAAATTGTTATTGTGGTTGAGATTGAGGAAACGTTGAAGGTTGTAACGGGTTAAAAAACTGTGGTGACGAAAATCATTGTTGAGGGAAATTTGCGAATCCTTGATACGCGTACTTCTAAATTTGGAAACCATGTGCAAGTACAAACCCCAAGCATTACAATTAACAACAATCAACATGTACTTTTATATCATTTTTTTCCTTTAAAAGCAATATTAATGCATTTATGTGAAGGTATCTTTGAACATTTGTCCCTCAAGTCTTTGTTTGTGTATTCTAAATGCAACTAGGAAGATGATATGAATATAAATAACCTACGACCATTGGAGCATTTTCCGATGGTATCACTCCTTTATCGCAAACGTCTAGCTAGTTGACCAGTCAAGAAGGGCTTTAGGAGATATAGGTCATGGGTTCATTTTCAACTCCTAGCTAAGAAGGTCACTAAAACATGCTCATTGTCTGGGACTTGGTCTTTTGAAAATGGTCAGTCAGCGCCCAAAAAGGTGCATGGTGTCAGGTTCCCAACCGATTCAAACCTTTCAAAGAATATAAATAACCTACGCCCATGTAAATAAGAAGCATCAATTTGTTTCTGAATACTTGAAAGACTAAATGTAAACATTGAAAGTATGAAACTTGGAACATCATTTTCATATCTTAAATGTAAGTGTATTGAAGATACAAATAAAATGCACGAGGTGTATGAGATGGGTCAAATCCAAAGACAAGAAATATAAAAGAAAAAGATAGGGAAAGTAAAAAGTACAATAACACTAAAAATAATCAAAAAAGAGTATAAATACATGACTAAACAAGATCAACTACACTACCCTTTATTCCTCATAAGTGACTTTATAAACTTTTTTTTATAGTCTTTAATAGCAACGAGAGATTAATATTGATTGAATGACCTTCTTAATTACATAAGATAGCATGTTTATTTATAATAGAACATAGCTTTTTGAGAATAAGCTAACATAAACTCTAAACCTAATGGAGCTCAAACTCACAATTGGGTTTGGGCCAATTATCTAATTGCCTAACACTTCCCGGCAGTTTGAACGGGAGTCTTCTGGACGGTCAAACGGGAATGAATACTAAAAGCCGTTTATCCTTATCCTTATCCTCATTATCTGAACAGAAGCATAATTGTACTTGGCGGCATAGTTGTTTTTTAGTTGTAGCTTCCTCCTTTGCCTAGCGGATTTTTTTTCCTCATGCCTTGCTTTGCCTTTAGGTAGGAGCGGAAATTTTGTGACCAACTACTTTCAAAAAACAATAATTATCTCCGACCTTAAAATAACGAGTAATGATGAGACATATTTTGTTGAACAATTGCTAAATCAATCAGGGACGGAGCAAGAAAGAAATATGACTGGGTGCACAAATTTTTTTGAACGGTAATATAATAGAGTTAAAAAGTGGATTAAAACAAAGATTTCATTAAAACGATAAATAAATGACCATATTACCTTCTAATTAGTGATTCTACGATCTCCCATAGCAAAAAAACACTTACGTGCACCCTCATTTTTAACATTAATAAGTTATTCTTTATCTATAGCACAAGTTAAAGCGCCGTTAAAATAATCATCACCCATCCGATTACGCAAATCAGTTTTAATGAGATTCATTTTAGAAAAACATCTTTCAACCGTAGCGGTAGCAACAGGCAAGACTAAAGCCAACTTCAATTAATCACTACTTTTCATATATATTGTAACTACGACAACAACAAAAATGTCCCATGACAACATAATTGGAGTACTATTTATATTCTAATATATTGTTGACTATCACTTAAACTTATTATCCCTATTTGTTTTAATAAAAATTGCATAGTTATTCACCTATTCTTATTGCCCTAAGCCCTTATTGATGATGATAGACTATACGGAACCAACAAATTAGTCAAGATTTCATACAACCAATTAAAACATGAAAACTTTAAAAGACATAATAAACAAATGAAAGATATATGTTACGACTTGCGACCTGTTTCATCTTTGTGGTGTTGGTTCAATTTTGGATTTTGTAAATTGTTAGGATAATGAATAAACTTGTTCCATTAATAAACCTATTTCATCTTTGGGCTTTTGTGCTTTAATTTACTAAACTTGTTTCATCTTTGGGATTTTACAAATTTTTTTATTTGTAAGTATACGAACTAAATAATACTAGAGACACATTTTAACGCATCGGGTGCATTTAAGATACATTTAGGAAAAATCGATAATTTTTTTCAAAACTTAACACTATATAGAAAAAATCCATGGGGTGCACGTGCACCCGCGGGCACCCTCCTGGCTCCGTCCCTGAAATCAATATAACATGGGATGTGTTATGACGGCTAGAGTTTTTGTATTTTAAGGTTTATGATTTGGATGAGATGAAAAGACTAATAAAGCGAAAAAAAAAAAAAAAAAAAAAAAAAAAAAAAAAAAAAAAAAAAAAAAGGTAAATAAGTCAGGATCCCTCCGAATCATTGACGAGTAGCCGATGACCGGTGGATCTTACCTAAAGCTCGGATACCATGTAAAATATTGATTGAATTACCTCCTTAATTACATAAGGTAGCATGTATATTTATAATAGAACATGGCTTTGAAAATAAAGCTAACATAAACCCTAAACCTAGTAGACCTCAAACCCACAATCGGTTTTGGGCCAATAATCTAATCGTCTAACATTTAATACAATCAAGTTGAATCTTACTGAAAAGGCGAGGGTTTTACCCGGTTTTAGTCTATGTGGTGGTGGGCTCAAATCCCGTATATTAGTCGGCCAAAATGTCGGAATCCATGGTTACCCAAACAAAATACCGTCAAGTTGAAAACCCTTTTTGCACAACCATGCATCTGTTTAATCATATATATTAGAGGACAAGTAGTCTCAAGCCCGGTTTGTAGATTTAGGGTATCTAATATAGACATTTTATTAGATTTCACCATTTATCATTATTTCGAATAAAGTTTTCACGTACCTGGTCGTCTTCCTAGTGCGGCTCGATAGACGAATCTAGTCTAACATAGGACCTAAATTTTGATTGAAAGAAATAGTCTTCAACTGCACACAGGAATGTAGAGGGTATCATAAATGATCAATTCGTGTTTTAATGGTTTAATCGTGTTAAGCGCTAATAAGTAAATAAGAGGGGTTAAGTACTTATGGCTCTTTTTTTCTGTACAATTGTGTGTTCGACTTGAATAAATAAGATAGTATTTATGTACGGTTTCTTGATTCATGAGAGGCGTATACTTGAGACTCTTTTTTTTTTTTTTTTTTTTTTTTTTTTTTTTTTTATAAGAACATGTATAAAAATTACATAGACAAACCCTTACATACCTTAAAGACACAAGCGGGCTTGAAGTCGACTAACCTATTGTAGAGACTTTGAATGTTTGCGGTCTTAAAAGATTGAAGCTTTTAGTCAGTTTTTAGTTTGTGAGTCAGACTTGAGGAACCCAACCAAGCACTTCTTTTGTGTTTAATTTTAATTTCACGTTTATGCTGGTTGGGTCGTCATTTTATTCCAGGCGTGCTTCACACTTTTTAAGCTTAAAGCTTAAGAGGTTGCAGAACCCATATATACTTCGTTCAAAAATGGCCCAAAATTAAAGTTGTTTCAATCTGTCAACTCGACTTGTACATGAACCAGGCCTATCTTATCAGAAAGATATCCACGATAGTCCGTATACCATCTTTAAGGTTTTGACATGAACTTAAGAGAATTCAAGCTACAAGCCTACAACTGGATGTGCTTAATGGGGCTGGCCCAAACTAAATAAATTGATTTCAAGATTTAAATGTGGTAAGAACTACTAATAAATTTCTTTTTTTGAACAAGACAATATTGGTAATTAACTACACTACAATTGTATTTTTCTTTTTCTTTCTTTTTCTTTGCTTTAGACATTTAGTTGTCTTCATACTTTATAAGTAAAGATATTAGATATTGTTAAGCCAAATAATTTTAGTTTGAACAAACAACCGCTTCCTAACAAATTTCCTAACAAATTAATTTTGAAATATTTTCATAATAAGCAAGAAAAGAGTCTGAATTTTAAACTTGTCTAATTATAAAATAGTCACAAATGCATTCTAATGTAGTATAGACAACCATGCCCAGCACAAAGGTAAATTAAAGTTATCTTGGGCCATCTTTGAGGGTGTGCAAGGTGAGCGACCGCTCATGGCTCAAAAATTTTTAAAAGCCCCAAAATTTATCCTGTTAATAATTATATGCATGTGAACACATATTTCCAAGAAGAAAATAGTATTTAGATGAAAAAATATCTTAAATGAGTAATATGTTAGAACTATTAGATAACGAATTACATTATATTTTAAAAACGGTGAAACTTTATATATAATATTCATTCTCGAAATGCCTCATTATGTAATTTCGTCCGTTGCCTTTAAAAATTCTAGAATTCATGGGACGGCCCTGAATTTATCTACTAAAATTTTATATATTTAAAGGTCTATTTTAGTGACCTTGTATAGTTCTAACATTAGGTAATTTGTAAGCGTCATTATATATTGTTATTTATATAATCGTTGGTGTATCATCATAGATTATTTTTCATTTACCTATTCATACATTAATCAATAAACACTTCAGATTAGTTACTTTTCTCATTTCGTTGATTTATTGCATAACCTTATCTTTTTTTATGTCAAGCTTTTTATAACTTTCATGCTCGTCTATACAATTATACAAGTTTGAGATTTCACTTGTGCTCAATCTTATACAACTATCGCAAGTCACCCTACCCTAACTAAAATACGTGTGTTCTTGTCATGTATGTACAACAAGACAGGCAGATAGCACAAATGTACGATCGTGGGTGATTTAACGTGTTGCGACTAGTTCAGTCGATTAATCTTGAATACGTATATCAATTGTACCCGTTTAGTCTTTGTCAAAGTGTTGAATTTCTGTTAGTTTCGTAATCTTACCATGACAAGGTTTCAAAGATAAGCTAAAAATTTGAATTTCTATATATGCAAGTAATCAACACATACGTTCCAATATTTAAAAAGTCCAAGTATTAAAGACACGTCAATAAAATGTGTTTGGTCATGTTGAAAACATGCAACTTTTTTCTAAATAAATCAACATACCCTATCATATCTTTCAAGGTGTCGAATTTTTATTACACAGGTTGTCATGAATCTTGATTCATTATGTATGAGGAGACCAACTTACGTACGAGTTCCTTGATGATGTATAAATTGATCAATACAAATATCATATCGTATTTGTCAATTTTTTGACGCTGCTCGAGATTCAACAGCACAACACGTACGTTCGCGAAATTGTCAAATAAAAATCTTGGAGGTTATTTAATCTTTGTCAAAGCTGGTATTGATATTGTAAAGAACTATCTAATTACTTGAAAATTAGAAATATATTATTACCACATATTTTTTTTTAACGGCAATTTTATTAAGGGACTCAACAAAAAAAGGTGTAGATTGATGGGGACACCATGACCCTGGTATTTTTTGGCACCATCCATTGTCCACCCCACAATGAATAGCTCTGGGCAACTCTCCTGACCTAGTGGGGCACCAACTGGAGTGAGCCGAGACTCTCGGACTCTTGAGCTCATATCCACAAAGTCTCTCCAGTGAGCCAATAGGTTTTGCGTAGATGGGTACCTAACTGAGAGCAAAGTGTCAGGGATGAGATTCGAACCCGAGTTTATTGACTTAAAAATGAAAGCCCCACCTACTGGACCAATGCCCCAGTAGTAATTTTTTATTAAGAGACTCTAACAAGACGCTAAAGAAAAGAGAAACAACAAGTTTAGGATATACTTGAATCCAATAATAATAGCATAGCACATCAAGAAAATACATTTTTGGCAAGAAAATTTAACATATTTTTTTGATAAAAGCCAAAACATCATTTCATCTCAATTTTGTTGAGATAACGATTTTCTATTAGTGGAGTTTCTTTATTTGGAAAGTGACTCAATTATCTTGATTAATGTGATATATATAAGATATATATGAATTTATTTGGACATGACAACAATTTGCAGCCATCTTTTTTTTTTTTTTCTTTTCTTTTTTTGAATTTTGATGTTCATAGATTTGATTTTGCAATCTTTTATATAATTTCGAGTTTTCATAGTTTTCGTGTTTGGATCCGTAATTATGATACCAGTTCCTGAGCATAACCAAATTAATTAATGAATAGAGAAATATTATTTTTCATTGCGTTACGTGTGCAATCTCATTATTAAAAAGTATAACGTTAATGAGTTAGATTTTTAAATTATTTTCACTAAAATGTCAACTATATGTTTATCTATTCATTCTTTCAAAGTCAATGGCAAAGTTGCAGTTGACAAAATCGGCATGTGATGAAAAGATTTGCATATGTACGACAACAAATTATATATAATCTCCATAATTCTAAAATGTATATAGTTTAAGTTCCTATTTTGCAACAATATAATGTAATTATGCATCAAGTGTTATGTCCATGGTGAAAGAACATCTAGAGTGGTTGCGTAAAAATCGAAAAATGATAGATATTAAAGAATAATAGGCTCAAGCTCGATTTATAGGTTTAGGACATCTAGAGTTTTACCATTACAATAATAGTCAATAAATCTAATTGAAGTAATAAAATCAGTACGAAACACAAAGCTGCAACTTCTGAAGTCCATAAACCTAAACAGAAGTTGAAAACCAAAACTTCACAGATCCGACCAAATCTCACTGGGGATGTGGTCGAAAATAGAAGAAAAGCTGATCTGGAAACTTCCACCGGCTAAAACTATTGTATCTGAACTTACGTGGCAGCGGGTCAGTAGTGATGGCGGCGCGTTAGTGGTTTCCGGCGATGGAATTTGGGGGTTTTTCAATTTGGAACTAACTGAGTTTGATTATATGGGAGGTGAGATCTAAAACACACTCTAGATGGGTGCTCTCAAAACTGATTAGGTATCTCCATGTACCTTCTTCAACACTAAAACTAAATGCTAATTAGAACGAAACCCTAATATTAATTGATTGATTCAAGCTCTGATACAATGTTAGATATTGTAAACCTCGTAAATATAATTGCATTATGACTATTATTTATAATGATAAAACTTCAGATGCCCTAAACCCACAAACCATTCTTGGGCCTATTATTCTCTCATAATAGACTACAAGTAATTTTAATGAAAACACCACTTTTAGTAATTTTAATACAAGGAAGATTCATATCGTTTTTCGTTCTAGTCCCGTATCTATAATTATTCCGTAATACCCTTTGGGTAATACTTGTCAACCATCAATGTTGCATGTCTATTTGAATTATATGGTCCTAAGAGACATAAGGTCACACTTGAATTTCGATTAGTTGTTGAATTTGTGACTCACGCCTATATATTTGAATTATATGGTCCTAGGAGACATAAGGTCACACTTTGAATTTCAATTTGGTTGTTGAATTTGTGACACACGCCTATATATTTGAATTATATGGTCCTAGGAGACATTGATTTGAGTCTCAAAGAGATGTTGTGGAACTACGTAAATGAGGGAGAACTAATGTCTTTACTAACTATGATTACAACTTTGGTTGCTAATGATACAAACTTTAATACATCCTATTAAAATTGCTACTTGAACAAACATCGATCGAACACTTAAAATTACAGCCTTGAAACGATCCAAATTCTTTTGAACTAAAATACTTTATTCTTTGAACAAACCTTGATTAGAACATGGCTTGTGAACTGGCATCCCCATCAACTATTTCTCGTGTGGAAACTAGATCGCTAAGTCGCTAACTAACTAAAACCATTTGGTAATGCGCTCTATTACAACGTAAATTGCTCACATATTTGATCAATATGTATCTTTAACGTGACATTCTGATGAGACGTGTACATTGGAACGTCTAAACATGAGATTTTCATGTATTTGTTGAGGTGGAAATTTTCGCTTATGTAACACTTGAAAACATAGAATATCGTTACGAAAGAATTTAATAGTTTTACATGATACACTGACTAAGCACATCGTGAATATACATTATAAAAGTCGTCGCCCAGTCATGTGATGGTTGACAACTTCACTCTAACCGTGTGGAACTATTCTGATATACAAGCGTAAAATGCACATAACTTTCAAGTTAGTATTGTTAACTAAGTTCTGCGTAAGATGATTACTATTATGAAAGTACTCTTTGCTACAGTACTATTTAAGGGTGGTTTTGCAAAAAATATAAACTAATTTTACGTTAGGCATTTGCAGCATTTGAATTTGATAAGAGCTATAGATTTCGTTAAATTAATAATTCAAAAAGCATAATACTTCCTCCGTCCCAAAATATAAATCCAGTTTAAATATAAGTTTAGTTTGACTTTTTGAATCGAACTTTTACTTTAAATATTTTTATTTGTATTATATAATACTTGATGCAAAAATAAATAAATAAATAGTGTTTTAAATTTATTTTCATTTGGTATAATTTTCATCAAGTGATATATAATACAAATAGAAATATTTAAGGTTAAAGTTCGATTCAAAAAGTCAAATTGGACTTATATTTTAGGACGGAGGTAGTAACAATTAAGGGTGAGCATGGTCCAAAAACCGGACCGGTCCGGCCAAGACCGGACCGGACCGAAGACCGAGAACCGGAAAAACCATAGACCGAGACCGGACCGAATGTGGTCGGTCCGGTCTCGGTCCGGTTCGGTCCGGTCCGGTCTTCGGTCGGTCCGGTCCAATTAGGCAAAAAGCCAAAAAGGAAGAAACTGTTCTTCGGTCGGTCCGGTCTTCGGTTTTTTGGTCGGTCCGGACCGGACCGAGGACCGAATTAGCCAAAAAGCCTAGACCGAGGACCGGACCGAATGTGGTCGGTCCGGTCGGTTTTGTCGGTCGGTCCGGTCCATCCGGTCCGTTTGCTCACCCTTAGTAACAATTTTTTCATATATGGGTATCAACTATAAAAGGTTCATGAAAAGGTTTATAAAATTTGAAAAGGTTTATAAATTGAGTTACCATAATGAGATGAGGTTTATGATGACATGGAATGAAATAGGTCTAAGTTTATAGACCTTTTCATTGCAACTAAATGCAGGAATTTGGGCAAAGTTAACTAGTCTATATATGACTAAGTCCTTAGCAAACAGACTGTATCTGAAGAAGAAGCTGTACACGTTCTATATGAGTCCAGGTAAGAAACTGGGTGATCATATAGATGAGTTTAATAAGTTGATACTTGACATGGCGAATATTGATATCGAGATTGAGGATGAAGATCAGGCACTTATGTTACTTACGTCGTTGCCATCGTCTTATGAAAAATTTGTGGAAACAGTGTTGTATGGGAGGGAATCCTTGACAATGGAGGATGTTCTAGCAACTCTGAATTCAAGAGAGTTGAAGAAAAGAACTGAAGGCACAAAGGAAGAAACTGGTGACGGGTTATATGTAAGGGGAGGGTCAGATCATCCAAGAAAAGCTCATTCTGGTGGAAGTTCGCGGTTCAAGTCAAGGGGTGGAACTGGTAAACTCAAGTGCTTCATATGTCATTCAGAGGGTCATCTGAAGAGAGACTGTCCAAAGAAGAAGTCAAGTGGGTTCGTTAGGAAGGGTAAGCATGATCTGGATTCTGATTCTTCTGATGACGAGGGTAACGCCTACTTTGGAGAAGCCTTGGCGGTGGTCGGGAATGATGAGATGACTGAATTGGTAATGGATTCAGGTGGGTCTTATCATATGACACCTAGGAGGGATTTCTTGTATAACTTCAAAGATGTTGATGGTGGTTCGGTTCAGTTAGGTGATAACAGAACATGCACTATCAAAGGGACAGGGAAAGTGAAGATACAGTTGCATGATGGTTCAAGTTTTATATTGGAGGATGTCAGGTATGTTCCAGGGTTAAGAAAAAGCTTGATTTTATTAGGTACTCTTGAAAAAGAGGGTTATACTGTGAAGATGCCAATGGGTAGAGTCAAGGTGATCAAAGGTTGTCGGGTTATGATGACTGGGATTAGGAAAGAGAACTGTGTGTATAGTCTTGAAGCAAAAGTGTCGACTTTTGGTGTACAAAAGCATGGAGGTTCAAAACAAGTTGGATTCAAACAATTTGGTCATAAACAAGTTGGTCTCAAACAACTTGGTCATAAACAAGTTGGGTTCAAACAACTTGGTCCTGGTGTTAAAACAGGAGTCCATGTAGTACAGGTTGATGAACGTGTTTGGTTTGAGGTGGAACTGCAGGGAGCTCAAGGGAATCGTGAAGCTGAGGTTGTTCAGGTTAGTAACGATGATGTTGCAGTGGCTCAAAGAAAGTTGGAGGACAAGCAACTTGAAGAAAAGACAAACACGGGCTGCTTGGTAAATGATCAGGAGAAAGTACACCTTGGTATAGAGGTGGGGACGGACATTACGGTAACCGGAGTACCTGGTCAAGAGGGTGCAGAGGGTAATGCTGTTGAAAAGAAGAAAGTGAAGGAATATAAGAAAGCTAAACTTGGGAATTTACTAAAGTACAAGGCCTGGTTCTCAAGGCGGTCCCCGGTTCGAGGTTCCAGCATTAGATGAAGATGCTGAGAATCGTTAATGCCTAAGTATTACTCCTAAGGTGGAAATTGTTATGTATTAGTAGCAATACTTAGGAGGGTTAAATGTGACTTAGACAATAATAAGGGGATTAATTGTATTTAGTTTAAATAAAGTTTAGGATTGTACTTAGATTAGGAAACTAGTTACTTGGCTTGCAAGCTAAGGTTTCTACCCCTCATCTCTATAAATAGAGATGAGGGGATGCTAGTTATTCATTCTTCTTCCTCAAATTGTAAGCTTTATTGGTTGATTAATAAAGGGGTGTTTGAGGGTATATCGTGTGCATATTCTTATCGTTCTTTTGTAGTCTCTCGTGTTTGCTACGGGTGCTTGATATAACTCGCGATCTAGCGTTCCGCGATCGAGCTTCGGGATTGTTGTCGAGGTATTTTCCAACAAGTGGTATCAAGAGCCACGGTTATTGTGGTCATCGAAGTTCGAGTGTTAGATCGAGGTGCCAAGTTGGTTTTAAGGTTCGAGCAAAGAAAACGGTTTTGGGTTTCGAATCGTTTTTGGGAGTAGCAGGTTCAATTGAGAAGACGAAGTGCACGTAAACAAAGTGACGTACGTGATTGGTTTTTCAAAAACAAAGTACTTGAATGTTTTTGTCTGTTATTGATAGTATATATTAATATATTAATCACGTGGTTTATGTTACAAATTTAGTGAAAGGTTTTGTCTTGATTTTTTGTTTTTTTTTTTTTTAAATTCGTATTATTAAAACTTTTCAAACAAGGCACTTTCGTAAATACAAAGGTTTCTTGTTGCGGTTTTTTGTTTTTCTTGTGGTTCAAGTTTTGATCGTGGTTCGCTTGGGGTTTAAGTTAACGATCAGGATTGCTTGTTCGAAATCGAGGGTTTAGGATTATTTAAATTAATTCGATTTGCAAGAAGGGTTTATAGCAACAAGGGGATTATTGCACACGGCTTGTGAGGCTTGTCGGTAAAGTTGGTTAAGAAACAACTTGACAAGGTTTTTAGCAAGGTATAAGAAGAATGGCTAGTTCGATAACTAGGTTTGACATCGAAAAATTCGATGGGAAGAATGACTTCGTGTTATGGCAAATAAAGATGCGTGCTTTAATGGTACAGCTCGGATGTGATGCTGCATTAAAGACATTACCCGCGGGCATGGAAGCAGGTGAAAAGGCTGCTTTGATGAAGAAGGCATACAGTACCTTGATTCTATGCTTGGGAGACCGGGTTTTACGGGAAGTTACCAAGGAAACATCTGCTGCACGAATTTGGGCAAAGTTAACTAGTCTGTATATGACTAAGTCCTTAGCAAACAGACTGTATCTGAAGAAGAAGCTGTACACGTTCTATATGAGTCCAGGTAAGAAACTGGGTGATCATATAGATGAGTTTAATAAGTTGATACTTGACATGGCGAATATTGATATCGAGATTGAGGATGAAGATCAGGCACTTATGTTACTTACGTCGTTGCCATCGTCTTATGAAAAATTTGTGGAAACAGTGTTGTATGGGAGGGAATCCTTGACAATGGAGGATGTTCTAGCAACTCTGAATTCAAGAGAGTTGAAGAAAAGAACTGAAGGCACAAAGGAAGAAACTGGTGACGGGTTATATGTAAGGGGAGGGTCAGATCATCCAAGAAAAGCTCATTCTGGTGGAAGTTCGCGGTTCAAGTCAAGGGGTGGAACTGGTAAACTCAAGTGCTTCATATGTCATTCAGAGGGTCATCTGAAGAGAGACTGTCCAAAGAAGAAGTCAAGTGGGTTCGTTAGGAAGGGTAAGCATGATCTGGATTCTGATTCTTCTGATGACGAGGGTAACGCCTACTTTGGAGAAGCCTTGGCGGTGGTCGGGAATGATGAGATGACTGAATTGGTAATGGATTCAGGTGGGTCTTATCATATGACACCTAGGAGGGATTTCTTGTATGACTTCAAAGATGTTGATGGTGGTTCGGTTCAGTTAGGTGATAACAGAACATGCACTATCAAAGGGACAGGGAAAGTGAAGATACAGTTGCATGATGGTTCAAGTTTTATATTGGAGGATGTCAGGTATGTTCCAGGGTTAAGAAAAAGCTTGATTTCATTAGGTACTCTTGAAAAAGAGGGTTATACTGTGAAGATGCCAATGGGTAGAGTCAAGGTGATCAAAGGTTGTCGGGTTATGATGACTAGGATTAGGAAAGAGAACTGTGTGTATAGTCTTGAAGCAAAATTGTCAACTTTTGGTGTACAAAAGCATGGAGGTTCAAAACAAGTTGGATTCAAACAATTTGGTCATAAACAAGTTGGTCTCAAACAACTTGGTCATAAACAAGTTGGGTTCAAACAACTTGGTCCTGGTGTTAAAACAGGAGTCCATGTAGTACAGGTTGATGAACGTGTTTGGTTTGAGGTGGAACTGCAGGGAGCTCAAGGGAATCGTGAAGCTGAGGTTGTTCAGGTTAGTAACGATGATGTTGCAGTGGCTCAAAGAAAGTTGGAGGACAAGCAACTTGAAGAAAAGAAAAACACGGGCTGCTTGGTAAATGAGCAGGAGAAGGTACACCTTTGTATAGAGGTGGGGACGGACATTACGGTAATCGGAGTACCTGGTCAAGAGGGTGCAGAGGGTAATGCTGTTTAAAAGAAGAAAGTGAAGGAATATAAGAAAGCTAAACTTGGGAATTTACTAAAGTACAAGGCCTGGTTCTCAAGGCGGTCCCCGGTTCGAGGTTCCAGCATTAGATGAAGATGCTGAGAATCGTTAATGCCTAAGTATTACTCCTAAGGTGGAAATTGTTATGTATTAGTAGCAATACTTAGGAGGGTTAAATGTGACTTAGACAATAATAAGGGGATTAATTGTATTTAGTTTAAATAAAGTTTAGGATTGTACTTAGATTAGGAAACTAGTTACTTGGCTTGCAAGCTAAGGTTTCTACCCATCATCTCTATAAAGAGATATGAGGGGATGCTAGTTATTCATTCTTCTTCCTCAAATTGTAAGCTTTATTGGTTGATTAATAAAGGGGTGTTTGAGGGTATATCGTGTGCATATTCTTATCGTTCTTTTGTAGTCTCTCGTGTTTGCTACGGGTGCTTGATATAACTCGCGATCTAGCGTTCCGCGATCGAGCTTCGGGTTTGTTGTCGAGGTATTTTCCAACAAGTGGTATCACGAGCCACGGTTATTGTGGTCATCGAAGTTCGAGTGTTAGATCGAGGTGCCAAGTTGGTTTTAAGGTTCGAGCAAAGAAAACGGTTTTGGTTTCGAATCGTTTTTGGGAGTAGCAGGTCCAATTGAGAAGACGAAGTGCACGTAAACAAAGTGACGTACGTGATTGGTTTTTCAAAAACAAAGTACTTGAATGTTTTTGTCTGTTATTGATAGTATATATTAATATATTAATCACGTGGTTTATGTTACAAATTTAGTGAAAGGTTTTGTCTTGATTTTTTGTTTTTTTTTTTTTAAATTCGTATTATTAAAACTTTTCAAACAAGGCACTTTCGTAAATACAAAGGTTTCTTGTTGCGGTTTTTTGTTTTTCTTGTGGTTCAAGTTTTGATCGTGGTTAGCTTGGGGTTTAAGTTAACGATCGGGATTGCTTGTTCGAAATCGAGGGTTTAGGGTTATTTTAATTAATTCGATTTGCAAGAAGGGTTTATAGCAACAAGGGGATTATTGCACACGGCTTGTGAGGCTTGTCGGTAAAGTTGGTTAAGAAACAACTTGACAAGGTTTTTAGCAAGGTATAAGAAGAATGGCTAGTTCGATAACTAGGTTTGACATCGAAAAATTCGATGGGAAGAATGACTTCGTGTTATGGCAAATAAAGATGCGTGCTTTAATGGTACAGCTCGGATGTGATGCTGCATTAAAGACATTACCCGCGGACATGGAAGCAGGTGAAAAGGTTGCTCTGATGAAGAAGGCATACAGTACCTTGATTCTATGCTTGGGAGACCGGGTTTTACGGGAAGTTACCAAGGAAACATCTGCTGCACGAATTTGGGCAAAGTTAACTAGTCTGTATATGACTAAGTCCTTAGCAAACAGACTGTATCTGAAGAAGAAGCTGTACACGTTCTATATGAGTCCAGGTAAGAAACTGGGTGATCATATAGATGAGTTTAATAAGTTGATACTTGACATGGCGAATATTGATATCGAGATTGAGGATGAAGATCAGGCACTTATGTTACTTACGTCGTTGCCATCGTCTTATGAAAAATTTGTGGAAACAGTGTTGTATGGGAGGGAATCCTTGACAATGGAGGATGTTCTAGCAACTCTGAATTCAAGAGAGTTGAAGAAAAAAACTGAAGGCACAAAGGAAGAAACTGGTGACGGGTTATATGTAAGGGGAGGGTTAGATCATCTAAGAAAAGCTCATTCTGGTGGTAGTTCGCGGTTCAAGTCAAGGGGTGGAACTGGTAAACTCAAGTGCTTCATATGTCACTCAGAGGGTCATCTGAAGAGAGACTGTCCAAAGAAGAAGTCAAGTGGGTTCGTTAGGAAGGGTAAGCATGATCTGGATTCTGATTCTTCTGATGACGAGGGTAACGCCTACTTTGGAGAAGCCTTGGCGGTGGTCGGGAATGATGAGATGACTGAATTGGTAATGGATTCAGGTGGGTCTTATCATATGACACCTAGGAGGTATTTCTTGTATGACTTCAAAGATGTTGATGGTGGTTCGGTTCAGTTAGGTGATAACAGAACATGCACTATCAAAGGGACAGGGAAAGTGAAGATACAGTTGCATGATGGTTCAAGTTTTATATTGGAGGATGTCAGGTATGTTCCAGGGTTAAGAAAAAGCTTGATTTCATTAGGTACTCTTGAAAAAGAGGGTTATACTGTGAAGATGCCAATGGGTAGAGTCAAGGTGATCAAAGGTTGTCGGGTTATGATGACTGGGATTAGGAAAGAGAACTGTGTGTATAGTCTTGAAGCAAAAGTGTCGACTTTTGGTGTACAAAAGCATGGAGGTTCAAAACAAGTTGGATTCAAACAATTTGGTCATAAACAAGTTGGTCTCAAACAACTTGGTCATAAACAAGTTGGGTTCAAACAACTTGGTCCTGGTGTTAAAACAGGAGTCCATGTAGTACAGGTTGATGAACGTGTTTGGTTTGAGGTGGAACTGCAGGGAGCTCAAGGGAATCGTGAAGCTGAGGTTGTTCAGGTTAGTAACGATGATTTTGCAGTGGCTCAAAGAAAGTTGGAGGACAAGCAACTTGAAGAAAAGACAAACACGGGCTGCTTGGTAAATGAGCAGGAGAAAGTACACCTTGGTATAGAGGTGGGGACGGACATTACGGTAACCGGAGTACCTGGTCAAGAGGGTGCAGAGGGTAATGCTGTTGAAAAGAAGAAAGTGAAGGAATATAAGAAAGCTAAACTTGGGAATTTACTAAAGTACAAGGCCTGGTTCTCAAGGCGGTCCCCGGTTCGAGGTTCCAGCATTAGATGAAGATGCTGAGAATCGTTAATGCCTAAGTATTACTCCTAAGGTGGAAATTGTTATATATTAGTAGCAATACTTAGGAGGGTTAAATGTGACTTAGACAATAATAAGGGGATTAATTGTATTTAGTTTAAATAAAGTTTAGGATTGTACTTAGATTAGGAAACTAGTTACTTGGCTTGCAAGCTAAGGTTTCTACCCCTCATCTCTATAAATAGAGATGAGGGGATGCTAGTTATTCATTCTTCTTCCTCAAATTGTAAGCTTTATTGGTTGATTAATAAAGGGGTGTTTGAGGGTATATCGTGTGCATATTCTTATCGTTCTTTTGTAGTCTCTCGTGTTTGCTACGGGTGCTTGATATAACTCGCGATCTAGCGTTCCGCGATCGAGCTTCGGGATTGTTGTCGAGGTATTTTCCAACAAGTGGTATCAAGAGCCACGGTTATTGTGGTCATCGAAGTTCGAGTGTTAGATCGAGGTGCCAAGTTGGTTTTAAGGTTCGAGCAAAGAAAACGGTTTTGGGTTTCGAATCGTTTTTGGGAGTAGCAGGTTCAATTGAGAAGACGAAGTGCACGTAAACAAAGTGACGTACGTGATTGGTTTTTCAAAAACAAAGTACTTGAATGTTTTTGTCTGTTATTGATAGTATATATTAATATATTAATCACGTGGTTTATGTTACAAATTTAGTGAAAGGTTTTGTCTTGATTTTTTGTTTTTTTTTTTTTAAATTCGTATTATTAAAACATTTCAAACAAGGCACTTTCGTAAATACAAAGGTTTATTGTTGCGGTTTTTTGTTTTTCTTGTGGTTCAAGTTTTGATCGTGGTTCGCTTGGGGTTTAAGTTAACGATCGGGATTGCTTGTTCGAAATCGAGGGTTTAGGGTTATTTTAATTAATTCGATTTGCAAGAAGGGTTTATAGCAACAAGGGGATTATTGCACACGGCTTGTGAGGCTTGTCGGTAAAGTTGGTTAAGAAACAACTTGACAAGGTTTTTAGCAAGGTATAAGAAGAATGGCTAGTTCGATAACTAGGTTTGACATCGAAAAATTCGATGGGAAGAATGACTTCGTGTTATGGCAAATAAAGATGTGTGCTTTAATGGTACAGCTCGGATGTGATGCTGCATTAAAGACATTACCCGCGGGCATGGAAGCAGGTGAAAAGGCTGCTCTGATGAAGAAGGCATACAGTACCTTGATTCTATGCTTGGGAGACCGGGTTTTACGGGAAGTTACCAAGGAAACATCTGCTGCACGAATTTGGGCAAAGTTAACTAGTCTGTATATGACTAAGTCCTTAGCAAACAGACTGTATCTGAAGAAGAAGCTGTACACGTTCTATATGAGTCCAGGTAAGAAACTGGGTGATCATATAGATGAGTTTAATAAGTTGATACTTGACATGGCGAATATTGATATCGAGATTGAGGATGAAGATCAGGCACTTATGTTACTTACGTCGTTGCCATCGTCTTATGAAAAATTTATGGAAACAGTGTTGTATGGGAGGGAATCCTTGACAATGGAGGATGTTCTAGCAACTCTGAATTCAAGAGAGTTGAAGAAAAGAACTGAAGGCACAAAGGAAGAAACTGGTGACGGGTTATATGTAAGGGGAGGGTCAGATCATCCAAGAAAAGCTCATTCTGATGGAAGTTCGCGGTTCAAGTCAAGGGGTGGAACTGGTAAACTCAAGTGCTTCATATGTCATTCAGAGGGTCATCTGAAGAGAGACTGTCCAAAGAAGAAGTCAAGTGGGTTCGTTAGGAAGGGTAAGCATGATCTGGATTCTGATTCTTCTGATGACGAGGGTAACGCCTACTTTGGAGAAGCCTTGGCGGTGGTCGGGAATGATGAGATGACTGAATTGGTAATGGATTCAGGTGGGTCTTATCATATGACACCTAGGAGGGATTTCTTGTATGACTTCAAAGATGTTGATGGTGGTTCGGTTCAGTTAGGTGATAACAGAACATGCACTATCAAAGGGACAGGGAAAGTGAAGATACAGTTGCATGATGGTTCAAGTTTTATATTGGAGGATGTCAGGTATGTTCCAGGGTTAAGAAAAAGCTTGATTTCATTAGGTACTCTTGAAAAAGAGGGTTATACTGTGAAGATGCCAATGGGTAGAGTCAAGGTGATCAAAGGTTGTCGGGTTATGATGACTGGGATTAGGAAAGAGAACTGTGTGTATAGTCTTGAAGCAAAAGTGTCGACTTTTGGTGTACAAAAGCATGGAGGTTCAAAACAAGTTGGATTCAAACAATTTGGTCATAAACAAGTTGGTCTCAAACAACTTGGTCATAAACAAGTTGGGTTCAAACAACTTGGTCCTGGTGTTAAAACAGGAGTCCATGTAGTACAGGTTGATGAACGTGTTTGGTTTGAGGTGGAACTGCAGGGAGCTCAAGGGAATCGTGAAGCTGAGGTTGTTCAGGTTAGTAACGATGATGTTGCAGTAGCTCAAAGAAAGTTGGAGGACAAGCAACTTGAAGAAAAGACAAACACGGGCTGCTTGGTAAATGAGCAGGAGAAGGTACACCTTGGTATAAAGGTGGGGACGGACATTACGGTAACCGGAGTACCTGGTCAAGAGGGTGCAGAGGGTAATGCTGTTGAAAAGAAGAAAGTGAAGGAATCTAAGAAAGCTAAACTTGGGAATTTACTAAAGTACAAGGCCTGGTTCTCAAGGCGGTCCCCGGTTCGAGGTTCCAGCATTAAATGAAGATGCTGAGAATCGTTAATGCCTAAGTATTACTCCTAAGGTGGAAATTGTTATGTATTAGTAGCAATACTTAGGAGGGTTAAATGTGACTTAGACAATAATAAGGGGATTAATTGTATTTAGTTTAAATAAAGTTTAGGATTGTACTTAGATTAGGAAACTAGTTACTTGGCTTGCAAGCTAAGGTTTCTACCCCTCATCTCTATAAATAGAGATGAGGGGGATGCTAGTTATTCATTCTTCTTCCTCAAATTGTAAGCTTTATTGGTTGATTAATAAAGGGGTGTTTGAGGGTATATCGTGTGCATATTCTTATCGTTCTTTTGTAGTCTCTCGTGTTTGCTACGGGTGCTTGATATAACTCGCGATCTAGCGTTCCGCGATCGAGCTTCGGGATTGTTGTCGAGGTATTTTCCAACAATAATGCTTTACACTATTGATAGTAACCACCCACTTTACCATCACCAATTCAGTGTTATATTAGTTTTTTACTCTACTACTGACATCACCACTAAACAGGTATAATATCAACCACCAACAAAACCACCACCAATATCTCGATGGTTTTTTTTTTCCTTCTCACACAAATCGATGGTTGGCCACCACCATCTCACTCCCAAACCGCCATCACGCATGAAGATGGTGGTGGTGGACTGGTGGTGTCTCAACTCATCACTCGCAAAGGGGAGGACGTGTCCTCGTTTTCCTTATTAGCCTCAGCCTTACCTTTTCATTTATAAAATTCTTTGTAATCTATTAATAGTTAAACTTTTATATTAGACTCTTTTGTTTGTATATATCTTTGTTTATATTCAAATTTACACATATATCATATATCATTTTGATGCATTAACATTATCATAATTTATGCATAAAAATTATTAAATATATATGTAATTATTCACTTAGGTGGGGATTGATGAATATGAAATGTCCCTTAAATTCGAAATATAATAATCGGTGATTTTCAAATCATAAATTGTGAATGCAATGGCAAACCATATCATTGATCAAGCATGCACAACAACATTTGGTCAAACTTAACATTTGGCGTCATGGCGTGACATGTGTAATTTTGTTAATGAATGCTCAAAGTTAAAGACATTGAATAATAATTGCAAATGGGTGAATAATAATTTTCTTAAATATAATTGTCATTTGTCAACCATATATTATATTCATCACTTTTAAGATATACGAAAAGTGACCCAAAATATGGTGTTGACAAAGCATGCATAAACACGTTGGAGTTTAATTAATAGCCATCACGCTTCAACATAATTACATTTCAGATTTTTTTGCCTTTGAATAATTTCGTAACGATCATTTCTTGGAAAACTAAGATACGAATCATCTTCTGAAAACTAGGAATAAATTTATCTTTGCAAAATTGTGCATGTTATAGTGTTAAAGTATATGCATCTTATACATTCAAGGTCAATTTGTTGCAATATATATCGTCTTTATTAAAATTCCATT
Source organism: Artemisia argyi (assembly GCA_030686995.1). Lineage (NCBI taxonomy): Eukaryota > Viridiplantae > Streptophyta > Magnoliopsida > Asterales > Asteraceae > Artemisia > Artemisia argyi. Next base: position 173,437,784 of record CM060697.1, read on the forward strand.
GTCCAATTTACTACTTGTATTTCAAAATGTCTGAAAATAACGGTGATTCTGTAGCAAGACTATTTCTTATTTATTTAAGACAAGTCATATGTTGCCCGAAATCAATAAAACTTTCGTTGTACTTATTCCGAAAGTCCCCACCTGAAATTTCTAAGTCAGTTTCGACCAACTAGTCTTTGTAATATTATGTACAGGATCATCTCAAAGATTTTGTCAAATAGATCGAAGCCTTTGATTGGGAAAATCATATCTCCTCAACAATATGCTTTTATTCAAGGTCGTCGGATTCAAGATTGTATGGTGGTCGTGGGAATGAAGCTTTTCACTATGTTCGATATTAGAAAAATGGGAACCAGAACATTATGGCCCTCAAAGTTGACTTAACAAAGCTTTTGATAGGGTTGAGTGGGGCTTTTTGGCTACACTCAAGAAAATAGGGTTTAGCGATGTTTGGTGTAACTGGATTCGTTCTTGTCTCATGACTTATGATTTAGAGTTTATGGTAAATGGTGAATCAGTTGGGGTTATTAAACCTCAAAGGGGGCTTAGACAAGGGGATCCTATTTCTTCGTATCTATTTATTATTGTTGGTGATGTTCTATCATGTCAAATTAAGAGGGCAATGGAAGTGGGTTCTTTATCTGGTATCAAAATGGCATGAACGTGTCCTGTTATTTCACATATTTTTTTTGCAGATGATTCGTTGTTCTTTTTAAAAGTTTCTTAGGTTGAATGAGACAATCTTTTAAATAATTTTGATATTAATTGTCGGGCATTAGAAAAAAATGTTAACTTTGAAAAGTCGGCAGCCTTCTTCTCTCATAATACTCCAATTACGTTACAAAATAGCATTAGTGATTCCCTTAAGGTTAAATTAATGGGTTCGAATGATAAATACTTAGGGCTTCCATTAGTATATGGTCGAAAGAAAAGATAGCTTTTTGGTTTTGTGTAAGAAAAAGTTCTTCAAAAATTGCAAGGATGGAAGCAGAAACTCCTTTCTCAAGCTGGTCATTAAGTGTTAACAAATATATTATTCAAGCTACTCCAACTTATGTACTGCAATGTTATTTGTTACGGAAGGGTTTCTTAAACAAACTTATGGCATATGTCCGTCGTTTCTTTTGGGGTGGTGATTTTCATGAACAACATATCCATTTGAAAAGTTGGGAAGATCTTACGGATCCAAAAGTTGAGGGTGGTCTCAGTCTTAATGATCTAGAAGCCTTTAATAAGGCTCTTCTAGCCAAACAAGGGTGGAGGCTTCTTATGAACCCATGATTATTTTTTGGGTAAGGTAATTAAAGGTATCTACTCTCCATGCTCAAACTTTCTTATTGCAAAACAAGATTCCCGTCCGTCATGGCTTTGAAGCAGTTTACTTCATGGTGTTAGATGGCAGGTGAGAAATAGGCAGAGCATTTCGTTTTGGTCACAAAAGTAGGTTCCTCTAAATAAAGATTTTTACATTCATTCACCACTCGGTCCATTTCCAAATTGTGGTAAAGTATCATATTTCATCGAGAAAGGTACTTGGAATTCTAGTATGCTTCGAAAGTGTGTTTCAAAAAGAGAGGTTGACATCATTTCGGAGATTCCTATTTTTCAAACTAGATATCCGGACCAGCTCGTGTGGTAATATGATGCAAAATGTCGATAATAGGTAAAATGCGGGTACATTGAAGCTCATTTGTTAAAAAGATATGAAGCTTTAAAAGCATATTCAAGCTCTAAGCCTCCACAAAAATTATGGGAGAATCTATGGAATATCCATACACTACAAAAAATTAAGTTATTTGCATGGAAATATATCACTTACTCTATTATGACCATGGATAATCTCTTTAAGAGAAGCTGATCCCGTTGCTCAAAGTGTCTGATATGCAATACATCTATAGAAATAATTGAACATTTACTTTTTGAGTTTGCATGCACTCGTCTTGTTTGGTTTGGTTCTTCTTTATGTTTTAGGAATCATCCTTCGGGTACAAGTGTTTCTCTTCGCTTTTAGAGATTTGATGATATTTGTAATAAAAGTTCTGAAGCTTATCGTATTCTATCAATCGTGGCAACAATTTTTTGGTTCATTTGGAGATCCCGTTGTGCTTTTGTTTATGATAAAGTTGATCTTTCTCCTGAGAGCACTTTAGCCTCGATTAATGCTTAGTTGAATGAGTTCGAAAAGATAATGGCAGGTGAAGATAAATTGTGATGCATCTTTTATAGACTCCAAGGACACTTTTGTTGTTGTTGTGCGTGATTCTACAGGTTATTTCCTTTATGTCGATGGTCTGCCTTGTTCTTCTATGTCTCTTTTTCACGTAGAAGTTTTAATACTGCACTATGCGTGCCATTTGGCATTTCGTCGTGGTTGGTCTCATGCTATTATAGAATCCGATTATCAAATAGCCATTACTCTCTCATAACGGAAACGATACCTCCATGGAGCCTTGCGGCTCTTGTACGTGGTCGAAGAATTTGCAATTATCATTCTCATGGACTAAGCGTGAAAAAAACTAAGTTGCTCATTGGGCCGCTCACTTTGCATCTTCTTCCGTTTTACCTTTTAGATGGGATGTTTCATTTCCTTGTGAATTTTCCTCTCTTTCGATGAGTGATATGTATGGGCCTTCGTTTGTTTCTTTTTAATGAAGTTTTAGTACAAAAAATAAGAAGATATCAATCCTATATTTGAAATTCAAATTCCCAAAACAAACATCATATATACTTTTCATTTCCATTCCTCATATTCATACCCATATACTAAACACACCCTTAAAATCGGTGATAAAAGCCATTCCAATATTTAATCTCTGTTGGGTATAAAAAGTTTAATTTTGTTTTATTGGTGGTTTCAAACTCCAACTCCTAAATTAATGATCTGGTTTCTATAACACCACAAATTAAATCAAACATGCACATCATTTCGTAGCAATTTGGCACAAAGGCATGCCAAGTGTAATCTTATTAGGCGAATTCTTTGAATTCAACAATTAATTACGAATGATTCAATATTAAATTGTCAACCACATTTGTATATCCAAAATTTATTACAATGTCAAAAAGACAATGCCAACTGGGAGCTGACCGAGATGGGGATGTGACTCAAGATGCATTCGTAGTAGTTGACAATCATACATAAAAAGAAATTTTAATATTTTGGATTTGAGTAAATATCTGATATTGACTTGATTTATTATTAAGGCCTAATGTACTATAAAAAGATCGTGATTAAATATTTAACCATAAATATGGCTGTATCCTAGCCATATGTTGTCATTTTCTTGAAATTTATAAAAAGGTGGTAGAGAGGTTTGTTGCAATGCCGGCCCCGTGCCCCCGTCTATGTCCAACGCATATAAAAATGGAATCAAGATGATGGCTCACAAAGAATTGTGCAATATGTTCTTATAAATCACATAAAGAATACATTATTTTATTTGTTGTTTAGCTAGAATTTAGTTCAAACATAGAAACACAAAGTTCCACATAAAATATACACATTTCTCCTTGATTGTGAAAAGACCATGTAGGAAAAAATCATAAACAAAATAAAGTTTTCCTCTAGTAGAGAAAGTCTTATCATGAAAACTGTATCTTTTGAACCTACATGAGAGAATATATTAAGTGAAATCTACATGTTCTACTTCGTTTTTGAGCTAACACAGTAGTAGTGTTTTCAAACCCGGACCGGACCGGATGGGTCAACCGGGAAGGTCGGCCAGTTATTGAAACCCGGGTGAACCGAATGACCTCCAAACGCCTCGAACCAAAAAAACCCGCTGAAAAACGGACCGGAATAACCGGGAAGCGATCGGGTTCATTGCTGGAAACCTGCAACTAGTCGAAATACTTGCGGAATCACTGTAAATCTGGTAAATCTTGTCTATAATCTTCAAATCCTGTATAAAAACTTAAAAATATTTGCATAGTCTTGAAATAAATAGAACTTTGCTGGAATCCTTAGTGGCCATTGAACCGGCAGTCGAACCGGTTGAACCAGGAACCGAAAGCTTTCCTGGTTCGTCTACCGGTTCGGTCATGAAAACCTAAAGTCTAAAGACAGGTGACTGCTAATATAGTGAATGGTAATCAAGTTGTAAGGATGGTTGAAAAGTCTATGCATATGATTAGCTTATAATATGGTGGTGAGCAAGCTAAAAATGACACCAATTTTTCTGGTACTAAAGATTTGTTTTTGCGCCCTAGAAAGGAATCTCGCTACAGTTGTAGTTCTGACTTACGATATCATGTGTAGAAAAGGACATTTATGTACGACGTGATAGAGTTTGTGTACGACTGAATCAATGTGACAGCTAAGATGGGAAAATCAGTAGAGCATCATAGAAGTAACCGAGGTAAACATTTTTACCAGTAAGTACTAGAGAAATACTACGACATAGAATCAACAAATTATTGACAAAGGTCATAAAATAATCATCAAAATTTTATTGATATTGCCTTGCGGACTTGGTACAAGAATACAATGTTAGTGAACATCTCCATACTTGGTAGTTTATACCTAAATACATTAAAAAGTTTCGACCTAAATATTCTACAATCAATCATGGTCCCCCCCTATCTAGTTATTACAAAATCAGCAAGAATCATTTTTTCTTTTTGTTCTTATTTTTTTAAGGAAACTCTGTATATACAATTGTTGTCCTTTTGGGTGTTCTCATATGCCTTCGGCCATGATTTACTTCTGTTTAAGATGATTCTTCTATCTTTTTTGCTTCTTTTACTAAAATAGTCGAATTTCTTAAGAAAATATTGCCATAGTAATTACTTGCTTTGATTTGTCTTCTTCTTATACGCTGATCAACCTTCGGCTGAACTGCGTTGAAATGTCTCATTTCAAGATTACGAGCGTCCCTGCAACCTTTAAGTTCACGAACTTGATCAATCGTGCTCACCCATTGAACCTTAGATGTCCTATTTTGACCCATTCAGTTTATGTCAGTTTCTTGGGAAGAGTTTTATTGGCAAGCCATTTTGAGGAAGGGCGAACGGGGCGTAATGGATCTCATTTTGCGGGCCCATCATTGACCACCTGGAAATAACAGCAAACATCAATTATCAGTATCTACTTGAATTGTACTTGATACATAAACATAACCTTATTTAGTCATTGTTTGGAAGTTTTTATCTCTTAAAAACTAGTAAAGCCCTTTAATGATAGTTAAATGATTTGGAGAAGTAGGCAGATTTCACCAACCTGTATTTTGTGGTCAAATGATGTACAAGCACTAATATCTCCAACTTGGCTAGCTCATTTCCTGGACATGAGTGGGTCCCATTGCCAAATGGCATAAATGTATTGGGCTTTGGTGCCACCTGCAAAATCATATCAAATTAGATTTTAGACCAACTATCGTTTAAACAAAGCTGTAATAACTTCATAGACATTTAAAAACATAATTTTGCTAAATATAAATATTTTTACCTCAAATCTTGACGGGTCAAATTTCTCAGGCTCTTTAAAGTTTTCGGGACTGTGGTGAATGTTTCTAAAGAGTGGCAACACCTTCCATCCTTTGGGAATAAGGTAGCCTGAAAATCCACAAGTAACTTTTAGAATACAAAACTACCAAAAAAAGAAAAAATCTATAAATAGAATATTTAACTGATTTAAATATAATATAAGAGACAAACCTTCAAATTCAACATCTTCAACAGCTTCTCTGAAGGTAAAAGATAAGATTGAAGCAACTCTCAAGGTCTCTTGAATGACTCTTGAAGTTATTGGCATTTTCTTGGTATCTGCCCAAGTCAAAGCCTTGTCATCTTTTCCTTTCATTATCTCCTCTTGTTCCTCCTAAAAAGTCAAAAATTTAATATTCATTAAACAATTATACTATAGATATTTAATAAAATATATGCAAATTGCAAAAGATAAGTGATCAATGATTTGTACACAGAGAAAATACTGTAGTATTATATTATAAATTATAAAATGATGATTTCTTACCGTAACAGCTTGTAAAACACTAGGATTTTCAGCCAAATACTTGACAATCCATGTCAAGACACTAGCAGTGGTATCACGAGCCGCGAATATAACACCAATGATGTTGTCAGCAATTTGTTCATCCGTAAGACCTTCTTTGTCTTCCATGAATGAAGCCAACAAATCCTTGTGCTCATTTTTGTTTTCTCGTCTTAAAGCTAGAAGCTTTGCCACGATCTGAGCTAACTCTTTCCTTGCCTTCATGGACTTGTTAAACAACGTTCCGGGAAGATTAATGGGCATGGAGTTGTACCCTTTTTCAAGAATGTAATAACATCTCTTGAGATCTTCTCTGTATAGCACCTCGTCTTTTCCAAAAATGGAAAGCAATGCAACATTGAATGTAAACTGCATACACATAAATCAACTCATTAGAAACAGAGGAAAACAGAGCAAAAAAACAGGGGAAAACAGAGCAAAAACAGAGAAAACTCCACTTACGATTTTCATTTCTTGAAAAGTATTGATGAGGCGGTTTTCCCACGAGTTTAGAGAGTCAACAGCGATTGATTCGATATCGGGGATGATATTTTTTATCGATTCCGGTGTAAATGCGCGGAGAACAAGACGTCTTAGTTTCATGTGATAATCACCTTGATGAAAGAATATTGCTTGTTTGCCCAACATTCTTTCTTTGCTAGCAGGAAATGTAGGCTTAAAAAGATGCGATTTAGTTACTAGCACAAGCTTAGCAAGAGCAGGGCTAGATATCATCACACACCTACATCCCAATACATGTGTTTTAAAAATGGAACCATACCTGCAAATAAATACAAAATTTTTATTAATCTCTTTGAATCACTAATCAATTCTTTTTAATATATATATTTTATCTGAGTACAAAGACAATGAAACTAACTTTTTGACTTTGGATGCGAAAAAAACATTTGGGTTTTGAGAGTAAAGTTGGAAGGTTTCGCCGATATAAGGCCAACCAAGTGTCCCAGGAGGAAGTGGCAGAGTTTTCTTGCTGCCAGAGGAAGTAAATAGGAAGAGAATGATGGCAAGAATAATGAAAGAAAAGAAGATGGTTACAAATTCCATAGTTAATGGTTTGTTTGTTGTTTGTTGATGTATTGTTGTTGTGTTGGATAGAAAGTGGGAGGGGATGAAGTGAGGGTATATATAAGTAAGGATTGAGGGTGCAGGAAGGGTGCACCATTACAGCTAGATAAAGACACACGGAATCCTGCCCTCCAGCTCATGAAATTAGAGGGGGGATGGGGATGGGGTAAAGAAAGAGCGAGGCAAGTGTTGTCTATGTGTCTCTTTTCTGTTTTTATTTTCCTTTTTGTATCCTTACTCTTAGTTTTTAGTGCTGTCTAATGATATGCAATAACAAATTAAGCAACATGGGCCCTTGTATGATCATTAACCATCGAGATGTCTTCATATTGCATAATAAAAAATTGATCCTCCAAAAGGCAATCGACTGTATTTAGTCATTTTAATATTTCTGTATAAATGAAACTATTTTGACTTATCTACAATTAGTATTTGCTCAACTAAATTTAATGGGACTATTTATAATTATACCTCGCTCTACTTTGCACACCAGTAAAATTGTGTATGTTATTGTTGTGGGATCATATATATTGTTATTTATGTATTGTTATTGTTTGTGTCGGCTAATATCTATTAGAGTAAATTTGACTTGACCATTAAACACATGTCAATTACAATATATAATCTCATAAAATTATTTTATATGCATAATACAAATAGGCTAGGCCTAATTAACATATAATAAATCCCAAGGCCTAATACACGTCTAACACTCCTTCGCAGTTTGAGTGAGAATAGACCAAACATTCAAACTAGTACGAAACTCCTCAAACAAAGCAGACGACAAACTCTTGGTAAAAATATCCGCATATTAATAACGCGACGGCACATGAAATATACGAAACTGACCTCGACCAACCATATCAAAAACAAAATGTATCAATCTCAATATGTTTAGTTCGTTGATATTGAACATTATTAGCCGTTAAAAATATGGCACTAACGTTGTCACAATAAATAAGAGTAGCAGACAACAGTTGTGTGTGAAGTTCACAAATAAGATTACGAAGCCATGCAGTTTCCGCCACTGCATTAGCAACACCCTTGTATTCAACCTCAGTAATGGATCGATAATGGATGACGAAGGAAGTAGATTATCCCCCAGAAACACACACTAGCCAGAAGTAGAACGCTTAGTAGTGGGGCAACCAGCCAAATCAGCATCTGAATATACCACAAGAGAACCGGTAGAAGATGCATAAAGTTGAAGTCCAAAGCCCAACGTGTCACAAACATACCGTAAAATAAGCTTAATAATTGGAAAAATGAGGCTCTCGAGTGTTATGCATATAAAGACTAACTTGAACAACATAAGAAATATCAAGTGGAGTGAACGTGAGATATTGTAAATCACCTGCAAGACTGCAATATAATGTAAGGTCAAATACACGATCCCCATCAGCACCAACCTTAGATTCTGTGTCAACGGGAGTCTGAGTAAAATTCAAAAGAAAGGCCATATATAATAGAGAATCCCCATCGCATACTTCTTCTGATAAAGAAACATGCCTGTAGAGTAACGAGTAACCTTAGAACTATGTCAATATGAATAGTGACGAGTCACATCGACTAGAAGAAAAACCAACCCAAAGAGAATACGCTGCAAACCATTGAAACCAAGCACGAGGTGCCAGTTTCAACCCATATAAAGAACACTGCAATTGACAAAGATGGTGTGAAAATCTAGATTCCACAAACCTGGTGGCTGATACATATAAACAGTCTCAAAGAGGTCCATGTTTAAGAAACGCATTCTTGATATCAAGTTGATAAACATGCCAATTCCGCGATAATGCAAGGATAAGAAGAGTCCCAATAGTAGTCGATTTAACAACTAGACTAAAAGATCATCACAATTAACTCCAAACTGCTGGCTACATCCGTTAGCCACGAGACGAGCCTTATACTAGCTTAACAAACCATCGGCATGATATTTATGCCGAAACAACCACATAGACCGAAGCACATTAACATTAGGTGGTTTCGGAATAAGAATCCAATTACTATTTTGAATAAAGGTATTATATTCGTCGTACATAGAATCTCATAAATTAGGATTATATAAGGCAACAGATGGAGACATGGGAAGAGGAAAAATAAGAAAATTAAAAAGTATGACCATGAAAACAAGGATCGGGCTTAACGGTGCCAACTTAAGCAGTGTGGTCATTGGAGGAGTCTTGGTGGGTTGGGTTGTGTGCGGAAGTTGGTTTTAGGTCGTTGATGTTTAGGCCAGAGTGATTTGGACAGAAGTGGTTTGGGCGGAGGGATGTGGGCCGTAGGGGTTTGGACCGGAGGAGTTGGGGCAAGGGTGGGAGAAACCAGTTCTGGTTAAATCGGAGGGGTGTGAAGGGTTGTGGTGTCTTGTATCGGGTTAAGGATAACATGACGAGTAATTGGTGACCGTTGAGGTTCAAGGAAAGTGTATGATGGCGGATGAAGAGGTGCGATGGAGCCATATGGAAATTGAAGTTCATCAAATGTAACATGGCGAGAAAGGATAATTTTTCGGTGGAAAGGTCAAGGCATCGATATCCACGGTGATAAGCGGGATATCCCCAAGAAATACAATGAGTAGCATGAGGTGCATGTTTTTGCAGGGAGTAAAGATGGAGGTAATAAAGACACCCAAAAATGCGTAGATGGGAGTAATTGGAATTTTTGTTGAAGAGTTCGGTGTGAGGTATTTCATTTTGAATGGTGGAGGAAGAAGTAGATTTAGTAAGAGTCTGGATGATATTGTTGATGGTTCGTTTCATCTGTTATGATTTTCCATTTTGTTAGGATATTTTTTGGAAAAGGTGTCTAAATTAAACGTTGTGTCGAGCAAACAAATGAAGATGGTTGATGTTATCAAACTCACCACCATGATCACACTAAAAAGCCACAATATCCCATTTAAACTGCTTATTTACATAAGAACGAAAATGTAAGATTTTTGAAAAGCTTCAGATTTGGTACTTAAAGGATAAATCCAAAATAAATAATAATGATGATCAAGAAATAACACATAATATTTAAAAGTTAAAACCACCAGAACTACCAATAGGGGAAGTCCAAATATCAAAATACACAATCTCAAAACAACGAGAAACAATAGAGTTTGAACTTGATGATGGAAGTGTCACATGTTTGCCCAGCTGACATGCGTGACAAATATTTGAGCATCAGGCTAAAACCGACCCGACGTGACCTGACAAAACCAAAACCCGAAACTTGGAAAAAACCCAAACCGAAACCAAAACCGAAGTTACTCGGTTTTTCTCTGTCTGATTTCTGTTTTTCTTGGTTTTTTGCTCGAACAGGACCGAACCGACCAAACCGAAACTCAGTAAAAACCTAAACCGAGTTAGAACCGAGTTTGGTCGGTTCGCTTTAAGTCTGCTCGGTTTTGTCGGGTTTCTCGATTCGGTTCGGGTTTATTTTGGTTTTGCTCACCCCTACTCTATGGTGCCTGAGGCATTGGTGCCACCTCGTAGGATTAATAAAGAACAAAGCTTGAGGAATAGGAGAAGGTGGAGTGACAGGGTAGAGATACTCCGAGCTATCACATTTGATGAGGATATGACGTGTCAAGAAATCCTTCACACATAAACCGAAGGCATCAAATTCCACAGTATAATTGTTATCTCTAGTGAATTGACGAAAAAAAATAATATTTTTTAATGATGTTAAATGTGACAAGAACATTATGTAGGTATTGAGGACAATTAAGAGTGGTAAGATGTTATGTCAAGTATTAGTGACATGTATTAATTTGTCATCACCAACACAAACAGATAGATATAAATGTGTATTCGAAATAGTATTTACATTCCATGAATGTCAGTTGAGATGAGAATATGCACATTTATCCATGTTCCATGTCGTATCCTATAAAGTCATGGTGCCAAACGCATTTGGAAGCATGGTTTCTTGAGGCGAAAACATAGACTGAGTTAGGCCTAAGTTACCGGTTGTAGTTTGATTTTGGGTCGGATGACCAGCCTGCTGGGCCTGGCAAATAGTGGACATAGGCTGCAAGGCCGACATTGTCGCATGTTGGCTATTGGGTCTGTTTTTTGCCACGGTTAGCTGGTGGGCCTATTAGGCCCAAAAAAAACTATGGTTCTATTGGGATATAAAAGCATGTTGGGCTAGAATTAAGGGGGTATTGGATGTTATATGGCCCATATTCTTTAACCAACTGGGTTGGTTATTATTTCATTTGTTATAAAAATTGGTATTCGATGTCATATGGCCTATACTTTATATCCAAGAAGATGGGGAATGGGGGAGGGGGTTCGTTGTCACCAATCATGTATTTTGATTAGGGTTTGATTGAGGGAGAGAGGAAATGAGCCGATTGATTTTGGACAAGAATTGAAAGAGGTACTCCCTCCGTCCCATTATAAGTGTCCAGTTTGACTTTTATTGGTCTTTCTTATTTAACTTCGACCTTAAATAATTTTATTTGTGTTATATAATACTTGATGAAAATTATATCAATGAAAATACGTTTAAAATCTAATCAATTCATATATTTTGCCTCAAGTATTATATAACACACATAAAAGTAATCAAAGTCAAAATTGAATAAGTTAGACCGTAAAAAGTTAAACTGGACACTTATAATAGGACGGAGGTAGTATTAAGAAAGGATCTAACTTGCTCTAGATACCATATTATAGTTATAACGAGCGGGGTACTCGCGCGTTGCTGCGGATATGTTGTAGTTAATATAAACTTGAAATAAAACGTTTGAAAAAAATTATTGTTGAAATGTTGTAGTTAATCTAAACTTGAAATAAAACGATTGAAAAAAATTATTTTTGTTAGTAACGACTAAATATGCAAAAGATCGATATCCGCAGAAGAAAAAAAAAATATTTTTGTTAAATATTTAACCTAAAAAAAAACGGATGAACAGTACTGCTACAGTAAAATGCTACATTAACCGGACTCACAAAAACTACTGTTTCGTCTACTGTAGCTAGCACTGTAGCTGCTACAGTTCTGCTACAGTAACGATTCCACCTTTTAGTATATATAATAATTTGGCTTGATCATTAAACACATGACAATTACAATATATAATCTCATAGGATTATTCTAGATACATAATACAAATGGGATAGGCATAGTCAACACATAATAAAGCCCAAGACATAATACACATCTAACAATATTCTAGTAAAATCTCACAACATAAGATCATTAAGATAAGAGTTACTAGTATTGTATACTATATATATCGCATTTAAAAAGATTACAGATTTGTTTAAAACCTAAAAACTTAAAAGTTGAATAATGTTTTTTGACAAAAATATCTTAATTACAAAAGGTAATGCAATTTCTTAATTATTTAAATCATTAATTACAATTTAAATCATTAATTTTTTCCCTCTCAATTACTCTATACTTTTATATAAAAAAATCATACGAACAAATTAATTTTAGAGATGTGGTATATGTACTTAACTAAATAGGCTTAAAGGGGAACTAACGCATTAAATCATTTAATGCGTTAGGTCCCCTTTTAGACATATTTAACTAGGTTCATATATCATTTTCCTTAATTCAATATACCCAGTCACCATTACGTGTATACAATGGTCTGGTAATGTGTATACAATGGTCTGGTAATTTAAGAATAAAAAGAGTGATAGTAGTAGTAGTAAGTGAGTCAAAGCAAGCAAATAAAGAGTGAAGGGATGTGGGGGCGTGACAGTTAGAATGCAGAAAGGTCGTGCATGTATTGTGGGATGCGAGGAAAGTGGAATTTTCCTATAGAATTTGGTTGACTTTACCTTTTTGTTTAAAACTGGCAACACTAAATGGCTGACCCACCAATCATATACCCACTCCGTACCACTAGCATTATTATACTTACACGACCCGACCCTCTAATTTATATACTTACACTTGTGATCCTTTAGTTTTATTTATAATAACCCCTAGCCACGGGTTCAGTTGTTAGAGCCGCCAAGGCTAATGGGTGGCTCATATCACACCAAATATTTTATTAACTAAATCAAGCTTTGCATTGAAACAAAGTTTACATCAAAAAAGATCAAACTTGAAAGTTTCTGAAGATATTACTATCAAATAATTTAGTAAAGATGTGTATCTTAAAGTTTACTGTTTTAATACAGAAGTAACGAAACAAAATAGCTAGAAGATTGTTGACAAGTAAACCGGAAGCCGGGATTCCGGAACCGTTCGAAGTACTAGTTACTAGCCTCACTTATAATACTTGCTTTTGTGTTGATGTTACATCGATAAATATATCACGAGGGTTATAGTTCTATAATTTCAAACAACATGTGATTTGGACGGATAACCAAATTCTGGATATATTTCCTATAAGGAATAATAAATGTAACATGTATAGGAAAATCATATACGGTAAGTATCTTTAGAACTTTCATTCTATTTTAGGTTCACTTACTAAAATATAGGTAGACAAACAATATCTCCTTACTATGTAATTAAGGCAATGTTACAAGCTAGTACATATCGTAGTCCTCTCATAATTTAGTCCTGGCTGTATTGAACCTGAATTTGGGTTTTTTCTATAAACATGACCAATATGTTCCAAAGTTAGTTTTGGTCATACAAATTTTGTCTATAGTTGGTTCATAATTTATTTCAGGTGGGTGACCAAAATTTAGGCCTAAATTAGCTCAAATTCCACTATCATACCTAAACAAATTTATTAACAAGCCAGCTATTACTCTCTGTCTCTCTGGACATTACAAACACACACTACTTATCGGAATTGTAGTATCATATATGAAACACATGGTCGATGGTTAATAAGGAATAATTTGACGACCAACTTACGCGGTCGCACTAGCTAGGCGTGACATGTTGCACACGTTAATGTATCGAGGATCAGAGTTGTTTGTTGTGACCTAATATTAGTGACAACATTGGTGGTAAACATCGCAAAGTTTGTTTCTACTTAATTGAACCACTATATATGGATAGCTATTCGATCTCTAGATACTCGTAACCTCATTGCTCTTCAAAGAGTGAATGCATATATATGCAGTATGGAGAAAAGTTCATTTAAAGACTAGTTTTTTGTTACATATTAAGGGACAAATCCTTACCATCCATCTAAATTGATCTAATGATGGGGATTAACATAAGCCCATGTTTTTTTTTTTTCCTTTTTTTTGTCTTTTTATCTTTCTTGATTATTATTTTTCTTTCTTTCTTTCTTTCATTTTTTTTCTTTTTTTTTTTGTCTTTTTTACGTTGCATTGTTTTTTTTTTTTTATTTCTTTTCTTTGTTTCTTTTTTGTTTTCTATTTTTTTGTTTCTTTTTTTTGTCTTTTTTTACAATCTTCTATTTTTCTTTTTTCTTTCTTTTTTTTTTTTTTTTTTAATTCACATTTTTTTCTTCGATTTTTGTCTGTTTTTATACGTTTTTATCTGTTTATATACGTTTCCAGTCATTTTCGTCCGTTTTTATACGTTTATATACGTTTTCGTCCGTTTTCATACGTTTTCGTCCGTTTTACACGATTTTGTCAGTTTTCATACGTTTACATTTGTTTTCGTCTATTTTCACGCGTTTTCTTCTGTTTTGGTCCATTTTCAGACGTTTTTGTCCGTTTTTGTACATGTTCAGATGTTTTCATCCGTTTTTCCTACATATTCGCCTGTTTTCTTACGTTTTCGTCCATTTACATAGGTTTTCGTCCGTTTTTAAAAATTTTTATGCCATTTTTAGACATTTTCATATGTTTCTGAATATCACAAGTAATATTCTGTGATACTCAGACGTTTTTGTCCATTTTGTCCGTTTTTCTACATTTTTGTCCTTTTTCAAACGTTTTCGTCCATTTTCATACATTTTCGGTAGTTTTATACGTTTTCAGACGTTTTTATCCGTTTTTATATGTTTTCGTCTGCTTTTTTTTTTTTTTACATTTTCGCCTGTTTTCCGACGTTTTCGTCTGTTTTTGTACGTTTTCGCCCATTTTTAGACGTTTTCGACTGTTTTTATATGGTTTTCATCCGTTTTTATCCGTTTTCATAAGTTCATAAACGTTTTCGTCCGTTTTTATGTACTTTTGTCTGTTTTCAAATGTTTTCGTCTGTTTTCATACGTTTTCAACAGTTTTTATACGATTTTGACAGTTTTTATACGTTTTCGTCAATTTTCATTAACTTTTCATACGTTTTCATCTGTTTTCAGGCGTGTTTTTATGTTTTCATACGTATTCGTTCTTTTTCTTATGTTTTTTTAGTTTTTATACGTTTCTGAATATCACAATTGATATTCTTAATATCACAAGTGATATATATTAAGAATATCAATTGTGATATTCAGAAACGTATAAAAACGAACGAAAACGAACGAAAACGTATGAAAGTGAAAAAAAATGCGAATTAAAAAAACGTGAAAATCACTTGCGATATTCTGAATATTACTTGTAATTTTCTGAATATCACTTGTGATATTCAGAGTATCACAAGTGATTTTCATGTTACAAAATATTAGCTGAAAATCACTTGTGATATTCAGAATATTATTTGTAATATTCAGAATATCACTTGTGATATTCTAAATCTAACAAGTGATTTTCAATTAATGCTTTATAACATGAAAATCACACGTGATTTTCTGAAAACGTATGAAAGTGAAAAAAACGCGAATTAAAAAAAACGTGAAAATCACTTGTGATATTCTGAATATTACTTGTAATTTTCTGAATATCACTTGTGATATTCCGAATATCACAAGTGATTTTCATGTTACAAAACATTAGTTGAAAATCACTTGTGATATTCAGAATATTATTTGTAATATTCAGAATATCACTTGTGATATTCTAAATATAACAAGTGATTTTTAATTAATGCTTTATAACATGAAAATCACACGTGATATTATGAATATCACAAGTGATATTCTGTGATATTCAGAATATCAGAAGTGATATTCTGAAAATCACAAGTGATATTCAGAATATCACTTGTGATATTTAGAATATCAGTTATGATTTTTTGTATATCACTCCTGATTTTTTGATATTCAGAAAATCACAAGATGGATGGTAGGGATTTGTCCCTCAGTATGCATGTTTAGGAAATAACCAGAAAAGAAAAGAATGCATACCACTGTTAGGGTATATACAGAGCAATTAAAATTGCCGTTTTAAAAAACAAAAAAATAAAAAATAATGAAAAGTGATATCTTATAAACCTTGTATGTGTGTGTGTGTGTGTGTGTGTATATATATATATATATATATATATATATATATATATATATATTGGGTAAAATGTCAAACGACCCGGTAAATATATTACTCCAAAAAACATTTAAGTACAACGGATATGGGTGAATCCCATATCTCAGCCCGTTACATAGGCGAAAAGCTTACATAACAAGATACTTCTTATTTTCTAAACAACAAAATAAAACCACTAACCAAATGAGATTAAGAGACTCTCACAAAAATATAAACTACTTCCTACGACCTTGGAGATTAAAGCCATAAATGGCATTAAGAGCATCCAAATTCCCTGGAAGATCATAAATTTGCTTCGAATAATCATCATAGTTATCAAACTCATCTTCACGCTCATGACCACCACCAAAAAGATTGGCTGATCATACTTTACCTGACCCTTAGTTCTTGCCTCTTCGACTTTTTCTATGTATGTATTCGACGGCCTTGGGTCACTTACAATTTGGACATGTATCCGTAAATTTGTTCATAATATTTATTTTGGAGGCCACGGCCCGTATCTTTGTACCCCTTTTATCCGTAGTATCTGTTTTATGTCAATCATTGTGTTGTATGCATGGTTATAAGTATTGTGTGTGCCGGATGGATATTTGTACCGTAGTTGTGGGCATCAAATAATATTTTTTTTCCACGCCGTCGTTGTGGGCGTTTTTATAAAATGTTTGTGCCGTCGTTGTGTGCATCAAATAATTTTTTTCCACGCCATCGTTGTGGGCGTTTTTATAAAATGTTTGTGCCGTCGTTGTGGGCATCAAATAATCTCTTGTGATCGGTACTCGAGGGAGGTAGCTAATCTCTTCTCGAGTTTCCGTTATGTATTTTACTTGTTTTGATGACGGAAAATTATCCCTTCTCTCCGTCTGAGGAGGGATGATTGACACTGAATAGTAAACGTACATAGGTAGCGGTTATCAGTCTTGCGCGAATACAGAATAAAAACTATAAGTAACACTTCCGGAGGTTAACAGCGTGCCACTTTCGGGGCACCTCTTGATCGCCCGTTGTGTATAGCTTATAAGACCCATTCTGATATGCTTCCGTCACTCGGTACGGACCTTCCCATCTTGGGCCTAGCTTTCCTTGATCTTCTACCCTACTAGCTTCATTTCTTCTGTATACAAACTCTCCGGGCTTGAAAGTCACCGGTCGAACCCTTCGATTGTATTATCTTTCTACTTTTGTTTTGTATTTGGCCTCTCGTATAGCGGCTTCTTCCCTTCTTTCTTGCAAAAGATCCAAGTTGAGGCGCATCTCTTCTTCGTTTGTCTTCGTCCTTACCATCATGGTCCGGTGGGTCGGTATACCTATTTCTGCCGGAATGACCGCTTCACTGCCGTAGGTTAGACTGAATGGCGTCTCGCCGTTACTCATCTTAAGGGTTGTGCCATGCGCCCATAGGACGTTGGGCAATTCTTCCACCCATCCGGCTTTTTCCCTTCCCAGCCTGGTTTTTATACCCTTCATCAGACTTTTATTCGCGGCTTCGACCAATCCGTTCGCCTGGGCATGTGCTACCGCCGTGTTAATTTGTTGTATTTCCAACTGCTCACACCATTTTTTGAACGGATCATTTACGAATTGTGTTCCGTTATCAGTGACAATAATCTTCGGCAATCCGAACCTGCAAACAATGTTGTCCCAGGTGAATTTCTTAACCTCCTTCCCGGTTATTCGCGTCAGCGGCTTGGCTTCGACCCATTTGGTGAAATAATCGATGGCCACGATTACATACTTCGCTTTACCGGACGACTGTGGTAATGGACCTAGGATGTCCATTCCCCACTGATAGAAGGGCCAGGGAGCCATTATCGATGTCAGTGGTGTTTTTGGTAGCCTCGGAACCTTCGCATGAATCTGACACGAATCACATTTCCGGATCTCCTCCCGGGCATCCCGATGCATTGTAGGCCAATAATATCCTTGTCTCATGGCCTTAGCCATGACCATTCGGGGTTCCGAGTGCATCCTGCAGGCACCCATGTGTATCTCCCGGATGATATAGTTTGCTTGTAGTGGCCCCACACACCTTAGCATAGGTACCAGGTAAGATTTTTTGAACAACACTCCTTCTACCATGACATACTGGTTTATCTTCATCCTAAGCGTTCGCGCTTCGTTTTTGTCTTCCGGCCAGATCCCTTCCTCTAAACATTTGATTATGGGTGTCATCCAGTTGTCCCCTTCTTCTTCCACCACGATGTTCACCTTGGCTTTTTCGATCGACCTCTCTTCCAACACTTCTACGAGAACTTCTTTTGTGAGGTGGTTAAACGCTACGGTGGCCAGCTTACTTAACACGTCCGCTTTTTGATTTCGCGCTCGAGGAATATTAATGATGGAGAAGTGCTTGAATCTCGTTATCAGTCCTTTCGTCTTTGCCAGGTATTTTATCATGTTTGAGTTTGTGGCCACATAATCACCGTTAATCTGGTTGGCTACTAGTTTGGAATCAACGTACACCCTTAATTTTTGCACCCCCATGTCTGCTGCTATTCTTAGGCCAGCGAGTAATGCTTCGTATTCTGCTTCGTTATTTGTAGTTTCTTCGAAGTTGAGCCGAAGGGCGTATGTGTATTCTACCTTAGTTGGGCTGATCAGTACCAAGCCTGCCCCGGCACCCTTTTGATTGGATGCCCCATCTGTATACAACGTCCATCGTCCGACGTCGTCTGCGTTTGGTTTTAAAGCTGGTTGCTGGAAGTAGGCCGTTGTGTTGTTCCCGATCGGTGTTTCTGAGAGGAAATCTGCCAAGACCTGCCCCTTAATTGAGTTCCTCGGTACATACTCTATGTTGTACGCCCCCAATTCCACCGAGTACTTAGCCAGCTTTCCGGACGTTTGTGTCTTGCTGAGGATCTGTTTGAGCGGCTGATCCGTGATGACCTTGATCGGATGGGCTTCAAAATACCGGCGTAACCTCCTAGATGCGTGTAAGAGTGATAGGACCAGCTTTTCCATGGGGGCATAATTTTTTTCTGCATCGTTTAGAGTCCGACTGACGTAACGGACCGGACATTGTTTTCCCTTCCTATCTGCTACCAGCACGGTACTTACTGCTTCGTCCGCAGCTGCTAGATATATGTACAAGGTCTCCTTGGCAACCGATGTGGTTAACGAGGGGAGATGTTCGATGAGCCGTTTCATTTCTTGGAAAGCCGCCTCGGCTGCTTCCGTCTACCGATATTCGTCTTTGTTTTCTTTAGTGATGCTCTTCAAAGTCTCAAAGAAAGGTAGCGATTGTTCTGCAGACCGGGACAGAAAACGATTCAGGGCGGCCAATTTGCCACTGAGGCTTTGCATTTCCCTCAACGTTCGGGGAGACTGCATGTCCATTATAGCCTTGGCCTTCTTAGGGTTTGCCCTTATTCCTTCGGAAGTGACTAGGTATCCTAGGAACTTCCCTTCTTCCATTCCGAATGAACATTTCTTAGGATTGAGTTTCATGTTGATCTTCCGGAGGTTATCGAATGTTTCGGCTATGTCCTCTATCATCCCCTTTCTTCCTTGCTCTTAATTACCATATCGTCCACATAGGCTTCCAAATTCCTCCCCAGCTGTGTTTGGAAAGTCATGTCCACTAACCTTTGATATGTGGCTCCGGCATTTTTGAGGCCAAATGGCATTTTGGTGTAACAGTAGGTTCCCTGATCTGTGTAGAATGCTGTTTTTTCTTCATCGTCTTTGGCCATTTGTACCTGATGGTATCTTTTGTAGGCGTCCAAGAAACACTTGTATTTGTATCCTGCAACCGACTCGATCTTCCAATCGATGTCCGGGAGAGGGTAGTAATCCTTCGGACAGGCTGAGTTGATGTTCTTGAAGTCTACACACATCCTCCAAGTCCCGTCCGCTTTTTTAACCAGCACCGGATTAGAGATCCAGGTCGGATACTTCACCGGTCTGACGATCCCGACCCGGAGCCATTCTTCCACTTCGTGCGACACTGCCTGACTGCGGTCCGGGGCGAAGATTCTTCGTTTCTGACACACCGGTTCTACTGTGGGATTAGCGTTGAGATTATGTTCTATGATTCGTCGGGGAACGCCTGTCATGTCGGCCGGTTCCCAAGCAAACACGTCCATGTTCTTTATCAACAGAGCCCTCAAGAGAACCTTGCACTCTGGGTTAAATTTCCTCCGATAGTGACCAACTGATCGGGATGTGCCGGACTAACCATAATCTTCTCCGGTTGGCTTTCCTTGTCTACTATTTTTTCGCGCATTTCATCGTCTTTCTTTTTCCGGCATTCTGACACAGCGACGGATCGGGTGAGTAGAGTGGCGATTCCCCGCGGAGTGGGAAACTTCATCATCGCGTGGATGGTTGACGGGACCGCCCTGAGTGTCTTTAATCCACTCTGTCCGAGGATCACATTGTACGGGGAAGGGGCTCGGATTATGGTGAACTTCATGATCGCCCGTCTAGATAGGCCTTCATTCCCAAACTCTACATCCATTTCCAGCTTGCCCAGAGGTTTTGTAACATCTCCTGCAAACCCTAACAAATCGGTGTGTGTAGGTCATAACCGGGATCTGATCGATGAGTGCAAATTGTTGAAACAGTGCTCAAACATGATTTCCACCGACGCCCCTTCGTCTACAAGTATCCGGCGCACCAGATATCCTTCTATCATAGCTTCCACAATGAGGGGTTCTTCGGATACATCGTCCGATAAAATTGGAGGGAAGGTGATAGGTACATTCATCCACTCCTCTGTCCTTTCCCGACTTTTCCTTTTTCTTTCATCAGCGTTTGTTCGTGCCATGTTAATGATTTTGCCTTTTCAAGGTTCATCTCGCGGGACCACCCCTTTCTGTCTAACGTCTTTGATGAGGTGATTGAGCTTTCTCGATTCTAGTGCCTCCTCTAGTTGCTTCTGCAGCTGCCTACAATCATTTGTGTGATGTCCTTTCTCCATATGGTAATCACAATATTTGTCTTGATTTTCCCTACGTGGAGGATAGTTCATGGGCCTGGGCTGTGGCAGCTGGAGTTGACGCTCGGTAGCTAGGATTTCCTTGGGGAGTTTAGTGAGGGCGTTCAAGGTGAGTCTCGGGAGAGGGTTATTGGGACGTGTATGATAATCGTTTCTAGGAGGTAATAACGGTGCTTTATCTCTCGGCCGGTATGGGGAATATCCATCACGTCCGTGATAACCCGTTCTATTCTCACCATTCCTTCGGTCCCCCCCGTATGGGCCCCGAAATGGTCTATCCACGCGAAGAGGGCCGCTATCCGGAAATCTTCTTACTGTTTCTGACCTTTCCCCTCGAGGTAGCTCCGTATTAGCGAAAGCCTTCTCTGTCCTAATAAAGTCGTCGACCCGTGTCATCATCTCTTCCACCGTCTTAGGCACTTTATCTGCGAAACGTTTAGCCAACTCGGGGGTTTTACATGCGTCCCTGAACGAGGAGATCCTCATAATTTCCGGTACCTCTTGTATGAACCCTGTCTCCGTGGTCCATCTTTCTTTGAATTCTGGCAAAGATTCATTTGTGTGCCTCGCAATCCGAGTTATTTCCGTAGGATCTTTAAAACACTTCTTCCTAGAGGAGAAACGGGTGACAAATTGGTGGCGGAGACTAGTCCATTCGTCGATGCTACCCGGCGGGAGTTTGTCGTACCATCCTCTGGCACTGCCGTCCAATGTTTGTTGAAACATGCGACACCACACAGGCATGGGCCATGACCCCTGCATGGCTGTGCCGGAGAATCGGCTGAGATGATCCTCCAGATCAGTGGATCCATTATAAAGCCTAATGTGGGATGGCATCTTATGTTCCGGTGCAGAGAACTCTAGAAGCCGTCGGGTCAAGGGTGAATGAGACAGCTCTTTGAAAGGTTTTCCCAAGTCCTCATCGGATACTTTCTCCCCGGTTGCAATTTCGTTTCGTCTCCCATTCGGCTCCCGATCGTCAAAATTCAACCGGATGGGAGAGACATTTCTCCCTCTATTGTACGTCGTAATCAGGGATCGGAGGGCGGAAACGTGTCCTTCGATCTGTTCTTTCGTCATAGGAGTGTCGTCTCCCTCAGTTATGATAGGACCGGTATTATCCATCCTATAGCTTAGGCAGATTGAATACGGGTCCCACGGATGGCGCCAATTTGTTTGAGTAAAATCCTGTAACCCGTCAATAGTCCTTGCGAAGTCCTCTGAACGGTTGATGCGGACCTGTGGATCACAGCAAAACGCTTTAGCCTCGCCCCGGGTGTTATCTCAGGACCAAGCTTCGGCGTAAGAATGAGTATAGGGTGATGATAATAAGTGTGTGTAATGATAATGCAGTAAATGCTAAGAATTATGAAAGTACACAAGGGGTATTTATACTACTGACCTATCACTGTTCACCACTTGTGAGTAGGCTACTGTTCCTGACATATAGGGGGTGGCGTTGTGGGCCACCCCTATACTAGAGTGTCAGATCAGATTGAGTCACGTGTCAGGCACGTGCTTTCCGGAGGGAGGGATAGTCGTCCGGTCTTGACCTGTTCGTCCGGAACCGGTAGATAATCGTCCGGTATATTTACTATGTTCGTCCGGTCATATACGCAATCGCTAGGCGCGTTATAATGGTTACAATGTAGTGATGTACTCAATTATTAGATATTAGGTGATGATATAGATATATTGATAATATGACATATCCTTTGAGTTATGTGTGTGTTTAATAATATTTCTTGGGTTTCTTGAACAATTCATGAATGCCTTAGGCTATCGCATCTTGCCGTATCAAGGAAATGCTCATCTAAAACTGTTATTTTAACAGCGAAAAAAAATAAATAAATAAATAAAATAATAAAAATCTATGATAGTAGTACTTTACAAGGTATCGTGCACTTTCACAGAGATACATGAATTTCATCATAGAAGCATGCCTATCAATAAAGAATCATACTTTTCAAGACATGGTCATGCAATTTTGTTAAGCGGTAACCGAACAATAAATTGAGCCTAGGATACAGTCGTAGAATATATATATTAACAGTGCACAAAAACATCAAGAAAATAGACATAGTGACAGAGTTTCTAATGACATAAAAAAATGTTATTAAATCTAACTTTTTAGTGACATTTTATAAAAAATGTGAACAAAAACCTAAAATTTTAATATTTATTGAAATTTTTTATAAATAAAATGTGTCACAAAAAGCAAAAACTCCGTACATTATAAATACACTTTTACCTACTGAACTTCTACGTACAGTTTTTTAAGTGTGAGAGGAACACGTAATTTTTTAGTAACACTTTTTTATACTTTTAATGACATTTTTTTGACAGTTTTTTAATTTTTGGTGTTAACTTTTAATGTGCTAGTGGATAACAATTTGTAAGAAAAAAACTGATGTTACCCGGTATGATGTGTATGCACATGTGTATATATGTACGTTGTACACTATTATATGTCGGGTGATAGACCCCGTACGTAAGTACATTTCGTAGTGGTAAGTGAAAGTAAAGCAAAAGGTACAGACAGACAGCCTGTAGTTTTGAATTTTTCAAATGATTGAGAAGAGAGCAACATGCATCGCTAATAGACACGTTGTCCTTCCTCATTAATACACCATCATCCACATACCATTATTAGAAAGTCACTCTTGTCTTTCATGCATTTAGTCACTCGACAGTTCTTCTCCTTAAACTAACAACTCGGACTTTTTCCGTGTATAAACCGTAGCAATGTTTGTTTCAAGTTGCATATGAAGTTGAATCTTATGTGTCTGCCTATGGTTTGAAGTCAAATTAATCGAACTTTTTTTTTTTTTTTTTTTTTTTTTTTTTTTTATTTTTTTTTTATTTTTATAACTTGAGATAAAAGTGTTTATCTAAACCCGAGATAACACTCACATAGATTAAGGTATATTGTGTGTGAAAAATAGAGAAGATGAACTTCTTCGCTTCTCATGAAATGCATGTATATTAATAATGATACATTTAGGATTTTGTGAGATTCGTTGGATGAGATCCAGCGGTCCTGGGAGACCCACGTTGGGTTCTTCACATTTAAGAGACAAGAATGACACGTGGATTCGTATCCTTGGCCCTTGGTACAAGGGAATCTCGGTACGGTATACGATTATGGTGTCATATATAACGAGATGTTCGTCGCATTACCTATGCACCTATCTGATAACTACACGTGTCTGTAGTACGCTACATTCACCGATGACAATTGTCATATGGTCGTTTCCTAGACTGATGTTTACCATACATAAACTGACTAGGGTTTCTGTCTTATGGGCTTATTTTCCCCATATGAACTTTTGTGATGAGCTACAATTCCATCACGCAATCAATATGTTTTTTGGTAACGTAGATAAGCAATGAAGATGAGTAGAAGTAAATATCAATAAAGGTGTTGAAAGTAATCTAATTACTATATCTGTCACAAAATAAATGTCTACTTTAACTTTTTGCAGTCTTTATCATTCAACTTTAACTTTAAATATTTTTTTGTATTATATAACACATGATAAAAATTATATCAATAAAAATACATTTTAAATTCAATCCATTCATATATTTTTACATAAATTATATTTCTCATATGATAAAATAAGATGTCCTTTTTCTTTTCTTTTTCTTTGCGGAAAATGAACATTTGACATTATAGCTTGATTTCTTTTTACCTTTGTTGAAACTTCTTTTCTTCCAATTTTTCTCTTTTCTTCTTTTTTCATTTGCCACTGCTTCATCTTAAAATAAGTCTCTCAGGCTTCCTCCTTTTTGGAAACGAAGCCCGAGTGGATGTTTTTTCATTTATAGACTAACAAATCAAAAAATGGCGTGGGAGCAGCAGCTGAAGATTCCGAAGGAATAGAGGAAGATGACGCTTTTTTCTTAACTCAGTCATTGCTCATTGGCTGAACTTCCTGAACCTCTTCCTTATCTGAATCATCCGCTTTGTCATTGAGATTACAACCACCATGTACCGAGTCCGATGTGTTGTGTAATGATGTCTTTGATTTTTTTGTTAGCAACGGCTTTGGATTTGTAAAATACTGGCGTCTATCTCTTACAAATTTCTACTTTGTCTCAAAAGTTAGTCAACAAGTGTGAAACTTTGACCATACATCACACGATATTTTGATACCGCTAAATCGAACACCCCTTGGTCATTTGCACCACTCTAGTTCCCCCGTTTTACTTTATGGTGAACCCTGCAAAATTGACCAACTTTAGGATGAATCTACGATTCCATTTGCAGTTGAGGGCAACGTAGCCTTTTTTTTATTCACCCATTTCCCTCTGAAAGTAATCTAGTACAGCTATTCAATACCCATGACACTTTTGAGCATTCCATTTTTCGCTATTTTCGGACGCGTTGGTCCAAGCTCACAACGCTAACTCTTCTTTTTTAGTCCATGGAACTCTAGCGTCCTCTTTTGCGGTCGTCTTGGCTTTTTAGCGTCTTTTTGATACCTTCTTTGTGTCGACCGCCACTTCTTCGATTGGAGATTCGTCTTGAACGGGTTCGGATGGACCACATGAACCTTGATCTTGAGAATAAAGTTAGCTACCCAAAACCGGATCTCAATCTTCTACTTTATCAACATTAAAACGTTAATCCAGATAATAATATTGAGAATTTTGAGATTGGTACGGTGTTTGTGAGTATGAATCGACTAACATCTATGGATGATACATTATAGATTGTTGTTGTTGTTGTTGATGATAAATTTATTGGTTAAACGAAGGATGGAATGAATTATTGAGATAAAAAGGTTGTTATTGGTGGTGGTTCATATACAAAACTTGTAAGTTGAAAATTAATGTTTTGGTGAGTGGCCAAAATGGAAATTGGAATTCGGTGTTGAAACATTTTGTTGGCGTCGCGTTTTTTGTGTTATTTTTTTGAGAGTTTTTTGAGTTAAAAAGATTAGAGTATATAAATAATAATTGAGTCAGAAAGTGTGTATAGAATTGAAGGAGTATTTAGTTATTTATAGGGTAAGTTTATATAAATGTTTAAAGAAAAGATAAAAGTTAAAATTTGTGAAACTTTCTCATTTTTACCGTTGGGTGTTTTTTTTTTTTGCGCCAAACTTTTCTCACGACCTTGTATTGCAATTGACTTAGCCTTCTTTTTTTGCCTTCGACGACGCTTAATATGAAGTGATCCTAAGAGCATCCCCATCCGTAACATGAGTTAAGTTATAACTCAGGCACTCAGCGCCACATCAGCTTTACCACTTTAACTTTAACTCACAAAAAAACACATCAATTCATAACTCAACCTTAACTCAAATTTTTTAAATATTTTCAATTTCAACCCTAAACTAAAACTAATACTTCATTTTTTTAAAAACCATAACATTAATTCTTGAATATATTACATTACGAAAGAAAAAAAAAAACAAACAATACATTAATACAATACGAAAAAAAATAAAAATACATAAAAAAAATTAAACCACAACACATTTATTCATTCCGTACGCTTTGGCAACCCGTATTTTTCAATGATACGATCCTTTTCCATATTCACTAGCGTCACGTAATAAGGATCTTTGCCGGTAGTGTCGAGCAACAAAAACTCAAAGTCCCTCGAGCGTATTGCTGCGTATTGGTTTTCAGCGGTTGCTTTGTAAGCCAAGGCCGCATCTTCACGTTTAGCCCGATATTCCTCGCGCAAAGCATCCCCGAATTGGGCTGACGAAACAGAGTCACTTCTTATGACTACGCAAAACACTCCAAGCCTCCTCATTATGAAACGGCGCGTTTTGGTTCTTTTGATTTTTTGGACTTTCGTTTAACACGAGTTTTTGTTTTTTTTTAGGCGACGTGGGTGTTTCGGAAACTTCGTTAGTTTCCGTTTGGGATTGTTGGGATGGTTGAGTGAATTGGAGATTTTGAAAATTGGTGTTTAAGGTGTTTTGTTGTTGGGATTCTTGCCAAAATTGTAAAGCTTCATGTTGTTGGTAAAGTTCTTGGCTCGACATACCAAATAGGTTTGGATTGTCCGAATTCGGATTCGGATTCGGTTTGGTTGATGAACCCGCATATGGGTTCCCCCACCCACCGAGGAGGTTCGTAAACGAGTTAGGATTGTTGTTATTGCCTTGAGACATTTTTTTTTTTTTGATATTAGAAGTTGTAGATAGAAGATAGTGAGTAGTGAAAGTGTGTGAAAAAGAAGTAGGGTGAATGGGTATTTATATTGGTTGAAAAAAGGTTTTGGAAAATGTTTTTTTTTTTTTAGGCTAAGTAGCCGTTTTTTTACGTTAGTTAACGTTAGGAGGGCCAAAATATAAATTTTTTAAAAAACTAGCCATTTGAGTTAAGTGGAGAGGGGGTTGAATGAATTTTTTTTTTTTTTTTTTTTTACACAGTTCGTCCCTTAACGTTGCGTTAGCCAAATAACGCCCCACGTTAACGTGGGTTTAACGCTGGCTTGTGCAGCGGCTAACGTGCCTTAACGCACATTAACGTGCCTTAACGTGGCCTAGTACGTTACGTCTGGGCATGCTCTAATAAAGAAAGACGGGTTTTTCGTGCCCAGAATTCTGGCTGGTCTAACATGTACCTTTCGTACATTTTTACGGGAAAGAAACATACAACGTGTACCTTTTGGCAATTAATACCAAACTTTTTCTCTGACATGATACATCTACCAACTTGTTTGCTACGCGGTATTGGCATTCAATTCGTTAGATTGCGAAAGGCTTTTAACGGCCCACATTTGACCGTTATCCGGTGGATAAGAGTTGAAACTTTTTTTATGAAATTAATATCATCTTTGAAATTGGATACGAATTATCAAAAATTTGATAAACACCTTATTGAATCATGAATTTAATGGTTCAAATAATTCGGCGAAGAAAAGAAATATGCGGTCCACATGCGTTAGTGCAAATTTTGGCTTGTCCACTTGTGATTCATATCTACTTTCTAAATTCTGATAATAATTTAGTTGTTGTCAATCCACGTCACTTAATTTGATACAGTAAAGCAATCTTCATAAAAGGTTAATTTGATATGTTAATACAGTAATGCAAATGCGCAATCTTAGCGAATATAATACTAGGTATTATGGTCATCAAACGCATTACTTCTACATCATCGTAACATCATTATTGAATACATCAATAAACTGATCACGAAAAAAGTGTAATCGCTCCATCAAACTTATTTTTGTACAAACAAATTTAATTAAAAATTAAATTAAGCTTTCATCCATAATTAAAAATATTATATTAAAAATTAAAAACATCATACATATTAAAAACTTAAATTAAACTTCACGGAAAAGTTTTCGACCAGATCGGCACGAATGCTTTCATTTGTCTGATTCTAGCGTTTGTTCCCGAGTTTGTACGAGGTCATCCTCATTATGTTCTTCCTCCGATTGTCACTCAAGACATATCGCTTTCCCTTTGTGTTTTCAAATCATACTATGCAATATGATGCATGTATACATAACATTCTTTATTTTATCCATAGACATCGCTCTTGCAAGATTGACTAATATAGCCCATTTTTTCTTAAGAACACCAGACGCTCGTTCCACATCTTTCATTGCCACTTTATGCATTCGCTAATACCGCATATGCTTGTTGTCATCGTCATGTGGTTGTAAAATCGAATTAATAAGTGTCACCCATTCAAGATATATCAATATAAGTAGGTTTTCGCAAATAATATGATTTGTAAATATTCATCTGCGCGTTAGGAATGGTGTCGTACGCCAATTGACAAATTATGGATGTGCACTTCATCAAGGACGAAATGCCTTCTATCCTGGTACAAACAATATTATTACGAAAGAATACATACAACTATGCTTGTGAATGCCAAGTTCATAATATAAACTTCTTCATATCTGATGAGTATGTGAACATGAATGATTCAGTGGTGATCACCACCGAACAATCACCAAACCGAAAAGACCACTCGCGGTGTTTGAGGGTGGTGTTATGGCTTTCACGCATGGTGGCTGCCACCACCAAGTGGTACAACATGACCCTAGTTATCTACTACCTTTAGAGCAAGCGGTATCATAACTTGTGAGGTGTGTCAAGCCTTAACTCAATCATGTTAAAGGTGAAGTTATGATATCGTCCGAGTGAGTTAAGGTCGTGTGTTAAGCCGTTAACTTGTGAGTTAACCCTTTAACGCTGCATTAAAGGCAACCTTGAACTATAATAATAATAATAATAATAATAATAATAATAATAATAATAATAATAATAAGTTAGTGGGAAGTCGAGATATTAACTGGGTCCTTTAGCTATAGAAAAGCTAATCATACTAAAGATATGAACTGCAGCACGTGCTCCAATGTCTCGGGTCATCGAGAACAATAATTGTCATGTTCTAAGAGGTGTTTTGGAAGAAAAGTGGGGCTCAAAATGTGGTGCTATATTTGTGTTATGGTTGAATTATGATAAGGGTGTTTTTTTTAGTTATGGTTAAAAAGTTAAAGTTGATGTGACGCTGATGTTGCATTGAGTTAAAATTTAACTTGAGGGTATGATACCTTATGCTCTTATGGTTACAGTATTATTTAAAGAATTCTGTATATATTTTAAGGCGCATTATTGCAATGTTTTTAAAAGATCAATTGTATTTTTTGTGTAGTTCAAATCTAATGAAGGCTTATCTGTGGTTCCTCTATAACTTGAAAGATTCTCTATTTATTTTATTTTTAATAAATATAAAAAGGTCCACCATTACTCAAAGTCTACATCATTTCTAGTTTCGGCATAAGTATTACAAAAAGTCATTTTTCTATGGTTTTATCGTTACATTCGACCTAAGTAATTTTATATGGTTGTGATCCAACTAATTTATTAAGTTTTTTGAGATTATCTTCTATTTTCAATTACCTATTTTCATTATTTTCTTTGTTATAAGTAGTTTGTTTTTATATAAAATGACCACCTAACAATAATTTTTATCATGATTTCTAAACGAAGTGGTCAATGTGTAAGCTCAATCTTTTTCTGATTTTCGCGTTTGAGAATAACTCAAATGTCCAGCCTTTTACTGAAAAACTAATTTGAATGTCGGATAAAAGTGAACGTATTTCCTATATCTTTTTTAACGGCGTATCTTATGGTATAGTAGATTATATTCTAGCACCATTCTTTCGTGGAAAAAACTCACTTCTGACTCATTCCGAAATCGATATCATGATCTAGATTTGATCTTTTTGTTATATTGAAAGAAGACAAATTACATGAAGTTGTGCTAAAAGATATGCATGTATGAAGAGGGTCTATTCAAATATAGCCTAATCAACAAGAACAGGCTCTAAATAGTAAGCCGGCCTAGAGATTATATTCCAAAATCTATGATCGAAAAAGAAATTCAAAGATAAGGAAAAGCAATGGTTGATGATAATTAACCTTGTTCGTTGCTTTTGATGCATCAAAGCAGCCACAAGCTAAGTATACAACACATGTCAATTAAAGAAACAATAATAATACACACTGCATGCAGGTGACTCTTTGAAATAGATGGCACTAGGTTTTAACACCGACCATCATTGTAATTATAAAATTGTGAAATTTGTTCCTTGAAAAACTTAATAATTCTCGATTTCACAACACTACGTTACTTATTAAAATACCTAACATGATTCAAGTTTACATCAGAAGCATAGTGAGCTTGTTTCAAATGTTATTCTGGTAATCTCTGGCTAACATTTAACGGTAACCTAGAAAAATAAGAACAAGTAATAGAATGCTAAGTATAGTCGTTACACAGAGACTACAAAAGAAGTTGCTGCCTCCAAAATCTAGAATTGAAAATTAGATAGAGGAACTATAGGTAGTAAAATAAAAATCCCTAGACTTCAAACTCGTAATAAGAACAACCCACACCAACGAGAACAATACTGATTTATACGTAGTAATATTTATGGGAGACGGGTGCTTTTAATTTTTCGAAAATATGAGTTAACTAAAGATTTGTATTACTTCTCTCACTCTGTTTTTAGGTTTTAAAAGAAAAAGAAAAAAAAAAAAAAAAAAGGAAAGGAAAAGGAAATGAAGTGTTGATTGATACGAGTATATTTTTGCGATAGAGAAAAAGAAAATAACAGTCATAATAATAATCATAAATCATGTTTTTAAGTAGGGGAAAATTAAAAAATAACTTGTTCAAACTACATTTATGTTTTTTAATTGTCGGTGTCAAATCTTTAAAAAAAAACGATTTTTACACAACATATTTTAGAGTTTGTCCCATCTTTCTCGCACTTTCTTTTCTTCGTTAAAAAAAAAGTAAAAAACACAAAGAAAGTTCTCTTATCATACCTCCTCTCAAATTTTAACCTAATAACACAATCTTAATCTATTAATTTGTGGCAAGATGGGTATTAGTTGTTTTCCTATTAATTAATTACTTGGTGGATGATTTTGGCAAGTAATTGCAAAGAACACTATATAAGAATTCTCGTTACAAATGGAAGTAACAAACCATTTTATATGAAAATGGTATCTCTACAAAAAGCTTTGATAACATACCCTCCGCTCTGTTAACGAGCGTTACCCTCACTCTGGTACTTAGCTTACTATTTGTACAAAGAGTAATGGTGTACCTCCTAAAGGACAAAGCCTATGCTTTCGTCCTACACACAATGTTGGCGTAAAGTCATCCCAATGGCTATCGCAAGGGAATCCGCCAACCTTCAGCTAAAACACTCATAGAGTCTAACCTCTGTCGACACCTCTGTCAATGTTCGAAGCCCTGTTCGAAGCCCTACCTCTGTCAGGGTGTGAAGCCTGACCTCCGACAAGGTTCAAAGTCGGCCCTCCTTTAAGGTTCGAAGGCCTGTTCAAAGCCCACCTCCGACAAGGCCTGAAGCCTAAAGGCCATAGCCTCCCTACTTATGAACATAGGTATGATTGAACTGGTCAAACAAAGCTGGTCAAACAGAGCTGGTCAAACGGAATGGTCAAAGAAGAGCTGGTCAATAGTCGTGATTTTAGCCATTGATGCGTGGGAATTGCACCAGGCTTTACCTCTCAAGGGATCTCGAGAAGCTTACAATCCCCACCAGGCAGTGTACCTAATCGTTGTAGTATAGTATAGTGATAAGTACTGGGGGATTGATCGTTCAACTCAGGAATAGTGTCGCTAGGATTAGAAAGACTAAGAATTTAGTCTAGAGGTGAGGGATGATTCTTTTTGTACTTTTATATTTTTATAAAAGCAATTAAAATCTCGGGTTTTGTAAGAGTGGGCGGAATTAGTTGCTAGTTAACTAACCCAATAACTAAAGATGCAATCAAAATAAAATAACAAAAATGCAAATAAAGCTAATTAAACTAGTGGTGTGAACAATAAATGAGAAAATTGTGTTTACTTAGATTTCATTACTCCCTAGATATCTTTTACAGGTTGATAGTTTGTTACAATTGCGTGGATGACGGGTTATATTCCTTAATACCAATTGTGGGGTGGCGTATGTACTTCCCCAACTTTATAAGCTCTTACTTCACTCCTATGTCGAGCCTGCCAGAAGCTCATAACATGGTATCATTAGAATTCGCTCATGCATTAAATACAACCATAAAAACCTAGTACGCATTGGTTCATGCTTCTTAAGACGTTCAAGCAAGTTACCCTATGGAAGTCTGCCAGTTTTCTTAAGCCTAACATCGAAATCATTCATCCGTAACAACTATAAACAAGCAATCAACCCATAATTAACATCTATGTTTCACTACATCTAAGCAAACACACAAGAGATCTAGCCTAGCATGTTAAAATCAAGACAAGCGTAAGATATATTCAAACAACACATAGACATATTGAATGAATTGAAATGATACTTATCTTAATTGAACATGAAAGGTTTCAAAGGGTAAAACCCTTGAAAATACTGATAAAATCGTGCTAGGGTTACTCCAAGTTATCCCTCTAATTGTCCTCCCTTTATGAATGAAAATTACAAAACTATATATAGATTTTCCAACGTGACGGCGTCAAGAAGAGAAATCTGACGGCGTCAACTCGCCGCCCATAATAATATCGGATTGCCTAGATCCAGATCTGACGCCGTTAAGAGCAAATTTCCTCTGGACCGTCACGTGTAAAGGGACCGTGACGGCCTATGGTGATGCCGTCATGCCCTAGTGTAAAAACTCCCTGGACCGTCACGTACTCTATCCACTTCACCTCTTGTTTTACTCTTGACGCCGTCATGTAGAGCTTGGTGACGCCGTCAGGTACTGTTCCCAGCAAGGAAAATTAAGATTTTGCCGTTTTCTTCACTTTTATGCTCCAAAAACGTCCAAAATGCTTCCTTTTCCAGAATTCACTCCAAAAGTACCTAAAATCACAAAAGGAACGATTTAGGGCAATATTTGATCAAATAAATTCAATTCCGGGCTTAAATGACCCCCTAAAAATGGATCATTTTTCGCCTCATCATATACCCTTACATTTGAGATTTGCTTGTCATCAAGCAAATGCGCTTTTATTATAGTCAAAATACAAGTTAGGGGTCATTTAAAACTAATATAAAAGTAATTACAACAAATAATCGTTCCACTAAAGACCAAAGACAAGCACGGAGGACATATACTAGCACCTCACAAATAGTGTTTAGATACTCACATCTCTCGGGTGTAATAAAGTATATATCACAATATGGAAATGGAAAACATCTCTCACTACCTGTCATAGCAAAATAGATTACCATAGGCTTGGGAAAGGATCAAACCTCCACCGCATGGCGTAAGCACCTAGGATAAACTATCAAAGATGTCTTTTTAAAGGGTTATAACGTTAGGTGTAGGGATATGGAATACACGGTTTTGTTGGATAAAGGCAATCTTTACTGGTGGCGAGTTAATAGTCTTGGTTAATTACATGTACAATATGGCGTTGCTAAGCCAAGACTAGACTCGACTTAAGCTAATAAATGAAAAATAACAAAAACATAAAATGAAATGGGATGGTAGTCCGTATGTTTTTTCTCTTTTTCCTTTTTCTATTTTTTTACTTTTTTTTTCTTAATTTTTTCGATTTTTTTTTTTTTTTTTTTTTTTTTACCTACACTTTTACCCTACCATCAAAATAATACATCATAGGGAATGAACATTCCCCTTACACTTGAATTTTTACATACTTTACAATAAACTAATCTAATGACTCGAATCAAAATAATCAAAACACTTGGAGTACTTTTAAGATTAATGTACATTTGGGAGGTAATAATAGATGTTCTTCTCCATTACTCCATAACCTAAGTACTTTTACCCATGAGTACCAATCGTCCCAAAATAATATGTACAACGATATGACTCGACTTAGCAACCATGTAATCAATTAGATAATTAACTAAGGGTTTAAACATATAACAATAATGCACTAAAGATGAGTGCATACACGGAAGGCTAAGGCGATTTGGTTGTACATTTAAGTGGGTTGTAACAAATTCTACCTTTAAGTAAGATGCTTAAAGTTAGAAACGAAAAGATAGGCTCGGAGGGGTGTACTAGGGGTTTCGTGTACTAAAAATGAGTACAACGCTAATGGTGTGGGAAAAATTAGTTGACTTAACTAGCCAAGTAATATGACTTAAATGGTCAAGTAATTATGATACGGGTTTAAACACAAGGGTGATCCTAATGCCTCTTATCATGTAGTAAATACTACTACACGAATGTAGTCTCACTAGCAGTCTCGGGATGCATCACAAACGCAAGTTCTAGAATCTAAATGCTACCGGTACACTCATAAGCACTAATAGTAAATGTTTTTCCTTTCAAATCTAAAGGCGAACCTCACATATTTGGGTGGAAAATTTTTCTGAATGGTACGGTTTTGTGCTAGTCATACGACTCCTATCCATGAGACGCTTGCTAAGGCTAAAGTTTCACTCCTAAATGTTGTAAAAAATTTTAAATTTGGCACTAAAATTACACTAACAAGTATTTCTCATAGTTTTATTACACACCTAGTATCAAACAAACAAACTCAAGTGCAATAGTATCCTATAAGATATCATCATTTACCCTCCCCTTACACTTAGGATGAATATTGTCCCCAATGTTCAATTAAAGAATGTAAAAGTGAAATAGGTAAAAGAATGAAATCAAATACTCCTCTGATTCGTTCGGTGTGGATAGTGCGGTAACAAGGTTAGATCTTCCTCCAAGAAAATGAACAATCAAAGCTTCCCTTCTAGAATATAAATCATCTTCTTGTCATACATAACCTGTTAAACCTGAGAAAACAAACAAGGCAACCTCGCGTAAAATCGGCGGCAATCTATATATACTAATAAATCGTAGAAAACAAAGTAAGATATAATGCTTATGGAATGAATGTTTGCAGATTTCCTGGAGTGTATAAAACTAAAGAATTAACAAAAACTTTAAGACTCCGTTAGAAAAACAAAACTAGCAAAATTTCCTGAATTTTACACATGACGCCGTCAGGAATTAATTCCTGAAGCCGTCAGAAGTGACCTGTAGAAATATTTACGTTAAGTTTCCGGAAAATTTCTGGAAAAACTTATGTCTAACTTCCTGGAAAATCCTGCAAAACATCATTATGACTCGATACAAGCATTTGACTCTAACCAATACTAATATACATGTCCATTTAATATTGTGGAGAATCATGATCAATTTCGTTCTTAAAAACAAATTTGGGGTTTCCCCTTACACTTATCTTTTGCGAAATACCTTTGGATGAAGTTAAGACTAAGTCAAACGACAAAATAAAGTATTTTCACCATTTAGTTTTGAAACATGATCTATCAACAATAAAAATAAAGCATGTATATGGGTTGCCTCCCAAGAAGCGCTTTTCTTTATTTTACGAGTCTTGTAGCTAAACTCAAGGTCATGGGCTACCGTGTGTCACTTATGCTCACATAACCAAGGGTGAGCCATCTAATAGTCGCTTCATCTTTCTTATAATCATCACTTAACTCTAAACATCTACGATAATACCTTTTATTTTTCTCATGAGGATATTTAAGCCATTTTCTTTTATCATTCTCGCTTAGCATTTCTAGGGGCGGATACCTACTACACTTCTCCAAGGAAAAATCCTTGAACCTATGGTGTGCACGGGGCATTTGGTAAACAAAATCTTCATCCCCATCCGAGAATGTAATTAACCCTTCCATAAGTTTTTCATCAAGGTTGGTCAACCTTTTGAAAGGTTTCCCAAACACAACTTGGGTTAACTTACTATCAATAAATTCTCCTAGATTCTCCATAACCATGAACTCAACAAGATAAACAAAGCTTCCTACAAACACATGTAATGACATTGCCCTAGCAATAATATTATCTCCTTTGTATTCTAACTCATCTACCCTGATTTTATTATTACGCGAGATTATGTTCATTGGGAGAGATGAGTTAAGGTAGGCATCAAAGCTCCTAAATCCAATCTTACAAGGAAATTGCATATTGAATGAGCTATCACTCTCAATCCTTGTTCTAGTGTCGACATACCCAAGAAAGTTCACTTCATCTTCCATCCTATCCTCATTAATCACATCACCATCATCTAGATCCTCATCGGAGTCTGAATAGTAAAAAGGACTAGCCCTATGGTCATTATCATGGTCAGACTCCTCTATTTCAGAATTATTATCAAAGTGGTGGTTAGGCGAGAGGTTAGGTGGGTTCTCATTTTCCACTAAAGGGATTGGGGCGGGCATTTGGAAGATCCTACGACAAAAAACACGAATAACAGGAATCAAACGATCAATGTTATTGTTATCCAACGAGATAGTTTACGAACAAAGGAAACAAAGAAATAAGATAGACTAAAGAAAACCTAAAAATAAAAATAAAATCTTACTAGAAAGGAATCTAGCAAGTAGACATAATAAAAAGAAATCCTAACCTAGACAATAACTATTCCCCGGGGTGCGGCGCCAAAAACTTGATGCGTGGGAATTACACCAGGCTTTACCTCTCAAGGGATCTCGAGAAGCTTACAACCCCCACCAGGCAGTGTACCTGATCGTTGTAGTATAGTATAGTGACAAGTACCAAGGGATTGATCGTTTAACTCAGGAACAGTGTACCTGATCGTTGTAGTATAGTATAGTGACAAAGGATGATTCTTTTTGTATTTTTATATTTTTATAAAAGCAATTAAAATCTCGGGTTTTGGAAGAGTGGGTGGAATTAGTTGCTAGTTAACTAACCCAATAACTAAAGCTAATTAAACTAGTAGTGTAAACAATAAATGAGAAAGTTGCGTTTACTTAGATTTCATTACTTCATAGATATCTTTTACAGGTTGATAGTTTGTTACAATTGCGTGGATGGCGGGTTATATTCCTTAATACCAATTGTGGGGTGGCGTATGTACTTCCCCAACTCTATAAGCTCCTACTTCACTCCTATGTCGAGCCTGCAAGAATCTCCTAACATGAGATCATTAGAATTCGCTCATGCATTAAATACAACCATAAAAACCTAGTACGCATTGGTTCATGCTTCTTAAGACGTTCAAGCAAGTTACCCTATGGAAGTCTGCCAGTTTTCTTAAGCCTAACATCGAAATCATTCATCCGTAACAACTATAAACAAACAATCAACCCATAATCAACATCCAGGTTTCACTACATCTAAGCAAACACACAAGAGATCTAGCCTAGCATGTTAAAATCAAGACAAACGTAAGATATATTCAAACAACACATAGATATTTTGAATGAATTGAAATGATACTTATCTTAATTGAACATGAAAGATTTCAAAGGGTAAAACCCTTGAAAATACTGATAAAATCATGCTAGGGTTTCTCCAAGTTATCCCTCTAATTGTCCTCCCTTTATGAATGAAAATTACAAAACTATATATAGATTTTCCAACGTGACGGCGTCAAGAAGAGAAATCTGACGCCGTCAACTCGCCGCCCATAATAATATCGGATTGCCTAGATCCAGATCTGACGCCGTCAAGAGCAAATTTCCTCTGGGCCGTCACGTGTAAAGGGACCATGACGGCCTATGGTGACGCCGTCATGCCCTAGTGTAAAAACTCTCTGGACCGTCACGTACTCTATCCACTTCACCTCTTGTTTTACTCTTGACGCCGTCATGTAGAGCTTGGTGACGCCGTCAGGTACTGTTCCCAGCAAGAAAAATTAAGACTTTGCCGTTTTCTTCACTTTTATGCTCCAAAAACGTTCAAAATGCTTCCTTTTCCAGAATTCACTCCAAAAGTACCTAAAATAACAAAAGGAACGATTTAGGGCAATATTTGATCAAATAAATTCAATTCCGGGCTTAAACCTCATTAACTGATTCTGCCATTATCTCATCCATGATTCTGCCATTATCTCATCCATGATTCTGCCATGACCTATGTAACTGCTCTAACCTCATTAACTGCCCTCTGTAACTGCTCTGTCAGATTATTATAAATAAGAAAGTCATCACAAGAGGTATACAACCTAACTTAACCCATGAGATATCATCTTCCCCACATCAATAATTTCATAACATAATCACCATGAATGATTCTCACACCAGAGGTGGTTCGCGGGGGCTTCCCACGTGAGTCGTCTAACGTAGTGTCTTCTATTTCTTATTTTCAGGTTATCTTGCACTACGTGTCACCACCATCACCCCTAATTTCATCAATTACCAATGACGGCTTCGTATGTGCATCTTTTTGTACAATCAAGCTTATACACAGTGGTTTTACTACTCTTGGGCACTTGCGCATCCACTACACCACGCCAAGCACGTAATGCACATAGTATTAACACCATTTTTCCGCGCTGAATACTTATAGATATTAAAACATAACATAATTCTTCCACAAGCGTATACTGAACACGCTTTTCCGTGAAATTTGATACATGATACATTTGTATCAAAAACTATAAAAATACTTGTCATGCACAACTTTTAAACTTTTAAAACATAGTGTTAACTATTGAATGCCTTTTACTACCAAATCAAATTTTTGTAAGTTAAGTATAATGATAGAAAATACACAATTACAATGCTCAAAAGTTTATGAAGTACAAAAATTTTCAGTTTTATAAAATTCAAAGAGTACATATATTTGTTAACTTTTAGGGACTTAATATGAGAAATAAATTCTACATTAGGCTAAAAGTGTAAATTGTATTACTTTAAAAATGAGAATGTAAGTTTCTAATTGGTATGCTAATGACGTACCCTTCGCTCTGCTAACGATCGTTACCGTCACCCAAAGCCTCATCCATGTGTATAAAGGGTAATAATTACCCTCCAAAAGGACAAAGGCTACACTTTCGTTCCACACATGTTGGCGTAAAGTCATTCATAATGGCTACCGTAAGGGAATCCACCAACCTTCACCCAAAGCCTCATCCAAGATTCAGGGGGGCTCCTCCAGGATTCAGAGGGGCCTCCTCCGAGATTCGAAGTCTGACCTCCAACGAGGTTTGAAGCCTAAAGGTCACAACCTCTCAACCTACAAACGTGGGTATGATCGAGCTGGTCAAATAGAACTAGTCAAATTAGTCAAATAAGATCTGGTTAAAGAAGTGCCTGTCAATAACCATGGTCTCTTAAGACCTGGTCAACAGCCACAATCTTTGTAACTACCACCAATGATCTCTACCATGACCTATGTAACTGCTTCCCCCACATCTCTGTCATTATGCCTATAAATGAGGAAGCCGTCACAGAGGTATGTAACCTAAGTTGACCTATGAGATATCATCTTCTCTACCTAAATACCACGATAATATTATCACCATGACTGATTCTCACACAGGAGGCGGTCCCTGGGGGCTTCCCTCGAGCTCCGTCTAACATAGTGTCTCCTATTTTTTATTTGCATGTTATATTGTACTCGACATCACCACCGTCAGTCCGTCACTCCCTAATTCCGTTAATCATTATTAACGGCCTGGTATGTGCCTCCTTTTGTACGGTCATATACAAAAAGAGAAAAAAATAAATAAATAAAGATTTTAATAAGAGGGTGTGAAGAAGCAAGAAGTGATATTGGCCCATTTGGTTCACAAACAAACAAACATAGACATAACCATTATGCTAGATTTAAGTTTATGAAATAAGTTAAAGTTTAAATATTTAAGCAACATTGTGTTGATAAAAAGTCAGCAAGTCTTTAAGAATAAAATTTTTTAGTTAATAATTTTATATATTGATAATGATAATATTTGATTTATACTTTTGCATTGACATTTTAGAATAAAACCCTGTTAACAATCTTTATTTCTCATAAAAAATGACTATGCACCTCTCAACCTCTACCTAGCTAGGTCGCCACTCCACAAATATCTATTTATGGATAGTCAGGATAGATACATGCACAATACCATCGATAGATCTCTAATATTGATAACACGGTACTAAAAGATAATTCAAACATAAAATCCAGTGGCGCAAGATTCTTGGACAAAGCTTAAAAATGTCCAAATTGTGCTTACGATACATGCATGCGTGGGAAACGTCCCTACACCCAACAAATTCCACTCTATGTGCATGGCTATACGCCTATACGCATCCCACTTTAAGTATCAAGAAGCCCCCTTTTTTAAAATTAAATATTATATCAATGTTTTCGTCAACTTGCTGTTATCTTTAATATATCTAATCTTTATGCTTGAAATAATATAACATAAATAGAATCTGTGGGCAGTAATGCAAAAACCATGTTCTTGTAGTAGTTTGTTAAAAGCAGTCCCACCAATGCTATTTTGGTAAAATTACTAAAAAAATATCTCCTAGTTTAATTGCGTAAACATATTTTCTTCATTGGTATGACCTATATGTGAAAAATGTATATTCTTTTCATTTTTTACGTTTAAAAGCTACTATACCAACTGTCTAAAAAAATAGTTTAACCAAAGATGTCGACCGAATTAATTTTCTTATATCATGTTTGACATAGAAGATTAATAAAAGAATATGATTATTTTTCAAAAAAAAAAATAATAATAAATAAATAAATTAAAATATAAACTTTATTTGTCAGATAAAACTTTAAAAAAAAAATTAATAAAATAATCTTTCTGAATCTACTACTTCATGTAGTTTTAAAAATAATTTCAATTTTTAATTTCTTACTTCATCTTCATATACAGTTATATCTCCATTTATAATGACAGTTATTTTCGTCAACCACACCCGATATCCCTGGCATAAAATCATAAATAGGCCATGAATTGGTGTCCCCGTCCTTGGACCCTACTCTATT
This sequence comes from Artemisia argyi, assembly GCA_030686995.1. NCBI lineage: Eukaryota > Viridiplantae > Streptophyta > Magnoliopsida > Asterales > Asteraceae > Artemisia > Artemisia argyi. Next base: position 173,479,271 of record CM060697.1, read on the forward strand.
CGGCCTTTGAATAAATATTGTTAACTTTCTTCTTTTAACATATATAGAGATGGTGGACAATAGACTTCGCTAAAATATTGACTGGAGGCTATTTTATGACCATCAAATATCGGAGTATAATATAAATAAATTATTATTAAAAACTAGTCAAGCACTCAAGCTAGGCGAGTTATTTGTTTCTTAATCAACGGTGCAGTGGGTTTAGTCATGTAGATGAACATGCTATTTATGTAAGCATGTTCCATACTATTTTAAGGTATTTTTATGCATATATCAATCCCTCTATACAAGTTAGAGTATACACCCTCAAATTGACAATTTGTAGAAGCAAACAATATGTCGATATGGTTGTTGATCTACTATCGCCCAAAATATCGTAAAACTTGGTGACATGAAAAAAAAGAGCTTTCTTTGAGAAATAAAACTTGTACACAGATATACTTACACATCAATTTCTGACACAACAATTTTCCAAGTTAACCATTTTTTATTTGCTAGCGAGAGTTGAGAGTTCTATAACGGGTTTCATTGATGCTTAGAGAGCTGGGTGCAGCTCGTTATAGGCGCACCTCTATGCTTATAACAACAGTATAACAACACCGTATGATGCGTTATAGGTTTACCATTGTGGCCATAATGGCCGGTTTGTGTGTGGTTTTCGATTTTTAATTTTTTAAGCGTAAAGTAAGTTTTTGGTGTGTTATATACATGTTATTGGGAGGTTATTTTTGAGGTTTTGTGTTATAAAAATATTATCGAGTAAAATCGACGCGACACCGCACTCACTGACGTAGCAATTTTATCTAGTGGGATGTTAGTGCGGACAAATGAAATTACAAGAGTGGAGTGATGGGATAAGGAGTTGAAGTTATGATAAAAAGAGAGATTTGGAAAAGATTAACATGTACCCAGTACCCTACAAAATAAATGATATCTTTTGGTGGCTATAACTTGTGGGCTGGAAGCCACTCCAAAAATAACTTTTCTTCTGTTGTTTTCTATGCATGTACCCTACAAAACAATATTTTTTTCAGATTATGTTATTGTTACCCCTTTCGCTAAAAAAAAATACCAATGCTCCATACCTTTTACCCGCTTTTGTCCCCCGTACAATACATGTTTTTATCAGTTTCTGTTTCGTAGTTTTTGTCAATTTAGCACTTTTTACTTGTTTAACTTTATATTTTTTATTCTGTATTTTTCGTTTCATAGTTTTATGATATAAACAAAATTATAAAAACAAAAAATTTAAATCAATAAATATATCAAAAAGAAAATGAAAAAACAAAGAGAGAGGGGGTGTCACAAGTAAAAATAAAAGTCTTTATTATTATTTATTTATTTATTTTTTTCTTGAAGGTTCATGTATGATGTAGCTTATAGCCAAGAATATTTCTAGATCCACTCACAGTTTATAAAAAAAACCCACTCACTGGCGTGTCAGCGAGCTGATTGGTTGGCTTTTTGTGAGCCACAAAAAACCAACCAATCAGCTCGCTAAACGTCAGCGAGTTGGTTTTTTTTTTGTAAATTGTGAGTGCGTGTAACACACCTCTATAGCCAATTATTTAAGAATCAGGCATCAAATGATCAAAATATGCCAACTTTGACTCTTGAATTACTTAAAAAAAAACATGATTAAGTCTGTAACTAGCGAGTGTCATTCTTTGTCAATATGCTGTATTGACCTTTTGTCATCTTTTCTACATTTTCAAAAAACGATATTTGCAGAACTCGATAATTCAAGAAACTCATAAAACACATTTCAATCATCATATATTTAATAATTATGTACAAATGTGACACCAATAATGCGCGAAAGCTAACTTTACCAAAAGTACGGGTGTTTGTTACAAACACCCATTTATACATATCAAAACATCACTTGTACATAACTCTTTCGCATACATTAAAATGTGCAAGTTTTACTTGAAAACACATTAGTCGTCCGAAAAAAACTACGCTTTACAAAAGACCATAACTTGACCAAAACAATTGGGGTTTAACTTGTTGGTGATTTTAAATATAAATCATACAAATATATAAATAGTTGCAGCAAAAAAGGTTACCAAAGATGGGATCTATAGCGGCATATGATTAATCGTAAATAACATGTAAACGCATACCTTTGTAGCATGAACTGTACGATTCAACGAATATCACCTTCTTCTTCAAGCCAAATACTACACGTCCTTGTATACCATGTGGATGCTAGTGCAATAACCCCGTAATGTGTTAAGCAAGACTTGAATATCACGAATCTAAGAGCAAAAGATCAAAATCAAAAACCTAGAAAACCCTTAGGCTTTTGGCCTATTGGTAGAGGAGAGGAGGGCGAGAGATTTTGTGTGACCTTATTATTGTGTTATGAGATGACGATAATATCATTCCATAATAAACATGCAAGTTACACTTTACCCTTAAAAAGGTTTTTTTTTTTTTTTTTTTTTTTTTCTCTCTCTCTCTCTCACAACCATGGCCGCCCTATATGGGACCCTTATGGGCTTCCCATATTTGTTTTGGTCTAATCCAATAAAACTAAATCTAACCTAGTTAATTGGTAGCCTGTTTTGACTCTAGATGAAATTGACTAAGAATAATGTGTTTGACTAAGTGGATAAATGATACTTGATTAAGTTTGACTATGACTTTTGTAAGTTCACAACGCTTTACGTGATTGGCTAGTCAAACCGGTAGTCAAGCTATAAGTATTAAGAATATGTAGTGTGGTTTAGAAAGTATTATGTGTCATTAGTATAAAGGAAAAGAAGTAGATGGACCTAAGTTGACAGAATCCAAAAATAATACCAGAACCAACTTGTTTTAGTACTAGAACCACCTTGTTCTAGCCTGCAAGGACTAATCTTGCCAATTCCTCAAACTGGCACTAGAACCAACTTGTTCTAGTACGAAGGATGAATCGTTATAGTACTAGAAGGGCTATTCTTGCCAAAACCTCAAAGTAGCACTAGAACCAACTTGTTCTAGTACCAAGGATGAATTGTTATAGTACTAGATGGACTAGTATTGCCAAATGACCAAACTTATAACTAATATATCCTAATATTTCCTAGATAATTCCACACATTTCCCATTTATTCAAGAGAATGTGTGTATGTTGATTTACAAAGAAAAAAATGAGGGAAAATGAAGCTTTGATGATCTAGTAATTGAAGAGTTAGTAATTCCATGTCAAGTTAAGCTTTAACAATGATTCTCACAAGTAAGTAACCTTTCTTTAGTTGAATTGGATAATTTGAAGAGTTAGGGTTCATGTACCCTAATTTGGGGAAAGTGGATAAATGATGTTTTAAGTTAAATTAAAGAGTTATAGTGATTATGAGATTATTTACATTAGGTTAAACCTAATAATTTTATGGGTTAATTATCATATGATTAATATATGACTATATGATAAGAGGTGAGCTATGGTTGTATAATCATTGTTATATTAGTTTGATTAAGTGTTTATGTTGATATGATTTTGACCTGGATTGCAAGCGTGAAGGATGATGATGATGATTATTATTGATATCATAGCTTGGATTCAAGGTAAGTAAAATGGTTATGACATGAGATTATATTGACTTAATCATATATGTGTTATGTGGAAGATGATAGTGAAGGTTTATGAAACACATGACTTAGTGAGCTTGGATTAAGAATAGACTAAGGCTAGTTTGGCAAGACTAGCCAAAGTTGTGTTTAAGTCAATTGTGATTTATGTAAGGTATGTAAGCATTATGTTTGATTGATGATATGTGTATTAAGAGTGATGTGCAAGTATTGATGAAAGTAGTCTTATGGACCAATGTGATGTGAATGATACTTATGTAATTAATGATGTATTATATCTTGTGATTATCCTTTTTACTCACTAAGCGTAATGCTTACGGTTTAGTTGTTTAACCATTTTGTAGGTTTGTATTGAATTAAAGGATGGCGCGGATAGTAGCTCATGACGCTAATAAGGTTGAAAGTGCTTGTTGATATTAGACAAGTAAATTATGATAGATACCGAGCTCGAGTCAACGTTGAACCCCCAAGTGTCAAATGTTTTTGTAATGTTGATTTGTAGTGTCAGAGTCCAGTTTTAAAGTATGCATATGAGCTATGCTCAAGTTGTGTTTAAGTTAAGTTGAAAATGGGTCAAAAATGGGTGTTTGGCAAAACACCCGTTGCTTGGTAAAGTACATGTTCAATGGTTGTTTAGACCACAAATGTTTATGAAAATGATGTATTATGTTATGTTGAAGATCTGTGGAAAGTTTCATTGATTGTCGAGTTATAGAAGTCGAGTTTTAGTTGTTTTAATTAAGTATGAAAACGGGACAGCAAGTAGTGAAGAAAATGGGTCATGTTAGAAAAAATCATATCTTTTAAACCGTAAGTCGTTAGAGGTCGCGCCACCCATCGTTTCGAAGGTAATTGAGTCTAGTTTAATTTCTTCTAAAAATAGTTTCAATGTATGTTTTGTGATAGATTTCAGTCAGTTTATAAAAGAGTGACAGGAGGTCAGTAATGGGTCAAAGCATTTCCGCGTAAAAGTTTTAAATTTTGGTCAAATCGGGCACGGGGTGTAACATAAAACTTATCACATAAGCAATAGAAACTTAAACAATGCAGCAGTTGTAACTTTACTCTAGCAGTTGTAATCTTCAAGCAGCAGTAACTCTTCACTAGCAATAGTAACTACTTAGTGTATTTGCCTGATCTTCTTCAGCATCTGTAGCAGTAGTAAATACACTTAGCAGTAGCAGTAGTTACACTAGCAGTAGAAACATACTTAGAGTATTTTGCTTTGAACAGTTTGAGCAGTTGTAATTATGTGAGCAACAGCAGTTCTTCAAAGCCCAACACCTTTAAATATTATCGAAACGATTCGGGTAACCCATAAGCAAGTCCAACCAGCAATTATTCATTCATAACCCAACTGTTACATTTTATACTTGCAAGGAAAATGCATTAATTCCTAAACTTTGGGAAGAATACTAAAATAAAGGACATAATGGAAACGTGTGTCTTAAATGCAATAGTGTAGTACTTCTTCAAAGTATGCATGAACAAATACTTCTTTCTCCTAATTGTATGCATGAATAAATACTTCTTCAAAGTGCTTGTGAGTAAGTGCAGTAGTGGAAAAGGTTGTTGAAAATATCCATTAAGACCAATTCTTCAATCTGTATAACAAACACTTCTTCAAAGTGCATGTGAGCAAGTGCTTTTCTGTCGATACCTTTTGTCATCAGGCGAGCAAATGATAGCAAACAAGGTTTGCTCACTAGCTTTTTTGTCTTCTAGCACCCGAATACGTTTAGTCTTCTATTGTTGGGCGAGCAAATGTAAGTGGTGGTTTGCTCAAAGTGTAGATTTTGGTAAAGTAATTTGAAAGTATTTATTTTTGTAATTGAGTAGGAGAAGTGTTTGTTTTGGTAATTTGGTTTCAAGTATTTGTATACTATCATCTTAAATCTCGTATACCTGATAACAATAGACGGAGGATCTATAAGGCAGGTGTGTGCTCTGGCCCTTAAAATTTTTTGTTTTTGGTGTATTTTACTCATAAAACTAGTGTAAAGAAAAATTATTTTACCTTCTGCCTCTTTTAAAGTTAATCATTGATACTTCAGTTTTGTGAAAAAAATTACTAGTAATTTAAGCTGGGTTGTGTTATAAAAACCCTTCTTATATTATCAAATCATGAGACGTTTTGTCAAACCGTACAAACCGATAATGCGTGAAATAATTGAAAACCCTCCTTACGAGGGTCCAAATAACTTGCCCCATTTAAGCTCCTTCCCTGCTAATAATAACTAACAAGTGTCAAGTGAGGTTGCTTTATTAGGTACAAGAATGTTAGCACATGTGATAAAAATCAAAAGGGAAACATTAGTATTTAATATATCTGGAATTCTGGATAAATATGCAAGTTTAAGTAACACTCCGTATTTTAATGATGCTTTTGACTTTTGGAAATTGTAAAGGGTCCAAAATGGGTGGTCTTTCTAAAGCGTACGGATGATACGAGTATTTTTTACGTATACAAAAAGTCGCAGGCCTTAACTTTAAACCGCAATGATTAATATTCAACATGAATATATTTTATCACTATTTTTAGGACAAATTATCTGAAAATGTATTTAACTTTACACTTTTTACTATTGTATGTATCATTTTTTTTCCCAATATGTCAATGAACTTGCAAAACCCGTTGATTGCGACATTGCGTGTAGCGGTGACCTGTTTGACCTGCTGGAGCAGATTAAGCTAACGATCGTTAGATTTATCATTGCAATGTTAGTCCTTTAGACTAATGATCGTTTATCATGGTTACATAAAATGACAAAAAGTATCGAGTTAGATGACTTTCATTATTTTTAAATTTTATATACGTTTTTACATGTTTTTGCATACATTTTTATACATGTTTTTATACACACATTTTTATACACGTTTATACACACATTTTTATACATGTTTTTATGCATTTTTTATACGGATTTTTATACACACATTTGTATACACGTTTTATGCACGTTTTTATACACATATTTTTATACATGGTTTTACACACGTTTTTAAAATATTTCAATACATACATTTTTATACACGCATTTACACACGTCTTGATACACATATTTTTATATACGTTTTTATACACATGTTTTTATGCACGTTTTTATACAAACTTTTAATTTAACTTTTTTTAAACTTCTAATTTAACTTTTTTACAATTTTTTTACACGTTTTTATATACGTTTTTACACACGTTTATATATACATTTTTAATTCAACTTTTTTGAAGCTAATATATTTCACTTTCTCTCTCTAGAATATCCCAACCTTACTTTCTTTATCTAGGAAATTCGACTTGAGCTTAATCTTCACCTTGTGTTATGATAACCAATATCTTACAAAAACGTATATAAAAACATGTAAAAAAAGATAAATTAAAAACTTGTGTAAAAACGTATATAAAAACGTGTGTAAAAAATGTGTAAAAAAATTGAATTAAAAGTGTGTATATAAATGTGTGTATAAAGACATGTGTATAAAAACGTGTGTAAATGTGAGTATAAAAATGTATGTATTGAAATGTTTTAAAAACGTGTGTAAAACCGTGCATAAAAACGTGTGTATAAAAAACTTGTATATAAAAACGTGTATACAAATGTGTGTATAAAAAGCCGTATAAAAACATGCATAAAACGTGTATAAAAACGTGTGTATAAATGTGTATAAAAATATGTGCAAAAACATGTAAAAAAAAGTACATAAATTTTAAAAATAATAAAAGTCATCTAACTTGTTACTTTTTGTCATTCTATGTAGCCATGATAAACGATCGTTAGTCTAAAAGACTAACATTGCAATGATAAGCCTAACAATCGTTAGCTTAACCTGCCCCAGCAGGTCAAATATGTCACCGATACACGTAATGAACGTATTTTGCAAGTTAATTGACAGATTAGGAAAAAAAATAATGCAACATACAATAACAAAAAATGTCAAGTTAAATACATTTTCAGATAATTTGCCTTTATTTTTAGTGTTTTTAATGTTTATGTAAGTATAAATGTTAAACCTTTATTACGCTATGATTGTAATTAGAATATTTGCAGAAATGCTCAAAGAAATTGACAAAGTTGTATGAGCTGTTAAAAGTGACACCCCTTCCCACTATCATGGGTACGTGTTTTTTTTTTTTTTTTTTTTTTTTTTTTTTTTTTTCGTATAATCATGTAACATTGATTGACATGTTTAATTTGTATATTTAATTGTATGTCTAATCTTATACTCCGTATGATATTATTATTATATTGATGATAGTAAATGAATCCACTTTGACACAAACCAATAAAAGAATTTCACATCATTTTAAGCATAAAATTAAGCACACATTTAGGCCCCTAATCATTTTCCTTCTAATAAGCTAGATTTGTAAGATAACATGTTATATTCAAATAAGATAACTTTCTTAAAGAGCTAGGCGCACCTCCTTCCCAATAACACTTATTAGTGTGTCACATCATCGCGTTACTAATAACACATCAAGAACTAAAACAATAATAATAATAATAATAATAATAATAATAACACTTATTGGTGTTTGTCGCTCTCGCAAAAAACTAAAAAAAATAAAAAATGACGCCAATTGGTGAGCTGGGTGAAGATGAATGACGCTTTTCGCCGGTGCATAACAGTGGCCAACGGCGACGCCGTTAGTGATTTTTTAAACTAATGGCTGATAAACGATCTGCTACACTGTTCACTCTTAAAACAAGGTTTCAAACTTTGATGGCTAAAGTAACCTTTGAGGTAGTTCCACAGACACATGTCCTAATCGGCACTACATTATAATACTAAAACAAGTCAAAAGGCAAATAGTTAAAATGCCAGTTGGGGTTGTTCCCTAGCATGCATCTACTAATCCTTGTTTTATTCAGGCAATTTAGTACTAATCCACTTTTCAATATTTTGTTTTGGTCTCAACTTGACCCTTGACGGCTTTTATTTATTTGTTTGTTTTTGCTTAATAATAATTGCCATAGCAGTCAAGGGGGCAAGGCTTTAGAAGAACAAGTATAGGGGAAAGATTATACAAAAGTAAAACGACCATGTCTTGTTAGGATAGGGTTTGGTGCTGTGAAAATTAAAGGGAATTCTTCTCGTTATTTTCCTTTCATATCTTGCCATGAGTTCGGTCGACTTGCACTAATCAATGTCGTTCATGGGTTTTCAAAGGCCCTGAGCGGGAATTAAAAATAAAGTGCTAATGTAGGTTACATAAAAATACATGAAGTTGATTAAAACTATATGATCTCATCTTCTAATCATAATGTTTGCTTAAAGGCGCTGCAGTGCGAACATTAAAAACTCGTTACATATGTTTGTAACATCGTTATATTTTTGTATATGGACTATAAATTTTGGGGCAATAAAAAGTAGGTGTCATGGGCGGTCTCTCACTTCATCGAAACTAAACATGACAGCGGTGGCACCACCGCACCAACACTCTTTATGTTTTTCTTAAATTCATTGGCTTGGTCTTCCATATGTGATTTAACTAATTCGTCACATAATCATGGTAAAACGTTAATTATTTCAATATTGACTAAGCAAAATTTGGATCTGAATGTTATTTCAATCACCTTTTACACCAAACCGTAGAATTCAATTTTTTTAAGGTTAGTACAGCACTGCATTGTCTGTCAAATTAGACCTTGATTTGAATATTTTAATCTACACATGTTATAATTTCAGATTTGTTGGCTGCCTATTTGAAATTGTTATTTGTAGTGGGCTACGGGGCGGATTAAATCGCACGTACTTACCCTTTTTATATAATAAAGTACTTTATTAAGAGGATGTGATTTGCACACTTTCAATTTTTATTTGGACACTCTAATATACAAGCAGTTAAAGCAGATTGTACTTAAAATACAACTGTCTGATGCACACTTTGGAGTGTCCTAATAAAAAGTGAGAATGTGCAAATCATTTCTCTCTATTAAGATATTATTATAAAGGTGTTGAGTTTGTTTATTAAATTAATTGGTTTGAATAAATATCTATTTTAATCTTTTTAATGAGTCATAAAAGTTTTTGTAGACCTTTTTAACAAGAGGAAATAAAAGTTTGAGTCCACTCATTAAGTGAAAAAAGAAAACCTTTTTAGTTATATTTGTATGAGGTGCGTTATTTTAAAAATTATTAAAAACATATAGATTGACGGATCAGTCCTAGCCACTCACTATTAAGAAATAAAAAGGTAAATTACGAACATGTCCTTGTGGTATTTGATTTTGACACCCTATGCCACTCCCAAACTTTAAGTACAAAAAATGTCCTTACAGTTCACACTTTTGCACAAATTATATCCTTATCAGCGTTGACCGTTGGCTGAAGGAATGTGAAATGACTAATATGCTATCGTCTTCTTCCCCATTTTATTTTCTATTTGAACTTTTAATTAATTTTATTCATAAATGATGGAACATCAAGAACAAAACCTAAAAAAAAAAAAAAAAAAAAAAAAAAAAAAAAAAAAAAAAAGACCACGAGATCTACCAAGAACACAAATACACTAACCTAGATTTGATCATATACAAACACAATCAAAATCAACAATAAACATAATCCATTTAGGGGTCATGAATAATCACAATCAATCACATACCTCGGAATAATCACAGTTCATGAAAAATTATCTCGTTTCACCACTTCATCAAACAATGTCCTCGCATCATCCACCCGTCCCGCTTTCACATACCCAGAAACCATAGTGTTCCAAGAACACAAATACTTCTCACGCATTTCATCAAACAAATTACTTGCATCCATTAAACTCCTATATTTACACATAACCCACAAATAAATCCTCACTTTCATTCCCCAACTCTCAAACACAACAAGACTTGAATATAAAAAGAACAAAACGATCTCAAATATGTTTTCACCTTATTCATAAATCTTTATAGATTTTATAAGTATGAAACAATCCTTATCGATCTATACAACCAAACAACAACAATAAATAAACCTACCCAGGAACATTTTCATAATCTTAAAGCTCATTTTAAAACTGATGATAGTGGCATTGATTTGGGTTCTGGGTAGAGGCAATCGATTCTAGATAATGACTTATTAGATTCTCGATAGTTAATCTACCTTTGAATACTACGATTTTTATTCTTAAAAAGAAGAACTGGAGCTCCCGAAGGGGAACTACTACGGCAAGTAAAGCCTTTGTCTAGTAGTTCTTGTAACTACCTCATTAGTTTGAAGTTCAGACATAGCAAGTGAGTAGAGAGTTTTAATAATAGGGGTACTCTAGAGATAAAATTGATGCGAAATTTTATTTTTCTGTCCATTGATTTACCTGAGAGTTCTTCTAGAAATATATCGGGAAATTCCTAGACAACAGGAATGTTGTTGAAATCTGAGGTTTCTGAGAATCAACAACATGAGTTAGATAGACTTAACAGCCATGAGTCATATATTTCTTGACTCTGATACTTGACTTATAGTAAGGGAGGCTTCCTTACGCTCCGCATAAGTAAACATTTCTCCCCAACTTAGTGTTTTAACCCAGATTAATTTATTCTGACATGAATGACGACTTGTTCTTATCGAGGTCATGTGTCAAATCTTATCGTGTATTGCCTCTTTAAGTCTAAAGAGGCCTATACTGACTCGTCGAACGATAACATTTTGACTGGATATCTTAAATATAGCTGACCGAATCATACAAGAATCAGTTGAATACACGAGCAAGTATTATGTTCACGAAGGAGGTACCTGTCATAATATCGTGTGTCTTTATTAATATCTTGACTAACGCTAGAAAGTATGGCCCGAAGGTCTTAATATCGAGCTATGGAATATGAGCATCTTCACGCTCAATTGTTACAACATGTACGAGAAATAATTTCCGAGATTCTTTGATTATATATACACATCGTAACTAGGTTTGGTCAGGGAAATCTTAAAAAGCCTGTAAACTGATAAGTGCATATGATACGTCGATAAAGACTTCCGACACATTTCTTAATTTCCACATAGGAAGGATTTCTGCGTATAAAGTCTCTCAAAATCATTATATACTAAATTACTAATTCTGATCATTGCCTAACATGATATGCATAGGTCATATAATCCTATGCTAGCACCTACTAAACGGGTTCAATCCTTAAGTATGATACGATGCTGGTAAATCCCCGTTTATGTGATACGATTATTACCACGTTGGAAGGCGTCGTATTAAGTTCATCAGATAACCAAGTCCTTACCGTCATTATGTCATACTAAATTCATGAACATTATTATATATGCATAACATGCTGATAGTATATATTGTACCATTACTGAAACTATATGCACATGCGAAAATGTATATAACTCTACGAGTCACCAAGACCCTAGGTTTAAGTTTAAGTACCCATCTACAGTGGATAACTAAATCCCTTAAACTACAGCTCTGATACCAACTTGAAACACCCATATTAGGAATTTTTTTTTAAAACTGTTTGAACAATACACCGTATCCCCAGATTGGAATACACCATATTAGCTGTCGGGTCTAATACGCTGTAAAAGCTAATTATGGTACTTTATATGTGCACATAACTTTGATATGTTGTATCCCCTGGATGGGATATGGCGTGTATACTTGTTGGTACTGCAAGAAAACTACAGATTCTGCAGGAAAATTAAAATGTGCAAGACTAAACAGTTTTGACTCAAAACAAACATATACATTAACATGTATAAACTATACATAGTGCACCACATTCATTTAGACCTGTACATAGGAAAAATGGGTATATTGGGCAAGAATGGCACTACGCCAAATACCCCATTTAAGTTTAAACACGTCATGTACTAGTGATCAAACTCCATAATTATGCGTTTATACAAACCATTAAATAAAATATTTTTTCCTATAGTGTTTCTTGGTATTAGAGAGGGTAGGGATAAGCTCCATTACCCATGTGCTCAACCGGAGGCTAATCTGCGACCTTTGGCCTTAAATATGATCTCACCTATAAGAAAGCAAAAATGAAGCAACGTAAGCAATTTGCTTAGTGAGATAATGCATATAGTTTAAAATATAACATTGCAATAAAACTAAAAGCTTGTTTCGTTAGAAACTCCCCCGCTTATTTAACGTGTTGCTTGATAGTTTTTCTAAATCCACACAGGAACATGCTCTTTCAACTTTTCTTCTAGTGGTAGTTGTATACTTTAAATCATGCATATGAGGAATATAATTTCCATGTATATACAAGTCGTCCACCTAGGACATTATGAAACCATAATCGTCCTCATAGGATGTCTAGTCTCATTCTAGGGACGCATCATTAACATGATGTGCTATTCATCCACTAAGGATGTCTAAACTTTATTTAGCATGCTAGTCATCTACATAGGACATCTGAGTCCCGTTTCGAGACATTAGGCCCATTAAGTCACAATTCATCCACCGAGGATGTCTAAGTTCCACTTTGGAACGTATGATCACGTTTTAACACATGTCATCTACACAGGACATCTAATAAGTTTTATAATCATGATAATCATCCACATAGGACGTCTAGGTCCCACTTTGGGACATAAAGCCATCTAAAGGCTCATTTCATCCGCTAAGGATGTCTAAGTTCCTCTTTGGAACACGTGATCATAATATAATGCATGTCGTCCACTGAGGACGTCTAGACCCGCTTCGGGTCAAATAGTCATATATATATATATATATATATATATATATATATATATATATATATATATATATATATATATATATATATATAGCTCCATTTAGGATGCTTAGTTCCGTTTTTGGAACATAACCATTTCTTTCTAATTATTTCGTCTACTTAGGACGTTAAATCAAGCAATGATTCATCATGTTTGCTAAAAACATGTTATTAAGACCACACGGGTCGTTACGGGTTGTTTAGAACCGCTTAATGCATTTCACACATAAGTTTATATCACGTGATTCAATTCTACTCATAAAATATACTTAGACATAGATATACGTGTACTTAACTTTAACTCGAAACATGAGTATAATACTTTAGCATATAAAGAAATATGAACATAAACACCACAAAACATGTGGTATGTCCAACGGCGCTTCTACACCTATATTTGTTAATCACCTTATAGCTTGTATTTTACCACGAGCTCTCGTAAACATCTCCAGCTAACCTTTATAACCTAAGAACATGTAATTAACATGGAGCTACTTAGAATAAGACTTAGCTTGTCATAAACAAGCATTAAAAGTGAACTAGGCCATAAGGGGGTGTCTGGTTCGTGGCTTATATAACACATATGCATACTTTTCGAATTCATACTACCATAAAATGATGTTATAGCACCTTAACACGATACCCATCATATATGTAAATACCAACACATAATTAACATGCGTTCTTCGTGATTTTGGAAAATCACAACTTAACATATTCTTATAAAATTCTACTAAACCCCACTTATGACATCAAAATATGATCTTTAAGCATAACCCAATAATGGGTAATATTAAAATACGAATTTTAAAACTCAGGTATGATCTATACCTTGAGTTAAATTGTGTGAGTGCTAGAATTTGGACCCTTACAACTTCATAAACTAATATCTTAGCTTAAACTTGATAAAAAATTAAGTTAGAATTGAAAACCTAGATAGAACCTACGTTTGATGTGCGTGTGATGTGAAGAGGGAGAGAAGGAGATGGAAAATGAAGCTTTCCTGGATAAGAAATAACTTATATTTGATTTATTAAACAAGTTTTACAGTTAGATGAAGTTAGTCCTTGTTAGTGAAACAATTACATAAAAGGTCCTTATCCATTTATAACTAATTTTCATGAGAGGTCCTTTTGACTATCGGAAATTTATTATTATAACGGAAGTTGACTGGGAAGCTTTAAAATATATTTAAAGCTATTAATATAAAAATCGGGGTGTTACATTTATTAGTCATTTCGCATTCCTTTCACCAATAGGCAATGCCGATAAGGACATAATTTGTGCAAAAAGTGAGAAAAGTAAGGATATCTTTTGTACTTAAAGTTTGGGAATGGTGCAGGGTGTAAAAAATCATATACCAAACGGACATTTTTTGTAGTTTACCCAAACATAAAACATCTACATCCACTCCTCCCACCCATTAATTTTTTAAATTAAACTCACTTTTTTTTTTTTTTTTTTTTTTTTTTTTTTTTTTTTTTTTGAAAATAACTTATATAAAAAATCGTTAAATTAATTAGCAAGGACAGAGGAAGCGATGTGTATACCATTTATATACAGTTTAAAAATTAATTAGTATACATGATTTATGTGATGCAAGTATGCAACTACTAAATAAAAACGATAATATGAAATGTACAATTGATCAAACGAGAAATTATATCTTAACATGAAATCGAAACAGAAAGTGTTTTGAAGAGAAAGTTCAGGAATAAACAAAACTACAAAAGCCGTATGTGAGATTGGGCCTGTTACGTTAGTGTGCAACTGGTTTGAAAATTGAAATGGACATTATTTGCTTTACTAGCTGCAGGTTTTCTTGTGGCCCAACTAAATTCTCCCCATTAAAATTTTGAAAATAACCAGCGTAACAAATAGTAAAAGCGTGAATAGATCTGATTATATGCCATTAGGGGTTAAATAATAATTACTGTGAATAAACATGATTAGGAGGAAATCTAACTTTATAATTCATTTTCAAATAAACTTAATGAAATGTCGTTTTATGTTTATTTTCAGCATAACATGTCATGTTAATATATAGCATTGTGAGAGTAAAGCTTTATTTTTTTATATTTCTTTTTCTCATCTTAATATCATGTTCGAAGTTTGTAATCAATGGGTTCTGTGCGTTTGTTTTTGCACTTGTTTCTTACCGTCGAGAAAACTAATGCATAAAGAGCCAATGGAAACATTACATTTTTAAAAGAAAAAGAGTTAGAATTGTAGTACATGGACAAATCCATGTCGTCTGGCAACGCAAATACTATCATTATATTGTATCTCTTTTTTGACCTGTTTGCATATTTAAGATACCCAGTGGTCTATTATCTATGTGGGTTTTGTAGGTACTTCTAACTTCTCCGCAAGGATAAATATTTTTCTATGTGCTAATCTTTTTTTTTGGAACGATTTTCTACGTACTAGTTAGTCGTATAATATTTGTAATTGTAACATTACAATATATAGTTATGTAGATTATATTTTGAGATATTAGTTTCAGTAATACTAGTGCAAGTAATACTAGTGCAGGAGTTTTTTCAAGCAGTTCCTTACTTTCAGTTTACACCATAGTAGGTGTATAATCTGTCTACTGTTTACTTCCCATATACATCGGTCTAACGAAATTATGTATTGTGGTTGTTGATGTTGTTGTTGTTGTGAGTCAAAATCCTGAATAAATGTAGTCGACCATTAAGGCAAGAAACTACACAATTACTCGAACTAGTTAAAGAGTAGTAAATTGATTCTTCAACCCTGAAAATTAAAACCTCCGCCACCGGCCGTTGGCCTTAGCCAGTAGTCCGATGGACGTCCTTTCAACAATCATCATGCGTGCATATACCCCCGTTCATTTTTGTTTCAATATATATTTTTGTTTGTTTCCGCATCACTTCATTAGCTTTGTTACCATGGTCATTTTTCGGGCTAGTGGGTTATAAAGTAGTGTTTTTAGGATTGGTTATGTGATGATTCATATTTGGTGAGTCAAGGTTCACTTTGATGTGTCGGGTTTGCATCAGTGGTGCAATGATTCAGATTGTTGGTTTATAGTATATTTTGGTTTAGATTTGGCGAGTTACTAGTGGCGTGGTTCTGATTTGGTGGGGTAGTAGTGTCATGGTTCGGAGCTAATGGGTTTGTGTTGTTCCCTTTAAAGTGATTGCAAATAATAACTTAAGTTATCCAATCAGTTTTCGTGTTATTAATGTGTATTTAAAATGGTTTAACAAAGATAAACAAGTAAGAAAGATTTACACAAGTATTTTTTTTACGTTTAACTTTTATTTGAATAAATCAAATAATTTACTAAGATTGTTTGTGGAATAACAATCTAAGTCAAATGACAAAGTATGACGATCTCATCAGTAACTTAAACACTAACCTAAGTAAGCTTTTAACTTAGATTTATGCTAATAATCTGAATGGGTTTAGGGACTTAGTTCTTATAGAGAAGTAAATGATTTCTTGAATGTATATCACATTAATTGCAAAAGATAACATTTATTATTTTAAAACATTCTTTTACTTAGACAAAGATCGAGGTGGATACATGTGGGGTAATAGGGACGTGTCAAACATCTAAATTTCAAGTGCACTACTACTAACTTACATTAAATTCTTATATTCTCATAATGTATCAGACTTCACTTTAGAGAACAGCGCTGACAACTGTTCATACCTTTATACCAACTCTTGTACTTTCTTTGACTTTCTTGATAAGTGTTTTTCTTCTTATATTCCTAAGAAAGTTCTCGCCAAAACATTCTCAGATACTTAGATATTTTCATAAGTATCTTGGTTCATAACGTTCTTGATGTTGTGGAGATCAAAGGGGATTCAAAGAGACATTGTCAGATCACACTGATTTCATCATCTTCTTTTGGTTCAGGGTCTTCACTTACTAAGTTCTGCCTCAAGAAGTGGACATACTTGTACATTGTCTCTAAAGAACTCTACATTTGACTCGCTGAATTTTTATTCATTCAGGGACTAAATATACACTTAGGATATTTTATGTTCAAATCATAGTCAGAGACTATTGGGCACTAAATTGGCCCAATAATTTGTAGTGTCATAGTTCAGTTCTGTACTGCTATGATCCAGATTCGGTGGGTCTGTAGTCTCGTGGTTCAATTCGATAGAGTCTTGTTTAAGGTTAGTATAGATCTGGTCTTGCTTTAGAGTAGTAGGTAAGGTCGTTGAGGCGAGGGTTTTGGGTTGAGGTTCGTGGTTTAGGTCGTGATTTAGTTCTTTTCGTTAACATAAGTAAAGGTTCAAGTTAGTGGTTAAGGTCATGATTTAGTTCATGTGGTTAACATCAGTAAAGGTACATGTTCGTGTCGTTAACATCAGACGGTTATAGTGGTGTTTGGTAAGAGTCACGAGTGTTTTGGGGTTCATTTTTGCAAGGTCACGAGGTCGCTAAGTGTTGTTTGGAGCTTTGTATTGCAACGGCCACAGGTGTGTTTGGAGTTGCTTTGCAAGGGTCAGTTGGTTGGACTTGCATTGGCAAGGGTCACAGGTGTGTCGTTTGGATTTGTTTTGTAAAGGTTAGGTGTGTTGTTTAGAGTTGTAGTTGTTTTATAAGGGTTAGTTGTTTGGAAAGGGTCACGGGTGTGAGTTGGATCTGTTTTGCAATTGTAATGTGTGTTGTTTGGAGTTGGAGTTGTTTCGCAAGGGTTACAAACTATGGTTATTCTTACATCATTACGAACTTTTATTGTTCTTACATCATGCATTGCCATCATTCGGTTTGATTGTGTGGGCGAAACTGGATTGGATGAAGTTTCAGTGTGTTTCGTTTCTGGGTCATGGTCGGTCTTTCACCCATTTCTACGCTTTCTACCGGGTGGTTGCCCTTAAATGGCTATGTATTTGTTGGGTTTGGTTTATTGAGGTTTTTTCTTTGTTTGTAAGATTGTCAAGTGATTTTTAGATTTTTGGTTGTTGGTTGTAATTGCTAAAGTATTTGTAGCTTTTGGGTTGTTGGGTCTAATGTATTGTTGTGTTGTAGTGGTGGACTAAAGATTTTAATTCAGGCTGAGGTTGTTTTTTTTTGTTGTTTAACTTTAACTATTGATATCATGTTGTACAAAATGTGCGAGTTTAGTAGCACCTAATGAGCTTCGTTGAAGTTAAAATATACTCCGTAAAGTTTTTTAAAAATGTTTTTCCGGATATCCGTATATAAACTTTAAATAATAATTACATAAGTTGTTGTTATAAGTACAATCGCGTATATTTGATATCATGTTGTACAAAATGTGCGAGTTTAGTAGCACGAGCGCTGTCGTTGTTATAAGTTAAAATATATCCGCATATAAACTTTTATGTAGCTGGCATAGATGTTGAGGTTGACGTTGTTGTTTAACTTTTAACAATTGGTATCATGTTGTACGAAATGTGCGATTATAGTAGCACATAATGAGCTGATGAAGTTAAAATATACTCCGTAAAGTTTTTCAAAAATGTTTTCAGGATATCCGTATATAAACTTTAAATGATAATTACATGAGTCGTTGTTATAAGTACAATCGCGTATATTTATTTTCATATCACAGTAATTAGTGATTAAAATTTGATATTTATATTACCGTTAATAATAATTTAGCTGTATTTAATATTCAAATCCGTGTACGAATAGATTAAACTTTTAAATAAGATAACATGAGTTCTTTTTTAACGTACATAGTAAAAATATATATATATATATATATATATATTAATAGATGAAAGTTTAAAACTAATATTTATTTTAAAAATATTTAACGTATATTAAAACTAATTCGTATATTTATAAAATTTTGTAAGTTTAATGGATGGAAGTCTCAAGCTAATACTAATACTCATGTAATTGTAAACAAAGTTCGTATTATATAGTGTAGGGGTATATAGTGTAAGGGGTTATTTGTTTATTATCTAGAATTATAAAAAAATATGAAGATTTATAATTTTACACTTAATTCTATATAATATATTCAAAATTCAACAACTAATGTTTTATTAATTACCTCATCTTTTTTTAAGTTTTTATTTTCATAAATTTGACACTTATATTTATGTGTGTTTTTTCTTCAATCAAAATTTTCACCAAATTTATTAAAGTTTGACCAAAATCAATTCAATTTTGATTTTTTATTGGCAAATCATATTGCTCGATTTTGCCTATGTGTCAAAATCGAGTTTTCCTATTGGTTCAATTTTTTTTCACTAAAATTAATTTTAAAAAATCACTCCAAAATGATGTAATTCCTATTGGGTTTGTTGTTGTTATTGTTGTTGTACTACGAAATGATATAATTTTTTTATTATATAAAAGATTTATTGTGTTGTTTTAAAATGTTAAACACTCCCCCCTCTATTACCTATATATATACTAAGGGTGTGTTTAGTAGGGAGAAAAGAAGACAAAGAAATGGAAATATTTACATTTCCCTTGTTTGGTATGCCAAGGAAAAAAAAAAAAAAAAGAGGAGAATTAATTCTCCTTCCAAATTCTCGCTAGTGCTTTTTTTGGTTTTGTTATTTCCATCTCTTTTGGAATGGAAATGGTATTTCTTCATGTTTTGTTTAAATAATTTTTTTAAATATATATTTTTTTAAATAATTTTTATAAAAGATAAATTTAAAAAAATAAATTTAATTTTTTTAAATAAATTATAAAAAAAATAAGTTTTTTTTAAATAAATTAAAAAAAAATTTTAAATATATTTTTTTAGAATTGTTATTTAGAAAAAATAAAATTTTTTAAATAATTTTTATAAAAAAATAATTTTTTTTTTAAATAAATGTTTTAAAAAATATTTTTTTTAAATATTTAAAAAAAAATTAAAAAAAATATATAATTTATTAAAAAATATTTTTTTTAAATATATTTTTTTAGAATTGTTATTTAGAAAAAATAATTTTTTAAAAAAAAATCAACAAATATATTTTTTTTTCATTTCTCGGGTCAAGTCTCTGTTGTTACCAAACATTACAATTGAACAAAATTCTCTACTGATTTCTATTCTCTGCTTCATTTCTATTCTCTGAAATTCTCCCTACCAAACACACCCTAAAGGGCGTGGGCTTGCATTCCCATGTAATAGAAAACTGTTTTTCTTTTGGGCTTCCGATTGGGCTAATTTTTCTTTTTGGACTCATGCTATTTTGGCCATACGTAGCTAATTAATTAAGTTTGGAAACAAGGCAACCCAACTGGAACTTGGACTCAGTTCGTATCGTCTACATCTGTAGTTCATATTTTGTTGATATAATTTTATTAAGACATCACATATAAGAGTTAAAACCTTTGCTTAATTCTCTATATATATTATAGCAAGAAGGATTTCGAGCGCAGTGCCATAAAAAATTATTTAGTGCCACAAAAAATTATTTGTTTATGGACTTTCTACTTAGCCCATTTTATAGTCCATCATGTTCCCCTTAAAGTTTTGTTCCTATTAAAGTAGGCTTTCTGTTATGACGAAATATGAACTGTGTTCTCTTACAAATGCCAAATAAACACATGCTAAAAATGACGACGATACCTAAACAAATGCGGAACACTGAGTTCAAACACATGCTAAAAACACCCGCCGCAACGCGGCGGGCGCCAACTCCTCGTTATGTACTACTTGCACATTAATCATAATTTTAGCTATAAGTTAATCACACAAACTCGTTTTATAAACATGTATGTATCAGTTAGAAATACATGAACCAATAACCCGCTAACTTGGACCGGCTGAACACGATACGTATTGCCACCTTTAGTTGATACATTCTTTTTAGTTTATTATCAGAATTTATACTATTATTTTATTTTAGACTAAAATTTGATTTTTTTTCTCTATTTTACTGAGGACATGACGTGTTACTGGGAGCACTTGAGGAGAGAGAGAGAGAGAGAGAGAGAGAGAGAGAGAGAGAGAGAGGAAAAAAATGTTAAAGGTTACAAATTGTTTGGGCTTAGTAACTGGGAAATAATCAAGTAGTTCATTGAATTGTTTGTTATGCGTTTTCTAGCATTTCAAAGTTTAGTTGTGATGTCTATTTGCTTCAAGAACATACATCGCTTGCGATGAGTGATTTGTATGGATCTTAAGTTTGTCTAAAGCATGTTTATGTTAAAAAATAAAAAAAATAAAATAAAAACGGAACACTCGAGGGAAAAGAAAAAGAAAAAACACTTGTGAACATGTTAAAAGGTTATAGTTCAATAATAATAATAATAATATATTTCACACGTGTTACCAAAATGGCTGAATCCACATTTTGCCTATCTTCCCGACAAATGGCACTATGGAGGTCGCAAAAGAAGGACTACACTTCAGACTGGCTTCGGGTGGTTCCGATATCTGGGCTGGGACAGACTATGAATGCCAGAACTTACAGGTGCGTATTATGTTATCGGCTAAGTGTTCCCCTTTTCTCTGTTCAGATGCCTTGCTCAGCTTGCTCCAAAGTTTTCATGGGGGATATTTATGGGGACCATGCTGTATCGTGTACTGGCACTATTGGTGTTAAACATCGGCACAACATGGTACACGATACCTTGGTTGTTATCCGTTCTCGATCCGGGGTCACAGCTCGTAAAGAGGTCGACATCGGGTTGGGTGGTGAAAGGGAACAAGTCTTACGGCCAGCAGATATCCTGCTCTATTCCTGGGACGGAGGACAGGACGTATGTGTCGACTTGACGTGGTCGTCTCCCCTCACGCAAACTGGTATGATTGATTTTGTGCCAGGTCGTGCAATGATTGATGCTGCAAAACGTAAGCGCGTCAAATACGGATCTAAATGCGCGAATATTGGATATGGGTTCATCCCTTTCTCGTTTTCCTCTTTTGGGGAACTTGAGGCAGATGCGGTGTCCTTACTTAAGCGGACCCGGAAGTTCTCCATAACTCAAGACATTAGGGCGTGTGCTGCTACTCATATTTTCAGTAGGATTAGTTTTGCTATTGCTAAAGGTGTGGGGGCCCAGATAGTTTCGAGGCTCCCTACTAATTTCTTGTAATCATATGGTTTTGTTTTTAATGTAAGTGATGTGTTATAATTAATAATAATAATAATAATAATAATAATAATAATAATAATAATAATAATAATAATAATAATAATCATAATAATAATAATAATAATAATAAACTGATATGGTTGATTTTGTGCCGGGTCGTGTGGTTATTGTTGCCGCACAACGTAAACGCATCAAGTACGAGTCTAAATGCGCGGATATTAGATATGAGTTTCTCCCATTTTCATTCTCTTTTATTTTTTTGAGAAATTGAGAAGAATTCGGTGACCTTACTAAAATGTATTCAAAGATTCTCACTGACTCAAGACATTAGAGCACGTGCTGCTGCTCATATTTTTAGTAGGATTAGCTTCGCTATAACTAAAGGAGTGAAAAACCAGTTAGTATCTCGGTTTCCCACTATTTTTTTTTGTAAATCCTATTGTTTTATAATAAAGTGATGTTTATATAATAATAAATAAACTGTTAAAAGGTTACAGATATTTTGGGCTTAACCTCGTATTTAGTGTATCGAAGTAGCGTTAAACTCAAAAACTTTGTATTTGGTCGGATAGATGAATGAGCCGTGGGTCCATGAAATTAGTGAAGGATTCGTTTCACACACCATCGTTGAAATTTGAGGTCAAGTAACTACCTTTCACCCTTTATTTGACCCTTCAATTCTGGACCTTGTTATTTATCTAGTTTATTTTACACATGACCCAGACCACACATACAAGTGTTTTCATTTTCCATCTTGCCTGAGAGTCATCTGATCTGAACCTGTCAAAGTTACACCGTCCTAGTTTTTAAAGATCGATGGCTTGTTCAACTTTGAATCTGAAGGTTTCACCTGGTGACCCCTTTTTCCGGCGTACTCCAAACTTTAACTGTAAGTTTAACTACCTTAACTGAATATTTCTAAATATAGAAATCTAGTAGTATATGATTTTAGACAAAGAAAAAAAACATGTTTTGTTTTCCGATCAAACAAGGTTGACCTATGAGTCAACTACTCTTGTTTTATGGTCTAAGAAGAGATGCTTTCTTTCATGGGATGCTACTATGCTAGATTTGTAAGATTTTAGTGTTATTTATAAGTTTTCCAATCCATTGCTAATATGTTATGTCATCTTTGGTTGTTTATAGTTCGATTTCATAGAGAAAGACTTTGATAAGTCAACTAGGATCTGATATATTTAGTTTGTGTTTCTTTGTTACCAAATCTATGGTTTATGTTCTTGAAAAGCTTTGATGATTATACATCATGTTGCATCGCATAATAATTGATATCATTGCTCTTTGATACATGTTTCCAATGTTAGATCTAATTTATTCAAATGTTAGATCTAGTTTATTCCACAAGAATGCCTAAAATAGATGGTTAGATTAGAGTCATCTGTATTAATTCACTAAGGCTAAGTGTTATGGAGGGTGGAGGACCACCATCACCTCCAAGAATCACGCGCGGTCCACCTAACTTTGTGTGTGTGTGTGTTTGTGTGGTATATTGTGGGGCATGTTTGTATAAAGTGGGGTATTTCTATATGCTTGGTTTGGTAGTGACCATTACACCTGTTTGGTGGTGGGTTTGGTGCTATGTTGAATGGTGATGTGACACTGATGTTGAGGTGGTGCGTTTGGTGACCATAACACTTAGCCTAAACGATGTTTGTGCTCATAATGAATTCTCTCATATAAACTATTATTATGTTTTCGTTGCTAGTAAGTACTTTGCTCTGCAAATTATACATGATAAACTATTTGCTGTTATCTTTTGGTTTCTAAAGATTTGAACATTACAGATATTCATGTTGCTACAACTGAAGAACTGAAGCAGAAGATCATTTTTATAATCAGAAATTCACCATTTCAAGGCCAAAATGTACTTGTTCAATATTGGGCGGCAAAACAAACTGGGAAGACATCTATACTTACAACAACGTGTCAGCCTTTTGGTCTTTATGGGATCAACCAACAACTTGATCTATATCGTAAAGGATGCTTAGACCATAAGCTCTATGTTTATGCCGATCCTAAGATTCTCGATAAAGGAGTAGCCGTCGGGCTTCCCGGCCGTGCATTCCTGAACTGTACTCCTGAACAGACTCAAAATGTGCACAACATCCCCAAAGAGCAGCGCCCTCCGTGTGAAGATGCTATATTTTCTAAGGTATGGGGATCCTTTGCGGTGCCTGTGATAGTAGATGGTCGATGTGTTGGTGTGCTTGACTTTGTCATGGATACATCCGAGGATTCTTATGATATTCACATTGGTGAAATATGCAAATTACTTCAGGTATGCTATAAATAATAGGTAAATAGTATTGTTACCAATCCCGTAGATACCATGGTCCAACTTAATTCAAGTAATTATATTGATTCAATTTGCAGCATGCTGGTCTGCAATCTGCAATCCAAACTGATTGCCCAAGGAGGACTTGTATCAGTATTAATGGCCGAAAAAGGATACGCAAAACACAGTCATTTCCCCATACTTATTACTTTCGTCTTGTTCCACATTTTGGACTGAGTAGTGTCGCTGCTGCTGAGAAACTTGGACGTAAGCATCTTGAATCCGATATATGTGGTGGTCGGTTACATTTGTTATAATATTATAACTGGTGAAGTTTATCTGACCTGTTTTCCTCTTTATGTAGTCACAAAAGGTACCTTTAGGAATGCTTGTAGAAACGTTGGAATCCCAGAGTGGCCAGCGATACCAAGTACAAATATCCGAGTAACCCGAACTTCTTGTGCCCCTGAATCTCGATACAGTCAAACATTATCCGAGACTGGTTCTTCTGGAATTTCGGTTGCTGATTCAATCTGCAGCAGGTAGGTTATTTCAAACATTTACTTTCATTTGATTATGTGATACTGGACTCGTTTACAATGTATTTATTTCTTACTTTGCAGCGACGAAGGAAGTTCTGAGTGGTCAAGGGAACGAACTCAGACTCCTATAGCATCTTCCTCAGAAAATCAAACCAATCAAACTGTATCTGAGACTAGTTTGATTACTGATGATTTGAGCTCCTATTGGTAGGTCATTTTAAAACTTTCACATAACTTTGATTATGGAACATATATTGGACTCATTTACGATGTATCTAATTCTTCATTTGTAGGGATCAAGGGGTTTTTGAAGGGTCACTGGAAGAACTAATTACGATGACCAACGCATCTACCCCAAAAACTGAAATGAACCAAATAGCATCTCATACTAGTTATACTAAAGCTTTGCTCAAGTCTGAATATGATGAAATAGCATATCAAGGTAATGAAACGACGGTCATAGAAGATCTTGACCATCAATCGTTCGTGGAGAGCCTTGCTTTTGTGTTTGAAGATGCACCAGAGATGACTAGTATAACATGACATTTTTGCAGAAACGGTTACCATTAGTGTTTCCTGTACAAAATTGTATGTTCAGTAAAAGAGGAGCGCCACTATACTATATGGACCAACTGGTTTCGGGGCCAAGATATTATCATTATGTATATGTGTCAATGTGTGTTTATTTTTATTATTATTCTTATTTTTTTTTTAACGGCAATTGTGGCTGCTACATGGCCTCTAGCCTCAAAGGCGTAGCGAGCCCATACAACCAGGTTAGGTCTAACCCAAAAGGCAACAACACCCTTCTCTTTACGCACGGATGAGGAAACCCCTGTCGCCCTAAACAAGACTCGAACTTGAGACTTTGCCTAGGAGGGTAAAAATCTTCATATCACTAGACTAGAGGCCCGTTGGTGTATATGTGTGTTTTATTACATGTTTCCCTTTTTTACAAGATGTTTATCATAATCTTATATGCCGATATTTTTCAACTTACAATTGTTACGTGTTCTTCTTAAACCAATGTTATATGTTCATGTGTTTTTTTTGGGTGAAACTAAGTTGGTTGATTCACTTGAACTAATCCACATTTGATTGGGACCATAAGTTTTTGTTAGATTATCGGTTCAATTTCAGTTGAAAGGTTTTTGAACCCCACTCTGTTATTTCTTGCCTACATCATTCTATTCAGCTATCATGTGGGTTATTTATATTCACGTTGAATCAGATTTTAGTTCAGCTTAACCGATTCGATAAAGGTTTGGAGTAAGGGTGAGCATCGGTCCCTGACCGGACTGGGCCGGACCGTCAAAAACCGAGACCAAATTAAAGTAAAAACTGGGATCGAGACCGAGACCGAATATGATCAGTCCGGTTCGGTCCAAAATGGCAAGATTTTGACAAGATTTTTGATTTTTTGGTCGGACCGTCCGACGACCGAATTAGCCAAAAAAACCTAGACCGAGGACCGGACCGAATGTGGTTGGTCAGGTCCGGTCCGGTCCGGTCCGGTCTCGGTCGGTCCGGTCCGTTCGAGTCGTTTGCTCACCCCTAGTTTGGAGTGTTTTATTTTATGAACAAAACTTATAAAAGCAAATCTTAACAAAATTGAAAATGCTAAAATTGTATCTTTTATGAAGCACTAAGCCTTTTAATTCCAAATGTTTCAATATTTCGGATAATAAACTAAAGAGTAAATTACACCATTGGTCCCCAAACTCAACCAAATTCTTGTATTTATTACTATATTCGACGAAATTGCATCGGCAGTCACCAATATCCTTGTTTTGCTTAACTGGGGTTCAAAAAACCTAACGAGCATTATTCTTTTCGTTAGTCAATACACGTGCATAAGACACGATGGGTATATCAGTAATTATACCTTTTCCCCACTTGTAAACATTGTTTCTTGTCAGACATCTTTGATAAATATTATCTTTCCCATAGATAGTCCCTCAAATCTTCTATACTACATATTTTTTCAAACCTCTCGTCTTCCTCCTTGTCCCAAGTCCCATCAACTAAATTCTGCAAAAATGTTGGTATGTGCATGTGGTCTTCAAGCTGTCATCAAAACTTCTTGGACAAACCGAAATCCAGTGCGACGATTCTATGCTTGCCTAATGATGTGCTTTGTATAGTCTATAATTTTCTACTAAGTTTTAAATTTATTTATTGCCGAACTAACCTATAGACTTTAAACACTAACAAGCAGTGTACCCAATCAATTTGTATAGTTTTTAGGTAAGTAAGGGTCGTTCTAAAGGCATTCTACTAAATTAACCTAAACTAATGCAAAAGGGGTTTCAGCCTGAGAGATTAGCACGAGTTTGGTTTTCTAATAAACTAATAAAGTAAAACAAACAATAAAAGTAAGAAGACACTAAAGATAAAAAGAACGTGTTAACCAAATTTATTCATATAAGATTTGTATATTAAGTATTGATAAGTCTAAGACTTGTAGCAATGGGGCTCACGACTAGGCACGGTCTGTCCTACATCTAGTTCTTCTAGAGTCTTGATTTTCATTTTAAGTCTTCTTGACTGGCTAATCCTATCACAATTAATCGGAACCTACATCTAGCTGCTTAATGATTACTAAGTTTATATGTTATTTATCCTGGTTAAAGGCTTACATTAATCATGCAAACGATATTGATGAAGTAATTGTGCGAGCCTAAGGCCGATAAGGCACGATAAACTTATATATGTAATCAAAACGAAGACTGAGCTACCTATTGAATTAGTAATAAATCAAAACATCAAATAATCATAAACTTGGCTAACACATAAGGGTGTTAGCCCATAATCTCTGTAACAAGGTACATAAACATAATCATAATGTATAGAGTATGAAACATAATGAATAAAATACGCTAACCGAATGATTAATGATATAACAATGATTAAAGATGTTCTTCGAGGATTATTAGGTCTTCAATATTGATCTTCTACTGTTTGGAGGTGTCTTGATCGTCTGGGAATGACCCCTAGGGTCCCCAATGATACCCTAATTCGTTAATGAGTCTTGTATTTATAGTTTCTAAAATCGGGGTCGATACGGCATATCGAGAGAGTCTGATATGCCGTATCTATAAGTAAACTTAACTAACCTCCAAGTTTGAAACTGGCCCGATATTGCGTATCCAGAATTCCGATATGGAGTATCAGCCAATATGGCATATCTAAATACTATATATGTCGTATCTCCTTCAGGATTAGATAGATCTCCTTTTTCTCTTTCCGTGGCCGCTTGAACGGAGTAAAACGAAGTCCGGATGAAGATTTTACTGCCAAAATACGAAAGCATCTTCGAGTGTCGTCATGTAATTTTGACTTCTTCATTAAGCTTCTAATCTTCACTTGATTTCTCGGAAAGGATTGTGTACGGCATATACGGCGTATCGGATTGGTCCGATGCGGCGTATCAAGGTAACTTCGTGTGGGGTCCAAAATTATTATATTCTAGAATATTCGTTCACCGCTGTAGTGATATGGCGCATCACAAATCTTTATACGGCGCAGCTTGTCTTCTTATCTTGGGAATCTGGTAAAGTCTTAAAAGTTGATACAACGTATGTTGTTGCTGTCATACGACGTATCTAGAGTAGAACAAGTTGGGTTTTCTTTGTTAACAAAGGTTTCATATACGACGCATGGTATAAATCCATACTGCGTATGCTTCAAAGTCAGGCAATAGCCTTCATATTCATCTAAGTCTTGGTATACGATGTATCTATCTAGAATGATACGACGTACGAGTCTTCGGTTCAGCAGACTTTTCCAACTTGATCTATTTTGCTCAAATTTCCATCCAAAATAGCTAACTTTCACCAATTGCTTGTTTATAACTGAGAATTATAAAATTAAGCGATTAATTATCAATCTCATATACAATAATACAAAACAACCAATATATATAGGATAAATGATGCTAATAATATGTTGTTATTTGATATCATCACCCAACTATAATACCTGGACGGTGGTTAGATGTATTTAAGAATGTAATGTATAATACCTCATTCATCTCAATGGATGGTGTTGTAAACTCATCTTCAGCATCCTGTACGTCATTTTCAGAATCCTGTTATGTTTAACAAAAAATAGTTATATTTTAAAAAGAGTTACACAAGTACTCCCTCCGTCCCACATTGATTGTCCAGTTTGACTTTTTCAAGTCTTTTCTTTTTCAACTTTGACCTTTATATATTTTTGTTTGTATTATATAATATTTGATAAAAATTTTACCAATGAAAAGTACATTTAAAACTCAATTCATTCATATATTTTGAATCAAGTATTATATAACACAAGAAAAAATAATTAAGATTAAAGTTGTAAAAGAAAGACTTAAAAAGTCAGACATGGACAATAATTATGGGACAGAGGTAGTATGACTTTAGAGTGTGTTTGGTTTGATACTTTGGATTGGGTTATATGTTTGATGTGACAATAATGTGTTGTTTGGTTCATTCTTTAAACAAAATGAATGATAGATGGAATTAAATTTCATTCCACATCAACTTGGAGGCTTTTGGTAAAACTCATGAGACCCACCACTTTCTACTCTCACATACCCTTTTTATAAATTATTAAATGATATTTTTTTATTACAATTTTATTATAAAATACATTTTACAAATACATTTTCTCTCTCCAAATCTTAAACCAAATTCAAATTCTAAACCAAATCAAAATCATATTCCAAAACCACTTATAAACCAAACGGACCCTTATTCTAAAACATGCATGATGGTTAAACTTATTTAAGAATGCAATGTATAAACCTGATCGTCAAAGAAACCGTTTTTGAAGTAGTTGATTCTATCAACATCTTCGGTGACTTTTTAAGCTCGATATATATGGACGCTATTGTTGTGATTAAATTCAGAATGCAAAATTTTAAACAGATATTGTATTCCGATAATCTTCATTTGGAAAGTATATCCAACATGGTTCATACGAATGTTAAACTTGTTTGGTGCGAAATCTTAAAAAAAAATAATAAATAAAAAAATAAAATAAAATAAAATTATTAATAAATATTGAACACAAAACCTAAATTATCTTTTAATCGCACAAAATTTAGGTCAAAAAAACATTTTCCAAAATTTTAACATAGATCCGCTCGAGTTCATCATACAACTCGTCTTTCGTTAGTTTAACAAGTACAATACGTTTCTTCCACTTGGATAACACCATTGTGGTAACCGTAGATCTTA
This sequence comes from Artemisia argyi, assembly GCA_030686995.1. Taxonomy (NCBI): domain Eukaryota; kingdom Viridiplantae; phylum Streptophyta; class Magnoliopsida; order Asterales; family Asteraceae; genus Artemisia; species Artemisia argyi. Next base: position 173,509,603 of record CM060697.1, read on the forward strand.
AATTAGCCAATGTTTATGTTCGATCTGACGAAAAACAAACTTGCTTTTAGTCAGAGAAAGTGACGGAAGAAAGGATGAAAATAGAGAGTAAAGAGTGGTAAATTGGGCGGGAATAGAGAGGTAATATGATGGGGCATCAGAGGTGTAAGTAAAGGTGAGAGAAAAAGATACAAACTGAGCAATTATTAAAATGCACATCATGTTTTAGTCACGCGTGTTGACTAACAGGAAATATAACGAGAGTTAGGAATAACTAATGGGAAAAATAACGAGGATTAGGAATTTAGACCTTCAGTAAAGCAAGATAAGGATGTTGGAGACTACCGATGCAATTTCGTCAAAAATAGGACTAAATCAAAGAATTTGGTTGAGTTTGGGGACTAATGGTGTTATTTACTCTAAACTATTCCCTGCGTCTCAAAATTATTGTTTAAGAGACAAAAATCATACAGTTTAATAAAAATGAGACTACTTTAATTTTGTCTCACTCAAAAAGAACATTCCCTCACTAAATTATTTAGTTTTTACGTAAAAAGAAAAGTGAACAATTAGTTTAATACATCCGAAAGAATATAGACTATTATTTTGAGACGGAGAGTGTAAATTATAGAAGTCCAAAAAGCAAAAGCAATTAGGTATGGGAGTGGGCCTTTGCGTACGTTTTACCCGTGAAAAAAGTAGTTGAAACTGGGGCCCACACCAATAAAAAGCTACTCCGTATGAGAAGTCGTTTTATGAAATTTAATCCATTCAATTCTTTGCTTTTTTCTTTTCTTTTTTTCTTTTTTCAAATATTAATGAACCGGGTCTAAATTTAATATCGTTCCCGTCACCTGTTTGGTGCCATCTGGTGTACTAAAATTCTGGTTATCTCAATGGATTAAACTACAAACACGAAAAAAATAAAGTAATGAGAATTAAACCGGATCAACAAAGTTTTAAGAGAAATATTGAATACCAAGTTAAGAAAAATTCTAAATTATACAGTATTCAATAAATATTTATGAAAGTATTTTTTTTTTTTTTTTTTTTATTTTTTTTTTAATTTTTAATTTTTTATTTTATAATGGCGACTTTCAATTTTTTTGGTTTACGCCTTGTCGGCAGGTCCTCATCCACCACATACCCATACTATGTTGTCTGAACCGGGTCCACGCTGGCGCAGTGAGGATTAAACGGCTTCCGCCCGGAAACCGTACCGCCTCCACACGAGTATATATCTCGCTGGAGTAATGGTCGGATGAAAACCGGGGCCGGCTCGGATTCGAAACCTCCAAAACTAATGGCTCAAAGGTTCTCCTCTTCATTGCCTAATATCATTAGAGCTTGTAGTTCTCAAGTGAGGACTTCTCGGTTGGTCACCCAACCCGGTACTACTCTCACCTAGGTTCACTTAACTTAATAAGCTTTACCCATTGGACCACAAGCCCCATGATAAATATAAATATTTATGAAAGTTGAGTGAGGTATATTGATGTTGACCTGGAGGTTCAACAATTTGAGAAGGCTCGCTTGAATGGTGAGAGTTGCCCCCAATCCAATATAGTTATAATAACTAGATCTCTTTTAAAAAACTTACCTAAGTTTTCAGATACGAGGATAATAAAAAATACCAATTGACAGTTTGTTTTTGATTCGTCAGTTATTAATATAAGCACTAACAAAGATAGAGTTACAAGAAAAAAAAAAGATTCCGAGATATGGCAACTCTTTTTGAAAGTCATAGTAATAAGAACCATTAGGTGATGTCACATTTTTTATGGGTCCCACGTGTCCTTATATAGTTTAAACCCTGGTCCTCATAGATACCTCAAATCATTCTATTTTTCTATAGCCTTGTGTTCACACCTTCACTCTGTTGATTTTTCATACCAAGGCAAATCATTTGGTTTGGGTATGACTCCAACTAATGATATGTTGAATAAGAACATGTCTTCTGAACCCCCTTCAGTTCCATTTTCCGGGGAGTCGAGATACCTGACGCCACTTTGGGTCTTTGGAAAAGCTGATAAACTTTCTCAATCTACAATTACTGGTGGTATATCTTTCTTCCTAACTATAATTTGTAGCTAGCTAGTCCATGTTTCATTTTGCAAACAAAAAAGTTTATACTTTGTAATATTTGTGTAATTTAAGATGGGTTTCTCTAACTTGTGCCGTAGGGGCACAAGTTAAGCACACCAAAAGTACATCAAAAGTACACAGTGACCCAAATAAAAGTACACATGTCTGTACTTTTATGTGAATCCTGTGTACTTTTTCATGGGCCCTTGTGTACTTTTGGTGTGCCTAACTTGTGCCCGGGCACAAGTTAGAAAAACCCATTTAAGATTTGTGTATGTGCATGCTTCTGATTGGGTTCGTCATTTTTCTAAAATATAGATTATGAGCTGATGGCTGCTGAAATCGACCCACATAATCAGATAGTAGAGGATAAGATCAAAGCTGTCCTAAAGTTGCTGACTTTCCGCGAGCAACGTGTTCTTGTCCAGTTTTGGTCACCTTGTGTCGTTGCGAAACACCAACTACTTACAACTATAGATCAACCGTTCGGTCTTGGTGTAAATCGCGATGAAAGACTTCTTTCCTATAGAAAGGTGTCTCAACACAACCTTTATGTTGTTGATAAGGATTATGAAGAAGTAGACTTTAGTCCTCTTGCTCGAGTATTCAAGCTAGGATTATCAGAATGGTCCTCCGATCTAAGTAACTACTTGCCAAAACATTTTCCACAACAAGAGTGTGCGATTCGTTGCAATCTCCACGGATATTTGGTTTTACCAGTGTTCGATTCAACAACAAGATTATGTGTTGGTGTTCTTGAATTGTTGGCTTCTTCAAAGTATACGAGTTTTGACTACGAGGTTCAACAATTTGAGATGGCACTGAAGGTCATAATCTTTATAACTCGCTAATAAGTCATGTTTTCTGTTTTATTGTAATCTAGTTAAGTTACTCTTCCTTGCAAATATAGCTACGTACTAATTTCCAAATGTCGTCAACTTCGCAGACACAAAAACTGACATGCCTACAAGTATTGGATGATCCTGCTTCAAATGTAAGTTGTGCATGGCTAATTTATTATCTGTAATTCTACTATATTTTGAAAGAGTCGTTTTTGAAATCTTGTTTTTCTTTGTAATACTTATCTTGGAGATTTCCTTTAAATAATCTACAGGTGAATGAATTGGAAGAAATATTTAAAATTATGAAAGTTGTGTGTGACACTCACCAATTACCTCTTGCTCAGACATGGGCTCTGTCCCCATTCACTAGTGTTGCATCCTATGAACAAGATTTAAAAAAGAGCTGTAATAGTTATGATACTAGATGCCTTGGGAATGTCTGCATGTCAACATGTGCTTTACCATTTCATGTTCAAGACTTGGCTTTGTGGCATTTTCGGGAAGAATGTAAAAAACAACACTTGGACAAGTCTCGTGGTTTTGTTAGCAGGGCCTTGTTATCCGGCGGTTTGTGTTTTTGTGAAGATGTAACAAAACTCAGTGAAGAAGTCTACCCTTTGGTCCACTATGCAAGGATGAGTGGGTTAACTAGCTGCTTTGTAATCTATCTGCATGGTTTAGAAAGCAATAACGAATATGTGTTAGAGTTTTTTCTCCCGTCCCACATGAAAGATATCAATCTTGTATTGAACTTGGTCCAACTGTTGAAGCAATATTTTGAGGTTGCTTCTCGATTTGAACTAGGTGACAAATCATTCATAGACGTTGTCGGACCACCTATGGATCTTTGTGTGAACATAGAACCTGATATTATGGATGCCTTTAGTGATGTACCAGATATTGCTAGAACCGACTTTGTCGATGTCAAAGACGAATGCTCATCCACCAGCGTGAGTACTGCTTTTACTGAAGGTGGAGAAACCAGCCGCCCATTGGAACTAGGCAGAAAATGTAGAAGAGGCTCAAAGAATATGGTGTATGTGAAGGCAACTTATGGAGAAAATAGCGAAGGGTTCTGGTTCCCTATTTCATCGGGACTGTCGAAGCTGAAAAAAGAAGTGGCAAAAAGGTTCAAGTTGAAGAGTCAAATGATTCGTCTTAAATACTGGGATGAAGACAATGACTTGATACTATTTTCCAGCAATGACGACTTGGAGTTTGCTAAAGTTGCTTCAGGCGGTAAGAATCGAATCAACTTAATCTGTGAGAGTGCAAGTTATCGTATTGATTGATGATATCTTTCTAAATAAAAGGTTAGGGGTTCAATTCCACCTTACACGCACTTAGATGGTGATTTTGTTACTCAATTGTAAAATCTCTTATGTATTTTTTCATCTGGTGTGTACTTGTCATTACTTTATGGTAATTAGAATACTACTGTGTAAAAGATTAAATGAAAGCAAGAGGTATGTAATTGTCATTCCTTTACTTTAATACTATCATTATCAATGAATCAATATATGGAATACATTTCGCTCGTGCATCATATCAGTCACTTTCACTATTTATATACATTGTAAAAGTTTAGAAATAACAATAATCAAAAGTGTATCTAGTTGTAGATCAAAGGCATTATTTATATACATTGTAGAAGTTTAGAAATAACAATAATTAAAAGCTGTGTGTGCCACATAGTAAGCCTCTACATCTATGAAATCCTATACAATCAGATGCATGATTTCAAGTTGTCGACGTGTGAAGAGATACAAGCTGAAGCATCTAAGTTAACAGAAACTGTGCGATCAATTGAGATTACACTAAAATATAAACCAAGTTTAAGTAGTTTTTTTATTTGGACCATACTCATTTGTGTTTGGTATTTAAGACTTCAAAATTTATCCGGTTTTTTTAGTGTTGCGCGGTTATGATTTATGGTTTATAACAGGCTTCTCACCTTCTTTTCTATGTTTAGTTTTCTCCAGTTCGGTTTAACCGATTTATAAATTGGATAGATTACAAATAATTGCGATATGATTGAATACACACGTAGATTAGTAAACTGCTATGTCAAACAATTGACAGAAAGCGTGCAACTTACAACTTAAATGACGCCATGATGGGGAAGTTAGTGGTTGAGGGTAGTGGCAACCATACCTCCCAAAAAAATCCATACCTCCCAACCAACCAATAATATCATTCCACCTCACTCACACTTTTTCCATACCTCCCAACCCTTTTTTAGTGGCAACCATACTTTTTTCATACCTCCCAAACCACCATTTTTTTTTTTTTCATAAATAAATAATTTAATAAAAACATAATATTTCATTAATAATTAAAATAAAAATACATAATACTTGGAAAAAAAAACATAATTAATAGAAAATTACATAATACGTAAATAAAAAAAAGAAATAACTAGTCATCGAGGTATGCTAAGTTTTGAGCCTCAACGTGCTCCGTAAGATCATATTGGAGACGATAATGGATTTGTTCGTCGAATAACTCCGGTAGTACACTATCGTCATAAACTGGCGCGACCGGCGGATCCATTATATGAACCGGTGATATTGCCATCTCGTCGTCTTTTAAAATCATATTGCATAATATGATACACGTATTAACGATTTGCCGAATCTTGTCGACCGTCATAGGACGGAGAGGACGACTGAGAATCATCCATTTAGCCTTAAGACGACCAAAAGCTCGCTCGATATCTTTTCTTGCAGACTCTTGTAACGTCTTGAATCTCTTTTCCTTCGGCTCAGTGGGATGCTTATATGCTTTAACAAACGTAGAATATGTAGGATAGATTCCATCGGTAAGATAATATCCACGTTTGTAATTACGTCCATTTACAGAAAATGAACTGTTTGGCGCCGTTCCATTTCGCTCCGTAAGATACAACGGAGACTGATTCAAAACATTTATATCGTTGTTAGCACCGGGAGGACCAAAAAACGAATGCCAAATCCACAAATCGTATGAAGCGACGGATTCAAGCATAATAGTCGGGTATTGGTGATCGCCACGCTTATATTGGCCTTTCAAATGTCTAGGACAATTTCGCCAAACAAAATGTGTACAATCAATGCTACCAAGCATTCCAGGAATGTGATGTTGTTCTTCATGTGCCTCGTATAAGCGTGCAATGTCATGAGATGTCGGCCTACGTAAAAACTCTCGACCATATAATTCAATAACCGCATTGCAAAAATGATCAAGGCATTCTCCTGTTAATATAACGACAACATTAATAAAAAAAATATAACGACAACATTAAATAAAAAAATATAACGACAACATTAATAAAAAAAATATAACGACAACATTAAATAAACAAAAAAATTATAACCTGACGTTCTTCGTGCCATGTTTAAGTAGTCATCAAATCTATCCGGAGGTTCACCCGTTGCGAGTTGCCGAATGGCCGATGTGCATTTATGTAAAGCCGTGAAACTTTTTGCCCCCCTCGCATCAACGCCCTCTTGAAATCATTCGAATCTCGCTTCAATATCACCAACAATTCTTAAAAACAACCTTTTATTCATACGAAACCTATCTCGAAAAATATGGTGGGCAAACTTTGGAATTTCAACGAAATAGTCATCCTTTAGATTTTGTAAAGCTTTTTCACGAAAACGGGTGACAGACGCTCGTGGTTCGGTAGAGGTTGCCGTGTCCTCAATCGAATCGTACATGGCTAAAAAGGTTGATAGAGTACTACCCGTGGATTGATTTTGTTGAAAGGTCGTGGGGGGGAAATATAACTCATCGGATGAAGAAGATGATGACAACATTGTGTGAAATGTAAATGATTTAGTAGTAATTTGTATTGTGTGTGTATTTGAATAGGTGTAGTTTATTTATATTGTGTTTGGTATTTATAGGAATTTTTTTTTTTTTGTTCCACAGCCACGCTCCATTTAATCTTCCAACGTTCATTTTTTTTTTTTTTGTCTCTTCCCCAACGTAAACACCATTTAATCTTCCAACGGATACAAATTTCTCAAACCGCGTCGGTGAATAACCCTGCCCAACCAAACCGCCGAACCAAACCGCTAGGGTGGCGGCGGTGTTCCCCGGCGGTTTGGAGGCAAACCGCTGGCCCAGCGGTACCGTTGCCACTACCCTGAGACTTGAGAGAATAGAGAACTCGGGATAAAAGTCCAGTTGAATAAGAGAAATTTGAACCCACGTGTAGACAGGGACAGATAATGTCGGGTCACTGTTTTTATTATACCTACTTTTTTCGCTGTCACTCAGGTAGGGGTGCAAACGAGCCGAGCTCGAGCTTGACAAGGCTCGAACTCGGCTCGAAAAAAAACTAGGCTCAAGCTCGGTTTGATAGCTCGTCAAGCTTTAACCATTCAGATTTGAGCTCGGTTTGATTCAGTTTCGAGTAAAGCTAAAGCTTTGCTTGAAAAACTCGAATATATGTATATTTAATAACATTGTAGCCACATTAAAACAAAAAGTAGCTATAAAGATCATTTAACAACTGCATAAATAAAGGATAACTGAACACCTATCCTAATTATTATGAACATTATTCCTTATTCGTAGTAGTATTTCCAAAGAAGTGATGACTGATGAAGACGAAGTGATGGCCAAGAAGTGTGCACTATTTAGATTGTAGAATACAAAATATTGCCTAAGAATAATTAGAGATTGAAGGGTATATAGTTAATTAATTTGTTATGGAGTAGGTTCTTCAAATTAGGCTAATATTCAAATTAACTCTCATTTACTTAAAGCTCGATAAAAGCTCGAGCCGAGCTATCAAAAGCTTGAGCTCGACTCATTATATGTTTCGAGCCAATATATTAGGCTTGAGCTCGGTTTGAGCTCGCTAAAAACTCGAGCTTGAGTTGCTTGATAAAAGCTTGATTTGTTTGCACCCCTACTAATATATTATAACTTAATTCCTCCTTCGTTATGCTTGTACATTTATACATATACGTTTTATACTTCTTATGTTTTAACTGATTTGATGAACTGATCGATGGATCTGTCAATCTTAAAGTAAACTTCTATTGCATATCTTGTTTTTTTGTCTCTAAACCATTTTGTGAAGTATGATACTTTTTTTTTTTTTTTTTTTTTTTTTTTTTTTTTTTTTTTTTTTTTTTTTTTAAGTTTTTGTGCTTCAAATGACTCTGTTAGAGACACGATATCTCATGTATAGTATATATTCATTGGAGAAGCTCATGGATCTGTCAATCTTATAAATCCTTAGCATTGCCAGATTATATCACGACGATTTCTTGTCCACTTATAAATCGCACCACTCGGTTCTTAAAGCATGTGTCACATAATCGTTTTTAAATAAATAATAGCGGAACCCACTTAATTTTCCACTATCAGGACCAACCAAATGGCCTGAAAATGGTGACTTTTATAAACCTTTGTGGCCTTGGAATTGGAACAATAGTGGCAATTGGTAAGTTTTAAGTTCATCTTAAGTGACTCCATGTACTTATAAACATGTTCCACGGACATAAAGTAAAGATAATCTTATAAATCATGTGGAGTTGTTATTCGCCATTTATCGTTTATAACTCACAAAAAAAAAAAAAAAAAAAATAATAATAATAAATAAAAAAATAAAAAAAGTCATATGGCTCGTGTGTTTTTCTTTTGGGCGGTTTTCAACTTTTTAGTTAATATTTCGTTGAAAAGATAGAATGAAAAATAAAATGAGAAAGATGAAAAACATTTTTAGCCATTTACTTTATAATAGGAGGAAAAAATTAAAAAAATGATGCATCTATCTTTTAGATGCATTTGACATATGCATGTGTGATTTTTTCTCACTTTTCTCATTTCAATTTTATTTTTCATTTGATTCTTATTTTATCTTTCATTTGTCATACATAATTTTGTTAAACAAAAAATGTGAAACAGTATTTCTCTTAGAAGCAAATGTATGGGAATCATACCTATATTATTTCTCGTTATTAGCGTAAAGGTAGATAAAATATGGATGGAATTTACATGCAAAAAATGATAAGAGTCTTTAGTGTAACACATAAAATCATTATATACAAACTGACTAACGATTCTGGTTGAAGTTTTAAACGATTCTCATAAAAACACTAATGTTCGATTCATCCATATTTTTTCGTTTCCAAGCGTTTAAACAAAACACACCCTTAGTTTTTTAATATATGAATTAGATGGTTTTGACCCGGTTTCCATCACCCAAAACATCGAAATAACACCTTCAAGGCTTCAAATAACCGACTTTGATCTTTGAATTAAATAATCATACCCTTAATTTGTCCTATCAACTATCAATGTGTTAGGTGATTGCATTAGTGCATCAAGTTGCACGCATCACATCAAAAAGGATATTTTATGCACGTATTAAGTTAAGAGGGTGTTTTTTGTAACTTATGTTACAAAGCATGTGCGCAAAGATGACAAGCATTGTTGTTTTCTTTTCATTAATTTATATTGCTGCATGTATTATCCAATTTAACATTTACCAGGATTTTTCGGAACAGTAACCCCCAAAATTGCTATTTTCACACCTTTTGGTACATACCATTGAGCATCTAATACTTCCCAAAATTGCTCCCCCCAAACTTTTTTTGATGCAACTACAGTTGCTTTGTGTGCGTGTGTACAGGAAACCAACACTGAATTGCTATCCCTCACCCTCCTTCTTCCACTCTCTCACATATAACAAAATGCCTCCTTCCAGATGGTTCTCGCATACTGTGAAAGCTAAAAACACACACATGCACACACCGGATCTATTGTTCACTCCTAAAAAAAGTTAACGATCCACGGATCCACAACATAAACAATGTAATTTTTTGTTTAAATTTGGGGTTTTTGTTGCATTTGTGATATGTTAGGTTTTTTTTTTTTTTTTTTTTTTTTTTTTTTTTTTTTTTTTTTTTTTGGGTTTTTTGTTATTTATTAGTTTTTTTAACCTAATCAAGGAGTGAATATTAAGCATAGGTTAAATTAGGGTTTCGCTATAATTTTCGAATGCTTCGTGTTGAATATGTTGTTGGGGGTTTTTAAATTTAGGTTATGGGTGGTGTTTTTGGAGGTTAGGGTTACTTGGATTTCTGTTAGAAATTAGGTTTAGTAGTATAGTGAGGTCAACTGAGCGTCGGTTAGTGAATTTGTTATGAGTGGGTTTGGGAATTACCTCCGTTTGTCGTATTTGATGGCTTATAGGCTTATTTGGAAAGCTGACTCTTTCGAGCTTATCACCTCATCATCTTCAGCTTATTGACCCACTCCAATAAAAGAGTGGCCTTATTGACTTTCTCAAAATCAAAATAAGCCCATGAGCTTGATAAATAAGCTAAAAGTATCATTCTTTATTTTTATGCAGCGGCTATAAGTGGATGAGGGTAAAATTATGGTTATGTTTTAATTTAGGTTCTTTGTTTAGTCCATTTTTAGCTCTTAAAACAATCCTACATGCCACATGTCATCTATAATTATTATAGCTGATAGCCGGTTATTTTAGTTAAATGACGATGTTAGTCTACTATGGTTGAAGGTAATTTAAGCATTACAATTTGTATTTTTCAGGTGAAGACGATGCAGTTATATGCAGTAACTGATGTTATCGATGCACCAAATGAACCAGTGTTGAAACACAAGTAATCTTTATGCGTATTAAATCATTTTCAATCTATGGAAAATTTTCAAGTAATTTAAGTCGGAGGAAGGGAACAATATTTTCGATCAATCCTCTATTGACGCGTTTCTTTCGGCATATCTCTCTCATGTACACAGTCACATGGTCCACTTGATCTTTTTCACACACAGTCACAAAGGATATATAACAGTGCTCTTTTATTTATCATTTATTCTTCATCATATCTTTTATTTATCCTTTATGTTCTTGCAATGATGTAATTACTTTTTGTTCAAGTAATGGTGCTTGAAGAAGAAAAAAACGTATATGTCACAGCCGTGCCAAGTGAATGTGCGTTATATATAAAGTACGAAATATAAAATATAAAGTTTGATGAGAAATACGGAACAGAAACTAAGAACAAAAAATACGGAAGAAAACTGTTTTATACAATTAATCGAGAGAGTAAAAGTAGATAAGAGGGGTAAAAGTGACTAGAAAAGTAAGCATAACAACACCTTTGCGATATATTAAAACCAAAGTAGAGAAGTTCGATATTTTTTACTTGATCGGAACTTCATGATTGGACGAACTAGTTATATGTCAATAAAAGTCAAACACCAAGATATAGAGCCATGTATTAGACATTTAAAAGTCAAAATACAGAGCTATTTTTAACTAAATATTCTTTATCACTTATATAGCAAATCTAATCACTACATCTGTTAAGTTGTTTGTCTTAACAAGATAAACATCATTTTTGGTGTTTATTTTTTCATAAAGTACAAATTCTTAAATGACCTTCGATTGATCTTTATCGTCAATTATCAAGTTCTACAAGTAATATTCACATTGACAAACATCATCAAGTGATCTAGTGGCAAGTCACGTAATAATTTAGATTAATTTCATATATCACCATACTTTCACAATTAATTTCATATATACACAAAATGCAAGTATTTAACGCATAATGTACAATTTTTTAATGCATGTTTGCGTATATATGAAATTTTCAACTAAAAGAAAATGGAGATATGAAATTGCCCATAATAATTCCATAAGTGTAGTAGGATTCAAGATCACTAGGTACAAATTTAAAATTAAGTGATCAGTTAAATGGTGAAAAACGGTTACCGAGACTTATATCTTTGTAAAAAAAATCACTATCTTCGAATAATTGAACAAAGAAAACTTTATTCATATTTTGTTGGAATTACATAACATGTCAAACATAAATAGGAAACACATAATACATCAAAGAACATGCGGAAGCGTAGGATCATATAATTGCAATTAATTATCTAACCGAATAATAAAACGTATGCGTACCTTTTGCAATTCCGAGCTAGCAATTAATTGGATCAATTTAAGTACCCTAATTAGGGTTTATGTGGTTTAACGAATTGACCATTACCGTTTTTCAATTCAAACCAAGATGCAAACAATAGTGTGTTTGCATGACGTTCTTATACACATGTACTAATACCAAATTAATGTGAATGCTAGTTCAAGAAAACACAAACATTTTGTTTTGGTTGGAAAAACAATATCGATCGTCCCTTGTAGGATGTTGTGATCGGCCGAACACCAAGAAAAAAGAAAAGAAAACAAGATTAGAGTTTAGTGTGTGTACAAAATTTACAAAACAATGAAACCATTGGTCGTGTATTTATAGGGTGAGAAACTTAGTGTCAAAGTTAGGTTAGGTATGTCGTTTTATGTATTTAATAATTGGGTTTTGTTAACCACAACCCATGGGGTTGTGTTTAAACATACCTTTATTAACAAATTTGCATTAAATGAAGTAGTATATTCATAATTATATATATTTTTTCATTTTATACATGGAATGTGATGTTAAACATGAAGTGTTTAGTGTTCATTAATGCAAAATATGTTAATTAAGGTATGTTTAAATACAACTCCATTGGTTGTGGTTAACAACACCCTTAATAATTAAACACAACATTTTATATTTAATTATGAATCATTAATTTTTCATACGTAAAGTGTAAAATAACATGGTCTCGAGTTCGATTATTGACATACATATATTAAATATGTCCATAAAACTAACATATTTTGTTATTACATCAAACATAAAATGTTGTCATTGTCAAGTGCCAAATAATTGGATTGAAGTCATACTCCCTTTTTATCATTTTGACACATGAAATAAAACAAAATTGAGTCAAGAAAACATGATTTAAATCTAATGATGAACACAAGTTACCAATTCTTTTTAAGGTGATATTCAATCATGTATTTCCTAAATCTTCAAATTGATAGCATATTTGAATAGTACTCCGTGATTCTTTTACATAAAACCTCTAACCAAATATTGTAAATATGAAATATCTAGTACAAAACATAAAAGATATCTAATATACAAAATCAGTTCAATACTATAATAATTTGTTTGATGCAGAAGTGATGATCCTTCAAATATGTCTAGCATTCAGGTTTTTCGAATTTTATTAGTTGATGTTTATTCATTGATGAAGGAAATGATAGAAGGTAGAGACAAAAAATGTTATCACCTGTAAGAAGCCTCGCTGAATTTATCCTATGGCATGCTATAGTTTTTTTTTTTTTTTTTTTTTTTTTTTCTTTTGTTTTTTTTTGGCACTCATGTAATCGTCAATGTATATATCTTTTCTATATTTATCTCCATCACATTTTGTTATGCGTGTTTTTTTGTTAGCGTAATTTTGATGATGTGTTATAAGAATTTTATTAAAGAAATATTTATATTATATTAGTGCTACAGGGTACGTGATTTTATAGCCGAAAATGTACCCCACACTCTAATTTTTAGGCTTTTAGCTCAACGAAGGATTATAACCTGTGGAAGAATCATTTTAAGGGGACCACATCCTCTCCCTAACCCAACCATATAAGTTATTAGAGGGGAGGGAGTGGAGTCGGTGTTTGTCGGCAAAAGCTCGGTGAAGCTCGGCAACACCGCCGCCACCGCTCGGTGAAAATCGGCAAAAAAAAAATTCGGTAACATTTGCCGAATGGTTTTTGTGGAAAGCAAGGACCAACGGTCGAATTTTTGAACGAAATTTGGATTTGGTAAACTTTGGTGACCGCCGCCACCATTTTGGTAAAGTTTGGTAAACTTTGGTAAACTTTGAGTTGGAAGGTTGTGATTGGTAGATGATGATGTGGCAATTTGGCAATTTGGTAAACTTTGGTGACCACTCCCTCCCCCCTTATAAATATATACATTCCCGTGGCTTCTGTGAACAGTGCCCGTTGCACTGTTTTTTCTACAGTACTGGGCCTCACAGTGGCACGTTTTTTTTTGTTAGAAGGCCCAATGGAATGGGTATTTGTGTTTAGCCCAGTTTTGCTATTATTATCATTTATCACTTATCAGTTATCTCTCTTCCACACTCATCAACTCCGGTTCCTGAAGCTTCTCCAACAAAAAAAAAAAAAAAAAAAAAAAAAAAAAAAAAAGGAAAAAGGAAAAAAAAATCAAATCCACAGATGATCGTTTGAGGTTGGTTACATGTTTTTTTAATTATTATTGTTATCAATTTTGGGTATTTTGGTTTTCATAGACTTTACTTTTAATTTAGGATTCTTAAAAGGCTGATGATAGGCACATCTCCTCTCTATTTTGTTCCTGAATAATCGGTGTGCTGACACATCCAACCACAGATTCTAAATTCATATGTCTCAAAAAAGTAATTTGTGTTGCGCCATAACTTTTTTTTTATAAAGTATGTAATTGTTTATCATTTTAACTGTTTTGTGGTTAGGTTTTCGTTTTTATGTTTTGATTAATTGGAATTTGATATTATTTACAAAAAATTAGGGGTTTTGTTTTGTATTTTTTTAACCAATTTTTAATGAACCGTAATTGATTGTAATTGAAATGATGCTTCTAATTTTTTCAAGGATTTTTTAGTGGAAGGGGTTATAAATCGGTTCAATTGAGGTTGTTGGTGTTTGTCAATGATAAGAAGGTATAACGTAATATCCTTTTTTTTTTTTTTTTTTTTTTTTTTTTTTTTTGTATGAACCGGCCAAAAATTATGAGATGGTGAAAAATTATGAGATGGGGTATTTTGATTAATGTTTTAGTTAATTATGTGTTGTTTATAGACATACGAGAATACACTGATAACTGCATTTTGATATTAATCTTCGTGCCCAAATTATAAAGGAGTTTTAAGTCAGTTTTTACAAAACAATTTTGCCTTTGTATCATTTTAGCAGGTTTTGAATGTAGCGGAGTTGTCTATACGCTCATTTGAACTGAAGTAAATTATGTATTTGTGTATGTGATAATTCTTATGCTAGATTATGTTTGATGCAGACAAGTGGACAGGGGCTGCGAATATATTAAATAAGAAAGACTCATCAGTTACAGTTTTTTAGGCGGTATTAGCATCCGAGAGAGAATCCAGTACATATTGGCTGATGAAGGCGCAACTGATGAAGGCACTTACCAATGAGCCGACACCTCATGGCTGTTAGTCATGGCCACTACATAAAAACTCCAATACTTTTAGAATCTGCAGCGGCTTACCAATGGGAGGTATGTGGTTTCATAAGTCTCAGTTTTACTCAATAAGGTAGATGTTCATTTTCGCTAGAGTAAATGAAACAATAAATTAATGCATCGTGTATACATGAATTGGTATTTTGCACGAGAATGTACTTGCCTGTTAGATTATAAGGGTGTTTGGCTCAACTCAAATGCATACCGTATTATCAAAGTACTATTGGCCACTTTCTTTTCCCAGAAACTTTTTATCTTAGTAACTTTTGTGAACAAAATGAGTTCTCTTAAAGAAGGCAAGAGGGATTATTTTTGCACGTATTATATATAGAGTGAGCTTATAACCTAAAGAAGCATAAACGCTTTTGCATAAGCTAACCCAAACACCCCCTACAACATGTTCTTGAATCTTGATACACATTTGAGTTGATTAAATCTCCAGTTGCAGGTGAAAGTTTGTGGCATCTTTGGTATCTGCTAGGGCCGAATGAGTTTGGTACCACTTACCAGTTAGTATAGTTAGCTTCTGAAAGTGACCTTCGTGCCACTTTCTTGAGCGTGCAGCTTCCTGACCCCGGTTAAGGTTTGTTTTGTTGAAGTCGTCATTGAATCTTTTTCTTGATCAACTATTGGCATCATGTTTTTAAGGTGACCATGCTTGGATTCTCAGTTTGCATCCACCACAGTTGAAGGTGCACGAGCCCATCTTAAGGATTGGCGACAAGCGGCATTTGCTTAATTTTAAGTCAAAGAGGAATCATATCAACGATGTCAGGAAACGCTTTGTGAGTATAAGCTGAGAACATGCAATTCCAAACACCCCTTAAGTGTTCAAATTTACGTTAACATTTTGTTTTTTTAATAACTAAATAATTTATCGTGTTAATCGAATTCTGATTATTTAAGAATTAAAATGGTGATGAAATAATGGAATTAGTTTTGCTGCGATTATTGTCAAACCGATAAAGAAAATTGAATTTTATTGAACTGTGAATACTGATGTGTTGATATCAACTTCAGGGACTAATACGATATACAAGCTGGAAAAGTCACTTCTCGACTCAAGCTTCAGTACGAGGTATGCAAATTTAAATGTATTGTAGATGGAAAATAAATTTTATTTGACTCATTTGTGATGCCTATTATAATGGTACCTCGCCATGCTATTTGAATGTCATTATTTCAGCGAACAGGCATATTGAAGTTTCAAGGATAAGGGGACATATCCTTGCGGAATTCCGATATGAGCTGATTCAATTGCTTAACCTTTATGCATGTATGTATTGCCAAATTGGTTGATGGACTGCCGCATTAGCGTTTAAGGCAAGTTCGGTGAGTATCTATAGTTATGAAATTTCGTGATGGAGTTACGATACTAAACAAGTATTGACAAAGTGGGTGAATTTTTTTTTACCGTTATAAATATGGTCTCCGTTGACTGCAGGCCTGCAGCGTGGAATATTTTTTATGCAGAAAAAGAGATGTTTTGCATGTTTAGTGTTTCGCGGTGTTCTTTGTTGCTCTAGCGTTGTTGAGGTAGTTGCCTGCTTTTAAAGTAACCAACGGTCTCTAAAGGTCTAACATATAAACTTGAGCATCAGCCGAGGGCGAACCAACAAATGGTGCTTTTGTTTTTGTTCAACTATTTGGCAAATTGGTTGCGTTTTAAAGCAGACAGTTCATATGTGAAACTTCTATTTGAATGTAAGGTTTGTAGTTGTATTCATTTGATTTAAAATTTTATATTGGAAAGATCTAAAATATTCGTGTAAGATTGATTATTTTGGGCTTACGAGGTTATCTCATTTCGGCTTACATGTCCTTTTTGCGTGGATACAGATGTCGTTCATAGGTGATGAGCTTCGGATGGAGATCTGCAACAATGGCTGGCAGGTAATAAAAAAGAAAACCATCAACTCCCTGGTATTGAGGTAACGATATGGTAATTCCCTATTATTTTTAGTTCTTTAATACCTAATAGTCATAGTAGATGTTGACTAACATGTAGGTTGTATGTGTGAAACAATATGTAGTTAATGCACTGCTTTTACAATTGAACTATAGGGATTAGTATTGATCTTTCCTTTGCTCCGCCTATATGACCAGAAGTAAAAAGAATATTCTATAAAGATTGACAAATTTTTTTAATCAACATTAGTTGCAGGAAACTCATAGCCTGTGATGTGATTGCAGGCATCTTGATGCTACTGGTATGAAGTCTCGACAACTTTATGTATCAAATGCTGTTGCAATTAGGCTTTTGTACGTACAACATATAACAGATTTGGTCATTGCTTTTGTATTGTTTCTTAAATAGTAGAATGTTGAGACGCAAGGTTATGATTTGCTTTCAGGTTGCAACGATCGTGATATTTGGCTTCTTTTCATACCACATTCATCAGGTAAGCTGTATGAAGCGTATGTGTGTGTCTATGTGTGCAGATAGAGGTTGGAAGCTACTTCTAGAAGCTGTTTAAGAGTTATAACTCCATTCTAACCATAAGGTCTGGCTTCGAAGGAACTAGCATGTTGATAGTAAAAAGATTGAGCAGATTGATATTTAAAAAATCACTTATGTTGGTAAGTCATAGTTGTGTCAGGTTAACAGAATTATTTTTGCATGAAGTGATGTATTGAACCTGCATAATGTGTTTTATTGAAGCTGTTAATATGTGTGTTGCGCTAACAAATAATT
Organism: Artemisia argyi; assembly: GCA_030686995.1. Taxonomy (NCBI): domain Eukaryota; kingdom Viridiplantae; phylum Streptophyta; class Magnoliopsida; order Asterales; family Asteraceae; genus Artemisia; species Artemisia argyi. The sequence goes on from CM060697.1 coordinate 173,527,335, forward strand.
AAATACACTAACAGCATTGTTGATTCAATTTGTATGTTAAACTAACCAAGCCCTGGGAATCCAACGCACTACAATAACCTCGAACCTCTTTTTTTGCCTATCTTACGTATGCAAACATACCGCGGCAACGCGCGGGCTCAAATCCTCGTTATAAACATTACAAAAAGAGTGGAAACGGCAAATATAATCTACAAAGCTTTGATCAAGCGACATTATCATTTTCCACCGGATTGAATACAACTTTTTTCTACTTCTTCACCGCCAATCGATTAAGGTTCGGTTTCTCTCTTACTTCAACTTCTTTATACACTCTGTCTCTTCATAGCTTCTTATGAGTTAATCTCCTTGTTATGTTGTAGTGATGAACTAAAATCTAACAATGATTGTCGTTTTTGAAAACCCATTATGGGTAACATGTAGCTTTATTACATGTGATGTAGGATCATGTTTTGCAAACCAACAACTAGATCACATATGTATGGTTATGTTCATTCGGTCAAGAATCTGTGTTTTTCCAAATCAGGAGATTGTTACTTATTTTGGTTACGTTCGCATTCAATATCAACTTCTTTCCCACTTTTACGTTATAGAGCATCATCCTGAATTTTGCACACTTTCCGTTTAGTTAATTCTCAAAAAATCTTTAGTACCATGTTCATGGCAAAGATCATGACAGTAGTATAGATTTGACCCAAACAGAAATTCATTTTGATATACAAGGACTTCAAGTTAATTATGAAGTCAAACATTCACAAATCCAACATAAGTTATATTTGTCCATAAACATTGTTTCACTATAAAATAACACTCATTGACCCCACGAATATGAGATTATTATTATTATTATTATTATTATTATTATTATTATTATTATTATTATTTTCTTTGCCATTTTTGAGGTTATTGATTGTTGGATTTAATTTATCTTTCATAGTTTTTGGATAATTAGGATTTAGGAGCTGATTGTTTGTAATTTCTAATGGTATGCAGCAAAACAATCGCACAGTAGACTTGCTGACCAAACAATCCCGCCACAGGTATGTACGAGTATATGATTCTCAATGTTAGTAATTCTAATCGTCCCCTTCTTGATTCACAAAAACACACTTTTTTTGCCTTTTTAGTGAATCAAGAAGGGGACGATTAGAATTACATACTCGTACATATTAGAAATGCCCTTTTGAGTTTGACATGATCATTTTCTATGACTCACTTTATTTTTATTGAGTAAAAAACAAACAGGATGCCCAGATACTATATTAGAAATGCTTAATTAAAATAGGGTCAACCAAGCTAACTACCCCTCTATTATCCGATTTATTAATAAGACAAAACAATTTTTTATTTTTTTTTTGTATATTTTGTCATTTACAATATTATTTTGACTTTATGATTTCTATCCTGTATTTTTCCAGTAGTTTTACTCATTTTATTAAAAAAACAAAGGCAGTCTTTATATTGTATTCACCTTCGTATTTTTTTTATTTTAATATTTTTTGACTTATCAAACTTTTATAATTTTTGTTCCGTTTTTTTATTTCATTATTTTGTAATAAAAACAAAATTAAAAAATTAATAAAAAAAGATAATTTTTTTTGATGGTGTATGAATACTATTTTGGTGGTGCGTAACCCAGAACCCTTTAAAATAAAGACTTTTTTTCTAACAGACTTTAAAATAAAGACTTATTATCCCAGTTCACATTAGAAAACGATGGGTTAGTTAATTTTTAAAAGATTCTATAATAATATCTTGCTGGCTTGCAATTTATCAAAATATAAAAACGGGTCACTATCAGAAATATCCATTCCCAAAAAAAATTTCTTTTGAAAGGCAACAAGTAAACATGGATTGAAGATGCTACGGTTGAGAAAAAGGAGTCTTTGTCTTTTGATTGACTTATAAGCTTTTCTTTTTGGACTTATAAATTAGTTGAGCTAATAAGTTCATGTTGAAGCTTATAAGCTATAAATTTATGAGTTTTGGTAACTTTGCAATTTCTGTATAAACTCATAAGCCATGAAATAAGCTTAGACAAATAGGACTTACCATTTGGTTTAGAGATAGGATTTGATTTAGGATTGGACTCATGGAAAATATAAAGTAAACTAAAGCGCATGATAAATCGACAAATTGTTTAGTTTATGTGATTTTGCTATATATGTTATTGTAATATGGAAATGAAAAATATATAGTACAGGACCCACACATACTAAAAAAGAAAGAAAATTGAAAACTATACAACTAGTGGCTCAGAATTAAATAATTAATACTCAATATTCAAAAAAGAAAGTCCAATTCAACATGCATTTTTGAAACGTGACTGTCGTGCTAGGCATTGCAAAAAGTAAGATATTTAGACATCATGCCAAATTTAAAATTTATACCCTCACATCAAACATATCTTTAGTCTTCCTTATAGACACGTCATTCTATCTCCCAACATTTACTATGTGCAATTGTAATAAGGCTACTCACAGTGGCAACTCATATTGCATCATCTTTCCAGTTGCCACCTCAGCTTTATCTCTCTTCAACCCATATTCATCTCTCTCATCACAGTGGCAACCCATATTGCATCATCTTCTTATTTTATTTTATTTTTGGCAAACCAAGGCTTGATTTTAGTTTAAAAGTGGGAAATGCTTGCTTCAAAATCGGTCGTGTAAACGAACGATTTGTGATTTCTTGTGGCCGGCGATCGATATTGGCTTTAATGCCACAATGGGCCGATCGATATTGCAAGTCGATCGATCGATCCTTGCGATCGATTAATCCCGACCCACTACCACCAGCCTAATAGAGTTTTTGACCACACGATCGTTATATGTTTTGTTATAAGAAGTTCAAAACAAAAAAATTTTATGGTACATAACGTTCTTAACTATTACGAGTATAAATTATTAATTTATTCGCATACTCATCTTATAATTGTGCTTTATAAAAGATAGGATATCAACACACGTAACTTTTCTCAATTTCATTCTTTACGGTTTCGACCTTGTTATGTTTAGCTGTATCTAGTAATTTGTCGGTCAAACCGGCCTGTCCGGTTCCCGATTTAACTGGTTGAACAAACCGATCCCGGTCCAATTTTCAAGACAAGAATGGTCCAATCTACCCTTTGTTTTATTCATAAACCATATGTCCGGACTCCGACTCCCGCGTCTCGTTCATCAGTAGCTCTTACTAATTTCAGGCTTAAAATTACCATGTATATGTACTCAAGTTTTATGTTAACAATTGTTGTAGCGTATAATATAATCTTAAAAAGAGAATTTGTAACCCCATGTATTAAGGTGGATGATATGGGGCTAAGAGTGAAGATCAACATCCATCGACAAATTTGAAACACCTGCCTCGTATCGTGTTTTTTCCTAGACAACTGGCCTTCCTTTCTGATAAATAAAGAGAAAGAAAGTATTTACAAACGTGCTATGTGTGATATGTATGTGTGTTTTGTAGTTGTAAGTATTCGATCTTATTAATTGAAAATGAGAAAAAGTTTAGTGAATGAGAGCGAATATTGCACACAAAGATAAGCCATATGTTCGGTTGGTTGGAGGGAACGCACCCCATTAGCATTAGTCTTATACGTATAATCGTTTTGAGTAATTATGATTGCCCTTTTAAAGATAAGTCATATTGATACTATACCTACTATGGTTGTATTTGTTTTTAAGAGGTTTAGGGTCTGAATCTGAATACCACTTTTGAATCTGAATGAGTGGTCCAAAAGTCTGAATCTGAATTATTTTAGACTGTCTGTTTTTATGTCTGAATCTGAATATCTGAATAAAAAAAAAAACAATCGTTTCGCTATAAAACAAACCAAACGACCATCCATTCGTGATTATGAATAAAAAAAATCAAGACCAAGATGAGGAGATAAGGATTGAAAAGAAGTATCACTGAAGTTTAGGCTTTTCAGATGTAATCGGACTTTATTCAATGTCTGAACGAATCAGACCCTATTTAGATGTATTCAGACTTCAGATCTGAAAAAAAAAACAAACAGTCTGAATCTGATTACGTCTGACCGAATCAGACTTCAGACGCCATTCAGATCTGAAAGAAAAAAAACAAACACTGCCTAACTTGCATATTTACATATTTCTTCAAAACATACTTAAACATCATTGTGTATCATGCGTTGGCCTAAGGGTATGTTTGGCGAAAGTAACTGTTGCTGGACTGGTGCTGGAGATTATAAAAAAAAAGATTATTTTTATAAGCTACATGAAGTAACCTTTGGTTTTAAGAGATTATGAAAGATTTTTTTTTTTTTAGAATCTCTTATAAGTTATCTCTGCCAAACAAAAATTATTTTTTAAGTAGCTTATTTTTTGAAAAAATAAGCACAATCTTCCAACAATCTTGTGTGCCAAACATAGCCTAAGTTATCCATACCTCTAAATGGATAATAGCACCCCCTCATTTTTAAAATTTTATAATAAAACTGCAGAACCAGAAGTATGGAATATAAAATATGAAATTTGATAAGTTAAAACTAGTAATTGACAAAAGAAAGAAAGAAAGAAAGAAAAAAGAAAAAAAAAAAAAAAAAAAAAACTGTCTTTTTCAAACAAAATCTAAAAAGAATGCAAATGCATTAACTGGTAACACTCCAATAAAATAGACAGACACAATATATTAAAAAAAAGCAAAGGTGTCCATGGTTGTTCCTCTCACCGCCCACCTTTCCTTAACACGAACTAACCAAACCGCTGGGGTTTATTATGATCATCAATTTTCTGAGTTAATTATTCCATTTCTAACATTATTAACTATCACTCTATCAGTGTATGTAAATATTCTTTCATTTACCATAACTTATATTTTTCAAAATCCCCTTATTGCTAAACAAACATCACTTTACCTCTACTACACATGTTTATTTTCTGCTTGATTAAAAGCTAATTTTGCACATTTTCATCAGAGTACATCTCCTCGAATTTTATTTATTTTTTATATGAGAACGAACAACGTTAACTTTGGCACTTAATCATTTGTTGAAGTAATAAAAGAGTGTACTCGAATGAATTATTTTGTGATTCTAGCGCTATTAGTAGATACAAATCCTGATTTAGGTGAAACAGTTTGGAGTAACACGCAAATTTACGGAATTATGGAAAGTCTTCAACCAAAAGAATCAGTAATACAATAACGGCTAATGTAGTTTTTTGTGTATAATCTTGAAATAAAGTTTGGTATTTGATTAGAACGGCTAATGTAGTTAAACGTCCTAAAATGTTTAGTCCCCTGTTTAAGGATGACGTATTAGTGTAGATGGTGTGGATAGATTCGACCCGATAAGATAATTTTAATTATTCCGGAAAAGAAATTTAATTTGGTAAACAAGGACTTAAAGTTAAAGATTGAGCTAAACCTTCACGAATACATCACTTTCAATAATGGAATTTTGAGGTAAGTTTAGGCTCTTTTTTGTTGGATTTAGTTATGCTGTTAAACAGAAGGCTAGTTTCTGTCTGTATTTAGTATAGGAGACTATTATAGCTTAAGACATACGTATTGCACCTTGGCTTTGTAGAATAGTGTCTTAATAGGCCGTTGAGAATTAATATATTAAAACAGAGGAGCATTGCAGTGGGATAGCGGCCAATTGACATGTGTTTTTGCTTTCGTTATTCTTGTTTGATGTGTTAAGTTCCCTCCTGAATTGTAAATATACATGGTAGGCTTGGCATTCTTCGTTTCTGCTATCTAATTTATGCTGATCAATGCTATAATTGGTTATTGTATAGCTTATGAAACATATCCTATGTTTTAAAATAGTTGAAACTAAAATTATCTGTCATTTGCCATACAGTTCATCATATTATCTTCTAGTTTAAATTTCAAAACGATCAGCATCTTTTTCTATTAACAAGAGTATTCATCCGGAACAGCTAATAAATAGTCAGTTTTATAAACATCCTTTATGGCCTTCTTCACTGATACGTCTTTGTTCAGTTTTGGTCCAACAGGCTCCTACTTGCACAGTATATAAAGAAGTCCTACAGCTAAAATGTGCCTGATCTCTATGGACTTTCCTGAGCAATTGCAATCAGGTTGTGTTTCAGGTTTTGGTTTCGGTTTGCTTGGTTATAAGATAACACAATTGGTGATAAACAAGATAGAACAACCAACACTTCCATTTTCTGGTGAGGCGAGATACTTGACAATGCTTTGTGTTTCTGGTAAAGAAGCGCCTCAGGAGGAAGTAAAGGAGAAAATAAGAGCAGCATTGAAGCTCTTAACTTTCCTTGAGCAACATGTTATTGTTCAGTTTTGGTCGCCTTGTGATGCTGGGAAGCACCAAACACTTACAACTGTAGATCATCCATTTGGGCTTGGTGTAGCCAACGAAGAACTTTGTTTTTATAGGTGGAGCTCTGAGCATAATGTATTTCCTGTGGATAAGGATAATGAAGAAATAGAAGAATTCACTAGTCCTCCGGCTCGAGTATATAAGCAAGGATTACCAGAGTGGACTTTTGATATAACTAATTACAAATCAAAAGATTTCCCACAACAAGACTTAGCAATCCGTTGCAATCTTCGTGGATATATGGCTTTACCAGTGTTTGATATTGCTAAAAAATCATGTCTTGGTGTGCTTGAGATCTTGGTATCTTCCAAACATATGAATTATGTTCATGTGGTTAAACAAGTTCAAGGTGCCTTGAAGGTTTCCATCTAATCTCTTCTATTTAGAGTTTTAAGGCTTTAAGCACACCTAAACTTTTCTCTCTCTTTTTTTTTTTTTTTTTTTTTTTTTTTTTTTTTTTTTTTTACTTTCCATTTTCTAGTCTTATATATTTGATTTTTGGGTAAGCACTAAACAACCTTGGCTAAATTATCTTGTGGTGTTGTATATATATGCTGCATTGGTTTCTTCAATGTTCTTCATGAGTTTTCCGTTGTTTGCTTGTCAGTTTGGTCTGTCTTAACTCCATTGTCCTTTTACTCTAGCCATGCTAGGATTTCTAGGCCATGTTGTCAAAATTACATCATAGATTCACAAGCCTGAGTGTAACCACCTCCATGTCAGTGGGGCATCACTACGGCTAATCTAATAATCAATATTATTAATGTTTCGATACTCTTCTGGACAAGCTTTCTTGATGCAATCTAAAAGAGTAAAAAGATTAGTGTAGCCAGTATATACGAATCTTTTTTTTTTTTTTTTTTTTTTTTTTTTTTTTATTTATTTTAGCTTACAAATTCTTTTATTGCTGCTCATTTCAAAATTGTTGTAATCTTGCAGAAACAAAGTCTGACATGTCCACGAGCATTTGTTCGTCCTGCTTCATATGTAAGTTGGGACTTGGGATCTATAATCTGAATTCTATCGCTTTAAGTTTAACATTTTGTGCAAAATATTTCTCTAAATCTTGTTTTTCTTTGGAGCTCTTACGTGGTAGATGTCTTTTAATACAGGTTCCCAGTGAGTGCGACAAAATCCGTGGTATTTTGAAAAGTGTGTGTGACACCCACAACTTACCTCTTGCTCAGACATGGGCTGTTTCCCCATCTACTAGTTTTGTTTCACATGATAAAAATATAAAGAAGAGTTGTAGTAGTTTTGGTACTAAATGCATTGGGAAGGTCTGCATGTCCACGGTTGCTCTACCTTATTATGTTAAAGACTTTGGCATGTGGGAATTTATGGAAAAATGTAGAAAGCGACACATGTACAAGTCGGAGGGGGTTGTTGGGAGGGCATTGTCATTCCAAGGTGTATATTTTTGTAGAGATATAACCGAACTCAATCAAGTAGAGTATCCTCTGTGCGGTAATAAGGTTAAAAGCTGCTTTGCAGTTTCGTTGCATAGTGTTGAAGGAGACAACGACTATAATGTTCATGAATATGATTGCTGACAGATCCCTTTTTCATGTAGATAGTTCAGATTCAGAGTCAAGTGTGACAGATGTTTCTAAAACTACTTGCTCTGCGAATGACCCAGAGTCCTCCACCAGTGTGAGTATGGAGAGTCGACATGCTGCTATCTTTACCGATGATGGAGATACAAGCAGCCCTTTCACACAAGGCGTCAAAAAGCGTAAAGTAGACCATAATTCAGATCTTTACTGAGTAAGTAACTTTTGGAAAGTCTTTTACAAACTTACAGTAGGGACAAAGATGACAATTTGATACCCATTGATAGATTTTTGCCGAGAATAGGTGTATCGTGTCTTATCTTACACTACCGTCTTTTTATGTATGATTTTTGACTATAGATGATATTTCTCGGAATATTTCTGAATAAAGTTGGATCATATGCCATTTGCATGAACACTGTGTTATGTGATTACTTTACAAACCTGTAGTTTTATTTTGTTGCTTATGTAGTTAATGTGTGTTTGTATGCTCCTAGCCTTAATTTCTATATGTCACAGAAAGTTATATGTGTCGAGAGCTTGAATAGTATATTGCTGGTTCCATCTATTTTTATTTAATTCAAAAAAGTACAGTTCATTAGTGAAATGCAAGCCACAGCTTTCACTGTCATGGTTAACAACCAAATGCTTCTACGGTTCTACGTAAATTGAATAAATGAATAATATAAAAATTATAGAAGTGGGATCACCAATGAATCATTCATAAGTGGTTGATGAAATTATCGTCCTTGTCCTACGTTAACAGAAGGCGATAATGGTTAAAAAGTTAATTTGTTGAGTGCTAATAACTATGGAAGTAGGAAATGGTGTAATCCATGAACTTGTCTTTCATAAACTATGACATCCACCATGGGAAAGTTATTTGAAAACTTTGCTTTTAGTGTGCCGGTTTTGAGTTTTGGGAAGCCTTGCAGGAATACCTTTCCCTGCAGCAAACCCACTTCCCATCCTGGCAAACCTGCAGTAAAAACAAAAACGCATCCCTTACGGCATATTAGTCCCACAAATTCTAAAGAGAAATCGTTAGGGTATACAGTGAATGACGATTTTGTATGTTGTTGGACTAGTGTAATTCAACCAAACTTGAGATGATGATCCTATTTTTCATGTTTTTTCTGAATTGTTTTAACATAAATTCTCCACGATTATGCTTCTGCATATTATGTTTAGCTACTTATTATATCCGCAATGATCTGACACTAGTGATTATTGTTCTTTTTGTTTTACTAGCATTTTGTGAGCCGAAATACTTGTGTATGCTCATTAGTCGGTGAATGTAAAATCCGGGACGGAACCAGGACCAAATTAATATGACCGGGTGAACAAATTTTTTGAAAACGTAATATAGAAACACATTTCAATGAACCGGGTGCATGTAAGACGCATTTAGGAAAATTGATGTTTTTTTCAAAAATTAATACTACATCAAAAAAATTCATAAATGTCTCATTAACCCGCGGGAACCGCTTGGTTGAGTCCCTGTGTAAAAAATCTAGGGAAGTCCATTTAGTTGGACCGGGAAAATAAATATCTAAAGTCTATTTGGTTGGACTCACGCAATTCTATTTTAATCAAATATCTAAAGTTACTAATTTTATAGTACTCGAACCCACTTTATTTTCCATCTGTTTGGTCCAACCAATTGGACTTTTAATAATGGCGACTTTTATAAATCTTTGTGGCCTTGTTGACTTGGAACAATAGTGATTAATGGCGGTGACGGAGCTTGAAAGTTTTTCTTTAAAGTTTTTTGTGAGAGCGCTGAAATAGCTCGAAGTCTTTATGGGAGGCCCAAGTAAAAACATGAGTTTTACTCATGAAATATATGTAAATCTACACCGGTGTCTAAAGTCTGAACCAAGGGCGGAGCTATTAAGGGACCGGGAATGGTCCTGGCTCACTAGGCCTAAGCCCGTTAGTGTATGTTTCGCAATTTCATGTGTTAATTTTTTTTCCATCTCGGCCCTCCCATCTAATGTTCTTCCGAAAAAAAAAAAAAAAAAAAAAAAAAAAAAAATTATTTCAGCCCTCCCAAAAATTTATTTTAGCTCTGCCACTAGTCACCACCCTCCCTAGTCCCTTCATAGCTTCGATTTTGATTAATGGTGATTCATTTCAAGTTACTCCATGTAGGCAAGGAAAAGGTCCATGGACATGAAGTAAAGGCACTCTTATAGATCACGTAGAGCTGTTATTCGCCTATTGCGGGTTTATTTCATATTATGCTTTTGAGTCAATGGATTGATTACGGAGTAACGGATTTGTGGACGTCGTATTCAATCATTATAGAACTAGAAAGACATAAGGTTTATTTTGCCTCGTGTGTCTTGGGCGTTTTCAACGTCGCTAGAAACGGAAAATCCATTTTCAGTTACATCAGTAAATTTAGTATAGAAGAAATTTTATCATGTTATTCTTTCTAATTTTATAAACGGTCAAAATGGGACAATTCCGTTTTCTCGCTAACCAATCGATCGACTCAAAATCATAGCATGAATAAACAAATAAATGGCTAATAACAACTCCACATGACATATAAATTTATCTTTTACTTTAAGTCCATGGAACTTGCCACTTAGTACGTGGAATCACTTGAGATGAACTTACTACCACTTACCATTATTGTTCCAAGTCCACAAGCCATTGAAGTTCATAAAAGTCACCATTCATGAAAGCCACAAACGCATAAACGTGTTAATGGGTTAGGTGATTGCATTTTAAACTTTATCCCTTTTTGTCGTGTTAATGGTTATGCACGTCTAACGTTAAGAAGATGTTTTGTCATTTACATTTTAAGAATTCGAAGCACGGAGGCAAGCAACATGAATCGAACTGCGCTGATATTTTTCATAATTATATTGTTCTAAAAAACGTACATTGCCTAGATTATAAGTGTCCACATGTGGTATCATTTCATAGCATGCATGCATAATGATCTCAACTATACAAATAAGAGTCCTAACAATTTGGTTTTCCCGGGTATTTTTATTTTTTTATTACCACAGGACTGATTGCTAAGTTGTGCCTGGTTGATAATGATTCAACAATGAATACGTAAAATACTACATATATATTTTAATTACATTCATTACCCGGCCCTGGTACAGGGCGAGGTGTGCGACGGCCCAGGGCATCATAATCTTGAGGGCATCAAATTTTAAATTCATATTACATAGATAGGAAAAAAAAAAAAAAAAAAAAATCATGAAGAAGTATATGAAATATGAAATGGAAGATTTATTATATTCAGGGAAGAAGATGAAAGTTTAGTGGAGATCAGATTATAAAAATTGTATATTATAATAAAGGTAGGGCCTACATGGTAGGTGGGTAGTAAATAATTATTTGTAGTTAACTTTTCAAGCAAAATTGAATTCTTTGTTAAAAACTTAATAGTGTATGTTATATACTACGAGGCATGCAGAACTCGTGCTATGCACAGGCTTTTAATTTAATTGTTAATCGTGCGTATTATTTTTGTGTATTTTCGAGTGGATTTGTATTTTTTAATTCAGTATGTTGTATGAAACGTTTTCAATTTATTGTTTAAAAATATAAAAATAGTTGATATTGTTTTGGTTTTTTGGTCTTTATATTTTTTAAATGAGGTTGTCGTTATTAAATTGTCATACGCTTGATGTAATTTCTTTTGATTGTTTTGGCCTATTACGCAACCAACAATAATTTTGCATTATATTATTTTAGCATGGTAATACGAAGCACATTGGCTTTTTCTTATTTGTTATAATATAATTTGCGTTAATTATTTTTGTTATTAGGTTCGTAAGTTGTTATTGTATTACACATCTGTTGTAAGTATGCCATTAGTTGTTTGGCGATTTTTATATTTAATCTTTTTATAACATATAAGTATTTATTTATAAAGTTTATGATTAAAACTAAAGTTAGATTCATCTCATTTTATTGTACAATTAATTTCATTGAAAATTAACATTGAAGTCTAACTAATAATAATAAATTTTATCAATAAACTCAATTCCAAATAGCTAACCAAATGAATATTAAATAACACACTATTAATAATTCCTAAAACCTTTTGGACTCAACTATTATGTCTTAAACTTAATTTTTTTAATTTACAAATGGGTTCGAGCAAAAATTATGTATTTTTCCTTTTATATTCATTATTCAAGTTGCATGCTTACATATACTAATCACGCTAAAAAATATCATTTAACCATTTAAATGTTGCTTTACATATATGCTCCTGCACATTTTCTTAAATCAATTCGCACATGTGAGCTACATCAATTGAAAACACACATAAATTACTTGTATATGAAAATGGATTAACATAATACATATATATATATATATATATATATATATTACATTAGGTTAAATTATCAATTATTCTTGCAACCTTTTCAACTTCATCTCAATCAATAACCAATTTTTAATTCTCTACTAATTACTAAATATCATGTGATCAATTCCGGTAAGCCTTGCACTTCCATCTAGATGTTGTATATACTTCACATTAAATGCACCAGTTTGTTTTTCGATAAAAGTTTGAACTTTTGTTTATGTTTAAAACTCAACTTTTTTATTTGATATTATAATTTACAAATGGCTTTAAGTCAAAATTATGTATTTTTTCCTTTTTATTCGTTACTCAATGTGATATTTTTAATATGTTGTATTTTGCTATTATGGCAAACTCATTTAATGGGCGTAAATATTGGTTTCTTACTAATGATTCTACATATAGAAAAAGAAAATACTTTGCGATGCGCGGACCTTCTTCTTTTCAATAATAATTCAATTGCACACAATAAATTCATTCTAATATTTCTCAAAGAGCATTCGAAAGCAACTACTTACATAAACTAATCACGCTAAAAAGTATCATTTAACCATTTAAATGTTGCTTTACATACATGCTCGTGTACATTTTCTTGAATCAATTCGCACATGTGAACTACATCAATAGAAAACGCACAAAAATTACTTGTATATGAAAATGCATCAACATAATACATATATCGATATACTACGTATATGCTTATCTATAACAATCACCTAAATATGTATGAAACAAAGAAAATAGTTGGTATCTCAATCTTTGGTTCCATTTATCTGAGCATGCATTATTTTGTGTGAGTTTCATGGTACCTGCGTATGATAACTAAATTAAGAAAAAAAGAAGACCGAGTTAATTACAAAGATCTAAAAGATGTGTGAATCATCTCCTAAATGTTGCAAAAGAGAATTTACATACCGCTACCAACAATCAAATATCTAAAAGATGTGTGAATCTGTACATACTAAATGTGATTTTGGCCGATTTGTATAGGCATGAATTAGGTTATATCATTAATTATTCTTGCAACCTTTCGCAACCCTTACACATCGTCTAACCGACTTTAATTATATACTAAATGTCATGTGATCAATTTGGGCAACCCTTGCACTTCATCTCCTTTCATGATTGTATAGTTATTATGAGGCTGCATTGAATTTCGAGCATTAGCTATCTTGTACTATATGCAATGAGACTCCATCTTGAGTATCTTGATTATTCCACATTAAAATGAATTCGATACAAAAAATGGAGCCTAAGATAACCCCTTCCCACTAATTACGACACATTCTCACTTTCATGTCCCTACCAACATTCCAAAACTCATCTTTTCATGAATAACAACATCAAATTTTATACATATTTGTAAGATCAAAATTAAAAAAATAATTTGTGAATTTCAATTAATACCATATAGTAACCATTGGTAAAGAGACCCTCAAATCACTATAAAAAAACATAGATTAAAATAAATTCTCAAAATATTAATTTTGTCTACTTATACTTTCCATCAATTCAACTTTGATTTTGTATTATTTCTAATGTCATGGGGTGGATACATTGCAACCTCTTAAACTTCTTAAGTAGAAGGGAAAAAAAATAAAAGTAAGATTCAAGCTACCATTAATATTCATCAAAGCTTTGTCACACTAATTATAAACCTTGTTTACATATGATTTTCATTTCTTGCATGCCTAATTTTTTGACAGTTCTTTCATAAATGTGAAGATATTATCCACTCCGTCTCCATCTTTCACTTTGTTTTGTTATCAACATCTTGATATACCCCATTAGCGTCACTAACCACTTATCAATACTTGCAAGAATAACATTAATAAACTACTAACCAACCCAAAATTTTAAAATAGGTTAGCAGATCTAACCCTCGGTTCCTTCTCAGGCAACACTACATCCATTTGTCTTCCATAAACTTCAAAGCTGGACTATCAACCGACTTCACATGCAAGAAAGTTAACCATTTGCTTACCTTTGCACGTATACCCCCTTGCGTTAATCAAGTCAATATTTCTACATGAACCATTGCACGTAACATTAATATGCATAGTACACTTTCATTTGATGGAGAAATTTTACATTAACCAACTAAATTCAATTCCATAGGTGAGAAGCTACACCAAAAAGAACTTTATCACACTATAAGAAAAAATATGGAAAAACTATTGACTGAAAAAAATGATCATGTCAATATCTATTTCAAAACTATTTATCTAATTAGCAAGCTTGTCAATTCACAGATCTTGAGCCATAAAAACAGATGGGGTACATACCAAGGTTACGGTTATTGAGGCCAATGAGTTCAATTCCATCAATTGCTAGCATGCGACCCATTTCATTCTCATCATGTGCCTAGAAACAAAAAGTAGAGATCAAAAGGAAATTGGTTAGTTGGTGTTGCACTGAATTTACACACAAACAATAATAAACTAACAACAAACATGTGATTCATACAAAATCATCAAACTACACATAAATTAAAGTTTCACACACACACACACACACACACATCAATAACAAATATCAAATGGTGTTATTTATAGTATTCAATGATGGTGATTGAATGGTTTGTACATTTATTTGAAGGCAAATGAAAGGAGCAAATGATTAAATAAAAATAAAGGCTAGCAACACTTCGTATGGTTTCAATCATTTACATTTGAAACACTAAATATACCTCATATGTACTTACCACTTAAGCATGAACATTAAATCAATGTACTAACGCATGAAGCCTCCGCATAATGAAACTCTATTTTCTGCATTTAATTTCGAGCATTAGGTAACTTGTACTATATGCAATCTTGACGCCTCCACATTAAATTAGAAGGTCTAATCTTTATAATATTATAGATAAGAGCAACGATTCTTCGTTAGCAGATGTGTCGTTTTTCAATTTGTCTTACAAAATCAAAATTTCTGTAAACAAAAGTTTGTTAGATTAATGTGAAATGATATTTGTTTTACTTTTGAATAGTTGTGGCAATCAAACCCTATTCAATACTTTTGTAGTTTTGTTAAGAAACGATAGCCGTTTGCTTTTATTCATGTGCAAATAATTTTAACTTGTTACAAACGACAATATATTTGCGAACATGTTTATCT
Organism: Artemisia argyi; assembly: GCA_030686995.1. Classification (NCBI taxonomy): domain Eukaryota; kingdom Viridiplantae; phylum Streptophyta; class Magnoliopsida; order Asterales; family Asteraceae; genus Artemisia; species Artemisia argyi. The sequence goes on from CM060697.1 coordinate 173,542,684, forward strand.
TCTGGTCGGTAATATGTGTTTATTAAATAAAAATAAACGTGACAATGAGCCGTATACCATGACTTGGTTTCAAACTTCTTAAAAATAGTGTATCATTGGTTTACAAGGGCATTTTTATATTTGAATTCCTCTCTTGGTGAGTCTTTTTCGACGTCACCTCGTCACCTACACTGTTACATGGCCCACTCGATATCTTTCACTAACTGCATATTCATCGAATCAAGTCATCAACCATAATTTTTGTTATCGACGTTTTTAAAAACATATCCTACTTTTTTTTTTTTTTTTTGGTTTTCAACTTCTAGCAGGCATTTCAAATCTCACTAATTATGTGTTGGACTGTTTTTAAAAACTAATTTGGTATACATTATTAAATAGCTCTCGTTCTATGTATTAAATATTTTCTGTTGACTTTCACAAATATACACATTGACAAAAAAAAAAAAAAAAAAAAAAAAAAAAAAAAAAAAAAAAAAAAAAAGTGGGGGTGGGGGGGATGCAGTGTAAGATAAGTCATACTTATTCTTTTTTTTTGTGCAAACGGTGAACATATTTTATTAATAACAATGTTTTATACAATCAAAAGAACAAGAGCAATAGACATGCCTATGCTCATACATCCTTAACAGAACTGAACATACATCATACAACTAGAAATACTCATATCACACGTTCACAGAAAACTGATATGATAACATCAGTTACTTCATACATTCTGCAGTCAAACTATCCACAGTTTGTAGGCAATCTAGCAGCTTCCAAATTCACCATTGATGCACCAATAACCATCTAGCTACATTTTCACCTTATCTACCCATCATGGTCATTCAACCTGCCACCACAATAACCATGACAAGCTAGATTAGTGGTTTCACTAGGAACCTATAACCTCTCCACAAGCAAGGGCTATACCAACCATGCTACATTTCCATTTATAACAATGGCTTCACATGATTGGGAACACACTCCTTGCAGTGAGTACCAACCTATCCTCCTGTGGGCAACGTATAGTATGGACCAAGTAGGATCATCTTACACTCCTCACTATTCCATACTTTATACCTTGCCCCTCCTTAGCTCATATACCCTTCCAAATAGGAAACCTACTTTTTGATAATGTAACACATCACCATCACAAGACTACAATCTGTTTAGCATTCCTTACCAAGGCCAATACTGAAACAGCTAGAGAATTATGAAAATAATGGTCAACTATCAAGGTACAAGGCCATCTATTTGATGAGCTAAAATATCATCTTCAAGCTGTAAGTGTTACAAAGTGAAGGACTGGTAAGAACCAATAGTTGCAGCACAATCAATACACACACTGCTTATAGTCTCTAGATAGAGTGTTCAGCAGGAAACTACATTAAGATAATCTCCTAAACAAGCATTCTCTTGGTATTAGCCATCTGCTATCATAAACCAAACACTCTATCAAGAAATTCAAGAGACTATTTTCCAACAATATCCAGGCTGACATCCCATTCTTTTTGGACTTGGAGAACAACCTTAGAAGGTCTAACTTTCAAGCTTAATAACCTCATTCTAACTGTATCATAAAATTGTTCATACAGTTCACTTATACTCCTCTTTTGCTCCCTAAACAATCTCCAATTCCTCTCTTGCCATATAAAATAGACACAAGTAGCCAATCCAATTCTTCTAGTGACACTACCAATAGTATATCCATTATATAGTCTAGTATACCAATTGACCAAATCATTCCATTCCATATCATCACACTGTATTCCCATCTTAGCCTTGACTTTGCTCCAAAACTGTTTAGCATAATCACATTGAAAGAACAAGTGTTGATGAGAGTCCATATCAGAGTAACACAAAGGACAAACCATCAAATCATATGATCCCCACTTTCTAATTTTATCTTGTGTTGTCAATTTGTTTAGAATTGCCATCCACAAGATAAATGAATGCTTGGGAATGTTCTGAGTGAACCATACAATTTTGTACCACTCAACTTGCTCCACTACCCCTTGCAAATCAACATAAGTCTGTTTTACACTAAACTTATCTTCCTTCCCATCACCACATCTCCATATCATTTGATCCTTCATACCATCATTGATAGCAATACTTTGAATTGGATTCAGAATAGGATATTTATTAATCCACTCTGCTGGCCAATGAAACACACCATCAACAATCATATCTCTAACCACTGTATTAGCATTCAACCTAGCATTGTAAATATCTCTGTTAGTAATAAAGTTCTGTAAAACTCCAATAGTACTCCAATGATCATATACCACATTTGTACTAGTACCATCACCAATTTTCTTTACCATAAATTCTCTGACATCATTCTTGAGTCTAAGAATAGTCTTCCATCCCCAACTATCTGAATTCTCTTCATTGACAGCCCAGATACTCCTCCCTTTGAGTTTTTCAGTGTTGACCCATTTGACCCATAAAGTTTCCTTATCAATAGCTATATGCCATAAATGCTTTATAATCATGGCTTTGTTCCATACACTAAGATCTTTGAGCCCCAAGCCTCCTTGACATTTAGCTTTACAGATATTCTTCCAAGCTACTTTAGCTTGATCTTTAGACACTTCACTGTGACTCCATAAAAAGCTTTTTAAGATCTTATTAATGTCTTTGATAACTGTGTGAGGTAGGAGAAATATTGAAGCCCAGTAGACATGAATAGATTCTAAAATAGAAGCTATCAGTAACAATCTCCCAGGCTCCCAGCATAGGAAAGACTTCTATTCTTCCAATTAAGAACTCTGCTCTTGATTTTATCAATTAATACTTTGCATTCTTTAACACCAATTCTCTTAGAAGATAATGGGACTCCTACATATTTTACTGGGAGTTTTTCAATTTTAAAAGGCACAACTTCTAATATCTGCTGTTTTCCTCATTATTCAAATTCCCAAAAATAATAGTGCTTTTATGATAGTTGGGAAGCAAACCTGAGATAGCTCAAAATTCAGTAATAGCATCTTTAAAAACACCAACAGAAGCACAATCTCCATGACAGAACATGAGCAGATCATCAGCAAAGCAAACATGAGTTAATTTGAGTCTTCTGCATCCAAAATGAAATTTGAACTCATCACTACTCTCCACTTTATTGTGCACTACGATATTCAGAATTTCCATGACAAGGGTAAAAAGATATGGAGACATGGATCTCCCTGCCTCAATCCTCTACCACCTTTGAAAAAACCACAGCTCTCACCATTTACACAAATAGAGAATGATGTTGTAGTTACACATTTTAGAATCCAGTTGACCATAATCTCATGAAATCTAAAACCATTGAGAACTGCTTCTAAGAATTTCCAATTAACTGTGTCGTAAGCTTTTTGGATGTCTATTTTCATAGCAACTCTTTTAGGGCCATTTTTCCTTTCATATCCTTTCAATAGCTCTTGTGATAATAGAACATTGTCTTGGATATGTCTGTTTAGAATAAAAGCACATTGATTATACCCCACAAGTTTTCCCAAAGAGCTCTTCATTCTTTCTGTGATAATCTTACTTATGCATTTGTATAGAGCATTGCAGCAAGCAATTGGTCTGTAATCTGTTACTTTGCTTGGAGTTTGGTTCTTAGGAATTAAAGCAATCATAGTAGTATTGATCTCTCTAAGCATCTTCCCAGTGCGAAAAAATTCCTTCACAGCATTACAAACATCTTTACCTACAATGTTCCAGGCCTTCTTAAAGAACACAGAGGAATAACCATCTGGTCCTGGTGCCTTATTACCATCAATTTGAAACATAGCAGCCTTAATCTCTTCATCACTGACCCCTCTCACCATATAGCTTGCTTCCTCTGCAGTTAACTTATTCTGAATCAAACCATCTATATGACTTAGATCAGCAACAGGAACTTCATTACCCATAAAATTTTGAAAATGCCTTACAAACTGATTAGCAACATCTTCACCCATATAGCATTTACCCAAATCATCATAAATGGTGTTTACTCTGCTCTTTTGATTTCTGCTTTTAAGAATTTTGTGAAAAAATGCATTATTTCTATCACCTTCACTAATCCACTTAATCTTTGCCCTTTGAAACAAAAGCTTTTCCTCATCCTTCACTGCATCTGTATATTCTTTGAAAATCAAACTTTCTTCAACTCTGTATTCCTTCTTATCAGGCTCCTTATCAATTTGCACTTGAATCATCTTTAGTTTTTCCTTTAGCTTTTTAACTCTATCAAAAATATTACCATCTTTCCAAGCAATCTTCTTCATATGTCTTTTAAGCCCTCTCATGTTCTTCACAATTTTAAACATCTCACATCCCTGAATTTCATCTTTCCAATTTTCTTCAATCACAGGAATGAATTCATTTTTATCAGCTACAAAATTAGCAAATTTAAAACTCTTTCTTCTACCTTGGATAACTTCAGGAATAACAAGAATGTTAGGACAATGATCAGAAATAAGATAGGGTAAGAAAATTGCATGAGCTTGAGGGTACTTATCAATGAATTCTTCACTCCCCATGATTCTGTCAAGCTTCTTAAGAATACCACTACTCTTACCAGCTTTGACCTTATGCAAATTCTTGGTCCAAGTGTAAAAGAGCCCTGAACAAGCTATATCCTCCAATTCCACTTTATTAATACAATCTCTGAACTCATTCATATCAGTAGTCATATAGTGTAACAATTCGCAATTTCAGGTTAATTACTATTCCCGAAAAATTTTACTATTCACTTTTACTATTCATTTTTCCTGAAATTTGATTTTTGTTTCTTGGCCTCAAGTGATAAATCATTTCCTTGGCAAATTAAAAGTTTGACACTCATCAGATCATTTTCGTGAAAGTTAATAAGGAATTACACGTTTTAGGGTAAAACGTCATTCAAAAATTCTACGCACAACGAAACTCGACCGCGTTAAGTGACCCCGCATCAGAAAAATGTTTGACACACTCATGATTTATTTGAGAATTAATCATGACTGAGAAAAACATGACCAAAATAAGCATCGGCCGTGAAAAACTGGAATTTTCAGTTTTTAAGCGTTTTTACTCAGCCGTAACCTTAGCCTATACTTGAACCGCGTTTCTAATACAATTTGAGTTTTCAACTTATTAGAAAAAGTCAACATATTTTTCCCTCCTCCTTTGACCAAAAATCATTCCTTGATTTTATAAGTCATTCATTGATTTTTAGGCTTACGGTTTGATGTCTAAAAGACATTTAATACCAACCGACACTAGACTAAGCCCAGTCTAGACATTATAAGTCTTTTTAAATCATTTATATCCTATTAGAAAAGTAACATTTTACTTTTCTCAGTTTTACACAATATTCGTACGTTTTACGTATTACGCGTTTTAGACCCGTGTTTCCAGTTTTAGCACCCCAATGGAACCTACCACTCATTTTATATTTTATTATGGAGTATAATGACATATTTAACCATTCTTCCAAGTTTCGTATTTTTACGATACCCGGTTTTACGTTTTGTGGCTTAACTACTTACGGTTAGCATTTTACGGAGTCAAAACTAGCTAAATCTCTAGGATAATATCATCAAGGATCTAGTCATCCTCCTAGCTTATGCAAACCGCCTATAGGGGGGATTCACCTTGTGTGGCTTGATCTTGACCCTTGATTCATTAGATGATTACATGTGTACAACTTTGGCTCCAAGTTAAACTTGGTCACCAAGTTTAGGAGATTTCCTAGTTGTTTCCTAACCTCCTCAACTCACTATAAATACTCCCCTCCTCCTCTTATTTTACGCCACACATACCACACTCCAACACCATTCCATTTGCTAGTTTACTCCAAGTATTATCCAAGAGATCAAGAGCATAACAACATAGAAACACTAGTTTGGTTTTGATTCATCAAACTACTTCCAAACCCTAGAAACTTTGGTGATTTCTCATGAGTTTGAATCTACTCAAGTCACCTCAACTTTCATCATCTCTCTTTCAAGAATACAAGTGTAGAAAGATTGCTTGAAGTGAAGTAGGTTGAAGCTAAAGTCTATCAAAGTCCTTACCTTACATGTTAATTTCCTTTCTTAATTGAAAGCCAAAAGTTGTAAGCCAAACCCTAACATGCTTCTTGTTAAATATCATTATCATGTTATTTACATATCATTCATGGTATATTTTGTCTTGTGATCATGTCCATGATGTATAAAAAATGAGTAAAACAAGTTATTGGAAATGATTGTTAACTTATGTTATTTAAACAAGTAAACTAGTGACTTTTATGGAGAACCACGACCAAAATAGTACAACTATGATATTGGACAGTTACTTACTGTTATAAAGGACTTCAAAAGGAAAACATATCAATTTGAACCACTTAAAACGAGTACACGAGTCAAAAGTTATGGCCATAAGAAGTTAGCGAAACCAAAACGGCAAAACTGCCTATACCCTACTGTTTTGCATTCTGACCTATTTGAAAGTGGCCCTTCTGGTCCGATTCATCAAAAAGTTAAAACACGAAAGTTTTCCGGAACGACGTTTTCGTTCAGGACTGAAGAAGCTCGAGCCCTGAAAACGCTTTCCGAGTGATATTTTCTTCAAATTCTTAACAACCCATTTTTAGACCAAAGTCACTATATAAAGGTTATGGTTTATATAGACCAAAGAGGTCTTATGACCTAGAATCAAGACCACAACCATGGCTAGAGCCAAGGTTGAGTCTCAAGACCATGGAACAATGACCAAAGGTCATGGCAAAGCCATGAGTTAAGACCATATATACATACCAAGGCGAAAACATGAGTTAAGACCATATATACATACCAAGGCGAAAACATGAGTTAAGACCATATACACTTACCAAGGCAAATACATGAACTAGAGAGTTAGCGATAACTTAAACATATAACTTGGATCTACTTCATCTAAAGAACGATGAGATATTACAAAAAATTGTCATACAAGTTATAAGAAACTCACCCTAATAACAATCTTCATGTAAAAATAAACTTTCCTAAGTTTATTCAAATATTGGACATGTAACTTTTCGGATCAAAACTTATACATATATATTTTATCAACTACTACAATAGTAGGGAGCCTCATGTGAGGAGTTCATTATGTAAGCCGTCGAGATGAGTTGTGGATTTACGAATTAAAGTGTCCTGGCTCCTCGAACGTTTACTACATGACTTCTGAATTATGTCGGCCCGAACGGTAGTAAACGATATATAAACTATACATGTTTAATGAATCATTTCTTTTCAAAGACTTACACTATACATTGTACCACATCATGGACTAAGTGCAAGATATATATTGTCACGTTTATGTTTTCTTAGACATTATTCCAAACCTAAGTTGCAACAATTATTCTAGGTTGCTCGTAGAAGTTCTCACGGCATATCCATCATTCTCATTATACATCATCCAACTTACGGTGAGTTCATAGCCCCACTTTCCATTACTTAATTGTTTTACAAACCTTTGGGGGGAATACATGCTATTTTAACCGAGCACAATGTTTTTAAATTGTATGCTTGCCTGATTGTTTTATTATCACTAAGTACCAGCCTTGCTAAACCGAGATCCCTTATTATGAACCATTTAATCACTAGCAATAGTGAGCGCAAATATTGTGAATAGGCCTATTGGGATTGACGAATCCCATTTGTATTGACTAAGTTCCTACAAATGCATTAATATTTGAGACATGGGTATGACAGCAAAGTACCTACCGGGATAAATCTGCCGATCGATATTGGTACACGTTAACGTTTTGGTGTCATAAGCTTAGTAATGATAATAACTGTTTTGTTTTCCAACCATTGGTGTGAGCCTATAACTCACACTACCAACATATTGTGTTCAAACATTAAACAAACTCTATGAATATCACTCAACCTTTGTGTTGACCTCTCAAGCATGTATTTCAGGTTCATGACGATCAAGGATGGCATGGAAGGGCACGGATACTCAAGAGGGCTATAAATTTTATTATCATTCAAAAACTCATTTAATGTAAATTGTAAACATGGAACCATTTGGGACCTCATTTTGTAATCTCTGATATTTATATAATTTGAATGATAAATCTTTTAAAACGACTCAATTAGAGTTCGTTTTCTATTATTGTGGCTATTGTGCCGTCGAGTAACACACAGTTTGAATTCCGCTGCATCTATGAATTGGGGGTGCTACATATAGGAGCTTCCATGAGAGTGTTCATTAGGAAACATAGTAACATTCAGATCACCTAATAAAATGCATGCCTCCTTTCCTACAATTTTTTTTATATAATTCCAAATCTCTCCATAACTCCTTCCTTTCATTACCACCATTTGCAGCATATACAATTGTGCAAAACAATCTAATTTTAGAGTCAATTGTTTCCACACAACATAGTAAAGACTGCTTATCACAATGTACCACATTCAATCTAATATTCTGACTATTCCATCCCAACACTATTCTGCACCCTTTTATCACAATGACGCATATTTGAAATCCATTCCCAACTTCCAAAAATACTATCAGCAATCTTATTCAGTTTTTTAGTTTTTAAATGAGTTTCCAAAACTGCACAGACATTAAGAACTTCATCTTCAATAAAACTTTTTACTTCCCTTTGTTTATCAGAGGTACTCAGACCTCTGATATTCCAGCAACCAATTTTGAGATCTTTCTTATCCATGAAGAATTTCGGTCAACTAAAACGAAGAGTTGATAGCAATATATATCTTACAAAAATTCCGCTCAGAAAAATCACATGTGAGCATATTTGATTTGTAAAAATCAAATCATATATGATTTTTACAAATCTCGTGTGATTTTTCTGGGCGGAAATTTTGAAAAAAAAAAAAAAAAAAAAAAAAAAATGGTCGTAACTATATAGTAATGCATATTTATAGAAAGCTAATTTAATTCTCGTCGTGCTAGTATAATTTTTTTTTGTCTAACGATTAACGGTTTGCGAAATATTTAATTTTTATACAAGTGTGAAAGTTTATTTTTTTGTTTTAATAAAAAAAATGAATGACAGTAATTGTTTTATTAAATCTATAATAAATATAAGATATATAATGAACTTTTGTCCTAAAACAAATAGTGTAATTCAGTTTTTGGTTCTCAGCGGCCTTCAAAATAATCATTTGGAAATAAGTAGTCCAGTTAGAAGGGACCACGTGCATTCCCAAAAGCCTACCGGCATTTACAAATGAATATAAAATATAAGGGTTTTATATCTTGTGCCTTAGGGCACAAGATAAGAAAGACAAAAGTATAAAAAAAAATACTAAATGACCCACAAAAAATACATATTTTATAGATCCCGATATCTATTTTGTGGGTCCTTAGTATTTTTTGTGTACTTTTTGTCTTTGTAATCTTGTGCCCTAGGGTACAAGATACAAAAACCTAAAATATGGAGTATTTGCTAACGGCTTATGTTATTAGTACATCTTTGCTTACAAAAAGTACATGTGTTTTGTACCTTCTACCCTTTTAACCCACTATTTATGTTATTCTAACATTTTCTTCAAGTGACATCACCGCTGGTAGGAGTGCAGGATTTAGATGGATCGCAATTCGATAACATTTGTTCTCTATCTAATTGTGAAATTCGCAAGTGACTTGCGAACTACCAAATGCTTTGCAAATGACTTGCGAATTTCGTGGCCAGTTTTCAAAAGAATATGTTTTGAGGGTTAATTGCTCTGGATTTGGTTAAATGATTATTTAAATTAATAACCTCTTTTTCAAACACAGGCTCAAGTAAACATCTTTGCCTAGAGATTTAAATATGTTACTCCGAATTCATAATCTAAAATATCTAGTCAGTACAATTGATTATAACAGTACATGATAAACCATTCTTTTTGTTTCCGAGTTTTTATTTAGAGAGAAAAGAAAAAAAGTGGAGAGGAAATTTAAGAATAGTTGCATTCCCGAGTTTTTTCTAAAAAGAAGATAATAGGAGAAGAAATTATGACGAAACTTCTCTCCTAATATTCTTCCTAAATTTGGATGATTTGGTGAGAAAGTGCTTTTAAAGTCTTTTTTGCTTACATCCCTCTTCTTATCTTTTCAACTCGGGAATACAAGATTTAAAAACAAAATTTTTATCCTCTCCACTTCTTTTCTCTCCATGTTCCCCTTCTCTTCTATTCGTTTTATACTCGGGAACAAAGTATAAAGGGAGGTGAGTGAGACAATCATATATTTTAGGGAGAATTGCGTGTATATCATTATTAACGTTTGATATTATATAAATATCTTTCTCAGTTTCATAATTACATAAATGTCATTTCCAAACTTTTGTGATTACATTAATATCCACCTCAAACTTTTAAATACTAGTATATATCTAAAAAACAATTAAATCATAATTATATTAATTTTAAATTCTGAAACTATTATTTATCTTTTATATCGATTCTATTATATTGTTCATGTATATTTTTTGGCTTCGAGTAATAAAAGAACTTGATAACGTAATTACAAAATTTTGATATAGATATGAAAAACGTATTGTTCATATAAATTTATTTGTTCATATATATTTTTTGGTCTCGAGTGATGAAAGAACATGTTAATTTTTGAATATTATGAGAATTTAAAAGTTATGAAGGATATTGATTTAATTACAAAAGTTTTGAAAGGATATTGATGTAATTACAAATGTTTGGAAATGATATTGATGTAATTAAAAAAATTTATGAAGTATATTGACGTAATTACAAAAGTGAGAATGACGTTGATGTAATATTGAACTTTAGTAACGATATATATGTAATTGCCTCTATTTTTTATTAGGATACTCAACTGTACAAACAATTAAAGCGTACAGTAATCACTTTACAAGTATGTAATGGTACAAACAATTAAAGCATACAGTAATCATTTTACAAGTAAGTAATGCACACAGTAAAGCGTTACAATCAAAAGTGTGAATGTGCAAATCAATTCCTTTTTTTAAACATTGATTCTCATTGACCATGAATTCGAGTTCGTTTCGGAGATTGGTTTGGTCCCGTGCCGATTCGAAAACCATAAAAGTGATTTATTTTAATTATTCTAGATTGACTTTTTTGAATTTGCATTTGAATATTGTACGTTCCAAATAAAGATATATGGTGAGAACTGGTAGGTTTGCTAAAAGCCTACTAGCCAATCCTTGGATTAGGGATAAGCCTCGTCAACAAAAATCACATATCGTTAGTTGGTCCAGGAAAAGGTTTAAAAGGTTCAAAGATTACTGGCCACAAAGACGACTTTGTGTCGTTATCGAGTTTGGTGGGAAATTTAAAAGAAATTAAAAAACATTCGAAAATGTCTACTTATTAAAGTATCCACTGTGATAAACATTTTACAAAGGTTTATACGTTAATATATTAATAAATTTTAGACTTTTTTATTTTATAAACCTACATTAACTATGGTATAAATCTTTGCAAGTTTATAAAATGTTTTTTTTTTAACAAATGCATTAGATGTATTGAATTTATATAGAGGTTCAAGAATTAAAATCTCTTCATGCCACATAAATATAACATGAGTGTCCAGTTGTAATAAACAAAAACTTTTTTATTATTCTTAGACTTTTTTATAAACCACCGTAGTGGATGCCCTTATTACAACTATTTTTCTACCTAAATTATTGCTCTTCAAGATTGTGACATTTTTGATTTTTTGGTAAATGGAAGGAAGGACTCCCGCCAACTCTTCCGTAACCCATAGGGCCACTTATATTTATTTATCTGAACCACAGCTTTCTTTGCATTCAAGATTCATAACATCCAGACATGTTAAGAATTTAATTATAATAAACAAAATAATTAATCGACCGAAATCCAATACTACTAAATCTCCAACTTCAGCATATTGTGTGAAGATAATTAAATATATTTTAAGAAAATCATTCTGAACACATTTCGTGCATGCATCAATCATTTTCAACTTTAAGGGTGCGTTTGGTATCTAAGAATGGGAATTAAGAAATGAATTTTCATTCAAATTATGTGTTTGTCTAAGATGTAAAATTTTCAAATACGAGAATAAATAATAGATATATTCTATACTTCATATACCTCAAAAAGGCAAAGTACGATCTTTCATACTTGAGGGGCTCACCACTATTATCAAACTCATACTTATTGTGATTCATGACAGCATACCAGATGTACCCTAATTATCAGAGTACCAATATAGCAATATATATATACCTTAAGAGGGCTAGGTATCGTACTATCGTAAGATGCCGTAGGTGGTGCCATAAAAAAAATGGTGTCACCTCAGTACCTTTTCCTCATGGCATCACTCTTGGCTATGGCACCAAAATCCCCCTTCCTAGCATAACACCAGCTTTTTGGTGCAGTCATATTCTTCTATTTTTTTATTATTTTTTCTATTTTTAAAATAAAACAATATATTTAACAAAAAAACTAATTTCATAAATATAAAAAAACATCATATAAAAAAAAAAAAAGAAAAGAAAAAGACATCAAATAAAAAGTGGTGTATAAAATGGATTTGTTGCTGGTAGGCTGGTAGCATTGGATTTTTGTTGGGCCAAATTCTTTTTAATTAAATTTGTCGAACATGGCATCATTATTCATCTTCAAAATTCCTTGATTGGTTCAAACATGTCACACTCATCTCTCATTGGTCCGTGGAACTCATTCTCACAAAACTCCAATACACTGGAAATAAAAGAATAACATTGAAGATAAAGCAATAATAAAAACAACCTGAGTCGTCTTCTTCCTCCCACAACCTACAAAACACCCATAAAAAAAAACACATCACAAACACAAACTAACAAACACATCACAAACACAACACACAAAAAGGGGTGGCTCAAGGGTAAAGCTACTAAAGTCATAGCTTTAGGCCCCCAATTTTTAAGGCCCCCAATTTTCTAAATCACCATCATATATAAAGTCGTTAAATATATTATTCAGCATCGCCTTTAGGGCCCCGACATTTTTTAAGCCACCTAACTTCTTAAAATACCTGATACAATTTAGGATTTGAAGCCGCATCTACATTTATCTTTGTTCTTTATGCCCAAAGTTTATTACTCGTAGATACTAAGTCCATCATTATGAGTTTTATGAAAACGATCAAGATTGTGTTTTGAGGCAATACAAAACAATCGGTTAAGCTCATTTTAGTAATTTTTAGGCCCCCGGTTACTTAAATACATGATACAAGTTAGAATTTGAGGTCATATCTAGTTTTATTTTTATTCTTTAGGCATACGGGCAATCAAATACCAAGTTCATCATTTTAGTTTTATAAAACGGACCATGATCATCATTTAAGGTAATGGAAAAAAATGAATTAAACTCAGTTTTGTGATCAAATTCTTAATGACCGGAGTAATAGAGAGGGTTGTAAATGAATTAAAAGCTCGACAATCTGTTTGTGAATTATTCTTATGCTATTTTGATCATGTATTTTTTTTTTGTACTTTTTATTTAATGTGTCAATAAATGAATATGAAGAAACTTTTTTCTAATACAATAAGCACGAGCATAATATTTATTTCGTTTAATTGTTTTAAGTATTCATGTAGGGTTGATTTGATTAAATGTTTGCGAAAGAACACATACAAGCGCACTCTTGTTGTCAATTCCGTCGTCTTAGCCCTACTTCTAGATCACGGAAACAATGGACATTTGGTTTCTCTATTTGTCATTTTGTCTTTCGATCATCAATCGGCTCTTAATCTACTAAGCGTTTTTGTTTTTCTAGATATTACTAAAATCATAGCAAATAGTCAGAAGGCCCCATTTTCAAACTTTGTTGTAGGCCTCGGTAAGGATTGAGTTGACCCTGCAAAAAAAAAAAAAAAAAAAAAAAAAAAAAAAAAAAAAAAAAAAAAAGTGGCTTAGGCTGGTGGCTACGGCGCTACAACCCACCAACCAAACTCTGGTGTGGTATCTCGCGCCGACCATTGCTTGAGCCAACAGCCACCATATCGTGGGCTCTAAAGTGCAACAAGTTTAGTATTGCACTATTGCTTGACCCTGCACACAAACACAAAACAAATCTCATATTGTCTATCATCCCATAAACTTAATAAAACTTTCCAATTCGTTTTCTTTCAAATTTGTTTGAAAACATTAGCATGCTCCAGATAGCTTTTAGCCTTTAAATAACGTTTAAACCTCAATCATCTTGAGGTTAACCCCTGAAAATAAATATTTTATCCGTCTCACAATAAATGTCTATTTTGCTATTTATATATGTTTGTCTAAAAGATATGTCCATTTTTATATGTGGATAGTATTTTTGACTATTTTTCTGTTTTGTCCTTTTCTTAAAAGAAAAGAAAAGAAAAGAAAATAAAATAAAAGATTGCATCCATTGCTAATTTCTATTTTCATAATAAGTGTGAAGGTAAAGATAAATTTTTATCGATCAAAACTTGCATTAATTATATATATATTATAATTTGTTAATTTTTTGTTTGTAGATACCTGTTTCATGATAGAGGGAGTAGCATATGGTCTTCTCAAAATATGCATATTTTTAGCATAACAAAATGTTGAAAAAAAAAAGTTTCTATTTATAAGAGCATTACATTTGGTCACAAAACTCACTTTAAACTCCTAGCTTTATTATAATTGTAACACCCCAACCCAACAAGGGTAAAAGTGTCACAACAATATGGTGATACATCAGAACAAACAAAACAAATCAAAAGCGAAAGTCTTAAATAAGTAACTTACTTTAAATGACTATGGTCAAAATCTTCAATTCAACTCTACTCTCAATCCCATAAAGCTATCCCAAAAGCTAACTTGAATACGTGCCGCGGTTAAGAAAATACGGCTGAACTTAAAAAGCCCAGTGAACAGATATATAATAAAATGAAACGAAAAATAAATGCTGAAATACAAATGATAGTATTTAGGAAAAACATTTTTAGGTATAACGGATATTACCGAAATAAAAATGTGTAGGCTAAGTAAGGAATTCATACAGTCACTTGTACGAACAGAGTTAGAACCATAATCATACCATAAGCTCAGAAACAGATAACTTATCATAATCATAATCACATATAAGGCAACATAATGGAGTAGCTATCTCCCATAATTTGTGAAGGACGTGTATTGCACACACAGCCACATTCACCAGACAAATCATAACATATCATATCATACCATATCATATCAGAAACAGAAACAGATCTAGGATGCATCCATACGCCCCTTCCTAACACATAAACATTTGCAGCCAAACCGAGGGACGTGGCAGAACATCACTCTATTGCCCTAGAGTCATGTCAGAGGTGCATCCCTGACACGCACATGGAACCCCCATGCCTAGTGAAACTCATGTAATCAAATGGTTCATATTTAAGGGTTCAAAATATAATTTTCATAACAGAAAGTTTAACAGTAAAGTTTTAATGTCAAAGGTTCATAGCAAAGGTTCAAATCAGAGGTTTCAAAACAAAAAGTTCATAACAGAGGTTGTAATCACGAAGGAAACCTTAAGAGTAAGGTCAGAATATCCGTACCTTTGCAAAACAATGATATCAAAAGAAAGAACCACGAAAAGGAAGAGTTCACTTCTTCTTCAAAATATCTACCTGAATTAGGGACCATTTATTATTAATAACTTTTCTTAAATTAGATTACTCTTCTTCAGTTGGCTTTCCATTTTTAGTAACTTTCCTTTTTTAGCAGTCTTCCTTATTTAGCAAATTTTCATAAATAACTGATTTATATATTCAAAAAGTTTCCATAGTTAGCAATATTTATCATTCAAGGTTAAGATTATCATATGGAAATAGATTAGGGACTTAAAGTGTTAACTTTACAAAATTAAGGTTTAATATAGAAACTTTCCATAATTTAGGGTTTACAAAATAACTGTACCAAAGTTAAAGGTCTAAGGTGTAAAAATCACCAATTCATATTTTATCCATATTAATCCTCAAATTACCAACATTAGCAAATCAGCCCTTCCATTTTATAAAGTTACAAAATTAACCCTTGAGTTTAATTAACTTAATTCTTATCCTTAAATATTTAATATTAACATGTTAATCCTTTTAATTATCAAATATACACAATACACCCTAATACTTATTTTATACAAATTTCTCATGCTATTTTATGATTTCCAGAATTAACCCTAAAGTTTAACAATTTACAAAACACACCCTTATAGTTTTAAAATTCAATTCGATTCAAATAAAATTCCACAAAACCCTAACCCTAAATTACCCAAACATTACAACATTAATTGAAACCTTAAAAACACATTTATTAAACCTGTTTTTAATCAAAAACCCTAACCCTAGCCTTGCACTCTTCGTTTTCTTTTCTTTTCTTTTTATTTAATTAAACCGATTATAAAATAAATCCCAAACTGAGTTTCTAGGCTTCGAAAATTATAAAGGTTATTTTACTGATGTTATATGACATGAAGAGGACCAGAATAAATTATATACCAAGCTCACAAAAATCGCATAGCTGCTTTCATAATTATAGTTCTATTTTAGGGTTTTTAACTTATATAAATTCGTATGAGCATATTAGCATGCATGGTTCATTTCTATCATTTTATAATGATAATATACGATATATAGGGTGCTAGAAAAATACCAGAAAGATTATAGAACTTGTGGTTGAAGCAAAACGATTTTCTTCTTCTTGATGGGATAAAACCGACATAATATAAACCCCTAGCTCACACGATTGATCCAGAATTGAAACCAATATTTTTCTCACCTTCTTTAGACTTGTAAAAGACCAGGAAAATTATTTGGGAGCGGTGTAAATCCTTAAGTCGACTGAATGGGATTTTGAGGTGTCGACTTGTTTAAAAAGTCGGTTTGGGTTTTATAAAATAAGTAAAACGTGTGGGCTTTATATTTAGGAGGTGGAATACTTATCTTGGGCTGAGATTTCTATGATAAGTCCAAATTAAATTATTATACAAGTCTCCTATTGTATTTGGGATTTATTTCTTTAATATAAATATATATATAATTAAATAAAATAGACATAATTAAATATATACAAGAAATTATTATTACTTTTACAAAAGTGACAAATCTTATTTATCCTAAATTTATTTTGATCATATGATGCTAAATTCCAAATTTCTAGGGCTTATTTGGTATTCTTTAAGTGTTATTACAAATTTTTTAAAACTTAAGGGCATTTTTGTCATTTTGCATATTTTAGAATTTGAGGTATTACAATAATATAAACATGTTTTATGCTCATATTAATGTATTCCCTCAATTTTTTTTAATGATAAAATGTGTGAATTGGCGGGAACATCCTGACCTTGAGTGTCTTTTGGCACCGGCCATTGTCCATCCTAAAAGGAATAACTCCGGCAATTCTTCTTGTCTGTGGGGAACCAACTGGAGTGAGCACGAGCCGAGACTCGAACCATAACCTTTTATCCACAAAATCTCTTCAGTGGGCACACAGGTTTTCGAAAGTGGGTACCAACTGAGCCAAAATTCTTTTAATACGGTGCTAGAAAAATAAACAATAATAAGTCATTAGGTTTGATAATCATATGTGATATTACGATAATACTAGGTTCTCCTCTTATTCAAACATACATCAAATCGCATGCAATTCTGGCTTTCAAGATTTTTAAAAGAGGGAGAGTTTTCGAAATGTTTGCACAAAGAGTTGATAAGAATTTATTTGAAACGTTGATAGATGAACCTAATATATTATTCTTGATTTTGGTTGGTTGGTTTGACTTTTGACTTCTTATTTGCTTTCCAATGGGGACTTGGCATGCACAAACCCATACTTTGGCAAGATTAGGTAGCAGTGTAGCACACACCACACACAAGTACTTGTATTTATTTGTTTAAATCAATTAGCAAACACATCAAATCGAATGTAATTCTGGCATTCTATTATTATATACGTATAAAACCTCAATTACGAAACCTAAAAAGATAAAGGGGATATTTGTATCGTCAATAATATCCCATGCGTGGGCCAAACAACAGTAAATCATTTTTAATACTCGTACAAATCAAGACCACTAAATCATATTATGCTTTGTAATATTCGCCTTACTGATTATAGACTTTTATCTCAAAAATTTCAAGAAACCAATAAGTAAAATGCTAAAATTATTAACTAAGAATGGTAGGTTTAACCTTTTTTTTTTTTTTTTTTTTTTTTTTTTTTTTTTTTTTTTTTTTTGGGTTAAATTTGTTATTTGTATCTCTAAGGATTATATTTAAATTTTAGCATACGCTTTAACTAAATGTATATATTTTTACAGAAAATGGTCAGTTAAAAAAGTATATCATGCTTGAAAATGGTGTAATTTTGATAATTTCAGTTCTTCACATTATATAAGTATTTTGTTTGATAAAATCATTATTGAAATATATCAATTAACTTTGAAGCTTAATGGATTATGGATGTGCGTCAGTTAAAAGATTTTTCTTTTTTTTCTTTTTTCTTTTTTTTTTTGTCCCAAAAGGCAACAATATATAAGAAAACAAGGCAAAAGCCACCAAACAAGAATACAGGCATAGCCCCTAGTATATTGACAAAATCTCTTCGAACCAAATTTTTATAAGAGACTTAAGGGTGGGGGGAGTGCATCACTCACTCATCTCCCCTTCACTCACTCACAACCAATCCCCTTGCGCCACATCATCTCCCACTTTTTCCTTCACTCACCTTTCACTCACTTCATTTTTGGAGGCGGCACCTTCACTCACCCTTCACTCATTTTTTTTTTTTTTTTTCTTTTTTAAATTCTATTAAAATTTATTTAAAAACTAAAATTTCATTAAAATAAATAAACATTACATAATAATATTAAAAAACATAAAATAACATTACATAATACTAAAAAACTAAACTTCATCCGCTTCATCGTCCACCTCGAGGTATGGTAATTGTTGAGCGTGAATATGTTTCATAAGATCAAATCGGAGACGAAAATGTGTGTTCTTATTTCGTATCTCGTCTAACAATAGCGTCGACCCAATTCTTCTAGGCTCCATATATATATATATATATTTTTTTGTATCGCTGAGATTTTTTTTTTTTTTTTTTTTTTTTTTTTTTTTTTTTTTTTATGGATGTGTTTTTTTTTTTTTTTTGGTTTGCTTTGTTCTTCCTCTCATTCTTCTTCTATTTAAAGCAAAAAAAAAGAGCCGTTTAAGCCCGCTCCTCCGCCCAACGTCTCTTTTCTCCTCTCCCCGCATGCGTGAAGATTCCCCGATTTTTACCTCCCCGTGCGGGGTTCCCCGCGAGGCGGCGGTGTTCCCGTGCGGGGGTTCACCTTCCCCGCGTTCTTCCCGCATGCACTCCCTCTCCTCTAAGATGCCAAGATGTTTAGTGGGACACGCAAGTAAATATTCAATGCTAATTGGAAATCCGAGAAAATGCTCAGGTAGGGGTAGCCACGCCCATGTGAACGACATATATATGTGATTTGACCTGTGAAGCTAAATGGTTTGAAAGAAACAAGATAAATTTGTTGGAATATGTAATCTATTTATCATATAAAACACATATAAATAGCAAGAGTACGCAGCGGAATAATAAACAAATTAACCTAAAATTAAATGTACATCGTTACCTTACACGAATCAAGTAAGCAATCAAGAAAACTACAAACTTTAAATTTAGGGTTTAGTAAAATCACCTTATGTGGAAATCAATTAGCAAGCACCACCAAAAATCCAAGAAGGATTTCTCTATGAACTTGCAAACGCGTATTATAGCGTTTCTATTAGAATGCTAGTTCAATGATCACGATAACGAGCTAAATCACTTTGATTTCGTTCAACAATAATCGCAAACCCTTGAGGTTTGTAGTTCGATCGTGGGAGACAAAAGAAGAGAAGAGAAGAAAAAGCTACTTAGGGTTTTCTAAGAGTACCAAATAATGAATAAAAAGGTTTGTATTTATAAGGTGGTATCTTGGAGTCCAAGTTAGAGTGGGATTCCCATTTGGATCCCTTGGCCGATCGTACACAGTCCGAGCCAGCTTTGGGTTCGGGTCATCAAGGCAATTCATGGTTCGCCTACGGCAGGTGGCTTGGTTCCTCTCAAAAAGTCTATTCCAGGCTTGTGGAAGGATATCGGGTCGACGGTTGATGGGCTTGAAAAAATGGGGATCGACATTTTCGACAGGCTTTCTGTGGGCATTGGTTCCGGTGACAAAACTTGTTTCTGGAAAGATAAATGGGTCGGTCCGAGTCCTCTTAAAGATCAATTCCCGGATTTGTTCAAGTTGGCCAAAAACAAAAACGCTTCTGTGCAGGAATATTACGAAAGAGACGGGAGTAGCCTGCGTTGGAAGTGGGACTGGATTCGGGTCCCTAGTTCTACTCAGGAGATTGGGAATTTAGCTTCTCTGATGGCCGCGCTTCAATCATGCAATCTGACCGCTGACCCTGACAAATGGAGCTGGAGGAACAATTTGGGTTATTTGTTTTCCACTAAAGCTGTTAGAAGAGAGGTGTTGGTTTCGGGATTGGGGCAGGTCACGGGGTTGGGTTTCTTTTGGAACTCTTGGGCTACGCCCAAGGCCAACATGCTGTTATGGCGCGCGTGTTCGGGCAGTGTTGCTTCCAAGACGGGTCTTCAAGGGAGAGGTGTTAGCTTGGCAAATACCTTGTACGATAGATGCGGGTACGGGACGGAATCTTCAGATCACATTTTCGTGGGCTCCTTATTCGCTAGGAGTATTTGGTGGAATATATTTTCCTGGATTCGGGTTCCTTGGCCGACGAATTGCAACACGCTAACAGAGTTACTGCAAGTGTTAACGACAAGTCCCGGGAGCAAGAGATGGAAGAAAGTGGTTCACACAGCGGCGGTTGCTAAACGTGGAACATATGGGCTGCCAGAAATCGGAAAGTCTTTGATGGATACTTCATCCCAGTTAAGAGTACTGTCGAAGCCATTAAAGATGACGCCTACATGTGGATTGCACAGAGGTCAAATCTCCAAGTTGTCGACTTAGATAGGTGGGCGATGTTTGATATCATTAACATGGTGTAGTTTGTGTATTTGCTTTTGGCGGTTTGGTGTTTGGTTGTATCGTTTCCAGTTTATTGCTGGGCCTTTATATATATATATATATATATATAAAGTGTTTTGCCGCTCAAAAAAAAAAAAAAAAACATGCATAGGAGAGGGATTCTAGATCCTCCTCTCCCATGCATGTTACATTCTAGTCCTATATCTTACCCTTTAACGACCGTTAGTTAACTTCCGTTAAGTATAACGACCGTTAGTTATTTATTACTGTGAATTAATAATTAATATATAACTATTATTTATGAATTATATAATTGAATCTCATACGCAACGCGTGCAATCTCATAAGCTCGAGTTCGAAACCGGACATACGTTATAAAATATCTTCACAAACTAACAAAAGGATCACTTATTGACTATTCATTTTGCAAAGATTTATTCATCTTGAAGTAAATCAACCTCACAAAACAAATGTTATGGGTGTCTGAATCTGTAGGTTTTCAATAATATTATAGACGTAAGGGATGCAATATTTATGGATGTTTTAAAAACATTATAGACGTAAGGGAATATTCAATGTGATGGCCTTTCGAAATTTTGTTGTTTCTGGATGTTTTAAAAATGTGTAGCTTCCGCAAACATCATAAACCCGCTACTAAATTCATATTCATCATCTGGAGCGAATCGGCAATAAATAGCTCGTAAGAATTCATATTGTGAAAAAAAAGAATTCATATTGACTTGTAACAGTAAGGTGATCGAGTTGGAATCATCGTCAACCTTACTGGGGGATTTTCTTATTAAAAATTGTTTGCAAGAAGGTTAATATTTGAAAGTGTATATATTTTATATCTTAAATTCGAATATTATCATTATTTTAGATATTTACTATATATGTGTAAAAAGTTATGATTTATACTTTTCCGTTACATATCATTGAATGATAACTAAATTACGTAGCTAATTAACTCTTATTAATTTCGTTAGATATCATCTTTGTTCTTGTAAAGCCAAATCACTTTCCATATGAGATAGGTTAACTCTTATTAAATTGCCCCTTTGTATAGTGTCTGTTTGAGCTCCATCTTGGAGTCTCTTTGTTAATAAATCCCAGCTTTTCGGAAAATAATTACGTAGCAATTCAATAAATATTTTGGATCCGTTACAACGTGCGGGTAAAAATAACCTTTGACAAACAATTTAGAACCCAGGTAAGTAACTACGGAAATAAACCCAAAGTAGTAAAAAATAAAGTGAAGAAAAGGGAAGAGACTACTTTTGATTAATACAAAATAAAAAACAATAAATTTGAAAAAAAAAAAATGATAAAAGCAAATAATCCTAATTATATAGGCGTGGAGTTAGCCAATTTGTCGAAGACTTTCTTTATTTAGGGTGCGTTTAGTATGCTTTGATCAATCACAATCGGTATGACTATGAGTATAAAGTGGGTCCCTCCGGTATGATAGTTTCATTGGAGGCAAAAGGGTAAGATATGGAGTAAAACAAATAGTTTCATTGGAGGTAAAACAAATATCTTGTATTGGAATGAAAGTGGGTCTCTCATTCCGATTGTGATTGATCAAAGCATACCAAACGCACCCTTAGTGAACTCTATACTTTCGTCACATATATGAAAGTTGAGTGGGGGTATCATGAATTAATGATGGTGACCTGGAGGTTCAAAACTCGCGTGAACCGGTTTACCAAAAGAAATCTCAAATAGTTCAAACTTCAAACCCCTATATATATAGTTTAAACTTTAAACACCATTCCTCATAAAAATCTCAAATCTATTCTACCCTTGTTTTCACACCTTCACTCTGTTGATTTTTCATACCAAGGCAAATTATTTGGTTTGGGTATGACTCGAATGAATGAAAACATCTCTTTGGAACCCCCTTCAGGTGCATTTTCCGGGGAGTCGAGATACCTGATGTCACTTTGGGTCTCCGGAAAAGCTGATGAACTTTCTCAATCTACAACTACTGGTGGTATACCTTTCTTCCTAACTATAGTTTTTAGCTATAACAAGAAACTTGTCCATGTTATTTTGAAAACAAAAAAGGTTTATACTTTGTAAGTAATTTAAGATTTGTGTGCATATATGCTTCTGATTGGGCTCGTCATTTTTTAAAAAATATAGATTATGAGCTGATGGCTGCCAAAATCCACCCACATAATCAGCTGATAGTAGAGGATAAGATCAAAGCTGTCCTAAAGTTGCTAACTTTCCGCGAGCAACGTGTTCTTGTTCAGTTTTGGTCACCTCGTGTCGTTGGGAAACACCAACTGCTTACATCTATAGATCAACCATTTGGTCTTGGTGTAATTGATGAAGGACTTCTTTTGTATCGAAAGAACTCTGTGCACAACTCTTTTGTTGTGGCTAAGGATGATGAAGATGAAGACGCTAGTCCGATCGCTCGAGTATTCAAGCTAGGATTATCAGAATGGTCCTCCGATCTAGCTAACTACTTGCCAAAACATTTTCCACAACATGAGTGTGCGATTCGCTGCAATCTCCATGGATATTTGGCTTTACCAGTGTTTGATTCAACTACAAGATTATGTGTTGGTATACTTGAATTGTTGGCTTCTTCAAAGTATACGAGTTTTGACTACGAGGTTCAACAATTTGAGAAGGCACTGAAGGTTATAATCTTTATAACTCTCTTAATTATTAATAAGTCATGTTTTCTGTTGTATTGTAATCTAGTTTACTCTTCCTTGCATAGCTACGAATTTCCAAATGTTGTCAACTTGGCAGACACAAAAGTTGACATGCCTACAAGTATTGGATGATCCTACTTCAAATGTAAGTTGTGCATGGCTAATTTTTTATCTGTAATTCTACTATATTTTGAAAGAGTCGTTTTTGAAATCTTGTTTTTCTTTGTAATACTTATCTTGGAGATGTCCTTTAAATAATCTACTGGCGAATGAATTGGAAGAAATATTTAAAATTATGAAAGTTGCGTGTGACGCTCACCAATTACCTCTTGCTCAGACATGGGCTCCGTCCCCATTCACTAGTGTTGCTTCCTATGAACAAGATTTAAAAAAGAGCTGTAATAGTTATGATACTAGATGCCTTGGGAATGTCTGCATGTCAACATGTGCTTTACCATTTCATGTTGAAGACTTGGCTTTGTGGCCTTTTCGGGAAGCATGTAAAAAACAACACTTGGACAAGTCTCGTAGCTTTATTAGCAAGGCCTTATCCAGCGGTTCGTGTTTTTGTGAAGATGTAACCAAACTCAGTGAAGAAGTCTACCCTTTGGTCCACTATGCACGGAAGAGTGGGTTAACTAGCTGGTTCGCAATCTGTCTGCATGGTTTAGAAAGCAACAACGACTATGTGTTAGAGTTTTTTCTCCCGTCCCACATGAAACAAAGCAAAGACATACTAAACTATGTCTTAAAGGTTGCTTCTGGATTTGAACTAGGTGATAAGTCACCCATAAAAGTTGTTGGGCCACCTTTGGATCTCTGTGTAAACAATCAAGAACCAGATATTATTGAAAGACCATTGTACATGATGGACCCCTTTAGTGATGTATCAGCTATTGCTAGAACCAAGCTTGTCAATGTCCCAGACGAATGCTCTTCCACCAACGTAAGTACTACCTTTACTAATGCTGATGAAACCAGCAGCCCTTTTAAAAAAGGCACAAAGCGTAAAAGAGGCACAAAAGTGACGACAACTTATGGAGAGGATATCAAAAGGTTCCGATTTTGTATTTCACAGGGATTGTTGAAGCTGAAAAACAAAGTGGCAAAAAGGTTCAAGCTAGAGAGTGAAATGATTCGTCTAAAATACAAGGATGAAGACGATGATTTGATACTTCTTTGCGGTGACTACGATTTGCAGCCGGCTTTGGTTGCTTCAGGCAGTAACAAAAACACTATCAATTTAATCTGCGAGCTATCAGCTTAATTGATGATGGTTTTCGTACATAATGTTATTAAGAGCTATCTTTATGTATTTTTCCACTTCTAATGTATTGATTTCGTTGTAATATATTAAATTATGTTGCATATTGCCGTCTCTTATATTTTATACTATATTAAACATTAAGAATATACTAATACCCAAAGATTTAAAACTAACCGAATGTACGTATGTATGCATGACACGACATATAATCTAGTATGATATATTAATTTCAATATATCATTATGAATACATTTTGGTCGTGCATGAGTCACTTTCAGGTTTTGTGAACCATTGTAACATATAGAACCAACATATATTATCTTAGCAGTGACCGGACAGGGTGGATCGCGAGACACCTATAAATTTTTGTGGTGTTGTGTTAATTTAGTAGAAGAAGGTTGAAAATTCTTAACATATTTTGAGATTTAACGAAATACGTAACATACTTTATTAATTGTTAGATCGCTAAAATACTTTCAATTTTTTTGTCAATATCACTATTATGACCAGTTTAACAGGTTATCTCGAAGTGATTTGACTAAGATACTCTTGTGTTCTTTCCCTTTATTTTTGTTGTTGATACAATTTTTTTGTACAATGTTCATGCATGTCTAAACCCAAAAATATCCAGATATCGTCACTTACAGATTTTTATCAAATTTGGATGTTTGACTTCTACCGTTTTGTTTTTGAAAGTTACAATTACTTAATTTGGGTTTAGATTGAGGTTTGTATTTGATTTGATGGTTAAACAGAAATTAAACCACTAAGCAAAAACAGTACAAGAAGATTAAATATATCAATTGGTTAAATCTTTTCCGCTTTGTTTCCCCATTAGCATATCTGCATATGTATCTATTTAATTTTGGACCTTTTCTTAAAAAAAACAATACCAGAAGATATGCAAATCGTCATTGTTTGTCGGTTCAACTTGTATTCATATATATTTCTTGAAGAACTTTCAAATGGGGAGTTGATGCGACATGTGGGTAGGAATCTGTTAAATAGTCAAAACCATACAATTCATTAACGAGCAAGTTGTTTGGAACCTCCGATAGAGAAGATTTCCAATCATTGCATGCATTATCGGTTGTAGAGTATGCATTGCAGGTTGCACATTTTGATCAAACTCTCCCCAATGTGACAACATAGAGAGGGTTTGTATAACACAACCCTTTGTTAAAATTGTTCGCGAGGGAGTTTACAAGCATTAAATGACTTCATATTTGCAATTTTTTTTTTTTTTTTTTTTTTTTTTTTTTTTTTTAGAAGAAGCAAAGAATTTATTATGCCACAAAGGTACAAAAAACAACAAATAACGGGCTCTAAGATAGAGCACCAAAACAAAAAAACACCAAGAACCAAAAACAAAGGAAGCGATGATGAAGCAAATTCACCGGGATTTTGGATCTAATTTTCTCATGAGATGAGTTTCTTAGAAGAACGATTGTAAGCTCATAAAAGAGACAATCTTTGCATTGAAGGAAAATCCTCCGACTATTATAAGCCCATATTTGCAATAGTTACTAAGATCGTCCAACAAAATTCAAAAGTAATACAAAATTAGCAATTTGGGTCATGACAAAACTATACAACACATATGTAAACTGTAAAAAAAAAAGACGTAACCGAGAATCATATTGATAAACCTGTTAAAAAATAAGTGGAAGGGGCGTCGGCCGGAATATAGAAATCTAAATTTTGGAACTAAAAAATAATTGTTAATTTAAGAAGATCAAAGAGGGAAGAACACAAGGGTATTTTAGTCAAATTACTTAAAATGAGCGAGATCGTTGACAATTTGAAAATATTTTACCAATACTAGCAACCAATAAAGTATTTTACGTATTTCGGTAAATCTCAAAATGTATGTCACGTGTTTTTAACATTCACCCTAATTTAACTAAATTAGGGTAAAGTAAAGTAAAAGTAAAGTACTTTACTTTACCCTAATTTAGTTGAAAAAGACATCGATTTTTCTCAAACGCACCAAGTCCCAAAAAGTTGTATCTATAGGTAATGTTTAGTTTATTCTAAGTGCACGTTGTCATTTTGTATCCTAATTCCATTTCTGATTATAAGTGCATTTAGTAGACTGGTTGTATGTTTACCAAAATTAGAGCAAATGCAAATGGCTCAATATTATAAATTCCACATGAAAATATCCGGATAATTAATTTCACACAATGTATCTATCCAGCTATAATGTTCTTGACCATATAGCAATGAACAATCCATCGACTATTAGGGTATTGAACTACTGTTCTACAAGTATCAATCTTTCTGCGTCATAAAAACATGTGACCTATCAAGCCAAATCCTAGTTTAGCCAATATATAAGTTGGTTCATTCTATTGTAAGTCCTTTTACCATTGGTTTTAGACCCGTTTTTTGGGTACTTGGACCCCACCCTAGAAGAAATGGATTAAGGACTTTACGTGATTCGCCAGTCAACGAATGTTGCGTAGTGGTCCAACGTGATAGTCAAAAAATGTGTTATAAGGTTATGAAAGTATTATGTGACACAATAGAAGGAAATAGATTTCAAGGGCTTAAGTTGCCATTGTGGTAAATGTGTTATAAGTTAGTTGCGGTCAATTTAGAAGTAAAGGAAATTGAAGGGCTTAAAGTGTCATTTTGGTATATAACTTTGGAATGAAGAAAGCTATATCTAGAAATCTCCTTGATGTATACAATTGATGGTTATCCAGGAGTGTGTATTGTTGTAACACCCCCAAATTTAAGTTTGTCGCAGCGGAAAAGTAATTTGGGTGTTACCGGGAGGATCGAAGTTTTAAATATGATAAGACGGCTTAAAAGAAGCGTTTTGAAAGTTATTTGTCATTCAAATAATATTTTTGATAAAAGATGAACCATTTGATTTAAAATCTTATGAAAAGATATAGAGGCTTGTAAAAATGACAAATTTGATTTTCACACCATTTTAATTTATTAGAGTAATAAATGCCCACTCCGTGTCTTGTCCTGCTCAGTTAAATTACCTGAGATACACATGCTTAAAAGTGTCAACACAAAGGTTGGTGAGTTCATAGAGTTTTATGGAAAACCCTTTATTTTGATAGATTTCAGGAATATTTGGTATTGATAAAATACAAACAGTAATGAAACAAGTATTGAGTATATTGACTATAATCACAAATAAATCATATAAGTATTCAATCACATTCAAATAAGGGATCAATAATCCTAACATGAGCTGGAAACTCATGATACTAATTTAATCAGATATACAATTCACGTATCGTCAAATTCCTATACAGCTGTATCTAAATATATGTTGAAAACATACATTTCCTTTATAGATATTGCCCCAAGCCTCATGACACACAAGCTTAACCAAAAGAGGTGTTTTATCAAATCAATGATAAATTTTGCCCTCTAATAATAGGTGATTTGCCAATTCCTATTTGTCTACAAATATAGTGTATCACGACTAATACGACTAACCATTTGCAAATGGCATTCCGTCAAGTATTAGTGGGACAGGAGGTCAGTCCTTAACAGGTTTCGAATCTGTTCACTATATTCGCGCCCACTTAACAGTGATTAATGGCTCATGATTGAGGGACTTTATGGCGATAAGGTAACTTAGGCAATATTAAGGTAATAATGGGATCATTCAGAATAACATCATGTAATTAAGTATCATACCACAGTAATCAGTTTGGGAATATTATCGTTTGAGTATCAGTAATTCAGTTTAAGTATTTCGCCAGTAACACATGTATATCACATACCACAATAATCGAATTGGAAACATTATCATATGAGTATCAGTATTTCAGTCAAGTAATTCATCAGTAAAATATATATATCACATACCACAATAATCAAATTGGAAGCATTATTATATGAGTATCAATATTTCAATGAAGTATTTTGTCAAGTATCGTATATCTCACAATCTTAAATTACAAACCGTAATAATTTAATATCAATTAGGAAATTGATTTGAATCATGTATTTTATTCATATACTTATCAATTTATCAAACTATATGTAAGCATGTATCTCCCCCAATGAGTTTAAAACAATTATTGGAAATGGGGCTATGACTCACCTGGATTGATACGGAAATGATGAAAAGTAAAGTAGAATGAGATTTATAGGAACGATTTTGGAAACGTCTTTGATACGGAACCTGATAAATAAATTTATCTGAGAATATAACCAAATACTATTTGGTAAATACGAACGAATAACGAATAATATTTATTCGTTATGACGAATAGATGATGTGCAGTGTAATTATTATGCCATGCATGATATGATAAAATACTTTATTAAAATATCAATCGAAGTTTTACCTTTTTAATCGTAAGTAAAAATATTAACTTTTGAAATATCGTTATATATATATTATTAACGTAAAAATAAATAATATATAAATAAAATGTAAATAAAAATGCATATGACGTGATGGTTGCCGTAAAATAGAAAATAAAATAAGAATGTCAAATAGATTATGTTTAGTCCTTGTCCTTTTCCAATTTTTACACTTTTTATACTAACGGCGTTAGCGTTACACCGTTAGTCCTTTTCGTATCTAATTTACAATTATAGTCCACTACTTGTCCGAAATTACAATCTAAGCTTGTAACATCATATAATATCAATTTTTATCCTAAACTTTCTGTTTTTACAGTTTTATTCCAATTTTTCAATGTTTGGCAGTTTTAGTCCTTTTAGGTGTCGTCGCGTTACATTTTTAGTCCAAATTTACAAAAATGTTGAGAAAAATTATATAAAAATTTCCGTAGCTTATTTTATTAATTCTAAGCTTATTTCAACAGCTTATTTGATTAAAAGCTTATTTTTCTAGCTTATGGGCCTCAACGAGCCAAATACAAAGCCCATTTAAAAATTTAGAGGCGAGGGCATGTAAAATGTTTTGGGCCTGAACTTGGGCTTCTTTTGTGATTCCAAAAATATTTCATATGGGCCCAGTGGGCTTACGGTTCTCAATTTCTTATTGGGCCTTGAATAAGCCCACTCGACAAATATTAAGTTTTATTAACAAATTTTGGTTTTGAAAACTTGGTGAATGCCGATTCAATTTGGCTCATTTTATGTGTCGAAACGTGATTATTTTTACAAGTTCTATAAATGAAATTAATAGTTTTCTAGGTGGTCTATTAGGTCGAGCAAAAATATGACACTCTCGTTAAGTGAAATTTAATGATATACGAGTGGTTTGTAACATGTTTGCATCGTTTATATATTTGAAAATCTTAAAAATATTACTAAGTGTTTAGGTGGTTTTTGTACGTGTGAAACATGGTTCAAAATAGGTTCGTGAATGCATGTCTAGTAAAAACTATCGTGAAATACTTGTGCTACGTGACTCCTAGGCCTTCCAAGATAGAGGCTAGTCACGTTTAGTGTTCTACATGACAATATATACGTATAAATGATATGCAAATTGATATACGATAGTACAACTATATATATGATGCATGAAATTATTTTTAACGTGTAGAATGAATAGAATTGAGTTTGAAATAACTTACAACACCTCTATGGTGGTGAAGAAACGAATAGGAACGAAGGAAACACAAGAAACTAATAAATTCGACTATAACTCAAAGATATATTTGAATGTATTCAACCCGTTCCTTTTCTCCTGCTTCCAAACGTATGCTAACTTGTTCCTAGACTCTTAGAAGTGAGTTTTTATGAAGAAAGAATGTTGTGAAAGTGTTTGAGAATGAGAAGAACAAGTGCATGCATGGAACGTATATATGTATCAATTGAATGAATCGTATGGTTTGAAATCACTCAAGGAAACATAGGAACTATGCAATGTCAGTAATACTTAGACTCCTAGGACGCAATATATTGTTATAATATGGGATGTGAGTGCACAAAACATGGGAAGTGTCTTGGTGATTCACACCTATGTCGACCACATACATATATAAGCATACGATTTACTAAATCGTATACTACTTGCATATAACTTATCATCATCGACATTTGTACATAAAATCATCTTAGAAATATTATTAGGAACAATTAGAAACAAACGGGAATCAAAACGGTTAAGTTTTGAGTGATTTATGAATCGATTGGGTTGATTTTTGTTCGATCACTTTGCCACTTAAAAACGTATCAAACGTCGTCCAATGAACGTGAGATTTGACACACTAATAGTTGGCTAGGTGATAAACGAGATGGTGCAAAAATATATAGGTGTCGTGTGTAAAAATTTGGAATACGCGAGGCGTTTTGGAGCTTGGTTGGTCGAATTATATGAAATGTTAATAATGAAAATGGGTTTGGTATTTTGGGCCGGTTGGGCTTAGGAAAGAACAAGGCCCGTTTGGTTTTGTGATTAGTTTTGTTAATTAAGATTAGTGATTTATTAAGATTTTGTTAATCGTGTCAAGAACTTGTTTTGTCGTTTGGTGAATTTTGCAATATCGTAATCGTGACCATTTTAATATACTAAGAAAATTTTAAATTTCCCCATAAAAATGGTGATTACAATAATTACAGAGATTAATATATAATTAATCATTTATTAATTATAGAGATTTTTGCGAGGTTTTACAATTGTGTGTGGCAATTTAGAGAGAAAAGAGAGGGAAGATGAGTTTGGCGAGGAATAGCTAGAGAATCAAAGATGTAATCAAGGGATAAGCTTTAGTGAGGGCCTTCACAAGTAAGTAATCCTTACTAATAATTATAAGGTTAAAGTTTATGGGTTAAGTGGGAAATCATCATATGATCACAGTATGATCATATGATGATATGGAAATGATGATTTGGGTAAGTTATGATGGGTTATGTTAACCCTTGTTTACGATGTTAATTATTATGTTGTTAGGTCTTGATAAATTGTGAAGATTGATAATCATAGTAATGGATATGATGATGATGATGACGATGATGATGGTAGCTTAGCTTTGGAAGCTAAGGTAAGTAACTTGATTGATATATGTTTAATATGATTGTTTACATATTATGTGATTATAATATGAACCCGATGCTTTAGTTTTGTATCCTTTGAGATAGCCCAGCTTGCCTTTTATGGCATGTATTTGGCATCCTTCAGGATAGCCTATCTTGCCTTCACGGCATGGTTATTAGCTTGCCTTCACGGCATGGTTGTTTAGCTTGCCTTCACGACATGGTTGTTAGCTTTGAATTAGTGAGTGTGGCCTTGATAGGCGATTTGCCTAGTTAGCCAACTCAAGTGATAGATTATGAGTAGGGAATGGCTAAGGTATGTTGTGATGCTTATGTGTTTGATGATTGAAGAATTCGTGTTGCATCTATGTCGATTAACGTGTTAATCATGTGTTAATCTAGTTACTTACTAAGCAAAAGCTTATGGTTTAGTTGACAATGTTTTGTAGGTTGGTCATGGGGTGAAGCTATGGCTTGGATATGGATTAAGGATTTGAATATGCAAGTATAAAGGTAGTATGCGTTTACAAGCTTAGGTAGAATACCAAGCTCTATGTTGATATTGTACCCCCGTGAGTCAATTAATATTTTGTAAAGTATGGTCAAGTGTCAAATGTATGAATGTGTATGTTATAGTATGGTTAAAGTATGTTTTGAGTGTTATTGGTAAAAAGTTAAAGAGGTGTTTGGCATAAGCGTGATTATACCCATTTTGGGTTGTAAAAGGGTTGAGTGTTTATGGAAACATTTTAATATGTTATAGTATTGATGTTGGTTAAGTTTGGTGGATAATTGAAGTGTTATAGATGGTTTATCATGTAAATGGGTTGAAACGGGTTTTGGCACAAAACCCGTCAAGTTGTAAAGTATATTTTCAAGTGTCAAACGGTATATGTTTTTGTATGAAAATGAGACCAATGATATATTAAGTAAATCTGGAAGGTTTGGTGAAATATCGAGTTCGGGAGGTCGGGTTTTCAAGTACGGGACATAGAAGTGGTTCCGAGAGGTCAGTATCCTCCATCCGATCGGATGGAGGGTTCTGCCGATCAGTTGCAGCCCATCCGAATTGGATGCGGGAGCATGCGGATCGGATGGATGGTTTTCGACAGTTTTCAGCAATCTTTGAAAAATCATATCTTTTAATCCATAAGTCGTCACGGGTCGTACCACCAGACGTTTTGAAGATAATTGAGTCTAGTTTGATTTAAAAATAGCCTCAAGGTCTGAGTATTTATAGATTTTTGTAAATGGTCAAAAAAGTAATAGAATGTCCGTTAAAGTCAAGTGTTTCCGCGCAAAAAGTTTTAATTTTTGGTCTAAACATGCCCGAGGTATAACAATTGGGTAAGGGTGTAATTGTGTACATTTCACCTTCCTATATACCTCACTCCAATTGAGTATTTTTGTTATTGTTGTTAAGTTGGCTCGATCTGTTTATAGGACTAAACAATGTTATTTAATTAGGGTACTACAATTGGAAACCCTTCACCCCTCCTAAATGTTTTTACCTACTTTATTACCATGACTAGTTTTTTTTTTTTTTTTTTTTTTTTGTTTTGTTTTTTTTTTCCTCTTTCTCGTGTCTTTTGTCTTTTACTACTTTTAACTTATCAAACTTTTTATCTTATGTTTGGATGGTAATATATATATTTTCACATTTCTAGTAAAAAAACTTTATATTTTATGTTTCATATTTTTATTTTCAATTTCATCTACTTTATTAACAATATAAGTCAGTTTTTATAGTATTTTATTTTGAATTTTTTATATTTTAGTACTTTTAACTTGTCAATTATATATTTTCTGTTCGGTAGAGAGGCCATGGGTCAAGAATGGAAACTGAGCCAAGATCTTTTTGTGGATCAATTAATTCATAGTTTAATTGCAAAATAAGTCGGGTGGGCCTCAAAGCAACTATATGTATGAGGGCCATATGTGATGTCGAATTATAAAGTACTAGTAACTTAATGTTAAACGGTCAAAGTGTCAATAATATATTTGCTTGTGTCAAGAATCAACGATGTAGGTTGGCCAAGATACTTATAGTGGAGAAATTAAATAATAATTAACGTTAATTGCAAAAAAGGTTAATGGGCCTTAAATTCTTATGTTGTGAATTAGAGCATGCGCAGCAATAACATTTTGTGGTGCGTTAAGGTGATTTTAACGCACGTTAACGTGCGTTATTAATGTGGGAGCCCAAGCTAAGGCCACGTTAACGTGGCAAGTTAAGCCGCTAACGTGGCGTTAAGCCACATTTGATTAAAAAAAAAAAAAAATACACTTCTGGTCCATGTATTTATGTTTGTGTTTTGACAATTTTGGCCCTTGTAATTCTTAAACGATACTTATTTATTCAAACACACACGATACGGAAATACAATTACAAACGATACGAGAAACAAATACAACAGATACGATTTATATAGCTTTGTAATTGTCGATTAGATTTGACTTCTCCTCCCACACTTGCAATAATTGTTCCCTAACCATTTTCAAGGCAACCTGAAGTTGCAAATCTGTTTCATCATTTCTTAATAGAGTTTCTAGCCCGACGCTGATGATTGGATGGTCTTGAGGCATATCACGTAACCTTTCATCATTTCTTTATGTTTAATTATTTTAGTTTTATGTTTAATTATCGTACTTTATGTTTCATGTTTAATGTAACTTGCGTTTAAGTTTAATGTATGTTTAAATTTTAAGTATTAATATAAGTTGTTTTTATTAGTTATTAAATGAAATAATAGTTTTAGTTGAGGGTAGAATTTGAAAATATTTGAGTTAAAGCTGAGTTATTGTTGTGGGTGTTTTTTTCTGAGTTAAAGTTAAAGTGTTAAAGCTGATGTGGCGCTGCGTTAACTTATAACCTGAGCTATTGATGGGCATGCTCTTAGTGTGAAGAGAAACAAGATGACCATCTACTTATCTCAACATAACCACGGATTGATTGAGTGTGGACTTAAACATAAACCAAGTTCAAGTAGTAAATCTTTTCGGACCATAGAAATCTTTTTCTTTTCGGTATACGTTCGTATAAGTAGTAAATGGTTGTCCTTTTCATTTATGATTTCTATTGCCACACTAATTATGTTAGTAATACTGTCTTTAAAAAGAATTATGTGGCCCGTTTGAATTAATCACTTATCATTTATTTCGCTAAATTCTGTTTATTAAGTTATACGTATTTTCTTAACAAGAATACGGAGTAATAATATTTTGACTTCGGAGTGTTCTAATTGACTTCCTTAAATATAAAAACAGATGATGGGGGTTAGGGAACTGGGCTATAGAGTAGAGACATATGAAAAAGAGAAATTTAAACCCATTTATTTGTAAACAAACAAACTATCTTTTCCTAATACTAATGAGATGATATGATTTATGTTAGGGGTGTTTCTTTTTTTCTTAATATCCAAGATGGTAACAAACCTAAATAGTGAAAGAAAAGTTGGGTGTTTCTTTTAAACTTTTTTGTAAACACAAATCCTAAAGCTGCGTTTCCGAGTTTTATTTTCGAAAGAAGAGAAAAGAAGTGGGAAGAAAACAAAATAAATTGATGTTCCTGAGTTTTTTTAGGAGATTAGAGAATAGAAAATGAGAGTAATTTTGGCTAAACTTCCTTCCAAAACTTTCTTCTCAAAAGTGGGATGATTTGAAGAGAATTTATATTAGGAAGCTTTAAATAAATAAAATTACTTAAATGATCTAATATAAAACATAACTTTTATATATAACCAAGGGTATAATTGTAAAATCATATGTTATCTCTTCTTTTCTCTCCTAACTCGGGAACATGATATAGAAAACTTAATTTCATTCATCTCCTCTTCTTTTCTGCCCATTTTTAACTCTTCTCTTCTCTTTTTCACTTCAAAAACTTGAAAACAGAGTGTAAATGTGGAAGAGAGTGAAAAAGAGGGGACTCCCCATCCACGATATATTATTACCCATCCATTACAATAATACCCCTCTTCATTTTCATTTTCTTTTACACAAATCTCATCTCAACCTGAATCTCCCATTCACATCGCCGGCAACACCATCGTCGCTCGTCCGCACCACCACCGCTCATCCATCATCACACCTCCTATGTCAGCCATAATATTACGAGTGACCTTGAATTTAGGAGATCTATAAAGTCATCCATTACAACAATCTCCTTCCTTACAACCACCATCGCCCCTGTCACCCTCTCTTTTTGGTCTCCGACGTTCATATCAGAGTCATACTCCTTTCTGTCGGGGTTCACCTCTTCACTCCGATGCTGCTTCCCTCAAGGTTTTGTTTTACTTTTTCTTTCCACTCATTGAGATAAGAGAATCGAAATTGTGTAACACCGATGTTGCTTCGATTGGTGGAAAATTGGGTTTATGAAGAAGATTGTGCCAATTTCTATATGATTACGGTTTCTTACTTTTTCCTTTTAAAAAAATAGTTCTGGTTATCATTTAAAAGAATCAAGATGGAATTTGTGGTTCACTTATTTTTTTTTCTTTTTATTTATTTGAGTTTATGTGATTCGATATGTTTGGAGTGAAGATTGATATACTTTGTTTTTCATGGTTTAATTATACAAACAGGTTGAATTCAATTTGGGTTCTCACATATAAAAGGGTAAAATGGTTATTTACCTTATTGGTATTGGTTGTTCAGAAAAAGAAAAGAAACATAAATTCTTAAAACAGGACCACTCTAAATAGATTCTTTATGCAAAAAGATACAAGATGCAAACAGGTGAAAAAATGAAACAGCCCCTTAGACTACCCTGATATGATTTATGTTAGGATACCCGATGATCATACCCTCTCATCTTTCACATATGCGCCACTTCGGCGTACTTCACTATTTACGTCCCCGATGCGAGATATTGCAACCTCAAAAGGTGTTTTACTTCTCAAGGGATCTCAAGAAGTTTTGCAATCCTTCAGGCAGTGTACCTGACCGTTGTAGTGTAGTATAAGTAAACCCGGGGGATTGATCGTTCTATAGGGGAAAAATGTCGTTAGGTTGAAGTGTATGTCGAGTTAAATCTAAAGGTGAGCGATGATTCTTTTTATGTTTTTTATAAAGCAAGTAAAGATCTCAATTTTGAAGGTAGGGGCGGAATTAGTTGTTAAACAACTAACCCAAAAACTATTTTTATAAAACAAGAATTAAAATAACAAGAAAAGTAAATGTGGTGAACTTCTTATGGTGAGACAAACGTCACCGTGTCGTGTTTGATAAAAACGGTGATTAAAATACTATTGTAGTGGAACTCACCTCATTTTTCCTCTCCTGGGTCCAACCAAATGGCCTATAATGTTAGATTTATTATTTTGCACGTATATACCTTTGTGGACTCCGAAGAAGTGTTAAAAGTTACGTATAAATATTAAATAGTAAATGACTAGTATCGAACCCGAGACCTCGGGATTGCACACATTACAAATGAGAATAAACTAAAATAAATATATATATATATGATATATGTATCGTATATATGTATTTATAAACACTTGAGGGACTAAATAATCGTTAATTATTAAACGTAAGTATTAACTATTATTAGGAACGAAAGAACGAGGACTAGAATGTAATTTGGGAGACAAGAAGGATTCGGAATCCCCTTGGAAGGGGCATGGCCGGTCGATCAAGCCCACAAGGGTCGACCCATGCTTTGCTTGTTCTCCAAGAATTACAACTAGTATATAAACAAGGCCAAGGGTTAGACTTTTACATCTTTTGTGCACACACACAAAACCCTAAAAGTTTTCTTCCTCTCTTTCTTTCTTGGCCGATCAGCACACAACCCATAAGGGTGTTTGGGTCGAATTTTTCCAAAGCAAAACAAGTGTTTTTTGTTTACTTGCATAAATCTTTATTCGTTGGTAGTTTGTGTGTACAAAAACAAGGTAATTACTCACTATAGTAATTATCAAGAGATCGATAAACAAAACGGTAAGGGGTTTATCTTTTATCTATTTTACACAAGATTCAAGGTTTATTGAAGTGCAACGGGTATGTTCTTATTTATGTTTTAATTAATATTTACTTGTTATACTTGATCCTAGCTTCCGCAATATGTGTTATATGATTGTCAAACTCTAACAGTGGCATCACGAGCCATGTATAACATGTAATTGATTACTAAAACATAATAAAAATCGGATCTTTAATTGTTTTAGATACATGTTTTTCTAGGGTTTTCTTTAAAAAAAAATTTTAATAAAAATTTAAACCCTAACCCTAATTTTTTTTTTTGGGGGGGGGGTCGATTTCCACTTAAAACCCTAATTAGGGTTTGTGGCTTTCTTGATTAAATTATAATCACATAGAAACCCTAGGTCTTTAACCGGTTATGTGAATGTACTTGTGACCTACGTGCTAATTGTTAGGTTTATTCCATGACGAAACATCCATGTTAGTCATGGATCTTGCTTGTTTTATTTATTTGTCACATGTTTTAAATAGATCTTAAATTGGGGAAGACTCCAATATATATATATATATATATATATATATATATATATATATATATATATATATATATATATATATATATATATATATATATATATATATATTAAAATCAATTTATATGTTATGTGGTGTGTATATTAATTTTGGCCTACGCAATTGATTCGTCAATGCATGGGGCTCTCCTCCATTAAGAGGAGAAGGCCTTAGTTGATTACATGCATATTATACCTAGAATTGATTTTATTAGGATCTTTTTAACAAGGTTTGCATGTGGCTAATTGTTTCACGTTATTATTATTAGTTGTATATTTTTCTTTTAATTACTTGTTTTTATTGTTTCTTAATTGTTTGACTTGTTGTAAGCAATAAAAAGGGTGATTTTCATAAAAGAAAATAATATAGACTAATAATGGTGAAACCCTAAAGTAATAAAGATTGAATCTTTATTACATAATTTTGAGATTGAATCCATAAACTTTTGCTTGATTGATGTTTTGTACGAATATGCTTTTAAAATTAAGTCCTTTAAGACGATATTCATAACCGTGATTTGAAGGCTTAGAAAAGAGCCTTAGAGTCTGCCTTGGTTATCACAATCTTGAATATGTCTTAAACGAATTACTTTTAAAATCATAATTGTAGAAAGTCATCTTAGGGTTTTTTAAACCTCAAGTAAAACTTTGTGTATTAATTTCACGAATTGGTAATAAAAAGGTTTTGAAAACTTATGCTATAAAGATGAGTGCATGCATCTTTATACATATTTTGATTTACACATCAAAATTGAATACCCTTATAATTTAAGTTACATGCCATCTATCTATAAGGAACACTTGGAATTTTAATTTAGTAAACGTGAGACCTAGGCTAAATTACTATAACAAGGTAAAATTCTTTTAACGCGTGAGACCATAATTGTAATTTTACAGTTTCTAAGGTAGACGACTTAATTAAGTTGTGCGTGAGACCTAGAACTTAAGGCATGAGATGGGATGAAACATGCTTACAAGGCAAATTGGTGAATCAATTTGAAGTAATTCCCATAATGATCTAGGAATTGGAAATCTTGTTTGCCAATTATTGTTCGACAGATTACTATCTTTTGCACTTTCACCACTAGCAGATCAACTGATGTGGTGGAACTATGTAAAGTTAGATCCTAGTTTTTCAAGAAAATTTTGGTGGTTATATGAATATAGCTATGGGTATTTTATTTTCTTGAAGATATTTATTATCGAAAATACTAATGTTTGAACATTTATCTGTAGATATGGCTCAACCCGATACCCCATCTGTGATTTCTGCTTTCAAGAGTCATCTTGAGAGAGAAAAATTGACTGGAAAGAATTTAAATGATTGGCACCGTTCGCTTAGAATTGTCTTGAGGACGACCGGTAAGCTCAATTACTTGACCGATGAATGTCCTGCTGAGCCAGCTGCTACTGAATCAGAAGCAGTTAAGGCGGCATGGAGGGAGAAACATGCTAAGTTTAATGAGGTTGCTTGTTTAATGCTCACTAGCATGAGTGCTCAATTACAAAAGAAGTTTGAGTACTACTTTCCAAAAGACATGCTTGAAGAACTTCAAAAGTCTTATGAAAAGTCTCCCGCAGTTGAATTGTATGATGAACTGGACAAGCTACACAACTGCAAGCATGGTGATGGTAAACCAGTTGAAGATTATGTGACTGAGATGAAGGAATCTTTTGATCAGCTTCACAGAATTGGATTTGGTTACCCTGAGAATGTGCAAGTGCACTTGATCAACAGGGCCTTTAACAAGGACTTTGTTGGTTTTGTGCAGAATTTCAACATGCACTGCTCGGGGAAGACAGTCTCAGAATTACTCGCACTGCTTGTTGATTTTGAGAAAAGTCTACTAGCCAAGGTCAAGGCTCCTACTCCGCAAGTGTTGGCGATTCATGGTGGGAGAATCCAGAAGAAATCGCATGTGAACAAAGGCAAAGGGAAAGGTGATAAAGGCAAGCAGGTCATGGCCTATCAACCTCAACCCAAGATGAAGAAAAATCAGCCTAAGCAGAACAAGGTGAATCCGCCAAACAAGAAGGATCAGGCTTGTCACCATTGTCATGAAAAGGGCCATTGGAAGCGCAATTGCCCTCTCTACATTCATGACTTGCGACTCAAGAAGCAGGGGAATGAAGCTGGTAAACCCAGCTCATCAGGTGCGTTCTTTATGATTGAATTATTCACTCTTACTCCTAAATTGAATTCATGGGTATATGATACGGGATGTGGCATTCATATTTGCAATACCTTGCAGGGGTTTATAGTTGAGAGAAAGCTGGCCTATGGACAACAATTCTTGCACGTTGGTAACGGAGCGCATGCAGGAGTTGAAGCTATAGGAGTTTATGATTTAGTGTTGCCTTCGGGCTTAGTACTATCTTTAAATAATTGTCATTATGCACCGTCAATTGTTAGAGGTGTAATTTCATTTTCATGTTTGTTGAACCTTGGTTTTCATCATACTGTTTCTAGCAATGGAATTTCAGTTTCTTTAAATGGTGTTTTTTATTTTAATGCTATTGCTGTGAATGGTGTCTTTGAAATTGATATGAATGATAATGATAATGCTTTTGTTAAAAATAATTCAATGTATAGCATCAACAATAAGAGAATCAAGAAAGGTCTGGATTCGTCTTATCTTTGGCATTGTCGACTTGCTCACATTGGCAAAGATCGCATGAAAAAGCTGCAACATGATGGGCTTTTAGAAAAGATCAATGATGAATCATATGATAAATGCGAATCTTGCATTGCTGGGAAGATGACTAAGAAACCCTTTAAAAATAGGATTGAAAGGGCTAATGATCTACTTGGTCTTATTCACACAGATGTGTGTGGACCACTTAGACATGTGTCAAGGAGAGGTGCTAGCTACTTCTTAACATTTACGGATGATTACAGCCGTTATGGTTATGTTTATTTACTTAAACATAAACATGAGGTGTTTGAAACATTCAAAGTGTTTAAAGCAGAAGTAGAGTTGCAACTAGGAAAGAAGATTAAAGCTCTTCGATCCGATAGAGGTGGTGAATACCTGAGTCAAGAGTTTATAGATTACTTAGCAAAGGAGGGAATTGTCCAGCACCTTACTTCTCCATATACTCCACAACAAAATGGTGTATCTGAGAGAAGGAATCGTACATTGCAAGATATGATACGATCTATGTTTAATCTAACAACTCTTCCTTACTCGTTTTGGGATTATGCCTTGGAATCTGCAGTTCGCATTTTGAATATGGTTCCAACAAAGAAGGTTGATAAGACTCCATATGAGTTATGGACTGGAAAAGTTCCAAACTTGTCTTATCTAAAGGTCTGGGGTTGTGAGGCGTATGTTAAACGTGACTCAGCAGACAAACTCCAACAAAGATATGCAAAGT
This sequence comes from Artemisia argyi, assembly GCA_030686995.1. NCBI lineage: Eukaryota > Viridiplantae > Streptophyta > Magnoliopsida > Asterales > Asteraceae > Artemisia > Artemisia argyi. The sequence continues at coordinate 173,584,398 of CM060697.1, forward strand.
GCATCTTCGTAGGATACCCTAAGGAAACTATGGGTTACTACTTTTATTACCCAACTGAAAACAAAGTTTTTGTTGCAAGGTATGGAGACTTCTTAGAAAAGGAGCTCATATCTCAAGAATTCAGTGGGAGAGTATATGATCTGGAAGACGATCATGAAGATGTAACACCTTCTGAAAACACTAGCCAACTTCCTGTGGAACCTGAAAGTTTGGGTCCTCCACCTGAAGTTGAAGTGGTTCCCATTCGCAGGTCATCTAGATCTGTGAAGGCTCCTACACGTCTATGTCTTAACATGGAGTGTGATGACAACTTGATAGGGGATCTTAATGAACCTACAAGTTATAAAGCTGCTATGAATAGTCCTGAAAAGGAAAAATGGCAGGGAGCTATGAATGGGGAAATGCAATCTATGAAAGACAATGAAGTCTGGGAAGAAGTAGACCTACCTCCGGGTGCCAAGCTAGTTGGGAGTAAATGGCTCTACAAGAAAAAGACTGATATGGATGGCATTGTACACACCTATAAGGCCCGTTTGGTAGCTAAAAGGCTATACTCAAACTTTTGGTGTTGACTATGAGGAGACCTTTTCTCCTGTAGCTGACATAAGGGCTATTAGGATTCTTATAGCCATAGCCGCTTACTATGACTATGAGATTTGGCAAATGGATGTCAAAACCGCCTTCTTAAATGGTCGCCTAGATGAAGACATCTATATGGCGCAGCCTGAGGGGTTTGTGAATCCAGAATTTCCAGATCGTGTATGCAAGCTTAAAAGATCCATTTATGGATTAAAGCAAGCATCACGACAATGGAATAAGAGATTTGATAGTGAAATTAAGAAGTATGGATTCACTCAAAATCTTGATGAGCCATGTGTATATCACAAAGCTAGTGGGAGTAATGTAGTTTTCCTTATATTATATGTCGATGACATATTGATCATGGGAAACGACATTCCAAGTTTGCAAAAGGTTAAGGCATATCTTGGAAGTTGTTTTTCTATGAAAGATTTAGGGGAAGCTGCATTAATTCTGGGAATCAAGATATATAGAGATAGATCTCAGCGATTAATTGGATTAAGCCAAAGCGCTTACATTGATAAAATATTGAAGAGATTCAATATGCAAAATTCCAAGAAAGGATATTTGCCGATGCAAGAGCAAAATGGCTTGAGCGAGAAAGTTTGTGCTTCAACACCTGAAGAGGTGCAACACATAAAGAGAGTCCCTTATGCTTCGGCTGTGGGATCTATTATGTATGCGGTGAAAAGCACAAGGCCTGATGTGGCGTTTGCTCAGAATTTAACCAGTCGATATCAGCAGAATCCATGTGAAAAACACTGGACTGCTGTTAAGAATATTCTTAAGTACCTTAGGGCTACTAAAGAGATGTTCTTAGTTTATGAGGGTACTCCATCTGCAGAACTTGATGTTACAGGTTACTGCGATGCTTCTTGGAAAGGTGATAAAGATGATACGAAGTCTCAGACTGGTTATGTTTTTGTCATTAATGGAGGAGCTGTGGATTGGAGGAGCAGAAAGCAGAGTGTACTAGCGATGTCTGCTACAGAAAGTGAGTATATAGCTGCTTCAGAAGCTGCAATGGAAGCTGTTTGGATTAGGAAGTTTGTTTCAGGGCTTGGGGTTATGCCTTCGATTCAACGACCAATAAAAATGTATTGTGACAACTCAGCTGCAATTACATTTGCCAATGAACCTGGAATCATGAAAGGCACCAGACATTTCCCGATTAAGCATCACTATGTTCGAGAACAAGTCGAAATAGGTGAAATCGAAATGCTCAAAGTTCACACAGATGAAAACTTAGCTGATCAATTTACGAAGCCTTTACTTGGCACCAAGCTTTACAAGCATGCTGAAGGAATAGGACTTAAATTAGCTGAAAGTTTCATGCCCATTTGTGATTAGTATTTGGATAAGGGATGTAATGTAAAATTATTATTGTAATGAAATAAAGTATTGGTTATGTTTATTTATTCATTGTCTTAATAATATATCCTATATTTGCATGTTTAAGATCCATGAATAATTTATTATTCTAAAAGGTCCGTTGTCGATTAATGATATGGGAATATCATTAAACTAAGACAATTTTGAGTATTGGTTAAGGATATACTTAAAAGTATGTTGATGCGTAGTCATACTAATTTCACATGATATTCAATGAATTGAGTATTGGACTTATCCCAACAATATGATTTAAAATTTATTGTGAGAATCATATTTACAGTTATCCTCAGACTTGAGATACCAGATAAGTGTCATGGATGTAGTGCATTTTTGTGAGACAATCTACCGCTTACCGTAATTGGAAGTCATAAGGGTTGTTTTCAGAAGTGTTGCAAAGTTCATGGGTTATTCTTGTAGTCAAGAGAGAATTCGTTCCTTCTGATTTGTTCAGAAGTTTAATACTGCTGGGCCCCTCGTAGGGTTGACAAAATGTTTGCGTGGCCACGCCCAAAGTCTATCTGGAATACGTTCAGATATTTTGGTAATTTTGTTCAATCATAAAGAGACGAGAAACAGAATTTAATAAAGAACCTCACACATTTATTAATGTAGTATTAGAAGCGAAAGGATAATAATAATGATGAATCATTAAAGGTTTTTCCAGGAAACCTAGCTTGGGTCGAACTGGGGGCATTGGAGTATTGCAAGACGTCAACCAATGTCATTTTACTATTAATAGATATACGAGTGTGAACTGTTAAAAGTTACGTATAAATATTAAATAGTAAATGACTAGTATCGAACCCGAGACCTCGGGATTGCACACATTACAAACGAGAATAAAGTAAAATAAATATATATATATATATATACATATATATATATATATACATATATATATATATATATATACATATATATATATATATATATATATATATATATATATATATATATATATATATATATATATATATATATATATATATATATATATATATATATATATATATATATATATATATATATATATATGATATATGTATCGTATATATGTATTTATAAACACTTGAGGGACTAAATAATCGTTAATTATTAAACGTAAGTATTAACTATTATTAGGAACGAAAGAACGAGGACTAGAATGTAATTTGGGAGACAAGAAGGATTCGGAATCCCCTTGGAAGGGGCATGGCCGGTCGATCAAGCCTACAAGGGTCGACCCATGCTTTGCTTGTTCTCCAAGAATTACAACTAGTATATAAACAAGGCCAAGGGTTAGACTTTTACATCTTTTGTGCACACACACAAAACCCTAAAAGTTTTCTTCCTCTCTTTCTTTCTTGGCCGATCGGCACACAACCCATAAGGGTGTTTGGGTCGAATTTTTCCAAAGCAAAACAAGTGTTTTTTGTTTACTTGCATAAACCTTTATTCGTTGGTAGTTTGTGTGTACAAAAACAAGGTAATTACTCACTATAGTAATTATCAAGAGATCGATAAACAAAACGGTAAGGGGTTTATCTTTAATCTATTTTACACAAGATTCAAGGTTTATTGAAGTGCAACGGGTATGTTCTTATTTATGTTTTAATTAATATTTACTTGTTATACTTGATCCTAGCTTCCGCAATATGTGTTATATGATTGTCAAACTCTAACAAGAAGAACACCAGTGGTAAGTTTATCAAGTAACCCCACGTAAGCATGGACATGTTCCATCACTTACATGGACTGAAAGTAAATATAATCTTATGAATCATGTAGAGTTTTTATTGGCCATTTATTGGTTTATTTCATGCTATGCTTCTTAGTCGATAGATTTTTATTGTTGCAGAAACAAGATTGTGGATGTGGCATAGAAGTCTATAAAACTGGAAAAAAAAAATACTAATAGAATGCTTTTATTGCCAAGTGTATGCTTTTATTGCCAAGTGTTTTAGCCGATAGCGGGAAAATCATGTTTTTAATTTGTTATATCAGAAAAATATCATTTTTAACGCCAGATATACAGATAATAGGGCTGTCTCAAGGTTATTTAAGGCCTAAAGCGATTTCGTCGATAAAAGCCTTGCAATTTTTTTTCACTAATTTTAAAAGGAGGCGCCTTGTTAAAGCTTTGGTTTTCTTTATTTGCAATTAAGAGTAACCGGACTTGTATTTCTTAAAATTTTGAGGCCTTATAAAACTCGAGGTTTTATAGCGCTTGCTTTGTTTACTTTATGGTTGAGACTTGGGTAAAATATCGATTGAGTTTACTTCCAAAAGACAAACACCATCTTGGTACAATAAAATCATTAGTTACAATAACGAGTCTCAAGGGGAAAAAACAAAACTCGCACGTTCATTTGTTATCTTTCGGTATAAGACCTTAACATGTCCTATTATTTGTAAATGAATTAGATGATTTTGATGTTCAAAACAAAATTACTTCCTATGTCTCACATTAAGTGTCAAAACAAAATTATTTTTCGTATTATATAATAATGGATGTAAGATATATGAATGGTTGTATATTTATTAAGTATTTTATAATACAAACAAATATATTTAACGTCAAAGTCGAAGAAAAAATATTTAAAAAAGTCATAGTAAATACTTAATGTGCCACGGAAGTAGTGGATCATTTTTACCTGGTTTAAATTAAATTAAATTAAATTAGTAAATAAATAAATAAAGAATCCGAATGATGCTTATAATTTTTCAACACCCCAAAATTAAACATCGAAAATTACATTCTTGCCGTTCAAATAACCGACTTTATTTTATCTTCGTATTTAGTTAATCGAATCCTCGTTGTTGTTAGGTGCGCATTGTAAGGTTTATTTTTAATCTACATTTCTACAATATAATTAAGTACGTATTTCACTCTTACATGCAGGCAAGATGAATCGCATTTACATTTTTTTTTCTTCAGTATTTTGCTACTATTACTCGTACTTGTTATTGGGTATATATAAATCGATTTGCTACTCCATAATTGTTCCATTTTGGGTCTTATAATGGTTCATGAAACATATGTGCGGACTTTTACGCGCTATAAATGGACGACCCTGATAAGAGTTCAAATACTATATCCTCAACTGTATTTCCATTATATGTCGCATTACAATAAGGCGCTTTGATCCTAGTTTTTTATTCGGTTAAAACAAATTTTATAAGAACATACAAAAGAGCTACTAATGCAACAAATGGGGTTTTTCTTGTTCATCGCGATAGGTTCTTCGGGTTCTCTAAATGGTGACTTTTGAGAATGCAAGCCCCTCCAAAATAACGAGGGTCTTTCATTCTCAAAAGTCAAAACCCGAATCGTGTATAGAGGCCTTTTTTGTATCTGAAAAGTTCAAAAATTGATTTTACATGTCCACACTTCAGGCTACTAGGCAAGGAGGTGATACTATCACCTATTGGGCCCACATCACCAATTCACTCCTTGCCCCTCACCACAACTCACTCACTAAGCACATAAATCAAAATAATATTCGGTGAACACTTCACCAAATAGAAAAGCAAAAAACTTGGGCCTCACGTGTACCTTTTTTATTTTAATTATTTTGTGTGTGAGTTTATGTGGTATTTAGTGGGGTATATTTTTATAAAGTGGGTATTTAATTAAAGGTGAAGTTAAAGGTGATGATAGTTTCTCTCGCCCTCCAAAAGGTGAAGAGTGGTGAAAGAAACTGAGAGGAGAGAGAAAGCTGATGTGACGCTGATGTGTATGGTGAAAGTGTAGTCCCCTTGCCTACTAGCCTCAAAATTGAGTCAATCATGTTAGGTGTTTAATACTTTAATGAGCGTACGTAAAGAGTACTATATATCTTGGCGGTGAAGTGGTGATGAACTGATGACTCATAACTAGCGGCTAAAAATGTTGAGCAACGCTCACGTTAAGCAAAAAAGATACCTACATATTAAATTACATGCAAAGCGTAAGAGACAACAAATGTTGATGTCATTAATTACGTATTATGATAAGTTGGTGATAGAATAAGAATAAGAAAACATATTGATATGTACACTTGTCATGTTATAAATTATTTTGGAAAACTTATAAAACTGACGTTTAATATGTCACTTGTTTTTAACTCACTCATTTTTATAGGATATTGTTAAAATTAAGATTCTTTTTTAAATGTCAAAAAAAATTATAATACCCCAATTTTAAACTTAGGTAAAATACATTGTACGACATTAAAATAAAAGTTTGCACCGAAAGTCAAAGTACAAAGTTAATTCAACATCCTTAAATATAAAAACTTAAAGCGTAAAATTAAAACATTAGAGGCTAACTGGTCCCTTTTATTTAATCCGTTCTTCTCATCGAATCCGCACCTATTATTTCAAACATGAAGATGTACAATAATGCGTCAGCCGAAAGACTTAGTGAGGTCGTGTGTTGTTGTGTACATAAAAATATCGCACGTATGATACAAATGCAAGATAAATGATAACATAACATATAACTTATGAGATCTCGATTATAGTGTTACAAACTATTAATAATTTATTACTGACTCTTTTGCTAGTCTTATTGGCTTTAAATTTAAAATCACAAAGATAGAAACTTAAAACATATAAGAAATATTATAAAAAGAAATTTCATTAAAATAGTCCATCATAAAATAATGAGTAAACTACACCATTCGTCCTTATGGTATGTGTTGACCGACAAGTTTCGTCCTTTGACCGAAAAAAGTGCACCGTCCATCCGTAACTACGAAACGTTATGTATCGTTAGTCCCTCGCTCTAACTGGCATCACTAACGGTCGTTATATCTCATCCACTCGAGGGTATTTCAGTCTTTTCCCAACCATAAGGACCAACGGTGTAATTTACTCTTTTTTATTATTTATTTAACTATTAACAAATAATAATTTTCATACGTTTTATATTTTTCGTCTGTTTATTTACGTTTTCATCTGATATTTTTAACGTTTTCGGCCGATTTTTTACGTTTTCGTTTGATTTTTTACATTTTGTCTGACTTTTTACATTTTTGTCAGATTTTTTACGTTTTCGTCTGTTTTTTTACGTTTTCGTCCGTTTTTTACGTTTTCATCAGATTTTTTACGTTTTCGTCCGATTTTTTACGTTTGCGTCCGATTTTTACGTTTTCATCAGTTTTTCTACGTTTTCATATGATTTTTTACGTTTTTGACTTATTTTTTAAAGTTTTCGTCAGCTTTTTTACGTTTTTGTCAAATTTTTTTTGTTTTCGTCCGATTTTTACGTTTTTGTCAGTTTTTTTACGTTTTCGTCTGATTTTTTAACGTTTCGTCCATTTTTTACGTTTTCTTCCGGTTTTTTACGTTTTCGTTAGATTTTTTACGTTTTCCTCTGATTTTTTACATTTTCCTACGATTTTTTTACATTTTCGTCCGATTTTTACGTTTTCGTCAGTTTTTTTAACGTTTTCGTCTGGTTGCTTACCTTTTTGTCTGACTTTTTAACAATTTTCGTCTGTTTTTTACGTTTTCTTCAGGTTTTATACGTTTTTGTTTGTTTTTTACGTTTTCGTATGAGTTTTTTACATTTTCGTTAGATTTTTTACGTTTTCCTCTGGTTTTTTACATTTTTGTTCGATTTTTACGTTTTTTCCAGTTTTTTTTTACGTTTTCATCTATTTTTTACTTTTTTGTCTAATTTTTACGTTTTTAACTGATTTTTTAACGTTTTCGTCTGTTTTTTATGTTTTTGTCCGATTTTTAACGTTTTTGTCCGTTTAAAAAATAAACAAAAACGGACAAAAACGTTAAAAAATAGACAAAACGCAAAAAATAAGACAAAAACGTAAAAAAAGTTGACGAAACCGTGAAAGTTGAACAAAAATGTAAAAAAATCAGAGGAAAACGTAAAAAATCGGACGAAAACGTAAAAAAACAGACGAAAACCTTAAAAAATCTGACGAAAACCTAAACAATCTGTCAAAAACGTAAAAAACGGGCGAAAACGTTAAAAATCAAACGAAAACTTAAAAAACACTGACGAAAACATCAAAATCGGAGGAAAACGTAAAAAAATATGACGAAAACGTAAAAAATCGGACGAAAACGTAAAAAATGGACGAAAATGTTAAAAAATCAGACAAAACGTAAAAAATCAGATGAAAACGTAAAAAGGCTGACGAAAACGTAAAAATCGGATGAAAACGTAAAATATCGAAGGAAAACATGAAAAATCTGACGAAAACGTAAAAAATCGGACGAAAACGTAAAAAATCTGACAAAAACGTAAAAAGTCAGACAAAACGTAAAAGATCAAACGAAAACGTAAAAAATCGGACGAAAATGTTAAAAATATCAGATGAAAACATATAAAATAGACGAAAACGTAAAAATCAGACAAAGAAGTAAAAAATCAGCCGAAAACGTAAAAAAACTGATGAAAACGTAAATAAACGGATGAAAAATATAAAATGTATGAAAATTATTATTTGTTAATAGTTAAATAAATTATAAAAAAGAGTAAATTACACCGTTGGTCCTTATGGTTGGAAAATGACTGAAATACCCTCGAGTGGATGAGGTATAACGACCGTTAGTGATGTCAGTTAGAGTGGGGGACTAACGATACATAACGTTTCGCAGTTAAGGATGGACGGTGCACTTTTTTCGGTCAAAGGACGAAACTTGTCGGTCAACGCATACCACAAGGACGAATGGTGTAGTTTACTCTAAAATAATCAATTGATCAGAATAGTGTACATGCATAACTTTTATGAAATGCAAAGGCCTAATACCAAAATAGAGCATCATACTTGTCAAAAAAACCTCTTATGAGTAGCGAACTTTATTTTTTCCTTGTTTGTGGGTCAAACTCGACTATTTTCTCCACAACTGAGTATTTTTCCACCCCCTCATCAAGTTACCGGTTATAACCCTCTCTCTCTCTCTCTCTCTCTCTCTCTCTCTCTCTCTCTCTCTCTCTCTCTCTCTCTCTCTCTCTCTCTCTCTCAAAACATAAGACCAGCCACCACCACTACCGATTGCAACCGCCGGCCACAACCACATACGCCGCGACATCCATCACCATCTACAGCCTATCACCACAACTTCTTGCTCTCACATACCAAGATTCGACCACCACTACCGCTAACATCATCACAGCTATATAAACTTCAAGAAAACCCACCACCACACTTCCACACTTATCATCATCACCATTTACACTCGCTACCACCCACTGCTTCCCCACCCTCATCACCACCTGGCCAGATCTGGAATCAACACCACAACCTCTCTCTCGTACACCCAATTGTCTTTTTATATTTATTTTTTTTACCAAAATTCAACACGCCTACAAATCCAAACTCATACACCAAAATTAAAAAATCATATTTAAATTAGCCTGATGAGTAAGAGCTTGAACCCAATCAGCATCCCCATGACCCAAAGCATTAACAACAATTATAAAATAAAACCATAACATGTGGTAACAGTTGTACAAATGTATACTTTATAACGAAGTTTAACACTTTACCAAACTGAAACACTTGAAATTCAATACGTCCACGACAAATCTTGCTTAAAAGACACAGACTTAGCAGCACCTTGAACACCCCTGTAAGATACTTGAGGACAATCATTCACAACCAGAACTTCCAATTTGCATAAACCGATTAGCAACTTGAACCCGTCATCAGTAACTCCTAAACACTTGGTTAACCTCAACTCTCTCAGTCGCGGGTAATGAGCCACAAGTTCAAGCCCTTCATCACTTATCTCTTGACACCTCACAAGTTCTAAAGTTTTAAGATGATCAGCATAACAAAGAGCTTCCCAATATTGTTAAAAGAATAAATACGATTTAAATATAGGTTCATTATGGGACATGTTCTGATCAGTCCAAGAATCCCAGCAAGTGAAAACGAAGATAATGAATTAAGTTGTTTTGGAATTTGGGTGTTTGTTTTGAGGTGGGTGGTTGGATCGATGATATGGTTGTGATGTTTTTTGTGTTGATGATAAACATGGTTGTTATAAGGGTTTTAATTTGTGTTTGATTGGAACAAAGATAGTGGGCTGGAAAAGTTAAAAAAAAATAGACCATAGCTTGAAAACATAGACCAAGGGTTGTTTGAAAGGTTGCTTTGGTTTTGAAAGCTTGGTCTAAAGTTTTGATGGTAGTGTGGTCAAGAAAATCTTTGGTTTGGGTAGGAGTTGTCTCTCCTTTGGTGTGAGTTATATCGATGGTGTAAAGACCTTTGGTTGTAGTAAAAATTTTTCTTGATGATGATTGATTGTTTTGAAAAGAATGTCTTTGATTATATGAAAGCTTCATATTTGGTGTAGGTTAGATAGGTCTATGGTCGACTCGAGCTTGTGTGTATCCAAGTCCATTACATGAAACCGGGTTGTAAAATTGTTTTGGGGATTCATTTCTTGTAATGGGTGTTTGAGTATCTCGAGTATTTACAAAAGGAGTTTGAGGAGTGGTAGGTTTAACAAAACGTTTTAACGTAACTCCACCTTTCCTCAGAGTCATGGCGCGCCGCCGGCGTGTTGACGCGTCATCCAGCGCGTCAGGCTCGGAAACTTTAGGAGTTTCATTTTGGCTTTCTTTTACAAATACAATAGGTTTGGTTAGACTCTCGAAAATTGTTTTCTCATTTTTCAAAAATCCAAGACCTTCCTTATCTTGGGATAATTTTTGTTGACTTAACATATCATCCAAATCATTGCTACTTTTCTTAAATTTGGAAAAACTTAATGACTCCTTTTGAAGTTTGGATACTTTTTCATTTAAAGAGTTAACCTCATGTCCAAGTTTTTCACAACTTGTGCAAGGTTCAACCTCCTCTTTGCATTGAGAAAGTCTTTTTACTTCTCGTTCGAGTTCAAAAACCTTTTTATTAAGAGAGTGTTTCTCCTCAACAATTTTTTCAATAGTTTTAAAGAATTCCTTATTCTCTTTTTGTAAATTACGAATATTTAAATCTTTATTAGAAATAGAAGAGTTTGGAGATACCTCTTGAGTTTCAAACGCCATGAGATATGTTGCGTTCCTTTCCGAATGATCCCCGTCTTCACTCTCACTTCAAGCTCCACCGACGAATGCCCTATTTTCCTTGGGCTTTGGACATTCACTTATAAAGTGATTCTTGTCTCCACAATTATAGCACTCGCGTTCGCGCCTTGAACTTCTACCACCTTTATTATTATAGCCATGATCTCTTCCAACCTTTCTACCATCACTATCACCTTAGTTACCAAACCGATTATTGCGCCTAAGGTTACCTCCTCGTCTAAAGAACTTCCTAAAGTTCCTTGCCATAAGGTTGAGCTCTTCATCGTCTTCATCACTTCCTTTATCATTATCATCACTAGTTTGTTCCCTAGTGACTTTAGCTTTAAGGGCTAGTGACTTAACCTCTTTCTTCTTTTCTTTAGAAACGACCTTGTCATTTTCTAAGATCATTTCATACACTTTAAGGTTGCTGATTAGCTCGTCAAGAGGAAGTTCCACCAGGTTCTTGGCTTCTTCAATAGCCGTCACATTTGGCCTCCACTTAACCAGAAGAGCTCGAAGAAACTTTCTAACATGGTTCTTGTTGTAGAAGCTAGGATCTAGAGCCGTGAGACATGTGATAATAGAATTGAACCGTGTGTAACTATAGTCAATGGTTTCTTCATCTGAGATCGAAAACTCCTCATATTGTTTGATGAGTAAGTCGATCTTGCAATCTTTGACTTGTTTGTTACCTTGATGTGTGATGATGAGTGAATGCCAAATCTCCTTGGCGGTCTTCCACACATGAACTCTCTCGAACTCCCTTCGAGGTAGAGCGTTTTCGATCATCATCTTGACTTCTTGATTTTTAACAAGCCTTCTCTTCTCATCTTCCTTTAGCTCCAAGTATGGTTTCTTCACCATCAACTTGGTTTCGGGATCTAGCATCATGAAGACAAAATCACCATTTTGAATGATTTCCCATAAGTCAAGATCTTTGGACCTAACATAGGTCTCAAATCAAGTTTTCCAAAAACGAAACCCATCCGCCTCTAGCAAAGGTGGTCTTTGCATAGAGCACCTGTAACAATTCGCATTTTCAGGTTAATTACTATTCCCGGAAAATTTCACTATTCACTTTTACTATTCATTTTTCCCGAAATTTTCCCGAAATCTGATTTTTTATTTCTTGGCCTCGAGTGATAAATCATTTCCATGGCAAATTAAAAGTTTGACATTCATAAGCTCATTTTCGTGAAAGTTAATAAGGAATTACACGTTTTAGGGTAAAACGTCATTCAAAAATTCTACGCACAACAAAACTCGACCGCGTTAAGTGACCCCGCATCAGAAAAATGTTTGACACACTCATGATTTATTTGAGAATTAATCGTGACTGAGAAAAACATGACCAAAATAAGTCTCGGCCGTGAAAAACTGGAATTTTCAGTTTTTAAGCGTTTTTACTCAGCCGTAACCTTAGCCTATACCTGCACCGCGTTTCTAACACGATTTGAGTTTTCAACTTATTAGAAAAAGTCAACATATTTTTCCCTCCTCCTTTGACCAAAAACCATTCCTTGATTTTATAAGTCATTCCTTGATTTTTAGGCTTACGGTTTGATGTCTAAAAGACATTTAATACCAACCGACACTAGACTGAGCCCAGTCTAGACATTATAAGTCATTTTGAATCATTTTTATCCTATTAGAAAAGTAACATTTTACTTTTCTCAATTTTACGCAATATTCGTACGTTTTACGTATTACGCGTTTTAGACCCGTGTTTCCAGTTTTAGCAGGGTTTTACCACCCCAATGAAACCTACCACTCATTTTATACTTTATTATGGAGTATTTTGACAAGTTTAATCATTCTTCCAAGTTTCGTATTTTTACGATACCCGGTTTTACGTTTCGTGGCTTAACCATTTACGGTTAGCATTTCACGGAGTCAAAACTTACTACATAAGCTAGGATATTATCATCAAAAGCCAACCCTTTCTCCCCAAGTATTCCAAACTGCCCTAGGGGGGGGGAGTCATCACCATGTGTCTTAATCCCATGCTTTAAGCCTTAAGATGTGAACATGTGTTATACTTGGTGACCAAGTGTTGACAAGTCAACATAACTAACCTCCTCATTTCCTTATAAGATCAAGACTCATTCTCTTCCTTTCTCTCTCAATACCAACGACCCAACATCATCAAAATACACCATTTTGATCATTGATCTTGCTCATTCAATCCATCACAAGTTCAAGTCATAGTTCCTAGTTGATCCTTAACACCTTTCAACCATAAAACTCTATAAAATCACCACAAAAACACATCAAATTTCCAAGTGTTCCTAGTGAAGATTTTTACTCAAGGTTGTTTTTATGTTAGATTAGTATTTATCAAAGGATTATAAGATAGGGTTTTTGGTATGGAAGCATGGCTATGGTTGGAAAGGTGTTGGAAGATTAAGTAGTGGTTCTTGGTTTTGATCTTGGTTCTAGTTAGTTTCTTCACAAGTTGTAAGCAAACCCTAACATACTCCTTGCTTAATTATCATATTCATACTATTTACATATCATTCATGCTATATATTGTCTTGTTATCATGTCCATGATGTATAAAAATGAGTAAAACAAGTTATGATATATATATATATGTTAACTTATGATCTTTAAACAAGTAAACTAGTGACTTTTATGAATGACCACGACCAAAATAGTATAACTATGATATTTGAAACTTACTTACTGTTAAAGAGGACTTAACAAGGAAAACATAGCAATTTGAATCACCAAAAACGAGTACCCGAGTCAAAAGTTATGACCGTTTGAAGTTAGCAAAACCAAAACGCCGAAACTGCTGATACCTACTGTTTTGCATTCTGCCATTTTGAAAGTCACCCTTCTAGTCCGATTCATCAAAAAGATAAAACACGAAAGTTGTCCGGAACGACGTTTTCGTTCAGCAACAAAGAAGCTCGAGCCTTGAAAATGCTTTCCGAGTGATAATTTCTTCAAATTCTTAACAGGCCATTTTTAGACCAAAGTCATTATATAAAGGTTATGGTTTATAAAGACTAAAGAGGTCTTATGACCTAGAATCAAGACCACAACCATGGCTAGAGCCATGGTTGAGTCTCAATACCATGGAACAATGACCAAAGGTCATGGCAAAGCCATGGCTAAAGACCATATATACATACCAAGGCGAAAACATGAGTTAAGACCATATAAACATACTAAGGCGAAAACAAGAGTAAAGACCATATAAACATACCAAGGCGAAAACATGAGCTAACGACCATATAAACTTACCAAGGCAAATACATGAACTAGAGAGTTAGCGATAACTTAAACATACAATTTGGATCTACTCTATCTAAAGAACCATGAGATATTACAAGAAATTGTCATACAAGTTATAAGAAACTTACCCTAATAACAATCTTCATGTAATCATAAACTTTCCTAAGTTTATTCAAACATTGGACATGTAACTTTTCGGATTAAAACTTATATATATATACTTTATCAACTACTACAATATTAGGGAGCCTCATGTGAGGAGTTCATTATGTAAACCGTCGAGATGAGTTGTGGATTTACGAATTAAAGTGTCCTGGCTCCTCGAACGTTTACTAACATGACTTCTGAATTATGTCGGCCCGAACGGTAGTAAACGATATATAAACTATACATGTTTCATGAATCATTTCTTTTCAAAGACTTACACTATACATCGTACCACATCATGGACTAAGTGCAAGACACATATATTGGCATGTTTATGTTTCCTTAGACATTATTCCAAACCTAAGTTGCAACAATTATTCTAGGTTGCTCGTAGAAGTTCTTACGGCATATCCATCATTCTCATTATACATCATCCAACTCAAGGTGAGTTCATAGCCCCATTTTCCATTACTTAATTGTTTTACAAACCCTTGGGGGGAATACATGCTATTTTTAACCGAGCACGATGTTTTTAAATTGTATGCTTGCCTGATTGTTTTATTATCACTAAGTATCATCATTGCCAAACCGAGATCCCTTATTATGAACCATTTAATCACTAGAAATAGTGAGCGCGAATATTGTGAATAGGCCTATTGGGATTGACGAATCCCATTTGTATTGACTAAGTTCAAACAAATGCATTAATATTTGAGACATTAGGTATGACGGCAAAGTACCTACCAGGATAACTCCGCCGATTGATATTGGTACCCGTTAACGTTTTGGTGTCATAAGCTTAGTATTTGATAATAACTGTTCCGGGCGTATAATAACATAGCCCATCTTTGTTTTCCAAACATTGGTGTGAGTCTATAGCTCACACTACCAACATATTGTGTTCAAACATTAAACAAACTCTATGAATATCACTCAACCTTTGTGTTGACCTCTCAAGCATGTATTTCAGGTTCATGACGATCAAGGATGGCACGGAAGGACACGGATACTCAAGAGGGCTATAAATTTTATTATCATTCGAAAACTCATTTAATGTGATTTGTAAACATGGAACCATTTGGGACCTCATTTTGTAATCTCTGATATTTATACAATTTGAATGATAAATCTTTTAAAACGACTCAATTGGAGTTCGTTTTCTATTATTGTGACTATTGTGCCGTCGAGTAACACCCAGTTTGAATTCCGCTGCATCCATGAATTGGGGGTGTTACAGATTGGTACCAGAGCCATGGTTATAGAGAAACGGGTCTAATTGAGACCTAAACTATAACTACACATATAAGCAAAAACATTTTTATAGCCTTCCGCTCTCCGTGTCTTCCATCCTCCAGACGATTATGGACTTAGTAAGCATGTTATGCTACACAAACATATTAATATATTCATATATACCCATTTTGAGCATTTCCCCGTAGACATTTTATGCTACACAAACATAATTGCATATTAATATATGTACCCTAAACATAATTGAGCATTTCCCAGTAAGCATTTTATACTACATGAACATATTAGTATATTGATATATAAACTCGGTTTATTTTCAATCATTTATCTAAACAATGGACTAAACATATCTGCGTATGCCTATTCTAGGGCATTACGACACAACCAGATTCTCCCAATCATGTTCCTACTCCAACATTTTATGTCCAAGACATTGTAACTGATTGCAATGGTCTTTCCTATTTTCCAAGACATTGTATTATACAATGGTCTTAATCATTCCTCAAATGTTTTGAATCACACAATGGTTTAACCTACTTCCCAGACACTGTGAATTACATAATGGTCTAACCTACTTCCGAGACATTGTGTTTTGCGCAATGGTCTCTAGAATCATTCAATCGCATCATCAATATCATTTCATATGACATCAAAAAGCCATCACAATCTATCGATTTCTAAATAGAAATATGAGATTTTTAAAGGACAAACAAATCCATCACCTACAAAAGCTGAAGTTCAGCCCTACATTCATCAAAGTTTTCTTCTGAAACCTTCATTATTAAAAGTTCGTGATCCTGGCCAAGTATGTTCTATTTTAGAGTTACTTAAAACTTCCTTTCCACACGTACCTACCCGTACTATCTTCTATGCAATGGAATGTGAAAACATGGGTTACAAGTCTTGTATGGGCGGGACTTGCAACTGAAGGGTTTGACATCGCCTTTGTTTAGTGGACAGTTTCCCGAAAGCAACGGACATATCAAAAGTATACCTAATTTAGGTATTTGAAAATTTTATCGAACCTTGGCTAAGTATAGACTAGTCACCTATATTTAACCTAGGGACAGTGGAATATAGTCTGACTAACTATATTCGACTTAAAATTTTCAAATACTGAGAATAGTTGTACTAGGGTTATGTTTAGATTGATTTCCTACATGAACTCGATAAACCACCAGAATACATTAAAACAATCTAGAGACCCGATAGTGCCTTACCACTCAGCAAGATCTTAACACCTTATTTGTATGATCTAAATTCATTCTTGAAATTTTTTTCATTTACGAGATAATCCGAACTACTATCTTGGGATAGTTATCAATTATTCTCTTCATCCTGTAGAAGTACTATCCTGTTTAGGTCCTAAGGATACCATTCCATCATAAACCTTTAAAATCTCTTAAGATTTTCAAAACAAACTCAACATCTCTACCAATATTAACGTTAAGCATACACTACACACTTCTGTTCATCAACATATCACATCATTATCTTCACAACCGTTACAAACACAAACTCATTAACAGATCTTGATGCACTTTTAAAGCTCAAATCATCCTTAGTTACACCACAAGCACCCTCATCAGCTTCACAAGATTGAATATTCATCTTGTACTTTTGGAACACCAGTATCATCTCGTAATACACTACCTTGTAACTCACCGGCTAAGTATGAATGTTGGGTTGGGAATTCTTAAGTAGGATGATTTATAATTATTTGAATGAATTGGGATGCCTTTTCATTTAAATAAAGAAATTGTAAATCACCGAACCATAAGTTTATATTCCCCTATTTACATTGTTTGGGATGCCTCTCTATGTAAATAAAGAATTATAAATAAGTGGGCTTATTTATATCCGAAATAACATAAGTATGAAGTCAATAAACACTAGGTACAACAACAGATTACCTACTAGGCTATGATTGCAACTACTATCTCAATTCTTATTAATATTCGACCGCTATATCAATTTCCTTTGATATTCGACTATTACCATACCTTTCCTACATAAAAGTAAGCCTTATCCTACGCCATACGCTGAAATGACAAATCAAACTGCATCACTAGTAATCCCAGACTTTAGTCCTCATAAGTAACCACACCTGTTCATCGACACCACTCCAACATATAACACACATAGAACTTCGGGACGAAGTTCCCCGTAAGGGGTAGAGACTGTAACAATTCGCATTTTCAGGTTAATTACTATTCCTGGAAAATTTCACTATTCACTTTTACTATTCATTTTTCCCGAAATTTTCCCGAAATCTGATTTTTTATTTCTTGGCCTCGAGTGATAAATCATTTCCATGGCAAATTAAAAGTTTGACATTCATAAGCTCATTTTCGTGAAAGGTAATAAGGAATTACACGTTTTAGGGTAAAACGTCATTCAAAAATTCTACGCACAACGAAACTCGACCGCGTTAAGTGACCCCGCATCAGAAAAATGTTTGACACACTCATGATTTATTTGAGAATTAATCGTGACTGAGAAAAACATGACCAAAATAAGTCTCGGCCGTAAAAAACTGGAATTTTCAGTTTTTAAGCGTTTTTACTCAGCCGTAACCTTAGCCTATACCTGCACCGCATTTCTAACATGATTTGAGTTTTCAACTTATTAGAAAAAGTCAACATATTTTTCCCTCCTCCTTTGACCAAAAACCATTCCTTGATTTTATAAGTCATTCCTTGATTTTTAGGCTTACGGTTTGATGTCTAAAAGACATTTAATACCAACCGACACTAGAATGAGCCCAGTCTAGACATTATAAGTCATTTTGAATCATTTTTATCCTATTAGAAAAGTAACATTTTACTTTTCTCAATTTTACGCAATATTCGTACGTTTTACGTATTACGCGTTTTAGACCCGTGTTTCCAGTTTTAGCAGGGTTTTACCACCCCAATGGAACCTACCACTCATTTTATACTTTATTATGGAGTATTTTGACAAGTTTAATCATTCTTCCAAGTTTCGTATTTTTACGATACCCGGTTTTACGTTTCGTGGCTTAACCATTTACGGTTAGCATTTCACGGAGTCAAAACTTACTACATAAGCTAGGATATTATCATCAAAAGCCAACCCTTTCTCCCCAAGTATTCCAAACTGCCCTAGGGGGGGGGGGAGTCATCACCATGTGTCTTAATCCCATGCTTTAAGCCTTAAGATGTGAACATGTGTTATACTTGGTGACCAAGTGTTGACAAGTCAACATAACTAACCTCCTCATTTCCTTATAAGATCAAGACTCATTCTCTTCCTTTCTCTCTCAATACCAACGACCCAACATCATCAAAATACACCATTTTGATCATTGATCTTGCTCATTCAATCCATCACAAGTTCAAGTCATAGTTCATAGTTGATCCTTAACACCTTTCAACCATAAAACTCTATAAAATCACCACAAAAACTCATCAAATTTCCAAGTGTTCCTAGTGAAGATTTTTACTCAAGGTTGTTTTTATGTTAGATTAGTATTTATCAAAGGATTATAAGATAGGGTTTTTGGTATGGAAGCATGGCTATGGTTGGAAAGGTTTTGGAAGATTAAGTAGTGGTTCTTGGTTTTGATCTTGGTTCTAGTTAGTTTCTTCACAAGTTGTAAGCAAACCCTAACATACTCCTTGCTTAATTATCATATTCATGCTATTTACATATCATTCATGCTATATATTGTCTTGTTATCATGTCCATGATGTATAAAAATGAGTAAAACAAGTTATGATATATATATATATGTTAACTTATGATCTTTAAACAAGTAAACTAGTGAATTTTATGGAGAACCACAAACAAAATAGTATAACTATCATATTTGAAACTTACTTACTGTTAAAGAGGACTTAACAAGGAAAACATAGCAATTTGAATCACCTAAAACGAGTACCCGAGTCAAAAGTTATGACCGTTTGAAGTTAGCAAAACCAAAACGCCGAAACTGCTGATACCTACTGTTTTGCATTCTGCCATTTTGAAAGTCACCCTTCTGGTCCGATTCATCAAAAAGATAAAACACGAAAGTTGTCCGGAACGACGTTTTCGTTCAGCAACAAAGAAGCTCGAGCCTTGAAAATGCTTTCCGAGTGATAATTTCTTCAAATTCTTAACAACCCATTTTTAGACCAAAGTCATTATATAAAGGTTATGGTTTATAAAGACTAAAGAGGTCTTATGACCTAGAATCAAGACCACAACCATGGCTAGAGCCATGGTTGAGTCTCAATACCATGGAACAATGACCAAAGGTCATGGCAAAGCCATGGCTAAAGACCATATATACATACCAAGGCGAAAACATGAGTTAAGACCATATAAACATACTAAGGCGAAAACATGAGTAAAGACCATATAAACATACCAAGGCGAAAACATGAGCTAACGACCATATAAACTTACCAAGGCAAATACATGAACTAGAGAGTTAGCGATAACTTAAACATACAATTTGGATCTACTCTATCTAAAGAACCATGAGATATTACAAGAAATTGTCATACAAGTTATAAGAAACTTACCCTAATAACAATCTTCATGTAATCATAAACTTTCCTAAGTTTATTCAAACATTGGACATGTAACTTTTCGGATTAAAACTTATATATATATATATACTTTATCAACTACTACAATATTAGGGAGCCTCATGTGAGGAGTTCATTATGTAAGCCGTCGAGATGAGTTGTGGATTTACGAATTAAAGTGTCCTGGCTCCTCGAACGTTTACTAACATGACTTCTGAATTATGTCGGCCCGAACGGTAGTAAACAATATATAAACTATACATGTTTCATGAATCATTTCTTTTCAAAGACTTACACTATATATCGTACCACATCATGGACTAAGTGCAAGACACATATATTGGCATGTTTATGTTTCCTTAGACATTATTCCAAACCTAAGTTGCAACAATTGTTCTAGGTTGCTCGTAGAAGTTCTTACGGCATATCCATCATTCTCATTATACATCATCCAACTCAAGGTGAGTTCATAGCCCCATTTTCCATTACTTAATTGTTTTACAAACCCTTGGGGGGTATACACGCTATTTTTAACCGAGCACAATGTTTTTAAATTGTATGCTTGCCTGATTGTTTTATTATCACTAAGTATCATCCTTGCCAAACCGAGATCCCTTATTATGAACCATTTAATCACTAGAAATAGTGAGCGCGAATATTATGAATAGGCCTATTGGGATTGACGAATCCCATTTGTATTGACTAAGTTCAAACAAATGCATTAATATTTGAGACATTAGGTATGACGGCAAAGTACCTACCAGGATAACTCCGCCGATTGATATTGGTACCCGTTAACGTTTTGGTGTCATAAGCTTAGTATTTGATAATAACTGTTCCGGGCGTATAATAACATAGCCCATCTTTGTTTTCCAAACATTGGTGTGAGTCTATAGCTCACACTACCAACATATTGTGTTAAAACATTAAACAAACTCTATGAATATCACTCAACCTTTGTGTTGACCTCTCAAGCATGTATTTCAGGTTCATGACGATCAAAGATGGCACGGAAGGATACGGATACTCAAGAGGGCTATAAATTTTATTATCATTCGAGAACTCATTTAATGTGATTTGTAAACATGGAACCATTTGGGACCTCATTTTGTAATCTCTGATATTTATACAATTTGAATGATAAATCTTTTAAAACGACTCAATTGGAGTTCGTTTTCTATTATTGTGACTATTGTGCCGTCGAGTAACACCCAGTTTGAATTCCGCTGCATCCATGAATTGGGGGTGTTACAGCACCCCTCAACATAGTTCTCTTGAGCCATGGATCTATAATCTACTTTACCAAAAATCTTAGTTAGGATATTAGATTTTTAGAAAAGAAGTTTTCGACTTAAAACGGCTTCTCGGGAAGGTTTTAACGCTAAAAAACCTAAATATTCCGCTCTGATACCAATTGTTGAACCGTAAGGGGGGTGAATACGATCTTTTCGGTTTCTTCAAAGTTTGTTAACTTTAAGCCTCAAAGATCACCAAGTGGTTATACAACAATAATCACAACCACAAACACAAACAAAGTGTATAAAGCATATAAAGAGACACCACGATATATACTGGTTTGGGATGGGGGGTTTATACCATCCGTACATCTAGTTGCGAATCCACGACACCGATACTATTACTCTAGTATAATCCTTTTAGTGGATTACAAACCGTTACAACTTCACTCTACCGATATGCACTAAGATCGGTGCTTACAAAGAGCTACTCCCCAACGGTATTCCGCCCTCGGAAACCACCCAAAAGAATCTCGTGATTCGACTTACCACTAAGACCACAAAGACTTCCCACCGGAAGTATCAAACCCCAACTAGATCCCCAATGATCTAGGCTTGGTCACCAAGACACAAGACTTCAAACTAGATCCCCAATGATCTAGGCTTAGTCACAAAGACACAAGACTTCCTTTACAAACAAATAGAAAGAATAAGTGTTTGTTTATTCAACCAAGCCCTAACCTAACTTAGAGACTCGATTGTAGTAGAAAGGGTAAAGATAAGAAGACCCTTGACACAATCACAAGAGTGGATTAAGTTCTTGAGATTCTTCCCTTACAAGGAGATGTGTTCTTTCAAAGATGTTAGTGTATTTAACAAAGAACACAAGATAGAATTAGAGGATTAGAGAGAAAGAATGTAGAGAGAATGAATAGTGACAAAGGGTAAGGAATACAAGAGGCAAAGGGGTATTTATAGGCCAAGACCCAAACTTAGAAAAAATTTATCGAGCCCGGCGCGTTGCCCACGTGTCAACGCGTGGGTGACACGCCAGAGGCACTGTAACATTTTTCCCAAATGTTGAGTTTTGGTCTTGTAAATACCTTACCTTGCTAAACCCCCAATTGTATTTCACACTAAATCTTAACATTAATCAATCTAAAGTTTACCAACTCAAATAGCCAATTTGGAAAATGTTTTTGTGAAGTGTTTATAAGAAAACCAAATACGAAGGGTAGAAGAGTAGAATGGGTAATTTGGTAGGGGTAGAAAGGGTACTCCTCACATGGCATAAAAGAGAAGAGAATATGCCATGAGATATTCTTTTAAAGGGAAGAGTGAGTGTGGTTAGGTTAAGAAGTAACCATGGTTAGGTTAGAAAAAAGACGAAAACGTAAAAAAATGGACGAAAACGTGAAAAATTTGACTAAAACATAAAAAAATGGACGAAAACGTTAAAAAACGGACAAAAACAAAAACATAAAAAATGGACGAAAACGTAAAAAAATGGATGAAAATGTAAAAAGATTGACTAAAACGTAAAAAAATTAATGAAAACTTTTAAAAAAACGGATGAGAACGTAAAAAAATGGACGAAAACGTAAAAAGATTGTCAAAAACGTAAAAAAATGGACGAAAATGTAAAACGATGGACAAAAACGTAAAAAAATGGACGAAAACGTTAAAAAAATGGACGAGAACGTTAAAAAATGGACGAAAACGTAAAAAGATTGACAACGGTGCAAAAAATGGAGACTTTTTTAGAAAATGAGGACTAACAATGCAAAAAATATTAACGGAGGACTAACGATGCAAATAACTTAACGAATAAACTAACGGCGCATCCAAATTAGGGAGTAAATGTGTGACAAATTTCAAAAATAGGTATCTCTGATGTAATTAAAATGAAATAGGGACTAAACATGAAATTTGTGTAAACCACGAGGACCATCCGTGTAATTTTTTCTATTCAAAAACATCAAATGTAATTGTGGCATTCTATAATTTTTTATGTATAAAACCTCAATTTTGAAACCGAAAAAGATAAAGGTGAATTAGGGTGCTCTTGGTTCAAACTCGGGAAAGGGAAATACAATGATAATGGTGGGGAAAGGGAAAGAAAAACATTCCTCCAAATTATTAGGTAATGGCCCATTAGAACTATGAGTTAGAATAAAATAAGAAGAATAATTAAAATAAAAATAATAATAAGTAATTACAACCACACATTATAGATGCACCTACAAAAATGAATACATTTTCATTCAAATTTTTCCTCCCAATTTAAAATATGTGGCTAGAATTATTTCTTATCCTTCTTATTTTAATTATTTTTTATTGGATCCATTCATTACCCACTATTGAATAATGAGTCATTGAATTATACACTAACAAGCACATTTTTTCATTACCTTTCTCATTCCTCAACCCCTATAACATCCTACCAAGCATGCTCTTAATTTGTATTGTCAATTATATCCCCATGCATGGGTCAAACAAGAAGTAAAAGAATACGATAATATCCTAGTATACTGACAAATGCTAAGATGTTTAGGCTGTGTTTGGCAAAGGGCTTGTAGGGTTTTGTAGGGGCTTGGACTTTTAAAATAAGTCGGCTAATAAAATAAGTATCGTTTGTCATGCGGGTTATAGAAGGGCTTATAAAATAAGTCGGCTTAAAATTTTAGCCCCATAAAAGGGCCTAAAAATTTAGCTCGGGGCTTTTGAATAATAAATTAAATATTTACTCACAAAAATATCTAACATATACAAAAATTAAATTAATTATGTTATTTTTAGTAATTTTGCAATAATAAACCAAAACCCCAGCCCATTTGTCAAACAAGTTTATGAAAATACAAATTTTAGTTTCGACTTATTAAATAAGACCCAGCTCAAGCCCCAGCCTATTTCGCCAACCATACCCTTAGTGGGACACGTAAGTACACATTAATAGTTTAATCAATATGAAACCAACATGTCATTTCATGTGTTGCTATCGTGTGGGCCAATCAAAGGATGACCAATCAAATTACTCAAATGTGTGGTATAAACTAAGGGCCCGTTTGGTTTATAAATGGGTTTAGGATTTAGTGTAGGGTTGAAATAAAATATTTGGGTTGAGAGAAAAAATGGAGAGAGAAATAATATAATAAGTTATAAAAAAAATTATGTTAAAAGTTGGTATAAAAATTAGAAACTATATTTTTCTATTAAAAAATAACAATAAAAAGTTTAAAAGAGAAAAATTGTGGTTGTAAAATAAGATGGACCCACAAATATAAGACTTATAGCTCTAAACCCATCAATCCCATCAGATTCGTGTAAACCTTATTATTTGGCATGAACCCAATTTTCAAGGCTTTGATTTTTCTACCAAACATAGTTTTACACTTTAAAACCTAATACTAAAGTTGACTACCCCTTACCAAACGGGCCCTAATACTACGTAGTAGGAAATTATGAGAACTTTTTGCTAGGACATGGCAATAATGAAGCAAAAGACCGTGGGAACGTAATTTTTTTTCCTTGAGACACCATTTATTCAGAGTTAATTGCAAAAATCGTCCCTAAGTTTTGCTCAAATAACAGATTTCATCCCAAATAGTTTAAAATTGCAAAGATCGTCCCTAAATCAAACCTTTTTGCAAATTTTGGTCCCTAGCTTTAACTGCCGTTAAGTACATTTCGTTAGAATTTACACGTTAGCTATTTTAGCCAACAATTCTTGCGGCGTTCATCCTTTAAACTAACACCCGTTATAATTGAAAAAAAATTGATTTTTATACGTTCATTTTCATCTGTTTTTATACGATTTCGTCAGTTTTTCTTACGTTTTATACGTTTTCGCCTGTTTTTCTTACGTTTTAGCCCGTTTTACTTATGTTTTATACGTTTTCGCCCATTTTTTTACGTTTTCATCCGTTTTCGGCCATATTTATATGCTTTCATCTATTTTTATACGTTTTTGTCCGTTTTTAGACAATTTCACCTGTTTTTATGCGTTTTCGTTCATTTTTTTACATTTTTATACGTTTTCGCCCGTTTTTATACGTTTTCGTTCGTTTTTATACGTTTTCGCCCGTTTTTATACGTTTTCATCCGTTTTCGGCCATTTTTATAAGTTTTCATCCATTTTTTATATGTTTTGTCTGTTTTTATACGTTTTCACCTATTTTTATATGTATAATACGGATAGCAGGCTTACTGTGCTTGGATCGTATTATACGTTCGTTTTTCTTATATTTTTACACGTTTTCGTTCATTTTTATACGTTTTCGTTCGTTTTTATACGTTTTTGCTCATTTTTATATGTTTTCATCCGTTTTTCTTACGTTTTAATACGTTTTCGTCTGTTTCCCCTTTTGTTTTTTTATATGTTTTCGCCTATTTTTATACATTTTCATTCATTTTTATACATTTTCGTCCGTTTTTATACGTATAAAAACGGGCAAAAATGTATAAAATTGGACGAAAGAGTATAAAATGGACGAAACCATATAAAAACATACGAAAACATATAAAAATGGCCAAAAATAGATGAAAACGTATAAAAACATAAGAAAAATGGGCTAAAACGTATAAATAGACGAGAACGAATAAAAATGGATTAAAGCGTATAAAAACAGACGAAAACATATTAGAATGGCTGAAAACGGAAGAAAACGTATAAAAACGGGCGAAAACGTATAAAAACGTAAGAAAGACGGGCGAAAACGTATAAAAACAATTGAAAACGTATGAAAAGGTATAAAAACGGATGGAAACGTATAAAAAGAAAACATATAAAAATGGCTGAAAGCGGATGAAAACATATAAAAACGGGCGACAACGTATAAAAACGTAAGTAAAATGGGCGAAAACATATAAAAACAAACGAAAACGTTTAAAAATGGATGAAAACGTATAAAAACGGGCGAAAACATATAAAAACGGAAGAAAAACTAACGAAATCGTATAAAAACGGACGAAAGTGAACGTATAAAAATCAATTTTTTCAATTATAACGGACGTTAGTTTAAAGGATGAACGCCGCAAGAATTGTTGGCTAAAAGGGCTAACGTGTAAATTCTAACGAAATGTACTTAACGGCAGTTAAAGCTAGGGACCAAAATTTGCAAAAAATGTTTGATTTAGGGACGATCTTTGCAATTTTAAACTATTTGAGACGAAATCTGCAATTTGAGCAAACCTTAGAGACGATTTTTGCAATTAACTCATTTATTCATGAAAAGTGTAATTTGATTTTTAGTTAATAAAGCTTTGGCTACACTCCTTGACATGTGTCACTAAAATCCAAGGTTATAAATAGCGTGAGGCGTGGCATGACGGCATGGTCAAGCCTCATGCCTTAGCGTGAGGCGTGGCGGAATGGCGTTTTTAATGCGTGAATTAAGGCGACAAAAAGTATTTATAGATTTATAGATTCATATTATATTTCATTAGTATATCATATTTCATATATATCGAGTTTACCAAAAGTGTTATACATAAGCAATAAAATCAAGAAACTCTCTTTACATTTGTAATCTTCTTCAAATACTAGTAAACCCCTAAACGCCAAATACCAGTAAACCTCAAATACGATGACTAAATTTCAATTACTAGTAAATCCCCTAAACGTCTCAAATATGAGTACACCTTATCGCGTCTTATCACACCTCATCTCATGTCAAGTCTTAAGACGACGCCTTGGTCAATTGCGTGGCGTGGAGGTGATGCCTCGCGCCTTTGCGACGCCAAGACGCGCCTTTTAGAACACTGCTAAAATCTATGAATAGCAAAACACTTTCATTGTCACTAAACTTCTGTCAGTAAATATCACTTTTCTTGTTACAATATTAAAACATATCACGCCGGCACTGTTTTATACTCCAAGGTCCCATTTTGATATATTTATAGTATGATTTGTTGTACAAAATAATAAGCTACAAGAAAATGTCACCATGCACGACTGTTATCTAAAAGCTTGTCTCCAACCCAAAAGTAGCTCCACTAGTCCATTAGGACAAAGTCACACAACCTTTATATCTCCATACAAACTTTTTTTGTAGGGTCTTCATGTTAGATCTTTTAGCTTTTTGTTCCTTTTAACGTTTGGCATGGTGATCGTTTTTCGATTTTGTATCAAAGGTGGTAGGTCTTGCATGATTGAAAGTTGTACACATTAAAAATGTGTTAAGTTGTGGGTTGTTGAATTGCTGAATTGGTTGTAAAAGATTCATATGTGCAATTGAAATTGTGTAATTTGAGCAAACAAATTTTTGACTCAGATTTGTGCGGTTTTAGTGGGGTATTTCGTTGTTCCTGACAATATCTATAGATACCTCTAAATATGTACATACAGTAATTAAATTTAAATATGAAATTTATGACTAAGGATCAAATGAGAAGAATCTTTAAAATAAGAAGGATGAGAAATAACTATAACTATACATTAGAGATACATCAATTTGAATTATATGCATTTTAAATCTTTTAAATGCATCACAATACATTTTTTAGCAAAAAAGTAGATGCATATACATATATTAGATGCGGAACAGGAAAATCACACCTGTGACGAAGATTGGAAAGTACGAGCTCATGCTAAAGTCTGGAGTTAGGATAAATTTAAATAATTGTTGTTATTCGTCAGAAATGACAAGTAACATTATTTCATTTCATGCTTTGTTTAAGGATGATTATCAATTTTCATTTGACAATGAGAATGGAGATATTTTGGTTTATTCAAATGGTTGTTTTTTATTTAAAGCTTCTCCTTGCAAAGGCATATATGAAACTGTTGAATGTATTAGTGATAATGGCAATGTGATTTTAAATGTTGGTTCGTCTAATGAGCTTGATAAATCAAAATTGTGGCATTCTCGTCTTGGGCACATAAACAAGAAACGCATCGCCCAACTCCAAAAGGATGGAGTGTTGGAATCATTCGACTTCAAATCGGATGATGTATGCGAGTCTTGCTTATTGGGAAAGATGACTAAATCACCATTCACAGGAACATGTGAAAGAGGTGAAGGATTATTGGACTTAATACACACGGATGTGTGTGGACCATTCCGATCAACCACAAAAGATGGAAATCGCTACTACGTTACATTTACTGATGATTTCAGTAGATATGGATATGTTTATCTGATTAAACATAAGTCAGATACTTTTGAAGTATTCAAAAGGTATCAAAACGAAGTAGAGAACCAACTGGGTAGAAAGATAAAGGTAATCCGATCCGATAGGGGAGGAGAATACCTTAGTATCGAATTTTTCGATCATCTTAAAAACTGGGGTATAGTTTCATAGTTAACTCCTCCTAGAACACCACAACTGAATGGAGTTGCGGAGAGGAGAAATAGAACCCTGTTAGACATGGTTCGATCTATGATGTGTCGAGCAACACTTCCAATAAGCTTCTGGGGTTACGCATTAGAAACAGCAGCCCATATCTTAAATCTTGTACCCACTAAGAAGGTTTCGAAGACACCTTTTGAGATGTGGAAGGGAAAACGTCCTTCCCTTGGGCACATCAAAATCTGGGGTTGTGAGGTTTTCGTTAGACGAGAAGCTCAGGACAAACTAGAAGCCAGATCTGAAAAGTGTCTTTTCGTCAGTTATCCTAAAGAGTCATTTGGATATTTGTTTTATAGACCCAAGGATAATGTGGTGTTTGTAGCTCGAAGAGGAACGTTCCTCGAGAGAGAAATGATATCCAAAGAGGACAGTGGGAGTAAAATAGACCTTGAAGAAATTCAAGATTCTGCCGATGAAGAACCTATAGTAAACACTGACATTCAACAAGAGGTGGTGACACCTGTTGAACCTGATGATATATCCTTACCCATTCGCAGAACAAGTAGTAGAGTAAGCAAGCCTTCTCAGGATCCTCAATTCTATTATGGTTTCCATATTGAAGAGGACAAGATTAGTGATAGTACACTAATTGATTTGAATGAACCTGCTAACTACAAGGAAGCGATGGCAAGCCCTGAGGCTGCTAAGTGGAAGGAAGCTATGAAAAGCGAGATTCAATCTATGTATGACAACCAAGTTTGGAATTTGGTTGACACTACACTCGGTCTTAAGATAGTGGGATGTAAGTGGATCTTCAAAAAGAAGACAGACATGGATGGAAAAGTACACACTTATAAAGCTAGGTTGGTAGCGAAGGGTTATACTCAATCCCATGGGATTGATTATGAGGAAACCTTCTCACCGGTAGCTAAAATAAAGTCAATTAGGATAATGCTTGCCATAGCTGCGTTTCATGACTATGAAATATGGCAGATGGATGTCAAGACCGCTTTCCTTAACGGAAAACTAACAGAGGATGTGTTTATGGCACAACCAGAAGGTTTTGAAAATGCAAAGTATCCTAAAAGAGTGTGCAAGCTTCAAAAGGCCATTTATGGACTTAAACAGGCATCTCGTAGCTGGAATCTCTGCTTCCATGAGAAAGTCACACAGTTTGGATTTTCTAGAAGTGAAGATGAATCATGTATATATGTCAAGGTCAGTGGGAGTGTTGTAGTCTTCCTAGTATTATATGTAGATGATATACTACTCATAGGAAACGATATCCCAACGTTACAAAGTGTAAAAGATTGGTTGGGGAAATGTTTCGCTATGAAAGATTTGGGAGATGCAACATATATTCTCGGTATAAAGATTTACAGAGATAGGTCAAAACGTCTTATAGGACTTAGCCAGGACACATACTTAGATAAAATTTTGAAAAGATTCAAAATGGAGAATTCTAAGAAAGGGAATCTACCCTTACATCATGGCATAAAGATTAGTAAGGAGCTATGTCCGAAAACTAATGAAGAACTGGACAAAATGAGTCGAGTCCCATATGCTTCGGCTGTAGGATCGATCATGTATGCCATGACGTGTACAAGGCCTGATGTCTCCTTTGCTTTGAGCATGGTGAGTCGACATCAGCAGAACCCTGGTGAAGGTCATTGGACAGCAGTAAAGAACATTCTTAAGTATTTAAGAAATACTAAAGACAGGTTCTTAGTTTATGGTGGAGAAGAAGAACTCAGAGTGACTGGTTATTGTGATGCAAGTTTCCAAACAGATAAAGATGATAGTCGTTCACAGTCTGGTTGGGTATTTTTGCTAAATGGGGGAGCGGTGACGTGGAAAAGTTCAAAGCAAGATACAGTGGCAGACTCCACATGCGAGTCCGAGTATATTGCAGCTTGTGAGGCTTCAAAGGAAGCTATCTGGATGAAGAATTTCATTGGAGATCTTGGAGTTGTTCCAACAGTACAAGACCCCATTGAAATATTCTGTGATAATGAGAGTGCAGTCGCCTTGACGAAAGAACCCAAGGATCACGGAAAATCAAAGCACATTGAAAGGAAATACCATTTTGTTCGAAGAAAGGTAGAAGAAGGACACGTGATTGTGAATGACATACGATCAGAGGATAATCTAGCTGATCCATTCACAAAGGCATTGGCTAAGTCCAAACATGATGAACATGCTTGGAGCATAGGATTGAAAGATAAAATAAAGTTTTAGTTGTTAGTTTGAGTTTGAAACATTATAAACAATGATTGAAATCGTAATAGATTTGGTGATTAAATAATGGAGATTTGTTTATTTGCAAGTGTGCTACCATTTACTATTGTTTATCATTGTGTTTCATTTTTGCATGTTTAGAATCCACTTCCTGAGTACTTAGTTTACTCAAACCTCCTTAGTCGGTCATACTACAGGAAGTAAGTATTGATTTAAGACTGTCATGGAGTGTTAGTAGATTGTCTATAAAGATTAGACATAGCATAGAGAATGCTGCAACACTCATGAGTACTTAATGGGAATTAAGTATAGGAAAAACCCGTACTTAGAGAGATTACTTCATGGATTGAGATCACGAGTAATTCTAAGATGATAATATCCTCTATTCTTAAAATGGAGATACATCGAGTATCTAGTTTTCAAGTCTGTTATACTTTAGTTTATTCAAACGCTGTGCGTAAATGCCAGTTATAAAGGGTATGCTAGGTATGACATGATAAGTTGACTAGTTCTATGTATTCAAAGTTTATTTGTTCCTTTCGCCTAAAAGGGAAAGCGATATCAGTGGGCCCCTCGATGATTAAATGTTGACTTAAATGTGCTAGGCCTAGCCGGGACTAAATTGATGTGTTCAATTCAGTAGTCTCATATAGTCAAATTATCGGAAATCGAGAAACATAATGTTGAACCTGGAGATTGATTAAAATCCATGTCTCAGGTTCATACGATATCAGTAGAACAAAGGAATAGTTGATTGCTTATCTAAGGGCTGACTCTAAGATATGATTCAGAGTTCGGCAGTTGCATTGGATGGCACTCTCTGCTTGGTTGATCGGAATAGGCTTAGACCAATTATAGTTGATGAATTGTCCAAGTGGGAGACTGTTGGAATTAATGTCCAAGTTCATAACTAATTGGTAAGACTATCGTCAAAAGTAGATTCCTTTTTGGGTCACCCTCAGTGAACCGTTAAGAGAACTAATAAAGAAAAGATAATATTAATTAGAATTAATATTAGATGTATAATTAATTGGTTTGTTAATTATCAAAGTTGATAAATTAATTGGAAGCTAATTATAAAGAAGGCTTTGGACATGTTTTTGGAAAAGTCCCACATCGCTCCAAAGGGTAAACCAAATCCCATCCTTTCCTTATAAATAGGAGGAGCATGCCAAGGTTTTCTTTGGTCATTCCAACTATCTCATTCTTACTCCTTATAAGAGTCTTTCGCATTGACGGGACCCTAGGAGTTCGAAGAATAGTTTCTCTTTGGTTCATGGGTGTGAGCTATTAGAGGTACTCTCGTTTGGGTACTCGCCTCCAAGTTCGACAAAGGTGGTCTGCGTGTGAGAAATTTGATTTTCTCAAAGGTTAGTAATTTTCTTATTACTTATTTAATTATTTATTTCTTTTAAGTTGCTTTTAGTTAATTAGGTTTAGATCCTTTAGGGTTTAGTTCCCTTCTTGCGCTAGATTATTATTATTTCTGCTGCGTATTAATCTAGTTGCGTATTAATCTAGTTGGGAATAGAAAACCCATCAAGATTGATAATATTCTGCTCATGTATAAAATCAACGTTAACAACTAATGGTGAACGAAAAAAACAATTTTATGTGGTAACTAACATATGTCATATTTCATATACTTGGTGAAGACATTATTAACTTAAAAGAAACAGTGGTAATTATCTCAGTGGATTAAACTACAAACACGAAAAAAATATAGTAATGAGAATTAAACCGGATCAACAAAGTTTTAAGAGAAATATTGAATACCAAGTTAAGAAAAATTCTAAATTATACAGTATTCAATAAATATTTATGAAAGTTTTTTTTTTTTTTTTTTTTTTTTTTTTTTTTTTTTTTTTTTAATGGCGACTTTCAATTTTTTTGATTTACGCCTTGTTGGCAGGTCCTCATCCACCACATACCCATACTATGTTGTCTGAACCGGGTCCACGCTGGCGCAGTGGGGATTAAACGGCTTCCGCCCGGAAACCGTACCGCCTCCACACAAGTATATATCTCGCTGGAGTAACGGTTGGATGAAAACCGGGGCCGGCTCGGATTCGAAACCTCCACAACTAATGGCTCAAAAGTTCTCCTCTTCATTGCCTAATATCATTAGAGCTTGTGGTTCTCAAGTGAGGACTTCTCGGTTGGTCACCCAACCCGATACTACTCTCACCTAGGCTCGCTTAACTTAATAAGCTTTACCCATTGGACCACAAGCCCCATGATAAATATAAATATTTATGAAAGTTGAGTGAGGTATATTGATGTTGACCTGGAGGTTCAACAATTTGAGAAGGCTCGCTTGAATGGTGAGAGTTGCCCCAATCCAACCGAATCTTTCACTGCGTCAGAGCTCCCCCCATTAGGTGATGTCACATTTTTTATGGGTCCCACGTGTCCTTATATAGTTTAAACCCTGGTCCTCATAGATACCTCAAATCATTCTATTTTTCTATAGCCTTGTTTACACACCTTCACTCTGTTGATTTTTCATACCAAGGCAAATCATTTGGTTTGGGTATGACTCCAACTAATGATATGTTGAATAAGAACATGTCTTCTGAACCCCCTTCAGTTCCATTTTCCGGGGAGTCGAGATACCTGACGCCACTTTGGGTCTTTGGAAAAGCTGATAAACTTTCTCAATCTACAATTACTGGTGGTATATCTTTCTTCCTAACTATAATTTGTAGCTAGCTAGTCCATGTTTCATTTTGCAAACAAAAAGGTTTATACTTTGTAATATTTGTGTAATTTAAGATGGGTTTTTCTACTTGTGCCCCTAGCACACCAAAAGTACACAGTGACTCAAATAAAAGTACACATGTCTTTACTTTTATGTGAATCCTGTGTACTTTTTCATGGGCCCTTGTGTACTTTTGGTGTGCTTAACTTGTGCCTCTAGGGCACAAGTTAGAAAAACCCATTTAAGATTTGTGTATGTGCATGCTTCTGATTGAGTTCGTCATTTTTCTAAAGTATAGATTATGAGCTGATGGCTGCTGAAATCGACCCACATAATCAGATAGTAGAGGATAAGATCAAAGCTGTCCTAAAGTTGCTGACTTTCCACGAGCAACGTGTTCTTGTTCAGTTTTGGTCACCTTGTGTCTTTGCGAAACACCAACTACTTACAACTATAGATCAACCGTTCGGTCTTGGTGTAAATCGCGATGAAAGACTTCTTTCCTATAGAAGGGTGTCTCAACACAACCTTTATGTTGTTGATAAGGATTATGAAGAAGTAGACTTTAGTCCTCTTGCTCGAGTATTCAAGCTAGGATTATCAGAATGGTCCTCCGATCTAAGTAACTACTTGCCAAAACATTTTCCACAACAAGAGTGTGCGATTCGTTGCAATCTCCACGGATATTTGGTTTTGCCAGTGTTCGATTCAACTACAAGATTATGTGTTGGTGTTCTTGAATTGTTGGCTTCTTCAAAGTATACGAGTTTTGACTACGAGGTTCAACAATTTGAGAAAGCACTGAAGGTTATAATCTTTATAACTCTCTTAATTATTAATAAGTCATGTTTTCTGTTGTATTGTAATCTAGTTTACTCTTCCTTGCATATCTATTAATTTCGAAATGTTGTCAACTTGGCAGACACAAAAGTTGACATGCCTACAAGTATTGGATGATCCTGCTTCAAATGTAAGTTGTGCATGGCTAATTTATTATCTGTAATTCTACTATATTTTGAAAGAGTCGTTTTTGAAATCTTGTTTTTCTTTGTAATACTTATCTTGGAGATGTCCTTTAAATAATCTACAGGTGAATGAATTGGAAGAAATATTTAAAATTATGAAAGTTGTGTGTGACACTCACCGATTACCTCTTGCTCAGACATGGGCTCTGTCCCCATTCACTAGTGTTGCTTCCTATGAACAAGATTTAAAAAAGAGCTGTAATAGTTATGATACTAGATGCCTTGGGAATGTCTGCATGTCAACATGTGCTTTACCATTTCATGTTCAAGACTTGGCTTTGTGGCATTTTCGGGAAGAATGTAAAAAACAACACTTGGACAAGTCTCGTGGTTTTGTTAGCAGGGCCTTGTTATCCGGCGGTTTGTGTTTTTGTGAAGATGTAACAAAACTCAGTGAAGAAGTCTACCCTTTGGTCCACTATGCAAGGATGAGTGGGTTAACTAGCTGCTTTGTAATCTATCTGCATGGTTTAGAAAGCAATAACGAATATGTGTTAGAGTTTTTTCTCCCGTCCCACATGAAAGATATCAATCATGTATTGAACTTGGTCCAACTGTTGAAGCAATATTTTGAGGTTGCTTCTCGATTTGAACTAGGTGACAAATCATTCATAGATGTTGTTGGACCACCTATGGATCTTTCTGTGAGCATAGAACCTGATATTATGGATACCTTTAGTGATGTACCAGATATTGCTAGAACTGACTTTGTCGATGTCCCAGACGAAGGCTCATCCACCAGCGTGAGTACTGCTTTTACTGAAGGTGGAGAAACCAGCAGCCCATTGAAGCTGGGCATAAAATGTAAAAGAGGCTCAAAGATTAATATGGTGTATGTGAAGGCAACTTATGGAGAAAATAGTAAAGGGTTCTGGTTTTCTATTTCATCTGGACTGTGGAAGCTGAAAAGCAAAGTGGCAAAAAGGTTCAAGTTGAAGAGGCAAATGATTTGTCTCAAATACTGGGATGAAGACAATGATTTGATACTATTTTCCAGCAATGACGACTTGGAATTTGCTAAGATTGCTTCAGGCGATAACAAGCGAATCAACTTAATCTGTGAGAGTGTGCCGCCATCACATTGATTGATACACTTAGGTGGTGATTTTGTTACCAGATTATAAAATCTCTGTATGTATTTTTCCATCTGTTGTGTACAAGAGTTGGTTAAAATTTGTTTGTGATTTTCTTAAAATAGTATTCAAATAACTTATGTTAATAACAATTCTACTCCGTAGAATATAAAAGCAAAATGTATGGGTGTACATTAGTTTAGCATCATCAATATAAATAGTTAAATACATTTCGCTCGTGCATCGGTCGCTTTCATTTTTATACTAGAAAATAAATAATTGTTATGTAGAGAATCGAGCTCTTGTAGATGAGCTCGAGTTGATTGAATCATCCTGGTCGAGCCTGCATCAATGAGATTTGTCAAGTTATCAAATTTAGCATATGAGTTTCACTCGACTCCTGGACTATAGTGTGGACTATACAATGATATCTATGATAGTTCATAGTATGCTTGGATCAATGATCGAAGATGTGGGTACTGGGTAGGCCAAGATGTTTCAGTGCGTGCCATGAAATCCAATACAATCACGTACATGATGTCCAGTTGTCGACGTGTGAAGAGATACAAGCTGAAGGATTTAAGTTATATCAACACAAGCTAGCGATCAATTGAGATTAGACTAAAATATAAACCAAGTTTAAGTAGTTTTTTCTTTAGACCATAGATATCATTTGTGTTTGGTATTTAGGCCTTCAAGTTTATCTGGTTTTCAGTGTTGCACGGTATGATTTATGGTTTATATCGGTTTGGCGGTTACTCGCCTTCTTTTCAATATTCGGTTTTCTCTAGTTCGGTTTAACCGATTTAAAGATTAGATAGATTACAACAATTATGATATGATTGGATAGACACGTATATTAGTAAACTGCTATGTCAAACAATTGACAGAGAGTGTGCAACTTAAATGAGGCGATGATGGAGAAGTAAGTGGTTTAGAGCAAAGACAAAGTTCAGTTGAAAAAGAGAAATTTGAACCCACGTGGTATCTTTTTTCTTCTTCTTTTGACGAGGATTCTCACGACATGATATGAATAAGGGTTGCTTTTCTTATACCTACTTCTTTTTACGCGCTCTTGTGTTGTTGGATATATATACAATTATTATAGAGAGCTTTGAAAGGATATAATGTAATTTTATTTTGTTTGTAAAAAATTTGATGATTTTGACCCGGATCAAATATAGAAGGGAAAACAAGTACGATGCGTAAAGTTTTTTTTATAAAGGCTTCAAATAGCTGACTTTGATCTTTAAATTAAATAATCATACCCTTTGTCCTATCAACTATCAATGTGTTAGGTGATCGCATTTTGGTGCATCAAGTTGCACGCATCACATAAAAAGGATATTTTATGCACATATTAAGTTAAGAGGGTGTTTTTTGTAACTTATATTACAAAGCATGTACGCAGCATATATAGATGACAAGCATTACTGTTTTCTTTTCTGTAATTTATATTACTGCATGTATTTGGTACGACTTACGAATTATTATGAGTAGACGTTACTTCTATTATTAGTCTATAATTATTCCATTTTGGGTTTTATAACGTACTGTTCTATGTTTGTTGCCCGTGAATCCTATGAGTAGTTCTATTTACAACTTTTGCTTTGTTCTCTGACATATGTCCCGACTTCTTCCTTATCCTTTTTAAATGGACGCCCCTGACTTCTTAAATATTTATTCAAAACTTTATGTCAATTATATGGTGCAAGTATAATACTCGGTACTAGTTTTCTACCATGATAAGCATATTCTGTGTGTGGTATTGTTTATATCATGCTTAAGCTCGCCAAATATTTTTCAAACATGTCCGTCATTATTCAAATTTGCAATAAAATATGAAATAAATATGTATTTATTTCAAAGCAAATCATAGCTGCATCAAGAATCAAATTATGCTAAAATAGTTGACAAATATTCTTTCATATCCACAAATTAACAAGGTTTTTTCTTTTTTTTTTTTTTGGTGCAAAAGGTGAAAATATATTAATAAGCACAAAGGCAATTTACATCAGAATACCAAGAGAAATATACAAGCCAATATTCTCTTATCAATACTAAATTGAAAAGGGGAATATTAGCAAACTATCACAGACAAACAAAGAAACTTCACAGACAACATACTAGTTCAAAGTCATCTAGAAACTGTAGGCAAATCATCCCAATTTGCGAGCTTTGAGCAGTTTCAAATTCACCTTTTATAGCACCAATAACCATCTAACTACATTTCCATATCACCTTCCACCAAGACCATTCAACCATCATCCACAATGATCAAGATAGTAAAGGTGTATGACTTCATTAGGAACCCATTTACTCATCCAATCAAGGGCTCTTCAAGGATTCCTACATTTCTCTCTTTACAAAAGGCTTTAGAATCCTTGAAACACTCACCTTGAGGGAGACAAACACCTTAACCTCCTATAGCAGTGTATAGCTTGGACCAAGTAGGTTCATCTTTCACTCCTCACTATTCCAAGCTTCATACACTGCCCACCATGCTTACTTACCCTACTCAACTGGATACCTACTTTATGGACCTTTAAAGTTCATTACATCAGTAAAGGATACTTAGTAACAGACTGAAAAAGCCCAAGGTACAAGGCCAACAGTTGAAGCAAGCATAAGAATTCTCATATTCAAGGGATGCAAAAGAGAAAATCATTATTTTCAATAGCAGTTTTTTCATGAAAATCACCCTGCATATCCATAAGGAATACAGATTCCAAAATAGACGCATGCACCAAAACACACCTTAATGCATACTAGCAACCTGATGCTATTGTAAAAACCAGGAACCAAACACCCCTTTAACATCTCATATCCCAGAACCATCTTCATACAGCATAGAAATTTACCTGATCAATATGCCCTCAATATCTTCTCAATTATGGAACTTAAACTGCACTCCCCATTCTATTGCCACAGCTTCAACCTCATTAGATTTCTTGACTTGAATACTAAGTAACTGCAGTCTAACATTATCCTCGATTTCCTTAACCAGCTCATTATGACTTTTCTTCTCAGATGTAAAGATTCTAGCATTTCTTTCTCTCCAAATATGATATACACTTGTAGCCAAAACCATTTTCCTAACCACACTTCTTATGTTGTTATTACAGGGCATATCAGACATCTTATCAATCACCATTCTCCATTCAGTATCAACATTATTGGCTTTCATCTTCCTTTTCAAAACCTTCCACACCTCTTTGGAGTAGTCACAGTTGAAAAACAAGTGGTTGTGGGAGTCATTGCATTTAGAACATAATTGACAAATCAAGTTCATATTTGGATTCCATAGCATAATTCTGTCTTGAGTTTGTAACCTTTCTTTAATGGCTAGCCACAATATAAAAGAATGCCTTGGAACCCCTTGAGAATACCAGACTAGCTTGTCCCATTTCACTTTCTCTCCATGATTTCTCATATCCTCCCATACCGTTTTAACACTGAATTTTGTCAACTCTCCATTACTTTTCTTCCATTAGGCATGTCATTATTCAAATTAGGAACAGTGATAGAAGCAAGAATAGGAATAGCTTGAAGCCAACCATTTGGCCATAACGAGTTGCCATTCTCTATCATTTCTGCAACAGTCAAATTATCATCCATCCTTGCTGCATATCTGTAGGCTTTAGGAACAATGTTACCTATAACCTCATGATTACCCCATCTATCATGCCATATTGAAGTAGACTAACCATCTCAACAAGGTTTTTTCTTGACCGGCGACAAAGTAGCAAGGTTCCTTTATGAAAATGAGGTGATTTGCACACTATTCAAAATTAATTGGCAAACTCGAATTTAGAGTATTTTGAGGATTTAAATGTCAATACATTCTAAATTAAAATGTACCAATCAATTAAGAGAATATGCAAATCACCTTATGAAATTTTGTAACTTTGATGCACCACATATCATAGAAGGCTTAATGCACTACTAATTTGTCCTCATGTTAATCTTTATACGTATTAAATCATTTTCAATGTATGGAAAATTTTCAAGTAATTTAAGTCGAAGGAAGGGAACAATATTTTCGATCAATCCTCTATTGACGCGTTTCTTTCGGCATATCTCTCTCATGTACACAGTCACATGGTCCACTTGATCTTTTTCACACACACTCACAAATATATGTCACAGCCGTGCCAAGTGAATGTGCGTTATATATAAAGTACGAAATATAAAATATAAAGTTTGATAAGAAATACGGAACAAAAACTAAGAAAAAACAAAAAATACGGAAAAAAATTGTTTTATACTATTAATCGAGAGAGTAAAAAATAGATAAGAGGGGTAAAAGTGTCTAGGAAAGTAAGCATAACAACACCTTTGCGTTATATTAAAACCAAAGTAGAGAAGTTCGATTTTTTTTACTTGATCGGAACTTCATGATTGGACGAACTAGTTATATGTCAATAAAAGTCAAACACCAAGATATAGAGCCATGTATTAGACATTTAAAAGTCAAAATACAGCGCTATTTTTAACTAAATATTCTTTATTACTTATATAGAAAATCTAATCACTACATCTTTTAAGTTGTTTGTCTTAACAAGATAAACATCATTTTTGGTGTTTATTTTTTCATAAAGTAAAAATTCTTAAATGACCTTCGATTGATCTTTATCGTCAATTATCAAGTTCTACAAGTAATATTCACATTGACAAACATCATCAAGTGATCTAGTAGCAAGTCACATAATAATTTCACAAGTGTAGTAGGGTTCAAGATCACTAGGTACAAATTTAAAATTAAGTGATCAGTTAAATGGTGAAAAACGGTTACCGAGACTTATATGTTTGTAAAAAAATTCACTATCTTCGAATAACAGAACAAAGAAAACTTTATTCATATTTTGTTGGAATTACATAACATGTCAAACATAAATAGGAAACACATAATACATCAAAGAATATGCGAAAGCTTAAGATCATATAATTGCAATTATCTAACCGAATAATAAAACGTATGCGTACCTTTTTCAATTCCGAGCTAGCAATTAATTGGATCAATTTAAGTACCCAAATTAGGGTTTATGTGGTTTAACGAATTGACCATTACCGTTTTTCAATTCAAACGAAGATGCAAACAATAGTGTGTTTGCACCACGTTCTTGTACACATGTACTAATACCAAATTAATGCGAATGCTAGTTCAAGAAAACACAAGCGTTTTGTTTTGGAAAAACAATATCGATCGTCCCTTGTAGGATGTTGTGATCGGCCGAACACCAAGAAAAAAAAGAAAAAAGAAAACAAGATTAGGGTTTAGTGTATGTACAAAAGTTACAAAACAATGAAACCATTGGTCTTGTATTTATAGGGCGAGAAACTTAGTGTCAAAGTTAGGTTAGGATTCGGTTTACCCTCCCCTAGCCGATCGGCCAAACAACCCACAAGGGGTTTTCGGAACTTACTTGACATCTAATTTTCACTCTAGTCCTTTTATTTGATCGTTAGTCAATTTCTATTAATTACTTAATGTTCGTTAGTCGTTTTATGTATTTAATAATTAAACACAACATTTTATATTTAATTATGAATCATTAATTTTTCATACGTAAAGTGTGCAATACAGTGGTCTCGAGTTTGATTATGGACATACACATATTAAATATTGTCCATAAAACTAACATATTTTGTTATTACATCACCAGAAAATGTTGTCAACTAGTAGTGGGTACTGGTGGTAAGTAACGTAACTTTATAATAACGAGGATGTAAACCCGCACGTTGCCGCGGGGTGTTTGTATTTGCACGTTTAAGACATGGTTAGCATAACTAAAGCTAACAGAAAATGGTCTAAGAAGTCGTTTAGCCCGTGCGTTGCTGCAGGAGCTTTATGTTGATGGTTAGAACTCTACGCTTAAGACATGGTTAGCTATAAAGTTGAATATATAGGTGCACTTGTAACATATTTTTTCTGTATTGAATTCATACAAATATGATTTAAGGAGGGAGTTGTGCATACATATTGAAGCGATCAAAGCAACAAAGGAATGTTCTTTTCTATCCCATTTGACCACATAAACATGAAGTTACTATGCACGATCACTGCAGCAGTATTCCATCTACCCAACAACACAGAAGGCAGGACTTCGTCCTTTTGAATTGCCTTATCTTCTTCCAATCAGCAAATAAAGGATGTTGTGGAACAACATCATCACACATGTATCTAATAACAATGACGATCAACAAATACAGAACGTTAGAAAATCGAGGAATATAAGCTGACATATAGTACATCAACTATATAAAAAAGTTAATCAGAGGTGCCATTTTGGGTTAGTCATCAGTTTTGGGTAATAGGTCAAATGGGTAACCTCTTAATATGGCTGTATTCAGGAAACTTTTTGATAAGAGGTCTTTTGCATGAGATAGCATTTTAGGCAATTTTTGGCCCGTTTGTCCGGGTCGAATCATTTGAATGAAATTTAAAAAGCAAAAAAAAAAAAAAAAAAAAAAAAAATCCTGAGATGAAAAAACAATCCTCCTTGCCCATTTCAGGTAAGCAGGTGATACTGGCAAATCTAGTATCCCATAACTTGTGAATTCATCTTCTTGTTAAAAATATCGATTTCTTATTGAACCATTTTAGATGAAAACTGTGCATTGCAAGCAGATATGATTGTATTACCTGATCTGTTGGTATCATCCCGAACGGCTTAACAACTACATGATTATTAGGATTGTCAACCCATTTAAACGATGGTTCCATTATCTACTCTTTAACATCCGTAGTATAAACCTTTATTCCTGAATGGTTCCATTAAGCAATAAGCTATAATGATACATGTTTTTTTTTTATAGTAGTCAATCAAAAGATCGTACAATACTTGCAAATTAGCATTTTTGAGTCTCAGTACAATACCTGCACGCCGTAACACCTATCCACTCCTCCTCCTTTTGGCCCATAGAGCTAAATACCTGCAAATTAACATTCTTTGAGGCTCAGTAAAACTAACATCAAAAACCAACTTATTGATAACAAAACCTCTGCTATTAAGCTTTCAACCAAAATCAACCATCAATTTTATTAAACCTGGTAACCGATTCATTGCCTTGAAAAAAATTAGAAAAACTGTTTTCACCAAATCCTACTCACAAAGCAATCACAAACTCCCTAAATTGATGCTTGCTTGTTTTTAGCAAATCATTGCACTCACAAAGCAATCAATTTCCCATTGAATTAGAATTATGCAATTTGGAAGTTCAAGAAATAAACGAAGTAAAAAAGGTGAAAAAAGAAGATAAAAAAACCCGGCAAAGATCAAACCACAAAGAATTCATTTCGGATGAATAGGTATTAGCTACATGCATTATTGTCACCACATGATTCTAGATATCAAGTATCGACTGCGACTTTATAAATATGGTTATTCAATGTCACGCGTTACCGCGGGGCGTTTGTATATGATCGTATTGCACACAGTATCTTCATATCATAAGCTGTTAAGGAAAGTTCGTGTTAAAGCAAATGATGGAAAGCAACATATGTAGAATAGGTAAACTTTTATCTCACTATGTTTATTCAATAAATAATCTAACCAATACGACTATTTAGCAGTTCTACAACCATACTACACTAACCATGTGCTAAATTCACAAAACAATTGGACCTTCAAATATCTAATTACCTTGTGAATGCCTGCAAGATCGACGAAAAAAGGAACAACATGCCTCTGATCACCAACAATCCCCTAACAGGAGCTATGACCCTCCCATTTGCCATGACTGCATGATGCGCAACAATTCCCTAACATTACTAAAAAATCATACCCAAAAAGTATTCAAAATCAAAGCAATTTAATTAGCGGCTTACCATATATTGCGTTAGAGTGTAGAATGGACAGTTTGTTATAATTGTTAATAAACGGAGTGAAAATAGAAGACCTCATACAATGTGCAACAACAATATTAGTAAAATATCACCAATCTAAATAGAACAAATACAAAGAGAAATGCTTTCATGTTCTTCCAGTAACAACTCATGGAAACATGGTTTCAAACCTTAATAGTGTGTATCAAATAAGTGTACATACTACATACGGCAAACATTTAACATCACAGTATACTATTCATTATCATAGCACAACGTATATCAATCTTATACATTGTTGTAGCCCATATACAGATTGTGGCCAAAGTGCATTTCAATACACCAATCTTATAAATAGCTGGAGTGTTACCTTTTTGTGGTTGTTATTCCAAGATCTAGAACTTCATTCTCTTCCACGCTAGATTTCCTTATTAGTTGAAATGCAGGAAAACTTTGAAAGATTACGGCATCAATTCTTCCTTCCTCAAGTCCTTAACTGTCAGAATTTAGTAAATGCTTAAGTTTGGTTATTATAACTCCGAACTACAACAGCTTCTAAAAAAAATTGTTAAATATAGGCGAAAATTATCATACTTATGTACAATGAAGAAAAGACCTTACCTTTGTAGTATCTTCAAGTAAGGTTTTTCAACCCTACTAGGGCAGGGCATGAGTAAATTGTCTATGTTAACTTATTCAAATTCTTGGTTACAAAAACTTTTGTCAATGATGACCTTCAT
This sequence comes from Artemisia argyi, assembly GCA_030686995.1. Lineage (NCBI taxonomy): Eukaryota > Viridiplantae > Streptophyta > Magnoliopsida > Asterales > Asteraceae > Artemisia > Artemisia argyi. The sequence continues at coordinate 173,628,688 of CM060697.1, forward strand.
TTTTTTTCAAGAGCATCATAAAGAATAGAATTCGAGGTATTTACACAATAAGATGGACCTGTTCCTATTAGGATGGATGCAATTGTTTTTGCTTTTCCTTGGAAGCTCCTGGATTCATATATCTCTTCCCATATTCGTGCTTACGTTCCTCCAAACGATTCGATACCTTATGACATGATGTAAATATAAGAATGCATCATGAACACAAACACTATAAACTTATGGACAACTAATATAAGTGAGTTTCAGCACACCTTGATCTCACATGTTAACAAAAAAAATGAAAGAATGTTATTCACCTTGACTTTCAGCGCATCTTGATCTCACATGTTCAGTTTCCATGTCGTGGCTTAACAAAGTATCAGCAACGGTTTTTGGCTTCATTCATTACGATATAGCTGGGTGAGAAACTACATAATCAAATGTAGAATATCAATCAGACGGTAAAGTGTATCGAGTCAAATTCAAAATAAACTCTAAAATTGGAAAAAGTGAAATTATATGTGTAATTTATTTTTCAAGTTTACTAAAAAGTCTGTCCAAGTCTTTGAAGATCAGTTTAGAAGTGACAAACACACTTTGTTGGGACAATAGCCTAATCTAGGCGATTAATCGCTGAATACCCGTCACCTTGAAAAAGAATATCGGGATGGACAGAATACCCTTTTAATCTCCAGTATATATGCCTCTTTTTGTCCCTGAAATTTGGCTCTGTTCGCACAGCATCAAGGTTTTCTTAATTTGCATCCTCTGCAGCATAAACAATTTTAGTGTCAATATTAAAGTTCGCCCGTAGCACATAAATAAGACCCAAAAAAATGGATATGACAGAGGGTGTAAAATATATTCAGTCACAAACCCCTAAGTCTGCATTCTCGATGTTTTCTGCTGTATCTACCTCCCCTCAATCTTTTTCCTACGATAGAAACATTTGTGTTAATTCAACTAATTAAGTCCAAAAAGTAGAATGGTTTACAAAATCAGTAAAACACGGACCTTTTTTTATTGTAAACCATTCACGCTCACATTTTTTGTAAAACACAGACCTTTTTTTCTAAAACGATCTAATCATACGTTTTCTTATGGTTTCAGCGTTTTTTCTAAACTGATCTTATCATACGTTTTCTAAAAACTTTATAAGCCCAAGTAGATAAGCTCATAAGCCCACAAAACCGAGGCCAACAAAATTTAAGTAACCTTTTAACCTGTTATTCCATATGAAGAAATGCAGTTAATATACTAAATAACAAACATTTATATAAAAAGATCGTGGAAATTAGGAATGTCGAATATCTTGCCCTAAAAAAAAATAAAAAATAGAAAACCTCAAATGATTCGTAAATGCGAGGCTCGGATCTGCAAGTTTGAAAGCGGTACCAGAGACCCGCCATGGCTGCAACCACAATGTGGATGTGACTGCCTCGCCAAGATATGGGAGTTGATAAGCCACGCTTACCCAAGACATAAATGCAGAAAACTATCGTCATCGCCTCGATTCTATACGTTATGCGAGCACAGACATTGTATCAAATTCAAACAAATGTAAAAAGAAAAATAATGATTAACCCAGCATAGCTGCAAAGTTAGAAACTTGACAAAACTCCTACCATGGCTGCAAGCACAGTGTCATGCTGGCTCGGCAAGATACGGGACGATGTCACCCTTCAAAATCAACCGGCCTATTGTAGCTGCAAAATAATGAGCGCACAAACGCAATCGTATCTTCATCATCGCCTATAATAAACTGAAAATAGATCCATAAATAAGAATGTTACCTCTCAATAATCAAATCATACATAAAAAACTGCTTCCAAAATTAAACATCAGAAACCACGTACCGGCAATTAATATGAGCCACCAAGGCCAAATATGAACCAAATTAATATCAATATTGTTGTAACCGAATTTACCACGCAATGGGTTCAAATTTACCCCTCCATGACTGCAAAGTCTATCATTACAGCCTATCAGACACACGAAAACTAACTATACACACATTTATCATAGTGAGTTGAAGGCTCAGATTTATAAACAACTGAAAAAGTGGATTAAGCCGCCATGGCTGCAAAGTTAGTAACTTGCCGCGCCAAGATGCGAATAATCTCAACTTTGTACATTTGGTAGTAATTGATCATCACAGCCTCGTTCGGCTCAGATTAAACATTCACGATTTAAGTTGTTCATATTCATCATAGCCTGTAATAAATGCATCTATGAGGTTGAGACATGTTGACAATCGAAGAAAGCGGATACATCCGCCATGGCTGCAATTTAATAACTTGCCCCGCCAAGACACGGACGATCACAGCTTTAATCGATAGATACTCTGCTTACAACCACAACCCTTCACACACTTCTAACAATTTGAGTAACATAGCTTAGAACCAAATGGTACCTCCATGGCTGCGTTAATGTAAACGCCCTGCCAAGACACGTCAATATGTTCTTACTTATATAATCCATCAATGACTGATTTCACAAAGCCGGAGCAACCGCCGTGGCTGCGTTAGTGTAAACGCCCCACCAAGATACGGCTTCTCCTAGACATTGAAGAATTCCAATAACATAACCCACAACCAAACGAAATTACCATGGGCGTGTTAGTGTAAGCACCTGGCCAAGACACACCAGTTCTTACAAAGGTATCTCTTTACATATATAATACATCAACAACCGATTTTCCAAAGGTGAAACAACCACCATGATTGCGTACAGGCATTCCAACACATAAAACATAACCTGAAACCAAACGACCGCATTAGCTCTATGAAGGGAAAAGGCTTAAAACTAAATCGCATCTACACATTCAAATGCATTAGCTTAGACAGTCAAACTCAAACATCAACCCTAGTTAATTCTAACATACAACTAATTTACCCTAGCATACGAAGATGAAATAACATAAGTACCCAAATCATGAACCCAAAATCAATCCTAAATCAACCCAAATCCTAAATCATAAATTAAAGACCCTAATTTAGGCAACATAAAAACAACTAAAAACAATTACCTAAAACTAAAGAAATTAACCTACCACCTTAACAACAAACTAAAACACAAAACTTTAAAAAAAAAAAAAAAACATCCAAATTCAGGAAAACCCCAAAATTATGTCGAAACCCTAATCTAAAATTTTGCATTGTTATACATACCAAACATGTAATTCAAACATCAGAAAAGCTAATTTGATGCAGTTGGTCTAACTCAAACCAATAAACAGTTTGCTCATCACACCGTGAGCCACAAAAAAACAACCAAACCACATAAAGAAACCTCATATTGGTACAAAGAGATGAGAGAGCAGGAGACATAGAGAAAGAAAATGAAGAATCCAGAACTCACCAAATTTTTGTGGCTGGGAAATGAAGATGTGCAATAGCTGGAAACAAATGGTACTAATCCAGCCACAAACAACAATAAAAAATGGATCCTTGTACCCAAACACATGACTCCTCTCACAAAACAACTGTAGACCAATTAAAATATAATATTTTCCTGTAGCGCCTCTCACAAAAGCACTATAGCAGCCTTCCTTTGGATCGGGTAAATTTTCGCCGGTCGGGTATTTCCGTCGGACTTGGTTTCACCGGCGTTACTCACAAAGGGGGTGAAGTTGTGAGAGAGAAGCGGGTTTATAATATGGCCCGGAATTTTAGTTTTTCAGGTATGGGCCTCCAAGGGAAAACGGGCTAAAAAAGAAGGTACATCCACGGGAAATGTAATATTTGTATAATGTCAAGTGCCAAATAATTGGATTGAAGTCATACTTCCTTTTTATCATTTTGACACATGAAATAAAACAAAATTGAGTCAAGAAAACATGATTTAAATCTAATTATGAACACAAGTTACCAATTCTTTTTAAGGTGATATTCAATCATGTATTTCCTAAATCTTCAAATTGATAGCATATTTGAATAGTACTCCGTGATTCTTTTACATAAAACCTCTAACCAAATATTGTAAATATGAAATATCTAGTACAAAACATAAAAGATATCTAATATACAAAATGAGTTCAATACTATAATAATTTGTTTGATGCAGGAGTGATGATCCTTCAAATAATGTCTAGCATTCAGGTTTTTCGAATTTTATTAGTTGATGTTTATTCATTGATGAAGGAAATGATAGAAGGTAGAGACAAAAAATGTTATCACCTTTAAGAGGGCTAGCTGAATAAATTACAAGTTGCAGCCTATGGCATGCTATAGGGTTTTTTTTGGCACTCATGTAATCATCAAACTGCATCCCTCGTAGCAATATGCATGTATATATCTGTTCTATAGTTATCTCGATCAAATCTCGTTATGCATTTTTTTGAGCGAGTGAGGTAATTTTGATGATGTGTTAAAATTGCATTTTTGGTTTTTGTGGTTTGACGAAATTGCAAGTTTGGTCCTTATTTTTTCAAAAGTGCATTGGTGGTCCCCATTATGAAGTTTTCGTTGCACGTTTGGTCTTCGACCAAAGTTAAATGACTAAAATACCTTTTGTCTTCTTCCACTTGAATATTTAAATAAATATTTCTTTTCTTTTATTTATTTTATTTTTAAAAAGTTCAACCCTTTTATTTTTTTTCCCAGAGTACAACATATTGCTACCAAACACAAAATATGAACACCATCACGACATCAAAAACACAAAATCAATACGAGGTATTCAACATAACTTTACATCCGCAAATAAAAATGCAACAACACTTATGATTGTTAAAAGAATGTTGAAACATTTCTCTAAAACCCCAAAATCAGTAACATTAATTTCCTAATCTTTCAAAACATCTTTTTAAAACTTTTCAACCACCACAAAAATCATCCTATCAATCACACCACCACCGCCCATAAAAATTAAATAGAAACCTTATCGAGGCTTTCAAATACCAAAACTCATTAACAAACCTTGAGAGGTTTCTAGAATCATCAAAATCAAATTAACAACATGGAAAAACGCGTTGTAACCCTGCCCAAAAATCTGAAAACGCATCATCGCCGTCTGCTGTCTCCATAAACAACCGCCAGATCATGTGTACTTGCAAAAGTATTAACAACAATTACAATGAAAAGATCTAATAAACTTCAACAAGATTTTAGGGAGATGATTTGAGGTTTTCGAGCGGTAACCATTTTTTCAGACTTGGTCATCGGTTGGGTTTTCTGCTTTCGCCGGAATTTACAGGTGGCCGGCAGTTGGGATTAGGTGTGTTATGAGATGAATTAATGATATTTAAGAACCCCAATTGAAGGCGGTGGTGATTCAGAGACATGATAAATATGGTGGATGAATGTTAGATTTAATAAGGATGGATAGGGTTAATGGGTTTTGTTTTATGTGTTTGTTGATGAAGATAATTGGATGTTATAGATGTAGTGTTTGGTAAAAATGAGGACATGGTTAAGTTTATGTCTTGAGAGTGGGTGTTTTTTATGTTAATGATATGAGTTTACTAGATATTTAAGTGTATTAAATTTTTCGTTTATCTGGGTTCTTGTTTATGTTTTTAGTATTGGATGAATAAATAAAAAGAGAAAATAACATGAAAATTAAAAGGGAAGAAGACAAGAGTATTTTAGTCATTTAACTTTAGTCAAAGACTAAACATGCATCCAAAACTTTAAAATGAGGACAAATATTGCATTTTTGAAAGGATAGAGATCAAATCTGCAATTTGGCCAAACCTTAAAGACCAAAAATGCAATTTACTCTAATTTTATTAGAGAAATATTTATAGTATATGAGTGTTATAGGTAACGTGATTATTATATAGCGGAAAATGTACCCCACACATTAATTTTTAGGCTTTTGAGGGGACAACATCCTCCCCCTAACCCAACCATATAAACATTACAAAAAGAGTGGAGAACGCAAATATAATCTCCAACGCTTTGATCAAGCGACATTATCATTTTCCACCGGATTGAACACAACTTTTTCTTCACCGCCAATCGACTAAGGTTCGGTTTCTCTCTTACTTCAACTTCTTTATACACTCTGTCTCTTCATAGCTTCTTATGAGTTAATCTGCTTGTTATGTTAATTATACGTAACACACAGCTTTATAGCATGTGATGTTGGATCATGTTTTGCAAACGAACAACTAATCACATATGTATGGTTATGTTCATCCGGTCAAGAATCTGTGTTTTTCCAAATCAGGAGATTGATCGTTACTTATTTTGATTACGTTCGCATTCAATATCAACTTCTTTCCCACTTTTACGTTATAGAGCATCATCCTGAATTTTGCTCACTTTCCGTTTAGTTAATACTCAAGAAATCTTTAGTACCCTGTTCATGGCAAAGATCATGACAGTAGTATAGATTTGACCCAAACAGAAGTTCATTTTGTTTTACAAGGACTTAAAGTTAATTATGAAGTCAAACATTCACAAATCCAACATAAGTTATATTTGTCCATAAACATTGTTTCACTATAAAATAACACTCATTGACCCCACAATATGTGATTTTTTTTTTTTTTTTTTTTTTTTTTTGTGGTGCCATTTTTGAGGTTATTGATTGTTGGATTTAATTTATCATTCATAGTTTTTGGATAATTAGGATTTAGGAGTTGATTGTTTGTAATTTCTAATGGTATGCAGCAAAACAACCCCATTTTCATTTGCAACCAGTCGCACAGTAGACTTGCTGACCAAACAATCCCGCCACAGGTATGTACGAGTATATGATTCTCAATGTTTGTAATTCTAATCGTCCCCTTCTTGATTCACAAAAACACACTTTTTTTGCCTTTTTAGTCCACGAAATGCCCTTTTAAGTTTGACATGATCATTTTCTATGAACCAGACTTGATTTTTATGGAGTAAAAAACAAACAGGATGCCAATATACAATATTAGAAATGCTTAATTAAAATAGGTTCATAGGGTTTGGACTTTGGACAACACTAACTACCCATCTTAACCCTCTATTATCTGCTTTATTAATGGGACAAGACAATTTTTTATTGTTTTTTTGTTACGTATATTTTGTCTTTTATTATTTTGACTTTATAATTTCTCTTCTGCATTTTTTCCAGTAGTTTTACTTATTTTATTAACAGAACAAAGACAATTTTTATATTTTATTCTCCTCAGTCGTGTATGAACCCAGAACCTTTTAAAATAAACACTTAAAATCTCAGTTCACATTAGAAAACGATGGATTAGTTCATTTTAAAAAAAAAATACTATAATTATAGCTTGCTGGCTTGCAATTTATCAAAATATAAAAACGGGTCACTATCAGAAATATCCATTCCCAAAAAATATTTCTTTTGAAAGGCAACAAGTAAACATGGATTGAAGATGCTACGGTTGAGAAAGAAAAAAAAGTGATTGTCTTTTGATTGACTTATAAGCTTATCTTTTTGGACTTATAAATTAGTTGAGCTAATAAGTTCATGTTGAAGCTTATAAGCTTAAAAAAAAAAAAAAAAAGGTTTTGGTAACTTTGCAATTTCTGTATAAACTCATAAGCCATGAAATAAGGTTAGACAAATATGACTTGCCATTTGGTTTAGAGATAGGATTTGATTTAGGATTGGACTCATGGAAAATATAAAGTAAACTAAAGCGCATGATAAATTGACAAATTGTTTAGTTTATGTGATTTTGCTATATATGCTTATTTTAATATGAAATGAAAAATATATAGTACAGGACCCACACATACTAAAAAAGAAAGAAAATTGAAAACTATACAACTAGTGGCTCAGAATTAAATAATTAATACTCGATATTCAAAAAAGAAAGTACCAATTCAACATGCATTTTTGAAACGTGACTGTCGTGCTAGGCATTGCAAAAAGTAAGATATTTAGACATCATGCCAAATATAAAATTTGTACCCTCACATCAAACATATCTTTAGTCTTCCTTATTGACACGTCATTCTATCTCCCAACATTTGCTATGTGCAATTGTAATAATAGAGTTTTTGATCACACGATCGTTAAGTCATATGCTTTGTTATAAGAAGTTCAAAACAAAAAAGTTTTATGGTACATAACGTTCTTAACTATTACGAGTATAAATCGGAGTAGTTTGAGATGGGCTGGTATTTGAACCCATTTCAATGATGTCATAATAAATGTGCTTTATAAAAGATAGGATATCAACACACGTAACTTTTCTTAATTTTATTCTTTACGGTTTCGACCTCATTATGTTTAGCTGTATCTAAACATTTGTCGGTCAAACCGGCCTGTCCGGTTCCCGATTTAACTGGTTGAACAAACCGATCCCGGTCCAATTTTCAAGACAAGAATGGCCAATCTACCCTTTGTTTTATTCATAAACCATATGTCCGGACTTCGACTCGCGCGTCTCGTTCATCAGTAACTCTTACTAATTTCAAGCATAAAATTACCATGTATATGTACTCAAGTTTTATGTTAACAATTGTTGTAGCGTATAATATAATCTTAAAAAGAGAATTTGTAACCCCATGTATTAAGGTGGATGATATGGGGCTAAGAGTGAAGATCAACATCCATCGACAAATTTGAAACACCTGCCTCGTATCGTGTTTTTTCCTAGACAACTGGCCTTCCTTTCTGATAATAAAAGAGAAAGAAAGTATTTACAAACACGCTATGTGTGATATGTATGTGTGTTTTGTAGTTGTAAGTATTCGATCTTATTAATTGAAAATGAGAAAAAGTTTTGTCAATGAGAGCGAATATTGCACACAAAGATAAGCCATATGTTCGGTTGGTTCGGGGAATGCACCCCGTTAGCTCTTATACTTCTTTTGAGTAATTATGATTGCTCTCTTAAAGATGAGCCATATTGATATTACACCTACTACTAACTTGCATGTTTGCATATTTATTCAAAACATGCTTAAACATTATTGTACATTATGCATTGGCCTAGGTTATCATACCTCTAAATAGATGCTAGCACCCCCTCATTTTTTAGTTTTTATAATAAAACTGCAAAACTAGGAGTATGAAATATAAAATAAGTTTGATAAGTTAATGCAAATGCATTAACCACTGGTAACACTCCAATAAAAATAGACACAATAGATTAAAAAAAAAAAAAAAAGCAAAGGTCTCCATGGTTGTTCCTCTCTCCGCCCGCCTCTCCTTAACCACTGAGGTTTATGATCATCAATTTTGTGAGATAATTCTTGCATTTCTAACATTAACTATTAATGCATATAAATAAATATTCTTTCATTTACAATAATTTATATCTCGTTTATATTTTTCACCTTATTACATCATATGTTTATTTTCTGCATGATTAAAAGCTACTGTAATTTTTTGCATTTTACATATGTATGGATACATTGTTATTTATTGCTTTAGGCGGTTATTACCTTATTTGTTAATTTGATATTATGTTGTTGTCTGTTCTTCTGGAATTCTATTTATTTATTATATGAGAGCGAACAAAGTTAATTTGGCACTTAATCTTGTTGAAGTAGTAAAAGGGCGTAGTCGAATGAATTAGGTTGTGATTCTATCACTATTTAACTGGGAAAATATGTTGTCAGCCAAAATCATTTTTCTGTTCTGCTACTATGTCAACTGTTTTTTTTTTTTTTTTTTTTTTTTTTTTTTTTTTTTTTTTTTTTTTTAAATAGATACAAATCCTGATTTAAGTGAAACAGTTTGCAGTAACATGTAAATTTACGGAATTATGGAAAGTCTTCAACCAAAAGAATTAGTAATACGATAACGGTTTTTTTCTCGAGTTTAATTATAAAAATAGGTGACACATCTGATATGTGAGCCCCCTACTTTAAATTAGTACTCTATCTTAGTTATTTGCTATTAACATGCTTTTTTGTGCATAACTCTGAATTTAAGTTCGATTAGTCTAGAATGGCTAATGTTTGGACTACCTGACTCCTTAAGCATAGCGATAGATAAATGTCCTAAAATGTTTAGTTTCTTGTTTAAGGCTAACGTATTACTCTAGATGTGATGCATAGATTTGACCTAAAAAGATAAATTTAATTATTCCACAAGAGAAATTTAATTTGATAACAAGGACTTAAAGCTAAAGATTGAGCTAAGCCTTCACGAATACATCACTTTTAGGGTGCGTTTGGTATGTTGCCATGAATCACAATGGGTATGAGTTTGATAGTAGCGGTGGGCCTCTCAGGTATGAAAGATCCATACCTTGCAACTAGCTAGCCTTAAACCCCCATCAAGCCATAGGGGTAGGCGGAAGACTTTCTCCTCTCGCTGCAAGAAAAGCCCTTTTATCGATCTTGATTATATGCCGTAGTACCTACCCCTCACCTGGCCTGCGAGGGGCTTCATAGGCTCACAATGCGCCTTTTTAATAAGTAGGACTTGCCTGCATCTCCCCATTTAATAGGCTAAGCAGCTAGTACCTTGCCGGTCTTGGCCCTTTTGAGGTATATGGCGTATGGAACATATGTATCATTCATTCCCATATTTGAAAGATTTAAGGTGCCGTTTGGTTTGTTGCTAGGAATCACAATGGATATCGGATTTGGTATTGAGTAGAATGATAATAGATATGAAAAAGTGTATGATTACGATTGTTATGTTTGGAAGACAAAATATGGTATGAAAAAATGTATAGATATTTGAAGAGAGAGGCCCACGGAATGGATTTCATAGACACTAAATTGGTGGGTCATGAGTCTATGACTATGATATACCATTTCATTCCTGGGCACACTAAACAAACACCTTTAATAATAGAACTTTGAGGTAAATGAAATAGATATGGTGTCTTTTTATAAGTTCTTGGTTGTTAGATTTAGCTGATCTTTTTAGTTGGATTTCGTTATGCTGTTAAAGAAAAGGCTAGTTTCTATCTGTATTTAGTATAGGAGGCTATTATAGCTTGACATTCATATTGCACCTGTGTTTTGTAGAATAGGGTCAAAATAGGTCGTTGAGAATTAAGATATTAGAAACATAGGAGCATTGCCGTGGGATAGTGGCAAAGTGACATGCGCTTTTGCTTGTGTTATTCTTGCCATGCAGTTCATCATATTATCTTCTAGTTCAAATTTCAAAATGATTAGCATCTTTTTCTATTAATGAGAGTATTCATCCGGAACAGCTAATAAATAGTCTGTTTTATAAACATCCTTAGTGGCCTTCTTCACTGATATGTCTTTGTTCAGTTTTGGTCCAACAGGCTCCTACTTGCACAGTATATAAAGAAGTCCTACTGCTGAAATGTGCCTGATCTCTATGGACTTTCCTGAGCAATTGCAATCAGGTTGTGTTTCAGGTTTTGGTTTCGGTTTGCTTGGTTATAAGATAACACAATTGGTGATGAACAAGATAGAACAACCAACACTTCCATTTTCTGGCGAGGCGAGATACTTGACAATGCTTTGTGTTTCTGGTAAAGAAGTGCCTCTGGAGGAAGTAAAGGAGAAAATAAGAGCAGCACTGAAGCTCTTAACTTTCCTTGAGCAACATGTTCTTGTTCAGTTTTGGTCGCCTTGTGATGCTGGGAAGCACCAAATACTTACAACTGTAGATCATCCATTTGGGCTTGGTGTAGCCAACGAAGAACTTTGTTTTTATAGGTGGAGCTCTGAGCATAATGTATTTCCTGTGGATAAGGATAATGAAGAAATAGAAGAATTCACTAGTCCTCCGGCTCGAGTATATAAGCAAGGATTACCAGAGTGGACTTTTGATATAACTAATTACAAATCAAAAGATTTCCCACAACAAGACTTAGCAATCCGTTGCAATCTTCGTGGATATATGGCTTTACCAGTGTTTGATATTGCTAAAAAATCATGTCTTGGTGTGCTAGAGATCTTGGTATCTTCCAAACATATGAATTATGTTCATGTGGTTAAACAAGTTCACGGTGCCTTGAAGGTTTCCATCTAATTTCTTCTATTTAGAGTTTTAAAGCTTTAAGCACACCTGAAGTTTTCTCTCTCTTTTTTTTTTTTTTTTTTTTTTTTTTTTTTTTTTTTTTTTTTTTTTTTACTTTCCATTTTCTAGTCTTATATATTTGATTTTAGGGTAAGCACTAAACAACCTTGGCTGAATTATCTTGTGTTGTTGTATATATATGCTGCATTGGTTTCTTCAATGTTCTTCATGAGTTTTCCGTTGTTTGCTTGTCAGTTTGGTCTGTCTTAACTCCATTGTCCTTTTACTCTAGCCATGCTAGGATTTCTAGCTAGGCCATGTTGTCAAAATCACATCATAGATTCACAAGACTGAGTGTAATGGTGGTGGTCACCACCACCTCCATGTCAGTGGGGCATCACTACGGCTAATCTAATAATCAATACTATTAATGTTTTCCTAGATTCGATACTCTTCTCGGACAAGCTTTCTTAATGCATTCTAAAGGAGTAAAAAGATTAGTGTAGCCAGTATTTATGAAACATGTTTTCTGTTGTATTCCAGTTTACACATTCTTTCATTGCTGCTCATTTCAAAATTGTTGTAATCTTGCAGAAACAAAGTCTGACATGTCCACAAGTATTTGTTCGTCCTGCTTCATATGTAAGTTAGGACTTGGGATCTATAACTTAATTCTACCACTCAAGTTTAACATTTTGTGCAAAATGTTTCTCTAATCTTGTTTTTCTTTGGAGCTCTTATGTGGTAGATGTCTTTTAATACAGGTTCCCAGTGAATGCGACAAAATCCGAGGTATTTTAGAAAGCGTGTGTGACTATCACAATTTACCTCTTGCTCAGACATGGGCTGTTTCCCCATCTACTAGTTTTGTTTCACATGATAAAAATATAAAGAAGAGTTGTAGTAGTTTTGGTACTAAATGCATTGGGAAGGTATGCATGTCCACAGTTGCTCTACCTTATTATGTGAATGACTATGGCATGTGGAAATTTATGGAAGAATGTAGAAAGCGACACATGTACAAGTCGCAGGGGGTTGTTGGAAGGGCATTGTCATTCCAAGGTGTATATTTTTGTAGAGATGTAACCGAACTTGATCATGCAGAGTATCCTCATGTGTGTGGTAATAAGGTAAAAAGTTGCTTTGCAGTTTCGTTGCATAGTGTTGAAGGAGACGATGACTATGTTCTAGAGTTTTTTCTTCCAGTGGGCACCAACGATGGTAGATTTGTTCAAGATGTGATGATTACTTTGAAACAGAAAATTGATGTCACCTCTGAATTTGTACTCGGTGATACATCATCTCTGGATTTGTCTGGTACGAATCGAACTTGATACTATTAAAATGTTCATGAATATGATTGCTGACAGATCCATTTTCATGTAGATAATTCAGATTCAGAGTCAAGTGTGACAGATGTTTCTAAAACTACTTGCTCTGTGAATGACCCAGAGTCCTCCACCAGTGTGAGTATGGAGAGTCGACATGCTGCTATCTTTAGCGATGATGGAGATACAAGCAGCCCTTTCACACAAGGCGTCAAAAAGCGTAAAGTAGACCATAATGCAGATCTTTACTGAGTAAGTAACTTTTGGAAAGTCTTTTACAAACTTACAGTAGGGACAAAGATGACAATTTGATACCCATTGATAGATTTTTGCCGAGAATAGGTGTATCGTGTCTTATCAACTTACACTACCATCTTTTTATGTATGATTTTTGACTACAGATGATATTTCTCGGAATATTTCTGAGTTAAGTTGGATCATATGCCATTCGCATGAACACTGTGTTATGTGATTACTTTACAAACCTGTAATTTTATTTTGTTGCTTATGTAGTTAATCTGTTAATGTGTGTTTGTATGCTCCTAGCCTTAATTTCTATATGTCACAGAAAGTTATATGTGTCGAGAGCTTGTATAGTATATTGCTGGTTCCATCTATTTTTATATAATTCAATGTCAGCTCATTAGTGAAATGCAAGCCACAGCTTTCACTGTCATGGTTAACGACCAAATGCTTCTACGTAAATTGAATAAATGAATAATATAAAAATTATAGAAGTAGGATCACCAATGAATCATTCATAAGTGGTTGATGAAATTACCGTCGTTGTCCTACGTTAACAGAAGGCCATAGTGGTAAAAAAGGTTAATTTGTTGAGTGCTAATAACATCAACACCTTTGTTTTTTGGTAACTAAAGATAGGAAAGAAATTACTCTGTATTAACACAACCTTTCATGTTAATATAGAGTTCTCCTCGAGTCCTCGATGAAACAAAATTTATTCGCATGGTGTATATTTGAAAATGGTAAGGTGCTTAAGTTGCTATCCTGATTGTAGTAAGAAATGTTTTTTTCAAGGCAAATTATCGAAGTAGGAAATGGTGTAATCCATGAACTTGTCTTTCATAAACTAAGCATCCACTATGGGAAAGTTATTTGAAGACTTTGCTTTTGGTGTGCCGGTGGTGAATTTTGGGAAGCCTTACAGGAATACCTTTTGCTGCGGCAAACCCACTTCCCATCCTGGCAAACCTGCAGTAAAAACAAAAACGCATCCCTTACGGCATATTAGTCCCACAAATTCTAAAGAGAAATCGTTGTGGCGTGTTGTGAGTCAGGGAATGGGTATTTTGTATGTTGTGGGACTAGTCAAGCTCAACCAAACTTGAGAGGATGATCCTTATATTCTTTTGATATGATAAGATATCGGGTAAGTTAGTTTTACTTTCACCTATTTTTCATGCTTTTTCTCGATTGTTTTAACATAAATTCCCCAGGTTTATGCTTCTACATATTATGTTTAGCTACTTATTATATCCACAATGATCTGACACTAGTGATTATTGTTCTTTTTTTACCCCTATAAATATAATTTCTCAATACATACGTTTTTACTAGCATTTTGTGAGCCGAAATATCTGTGTCAGTGAATGTAAAATCCGAGACGGAACCAGGACCAAATATGACCGGGTGCACAAATTTTTTGAAAACATAATATAGAAACACATTTTCATGGACTGGGTGCATCTAAGATGCATTTAGGAAAATTGATGGTTTTTTCAAAAATTAATACTATATCGAAAAAATTCATAAATGTCTTAGGAACCCGCGGGAACCGCCTGGTTGAGACCCTGTGTAAAAATCTAGGGAAGTCCATTTAGTTGGACCGGGAAAATAAATATCTAAAGTCTATTTGGTTGGACTCACGCAAGTCTATTTTAATCAATATCTAAAGTTACTAATTTTATAGTACTCGAACCCACTTTATTTTCCATCTGTTTGGTCCAACCAATTGGACTTTTCATAATGGCGACTTTTATAAATCTTTGTGGCCTTGTTGACTTGGAACAATAGTGATTAATGGCGGTGACGGAGCTTGAAAGTTTCTTGTGAGAGCGCCGAAATAGCTCGAAGTCTTTATGGGAGGCCCAAGTTGTAAAAACATGAGTTTTACTCATGAAATATATGTAAATCTACACCGGTGTCTAAAGTCTGACCTAAGTGCGGAGCTATTAAGGGACCGGGAAGGGTCCCGGCTCACTAGGTCTAAGCCCGTTAGTGTATGTTTTCGCAATTTCATATGTTAAAATTTTTTTCAATCTCGGCCCTACCATCTAATGTTCTTCCAAAAAAAAAATTTGTTTCAGCTCTCCTAAAAAAATTATTCTAGCTCTGCCACTGGTCACCACCCACCCTAGTCCCTTAATAGCTTCGATTTTGATTAATGGTGATTCATTTCAAGTTACTCCTTGTAGGCAAGGAAAAGGTCCATGGACATGAAGTAAAGGCACTCTTGTAGATATATCACGTAGAGCTGTTATTCGCCTATTGCGGGTTTATTTCATATTATGCTTTTGAGTCAATGGATTGATTACGGAGTAACGGATTTGTGGACATCTTATTCAATCATTATAGAACTAGAAAGACATAAGTTTATTTTGCCTTGTGTGTTTTGGGCGTTTTCAACGTTGCTAGAAACGGAAAATCCATTTTCAGTTACATCAGTAAATTTAGTATAGAAGAAATTTTATCATGCTATTCTTTCTAATTTTATAAACGGTCAAAATGGGACAACTCCGTTTTCTCGCTAACCAATCGATCGACTCAAAATCATAGCATGAATAAACAAATAAATGGCTAATAACAACTCCACATGACATATAAGTTTATCTTTTACTTTAAGTCCGTGGAACTTGCCACTTAGTACGTGGAATATATCACTTGAGATGAACTTACTACCACTTACCATTATTGTTCCAAGTCCACAAGCCATTGAAGTTCATAAAAGTCACCATTCATGAAAGCCACAAACGCATAAACGTGTTAATGGGTTAGGTGATTGCATTTTAAACTTTATCCCTTTTTGTCGTGTTAATGGTTATGCACGTCTAACGTTAAGAAGATGTTTTGTCATTTACATTTTAAGAATTCGAAGCACGGAGGCAAGCAACATGAATTGAACTGCGCTGATATTTTTCATAATTATATTGTTCTATCTTTGTTTAGGAGGCCTAATTAAGTGCAATCCGATGTCATTTTTTTTGTCCGGACTTGGGTTGTTTAAAGACGTATTTCATTTTGTGTCTAAAAAACGTACACTGCCTAGATTATAAGTGTCCACATGTGTGCATAAGGAAGTTCTCTTAAAACGACGTACATACATTATTTGTGGTATCATTTCATAGCATGCATGCATAATTATCTCAAGTATAAAAATAAGTCCTAACCATTTGGTTTTCATAAGTATAAAAATAAGAGTCCTAACAATTTGGTTTTCCCGGGTATTTTTATGTTTTTATTACCACAGGACTGATTGCTAAGTTGTGCCTGGTTGTTAGTGATTCAAGAATGAATACTGTTAGAAAAGTGACTTAAACTTTAAGAGTCAATTGGTAAATTTGTATGACTTGTCATTCAAGTTTGATTGGAATTTGGAAACTAATCTATGACGGTTAGTTTTGGCTATAAATAGGGATTGATAACATTAGAATTCTTTGTACCTTTTGAATTTGTGGTTGGTACCGTTTGAATTAGAATTTGTCTTTTGAATTTGGTTTTGTAATTTAGTTTAGTATTTGAATAAAGCTTCCGCTTCGTTTGTTCGCATTTATTTGTTTGTTTCGTCTTTTGAATTACTAACAGATACGTAAAAATACTACATATATATTTTTTAATTTTATTCATTAATCACTTAATTCACAACTATCTTGGAGAATCAAACTAAAAGAAATCAACACAGTATAAATATTCTATTTGAATTCCTCTCTTGGCGAGTCTTTCTCGACGTCACCTCGTCACTTACTCGGTTACATGGCCCACTCGATATCTTTCACTAACTGCAGATTCATCGAATCAAGTCATCAACCATAGTTCTTGTTATCAACGTTCTTAAAAACTTATTCTTAGGGTGCGTTTGGTATGCTGCGAGGAATGACAATGGGTATGAGTTTGATAGTAGTGGTGGGTCCCTCAACTATGAAAGATCCATTCCCCCCTATAGAGTTGTATATGGAGTATGGAATATATTAGACTTTCATAGTCATAGTTGTGGGCCCAGCATTCTAAACAAACACAAACTATCACTTTCATAGTGATAGTTTGATTCCCATATCTGGAAACCAAACGCACCCTTAGTCTTTTTTTTTTTTTTTTTCCTAAATAGGCATTACAATTCACAATCTCACTAATAATGTGTTTGACTATTTTTGAGAACTAATCATTAAATAGCTCTCTTTCTATGTATTTCGGAGTAAATAGTTTCAGTTTTTTTTTTTTTTTTTTTTTTTTTTGAACAGAATATAGTTTCAGTTGACTTCCACAAATATACGCATTGACAAAAAAAAGTGGAATGCAGTGCAAGATAAACCATACTTATTTTTTTTTTTAGTGAAGTAAAAAGGAAGAATTGAGATCAATATATATCTAATATTTGTCATATATCCAATAAATTAATTTTAGCCATCTATTTTTTATCTTTTTTTTCTAAAACAACATATCTTACAATTGGTAAATCTTTAAGTTACAAAAATTCCGCTCAGAAAAATCACATGTGAGCACATGTGATTTGTAAAAATCAAATCATATATGATTTTTACAAATCACGTGTGATTTTTTTTTGTGAAAATTTTGAAAAATCGTCAAAACTATATAGAAATGCATATCTATAGAAAGATAATTTAATTCTCGTTGCGATTGTATAATTTTTTTCGTGAAACGGTTAACGGTTTGCGAAATATTTAATTTTTAAACAAGTGTGAAAGTTTATTTTTTTGTTTTAATAAAAAAAAAAAAAATGAATGACAAGGATTGGTTTATTAGATCTATGACAAGTAGAAGATATATATATTGAACTTTTGTCCTAAAACAAATAGTGTAATTCAGTTTTTGGTTTTTAAGGTAAGTGTTACTACTTAAATTCTTAAAAACAACTAAACAGGATACACGAATTGTACTCGTAATAGCCTTTTGTTTTTCATCAGCCTTCGAAATAATCAGTTGGAAATAAGTAGTCCAATTAGAAGGGAACACCTGCATTCCCAAAAGCCAACCGGCATATACAAATGGATATAAAATATAGGATTTTTCTAACATGTGACCTTAGGCATATGTTAAAAAGTGGGTCCTTGAATCTTTTTGAGTGGGTTTTTGTCACTTTTTAAATAAAAAACTATTTTTTTGTGTCATTTTTACGGGTTCCTGAGTCTATTTTGTGGGTCCCTGGCTCCTTATTATGTGCCTAAGGTCACAAGTTAGATAAATCCTAAAATATATTTGCTAACAGCTTATGTTATTGGTACCCTTAGCTTACAAAAAAAGTACCTGTGTTTTGTACCTTCTACCCTTTTAACCCACTATTTACACTATTCTAACATTTTCTTCAAGCGACATCACCGCTAGTAGGAGTGCAGGATTTAGATGGTTCGCAGTTTGATAACATTTGTTCTCAATCTAATTGCGAACTTCGCAAGTGACTTGCGAACTACCAAATGCTTTGCAAATGACTTGCGAATTTCGTGGCCAGTTTTCAAAAGAATATGTTTTGAGGTTAATTGCTCTGGATTTGGTTAAATGATTATTTAAATTAATAACCTCTTTTTCAAACACAGGCTCAAGTACAGATCTTTGCCTAGAGATTCAAATATGTTACTACGTATTCATAATCTAAAATATCTAGTCAGTACAATTAATTATTACAGTACATGATAAACCATTCTTTCTGTTTCCGATTTTTTATTTGGAGAGAAAAGAAGAAAAGTTGAGAGGAAATTTAAAAATAGTTGCATTGCCGAGTTTTTTTTGGAGAGAAGATAAGAGGAGAATAAATTATGTCAAAACTTCTCTCCTAATATTCATCTCAAGTTAAGATAATTTGGAGAGAAAATGCTTTTAAAGTCTTTTTTGCTTACATTCCTCTTCTTTTCTTTTCAACTCGAGAATAGATGATTTAAAAACAAAATTTTTATCCTCTCAACTTCTTTTCTCTCCTTGTTCCCCTTTTCATTTATCTTCTTTCCGTTTTATACTCGGGAACATAGTATAAGGGAGGTGAGTGAGACAATCATATATTTTAGGGAGAATTACATGTATATCATTATTAAAGTTCGATATTACATAAATATCTTTCTCAGTTTCATAATTACATAAATGTCATTTCCAAATTTTTGTAATTACATTAATATTCATCTCAAACTTTTAAATACTAGTATATATCTAAAAAACAATCAAATCATAATTATATTAATTTTAAATTCTGAAACTATTATTTATCTTTTATATTGATTATATTATATTGTTCATGTATATTTTTTGGCTTCGAGTAATAAAAGAACTTGATAACGTAATTGCAAAATTTGGATATAGATATGAAAAACGTATTGTTCATGTAAATTAATTTGTTCATATATATTTTTTGGCCTCGGGTGATGAAAGAACATGTTGATTTTTGAATATTATGAGAATTTAAAATGTTTGGAAATGATATTAATGTAATTACAAAAGTTTATGAAGGATATTGACGTAATTACAAAAGTGAGAATGACATTAATGTACTATTGAACTTTAGTAACGATATATATGTAATTGCCCTTATTTTTTATACTGAATTGTACAGACAATTAAAGCACACACTAATCACTATACATATATGTAATGAACACAGCAAAATGTTACAATCAAAAGTGTGTGCAAATCAACTCATTTTTTTAAACATTGATTCTCTCATTTTGACCATGAATTCGAGTTCGTTTCGAAGATTGGTTTGGTCCCGTGCCGATTCGAAAACCATAAAAGTGATTTATTTTAATTATTCTAGATTGACTTTTTTGAATTTGCATTTGAATATTGTACGTTCCAAATAAAGATATATGGTGAGATTGGTAGGTTTGCTAAAAGCCTACTAGCAAATCTTGGATTAGGGATAAGCCTCGTCAACCAAAATCACATTCGTTAGTTGAATAGTTTGTTGGTCCAGGAAAAGCTTCAAAGATTACTGGCCACAAAGACGACTTTGTGTCGTTATCGAGTTTGGTGGGAAATTTAAAAGAAATTAAAAAATATTCGAAAGTGTCTACTTATTATTATTACTATTCTTCTACCTAAATTATTGCTCTTCAAGATTGTGACATTTTTGGTAAATGGAAGGAAGGACTCCGCTAACTCTTCCGTAACCCATAGGGCCACTTATATTTATTTATCTGAACCACAGCTTTCTTTGCATTCAAGATTCATAACATCCAGACATCTTAAGAATTTAATTATAATAAACAAAATAATTAATCGACCGAAATCCAATACTACTAAATCTCCAACTTCAGCATATTGTGTGAAGATAATTAAATATATTTTAAGAAAATCATTCTGAACACATTTCGTGCATGCATCAATCATTTTCAACTTTAAGGGTGCGTTTGATATCTCGGAATGAGAACATAAGAAATGAATTTTCATTCTAACTATGTGTTTGTCTAATATATAAATCTTTCAAATATGAGAATGAATAATAGATATATTCTATACTTCATATACTTCAAAAAGGTAAAGTATACTCTTTCATACCTGAGGGTCTACCACTACTATCAAACTCATATTTATTGTGATTCATGACATCATACCAAAAAAAAAAAAAAAAAAAAAAAAAAAAAAAAAAAAAACTTTGGCTTAGGCTTTTGGATACGGCGCCACAACCCACCAACCAAACTCTGGTGTGGTATCTCACGCCGACCATTGCTTGAGCCAACAACCACCATATAGTGGGCTCTAAAGTGCATCAAGTTTAGTATTGCACTATTGCTTGACCCTGCACACAAACACAAAACAAATCTCATATTGTCTATCATCCCATAAACTTAATAAATTTTTCTATTTCGTTTTCTTTCAAATTTGTTTTGAAACCATTAGCATACTCCAAATAGCTTTTAGCCTTTAAATAACGTTTAAACCTCAATCATCTTGAGGTTAACCCCTGAAAATAAATATTTTATCCGTCTCACAATAAATGTCTATATTGCTATTTATATATGTTTGTCTAAAAGATATGTCCATTTTTATATGTGGATAGTATTTTTGACTATTTTTCTGTTTTGTCCTTTTCTTAAAAGAAAAAAAAGAAAAGAAAAGAAAAAGATTGCATCCATTGCTCATTTCTATTTTCATAATAAGTGTGAAGGTAAAGATAAATTTTTATTGATCAAAACTTGCATTAATTATATATATTATAATTTGTTAATTTTTTGTTTGTAGACACCTGTTTCATGACAGAGGGAGTAGCATATGGTCTTCTCAAAATATGCATATTTTTAGCATAACAAAATGTTTGAAAAAAAAAGTTTCTATTTATAGGAGCGTCACATTTGGTCACAAAACTCACTTTAAACTCCTAGCTTTATTATAATATAAACATGTTTTATGCTCATATTAATGTATTCCCTCAATTTTTTTAAAGATAAAATGTGTGAATTGGCGGGAACATCCTGACCTTGAGTGTCTTTTGGCACCGGCTATTGTCCATCCTAAAAGGAATAACTCCGGCAATTCTCGTGGTCAGTGGGGAACCAACTGGAGTGAGCACGAGCCGAAACTCGAACCATAACCTTTTATCCACAAAATCTCTTCAATGAGCACACAGGTTTTCGAAAGTGGGTACCAACTAAGCCAAAATTCTTTTAATACGATGCTAGAAAAATAAACAATAATAAGTCATTAGGTTTGATAATCATATGTGATATTACGATAATACTAGGTTCTCCTCTTATTCAAACATACATCAAATCGCATGCAATTCTGGCTTTCAAGATTTTTAAAAGAGGGAGAGTTTTCGAAATGTTTACAAGGAGAGTTGATAAGAATTTATTTGAAACCTTGATAGATGAACCTAATATATCATTCTTGATTTTGGTTGGTTGGTTTGACTTTTGACTTCTTATTTGCTTTCCAATGGAGACTTGGCATGCACAAACCCATACTTTGGCAAGATTAGGTAGCACACACCACACACAAGTACTTGTATTTATTTGTTTAAATGCACAAATCATTTTTAATACTCGTACAAATCAAGACCACTAAATCATTATGCTTTGTAAATTGTAATATTCGCCTTACTGATTATAGAATTTTATCTCAAAAATTTCAAGAAACCAATAAGTAAAATGCTAAAATAGATTATATTTAAATTTTAGCATACGCTTTAACTAAATGTATATATTTTTACAGAAAATGGTCAGTTAAAAAAGTATATCATGCTTGAAAATGGTGTAATTTTGATAATTTCAGTTCTTCACATTATATAAGTATTTTGTTTGATAAAATCATTATTGAAATATATCAATTAACTTTGAAGCTTAATGGATTATGGATGTGCGCCAGTTAAAAGATTTTTCTTTTTCTTTTTCCTCCCAAAAGGTAACAATCTATAAGAAAACAAGGCAAAAGCCACCAAACAAGAATACAGGCATATCCTAGTATATTGACAAAATCTCTTCGAACCAAATTTTATAAGAGACTTAAGATGCCAAGATGTTTAGTGGGACACGCAAGTAAATATTCAATGCTAATTGGAAATCTAAGAAAATGCTCAGGTAGGGGTAGCCAGGCCCATGTGAACGACAAATATATATGAGTTGACCAGTGAAGCGAATTGGTTTGAAAGAAACAAGATCAATTTGTTGGAATATTAGTATATATAACATTCATCAAGAGCTTATGAACAGTGTAACGTAGAAAAAAAAATCGGACCTTTTGGGTAGACCCGATAGCTTGGGTATAAAAAGAAAAAAAAACGCGCTTCTCTTGAAGTTTCCGGATATCACTATCATCTTCATCTCTCTAAAAGCACACATATTCACTGATTTCTACCACTTTTTTTTCTTCGTCTTACAAATCGATTGGGATGAATTACGAAAAATTACGGTTTGCTGATGCATGTAAGTTTATAAACCCTAAGCTTCAGATTTTGGGGTTTTGCATTTTTTTTTAGTTGTGGGCTTGGGGTTTAGGTTTTTTTTATTGTTAATTTTAATAGCAAACTAAATTGATTTTTAATTTTTGGTTTTCAGTTATGAAGCTTCTGATGATGAGGTATTATGGTAAGTTTATAAACCCTAACCTTCAGATTTTGGGGTTTTGCATTTTTTTTAGTTGTGGGCTTGGGGTTTAGGTTTTTTTTATTGTTAATTTTGATAGCAAACTAAATTGATTTTTAATTTTTGGTTTTCAGTTATGAAGCTTCTGATGATGAGGTATTTCTAACCTTATTATATCAAAGATTGTTGCTTCCACACTTCTTAGCAGATTGAGGTACGGTTTTAATTTATAATTTTCTTTTTTTTATTATTATTATTTTGCCTTTTTTTTTAACAATTATTATGACTTAAACATGTATAAGAATTGAAAATTGAAATTAGGGTTTTGACATAATTTGGGGGTTTTGCTACATTCGGGTTTTTTTATTATTAGTTTTACGTTTTTTTTTTTTTTTTTTTTTTTTTTTTTTTTTTGTAAATTATGTATTTTTTTTTTGTGGTTAACCTGGTGGTTTAATTTTGGGCTTATGGGGTTGCTTAGTCGAGGTTATGAGCTTATGGGGTAGCGTAGCAGTGTCACTATCTAGACTCCTGAAGTATTGTGACTATGCTTATTAGGTATTGTATAATGTTGTAAACGCAAATGTTAATGTGTTTCATTTTTTGTATGTTAGATTTTAGACTTATTTGGAAAGTTTGTAATTGCAGCTGCTTGACATGCCCGTCTTGACCGAGCGTTCATGATGGTCAGGTAGAAAAGCTAGGCTTAAGTGAGTGTCGAAGTAGCAATTGGGGGAGGCAGCCCAAAGCTTAGTATATTGATATAATCTGAACCTTTGATGATGTTTTTGAGCTTCTTGCTTATGCTTCTTCGATGCCGTCAATCCTTTTGTTGCCGCTACCCGAGGCGTGTGACAATGGGATGGGTGTGTGACGATGAACACTATATTTATCTATTAAGGCGATGATGAGCATCATCCGCATTACATCTTGGCAAGGTAACCACTCATCAATTGTGGTTGCAGCCATGGCACCTCTGAGCCTTATTCATTGCAGTTTTGATCCTCGTTTGGTTGGTGGATCTCAGCTCATGAACGATTCAAAACTCACAAAGATCAGTATAGATCTCTTGGGGTTGTTGTGTGTGGGAGAGTCAGTGTTATCATTGGCTTCTTATAATTTGAAAAAAGAAAAAGAAAATAAAAAAAAGCTTCTGACAGTGATGTAATGAATCATGATACGGACATGAATTTTTTATCGTTGAGTGTCATAAGATAGTTTGACAAAAGGTCAGCGATTATTCTATTTATGTTTCTAATTATTTTCCCCTGCTTTCTACAGGTACAACATTGCAAACAACTAGAAATCTGCCACGCCCAATGGAACCACAAGTGGAAGTTCCGCAAACGACCAGAGCAAGCTGCTGTAGAAGGCAGCCCACACCCAGTGGTATGGCAAATGGCTTTTACTTTTGCACTTTCATTTACTTTTTAACCAATTTCTTCTGATGATAACAGCTTTATGTTTGCCATTATTGTGAGCTATGTTGATGTGGGTAAAAAATCGTGGATTTAATGGCTTTTGTAGTTTTATTTAATTGTTTGTTTTTGCATCTTTTAGCTTCTTTTGAAATTGGTTTGTGCCTAGTGACTGATTTGTGTAAAAAAAATTGAATTTTCATGGCTTTATTTTCATTATATGTTAACTTTTATTTCAGGAAGTGAATGAAGAAAGCTGGGATACAACAATGTAATGTGTGAATGGTGGTCAAGGAAGAGAAAAAGGATTGGGGATAGTTGATGCCGCAGAAAAAGGCCAAGTACAACCAACAGCAGAGGCAGTACAAAATGCTCGACAATGAGCTGAAGCTGAAGCTAAATTGGAAAGAAAGTGAAAGAGAGGCCTTGAGACGGAAGCATCTCGGCAGCCATTATTGAAGGTATTGAATGGTTTATTTTTCATGATATTGGGTACATAGAAAGAGGAAAATAAATTACGACAATAATATTTTATTTGTAGCAGGTTCTGTATGCAAAAAGTAATCTTTATGTGTTATATGCGCACGCGTAAATGTTAAAAGACACATGTAAGTGTTTGGATAGAAACAAAACTGCCGATGGTTATGGCCTAATTTTATGTGCTTATTTGAGGATGAAATAAAAAAATTTGAATAGGAGCTACTAGCGATGGCATACAGATTAGTGGTTATAACCGTCACGGTTTATTACATTTTCATGTCCTTTAATCATAGGTTATTCGAACTGATACTCTTACTGTTTGCACTTCAAATAAGCCGTTTTTGGGTAGTTGATTTGGTCATGTTTTCTGCCAGGTTAGCGTGTGAATGTCTGTTTGCCACTTACTTTGCTACTATTCCAGTTGTTCACGACGTTATTACAGCTTAGCTTGATCAAAGGTTAGTTAAGTCACTTTTTTCATTGTTGTGACTTTTGTTAAGTATTTGATGGTCAGTTAATGATTTGTTGTTAATAGATTCTAAAAAGGCAGGCTCAGGATCAATAAGCTGGTAACGAAAGTCAATAGAGGAAGAAAGTATAAATCGTCCTTTTGTAATATGAATTGGTTTTGCAATATGCGCGAGTGTGTTCTTTGATTTTGCTTAACTGGGTTCTTTTTTTGATGCAGCCATATGTTCAGCGGCGGGAAGGTAGCACAATTAAGCTTGACCGGAGGCTGGTCATGGTCGGGTATAATGTCAAATAGAATTGGCTAGATGAATATCTTTCTATAGCCTGAACGAAGCTATTAAAAATGATCTTATCAAACTTATGGTTACTGTTATTTCAAAATTGTTACCATCCGGATATAAAGCTTTATTTCAGAGGCTTATGTAAAATAGTAGCATCTTAAGTTGTATTATGTCAAGAGTGCTTTATTTTCTATTTTTTAGGAAAAAATGGGTTAATGATGGTAAAATAACTAAACTACTGCTCATGGTTGGCTAGGCGCAGAGATAACTTGAGGAAAAATCATGTTAGAAGAAGGCGCCGAGATGCAATGGATAGAAGAAAGAGAAGTGAGTTCCTTACAGTTTGTTTTCTTCTTAAGATTTACGCATAAATATATTAGTAACACCTTTAAAAAATGGTTCCAGTTGGATCTACCGACGACGAAAATAAGAAATTTACCAAGAAATTTAGTACACAATGTATCCGTTCATTACTTCCACACTATCTTTGTCATGCTCCTTTTTCGTGGTACCTATAGTTTAAGTATATGATTGTAAATCCAAACAGTCCTTGCTGCATTGCTTTGCCATTTATAAACTGTGTGAAGCTTGGTGCTGTTTCGTTGAAAACATTTATCCAACATGTGTCCTAAATAGTGTAACTATATCTTAAACTTGACTGTCTGAACCATAACAACAAATTCAGATACATATTAAATCCAGCTTTCATTAAATGCAGGCGTGGTTTTTGATTGTCCAGGGGGTCAGAAAGGAAATAGGGAAAAAAATCAAGCGGGCAGAAATTATTGTGCGTCCGAAAAGTCATTTGGATTTGGCGCCCAATTGGAAAAAAAAAAATAAAAAAAAAAAAAAATAAATAAAAAAAAAAAAACTTTGGCCAAACTACTTGACGATCAAAATACTGGGTTTAACAATATGGGTCCAACGAATGATGCAAGAGAGATGGTAATCTTCATTGTGGAAAACTAGAAGGGGTTGAATAGTTTACCATTTTTTAACGTGATTACCTTTTTAAAACTTTACGTTTGTTCAAAGATACAAGTACACCTTTGCATGTTTAATTCTTTGAAAAGCTTTACATGTGAATAACAATTCTAACTTTACTTGTTTAATTCTTTGAAAAGCTTTACTTGTGATTAGCAATTCTAACTAAAGACAATATGTAATGAGCAAAGATAAAGAAAGAAATGATCAAACCACAACACGATTGTTTATCGTGGTTCGGCTACAAGGACTCTTTTTCCTTGCCCTAAATCCACGCCCCGAGTTTCCAACTCGAGAGTTATAAGCACTAATCAACAAGCTCCTTTCCCGGTGGAGAAACCTTTACAACGTCGCTTACACTTTTACCGACACTAAGCTAGATGTCGAGTTCTTTTACACGGGTACAACCACTCCCATCGTCGCTTACACTTTTACCGACACTAAGCTAGATGTCGAGTTCTTTACCAAGGGTACAACCACTCCCGTTAGTTCTTTTACAAGGGTACAACAACTCCCGACACACTATGTATTTTGAGGCCTAAAATACTAACTGATCACTTCTATACACATGATACAAATGAAGTATAAACTACCAAAGCTTATACATGACAAAGCTAACAAGACTTGCAACTTTAGAGTTGAAGCTTGTGACTTCTTTTATGATCTTGTGGAGTCCCTAGCTACATAAGAGGATCACACAAGTCAAATGTTACTGAGTTAGTTGAGAGAATATATGAAAATATGTCCTAAAGTCATCACTCAAAACTAACAAGTGGTTTGGTATTTATAGCAAAACCTTCTGCAGGTCTGGCGGATACGGCGGAACCCTCAGATGGGTTCCGCCCGTGTACCCCCAGGGTTCCGTCAGGGCTGCAGTTGGTTTTGCAATAAATCTTCCAAACCAAACAAGGTCACATCACATAAATACTAGTCAAACACAAACTTGCACAAGAAAACTTATGGTTAGTCAAACACACTTTCTTTCCATACATGTATAATGACAAACTTACCATAAATGTGATGTGATATTTCTATTTAAAGAAATAAATGTGATGTGACAAGACTTTTTCTAATTTAAGAAATAAAAACAATGTTTTGTTTAAAAGGAAATGTAATCCTTAGTTTAAACAAGACTTAAACACTTAAAGTGATGATTTACTCTTAGCTAAAGTTCATATTTTGTCATTAACAAAACTTAGCAAAGATTGTAAAATATAAATAACGTTTTTAGACGATATTTGTATTAACATTCATGTATTTGCTATTCTCTTTTACATCATATCTGTACTCATAGCTGTTATTTAAGTGTGTCTATATGAATGCCAATAGTTGTTTTGTAAGTTATATGAAGGTTAACTTCTTTTCTTGGATCAGAACAGAGCAGGTTGCCTCACGTTTCGTGAACCAAAATGTTGATACATATATAAGATTTTCATGCAATTATATTTGTTGGATAATGTTTCGTATCTATGCTTAATGTGACTGACTTATCAAATCAAATATCTATGCTTAATCTGAAGAGGTGTGGGGGTGCTTATTTGTGAGGTATGTAGAAGCGAAATGTCCACACAAAACTTGACAACATTGACACTAACCAAAATCTCAATCACTCTCAGCTTGGTCAACTTTTTTTAACTGCTGTTAATTAACGGTGTTTAGGAATCAATAGTTTACAAGTGCCTACTTGCTTATTTTGTTAGGAAATAACCCATAATCTTAGCAGCCTGATAAAGCATATCCTATCATATTCTGATTACATAATCTCCCATAACCTTAGCAGCCTGGTAAGACATATCCTATCATATTCTGATTACATAATCTGTATTTAGAATTAGAGCTTCGGTTTATAGTTGATATATGAGATGCATAGTTATCGTCAGCATATTAGTCGCTGAAAAATTTATAGGCTTGATCACATTTTAGCACTGATCGTGGGTTTATTTATTTATTTAAGATTTATTTTTTTTACCTGTGATACGCGCAATCATTCTTACTCCAAACATAATGTTGTTGCTGCAGCAAGATTGACATCGTATCTGAGCACAACTTCACGGATTTGCAGATCTCTTTCGCAGACTATGCCTCTGAGTCACTTCTCCCATGTGGTATACAAGTTTTGTATGTTCCTTCCATATGTCGTTTGATTGTTGAGTTATCAAGCAAATCTGAGAGCTGTCGTGTTAACATGTTTCTTAACCATAAATCACTATATTATCTTCTACATTTCTGCATGCTTATGTGTGTAGATGAAAGTGTTTTACTTGCTACTATAACTTTATTAGTTTAAATGTATCCCTTATAATGCCTATGATATCTAACTGTTGTAACCTACCGCGTTCTAACGCAATATACCAACTTTGTCACTCTTTTTTTTTTTTTTTTTTTTTTTTTTTTTTTTTTTGCTAACTTAGGTATACAAAAACCCCGCCGCAACGCGCGGGCTCACAACCTCGTGTAATCTATTTATCTATAAAACACATATAAACATCAAGAGTACGCAGCGGAATAATAGATCATATTGTATAATAAATTAACCTAAAATTAAACGTACATCGTTACCTTACACGAATCAAGTAAGTAATCAAGAAAACTACAAACTTTAAATTTAGGGTTTAGTAAAATCACCTTATGTGGAAGTCAATTAGCAAGCACCACCAAAAATCCAAGGAGGATTTCTCTATGAACTTGCAAACGCATATTATAGCGATTCAATTAGAATGCTAGTTCAAGGATCACAATAACGAGCTAAATCACTTTGATTTCGTTCAACAATAATCGCAAACCCTTGAGGTTTGTAGTTCGATCGTGGGAGACAAAAGAAGAGAAGAGAAGAAAAAGCTACTTAGGGTTTTCTAAGAGTACCAAATAATGAATAAAAAGGTTTGTATTTATAAGGTGGTATCTTGGAGTCCAAGTTAGAGTGGGATTCCCATTTGGATCCCTTGGCCGATCGTACACTTGCATGGGAGAGGGATTCTAGATCCTCCTCTCCCATGCATGTTACATTCTAGTCCTATATCTTACCCTTTAACGACCGTTTGTTAACTTCCGTTAAGTATAACGACCGTTAGTTATTTATTACTGTGAATTAATAATTAATATATAACTATTATTTATGAATTATATAATTGAATCTCATACGCAACGCGTGCAATCTCATAGCCTCGGGTTCGAAACCGGACATACGTTATAAAATATCTTCACAAACTAACAAAATGATCACTTATTGTAGACTTGTTTGTTGCTCAGACAAAACAGGTGTTATCTCTCTACTATTTAAACAACATTGATGCAGAGGGTGATGGTGGGGAGGTTGTCAGATGGGTAGAAGAAGATGCTAGCTTGCGGTGCTCTATTACGTCAACTCCTTTTAGGACTAGCATTTCAAAAACTTATAGGAAAGTGGATGATGTTGATGCTTCACAACTAGAATTAGGGAAGCATAAAAAGAGGGTGAAGAGGTATGTGGATAAGGGAAAAGGAAAGATGATTGATGAGGTTGATGAGGCTGATGTTGTTAACAGGAACAAACCGGCTGGTATTGTCATTAGAGACGGTGGTTCTATGAAGAACCCAGCAGGTGTTGGTTCAGTGAATGTGGGAGCAAAGGGTGGGGGTATTTTGAGACCAAGAATCACTAATTGCGTACTGGGTCTACGGGCACCAAGATCAATGGGTAACAATGTGGTGTTATTTTGACTAGGTGAGTCTAATGAATTGTTTAGCAAATATTTTGGACACATTGCATTGCCTATTATAGTAACCTCATTTCATTGCATATACTGACTGTGCAAGTGTAGTTGATCACATGTTGGTTCATCTAGTAGAAGGTTTGAAGATTGACATATGGGTTCATCTATTGGGAATATGTAATGTGTAGAAACTAAAACACTTTAATTTGGTTGTATTTACTAATGTAATTTGACTAATGTAACTTGAACTATTCTACCTCTGTTTCGAATACACCAAAGGGTGTGGGCAGGCATTGTGATGGGTTCATCTTTTTGGTACATGCCGAACAATATTATGTAAATTGAAGTATTTCATATGGGGTTAAATGTTTAGTCAAGCTTGACTCCTATGCATAATATGTTTATGTTTGTTTTGTGTTTCTGTCATTTGCTTCGATTAATAGCATTTACTATGAATATGTTTGTGTTTGTTTTGTGGTTATGTTACTTGCTTCGATTAGTAGCATTTAAACGTATGTGTTTGTGTATTGTATTATGGTTTCAATTCTGTCAGTTTCATGTTTGTGAATGTGTTTGTGCTACGAATCGAACAATGTATATCAAGACAAACGGGATCAAACGATCCCTTCCATTCATAAACCATATGGATACATTTACAACCTTAGGGGAAACCACAACCCCTAACTACATCATCACCTACATCTACCTAGCTTAGGACACTACGACAGTGGCACTAAAATGAACAAAATAAACCACAACTCTACAAGTGCCCAACCACCTACTACCTACATTCATCATACACAACAAACACAACAAAAGAACCCATCCCAGCCTCCAGCACCCAACGCCTTCTCATGTAAGTTTGCCTCACAGCAAACTCAATCTTGGAAACAATGCTGTCGTTTGTTTGCCTAAGCATCCTCATCAACCCCCTCATCTTTCTCATATCAGCTAACTGAATCCTCCTAAGCTTGTTCACATTGGCCCTTGCAGTTCTCGAGCCCCTTATGTTTTGGAGCTCCAAAATCAAGTCCCCCCTAATACGGAGCATATTAGACAGCTTTTGGCATCCACTCATCAACTCTTGTGCATGATGAATGTCCTCCTCAACCTCTCGCCGGTAATGGGTTAGCATCATTTCCATTATGACAAACGAGTTACAAGCAACCGCGAGATCAAGACAGCGAGACATGTTACTCGAAAAGGGAATGATAATTATTTGATTACGAGTGTGTGTGTGTGTTTCTGCTTGTGTGTATGTGTGAAGGCGTTGACAATTTAATATGAAACCTGAAAATAACTTTGCAAATTAGCCATTGAGAGGCCTTTTCACAAAAAATAGTCCCCCGAAAGTTGGCGAGAGATAAAAAAGGACATGAAATGACGATACTACCCTCAACTGCGTGGCACTTAACGGGAAAATTAACGGAAAAGGCCTCTCGGTGACGATTTTGCGAAAATGTGGAACGTTGGTGTCCTTTTGGCGCTACTTTTTGTCTCGGTCCCGTTTTTGCAATTTCGTTAAACGTTAAAGACCATTTTTGCAATTTACCCAAAATAAAGTGAAGAAAAGGGAAGAGACTACTTTTGATTAATACAAAATAAAAAACAATAAATTTGAACCAAAAAATTGATAAAAGCAAATAATCCCAATTATATAGGCGTGGAGTTAGCCAATTTGTCGAAGACTTTCTTTATTTATTGAACTCTATACTTTCGTCACAGATATGACAGTTGAGTCGGGGTATCATGAATTAATGATGGTGACCTGGAGGTTCAAAACTCGCGTGAACTGGTTTACCAAAAGAAATCTCAAATAGTACAAACCCCATTCCTGTCCCTATATATAGTTTAAACTTTAAACACCATTCCTCATAAAAATCTCAAATCTGTTCTATTTTCTATGGCCTTGTTTTCACACCTTCACTCTGTTGATTTTTCATACCAAGGCAAATTATTTGGTTTGGGTATGACTCCAATGAATGAAAACATCTCTTTGGAACCCCCTTCAGGTGCATTTTCCGGGGAGTCGAGATACCTGACGCCACTTTGGGTCTCTGGAAAAGCTGATGAACTTTCTCAATCTACTGGTGGTATACCTTTCTTCCTAACTATAGTTTTTAGCTATAACAAGAAACTTGTCCATGTTATTTTGAAAACAAAAAGGTTTATACTTTGTAAGTAATTTAAGATTTGTGTGCATATATATATGCTTCTGATTGGGCTCGTCATTTTTAAAAAAATATAGATTATGAGCTGATGGCTGCCAAAATCGACCCACATAATCAGCTGATAGTAGAGGATAAGATCAAAGCTGTCCTAAAGTTGCTGACTTTTCGCGAGCTACGTGTTCTTGTTCAGTTTTGGTCACCTCGTGTCGTTGGGAAACACCAACTGCTTACATCTATAGATCAACCATTTGGTCTTGGTGTAATTGATGAAGAACTTTTTTTGTATCGAAAGGACTCTATGCACAACTCTTTTGTTGTGGCTAAGTTGGATGATGAAGATGAAGACGCTAGTCCGATCGCTCGAGTATTCAAGCTAGGATTATCAGAATGGTCCTCCGATCTAGCTAACTACTTGCCAAAACATTTTCCACAACAAGAGAGTGTGATTCGTTGCAATCTCCATGGACATTTGGCTTTACCAGTGTTTGATTCAACTACAAGATTATGTGTTGGTGTTCTTGAATTGTTGGCTTCTTCAAAGTATACGAGTTTTGACTACGAGGTTCAACAATTTGAGAAGGCACTGAAGGTTATAATCTTTATAACTCTCTTAATTATTAATAAGTCATGTTTTCTGTTGTATTGTAATCTAGTTTACTCTTCCTTGCATATCTACTAATTTCCAAATGTTGTTAACTTGGCAGACACAAAAGTTGACATGCCTACAAGTATTGGATGATCCTGCTTCAAATGTAAGTTGTGCATGGCTAATTTATTATTTGTAATTCTACTATATTTTGAAAGAGTCGTTTTTGAAATCTTGTTTTTCTTTGTAATACTTATCTTGGAGATGTCCTTTAAATAATCTACAGGCGAATGAATTGGAAGAAATATTTAAAATTATGAAAGTTGCGTGTGACGCTCACCAATTACCTCTTGCTCAGACATGGGCTCTGTCCCCATTCATTAGTGTTGCTTACTATGAACAAGATTTAAAAAAGAGCTGTAATAGTTATGATACTAGATGCCTTGGGAATGTCTGCATGTCAACATGTGCTTTACCATTTCATGTTGAAGACTTGGCTTTGTGGCCTTTTCGGGAAGCATGTAAAAAACAACACTTGGACAAGTCTCGTAGCTTTATTAGCAAGGCCTTATCCAGCGGTTCGTGTTTTTGTGAAGATGTAACCAAACTCAGTGAAGAAGTCTACCCTTTGGTCCACTATGCACGGAAGAGTGGGTTAACTAGCTGGTTCGCAATCTGTCTGCATGGTTTAGAAAGCAACAACGACTACGTGTTAGAGTTTTTTCTCCCATCACACATGAAAGAAAGCAAACACTTATTGAACTTGGTCCAAATGTTGAAGCATAACCTTGAGGTTGCTTCTGGATTTGAACTAGGTGACAAGTCATCCATAGAAGTTGTTGGACCACCTATGGATCTCTGTTTAAATAATCAAGAACCAGAGATTATTAAAAGACCATTGTACATGATGGACACCTTTAGTGATGGAGAAACGAGCAACCCTTTAAAAAAAGGCACAAAGCGTAAAAGAGGCACAAAAGTGACGACAACTTATGGAGAGGATATCAAAAGGTTCCGATTTTGTATTTCACAGGGATTGTTGAAGCTGAAAAACAAAGTGGCAAAAAGGTTCAAGCTAGAGAGTGAAATGATTCGTCTAAAATACAAGGATGAAGACGATGATTTGATACTTCTTTGCGGTGACTACGATTTGCAGCCTGCTTTGGTTGCTTCAGGCAGTAACAAAAACACTATCAATTTAATCTGCGAGCTATCAGCTTAATTGATGATGGTTGTACATAATGTTATTAAGAGCCATCTTTATGTATTTTTCCACTTCTAATGTATTGATTTCGTTGTAATATGAAATTATGTTGCATATTGCCGTCTCTTATATTTTATATATTAAACATTAAGAATATAATACCCAAAGATTATATTTAAAACTAACCGAATGTATGTATGCATGACAAGACATATAATCTAGTATGATATATTAATTTCAATATATCATTACGAATACATTTTGGTCGTGCATGAGTCACTTTCAGGTTTTGTGAACCATTGTAACATATAGAACCAACATATGTTATCTTAGCAGTGACTGGACGAGGGTGGATCGCGAGACACCCATAAATTTTTGTGGTGTTGTGTTAATTTAGTAGATGAAGATTGGAAATTCTTAACAAATTTTGAGATTTAACGAAATACGTAACATACTTTATTAATTGTTAGTATCGCTAAAATACTTTCAATTTTTTTTGTCAATATCACTATTATGACCAGTTTAACAGGTTATCTCGAAGTGATTTGACTAAGATACTCTTGTGTTCTTTCTCTTTATTTTTGTTCTTGATACAATTTTTTTTACAATGTTCATGCATGTCTAAACCCAAAAATATCAGATATCGTCACTTACAGATTTTTATCAAATTTGGATGTATGACTTCTACCGTTTTGTTTTTGAAAATTACAATTACTTAATTTGGGTTTAGATTGAGGTTTTTATTTGATTTGATGGTTAAACAGAAATTAAACTACTAAGCAAAAACAGTACAAGAAGATTAAATATATCAATTGGTTAAATCTTTTCCGCTTTGTTTCCCCATTAGCATATCTGCATATGTATCTATTTAATTTTGGACCTTTTCTTAAAAAAACAATACCAGAAGATATGCAAATCGTCATTGTTTGTCGGTTCAACTTGTATTCATATATATTTCTTGAAGAACTTTCAAATGGGGAGTGATGCGACATGTGGGTAGGAATCTGTTAAATAGTCAAAACCATACAATTCATTAACGGGCAAGTTATTTTGGAACCTCCCATAGGGAAGGTTTCCAATCATTGCATGCATTATCGGTTTGTAGAGTATGCATTGAAGGTTGCACGTTTTGATCAAACCCTCCCTGATGTGACAACATAGAGAGGGTTTGTATAACACAACCCTTTGTTAAAATTGTTCGCGAGGGAGTTTACAAGCATTAAATGACTTCATTATTTGCAATAGTTTTTTTTTTATTATTTATTTTTTTATTTTATTTTATTTTATTTTAGAAGAAGAAGCAAAGAGTTTATTATGCCACAAAGGTAAAAAAATAAAAATAAAATAAATAACGGGCTCTAAGATAGAGCACCGGAAATAGAGCACCAAAACAAAAAACACCAAGAACCAAAAAACAAAGGAAGCGATGATGAAGCAAATTCACCGGATTTTGGATCTAATTTTCTCATGAGAAGAGTTTCTTAGAAGAACGATTATAAGCTCATAAAAGAGACAATCTTTGCACCGAAGGAAAATCCTCCGACTATTATAAGCCCATATTTGCAATATAGTTACTAAGATCGTCCAACAAAATTCAAAAGTAATACAAAATTAGCAATTTGGGTCATGACAAAACTATACAACACATATGTAAACTGTAAAAGAAAAAGACGTAACAGAGAATCATATTGATTAACCAGTTAAAAAATAAGTGGAAGGGGCGTCGGCCAGAATATAGAAATCTAAATTTTGGAACTAAAAAATAATTGTAAATTTAAGAAGATCAAAGAGGGAAGAACACAAGGGTATTTTAGTCAAATTACTTAAAATGAGCGAGATCGTTGACAATTTGAAAATATTTTACCAACACTAGCAACCAATAAAGTATTTTACGTATTTCAGTAAATCTCAAAATGTATGTCGCGTGTTTTAACATTCACCCTAATTTAACTAAATTAGGGTAAAGTAAAGTACTTTACTTTACCCTAATTTAGTTAAAAAAGACATCAATTTTTCTCAAATGCACCAAGTCCCAAAAAGTTGTATATATAGGTAATGTTTAATTAGTTTATTCTAAGTGCATGTTGTCATTTTGTATCCTAATTCCGTCTCTGTTATAAGTGCATTTAGTAGACTGGTTGTATGTTTACCAAAATTAGAGCAAATGCAAATGCCTCAATATTATAAATTCCACATGAAAATATCCGGATAATTAATTTCACATTGTATCTATCCAGCTATAATGTTCTTGACCATATAGCAATGAACAATCCATCGACTATTAGGGTATTGAACTACTATTCTACAAGTATCGATCTTTTTGCGTCATAAAAACATGTGACCTATCAAGCCAAATCCTAGTTTAGCCAATATATAAGTTGGTTCATTCTATTGTAAGTCCTTTTACCATTGGTGTTAGACCCGTTTTTTGGGTACTTGGAACCCACCCTAAATGAAATGGATTAAGGACTTTACGTGATTCGCCAGTCAACGAATGTTGCGTAGTGGTCAAACCTGATATTCAAAAAATGTGTTATAAGGTTATGAAAGTATTATGTAACACAATAAGAGGAAATAGACTTCAAGGGCTTAAGTTGCCATTGTGGTAAATGTGTTATAAGTTAGTTGCGGCCAATTTAGAAGTAAAGGAAATTAAAGGGCTTAAAGTGTCATTTTGGTATATAACTTTGGAATGAAGAAAGCTATATCTAGAAATCTCCTGGATGTATACGATTGATTGTTATCCATGAGTGTGTATTGTGTGTGGCACTTTAGAGAGAAAAGGGAGAGAAGATGAGTTTGGCGAGGAATAGCTAAAGAATCAAAGATGTTGTAACACCCCCAATTCATGGTTGCAGCGGAATTCAAACTGGGTGTTACTCGACGGCACAATAGTCACAATAATAGAAAACGAACTCCAATTGAGTCGTTTTAAAAGATTTATCATTCAAATTGTATAAATATCAGAGATTACAAAATGAGGTCCCAAATGGTTCCATGTTTACAATTTACATTAAATGAGTTTTGAATGATAATAAAATTTATAGCTTTCTTGAGTATCCGTGTCCTTCCGTGCCATCCTTGATCGTCATGAACCTGAAATACATGCTTGAGAGGTCAACACAAAGGTTGAGTGATATTCATAGAGTTTGTTTAATGTTTGAACACAATGTGTTGGTAGTTAAATCGTTGAACACAATAATCGTAGTGTTTGTAGTTAAATCGTTTGAACACAATAATCGTAGTGTTTGTAGTTAAATCGTTTGAACACAATAATCGTAGTGTGAGCTATAGACTCACACTCATAGTTAGAAAACAAAGATGGGCTACGTTGTTATATGCCCGGAAAGGTTATTAATTCACTAAGCTTATGACACCAAAACGTTAACGTGTACCAATATCGATCGGCAGATTTATCCCGGTAGGTACTTTGCCGTCATACCTAATGTCTCAAATATTAATGCATTTGTTTGAACTTAGTCAAAACAAATGGGATTCGTCAATCCCAATAGGCCTATTCACAATATTTGCGCTCACTCGCAAGTAACCCTCGCAAGTGATTAAATGGTTCATAATAAGGGATCTTGGTTTGGCAAGGATGTTACTTAGTGATAATAAAACATAGTCGAATAGCATACAGTAGAAAGCATTGTGTTCGAGTAGAAAAATAATAGCATGTATTCCCCCCAAGGGTTTGTAAAACATTGAAGTAATGTAAAGTGGGGCTATGAACTCACCTTAAGTAAGATAGCAAGTAATGAAGGTAATGGTTGGATCGTGTAGGTTTCTACGAGCAACCTATAATAGAATGTTGCGACTTAGGATCGGAGTAAAGAATATGAATAAGTGCCTATATAAATATCTTGCATTTAGTCCATGATGTGGTATGATGTATAATGTAAGTCTTTGAAAGAAAAGATTCATGAAACATGTATGTTTTGATATATCGTTTACTACCGTTCGGGCCGACATAATTCAGAAGTCATGTAGTAAACGTTCGAGGAGCCAGGACACTTTAATTCGTAAATCCACAACTCATCTCGACGGCCTACTTAATGAACTCCTCACATGAGGCTCCCTACTATTGTAGTAGTTGACAAAATATATACGTATATAAGTTTCGATCCGAAAAGTTACATGTCCGATATTTGAATAAACTTAGGAAAGTTTATTTTTACATGAAGATTGTTATTATGGGTAGTTTCATAAGTCTTGTATGACCATTTTTCTTTGTATTAACTCATGGTTCCTTTTAAGTGAAGTAGATCCAAATTGCTTGTTCAAATTATCGCCAATTCCTTGTTTCATGTATTTGTCTTGGTAAGTTTATATGGTCGTTAGCTCATGTTTTCGCCTTGGTATGTATATATGGTCTTAACTCATGTTTTCGCCTTGGTATGTTTATATGGTCTTTACTCATGTTTTCGCCTAAGTAAGTTGGTATGGTCATTTCGTCATGGCCTAGCCATGACCTTTGGTCCTTGTTCCAAGGTCATGAGACACAACCTTGGCTCTAGCCATGGTGGTGGTCTTGATTATAGGTCATAAGACCTCTTGTTCCTTTTAAAGTATAACCATAATATAGTGACTTATATATATGTAAATAGCTGTTAAGAAACTGAGAAATATCTCACTCGGAAAGCATTTTCAAGGCTCGAGCTTCTTTACTCCTGAATGAAAACGTGATTCTGGACAACTTTCGTGTTTTAACTTTTTCATGAAACGGACCAGAAAGGCCTGTTTTTGCGTGTTTTAGGTTCTGTCACAGAAACTATTTTGGCAGTTTTGCCGGAAAGTTTTGGTAACTTCAAATTGCCATAACTTTTGACTCGTATACTCTTTTTAGTTGGTTCAAATTGCTACGGTTTCCTTGTTAAGTCCTCTACTGTAATATGTAATGATCCAAGATCATAATTTTACCATTTTGATCAGATTATACCAAGAAAGTCACTAGTTTACTTGTTTTATTAACTTGTCTTATCAATCATGTACAATAACTTGTTTTACTCACTTTTATACATCATGGACATTTATACAAGACATAATATAGCAAGAATAATATGTAAATAACATGAGCATGATCATTTAACAAGAAGCATGTTAGGTTTGGCTTACAACTTTTGGCTTTCAAAGATGAAAGGAAGTTAACATGTAAGGATAGGACTTTGATAGACTTGCTTCAACCCACTTCACTTCATGCAATCTTTCTACTCTTGTAATCTTGAAAGATGGATGATGAAAGTTGAGGTGACTTGAGTGGATTCAAACTCAAGAGAAATCACCAAGTATATGAGGTTATGGAAGTGTTTTGATAACCTAAGATCAAACTAGGTTTTAGGTATTGATATGGTACTTGAATCTTGCTTGAGACTTGGAGTAAATTAGCTAAGGTTGATGTGTTTGTGTGTGTGATATCCCACGGCAAAAGGGGAGGGGGAGGGGTATATATATGGCTTTGAGGAGGTTACATCCTTGACTTGTCAACACCTTGGAGACCAAGGTGAACACATGTCATCATCTCATGACTCAATGCATAAGATCAAGCCACACAAAGGGTGACTCCCCCCCCCCTAAGTCGGTTTGTATATCTTGGGGAGCAAGGGTTGGACTTTGGAAGATATTATCTAAGATATCTAGTATGTTTTGACTCCGTAAAATGCAAACCGTAAGTTGTTACGTCACAAAACGTAAAACTGGGTATCGTAAAAATACGAAACTTGGAGGAATGATTAAACTTGTCAAAATACTCCATAATAAAATATAAAATGAGTGGTAGGTTCCATTGAGGTGGTAAAACCCTGCTAAAACTGGAAACACGGGTCTAAAACGCGTAATACGTAAAATGTACAAATCTTGCGTAAAATTGAGAAAAGTAAAATGTTACTTTTCTAATAGGATATAAATGATTTAAAAAGACTTATAATGTCTAGACTGGGCTCAGTCTAGTGTCGGTTGGTATTAAATGTCTTTTAGACATCAAACCGTAAGCCTAAAAATCAAGGAATGACTTATAAAATCAAGGAATGATTTTTGGTCAAAGGAGGAGGGAAAAAATATGTTGACTTTTTCTAATAAGTTGAAAACTCAAATCGTATTAGAAACGCGGTGCAGGTATATGCTAAGGTTACGGCTGAGTAAAAATGCTTAAAAACTAAAAATTCCAGTTTTTCACGGCCGAGGCTTATTTTGGTCATGTTTTTTCCAGTCATGATTAATTCTCAAATAAATCATGAGTGTGTCAAACATTTTT
This sequence comes from Artemisia argyi, assembly GCA_030686995.1. Lineage (NCBI taxonomy): Eukaryota > Viridiplantae > Streptophyta > Magnoliopsida > Asterales > Asteraceae > Artemisia > Artemisia argyi. The sequence continues at coordinate 173,669,653 of CM060697.1, forward strand.
CTGATGCGGGGTCACTTAACGCGGTCGAGTTTCGTTGTGCGTAGAATTTTTGAATGACGTTTTACCCTAAAACGTGTAATTCCTTAATAACTTTCACGAAAATGAGCTTATGAAAGTTAAACTTTTAATTTGCCATGGAAATGATTTATCATTCGAGGCCAAGAAACAAAAATCAAGTTTCGGGAAAATTTCGGGAAAAATGAATAGTAAAAGTGAATAGTGAAATTTTCCTGGAAAAGTAATTATCCTGGAAATGCGAATTGTTACAGTCTCTACCCCTTACGGGGAACTTCGTCCCGAAGTTCTATGTGTGTTATATGTTGGAGTGGTGTCGATGAAAAGGTGTGGTTACTTATGAGGACTAAAGTCTGGGATTACCAGTGATGCAGTTTGATTTGTCATTTCAGTGTATGGTGTAGAATGAGGCTTACTTTTATGTAGGAAAGGTATGGTAATAGTCGAATATCAAAGGAAATTGATATAGCTGTCGAATATTAATAGGAATTGATATAGTAATTGCAATCATAGCCTAGTTGGTAATCTGTTGTTGTACCTAGTGTTTATTGACTTCATACTTATGTTATTTCGGATACAAATAAGCCCACTTGTTTATAATTCTTTATTTACATAGAGAGGCATCCCAAACAATGTAAGTAAAGGAATATAAACTTATGCTTCGATGATTTACAATTTCTTTATTTAAATGAAGAGGCATCCCAATCCATTCAAATAATTATAAATCATCCTACTTAAGAATTCCCAACACAACATTCACAATTAGCCGGTGAGTTACAAGGTAGTGTATTACGAGATGATACTGGTGTTCCAAAAGTACAAGATGAATATTCAATCTTGTAAAGCTGATGAGGGTACTTGTGGTGTAACTAAGGATGATTCGAGCTTTAAAAATGCCTCAAGATCTGTTAATGAGCTTGTGGTTGTAACGGTTGTGAAGATACTGATGTGATATGTTGATGAACAAAAAGTGTGTAGTGTATGCTTAACATTAATACTCTTAGGCATAGATGTTGAGTTTGCTTTAAAAATCTTAAGAGATTTTAAAGGTTTATGATGGAATGGTATCCTTAGGACCTAAACAGGATAGTACTTCTACAGGATGAAGAGAATAATTGATAACTATCCCAAGATAGTAGTTCGGATTATCTCATAAATGAAAATTTTCAAGAATGAATTTAGATCATACAAATAAGGTGTTAAGATCTTGCTGAGTGGTAAGGCACTATCGTGTCTCTAGATTGTTTTAATGTATTCTGGTGGTTTATCGAGTTCATGTAGGAAATCAATCTAAACATAACCCTAGTACAACTATTCTCAGTATTTGAAAATTTTAAGTCGAATATAGTTAGTCAGACTATATTCCACTGTCCCTAGGTTAAATATAGGTGACTAGTCTATATTTAGCCAAGGTTCGATAAAATTTTCAAATACCTAAATTAGGTATACTTTTGATATGTCCGTTGCTTTCGGGAAACTGTCCACTAAACAAAGGCGATGTCAAACCCTTCAATTGCAAGTCCCGGCCATACAAGACTTGTAACGTATGTTTTCATATTCCATTGCATAGAAGATAGTACGGGTAGGTACGTGTGGAAAGGAAGTTTTAAGTAGTTCTAAAATAGAACATACTTGGCCAGGATCACGAATTTTTAATAATGAAGGTTTGATAAGAAAACTTTGATGAATGTAGAGCTGAACTTCAGCTTTTGTAGGTAATGGATTTGTTTGTCCTTTAGAAATCTCATATTTCTATTTCGAAATCGATAGATTGTGATGGGTTTTTGATGTCATATGAAATGATATTGATGAGGTGATGGAATAATTCCAGAGACCATTGCACAAAACACAATGTCTCGGAAGTAGGTTAGACCATTGTGCAATTCACAATGTCTGGGAAGTAGGTTAAACCATTGTGTGACTCAAAACATTTGAGAAATGATTAAGACCATTGTATAATACAATGTCTTGGAAAATAGGAAAGACCATTGTAATCAGTTACAATGTCTTGGACATAAAATGTTGGAGTAGGAACATGATTGGGAGAATGTAGTTGTGCCGAAATGCCCTAGAATAGGCATACGCAGATATGTTTAGATAAAATGATTGAAAATAAACCGAGTTTATATATCAATATACTAATATGTTCATGTAGTATAAAATGCTTACGGGGAAATGCTCAATTATGTTTATGGTACATATATTAATATGCAATTATGTTTGTGTAGCATAAAAATGTCTACGGGGAAATGCTCAAAATGGGTATATATGAATATACTAATATGTTTGTGTAGCATAACATGCTTACTAAGTCCATAATCGTCTGGAGGATGGAAGACACGAAGAGCGGAAGGCTATAAAAATGTTTTTGCTTGTAATTGTAGTTATAGTTTAGGTCTCAATTAGACCCGTTTCTCTATAACCATGGCTCTGGTACTAATCTGTAACACCCCCAATTCATAGTTGCAGCGGAATTCAAACTGGGTGTTACTCGACGGCACAATAGTCACAATAGTAGAAAACGAACTCCAATTGAGTCGTTTTAAAAGATTTATCATTCAAATTGTATAAATATCAGAGATTACAAAATGAGGTCCCAAATGGTTCCATGTTTACAATTTACATTAAATGAGTTTTGAATGATAATAAAATTTATAGCTTTCTTGAGTATCCGTGTCCTTCCGTGCCATCCTTGATCGTCATGAACCTGAAATACATGCTTGAGAGGTCAACACAAAGGTTGAGTGATATTCATAGAGTTTGTTTAATGTTTGAACACAATGTGTTGGTAGTTAAATCGTTGAACACAATAATCGTAGTGTTTGTAGTTAAATCGTTTGAACACAATAATCGTAGTGTTTGTAGTTAAATCGTTTGAACACAATAATCGTAGTGTGAGCTATAGACTCACACTCATAGTTAGAAAACAAAGATGGGCTACGTTGTTATATGCCCGGAAAGGTTATTAATTCACTAAGCTTATGACACCAAAACGTTAACGTGTACCAATATCGATCGGCAGATTTATCCCGGTAGGTACTTTGCCGTCATACCTAATGTCTCAAATATTAATGCATTTGTTTGAACTTAGTCAAAACAAATGGGATTCGTCAATCCCAATAGGCCTATTCACAATATTTGCGCTCACTCGCAAGTAACCCTCGCAAGTGATTAAATGGTTCATAATAAGGGATCTTGGTTTGGCAAGGATGTTACTTAGTGATAATAAAACATAGTCGAATAGCATACAGTAGAAAGCATTGTGTTCGAGTAGAAAAATAATAGCATGTATTCCCCCCAAGGGTTTGTAAAACATTGAAGTAATGTAAAGTGGGGCTATGAACTCACCTTAAGTAAGATAGCAAGTAATGAAGGTAATGGTTGGATCGTGTAGGTTTCTACGAGCAACCTATAATAGAATGTTGCGACTTAGGATCGGAGTAAAGAATATGAATAAGTGCCTATATAAATATCTTGCATTTAGTCCATGATGTGGTATGATGTATAATGTAAGTCTTTGAAAGAAAAGATTCATGAAACATGTATGTTTTGATATATCGTTTACTACCGTTCGGGCCGACATAATTCAGAAGTCATGTAGTAAACGTTCGAGGAGCCAGGACACTTTAATTCGTAAATCCACAACTCATCTCGACGGCCTACTTAATGAACTCCTCACATGAGGCTCCCTACTATTGTAGTAGTTGACAAAATATATACGTATATAAGTTTCGATCCGAAAAGTTACATGTCCGATATTTGAATAAACTTAGGAAAGTTTATTTTTACATGAAGATTGTTATTAGGGGTAGTTTCATAAGTCTTGTATGACCATCTTTCTTTGTATTAACTCATGGTTCCTTTTAAGTGAAGTAGATCCAAATTGCTTGTTCAAATTATCGCCAATTCCTTGTTTCATGTATTTGTCTTGGTAAGTTTATATGGTCGTTAGCTCATGTTTTCGCCTTGGTATGTATATATGGTCTTAACTCATGTTTTCGCCTTGGTATGTATATATGGTCTTAACTCATGTTTTCGCCTTGGTATGTTTATATGGTCTTTACTCATGTTTTCGCCTAAGTAAGTTGGTATGGTCATTTCGTCATGGCCTAGCCATGACCTTTGGTCCTTGTTCCAAGGTCATGAGACACAACCTTGGCTCTAGCCATGGTGGTGGTCTTGATTATAGGTCATAAGACCTCTTGTTCCTTTTAAAGTATAACCATAATATAGTGACTTATATATATGTAAATAGCTGTTAAGAAACTAAGAAATATCTCACTCGGAAAGCATTTTCAAGGCTCGAGCTTCTTTGTACCTGAACGAAAACGTGATTCCGGACAACTTTCGTGTTTTAACTTTTTCATGAAACGGACCAGAAAGGCCTCTTTTTGCGTGTTTTAAGTTCTGTCACAGAAACTATTTTGGCAGTTTTGCCGGAAAGTTTTGGTAACTTCAAATCGCCATAACTTTTGACTCGTATACTCTTTTTAGTTGGTTCAAATTGCTACGGTTTCCTTGTTAAGTCCTCTACTGTAATATGTAATGATCCAAGATCATAATTTTACCATTTTGATCAGATTATACCAAGAAAGTCACTAGTTTACTTGTTTTATTAACTTGTCTTATCAATCATGTACAATAACTTGTTTTACTCACTTTTATACATCATGGACATTTATACAAGACATAATATAACAAGAATAATATGTAAATAACATGAGCATGATCATTTAACAAGAAGCATGTTAGGTTTGGCTTACAACTTTTGGCTTTCAAAGATGAAAGGAAGTTAACATGTAAGGATAGGACTTTGATAGACTTGCTTCAACCCACTTCACTTCATGCAATATTTCTACTCTTGTAATCTTGAAAGATGGATGATGAAAGTTGAGGTGACTTGAGTGGATTCAAACTCAAGAGAAATCACCAAGTATATGAGGTTATGGAAGTGTTTTGATAACCTAAGATCAAACTAGGTTTTAGGTATTGATATGGTACTTGAATCTTGCTTGAGACTTGGAGTAAATTAGCTAAGGTTGATGTGTTTGTGTGTGTGATATCCCACGGAAAAAGGGGAGGGGGAGGGGTATATATATGGCTTTGAGGAGGTTACATCCTTGACTTGTCAACACCTTGGAGACCAAGGTGAACACATGTCATCATCTCATGACTCAATGCATAAGATCAAGCCACACAAAGGGTGACTCCCCCCCCCCCTAAGTCGGTTTGTATATCTTGGGGAGCAAGGGTTGGACTTTGGAAGATATTATCCAAGATATCTAGTATGTTTTGACTCCGTAAAATGCAAACCGTAAGTTGTTACGTCACAAAACGTAAAACTGGGTATCGTAAAAATACGAAACTTGGAGGAATGATTAAACTTGTCAAAATACTCCATAATAAAATATAAAATGAGTGGTAGGTTCCATTGAGGTGGTAAAACCCTGCTAAAACTGGAAACACGGGTCTAAAACGCGTAATACGTAAAATGTACAAATCTTGCGTAAAATTGAGAAAAGTAAAATGTTACTTTTCTAATAGGATATAAATGATTTAAAAAGACTTATAATGTCTAGACTGGGCTCAGTCTAGTGTCGGTTGGTATTAAATGTCTTTTAGACATCAAACCGTAAGCCTAAAAATCAAGGAATGACTTATAAAATCAAGGAATGATTTTTGGTCAAAGGAGGAGTGAAAAAATATATTGACTTTTTCTAATAAGTTGAAAACTCAAATCGTATTAGAAACGCGGTGCAGGTATAGGCTAAGGTTACGGCTGAGTAAAAATGCTTAAAAACTGAAAATTCCAGTTTTTCACGGCCGAGGCTTATTTTGGTCATGTTTTTCTCAGTCACGATTAATTCTCAAATAAATCATGAGTGTGTCAAACATTTTTCTGATGCGGGGTCACTTAACGCGGTCGAGTTTCGTTGTGCGTAGAATTTTTGAATGACGTTTTACCCTAAAACGTGTAATTCCTTAATAACTTTCACGAAAATGAGCTTATGAAAGTTAAACTTTTAATTTTCCATGGAAATGATTTATCATTCGAGGCCAAGAAACAAAAATCAAGTTTCGGGAAAATTTCGGGAAAAATGAATAGTAAAAGTGAATAGTGAAATTTTCCGGGAAAAGTAATTATCCTGGAAATGCGAATTGTTACAGATGTGATCAAGGGTTAAGCTTTAGTGAGGACCTTCACAAGTAAGTAATCCTTACTAATAATTATAAGGTTAAAGTTTATGGGTTAAGTGGGAAATCATCATATGATCACAGTATGATCATATGATGATATGGAAATGATGATTTGGGTAAGTTTTGATGGGTTATGTTAACCCTTGTTTACGATGTTAATTATTATGTTGTTAGGTCTTGATAAATTGTGAAGATTGATAATCATAGTAATGGATATGATGATGATGATGATGATGATGATGATGATTGATGAGTGCTTATTCACACATCATTTTTAGGCTTTAAAACAGACCAAATACACCAAATACTAACCAAATATGCCAAGAGAATGTATATTTTTGCATTTGTGTATGTGCAGGTACGGATATGTGAAAATGAACAAAAACAAAGCAAAATCGACAAAAACGAGCACGAGATTGGAAAAAGGTAAAAAGCCGAAGCCGAGGAAGAAATCTATCCAAGAAAAGCCCAAAACGACAATTCAAATTCTTAAAGATTCAAAGAATGACAAAAGAGACCCTTAGTGGAAACGTGAAGATATTGACAAGAAAAATACTCCAAGTATTCACAAGTTGTCGATTTTGATCCTTTGAAGAACTTAGGAAGAAAAGTCAACTCAAATCCTCCAAGTCACAAGAAATGCATTTGGACCGTTCTCAGTCGTTACGTTTAATATTAAGTTGTATTAGTTACATTTTATAATGTTTTAAGCTTGAATTTCATGATTTATAAAGGTCTAGGGGCTAATTATGCAACAATGTAAAAGATTAGAGAAGCCCTAGCCCCTAGCATATAAATAGAGATGTAAGCCTCATTTGAGAGGTTGGTTAATTTTTAGTTTTGGTTAGTTTTTAGGGTTAGTCTTAGGGTTGTTGAGGGTTGGTCATCATAGTAGTAGGAGTAGTGTAGTTTTATTTTTATATGAAGTCATATTTTATTTTACTTTCTCTCTCTAGCTTTATCTTTCTAAAAATCTTTAATTTTTAGTTGTTAAATTCGTGTTTTTATTGGTGGGAATTAAAGTTTATAGTTAAACTAGGTTGTTTAGTATTAAATTTGGTGAAAAACATTAGTTTTTAGGCTTTATTTTAGATCAAAATTGTGTTTTGTTATGTATTTTATCGAGTTTTATTTTATTTTACCGAGTTAGATTTTTTTAAAAAAAAACTATCGAGTTTGATTTTTTGACTATCGAGTTTGAAAATAAAATAAAATTACCGAGTTTGTTTTTTTTGTATTATATCTTATCGAGTTACAAAAAGTAAAAGAAATGAATTATCGAGTTTGACTTCTTCGACTTAGGGACTAGATTGCAAAAATCTTATCGAGTTTGAAATTAGTATTACTTTCGAGTTTGAAATATTTTAGTTCACCGAGTTTGGTTTTTTCAATTTTATTTTTATTTTTTTTACTTTTTATTTCTTTATCAAGTATTGTTTTTACCAAGTTTCATTTCTTTTGGCGAGTTAGCCAAGATTATCGAGTACGATAATCATTGCCTCATCGTTTATCGAGTGAGGTTCTCTTTTGCTTAATATATAAGCGAAACTATGCCGAATTTTATTTTGGCTTATCTAGTTTGTTTCTTTTATCGAGTCTTTTTATTTTACCAAGTAACTTTATTTTATTAAAATGAGTTTCGAGTAGTTTATTAGTGTTTGCTTAGTGGCACGAGTTTGTGACTTAAGTGTGGTCATAAAAGAGGGTCGTGATTAATAATCGTCATGATTATTTAGACTTGTGATTTTATTATTTGAAGGGCAAAAGCCGGAGAATAATCAAATTACAAATCTAGTAATTATTTTCTTTTTAAAGGATTATTTTCAAAATAAACCAACGTTGTGAGAAAATAGTCTTGTTTAAGGAAAATAATTCGTCGTCAATCCTTGACCCACACTTGATGAACTTATTCACTCGCTTTGCAAACATATTGTTTTTAAATTCATTTCCAGTCTTAATTTCTTTTCGCGTTTTAAATCTCGTTTTTCTTTAGTTATTTTATCCAATGCTTGTTTTATTTGTTTGTTTTCTTTGCGTCGTACGTGTTATTGTTTCTTTTTACTTTAACTGCGTTTTAAATCCTTTTAGTAGTGTAATCAAAAACCAACCAAATCATCTTTTTAACCCCATTCACTTCACAATCACGCGACTCAAGCCGACTCAATCGCCGTCTTACCTTCGTTGGGACATAACGACCCGGGGAACATACTTTCACCAGCATTTCTTCGGTTATAATTATATACTACAAAAAGACTAGAATCAAAATGGCGCCGTTGCCGGGGAAGGTTTGAAACGAGAGCGTCGTACTTGTATCGTTTGTTGGTGATTTGAAGACCCTTCTCCCGAGAAGTTATCGTTTTTTGTAAATATTCTCAAAAAAAAAAAAAAATAATAAAAAAAAAAAAAAAAAAAAAAATTAAATTAAAAAAAACAATTAAAAAAACCAAAAAATAAAAATAAATAATCAAATTGGAAACATTATCATCTGAGTATCAGTAATTTAGTTTAAGTATTTCGCCAGTAATAATCAAATTGGAAACATTATCATCAGAGTATCAGTATTTCAGTTATGTATTTCGCCAATAACATACATATATCACATACCACAATAATCGAATTGGAAACATTATCATATGAGTATCAGTATTTCAATTAAGTATTTCGTCAAGTATTTTATTCATATACTTATCAATTTATCAAAGTATATGCAAGCATGTATCTCCCCCAATGAGTTAAAAACAAGTATTGGAAATGGGGCTATGACTCACCTGGATTGATACGGAAATGATGAAAAGTAAAGTATGATGAGTTTATGAGAATGATTATGGAAACGTCTTTGATACGGAACCTAATAAATAAATTTATCTGAGAATTTGACCAAATACTATTTGGTAAATACGAACGAATAACGAATAATATTTATTTGTTATGACGAATAGATGATGTGCAGTGTAATTATTATGCCATGCATGATATGATAAAATACTTTATTTAAATTATCCATCGAAGTTTTATCTTTTTAATCGTAAGTAAAAATATTAACTTTTGAAATATCGTTATATATATTATTAACGTTACGTTAACTATTATATATATATATATATATATATATATATATATATATATATATATATATATATATATATATATATATATATATATATATATATATATAAACGAAAGTTTAAATGCAATACGGAATAAATTTACGAAAATAGAAAATAAATAAGAATGTCAAATAGATTATGTTTAGTCCTTGTCCTTTTCCCATTTTAAAACTTTTTATACTAACGGCGTTAGCGTTACACCGTTAGTCCTTTTCATATTTAATTTACAATTATAGTCCACTACTTGTCCAAAATAACATTCTAAGCTTGGAATATTAAATAATATCAAGTTTTATCCAATAGATTCTGTTTTTACAGTTTCAGTTCCTACTTTTCAGTCCTTGACAGTTTTAGTCCTCCTAAGTGTCGTCGCGTTACATTTTTAGTCCAAACGTGTAATAAAAAGTGGGAAAATTATAGAAAAATTTCCGTAGCTTATTTAAGTTTATTAAAGTTTATTGCAACTGCTTATTTGATAAAAGAGCTTATTTTCCAACTTATGGGCCTTAACGAGCCAAACCAAAAGCCCATTTAGAAATTTAGAGGCGTGGGCATGGAAATTGTTTTGGGCCTGGACTTGGGCTATTTTTATGATTCTAAAAATATTTCATATGGGCCCAGTGGGCCTATGGTTCGTTATTTCTTGTTGGGCCTTGAATAAGCCCAATCGAGTTTATATAAATTTTTAACTAAATAAGATTTGAAAACATCTTGTGGTTTGTCGAGTCAAAATAAAGTAAATTAAGTGTCGAAACGTGATTATTTTTACAAGTTATATAAATGAAAGTGGTAGTTTTCTAGGAGGTCTATTGAGTCGTGTAAAACTATTGGGTGCTCGTTAAGTAATATTTCAATGTATACGTGCGTTTCTTGGCTACATGGATCGTTTTTATATGTGTTGAAGACTTGGAATATTTTCTAAGTATTTATATAATTTTCATCCGATTAAGCATGGTTCAAAATGAGTTTATAATATGCATGTGAAGTAAAAACTAACGTGAAATAAGTGTGCTACGTGAATCCTAAGCCTTCCAAGATAGAGGCTAGCCACGTTTGTGTTGCTACAATTGTATACGTACGTAAATATATACATAAAGCTATATATGATCGAAAAAATATATATATTTGATGCATGGCACATATTTTACGTGTGAAATGAAGTGACAAGAGTTTGAAATAACTTACTACACCTTCAAAGGTGGTAAGGAGTCGAGAGGATGAAGGAAAACACAAGATATGATCAAGTTCGATTAATACCCAAAGTAATAATCGTATAACTTAAACTCGATACTACTTTCTTGCGTCCAAATGATATTGTAACCACTTCTGGCCTTCAAGAAATAATTATTAGGAAGAAAGGAAGTTGTGAAAGTGTACGATGAATGATGGAAACTGAGTGAACGAACAAGGAGTATATATTGTAACTTTTCTTAACACGTATGGTTCAAATCTTCCAAAGGAACCATTTACACTATACATGTCAGTTACAATAGTTTCCTAGAATGAGTTTTATACTTATTTTATTCATTGTGAGAGCTAGAAACATGGAGGATGTTTTGATGATTCATACATATGTCGACCATATATATATTTCATACACAATTTGATTAATCGTGTACTACTTGAGTATAACTGATCATAGATGACATTTAAACACGAAAACATGTTAGAATTATTATTTGGAACTCATAGAAACAAACTAGAGTCGAAACGGTTAAGAAATGAATTTAATATGGATCGATTGAGGTGAATATTCGTCAAACACTTTGCCCCTTAAAAACGTATCAAATGTTGTCCTATGAACATGGCACTTGACACACTAATAGTTGGCTAGGTGGTGAACGAGATGGTGCAAAAATATATATGAGTCGTGTGTAGGAATTTTGAATACGCGAGGTGATTTGGAGAGGGTCTAGTCGATCTATTTATAAACATAGAAAAGAAAATGGGTTATAGTTTTGGGCCGGTTGGGCTTAGGAAAATCAAGGGCCCGTTTGGATTTGTAATTAGTATATAATTAAGATTAATAAGTTTTTAATATTTTGTTAAACGTGTCGAGAATTTGTTTTGTCGTTTGGTGAATTTTGCAATATCGTAATCGTGACCATTTTAATATAATAAGAAAATTTTAAATTTCCCCGTAAAAATGGTAATTACAATAATGACAGAGATTAATATATAATTAAACGTTTTTAATTATATGGATTTTTGTGAGGTTTTTACACTTTAGTTTTGTCTCCTTTGAGATAGCCCAACTTGCCTTTCATGGCATGTATTTGGCATCCTTCGGGATAGCCTATCTTGCCTTCACGGCATGGTTATTAGCTTGCCTTCACGGCATGGTTGTTTAGCTTGCCTTCACGACATGGTTGTTAGCTTTAAATTTGTGAGTGCGGCCTTGATAGGCGATTTGCCTAGTTAGCCAACTCAAGTGATAGATTATGAGTAGGGAATGGCTAAGGTATGTTGTGAGGCTTATGTGTTTGATGATTGAAGTATTCGTGTTGCATCTATGTCTATTAACGTGTTAATCATGTGTTAATCTAGTTACTTACTAAGCAAAAGCTTATGGTTTAGTTGACAATGTTTTGTAGGTTGGTCATAGGGTGAAGCTATGGCTTGGATATGGATTAAGGATTTGAATATGCAAGTATAAAGGTAGTATGCGTTTACAAGCTTAGGTAGAATACCAAGCTCTATGTTGATATTGTACCCCCGTGAGTCGATTAATATTTTGTAAAGTATGGTCAAATGTCAAATGTATGAATGTGTATGTTATAGTATGGTTAAAGTATGTTTTGAGTGTTATTGGTAAAAGTTAAAGAGGTGTTTGGCATAAGCGTGATTATACCCATTTGGGTTGTAAAATGGTTAAGTGTTTATGGAAACATTTTAATATGTTATAGTATTGATGTTGGTTAAGTTTGGTGGATAATTGAAGTGTTATAGATGGTTTATTATGTAAATGGGTTGAAACGGGTTTTGGCACAAAACCCCTCAAGTTGTAAAGTATATTTCCAAGTGTCAAACGGTATATGTTTTTGTATGAAAATGAGACCAATGATATATTAAGTAAATCTGGAAGGTTTGGTGAAATATCGAGTTCGGGAGGTCGGGTTTCAAGTACGGGACATAGAAGTGGTTCCGAGAGGTCAATATCCTCCATCCGATCGGATGGAGGGTTCAGCCGATCGGTTGCAGCCCATCCGAATTGGATGCGGGAGCATGCGGATCGGATGGATGGTTTTCGACAGTTTTCAGCAATCTTTGAAAAATCATATCTTTTAATCCATAAGTCGTCACGGGTCGTACCACCAGGCGTTTTGAAGATAATTGAATCTAGTTTGATTTAAAAATAGCCTCAAGGTCTGAGTATTTATAGATTTTTGTAAATGGTCAAAAAAGTAATAGAATATCCGTTAAAGTCAAGTGTTTCCGCGCAAAAAGTTTTAATTTTTGGTCTAAACATGCCCGGGGTATAACAATTGGGTAAGGGTGTAATTGTCTACATTTCACCTTCCTGTATACCTCACTCCAATTGAGTATTTTTGTTATTGTTGTTAAGTTGGCTCGATCTGTTTATAGGACTAAACAACGTTATTTAATTAGGGTACTATAATTGGAAACCCCTAACCCCTCGTAAATGTTTTTACCTACTTTATTACAATGACTAGTTTTTTTTTTTTTTTTTTTTTTTTTTTTTTTCCTCTTTCTCGTTTCTTTTGTCTTTTACTACTTTTAACTTATCAAACTTTTTATCTTATGTTTGGATGGTAATATATATATCCACATTTCTAGTAAAAAAACTTTATATTTTATGTTTCACATTTTTTTTCAATTTTATCTACTTTATTAACAGAATAAGTCAGTTTTTATAGTATTTTCTTTTGAATTTTTTATATTTTACTACTTTTAACTTGTCAATTATATATTTTGTGTTCGGTAGAGAGGCCATTGGTCAAGAATGGAAACTGAGCCAAGATCTTTTTGTGGATCAATTAATTCATAGTTTAATTGCAAAATAAGTCGGGTGGGCCTCAAAGCAACTATATGTATGAGGGCCATATGTGATGTCGAATTACAAAGTACTAGTAACTTAATGTTAAACGGTCAAAGTGTCAATAATATATTTGCTTGTGTCAAGAATCAACGATGTTGGTTGGCCAAGATACTTATAGTGGATAAATTAATTAACGTTAATTGCAAAAAAAAAGTTAGTGGGCCTTAAATTCTTATGTGGTGGTGAAGAGAAACAAGATGACCGATCGACTTATCTCAACATAAGCACGGATTGATGGAGTGTGGACTTAAACATAAACCAAGTTCAAGTAGTATATCTTTTTGGACCATAGAAATCTTTCTTTTCGGTATACCTTAGTTTAAGTAGTAAATGGTTGTCCTTTTCATTTATGATTTCTTGTAAAACATAATTGACCACACTAATTATGTTAAGTAATACTGTCTTTAAAAAGAATTATGTGGCCCGTTTGAATTATTCACTTATCATTTCTTTCCCTAAGTTCTGTTTATTAAGGGGGTGCTTGGTGGGAGGTTAAAAAGGGGTGGGGAATGGGTAAGGTATTCGAAAGGGCCCACATTTCTCAATATATGGTGCTTGGTAAAGGGGTGCAAAGGGATTGATTACCCCAAAGTGGGTAATCAACCATTATAGAGTAAATTGGGGGGTAATGTATTGATTACCCACCTCACTCATTCCTTTGCATTCATTTTCCCTTTCCCTTTCCTCACGGAGTAATAATATTTGGACTTCGGAGTTTTGTTTTTTTTTTTTTTTTTTTTTGTGCAAAGGTGAAAATTATATTACTTCAAACAATTGTTACAACTTATAGAAGATGAATACAACTGATATAGGACATATCCCACATCACAAAACAAAATACAAGTACAATTCAACTATACAGATTGCTTCAAATCAATTCCAATATTCAACCAATTCATCCCATGATCTGCAATCACCTTTATAGCACCAATACCATCTAGCTACATTTCCCTTTGCCCTTCCACCAAGATCACTCAGCTAGCTCCCACAGTAACCAAAGTAGACAAGGCAAAGGGCATCACTAGGTACCCTTCATTCTCAGTCAAGGGCTCTTCTAAAATCCTTACATTTCCCTCTTTACAAAAGGCTTCAGAATTTTAGAAACACTCACCTTGAGGGGAGTATCATCCAAACCCCCTTGGCAGTGTATAGATAGGACCAAGTAGGTTCATCTTTCACTCCTCACTATTCCTATCTCCATACACTGCCCTTCAACTCACTTTCCCTTCATCAATTGGAAACCTTCTTTATGGATTTTATAAGTTGTCTATCTAGAAAGCAACCAACATAGACCACAATTACCTAACAAAGGCCTATTGCAAACTGCCATTGGGGCTCACTAGGAAGACATCAAACAAAGATCCAAGTTACAAGGCCATCAATTGTTAGTGAGTTATAAATCTGAGCTCCTTAATTGTTAAGAAGACTGGAGATATTGGTTAAAAAACCATCAAGTAGCAGACTTTACATGAATCTCAATGTCTGCACTGAAACTAGTAGACAGTAAAACACATTCCCAAACATACCCTTAATAGCAAAGAACTCCACAAAAGCCTTAAATCATCAGTAGTAGAATAAAGAGAAGACATCCATAAGGCAATAAATCATTGACTTATATCCCATTGTACCCCCCAAACTTGTTTCACTCTATCCACAGCTGCTGATTTCATCACCTTCAGACCCAAAAGTCTAGTTTTCACTGTTTCACAAATCATCTTGAACAGAGTATTCCAATCTCTTTTTTCATTTCTAAAGTTTCTGAAATTCCTCTCTTGCCACAAAAAGTAGATGATTGCTCCAAAGCAAAGTCTTCTCACCACACTTCGGAGTGTTTTTATATACTTCCTTAAATATAAAAACAGATGAAGAGGGTTGGGGAACTTTGCTATAGAGTAGAGACATACTTTAGTTGAAAAAGAGAAATTTAAACCCATTTGTAAACACACAAACTATCTTTTCCTAAGAGCGCTAGGTACCGTTGGTGCCGTGGGTGGTGCCATTGATGGTGTCGTGGAAAAAGTAGTGCCACCTCAGCAACTTTTTCTCATGACACCAGATTTCTCTATAGCATCAAAACACCCCTCCCTAGCTATAACATCACTTTTTTGGTGCCGTCGATTATTTTTATATTTTATTTCCTATTTATTATAAACAATATATATAACTAAAATATAATTTCATTATTAATAATAATAATAATAATAATAATAATAATACATTACATAGATTAAAAAAAAATACATTAAAAAAATAAGACATCAAATTAAAAATGCTACATAAAACTTGAAATACCACGTAAATGATACAGTTGAATGCTAGTAATAAAACTTTGTACGTGGCATCTGCTTGTCCAAAAGACTCTTTGCTTGTCCCCATATATCCAAACATTTACCTGCTCACATAAAACTTTAACCAATTTCTTTTGGGAAATAATTTGTGCACCATTTATTTTTGGTTATACACCACTAAATCACACTAGTCATGCATACAGTACAACACCGCTATGCATAATTTAGTGGTGGATGGCAAAAAAAAAAATGGTGTACAAATCACCTCCCATTTCTTTTTGGTCGTCTTCCTCCTTTCACATACCTGCAAAACACATAGACACACACCCCAAAAAAAAGAAAATAAACTCGCAAACACAAACAAAACATCGCAAACACAAACAAAAAAGAAACAAAAAAAAATGAAAAAATTGCTCGGGGTGAGTTTCTGGCCATGGCGTCAGGCCCTACCAGCCCAGCCCCGGTGTGGGTTGTCACGCCAAAGGCTTGTGCCGAAGGCTATGGCTCAAGCCTACAGCCATTGTACCCGGGCATCTAATGAGATGATATGATTTATGTGGACTACCCAACGATCATACCCAGTGGCGGAGCTAGAAAAATTTTCGTGGGAGGGATGAAACAAAAATTTTTTTGAAAAAATACTAGATGGGAGGGCCGAGATGAAATAAAAAAATTTTAACACATGAAATCGCGAAAAAATACACTAACGGGCTTAGGCCTACGGGGGCCATGACCCTTCCCGGTCCTCATAAAGCTCCGCCCTTGATCATAGCATCTCATTTTTCACATCTGCGCCACTTCATCGTACTTCACTATTTATGTCGTCTCACTGGCCACTGCTTCTCACCTTTCACAAACAATGGTCACCATTCCCTCACCTTTCATTAAAATAACAACTTTTATAAAAACATACCTCACACACACATAAATCAAATAAATAATAAAAGCATCATAAGGGCCCACTTTTTGCGCACATACCGAGTGGTTACCACTTCACCGTTCGCCCCCATTTTTGCTCTCTTTCAAGCGTGACAACCACCCCATTTAGTGGAGTAGCGTGTTACTCAATGCCCTCAGATAGCCTCACGCTGCACCATTGTGGGTAGCCTTCGGTTACACTTATTCGCAGTTTTTTTAAGTTAATTTTTTCGTTGATCATGCTTCTTCATTTTACGATTATATATTTCTTACGATATCCACAATGAACCGATGACCTGAATTAAGAAGATTATTGTCACTTTAAGCACCTAATTTGTCAACACATGTATTAACATTTTGTATTTTGTGATCACACATATATATATACTTTCAAAGTAAAAATTCATTGCGTACCCGCTTTTTGAATTTAACCAGATTATGTCACGAAGATTTCTTGTAACTAACCATGTATTAAAGTGCACGGTGTAGGAACAATGACATAGCAATTGGGTTTTTTTTGGACCAATAACGGTTTCAAAGCACGTCGTAGGTGTTTTTTCATTATTATTATTATTATTATTATTATTATTAATTTATTTTTTATTTTTTACTTTTTTTGTGGGTAGGGTGTATTTGGTGGTGTGTTATGAGACCCCAAATGCACCAGTTATTAGTGTTTGTAAACAATGGCAGATTTAAGAAAAATGAAGAAGAAATGAGATTGGCGGGAAAGTTTGTTTATTTCTATTAATGCTCAATGAGAGAGGATACAAGTATTTAAAAGAGAAAACTTTACAATCTAGTCCCTAAACTATACAGTATGTACAAAAATAAGTCCTTCTATTCTTTACACTCCCCCTCAAGTGGAGAGTGCGGTGGCACACACACTCCCAACTTGGACAACAACTGATTTTGTTGATCCACAGTTACTACTTTAGTAAAGACATTTGCCAGCTGTGACTTGGTATTAACATAGGATGGATTGATCAGTCCATCTTTCAATTGATCTTTGACATAATGGCAATGCACTTCTATGTGCTTAGTTCTAGCATAAAAAAGTGGATTTGCTGCTATAAAAAGGGCTGCTTGATTATCATAAAACAAATCCACTGGATGCAAATCTTTGATTCCCAAGTCTTTGAGAAGACAGGCCAACCAAGTAACATCACAACATGTTAGAGCCATTGCTCTATACTCTGCTTCTGAAGAAGATCTTGCAACCACAACATGCTTATTAAAATTTCATGAGATTGGTGAATTGCCCAAAAGTACACAGTAACCAGTAGTGGATCTTCTAGGAAAAGGACAACTTGTCCAATCTGAATCATAATAGGCTTTGAGTTGAACAACTGAATCTTTGGTTAATAGAATTCCCTTTCTTAGTGACAACAAAATATATCTTAAAAAGTGCTATACAACCTGCATATGCACTGAAGTAGGAGATTACATAAACTGGCTCAAAAGTTGGACATTATAGCAGATATATGGTCTAGTGATAGTCAAGTAAATCAGTCTACCAATGAACCTTCTATACACTTCAAGATCTGGCAAAGGTGTTCCAGCATCTTCTTGCAGCTTTAAGTGAGGATCCATAGGCAGTTTATAAGGCTTGCTAGACAAAACTCCGCCTTCTTTTAAAAGATCCATAACATATTTGTACTGAGACATGAAAGTACCTTGTTGTGTCTTTGAGATTTCTAGTCCCAAAAAGTAGTTAAGATCTCCCAAATCCTTCATATGAAACACAAAACTTAATTGAGACTTTAGTTCAACTATTTCTGCATCATCATTGCCTGTGATTAGTAGATCATCAACATAGACCAATACAGCTGTGAACTTTGTCCCAACTTTCTTAGTAAATAAGGAGTAATGATGCGTGGGAATTGCACCAGGCTTTACCTCTCGAGGGATCTCGAGAAGCTTACAACCCCCACCAGGCAGTGTACCTGATCGTTGTAGTATAGTATAGTGACAAGTACCGGGGGATTGATCGTTCAACTTGGGAATAGTGTCGCTAGGATTAGAAAACCTAAGAACTAGGTCTAAAGATGATGGATGATTCTTTTTGTATTTTTTTATGTTTTTATGAAAGCGAATAAAATCTCGGTTTTGAAGAAGTTGGGCGGAATTAGTTGCTAGCCAACTAACCCAATAACTAAAGATGCAATCAAAATAAAATAACAGAAATGAAAATAAACTAATTTAACTAGTGGTGTGAGCAATATAAGGGAGAATTGTGTTTACTTAGATTTCAATACTCCCTAGATATCTTTTACAGGTTAATTACTTGTTACAGTTGCGTGGATGACGGATTGTATTCCTTAATACCATTCATGGGGTGGCGTACTTACTTCCCCAATCCTATAAGCGCCTACTTCACTCCTATATAGAGCCGGCTAAGAAGCTCCTAACATGGGATCACTAGAATTTGCTTATGCATTAAATACAACCATAAAAACCTAGTACACATCGGTTCATGTTTCTTAAGACGTTCAAGCAAGTTACACAATGGAGATCTGCCAGTTTTCTTATGCCTAACATTGAAATCATTCATTCATTACAACTATAAACAAGCAATCAACCTATAATTAACATCTAGGTTTTATTACATCTAAGCAAACACATGATAGATCTAGCCTAGCATGTTAAAATCAAGACAAGCATAAGATATATTCAAACAACACATAGACATATTGAATGAATTGAAAGAGGACTTATCTTAATTGAACATGAAAGGTTTCAAAGGGTGAAAACCCTTGAAAATACAGTTAAAAACGACCTATGGTTTATTAGGTTCAACCCTAGTATTCTCCACACAAGTTCCTCTCTTCATGAATGAAAAATAGAAAATTATTTATAGATTTTGTGAGGTGACAGCGTCAAGAGTAAATGTCTGACGCCGTCATCTCGCTGCCAATAAAATTCTCGGACTGCCTAGATCTGGGTTTGACGCCGTCATGTGTAATCCATCTTCAGGCCGTCACCAAATTAACTCTTGACGCCCTTCTCTTGACGCCTTCAGGTTTTCTCTGGGTCGTCATGGATTTTACCCCTGACGCCGTCACATTTCCTTTCTTGACGCCGTCAGGTACCGTTCTCAGTATGGAAAATTAAGTCTTTGCCGTTTTCTTCACTTTTATGCTCCAAAAACGTCCAAAATGCTTCATTTTCCAGAATTCACTCCCAAAGTACCAAAAATCACGAAAGGAACGATTTAGGGCAATATTTGATCAAATAAATTCAATTCCGGGCTTAAATGACCCCCTAAAAACGGTTCATTTTTCGCCTCATCATATACCTTTACACTTGAGATTTGCTTGTCGTAAAGCAAATGCGCTTTTATTCTAATCAAAATACAAATTAGGGGTCGTTTAACACTAATATAAAAGTAATTACAACAAATAATCGTTCCACTAAAGACCAAAGACAAGCACGGAGGTCATATACTAGCACCTCACAAATAGTGTTTAAATACTCACATTTCTCGGGTGTAAGAAAGTAATATCACAATATGGAAATGGAAAACATCTCTCACTACCTGTCATAGCAAAATAGATTACCATAGGCTTTGGAAATGATCAAACCTCCACCACATAGCGTAAGCACCTAGGATAAACTATCAAAGAGATCTTTTAAAGGGTTGTAACGTTAGGTGTAGGGATATGGAATACACGGTTTTGTTGGATATAGGCAGTCTTTACTGGTGGCGAGTTAATAATCTTGGTTAATTACATGTACAATATGGCGTTGCTAAGCCAAGACTAGACTCGACTTAAGCTAATGAATCAAAAATAACAAAAACATAAAACAAACATAGAATGAAACGGGATGGTAGTCCGTATGTTTTTTCTCTTTTTCTTTTTCTATATATATATATATTTTTTTTCTTTTTCTTAATTTTTTCGATTTTTTTTTTTTTTTTTTTTTTTTTTTTTTTTTTTTTTGTGCATACACTCTTACCCTACTATCCAAAATAATACATCATAGGGAATGAACATTCCCCTTACACTTGAATTTTTACATACTTTACAATAAACTAATCTAATGACTCGAATTAAGATAATCAAAACACTCGGAGTACTTTTAAGATTAACGGACATATGGGGGTAATAATATGATGTTCTTCCCCATTACTCCATAACATAAGTACTTTACCCATAAGTCCCAATCGTCCCAAAACAATATGTACAAGGATATGACTCGACTTAGCAACCATGTAATCAATTAGATAATTAACTTAGGGTTTAAACAAATAACAATAATGCACTAAAGATGAGTGCATACACGGAAGGCTAAGGCGATTTGGTTGTACAATTAAGTGGGGTGTAACAAATTCCTCCTTTAAGTAAGATGCTTAAAGTTAGAAACGAAAAGATAGGCTCGGAGGGGTGTACTAGGGGTTTCGTGTACTAAAAATAAGTACAACGCTAAGGTGTGGGAAAAATTGATTGACTTAACTAGCCAAGTAATATGACTTAAATGGTCAAGTAATTATGATACGGGTTTAAACACAAGGGTGATCCTAATGCCTCTTATCATGTAGTAAATCCTACTACACGAATGTAGTCTCACTAGCGGGCTCGGGATGCATCACTAACGCAAGTTCTAGAATTTAAATACTACCGGTACACTCATAAGCACTAATAATAAATGCTTTTCCTATCAAATCTAAAGGCGAACCTCACATATTTGGGTGAAAAATTTTTCTGAATGGTACGGTTTTGTGCTAGTCATACAATCTCCTATCCATGAGACGCTTGCTATGGCTAAAATTACACTAACAAGTATTTCTCATAGTTTTATTACACATCTACTATCAAACAAACAAACTCAAGCGAAAGTGTATCTGTAAGGTATCATCATTTTAACCCCCCCCCCCTTACACTTAGGATGAACATTGTCCCCGATGTTCAAGTAAAGAATGTAAAAGTGAAATAAGTAAAAAGAATGAAATCAAATACTCCCCTGATTCGCTCGGTATGGATAATAAGGTAGCCAGGTTAGATCTTCCTCCAAGAAAATGAACAATCAAAGCTTCCCTTCCAGAATATAAATTATCTTCTTGTCAAACATAACCTGTTAAACCTGAGAAAACAGACAAGGCAACCTCGCGTAAAATCGGCGGCAATCTATATATACTAACAAATCCTATAAAACAAAATAAGATATAATGCTTGTGGAATGATGTTTGCAGATTTCCTGGAGATTATAAAACTAAAGATTCAACAAAAACTTTAAGACTCCGTTAGAAAAACAAAACCAGTAAAATTTCTAGAATTTTACACGTGACGCCGTCAGGAGTTAACTCCTGACGCCGTCAGAAGTGACCTGCAGAAATTCTTATGTCAAGTTTCTGGAAAATTTTTGGAAAAACTTCGTCCTACTTCCTGGAAAATCCTGCAAAACATCATTATGACTCGATACAAGCATTTGACTCTAACAAATACGAATATACATGTTCACTTAATATTGTGGAGAATCATGATCGAGTTTGTTTCTTAAAAACATATTTGGGGTTTCCCCTTACACTTATCTTTTGCGAAATACCTTTAGATGAAGTTAAGACTGAGCCAAACAACAAAATAAAGTATTTTCACCATTTTAGTTTGAAACATGATCTACCAACAATAAACATAAAGCATGCATACGGAAGCGAATAACAATCAAACAAAATAAAAATCACACAAAACATGGGTTGCCTCCCAAGAAGCGCTTTTCTTTATTTACGAGTCTTGTAGCTAGACTCAAGGTCATGGGCTACTACGTGACCTCATCCCTTGAGATGATGTACCCCATGTAGTTGCGATCATTACTATTGTGGTGGTGGTGTCTCAATCTGTCGATACATGCAATCACCTCTCCTCCTCCTTTACTTCTCAAGTTAGCCATCCCATCATGGCTTATGTTTTCAATTGTGAAAGGCCCATACCACCAGGGACTCGGTTTATCGGGAGGTATCGTTATCTCCAAGTGTCTTAAGAGTACTAAGTTCCCTTTCTCGAATGGTACATGGCTCCTCGTTGGTTGACTATGTTCGAACTCGACATGAACTTCATTGCTTTTGCTTCTTTCATGTTCAGCCTCTTTGTAGCTTTTGATTCTTGCCTCCCATGCAAGTATTTTCTCCTGAACACGAATAGGTGATGTGTCAATGTTGTTTTTGAGCTTTCTCCCCCTCAAACTCTCTTGCCCATATTGCGGGGTCATGGGAAAGCTAATCTTTCTTTTTCCTGATTTAAGCTCAATTTTCCTATCTTCATACTTAATGACAGCTCTTGCAGTGGTGAGGAATGGTGCCCCAAGGATTAGTGGCATGTATCCATCTCCCTTATCATCGATGAACATAAAATCAACGGGATACATGAATCCTGCGACATTGACCAACACATCTTCTGCGATTCCCAGGGGGTACACGTAGGAGTGTCCAGCAAAGGACAACCTAACACGAGTGGGGGCTGGCGTTTTTGACGTTAGTTGGGTGTAGATAGTTAGGGGCATAAGATTTACTTCCGATCCTTGGTCTGCGAAAGCGTTTAGATATTTCAAATTCCCGATGCTGGCAGGTATCTCAAAGTTCCCACACGCCATCTGCTTGGTAGCCACTTTTTGTACCAGTAGTTTCTCAAATATCGGTCCCCCAGGTAATGTATCAAACTCATCTGTTCCCTCTTCCTCCTTCTCTGAACCCTGTTTGGAAGATTGGTTACGCCCGTCACCCTTTATCCAATTTGTTATTGTGCTTTCGTTTATATCATGTCTCAGGTAGTAACTTAAGGATTGGGATTTTGGCGGTTCTTTTGCGGTTTGTTCACTAGGGGTTTCTACTTTCTCATTATCAGTGTGGACAATTGTGATAGAATTAACAAATCGGGTAGTGGGGATGACGCTTTCTTTCCTAAGTAACATCCTTTCGGGGGTTTTCTGGTTGGCATACTCCTCCATCAGGCTCATCATCTCATTCATTTTCTCTTGCATCTCCTCTTTTTGTTTATAAACTGCTTCCTCGAATCTAGCAAGCCGCTCTGAATGAGTTGCCATGTATTCTCTCATTCTGGCTTCAAATTCCGGGCTAAGTTTCTCGGGAGGGGAATAAGGTGGGGCATAGTTTTGAAAAATCTCAACATTCTCTCTAGAGGGTGACTCTGATAACGGCGTTGAAGTCATTTACGAGACAGAATTGACAGTAGCCCGTCTAGGACTTAAGGGTCTCTTTTGCCTTTCCTCAAAATAGTCAACTTTTGCCTCAAGTTTGCAAAGGAGTTCATCAGAGATTTGATTCGTCCCTCCAGGTGTCGAGATTGCGTTGATGGCCGCTTTTATAGTATGATTGATGAGGCGAAAAATGATCCGTTTTTAGGGGGTCATTTAAGCCCGAATCCGAATTTATTTGATCAAATATTGCCCTAAATCGTTCCTTTTGTGATTTTAGGTGATTTGGGAGTGAAATCTGGAAAAGGAAGCAATTCGGACATTTTTGGAGCATAAAAGAGAAGAAAACGCCAAAGTCTTAATTTTCCATGCTGGGAACAGTAGGTGACGGCGTCAAGAGCAACACCTTGACGGCGTCAAGAGCAAATTTTATGAATTTCCATGACTACCCAGAACAGATTTGACGACGTCACGTGGGAAGGGCGTCAAGAGTAAAAGAGTCATGACGGCCTGGAAGTATATAAGTCTTGACGGCGTCAGAAGTAGATCTAGGCAGTCCGAGGATGGTTTTGGCGGCGAGGTGACGGCGTCACAAGATTACTCTTGACGCCGTCAAACCTATTTTTCTATATATAGTTTTCTAATTTTTCACATTTAAGAAAGAGAGAAGTTTTGGGAGAAACCATAAGTACGATTTTGGTGTAACTTTACAGGTTTTTCAAGGGTTCCAACCCCTTGATACCTTGCATGATTAATCAAGATAAGTGTTCTTCTAATTCAATCAATATGTCTATGTGTTGGTTGTCTATATCATGTTCTTGTCTTAATTCTATCATGCTAGGCTAGATCTCTTTTGTGTTTGCTTAGATCTAATGAAACCTAGATATTGATTATGTGTGGATTACTTGTTTATTCTTGTCTTGGATGAATGATTTATATGTTAGGCTTAAGAAAACTGGCAGATCTCCAATTGGTAACATGCTTGAACGTCTTAAGAAACATGAACCAACGCGCACTAGGTCTTTATTGGTTGTATTTAATGCATGAACCACTGTTTACAATCCCTATAGTTGTGCTGGGCATGGTGTAGGAGGAGATAAGAGCTCATAGAATTGGGGAGTTATGTGTGCCACCCCATGAATGGTATTAAGGAATACGATCCGTCATCCATACAATTATAACAAGTAATTAACGTGTAAAAGATATCTAGGGAGTAGTGAAATCTAAGTAAACACATTTTCTCCAATTACTGCTCACAACTTTAGTATAAATTAGTTTATTTTCTTTTCTAGTATTTTATTTTGTTTGCATCTTAGTATTGGGTTAGTTGAATAGCAACTAATTCCGCACACTCTTCCAAAACCCGAGATTTTAACTTGCTTTCTAAAAAATATAAAAACACAAAAATAATCATCCCTCACCTTTAGAACTAGTATTTAGGCTTTCTAATCCTAGCGACACTATTCCTAAGCTGAACGATCAATCCCCCGGTACTTGTCACTATACTATACTACAACGATCAGGTACACTGCCTGGTGGGGGTTGTAAGCTTCTCGAGATCCCTCGAGAGGTAAAACCTGTTGCGATTCCCACGCATCAAGTTTTTGGCGCCGCAGCCCGGGGAATAGTTATTGTCTAGGTTAGAATTTCTTTTTATTAGGTCTACTTGCTAGATTCCTTTCTAGTAAGATTTTTTTTTTTTATTATTTTTATTTTTAGGTTTTCTTTAGTCTATCTGATTTCTTTGTGCCTTTGTTAGTAAATTAAACTCATTAACTATTCCGTTGACCATTATGGAAAACGCGAATCCACCCCTTTCCCCTAGAAAAGTGGCTGTGTTACGTGAACAAATTGAGAGTGAGATTAGGGAGCTTAGAGAGCTTAATATATTGATTAAGGTTGAACTCGAACATGCATTTAGTGACCTAGCAACCGCCTTGTATTCAAATAAAGACCTAGGGCCTAATGACTTTGTGAATGTTGTTGAGAGACTAGAAGAGGAGGAAGTAGATCCGAAGCTTAATGACTACTTTAATCTATACCCCACTAAGGAGGAGATTGCATATTATAATAATCTTATCGATAACCCGCGATCTCCTTTCACCATAATTGAACCTAAGATCAAGAGAGGCGATCCTAAGAATGCTAAGATACCATGTATGATTGGATATAGGCACATTAGCAATGCTTACATTGACTTTAAATCTCCAATCAACATTATGTCCTCAACGGTTTATAATGATATAGTGAAAACAAGACTTGAACCTAGAAGGGATCCCAAGTACCCCGGTGGAGTTTGTAACTTTGTCGGGAGAGTTAAAGGTTTACGTGTCTTTGTTGGTAATTTCACTTTTGTCACCGACTTTATGATTGTGGAGGATCTTGCTAATGTTATTGATTGTCGATTATCCAATGTTGTGTTTGGCAAACCATTTGTTGAAGAGTCAAAGTTGGAATATGATGAGGTAAAAGGTACGATCCGATTTGCAAGTAGCACCGATAGTATCACTTATAGGATGCCTAATAGGATGAACGAATTTCGCTTTATATCTCGTTTTGATAAGGACAACGTTGGTGCTTTTGAGGATATTGATGAGAAGGATAAGAAAAAGGGCATGGATTATGTATGGGAAAAAAGGAGTCTTTATTACAAAGATTGCTTGGCCCTTGGACCAAGGTATAAGGTCGATGAAGAATTTGCCCAAATGATTATGGGGGCGGTTGAGAAAAAGGTGATTGATTTCTACAAAGAATATTTGCAATCAGAGAATGGAACCAATGATGAAGTCACGTAGTAACACATGACCTTGAGTCTAGCTACAAGACTCGTAAATAAAGAAAAGCGCTTCTTGGGAGGCAACCCATGTTTTGTGTGATTTTATTTGTTTGATTGTTATTTGCTTCCGTATGCATGCTTTATTTTTATTGTTGGTAGATCATGTTTCTAAACTAAAATGTGGAAATACTTTACTTTGTTGTTTTGGCCTAGTCTTAACTCCACCTAAAGGTATTTTTGCAAAAGATAAGTGTAAGGGGAAACCCCAAATATGCTTTTAAGAAACAAACCGATCATGATTCTCCACAATATTAAATGAACATGTATATTCGTATTTGTTTGAGTCAAATGCTTGTATTGAGTCATAATGAAGTTTTGCAGGATTTTCCAGGAAGTAGGACCAAGTTTTTCCAGAAATTTTCCGGAAACTTAACATAAGAATTTCTGCAGGTCCATTCTGACGGCGTCAGGGGTTTACTCTTGACGGCGTCAGGAGTTAAAATCTGGAAATTTTACCGGTTTTGTTTTTCTAACGGAGTCTTATGTTTTTTGTGAATTATTAAGTTTTATAATCTCCAGGAGATCTGCAAACTTCATTCCACAAGCATTATATCTTATCTTGTTTTCTAGGATTTAGAAACTTATATAGGATGCCGCCGATTTTACGTGAGGTTGTCTTGTCTATTTTGTCAGGTTTTACAGGTTATGTATGACAAGGAGATGATTTATATTCTGGAAGGGAAGCTTTGATTGTTCATTTTCTTGAAGGAAGATTTAACCTGGCCATCCTATTATCCATACCGAGCGAATCAGGGGAGTATTTGATTTCATTCTTTTTACTTATTTCACTTTTACATTCTTTACTTGAACATTGGGGACAATGTTCATCTTAAGTGTAAGGGGAGGGTAAAAAGATGATACCTTACATATGCACTTTCGCTTGAGTTTGTTTTGTTTGATGGTAGATGTGTAATAAAACTATGAGAAATACTTGTTAGTGCAATTTTAGCGCCAAATTTAAAATTTTTTACAACATTTAAGAGTGAAACTTTAGCCATAGCAAGCGTCTCATGGATAGGAGATTGTATGACTAGCACATAACCGTATATTCAGAAAAATTTTCCACCAAAAAAATGTGAGGTTCTCCTTTAGATTTGATAGGAAAAGCATTTACTATTAGTGCTTATGAGTGTACCGGTAGCATTTAGATTCTAGAACTTGCGTTAGTGATGCATCTCGAGACTGCTAGTGAGACTACATTCGTGTGGTAGGATTTACTACATGATAAGAGGCATTAGGATCACCCTTGTGTTAAACCCGTATCATAATTACTTGACCATTTAAGTCATATTACTTGGCTAGTTAAGTCAACTAATTTTTCCCACACCTTAGCGTTGTACTCATTTTTAGTACACGAAACCCCTAGTACACCCCTCCGAGCCTATCTTTTCGTTTCTAACTTTAAGCATTTTACTTAAAGGAAGAATTTGTTACACCCCACTTAAATGTACAACCAAATCGCCTTAGCCTTCCGTGTATGCGCTCATTTTTAGTGCATTATTGTTATTTGTTAAACCCTAAGTTAACTTTCTAATTGATTACATGGTTGCTAAGTCGAGTCATATCCTTGTACATATTGTTTTGGGACGATTGGGACTCATGGGTAAAGTACTTATTTTATGGTGTAATGGGGAAGAACATAATATTATTACCCCCATATGTACGTTAATCTTAAAAGTGCTCCAAGTGTTTTGATTTTCTTAATGCGAGTCATTAGATTAGTTTAATGTAAAGTATGTAAAGATTCAAGTGTAAGGGGAATGCTCAATCCCCTATGATGTATTATTTTGGATGGTAGGGTAAGAGTGTATGCAAAAAAAATAAAAAAATAAAAAATAAAAAAAAAAATAAAAAAAAAAATTAGAAAAAAGAAAGAAAGAGAAAAACATACGGACTACCATCCCTTTTCATTCTATGTTCATTTTATGTTTTTGTTATTTTTTATTTATTAGCTTAAGTCGAGTCTAGTCTTGGCTTAGCAACGCCACATTGTATATGTAATTAACCAAGATTGTTAACTCGCCACCAGTAAAAACTTCCTTTATCCAACAAAACCGTGTATTTCATATCCCTACACCTAACGTTACAACCCTTTAAAAGACCTCTTTGATAGTTTATCCTAGGTGCTTACGCCATGTGGTGGAGGTTTGATCCTTTCCCAAGCCTATGGTAATCTATTTTGCTATGACATGTAGTGAGAGATATCTTCCGTTTCCATATTGTAATTTACACTTTATTACACCCGAGAGATGTGAGTATCTAAACACTATTTGTGAGGTGCTAGTATATGACCTCCGTGCTTGTCTATTGGTCTTTAGTGGAATGATTATTTGTTGTAATTACTTTTATATTAGTGTTAAATGACCCATAACTTGTATTTTGATTAGAATAAAAGCGCATTTGCTTGAGGACAAGCAAATCTCAAGTGTAAGGGTATATGATGAGGCGAAAAATGATCCGTTTTTAGAGGGTCATTTAAGCCCGAATCCGAATTTATTTGATCAAATATTGCCCTAAATCGTTCCTTTTGTGATTTTAGGTACTTTGGGAGTGAAATCTGGAAAAGGAAGCAATTCGGACGTTTTTGGAGCATAAAAGTGAAGAAAACGCCAAAGTCTTAATTTTCCATGTTAGGAACAGTAGGTGACGGCGTCAAGAGCAACACCTTGAAGGCGTCAAGAGCAAATTTTATGAATTTCCATGACTACCCAGAACAGATTTGACGGCGTCACGTGGGAAGGGCGTCAAGAGTAAAAGAGTCATGACGGCCTAGAAGTATATAAGTCTTGACGGCGTCAGAAGTAGATCTAGGCAGTCCGAGGATGGTTTTGGCGGCAAGGTGACGGCGTCACAAGATTACTCTTGACGCCGTCAAACCTATTTTTCTATATATAGTTTTCTAAATTTTTCACATTTAAGAAAGAGAGAAGTTTTGGGAGAAACCCTAAGTACGATTTTGGTGTAACTTTACAGGTTTTTCAAGGGTTCCAACCCCTTGATACCTTGCATGATTAATCAAGATAAGTGTTCTTCTAATTCAATCAATATGTCTATGTGTTGGTTGTCTATATCATGTTCTTGTCTTAATTCTATCATGCTAGGCTAGATCTCTTTTGTGTTTGCTTAGATCTAATGAAACCTAGATATTGATTATGTGTGGATTACTTGTTTATTCTTGTCTTGGATGAATGATTTATATGTTAGGCTTAAGAAAACTGGCAGATCTCCAATTGGTAACATGCTTGAACGTCTTAAGAAACATGAACCAACGTGCACTAGGTCTTTATTGGTTGTATTTAATGCATGAGCCACTGTTTACAATCCCTATAGTTGTGCTGGGCATGGTGTAGGAGGAGATAAGAGCTCATAGAATTGGGGAGTTATGTGTGCCACCCCATGAATGGTATTAAGGAATACGATCCGTCATACATACAATTATAACAAGTAATTAACGTGTAAAAGATATCTAGGGAGTAGTGAAATCTAAGAAACACATTTTCTCCAATTACTGCTCACAACTTTAGTATAAATTAGTTTATTTTCTTTTCTAGTATTTTATTTTGTTTGCATCTTAGTATTGGGTTAGTTGAATAGCAACTAATTCCGCCCACTCTTCCAAAACCCGAGATTTTAACTTGCTTTCTAAAAAATATAAAAATACAAAAATAATCATCCCTCACCTTTAGAACTAGTATTTAGGCTTTCTAATCCTAGCGACACTATTCCTAAGCTGAACGATCAATCCCCCGGTACTTGTCACTATACTATACTACAACGATCAGGTACACTGCCTGGTGGGGGTTGTAAGCTTCTCGAGATCCCTCGAGAGGTAAAACCTGTTGCGATTCCCACGCATCAATGATTAAACTCCCATAACTCTTGATTATCGGCGGCAAGCTCTTCAATAATTGCCCAAGACTCCTCGGCGTCCTTATCACGCAATTTACCTCCCGCGGCTCTATCGATTGTACGTTTAGTGTGATAGTCAACATGGTCATAGAAAATCTGAACTAATAACCAGAGACTTATACCATGATGAGGGACTTTGTGGAGTAGATTCTTGAAACGGGCCCATGCTTCGTAGAAAGTTTCACCCTGATGTTGTTCAAACATCAAAATGTCATTTCTAAGCATCGCAGTCTTCCCCGGTGGGAAAAATTGGGTAAGGAAGCGAGTGGTGAGATCATCCCATGAGGTGATAGATCCCACGGGTAAACGTTCAAGCCATTGACTAGCTTGATCACGTAGAGAGAATTGGAATAGGCGTAATCAGGTTTTCTATCTAGTAGCAACATCTAGGTCTATGGAATCTACAATTTTAAGGAAGTCCTTGAGATGTTGATTTGGATCTTCGGAACGAAGTCCATGGAATGCACATCCGCTTTGCACCAACCGGATGGTGTCGGATCGCAAGGGAGACACATTGGCTCCTTGGGTGAGCTCAATGGTGTTTCGATAGCCTTGGTGGCTAGGTCGGGAATACTCTCCTAGGGTTCGGGGCCTAAGAGGTTGGTTAGCTAGTGGTGGGTTTTGTGGGTGGTCTTGTTATGGTGGGTTGATGGGTTCAAAGATGTTACCACCTTCCATGATGTCGGATGGTAAGATTACGAACAAAAACATGAAGAAATGAGATAGACTAAAGAGAACCTAAAAATAAAAATAAAATCTTACTATAAAGGAATCTAGCAAGTAGACCTAATAAAAAGAAATCCTAACCTAGACAATAACTATTCCCCAGGCTGCGGCGCCAAAAACTTGATGCGTGGGAATTGCACCAGGCTTTACCTCTCGAGGGATCTCGAGAAGCTTACAACCCTCACCAGGCAGTGTACCTGATCGTTGTAGTATAGTATAGTGACAAGTACCGGGGGATTGATCATTCAACTTGGGAATAGTGTCGCTAGGATTAGAAAACCTAAGAACTAGGTCTAGAGATGAGGGACGATTCTTTTTGTATTTTTTTTATGTTTTTGTGAAAGCGAATAAAATCTCGGTTTTGAAGGAGTTGGGCGGAATTAGTTGCTAGTCAACTAACCCAATAACTAAAGATGCAATCAAAATAAAATAACAGAAATGAAAATAAACTAATTTAACTAGTGGTATGAGCAATATATGGGAGAATTGTGTTTACTTAGATTTCACTACTCCCTAGATATCTTTTACAGGTTAATTACTTGTTACAGTTGCGTGGATGACGGATTGTATTCCTTAATACCATTCATGAGGTGGCGTACTTACTTCCCCAATCCTATAAGCGCCTACTTCATTCCTATGTCGAGCCGGCTAAGAAGCTCCTAACATGGGATCACTAGAATTTGCTTATGCGTTAAATACAACCATAAAAACCTAGTACACATCGGTTCATGTTTCTTAAGACGTTCAAGCAAGTTACACAATGGAGATCTGCCAGTTTTCTTAAGCCTAACATTGAAATCATTCATCCATTACAACTATAAACAAGCAATCAACCTGTAATTAACATCTAGGTTTCATAACATCTAAGCAAACACATGATAGATCTAGCCTAGCATGTTAAAATTAAGACAAGCATAAGATATATTCAAACAACACATAGACATATTGAATGAATTGAAAGATGACTTATCTTAATTGAACATGAAAGGTTTCAAGGGGTGAAAACCCTTGAAAATACATTTAAAAATGACCTAGGGTTTATTAGGTTCGACCCTAGTATTCTCCACACAAGTTCCTCTCTTCATGAATGAAAAATAGAAAAGTATTTATAGATTTTGTGAGGTGACGGCGTCAAGAGTAAATGTCTGACGCCGTCATCTTGCCGCCAATAAAATTCTCGGACTGCCTAGATCTAGGTTTGATGCCGTCATGTGTAATCCATCTTCAGGCCATCACCAAATTAACTCTTGACGCCCTTCTCTTGACGCCTTCAGGTTTTCTCTGGGTCGTCATGGATATTACCCCTGACGCCGTCACATTTCCTTTCTTGACGCCGTTAGGTACTGTTCTCAGCATGGAAAATTAAGTCTTTTCCGTTTTCTTCACTTTTATGCTCCAAAAACGTCCAAAATGCTTCCTTTTCCAGAATTCACTCCCAAAGTACCTAAAATCACAAAAGGAACGATTTAGGGCAATATTTGATCAAATAAATTCAATTACGGGCTTAAATGACCCCCTAAAAATGGTTCATTTTTTGCCTCATCAAGTAATCAGTTTTAGATTGAGTAAATCCAAAGGAAAGTAAGGCAGATGACAATTTGGCCAACCATTATCTTGGGGCTTATTTTAGACCATACAAGCTTTTCTTCAACTTGTAGACCAACTGAGGATCTAAGGTTGAGTTCTCTGTAACACACTCCCCTTACCAGAATACCACAAAGGCAACTTCATGTACACTTCCCATGTCAAATCTCCATGTAAGAATGTATTAGACACATCCAATTGACATAAGTTCCATTCTTTTAAAGCAGCAACAACTAACAATGATCTCACAATCACCATCTTAGCTACAGGAGCAAATGTCTCTGAATAATCCTCCCTATTCTTTTGCATATTCCCTTGTGTTGGGATATAAAAGATCAAGGTACTTCTGTATGTCAAAGTACTGCTGCATGAAGAATAAAGTCAAAGTACTGCTGCATGAAGAATAAAATCAAAGTACTGCTGTTTACTGAAGAATGTTCAAAGTACTTTGAAGGAAACAAGGACTTATGTGCAATATTAGTTAAAGGATTAATGTGTAATATTGAACGAATATTCTAGAATTAGTTAGGGATAATGACTTATCGTTCAAGTTATATGTTGTAAACCGACTTAAGGTTATCTATATAAAGAGCCTTAAGAGGTATTAGTCGATATATGTTTTAGAGTTGTTCAAAGTCGATAATAGTTAGGGATTGTTAGTAAATCTGTGTAACAAAGCAGGTTCAAAGTTTGGTTAATATAAAAGTTCTTCTTAAGCTTTGTGTTAGTAGATTCCGCATACTTTACAAGGTTAAACAGTGTTTCAATATTAATAGTGTTAAGTTTACTTAATATTATTAAACCTTTACAAGCTACAAAGTAGTTTGATCAGAGTACATCGATCCAACAAGTGGTATCAGAGCTTGTGTTGGAAACTCTGATTAAGAAGAACAACCTTAAACCTATTCTACAACAAACCCTTCAAGATGTCGAGAGAAGCTGCACCTGCTCCATCAATCACTGCTATTAGAATTCCTATTGTCAAGAAGGGAGAATATGACTTATGGCAAAATTACAGAAGAAGTTTATGTCAAACAACCTCCTAGTTTTGAAGATCCTGCACACCCAAACAAAGTCTACAAGTTTATCAAGGCTCTGTATGGCCTTCATCAAGCTCCAAGAGCCTGGTATGAAAGACTTTCCAACTTTCTATTACAACATGGTTATAGGAGAGGAGCTATTGACAAGACTTTGTTTATCAAGAGAGATAAGAAGGATATCATGCTTGTCCAGGTATATGTAGATGATATTATTTTTGGTGCTACTAAGCAATCTACGGTGAAGGAATTTGAAGATCTTATGCAGAAAGAGTTTCAGATGAGTTCAATGGGAGAATTAACATTCTTCTTGGGACTTCAAGTGCAACAGTCAAGCAGTGGAATATATATTTGTCAAGATAAGTATGTTGCAGATATTCTTAAGAGATTCAATTTCACAACTGTTAAGCTACATCTACACCAGTGGATACTAACAAACCTTTGGGAAAAGATGAAAAAGGAGAAGATGTTGATGTCATATTATACAGGTCTATGATTGGCTGTCTCATGTACTTAACTGCATCAAGACCTGATATTACTTTTGTTGTGTGTTTATGTGCAAGACATCAAGTTCATCCAAAGGTAACACACTTGAATGATGTCAAGAGGATTTTCAGGTACCTTAGGCAACAACCTAAGCTAGGATTATGGTATCCTAGGGACTCACCTTTTCATCTACAAGCCTTTTCAGACAGTGATTATGCTGGAGACAACTATGGCAGAAGATCCACAACTGGAGGATGCCAGTACCTTGGAAGCAGATTAGTGTCATGGCAATGTAAGAAGCAAACAATTGCAGCAACCTCTTCCACAGAAGCAGAGTATGTAGCTGCTGCAAGTTGTTGTGCAAAAGTACTTTGGTTGCAAAATCAGCTTTTGAATTATGGATTTAACTTCAATAATACTCCTATCAACATTGATAATGAGAGTACTATCTGTATTGTGAAGAATCCAATTTATCATTCCAAGACCAAGCACATTCAGATTAGGCATCATTTTATTAGAGATTGCTATGAGCACAGGCTTATCAATGTGCTTAAAGTTCATACTGATGATAATGTAGCAGATCTACTCACGAAGGGCTTTGATGTTTCAAGATTTACTTTTTTAGTTGTGAGTATTGGCATGATTAATATGTAAGCTATTTTTGAGGGGAGGCATTAGTAGTTAGTAGTTAGTCATTATTTGAGGGGAGGCTACATGTATCATTCAAAAGAAAAGTTTTTTTTTATTCATCATTCAGAAAGGAGTTACAACAACCATTCCACAGGATCCATCATAACTAAGTTGTTACCAAGACACAGACACAGACAAGACAAGACACACAAACAGCTACCACAACCTACTACCAAGCTCCACACAACCTACTCCATAGGCCTTTTTCCCTTGCCCTCATAGCTCTGCTTTCCCTTCTGAGCAGTCTTTCTTTTGTCATCAAAAGAAGCTTGCTTTCTTGGGCAAGCCAAGCCAAGAACTTGCTTGGGTGGTTTCTCTTTCCTTGGAGCAGGCCACTTCATGTTCTGTATTGCTGATTCCAGGGCTTGCATTAAAGCATGTGGAAGCTCATTCGCCAGAGATGAACCAGGGACAGACTTTTTCTTGGGCTTTTTGTTGGTAGTGCTGGTTGCATCAGTTATGGAAGAGTTTGCAACCCTCACTGATGAGGATGATTCATGGGGTCTCACAAACTCTACATGGGGAGGAATGTAATTCAACCATCCTGGATCTTCAAACTCAGAGTCAGAGTAGTAGCTTATTTCTGAATCTGTTGAGCCATCCGAATCAGAGGAGAGGTTCACAACAGGAATATGACTCATTTTTTTCACTAGTTGTTGTGTTCTGAGAATGAAGGAAGAGATGAATGCAATTTGTTGTTGGTAAAGTTGCTTTTATAGGCAAAGTAAAGGTATATGGTCATTAAATGAAGTGTATTGAAGTTCACTTACCATGGTAGCTTTGGGAATTAATTTGGGGAGATAGTCATTACTCAGGGTTGACTTTCAAAGATATTTTGGTCAAACATTCAACTATCAACATACTTTGCTTGGGAAGTACTTTGGTCAACATACTGTTTGGGTTTATAACTGAAGGTACTACTCCATACTTTATGGAAAGTACTGTCTGGTGATATAAAGGGTACGCTGACGTGTCAGATACTGTTCCAACAGTCAGATTTGCGGGTAACAAACTTTCGAAGATATGGGGATAATCACTTCCAAAAATAACGGTAAAATTATTTATTAACCGTGATTTTTGTATTTTATCCATATATACCTCATATTTTTTATTATTTATTCACTCGTACCCATTCACCATTCTTGTTTATCAAACTCATTCATATTATTCACCGATTACAACTATTCTCTCTAAACCTAATCACAATGGCACATCGACCAACCAACACCAAACACAACATGATAGCCAATCTTGAGAAAACTCAACATAACCTTGATTTTCATGGGATTATTGATTTTCTCACTGGAACCACAATCTGTTACTCAATCTTAGTCAACCCAGAGATAATTGGACCTTGGATACATGAGTTCTGGGATACAACAAGGTCAGAGGTTGAAGATGGGGAAGATATTATACATGCTACAGTTGCTGGGAGAGCTATTCGTGTAACAGAAGCAACAATCAGAGAGGCTCTGTTGTTTGAAGATGAAGGAGGCTCTGTTTTGTTTGCTAAACAAGAGATTTGGAATACACTTAGAGACATTGGGTATGAAGGACCATTGAATAAGCTTACTTTTCAGAAAGCCATGGTTAGTCCTCATTGGAAGTTTCTTATACATGTTTTACTTCACTGTTTGAGTCCAAAGAGTACTGCTTGGGATCAATTTAGTCATTCCATAGCTTCTGCATTTGTTGGTCTTATTACCAATCAACCCTTCAATTTTTCATACATGATCCTTGAAGGTATGTTCACACATATTAAGGCTGGCAAACCTTTTCTAATGTATCCTAGATTTGTTCAACTTCTCTTAGAGAATCCATTAGATGGGATACCAAAACCTTAGGATTATGTACCCACAATTAGGATGCCACCTAAAGTGTTCACTTTTATGTCTCATAAGGGAGTAAATTTTTCGGGTAGGAATACACCTCTCAATGCTTATATGTTAGAGGTAGCTCAAGCTGTTAGGGATGAAGAAGACAATAGTGGTTCTGCACATTCTAATAATGCTGATCAATCTGATTCTGCTGAGCATTCTGCATCA
Organism: Artemisia argyi; assembly: GCA_030686995.1. NCBI lineage: Eukaryota > Viridiplantae > Streptophyta > Magnoliopsida > Asterales > Asteraceae > Artemisia > Artemisia argyi. The sequence continues at coordinate 173,706,701 of CM060697.1, forward strand.
GTACATACCCCTACACCACCTATTGTTTCCCCTCAGCTTGACGTTTCTTGTGAAAGGACTCCCTCAGTGTCAGCTTCCTTGGATCAATCTGTTTCTGCTAAAGGTACTTCTCCACAAAGTACTTCTTCTAAAGGTACTGCTTCAGAGCATACACAAGTACCTACTCCCAATGATTATACTTCCACATGTGGGATTCAAACACCTGGAGGAGATGAGGGAATTGAAGGTGCTATGAGTACTTCTGCTTTGACTAAAGAATTGGAGAAGATGAAGACAACTGTTAATGCTCAAGTTGCAGAAATCAAGAAGTTAAGAAAGAAGTTCAGAAGGTTGAAGAAATTTGTCTGGCCTCTTGTTCAGAATTTTAGACTTTATGTGAAAGAAAAGAAACAGTGTCAGAAATCAAAGTCTAAATCTTCAAAGAAGACTTCTAAATCCAAGAGGAGGCATAGAAAGTCATCATCTATCAAATTGGGGAGGAATCAAGATGATAATTTGGATAGATAGGATGCTGAGATTAAATATTCTGAAGATGCTTATCTTTGGCAATATCCAGAAAGTCCAAAGTCTCCAAAGACTTTTGTGCCAGAGAAACAAGTTGAAGAAGATGCAAATATTGTTGAGCAAGAAATTGTTGAGCAGGATGTTGATACACAGAATATTCAAAGTACTAAAAATCAAAGTGCTGGTGTTCAAAGTACTGCTGTAGAAAAAATAGGTCTGCAAGGTACTGCTCAGCAAGGTACTTCTACTATGAATATTGATGAAAGTGGAGTTACTGCAGCTGGACCTTCTACAATAAATTTTGAAGATGAAGCTGGTCCTTCTACTTTTATACAGCAAGAAGAAGCTAAGGTGCATATTGCTAGTAATGATGAAACAATTGCTCAGATTATGATCAATTTGAATAAACCTGCTGGAGGTATACATATTTCTGAGCCTGCACAACAAGTTGCTGAAAGTACTTCTGAATCTGAAGAGTTAGATCCCAAAGATAAAGGGAAAGGGATCAAGGTTCAGAAAGATATTAAGAAGAAAAAGAAGAAACTTACTCTTGCTCAGATCAGAGAACTAAAGATTACAGAGGATGCAGAGGTTGCTAGAAAGCAACAAGCTGAGTATGATGCTGAGTATTTGGCAGAAGTTAGTAGGCCAATTACAAAGAAGCCAATGACTATTGCTCAGGAAAGAAACTGGATGATAAGTTTCTTGAAAAGAAGAGGATACAAGAATTTACACAAAATGAGGTATCCGGAAGTGAAAGCTCTGTGGGATAAAGTACAAGAGGATATCAGGAAAGAAGTAGAAAACTTTGTACCCGTGGATGTTGATAGAAAGAAAAAGTTAGAAGATATTAGAAAAGAACAGGCTGAGCAAAGAAGATTGAAAAGAAAGAAAGCAGTTCAAGATGATCAACTGTCAAAAAGACTGAAGATGATTCATGAAGATACAGTTGATGAACTTAGAAACTATTTCAGAGTAGTAGATTTTGAGAATAAGAAGACTGAAGATTCTGGAAAGAAGTCCAAGATAATCTCATTCTCTGTGGTTGAATCTAAAGAAGGAAATTATCTTATGTTCAACAGAGAAGATGAAAGCTTCACAGTATTCAACATGTTATGGGATGTTCTGCATTTGATTACTAGAGCAGATCTCTATGACTTATACATGCAAGTGCAGACATACTATGAAGAGATTGAAGCATCAGGAGTGGGATTGATTTTGCTTGGAGATTTAATTACCATCTGGGAAACTGAAGAAACAAGTGTTGATCCTCTGTGGAATGATCAAGAGAATTGGGAAATCACAAGATGGAGATTCTTTGAGTCATCAGGAGTTCATGCACTAGAAATGGAAGATGGTACCATGATTCATATGCTTGCTGAGAGGAGATATCCGTTGATTAGAGAAATTATGCTCAAAATGCTGGATCATGGAATGGAACTTGAAGATGAATCTGAGGTAGCTTTGGATGTTATCAAGCTATTTTACAGATGGACCAAGTCTGAAGAGTAATATTGCAAAATACTGGTATGATTTATTTTGTATACTAAGTATTTTTCAAAGTACTGCAAAGACAAACAGTACTTTATCAAAGTACTGCTTGCTGAAATAAACCAGTATAAGTCCTTTAAAATAAAATAAAAAGTTTTGATGTTTAAAAGTGAAGTAAATAAAAGGATTTGAAAAGAAACACATGGTGTTAGTATTTATACTGCACAACAAATGGTAATCAACTTACCATGTTTAACAGACAAGAAAGAGTTTGACTCATCATGAGGGTACGGCTCTGATGTGATAATCAAATCCGTTTTTAGTTGACAATTTACTAAAAATTGTATGGTTTCAACTTTCAACTCACCATATCTGTATAAGTGAAGAGTTGGCTAGCCCACAAGGAAAAATGGCTTGTGGTAAAGGCTGTTGAAAATCCATTTTTGGTAATTAGTTCACCATGGTTGATATCAAAGAACTAACTAGTCCAAAAGCAAACGGCTATTCGTAAAGACTACTCAAATCCGTTGATAGCTGATGATTTGCTAAAAATCATGTGGTTATTAATGTACCATGGTTGTTCTAACCTAAAACATTGGCTACTCCAGAGTTAATGGCTTTTGTAAAGAGACATCAAAATCCATTAAATTTTCAATGATTTACCTCTTACAGGAGTTCACACACCTGAAAGTGATGAGAATAGTATGAAACTTTCAAAGATTTGATGACTATTGTACCAAAATGTTGCTGGGTAGCTAAGAAGATTTATTGCAAGAGAAGATGCTGATAAAGAGTACTTTGACACATGACAGATAGAAGATAAAGAGATAAAGAAACAATCTTTCTGAATGATTAAAGATTTTGAAGATAAAAAATAACAAAAAAACTTGAAATCAAGCAAGTGGAGTTCAAGTTAGGGGAGGATTGTTGGGATATAAAAGATCAAGGTACTTCTGTATGTCAAAGTACTGCTGCATGAAGAATAAAGTCAAAGTACTGCTGCATGAAGAATAAAGTCAAAGTACTGCTGTTTACTGAAGAATGTTGATGAGTGTGTAAATACTCATCATTTTTATCGTATCTGAACTGCCAAAACATCCAAGAACACTCAGAAATGCATCAAAATACAGAAATTATCCCAAAAGTGTGTTTTATATGTTTTAGATGCAAAATGTTTAAAAACAAATGAAAAACGAACAAATTTTGCACAATTGGCAGTTTCAGTCCCTCAAGTTTCAAAAATTAACAAAACTAGTCCCTGGAAGTTTAAAATGAAAGAAAAGTCAACCCAAGGTTTTCTAAAGTCAAAAATTATCAAAAACGATCCTTGGGTGAAAAGTTTGAGAAAATTACATGTTTGGTCCCTGAAGTTTCAAAAATGGCAAAAATGGTCCCTGGGTTTTTAAAAATGGAAAATTATCATTCAAAACCTTTGTACTATTTAGACTTGGCAAAATAAACCATTTTTGATAACTTTTGGAAATTTTCACTTTTAACCCCTCAACTTTGAATTTTGGCAAGTTTAGTCCCCGGGATTTTCAAAAGTGGAAAATTGTATTTATAGTCCTTGGATTATGAAATGTGGCAAGAGTGGACCTTATAAATACTTTGGAAAGATGGCATGTGTGACCCTTAATTTTCAGCCAAGTTACAAATTTGGTCCTTGTGCAAATTTCAAACCAAACGGACCATGCTTAATACTTATACTCCCTAAATCCAAAACCTAAACAAACCAAACTCCCAAGGCCCACTCCACTCAAATCCTAGCCCAACTCAAACCTCAGCCCACCCACGTTTTTTTATAATACTACTCCCTCCTCAGTCAAACCCCTGGCTTTGACCCCACCTCTTCCACCTCACACCCTACCATCCAGCAACACTCCAACACCCCCATCATAACCCCTAGGCCTGTTTCACCTCTGAAATACTCAAACCCTCCCCCTTGCCTAATCAAACAACAACCATAGTCCAAAAATGCACTTCTGGCTTCAATTATCAAAGAAGCAGACAAAGAGATTTTGGGCACCAAGAATATTTGAACGATCAAGATTGGTTCTAGTGATCCTGTGGTTAAGACGAATGATGGGAAAAGTCCAAGGAGTCTCTGGAAACCCTAATTCTCAAGAATAAAAGCAGCATTGTAGCAAAAGGAGGAGGAGAGTTTTTTTTTTAGTAAAATTAATTTATGTCGAATTTTATGTAAACCTTATTTCCTAGTATCAATGTTAATTCCAGTGTAATATTTAAGTGTAATCATTGTACTTTCAGAGTTTTTTTTTAGTAAAATTAATTTATGTCGAATTTTATGTAAACCTTATTTCCTAGTATCAATGTTAATTCCAGTGTAATATTTAAGTGTAATCATTGTACTTTCAGAGTTGTATAACAATTAATTCCAAGTTTCAAGTTTAAGAATCCAAGTTCTCTTTATTTCAGTAAATTTCTCTTAGGAGTGAAATAATGTTGAAAGCAGTTGTTTAATGATTCTTTGAACTAATGTTAGCTTATTTATAAGTTTTAATAAGTTTTTAGTGTATAAGAAATAGTTTTGGTTTAAAATCTCAAAAATAAAAAAAAAAAACAGAAAAAATGGCAAGAAAATCAAAAATCAATGTGGGAGAGAAGGAAATGCAAGGAGCAGGGTAAATTTGTGGATGGCCCTGGTTTAGTGCTCATGGGAGCAATAGGATGTTAGTTTGAGTTCTGGTTCTCACTTGGTTTTATGCTCTGGATCAATTGTAAGATTGTTTTTTTTAGTTTATGCACTTCACTGTTCTACTGCTTATCAATTGCTTATCATTATTTGTTTGTACTTATTTAGTGATTCCTAGTAATATTATTGCTTGTTAATCAGTCTTTGCTCATTAAAATCCCTGGTTACTAAAGAAATTGTTTGACTGTGAGAAAAATCATTTTTTCATCCTTGAGCTTTTACTGTTACAAATGCTCATTTCAGTTCATATAATCAGAACCCAACCATTAGAAATCAGAATAATGGATTAAATAGGTGAAAATCTTTGAAAACCTCATTTACAAGATTTTAAAGGGGTGTTTGGATCCTTGTGTAACCTGAGTAATTGTTGAGTTTAAGGATTAAAACTAGTTCAGTCACATCATATTAGGACATATTAGAATAGTTTGATCATAAAATTGGGTAGGTTAGTAGTGAAAAGTCAAAATGCTTTATGATCTCTCTTTGTAGTTTAACTGTTAGGAGTTTTATCTTAATTTCTCATCAAATCACTACATTATTAGTTAAGGTAGCTTAATTTAGTGACATTGTAGCTTAAAATCACTTAATCAGTAAGTAAATTAGCACCAAAGTTCACCAAAGTCAACCTGTCATCAATTTTCAAAAAGTCAAAAACCAGTCTCAGTCAAATTGCTCAATCTTTGGTGATCTGTAATTTGCTTGATAGAATGAATTAGTACTTGAGCTTTTACAAGCTTGTTCACTCCCAGCTTGTTGATTTTTAGTATTTTTGTCATATTTTTTGTAATTTGTTCAGTGGGTCCCATAGAGCCTCAAAGTGACCTGCAGGGGGACTGATTCCCCTGTGCACAGTCCTTCACCACCACATCACCACCTTTGGTGGTTGATTGTGGCCACCATTGTGGGCCCCCAGAGCTTGTTTTTGCTTCCAAAATGTTCACAAGCTAGCAGGCTAGCTGTTTCAACCAAGCTTGAGCTCTTAACCATTGTGGACCCCACCTGGTTTTGGTTTGAAAGTGTGTCCCCAAATCTGTCTCAGCCTAGAAATTTTGAGATTATTGTTGTGCTTATTGCTTACTCAGATAGCTTATTTGATTGAGTTTAGTTTAAAAGTGTCCAAATGACTTATTTGAACCTTAATTTACATCAGTAGACCCCACACAAGCTTATTTGAGCTTATTTCTTTGTTGGTCAAAGAAAGTCAAACTGTGGAGCTTATTTGCTTGCACAGGGCTTATTCCTGAGCTTAAGCAAAAGTCCCTTCACAAAAGTATCTTATTTTAAGTAGTTAAAGAGTTTTGTAAAAGAAAATTGAGAAAAAGACAAAAATTAAGAAAGTGATAGCTTCTATTTAAGCCATTTTGGCTTATTTTCTGCTTATTTATAAGCACTTTTCATTTTTAAATTTTTCTTAGGCTTCTTTTTAGTTAAAATAATTTTAGGAATTTTTCCAGATTTTTCCTTGTTCATTTGGTATTTTTTTATAATTTATTTTAGTTTAAATTAATTAAATAATTAGTTTTAATTAATATTAAATAATTAAAAAGTAGAAAAATTAGGATTTCTGTTTTAAAATTAGTTTTATAATATTTTAGATTTTTCTAAATTTAATTTTCATTTTTCTAGGTAATTTTCATAATTAATTAATAATTAGTGTAATTTAGTTAATTAAAAAGTAAATATTAATTAGTAATTAATTAATAGTAATTAATTAAATAGCGTAAAAATTATTTTTCTTTTTCTAAAAATTTTCTTAAGTCATTAGGATTGTAAAAATATAATTTTCACGTTCGTAGGACTTTATTTGCTCACGTTTTACTTTTTATTTTGCGCGTTCGCGTTTTTTTTAACTCAAACGCGCGTTTTTAGGTTAACTTACGTTTCTAGGTTATCTGATTATCAGTAATTGTCCCAATAGTGTTTCTAAGTTATTTTCATTCATAATCTCATAGTTTAATCACTCAAATCAAATTCCTGATCCTTCTGTTAAATCACCCGATCACTTAAAACGTTTTTGAATACAATTGTTTACCTCGCTGGGACATAACGACCCGGGAATACACTGTACTCCTTGGTTAGTTGGTTTTAGACGTTTGACTTAATTGACCATCACCTGTTCAACTTAGTTGACCGTTCAGAACCAATCAAATGTTCAAAGTACTTTGAAGGAAACAAGGACTTATGTGCAATATTAGTTAAAGGATTAATGTGTAATATTGAACGAATATTCTAGAATTAGTTAGGGATAATGTGTAATACACCATAAAATCGCAGGTCATTTATTAATGCTAATCATCAACACTATTCTTAACTAAGCCGTTTTTGCGGGCTAATTTGAAATTTTTATATGAGACACCGACTGTTTGACACCCAATTATTTTGTCACTGTTTGTTTGACACCCTATTGTTTAGAACACCGTTGGTTTGACACCCGATTATGTTTTGTCACCCGATATCACCCGATTGTCACTCTTGGATGTCACCCAACGAGGTTAACACCGGTAACTCCCACTTGCGACCCGGCACCCTATTTTGGACACCGAAATATTATTAATATACATATAATGATATGTATATATATTAATTAGTACAAATTTATTATTACTATGTATATATATATATATATATATATATATATATATATATATATATATATATATATATATATATATATATATATATATATATATATAAGTATATATATACGTATGACGACACCGTTTAAATATTTATGGTTTTCACGAACCGACACCGACACCGAAATTAAATTCACAATTTTACGAATCACCGACACCCCGTCATACTTGGGCCGACCACAAGCCCACACGGATTTCTTTCTCTCTTTGAATTACTTGGGCCGAAACACCCTCACAAGCCCACACGATTTTCTTTTCTTGTTTCGTTTTGGGTCGAGTTTACCACAGCCCACAAGGCTAGTTTTGTTTTCTTTTCTTTTGTGTTGCATGGTATTCGACAAGCTCAGCCATGCGCTACATATATAAACCACGCTTGCTTCTTCTTTGGTTCCCTACAACTCAACAATAAACATACAACTCCCTTTGACTTTGGTTCTTGAGACAAAGAGCCGACTTTTGAAGCCGTCAAACCGATGTACAAAAGCTTTAACTACCTAGTACCCATAATCGACTATACCCCATGGATCATGTGTTTCATATCCTCCCAACAAGACCTCCATATGTACTCTAAATCCTAATTGTTTATTCCCTAATGAACCTAAGCTAAACCTAAACAAATCAAAGTCAACTCTTATTGCTCCTCACCACCTCTACTCAACTTGACAACACTCAAGAAGCCAAGACAATGTTGTCGAGCATGAAATGACCACTCGAAGGGTGTTGCATCTTTAGGGACATTCGAACCACCCAAGACCTCCTTATATAAATCTCATTTAATGCTAGTTTTCACATACACTCAAATTCCACCAAACTTCCAAATCACAAACACTCTAGTGTTTTCATTTCTTGTTGCTGTCGAGAAGGACCAAGGAGAACACAAGCTAAGGTTTTGGGTTTGAACGAGTTGGGTAACTCTTGTGGATAAAGGATTGCTAGACGGGAAAGGAGTACCACGTTGCTTGTTCACTTGTCTCGTACACACGGCCTCATCACCACCACTTTGGTGTTGTAAGTTGATCACCACTCTTTTCATTCTTTACATATACTCGTATCATGCATAACCATGACACACACCATTTTTACACTTGTTACACTTATAGTATATATGTCCACGTCTCGACACCCTTAGGAAAAGGGCTCGTCATTTGTTATTTATGCGCACTACCTATATGTTTTCCTCGACCCACTAATTCTTTGGCTCACGCTTTATCGAACCAACGAAACATGCAAACCTTACACGATTTTATACCACGAAAACTAAGCCTAAACTATATCCTAGTCGAACTATGTTTTCAAGCAAGTAAAAATACCATTTGGGCCTAGATTGGGCTAACGAGCCCATTGATTCCTTCAAATGAGATTTTCGGTTAAAAACTTGAAAAATAACGAGAAGCATAAAAAGCCGATTTTTAAGATTTTTACAAGTTATAAACACTACTTTTGTTGTAACAAAAAGTTTGGTTTTCAAAAACTAAATCAAGGACTATTTTTGCAAAAGTTTCCGTTAAGGGACTAAAACCGACAAAATCACAAAACTTTCGGACTAATTATATATTAACGATTTCTTTTGGAAATTGAGGGTAAAAACTGTCATTTGGCCAAAGTTAAAGGAATAAAGTGTAAAAAGTACAAAAGGACCAAATTGTAATTATTTTTAACCAAAGGGTAAAAAGTGTAATTTTGTAAAGTTAAAGGTTAAATATGACCAAGGTATTTTATAATTAATTATTTCATATAATTTGATTTTTATATAAATACACATATATTTTTGTAACTTTAAAATATATATATATATATATATATATATATATATATATATATATATATATATATATATATATATATATATATATATATATATATAACTTCACTAAAAATATTTAATCATAAATATTTTTAAACGATATTATTTTCACAACGAGTTAATATTTATCGAACACCGGTTCACAACAACAATACGAATAACTACGTGAAGTTATTTTGGAATGTATTAAGACACCCGAACGGATATCACTGTACACGTGACATATCACATGTCATTTACAACCCGAATCTAAAACACCGATTACAATATATTATTTAGGTCGCAAGTCGGAGGAATTTCATTGCTAGTCATAGCAATACACCATCACTTTTGAGCACCGTTGTGATTACGCACCTTTCAGGTGAGTTCATGGTCCCACATTTTAATTGTTTTTAAACCCCGTGGGGAGATACATGCTATAAATCGAACACAAGTATTTTTCTGTATGCTGTTATCACCTGATATTGCCTAAGTTGACACCTTTGCTACAAGTCCCTCATATCACGAACCTTAATCACTTGCGAGTGAGCGCGAATATAGTTGATAGATCTATTGGAATGGCAGCCCGCCTCTGTCAAGGTGATTACTTGGCAGGAGGTGTGCTATATTCGAGGTATTATGGAAATTTGGCACATTTCCTGTCACCGAGGGCCCCTTGTCATTTACATCCGCTGTGGTATAGGTGATTGTTATTATCTTTATGATATGTCAAATCAATGTTAAGGCTTGCGTTTCGTGAGGCTTTGGAGAAATATTACACCGGTTTAGTCAAGACCTGTCTATCTTGGCTTGTTTATTTCAAATGCTTGACTTGTGTTCACACTATTACTATTTAAACTACTATGGATTCACTCAACCTTTGTGTTGACTTTTTAAGCATGTTGATGAGTGCTCAAACACTCATCATTTTTGGTCTAATCTGAACTGCAAAACATACAAAAACACTCAGTAATGCATCAAAATACTGAAAATATTCCAAAATCGTGTTTTATATGTTTTAGATGCAAAACGAGTAAAAACAAATGAAAAACGCACTAAGTTTGCAAAATTGGCAGTTTCAGTCCCCCAACTTTCATAAAATTACAAATCTAGTCCCTGGATATTCAAAATATAGAAAATTATCACCAAAGGTCATTTTGAAATCATAAAATGTCATATTTAGTCCTTTGGTGAAAAATTGGAAAGTTTTGGAAATTTACACTTTTGGTCCCTGGAGTTTCAAACTTTGGCAGATTTGGTCCCCGGTGGGATATTTTTGGATGAAAACTCATTTTTAGTCCTTGGAAGTTCAAAAATGTTTAAATTTGGTCCTTGGCTAAAAGTTTTTACAAAATGGCAAGTTTACCCCCTTAACTTTTGGAAAATGTCAATTTTAGTCCTCGGAGTTCAATTTTGGAAAATTATAAATTTGGTCCTTATGATTTTCAAACTTGTCACTATTGGTCCTTATAAGAAATGTGGGAAAGTTTCATTTGCAGCCCCTTATCTTTTCAGAATTTACAAAGTTGGTCCTTGTGATTATTTCTTAACCTAATGGACCCTTACTTTTTTTTAAACCAAACAAACACCACCCAGGTCTGATCCTGTAACACACCCCAGCCCATCACCACTTAACCCGGCCCACTCCCCATTTTAATAAAACCCCGGTCAAGGAAAGTCCACCCCCAAGCACTGTTCATCATCCCCCACATCCCCGTTTTTCTGCAACCTGCTCCCCCCTCCTCTCCACCTCTCCTCCAAACCCTCACCAAACCAAATTAATACCCTCACCTTCCCCCTCCTACCCTCATTAATTATCTCACCAAACACTGCCCAATTTGCACTTCACCCTTTTTCCCGCCAAAAAGTGTTTAAACGATTGAGATCATTTGAAGCTCATCCAACGGCTCAGAGGTGTGGGAAAAGTCAAAACCATCCTCCAGGACTATAAAAGATCAAGAAAAAGAGAAGATATAGTTTGTCACATGTTTTTAGACCAATTCGTAGTGTACTCTTTAATTTTCATGTTGAAACCTTTAATTTCAGTGTTAATTTAAATGTTGTATCATATTTTCATATCAATGGAACTTTAAAGTTTAAGCATCTCAGTTTCTATTTTTCAGTTACAAGTTACATTTTAGCTTTTTCAAGTGAATTTGACATTTCACTTGAAACTTGTTATTTGTTAATGTTTCTTTTTCCTATTATCTCAATTCAGTAACTTGTTAAGCTTTTTGAAGCTTGGTAATCATTTAGTGGACCTATAATCAGTTTTACTTAAAAAAACATAAAATCAGTCAAAAATAGAAATAAATTAAAAATCAGTGGAGGTGAAGATGGAAGCAAGATTCATAGCTGATTTTGGATTGTAAGGGTATTAGAACCCCAAGGGGGGTGTAGGTTGTGGTTGTGTTACCTTGGTGCATCTGTTTCAGCTAGGCTCCCATTGTAAGCATTTTTCAGATTTTTCACATTCAAGGTTTATATACTGCAAGAGTTGTTAGAATCAGTTTAACTTGGCTTATTTTATGTTATTATAAGTTTAGATTTCAGTTTCCTTAATTAGATTTTTGATTTGCTTTTTAAATTACCATAACAGATTTGTAAAGGGGTGTTTGGATCAGTGGTGTTACCCACTGATTCTTGTATTGTAGTTGGAATACTTGGTTTTTACATACTACATTAGTTGTATTTAGGTCTTATAAACCTTCAAAACTCAGGTTCATGTGGTAAAAGTCAAAATCACACATTGTGCTTTAACTGTTAGGATTTCAGGTTCATGATCTCATCATTTCATTTCATTAGTACTTAAGATAGCTTAATTTCATCTTATATTAGCTTATTACATCCACTAAAGTCAGTTAGGATCACTTACAATCTCATTTTAGTCAAACTAGAGTTCTACCTTAAAAAGTCAAAGTTCATGGTTCTTAGTTTGATCAAAATTGCAAGATTTAATTTGATTTATGTATTTGCTTTTAAGATGTGAAATCTGTTTCTAATTGTTGTCTATCAGCTAGATTTCAAGTTTCCATGCTTCTTTTATTTTTGCAATTTTTTTCATAAGCCCTAGCTTGCCCTAAAGTACCCTGCAGGCTCAGCTGCTCCCCTGCATCAGCAGCACCCCCACCACCACCACCACTTGGTGGTGGTTTTCTGAGCAATCCAGTGGGCCCCAGGCCACCACCTTGGTTCCTCACAACCCCCCTCCTACCAGGGTCCCTCATTTGACCCTTGGTTTGACCTCCTACCCACTGGGCCCCACCTGAACTAGCCCCACAAAGTTGTCCCATATTCTGAGTTACATCAAGTGTCAAAGTGCTTATTGATGAGCTTTTAGCTTATTCTGTGGATCCATCTTGGCTTATTCCAGCTTATACAAGTCCCATAAGCTTATTTGGATCAGTTTTCACCAAAGTGGGTCCCACCACAAGCCATTTTAGCTTATTTTCTCTTTGGGTCAACAAAAGTCAACTGTCTTGACTTATTTGCTTATTCTGGCTTATTTTAAGTTTACAAAAAGTTTGTGTTTACAAAAGTTTGTTATTTTCAGTAGTGTAATAAGTTTCCAAAAGAAAATTTCCAAAAAAATCAATTTAATATTAAGTGATAGTTTCTATTTAATGTAATTTAATTTTAATTTTCATTTTTAAATTTTAATTAAGTACTGAGCTTTTTTATATTTTTATTAAATTCCTCATATATTAAAGTAGTTATAATATTTTTTTCAGATTTTTATCTTTTCATTTAGTATTTATTAGAATTAATATTAGTTTTATTAATTATTAATCAATATTAAGTTTAAAATAGCATAATTAGTTTTTATTAAGTAAAATCAAGTTTTTATATTTTTTATAGCTTTTATATGTTATAAAGTAATTTTAGAAATTTTCTTAGAATTTTTACTGTTCATTTAGTATTTTTCTTAATTTAAAATAGTTAGTTAGATAATTAGTAATTAATAAGTAATTAATTAATATAAATTTCACAAAAAGACAAAAATACTTATTTTTAATTTTAAAAAGTTGTTTTTAGTTATTTTATAATTTTAGAAATTTTATTTTCACCTTTTTAGTATTTAAATAATATTATATTGTATTTTAGTTATTTAAATATTATTAATAAGTATTAATTAGTATTTAATTAATAATAAATAATTAATTAGTGTTAAAATTTATTTTCTTTTTCTAAAAATTTTCTTTTACCCTTAGGATTGTAAAAAAGTCATTTTCACCCCCTGGGTGTTTTCAGATTTTCGTTTTCACTTTTTATTTTGTACGTTTACGTTTTATTTAAACGTAACGTACGCGTTTTTAAGTTTAAATCGTTTTTGGTTTTTCGTACTTTCCCGTCTTATTCATATAGCTTATTTAAGCTATCTCATTGTACAAATCAATAGTGTAATCAATCACAAACCCCTTTCCATCCAAATTCACCCGATCACGGAATCGTTTGTTTGCAATTCACACCTCGTCGGGACATAACGACCCGGGGAAACACTATATTCCGCGGAGCATTGACTCTAGGCTATCTGACTTTGTTGACCATTCCTTGGTCAATATAAGTTAGGTTGTTCAGGCTCAATCAATTTTTGGCGCCGTTGCCGGGGAGGTTGTGTGCGTATCTAAACGGTTTTTCTGATTAGTGTCTTTGGAATTCGTTCCATTGTACATTTATCCACCCTTGTTCATATCTTTCCATAAAAACCCAAAAATATTTTTCCTTACCCTCTATCATTTTGATTCTACCTTCTTATACCCATCTCATGTATAATTCTTATGGCGTCTCTCGGCTACACGTGTTTTCACTGTAAAAGTCCGATTGATGACGGCTTTCGTTGTCTCCGGTGTATTTGTGAGAAATGTGGCAATAATTGTAGTAACAGATTTTGTGTTTTGTGCAATCTGTTCATAAGTCCAAATTCTCTCAATGATTTACCAAATTCTTCCAAGCCCGAGACACGTGCTATTAATGACAAACCTTCAAAAATTAATCCTAACCTTTCACGGTTTACGGTCAAAAGTTTGTCAAGCATACGTGCTGAGATTAGGGCGGTGACTGAAAAGAACGACTTACCCAATCTTCACGTTTATCAAGAACCAAAACCCGAGACCATAACGAAAGTGGTGGAAATTGCTAGCTCTAAGAGCACACCACTTGTCCCACCTCCAGATTTTGTTCCTTGTGTCGGTTGTGGTGAGCCGCTTTTTGGTTTACCATGTCGTTGGTGTACATGTGTGCAATGTGGTAACGATATTCAAAACGGGAGTTGTTTGTTTTGTGGGTCGAGTAATTCATTTGCTTATGACCCTAATCAAGACTCATTCAACGACTCTTCAAATTTTTCCGATTACCCATCACATTCATACGAGCAAGAATCATATTATCCAAACTTCAATGATGCTTCGTATCAAGTTACACCAAGCCAGACTCAACAGTTTTACTGTTGTGAGTACTGTGGTGGTCCACACTACAGTTCTGATTGTCAATCGGGAAACACGCTTGTCTATGAGCAGTTTCCTGATAACAATTATGACTACAGCACACACGACTCACAGCCACATCAGTTTTACTGTTGTGAGTATTGTGGAGGTCCACACACTAGCTCTGATTGTCAAACAGGGAATCCGTTTCCTTGTAACAATTACGACTATTCGTATTCAGACCCACCTCCACAATACCAGATGTCCCAAGCAACTCCTCTTGTTACTGAGCAAGACATTTTAACAGAGGCTCTTGAGATATTGAAAGATCTTAAGGAGGAGTTGGCTACTTCATCGTTTCAAAGTTCTCGTCAAAAATCCGTGGCAGAATTATTTGCTGAAGAACGAGAAGCTAGAAACGAAAAGAGCATGGAAGAATTACTTGCTGAGCAAAGAGCGGCTAAAATACGTGCCAATCTTTGCTTTGCTGCTCTTCATGATGACGACGATGATGAGGATTCTATTCAAATGAAGGAATATTACAAAGATTCATCCAGTTCATCTGTTGAGATTCCTTCCATGAAAGCACAGGGAGATAAGAGTATGCAAGAATTACTAGCAGAAGAACACATGAAAAATATAAATTCTATGTGTGCTAGTCTTTCTTATCCCCCTCAGTCTATTATCACACCCGAAGTTCACACTCACCCTCCGATCATGGGGGATGAGCATCTTAGCACTGTTCCTGATAAGGAATCGGACGAATTAATAAAGTCTAGTGTTGAGATCCTTGTCCCAATCCCAGGAGAGTCACAGGGAACTTTGGATCATGTATGTGATATTCCTTCACCTCTTGAGTGTTCAAACGATCAATTTGAGACTTTCTCAGATTATAGCGATGATTGTATATCTCATGGAGACATTGAGTATATTGAGGCACCACTGCCTCAGTCTGATGTTGATCCTCTTCTTGAGGAGTTCGCTGATGAACTTGCTCACATCGATCCACTTTCCTTGGAAAGTGATGATGGTCTCCTTGATTTCCAAGCCGATCTGGGAGAAATTGAAAGTCTCCTATATCATGATCCGTCACTCACTTCTTATCCCAGCAGTCCAATAGAGAATGTTAATCTCTTTGTTCCCGAAACATTCAATACTACTCTCACCAATCCTCTATTTGAATTCGACTCTGAATTCACTTTGATTTCTGATAATCTACTATTTATTCAGAATGAGGATTGTGATGAGTCTATTCTGGAACATAAGTTCACAGATTCACATCTTGTGAATGATTCTCTTCATGAGGAGTTCTCCGGTGAACTCGCTCATCAGTTTGATATCCCGGGGGGAGATGCACTCAATCTTGAGGATTTGCAAATTCCCACCCACCCTCCCGGGTTGTTTACGAGCTTACCCTTTGCAATCCAAACTCAGGCTATTGAGCCTCCTCTTGAGGAAGAAGATCAAATCATGCTTTTTATCATGATTTTCTTCCTTTTCTTCACCTATACGGTGACTTCTTCTCTTCTTCACTCCTTCGGGAATGAAGACACTATATTTGACCCCGGCATTTTCATGTATCATTATCTTGAGCCGGATACTTATCTCATCGGAGTGGAACTTTCACGTGCTTCATATGTTTGTCCAAACATTTTGAATGAAAGTCCGATTGAGATTGTTTCTTCCACATCATGCTTCCCCAAGGACAAATGAATTCGGGGTCGAGTCAAGCTAGCGACTCGGTAAACAAAAACAATAGCATGCTTATAGGGTTTTCACCCTAAGTGTGGGGGAGTCCCCCATGCTATGGTTACAAGAGTGAAAAACAAAATGGTGTTTTCCACGCTTAGCTTGTAATGTTGCCCTTTTACATTCAAAATTTCGGCATAATAGCTGGGATTTTGAATATTGAGGACAATATTCATGCTAAGTGTGGGGGGGTATTCGCTATTCTAGCGAATTTTATCACATTTTATTATATAATACCCCCGTTTTTGCCAAAATTTCAAAAATTTTAAAAATTTTTCACTGGTGCTTCAAAATTTTTATGGTAATCAGTCCGCCTTGTCTAAGCGACAAAAGGGATTGGCTAGTCCAGGAGCAAACGGCTCTTGGTAAAGACATCTCAAATCCGTTGACGGCTGGCAATTTGCCCAAAATTGTATGGTTCATCAACTCCCCGAAAACAAATGAGTTGGCTAGCCCGCAAGATTATGGCTTGTGGTAAAGGCCGTGGAAAATCCATAATTGGTAATCAGCTCACCAAGATGTTGACTATTCCATCAAGAGCTGGCTAGTCCAGAAGCAAACGGCTTTTGGTAAAGACTACTCAAATCCGTTGACAGCTGGTGGTTTGCTCAAAATCACACGGTTATCAGGTGTGCCACAGTTCTTACACCTGGCTACTCCAGAAGTGATGGCTTTTGGTAAAGAGTTTTTCAAATCCATCAAGTTTTCAAAATAGTTTAGTGTGGGGGATTGATGAGTGCTCAAACACTCATCATTTTTGGTCTAATCTGAACTGCAAAACATACAAAAACACTCAGTAATGCATCAAAATACTGAAAATATTCCAAAATCGTGTTTTATATGTTTTAGATGCAAAACGAGTAAAAACAAATGAAAAACGCACTAAGTTTGCAAAATTGGCAGTTTCAGTCCCCCAACTTTCATAAAATTACAAATCTAGTCCCTGGATATTCAAAATATAGAAAATTATCACCAAAGGTCATTTTGAAATCATAAAATGTCATATTTAGTCCTTTGGTGAAAAATTGGAAAGTTTTGGAAATTTACACTTTTGGTCCCTAGAGTTTCAAACTTTGGCAGATTTGGTCCCCGGTGGGATATTTTTGGATGAAAACTCATTTTTAGTCCTTGGAAGTTCAAAAATGTTTAAATTTGGTCCTTGGCTAAAAGTTTTTACAAAATGGCAAGTTTACCCCCTTAACTTTTGGAAAATGTCAATTTTAGTCCTCGGGGTTCAATTTTGGAAAATTATAAATTTGGTCCTTATGATTTTCAAACTTGTCACTATTGGTCCTTATAAGAAATGTGGGAAAGTTTCATTTGCAGCCCCTTATCTTTTCAGAATTTACAAAGTTGGTCCTTGTGATTATTTCTTAACCTAATGGACCCTTACTTTTTTTTAAACCAAACAAACACCACCCAGGTCTGATCCAGTAACACACCCCAGCCCATCACCACTTAACCCGGCCCACTCCCCATTTTAATAAAACCCCGGTCAAGGAAAGTCCACCCCCAAGCACTGTTCATCATCCCCCACATCCCCGTTTTTCTGCAACCTGCTCCCCCCTCCTCTCCACCTCTCCTCCAAACCCTCACCAAACCAAATTAATACCCTCACCTTCCCCCTCCTACCCTCATTAATTATCTCACCAAACACTGCCCAATTTGCACTTCACCCTTTTTCCCGCCAAAAAGTGTTTAAACGATTGAGATCATTTGAAGCTCATCCAACGGCTCAGAGGTGTGGGAAAAGTCAAAACCATCCTCCAGGACTATAAAAGATCAAGAAAAAGAGAAGATATAGTTTGTCACATGTTTTTAGACCAATTCGTAGTGTACTCTTTAATTTTCATGTTGAAACCTTTAATTTCAGTGTTAATTTAAATGTTGTATCATATTTTCATATCAATGGAACTTTAAAGTTTAAGCATCTCAGTTTCTATTTTTCAGTTACAAGTTACATTTTAGCTTTTTCAAGTGAATTTGACATTTCACTTGAAACTTGTTATTTGTTAATGTTTCTTTTTCCTATTATCTCAATTCAGTAACTTGTTAAGCTTTTTGAAGCTTGGTAATCATTTAGTGGACCTATAATCAGTTTTACTTAAAAAAACATAAAATCAGTCAAAAATAGAAATAAATTAAAAATCAGTGGAGGTGAAGATGGAAGCAAGATTCATAGCTGATTTTGGATTGTAAGGGTATTAGAACCCCAAGGGGGGTGTAGGTTGTGGTTGTGTTACCTTGGTGCATCTGTTTCAGCTAGGCTCCCATTGTAAGCATTTTTCAGATTTTTCACATTCAAGGTTTATATACTGCAAGAGTTGTTAGAATCAGTTTAACTTGGCTTATTTTATGTTATTATAAGTTTAGATTTCAGTTTCCTTAATTAGATTTTTGATTTGCTTTTTAAATTACCATAACAGATTTGTAAAGGGGTGTTTGGATCAGTGGTGTTACCCACTGATTCTTGTATTGTAGTTGGAATACTTGGTTTTTACATACTACATTAGTTGTATTTAGGTCTTATAAACCTTCAAAACTCAGGTTCATGTGGTAAAAGTCAAAATCACACATTGTGCTTTAACTGTTAGGATTTCAGGTTCATGATCTCATCATTTCATTTCATTAGTACTTAAGATAGCTTAATTTCATCTTATATTAGCTTATTACATCCACTAAAGTCAGTTAGGATCACTTACAATCTCATTTTAGTCAAACTAGAGTTCTACCTTAAAAAGTCAAAGTTCATGGTTCTTAGTTTGATCAAAATTGCAAGATTTAATTTGATTTATGTATTTGCTTTTAAGATGTGAAATCTGTTTCTAATTGTTGTCTATCAGCTAGATTTCAAGTTTCCATGCTTCTTTTATTTTTGCAATTTTTTTCATAAGCCCTAGCTTGCCCTAAAGTACCCTGCAGGCTCAGCTGCTCCCCTGCATCAGCAGCACCCCCACCACCACCACCACTTGGTGGTGGTTTTCTGAGCAATCCAGTGGGCCCCAGGCCACCACCTTGGTTCCTCACAACCCCCCTCCTACCAGGGTCCCTCATTTGACCCTTGGTTTGACCTCCTACCCACTGGGCCCCACCTGAACTAGCCCCACAAAGTTGTCCCATATTCTGAGTTACATCAAGTGTCAAAGTGCTTATTGATGAGCTTTTAGCTTATTCTGTGGATCCATCTTGGCTTATTCCAGCTTATACAAGTCCCATAAGCTTATTTGGATCAGTTTTCACCAAAGTGGGTCCCACCACAAGCCATTTTAGCTTATTTTCTCTTTGGGTCAACAAAAGTCAACTGTCTTGACTTATTTGCTTATTCTGGCTTATTTTAAGTTTACAAAAAGTTTGTGTTTACAAAAGTTTGTTATTTTCAGTAGTGTAATAAGTTTCCAAAAGAAAATTTCCAAAAAAATCAATTTAATATTAAGTGATAGTTTCTATTTAATGTAATTTAATTTTAATTTTCATTTTTAAATTTTAATTAAGTACTGAGCTTTTTTATATTTTTATTAAATTCCTCATATATTAAAGTAGTTATAATATTTTTTTCAGATTTTTATCTTTTCATTTAGTATTTATTAGAATTAATATTAGTTTTATTAATTATTAATCAATATTAAGTTTAAAATAGCATAATTAGTTTTTATTAAGTAAAATCAAGTTTTTATATTTTTTATAGCTTTTATATGTTATAAAGTAATTTTAGAAATTTTCTTAGAATTTTTACTGTTCATTTAGTATTTTTTTTAATTTAAAATAGTTAGTTAGATAATTAGTAATTAATAAGTAATTAATTAATATAAATTTCACAAAAAGACAAAAATACTTATTTTTAATTTTAAAAAGTTGTTTTTAGTTATTTTATAATTTTAGAAATTTTATTTTCACCTTTTTAGTATTTAAATAATATTATATTGTATTTTAGTTATTTAAATATTATTAATAAGTATTAATTAGTATTTAATTAATAATAAATAATTAATTAGTGTTAAAATTTATTTTCTTTTTCTAAAAATTTTCTTTTACCCTTAGGATTGTAAAAAAGTCATTTTCACCCCCTGGGTGTTTTCAGATTTTCGTTTTCACTTTTTATTTTGTACGTTTACGTTTTATTTAAACGTAACGTACGCGTTTTTAAGTTTAAATCGTTTCTGGTTTTTCGTACTTTCCCGTCTTATTCATATAGCTTATTTAAGCTATCTCATTGTACAAATCAATAGTGTAATCAATCACAAACCCCTTTCCATCCAAATTCACCCGATCACGGAATCGTTTGTTTGCAATTCACACCTCGTCGGGACATAACGACCCGGGGAAACACTATATTCCGCGGAGCATTGACTCTAGGCTATCTGACTTTGTTGACCATTCCTTGGTCAATATAAGTTAGGTGGTTCAGGCTCAATCACATGTTTATCTCAGGAAATTAGCAAGCATGGCGGCACGGAGCTGGCAAAGGGCACAGGACCTCCCTTTTGATTTCAATAATTATATCATTCTTTACAAACTCATCACTTCTTTTGCTAAACAATTAACATTTTGGAAAAATGTTTGTAACTCTGAATATTTGAGTTTTCATGGAATGATATTGACTATCTTTTGAATTGTTTTCTATGAGTATGACTGTGTACTAAACTGTAATGACCCCGATTAGACTTCCGCTGCTTATCAATTTTCGGGGTGTTACAGATTGGCATCAGAGCCATGGTTGTAGAGAACCAAATGATTTTTCAAAACATTGGACTATAACCTCACCGGATTTTTAAACAAACTATTTATCACCAAAGTGCCCTCCGTGCCAGCGCTTGCCAACGTTATGTTTTAAGGTTTGATTTTAGCACCCATTGCATTTAGCTCACTATGACACTATGATCACTGTGCATGTAGCATTATGTAGACTAAATGACTTATATCACTGCTATTTTTGGGATATTACAGTACTATGTCGCCCCCGGTTATTATTTTGTCCGACAGTGACGACGTCGTGCCAGCATCATCCACTCACCCTACTATTGACCTATCTGATTATGACACCCATGATACCCGAGACACCCATGATTATGACCATGACACCCAACCTGTATCACCTGCTATACCATCTCCTGTTCCATCTGGAGACCCATCTGCTGATACTGAGCCCTTTGAGGTGGGTGAGGTTGCTTCTACACCCATTGATTCTTTTGCTATTCAGCCTCTTTTTCGTCCTGTCTGTGGACCCATGACACATGGACAATACCTTTATGACCAGTACCTGACATCTCAGCACTTTCTTGCGGTTGATGATCGTCCTACACCACCTGCTAGTCACCACACCGGTTCAGATGCTGATGACGAGTCTTCTGACTCCGATACTTCTGACACTGCTGCTTCTATCCCACCACCATCTCCGCCTGCATCAATTCGTCAGCGCAAGCGAGTGAGGATTCTTGAGCCCTATGAGCCTGAGCCTTTCGGTGAGTTGTTTCGGTATCATGAGGGAGACTATACCCGCAAATGCACGGCTCGGAAACGAGTCTGTATTTTGCCTGCTTCTACTGTTACACCACTTGTACCTACACCTGTATCATCACCCATATCGGTACTACCACCTGTTTCTATGCCAGAACTGACACCTATGGCATCACCAACACCTCCACCATCACCTGTATCACCCCCACCTGAGCCACATCCTTACATGTTATCTACTTATACCGCACCCCACACCTCTGAGGTTTTGCCACCCATGCCACCACCTACAGTTTTCTACTCACAGACTACTACCGTACCGATACCATCACCTGTACCATCACCTGCTCCCACCGAGACCCCCACCTCACCTGGCTTTCATAGATTGGTTGATGCTCATCGATGGTCATTTTTGTTAGACTACATTCATAGATGGAGATTGGTTGAGGGATCGCCTAGGGCTGCTGAGCTAGGAGATGGCTCTTCAGCGGTGTTACCGGTCACAGGGGAGCCGATACACCATACTATCCCTCTTTTGGCTGCTAGATTAGTGAGACATGAGGATCGTCTCGATGAGCTGTTGAGCGTTATTGAGGATATATCCTTGGAGAGGATAGAGTGTATGCAAGAGGAGGTCGAGAACCTCGTGGTACATAGGACAGCTTTAGAGATGGTATTTAAGATGATGGGGACAAAGATCGAGGAGGCACAGGCTACCATCACTGAGTTTGGTCATCGACTAGATGTTCAGAGGCATGAGATAGTCGATTTCAGAGCGATTGCGGCCATCACACAGGAGATGATGGAGCATCAAACACAGGAGTTAGCCGCATCTAGTTCTACCACCACACACTTTCAGCCACTATTGAGGAGATTCAGGCTCGTGAGAGATCCAGAGATTTGGAGATGTTAGAGATGATCAGGATCATCAGAGAGCTGGAGAGGAGATCAGGAGGCGCACCTGGACCTTCATAGATCTATGACATGTCATTACTTACAGAGACATCTTAACTTGCCGCCTGTGGCATTAATAATGTTGTATCTTATTGTTTTGTAACAATGAATTCAAAATTATTAAAACTCTATGTTGGTTATGATTGTAACGTATTGATATTCATTTATGATATTCTAGTTGTCTGATCTTTTATTATGCTCCCATATTGAGATTCATTATAATTTCCATGTGTGTTGTTACATGTCGTGATGTTTATTTATGAATATGATTTATGTTGATGTATGTATTTATGGTGTGGTTGTGATATGTACTTTGTGATGATCTCGACTATTATGAGTTTGGCTACATTATTTTCCGTTGTTATTGATGTTTGGGATTTGTACTTATGCACTTGCGATTTTATAGAGTTATGGCCCCAAGGAAAACCGCTACTGCTACTTCGTCACCCGCTATGACCCAGGCTGCTATCAGAAAGTTGGTTGCCGACAGTGTTACTGCAGCTTTAGAAGAGCAGGCTGCTGCAATGGCACGAACTAGTAGCAATAACCGAGCCACTGCTGAGAGCGAGTCTGCTGCGACTCGGAAGTGTACCTATAAGGACTTCATAGCTTTTAAACCATCTCACTTCAAAGGGACTGAAAGAGTGACAGAGCTTGCTCGATGGTTTGAGCGAACTGAGACTGTGTTTGTGAGGAGCGGTTGTGCCGCTGAAAGCAGAGTCTCGTTTGCTACTGGAACATTGTTGGAAGATGCGTTGTCTTGGTTGAATGCAACTACTCAGAAGATAGGTGTGGAGGAGGCCTATCAGATTACCTGGGCTGACTTTAAGGAGAAGATGTTGAAGAAGTTCTGCCCTAGAGGTGAGATCAAGAAGTTAGAAGATGAGTTTCACACGTTGGTTGTGAAAGGAAATGGTCTCAGGGTTTATGATAGGGGATTTCAGGAGCTTGCCACACTTTGCCCTTCAAAGGTTCCCGATGTGGAAAAGTTGTTGGAAAGGTACATTGAGGGATTACCCAGGAGCATTGAGGGAAACGTCACCTCGTCGAAGCCTCAATCTTTGGATGAAGCAATGACTATTGCCCAAAGACTGCTAGACCGGGAGATTAAGCGTAACTCTGCTCAGGGGAACAACGATCACAAAAGGAAGTTTGATGATCGGAAGACAAACAACAACAACAACAACAACAACTGTAACCCCAACCGTAACTATCACCATGACAGGAACACCCACCACAATCAACAGAACCGACGACAGGAAGTTGTCAGAGCTTATGTCGCCGCACCAGTTAAGGATACTAGGTATGCTGGACCTCTTCCATTCTGTGACAAGTGTAAGATGCATCACAATGGACCCTGCTATGCTAAGTGTGGGAAATGTTCAAGGACTAGACATAAGACACAAGATTGCAAGGCTACAGGAGCCAACTTGCAACCCGTGGCTGTGGTATGCCATGCTTGTGGAGAGAAAGGATACTACAGGCGTCAGTGCCCTAACAAGGATAACAATGCACGTGGGAGAGCATACGTGCTGGGAGATGGAAATGTCCAGCAGGATCCGAACGTAGTTATGGGTACGTTCTTTCTAAACAACCGCCTCGTTAGAGTTTTATTTGATTCCGGAGTCGATCAAAGTTTCGTATCTATTTCCCTTGCACCCCTTCTTAATATTACACCCACCCAACTAGACACCACATATGAGATTGAACTAGCCGATGGAAAGCTAGTAAGCACTAACACTATACTCCGAGGTTGCACCCTACGACTATTAGACACCCCGTTTATCATTGACCTTATGCCTATTAGACTTGGTAGTTTCGACGTCGTTATAGGAATGGATTGGTTATCCGAGAACCGCGCTAAGATCATTTGTGACGAAAAGGTCGTCCACATTCCACTGAATAACGAAACCCTGGTTGTTCGCGGAGAGCGAAGTAAGACACGTCTGAGCATCGTTTCTTGCGTCAAGGTTGTGAAGTACATCGAACGAGGATGTCAAGTCTTTTTGGCTCAAGTCACCGAGAAGAAGTCGGAAGAGAAGCGACTCGAGGATGTGCCAGTAGTCGGAAACTTTCCAGAAGTTTTTCATGAGGACTTGCCTGGCCTTCCGCCGACTCGTCAAGTAGAATTTCAAATTGACTTGATGCCAGGAGCAGCACCCATAGCACGAGCACCCTATAGGCTAGCACCGTCGGAAATGAAGGAGTTATCTGGGCAATTGGAAGAATTGTCGGATAAAGGATTTATTCGCCCTAGTTCGTCACTGTGGGGAGCCCCAGTGTTGTTTGTAAAGAAGAAGGATCGAACCTTGAGGATGTGTATCGATTATCGTGAGTTGAACAAACTTACGGTTAAGAATCGATATCCGTTGCCAAGGATTGACGATTTGTTTGATCAACTGCAAGGATCGAGTGTCTACTCGAAGATTGATTTGAGATCGGGTTATCACCAACTGAGAGTTAGGGAAGAAGACATCCCTAAGACGGCTTTCAGGACAAGATATGGTCACTACGAATTCCAAGTAATGCCCTTCGGTTTAACAAATGCACCCGCTGTATTTATGGACTTAATGAATCGAGTGTGCAAACCTTATTTGGATAAGTTTGTGATTGTATTCATCGATGATATCCTTATTTATTCACGTAGTAAGGAAGAGCACGCAGAACACTTGAAGGCGATACTAACACTGCTCAGAGAAGAGAAATTATACGCCAAATTTTCCAAGTGTGATTTTTGGATTGAGAAGGTACAATTTCTTGGGCATGTTATCGATAGTAAGGGTATTCATGTTGATCCCGCCAAGATCGAAGCTGTTAAAAATTGGGCGTCACCAACGAGTCCTACCGAGATACGCCAATTTTTAGGTCTTGTCGGTTATTATCAGAGATTTATTGAAGGTTTTTCAAGGATTGCTAAACCTTTGACTGAGTTAACACAAAAGAAGAAGAAGTTCGACTGGGGAGAGGAACAAGAATCAGCATTTCAGTTTTTGAAGCAGAAGCTTTGTGAAGCACCGATATTAGCACTACCCGAAGGAAGTGAGGACTTCGTAGTATATTGTGACGCATCAATCCAAGGTTTGGGTGCCGTATTGATGCAAAGACTTAAAGTAATCGCTTACGATTCTAGACAACTTAAACCCCACGAGGAGAACTACACTACTCATGATCTAGAATTAGGAGCGGTGGTATTCGCTCTTAAGATCTGGAGACATTACCTATATGGAACCAAGTGTACGGTTTTCACCGATCACAAGAGTCTTCAGCACATTTTAGATCAAAAGGAGTTGAACATGAGGCAACGTCGATGGCTTGAGTTGCTAAGTGACTATGATTGTGAGATCCGTTATCACCCGGGGAAGGCAAACGTTGTAGCTGATGCCTTGAGTCGAAAGGAACGACTTAGACCCCTCAGAGTTAGGTCATTGGGTATGACAATTAGATCACCAATGCCGTATCAAATTCTTGAAGTTCAAGCTGAGGCCCTTAAGGAAGAGAATAGACCGCACGAGAAGATTTACGGCATGCCAGAAAGCACGAATGGATTTGTCAAGAAACCAGATGGAAGACTGTGTTTCAAGGACAGAAGTTGGATTCCGTTGTATGGAGGAATACGAGACCTCATCATGCACGAGTCTCATAAGTCTAAATATTCCATTCATCCTGGTTCAGACAAGATGTATCAAGATCTAAAGAAGTTGTATTGGTGGCCAAACATGAAAGCTGACATTGCAGAGTATGTCGGTAAGTGTTTGACCTGCTCAAGAGTAAAGGCTGAACATCAAAAACCATCCAGTCTTTTAGTTCAACCCGAGCTACCAATGTGAAAATGGGAAAGGATTACAATGGATTTCATTACGAAATTACCCAAGGCATTGAGTGGGTTGGACATTATTTGGGTTATTGTCGATCGTCTCACGAAGTCAGCGCACTTCTTGCCAATCAAAGAGACTGATGATATGGATGTTCTTGCACGTTTGTACCTTAAGGAGATAGTTTCCCGGCATGGAGTGCCGATTTCTATTATCTCCGACCGAGACAGCCGTTTCACGTCTAACTTTTGGCGATCTTTACAGAAAGCCTTGGGAACTAAGTTAGATATGAGTACAGCTTACCATCCACAGACCGATGGTCAAAGTGAAAGGACTATACAGACCCTGGAAGACATGCTTAGGGCATATGTGATTGATTTTGGAAAAGGCTGGGATAAACACCTACCGTTAACAGAATTTTCATATAACAACAGTTATCACGCTAGCATTAAGGCTGCACCATTTGAAGCACTTTATGGAAGAAAGTGTAGATCACCAGTTTGTTGGGTTGAGATTGGAGATGTACAACTCTCAGGTCCCGAGTTGATTCTTGAAACCACTGAGAAAATAGTGAAGATTAGGCAACGATTACAAGCCGCTAGGGATCGGCAAAAGAGTTATGCTGATGTGCGAAGGAAACCAATAGAGTTTCAAGTTGGAGACAAGGTCATGCTTAAGGTATCACCTTGGAAAGGAATGATTAGGTTTGGAAAACGTGAAAAGTTAAACCCAAGATACGTTGGACCCTTCGAAATCATTGAAAGGATCGGTCCCGTGGCACACAAACTTGAACTACCTGAGGAACTCAGTAGAGTACACAACACCTTCTACGTGTCAAATTTGAAAAAGTGTTTATCGGATGAAACACTTGTGATTCCGTTGAAGGAGATCAGAATCGATGATAAGTTGAACTTTATTGAGGAACCCGTTGAGATTATGGATAGGGAGGTCAAACGACTTAAGCATAGTCGCATTCCCATTGTTAAGGTTAGATGGAACTCTAAGAGAGGACCCGAGTACACATGGGAGCGCGAGGATCAAATGCGTGCCAAATACCCACAACTGTTTGATGAGACAACCCCGAGCACCGATTCAACTTTAGATTCCGGGACGAATCCAATCTAACGGGTGGGTACTGTAATACACCGTAAAATCCTAGGTCATTTATTAATGCTAATCATCAACACTATTCTTAACTAAGCCGTTTTTGCGGGCTAATTTGAAATTTTTATATGAGACACCGACTGTTTGACACCTAATTATTTTGTCACTGTTTGTTTGACACCCGATTGTTTAGAACACCGTTGGTTTGACACCCGATTATGTTTTGTCACCCGATATCACCCGATTGTCACTCTTGGATGTCACCCAACGAGGTTAACACCGGTAACTCCCACTTGCGACCCGACACCCTATTTTGGACACCAAAATATTATTAATATACATATAATGATATGTATATATATTAATTAGTACAAATTTATTATTACTATGTATATATATAAGTATATATATATACGTATGACGACACCGTTTAAATATTTATGGTTTTCACGAACCGACACCGACACCGAAATTAAATTCACAATTTTACGAATCACCGACACATCGTCATACTTGGGCTGACCACAAGCCCACACAGATTTCTTTCTCTCTTTTAATTACTTGGGCCGAAACACCCTCACAAGCCCACACGATTTTCTTTTCTTGTTTCGTTTTGGGCCGAGTTTACCACAGCCCACAAGGCTAGTTTTGTTTTCTTTTCTTTTGTGTTGCATGGTATTTGACAAGCTCAGCCATGCGCTACATATATAAACCACGCTTGCTTCTTCTTTGGTTCCCTACAACTCAACAATAAACATACAACTCCCTTTGACTTTGGTTCTTGAGACAAAGAGCCGACTTTTGAAGCCGTCAAACCGATGTACAAAAGCTTTAACCACCTAGTACCTATAATTGACTATACCCCATGGATCATGTGATTCATATCCTCCCAACAAGACCTCCATATGTACTCTAAATCCTAATTGTTTATTCCCTAATGAACCTAAGCTAAACCTAAACAAATCAAAGTCAACTCTTATTGCTCCTCACCACCTCTACTCGACTTGACAACACTCAAGAAGCCAAGACAATGTTGTCGAGCATGAAATGACCACTCGAAGGGTGTTGCATCTTTAGGGACATTCGAACCACCCAAGACCTCCTTATATAAATCTCATTTAATGCTAGTTTTCACACACACTCAAATTCCACCAAACTTCCAAATCACAAACACTCTAGTGTTTTCATTTCTTGTTGTTGTCGAGAAGGACCAAGGAGAACACAAGCTAAGGTTTTGGGTTTGAACGAGTTGGGTAACTCTTGTGGATAAAGGATTGCTAGACAGGAAAGGAGTACCACGTTGCTTGTTCACTTGTCTCGTACGCACGGCCTCATCAATGATGCGTAGGGATTGCACCAGGCTTTACCTCTCGAGGGATCTCGAGAAGCTTACAACCCCCACCAGGCAGTGTACCTGATCGTTGTAGTATAGTATAGTGACAAGTACCGGGGGATTGATCGTTCAACTCAGGAATAGTGTCGTTAGGATTGAAATTAATCTAACTAGGTCTAAAGGTGAAGGATGATTCTTTTTGTATTTTTATATTTTATGAAAAGCAAGTAAAAATCTCGGGTATTGGAAGGAGGGGCGGAATTAGTTGCTAATCAACTAACCCAAAAGCTACTAATTAAACTAATGTGCAAGAAAACTAAACTAAGGTTCTACAAGATAAGTGAAGCATGTCTACCCATGATATGTTACTCCTTGCTAGCTATCCAATTCTACCTATTGAATTGTTACACCTTGTTTTAATTGACGGGTTGTATTCCTTAATACCATTCATGGGGTGGCTGATGAGGCGAAAAATGAACCACTTTTAGGGGGTCATTTAAGCCCGGAATTGAACTTATTTGATCAAATATTGCCTTAAATCGTTCCTTTTGTGATTTTAGGTACTTTGGGAGTGAAATCTGGAAAAGGAAGCAATTCGGACGTTTTTGGAGCATAAAAGTGAAGAAAACGCCAAAGTCTTAATTTTCTTTGCTGGGAACAGTAGGTGACGGCGTCAAGAAGGAATTCCTGACGGCGTCAAGAGCAATTTCCATGACGATCCAGTACAGATTTGACGGCGTCACGAAGTAGGGCGTCAAGAGTAAAATTCATGACGGCCTGGAAATGCACAATACATGACGGCGTCAAAAGTAGATCAAGGCAGTCCGAGAAGAGTTTTGGCGGCGAGGTGACGGCGTCACCTATTTGGTCTTGACGCCGTCAGACCCTATTTTCTATATATAGTTTTCTAATTTTCACATTAAAAGAAGAGAAGTTTTGGAGAAACCCTAAGTACGAACTTGGTGCGAATTTTACAGGTTTTTCAAGGGTTCTAAGCCCTTGATACCTTTCATGTGTAATTGAGATAAGTATTCTTTTAATTCAATCAATATGTCTATGTGTTGGTTGTCTATATCTTGTTCTTGTCTTAATTCCATCATGCTAGGCTAGATCTATCTTGTGTTTGCTTGGATCTAATGAAACCTAGATGTTAATTATGTGTTGATTACTTGTTTATAGTTGTTTTGGATGAATGAATTTTATGTTAGGCTTAAGAAAACTGGCAGATCTCCAAATGGTAACATGCTTGAACATCTTAAGAAACATGAACCGATGTGCACTAGGTCTTTATTGGTTGTATTTAATGCATGAGTCACTGTTTACAATCCCTATGGTTGTGCTAGGCATGGCATAGGAGGAGATAAGAGCTCATAGAATTGGGGAGTTAAGTGCGCCACCCCATGAATGATATTAAGGAATACAATCCGTCATCCATGCAAATATAACAAGTAATTAACGTGTAAAAGATGTCTAGGGAGTAGTGAAATCTAAGTAAACACATTTTCTCCACTTATTGCTCACAACTTTAGTATAATTTAGTTTATTTTCATTTCTAGTATTTTATTTTGATTGCATCTTTAGTATTGGGTTAGTTGACTAGCAACTAATTCCGCCAAAATCCTTCAAACCCGAGATTTTTACTTGCTTTCTAAAAAATATAAAAATACAAAAAATAATCATCCCTCACCTTTAGAACTAGTATTTAGGTTTTCTAATCCTAGCGACACTATTCCTAGCTGAACGATCAATCCCTCGGTACTTGTCACTATACTATACTACAACGATCAGGTACACTGCCTGGTGGGGGTTGTAAGCTTCTCAATATCCCTTGAGAGGTAAAGCCTGGTGCGATTCCCACGTATCAAGTTTTTGGCGCCGCAGCTCGGGGAATAATTTTTGTCTAGGTTAGAATTTCTTTTTATTAGATCTACTTGCTAGATTCCTTTCTAGTAAGATTTTATTTTTATTTTTAGGTTTTCTTTAGTCTATCTTATTTCTTTGTGTCTTTGTTCGTAACTCTTCACCACCTGCCATCATGGCAAACGACGAATCCTTTAACCTTAGGATCACTAGGAGTCGTAGTTCCACTAGAAACCTTGTCTTGCCTTATGCGGAACCCGGAAGAGAAATGCATAGATTGAGACAATATCACTCAACTTCTGAACCATCTAGCGTTGCCATCGATTTTGATGCACCCTTTTCTGAAGAAAATTCAGAAAATCATGTCACGACCCCTAGCTCCCAACCCAACGACGAGATGAGTACCCCCGCAACTCCCATTCCTAAGCGCCTTAAGGACTACTCCTCCCCAACCTCTCGTGGCTTCTCAAACGCCATTGTCTACCCAAACGAACACACCAACGAGGTTTTGCATGCAAACGATGTTTGGCTTGTCCAAAGTGTGTGTAAGTTTTGCGGATTAGATGAGGAAGATCCAATCCAACACATTAAAGACTTCCTGAAAATAGTAGACACCCTCCATACGGATGGGGCTACTAGAGACATGTCCCGATTGCGGTTCTTTCCTTTCACCCTATATGAAAAAGCCCAAGAATGGTATGATAAACTCCCTTCTGAATCTATTTTCACATGGGAGCAACTCATATCCAAGTTCTATGAGAAGTTCTTTCCATCTGGAAAAACCTCAGCGTTTAGAGATAGGATCCTCCGTTTCCGAAAAGGGAAGGACGAACCCTTCCATAAATCGTGGATTAGATTCAAATATTTAATACGACAAGTTCCCCATCATGGCATTGAGCTTTGGCTCTTGGTCCAAATCTTCTACGATAATATCTCCTCTAACGATCGAAACAGAATTAACCAATCTAGAAAAGGGAGATTGGCCAATCTTAGTGCCGAAGAAGGATGGGATAGGATTGAAGAATATGCTTAAGACCAGGATGACACTTGGGATGAACCTGAGTCGCCTGTCAGCATTTCTGAAATCACCTCAGATCGGTTGAGAAAAATTCACAAAAGAGTGGAATACCTAGCTGGATCGCAATTACCTAAACAACTGTCGGATCCTTACTTAATCTGCGATTACTGTGGGGGCCCGCATGAGGTAGTCACAACTGAACATGCATGCTTGTCAGGAGGGGACATTTATGCTGATCCCTCCCTTTTGCCTTTTTACCAAAATGATGATTACACCCTCTGGGGAAATCTGGTAAAGAGAAAAGAAGGAGAGGAAGGCCCTGAATTCGAGATCAGGAGCACTTTTGAAGATGACCTTGGTCACTTCACTCAAGAAAAAGGCTTGCAAATGAAAGGTCTTAATGAGCTTTTCGACGAGCAGCAGGATGACATTGGAGAATTTTTCAACAAGCTTAACTCAGCCCTAGATAATCTTGAAATGTCATCAGTAAGCAAAAAAGACCCCATGCTCGCGATCACCACTCGAGCTGGAACAACAACCATGGACCCACCTTACCCAAGCTCATCCCCCATCACCCTCGACCCAAATAAACCTGGCGAAGAGGAGGAGGATGTCGGCGGCAAGACCCCCGACCAACCGCCCTTGACGACCCCTTCCCCATCAACCCTACCTAACCAACCTATGAGAATCCCGTTTCCATCCCGATTAAGGAACCAGAAAACTGAGAATGATAACAAGAGATTCTTGTCATACCTAAAAGACTCGGTTGTCACCATACCCCTCCTTGATGCTTGCTATCACATGCCAAAGTATAGCGCATACTTTAAAAAACTACTTGCTAACCGGAAGAAACTCGAGGGTCTTGTGATCTTGGGGGAAGAATGCTCAGTGGTGACCCATCGAGGGCTACCAAAAAAGGTAGACGATCCAGGCAGCTTCACCCTGCCTTGCTCCATAGGATCTCTATCAATCAAGAATGCTCTTGCCGATTTGGGAGCAAGTATCAATCTCATGCCTCACTCTATGTTCCTTAAACTAGGATACTCTGGATTAAAGTCTACCCGTATGAACATCCAACTAGCCGATAGATCGGTCAAGTACCCCGTAGGGATATGCGAGAATGTGCTAGTCAAAGTTGGGAAATTCAAATTCCCGGTTGACTTCGTAATCCTGGATATGGAGGAGGATGACTTACTACCCATCATCTTAGGGAGACCATTTCTTGCTACCGCTCGTGCAGTCATTGATGTTTATGACGGCAAATTAACCTTACGAGTGGGAACCGATAGCACAACCTTCGACATTAAGGATTCTATGGGCCTCTCCCTCGAAGCAGCCAACCGGCTCTATTTCATCGGGGAAGTCGATGAACTCATAGATGTCATTGATAGTTGTGTCGATGAACAGATCGACGAAGGCTGGCTACGGGACGAGAGTTTTCTGCCTTTGCTAGAGGTAGAAAAGATTGAGGATGTTGGTACCGGCTCCTTCTACCCCAGACAAGAGGCAACGGAGCATCTCGAGCTCCGAAAGCCCGAAAACAAGCTCAAACCTTCTATTATCGAACCTCCTGAGTTAGATCTTAAAGAGCTTCCTAACCATTTGGAGTATGCCTTCCTTCAGGGAGAGGACCAACTGCCAGTAATCATAAACTCTTCCTTGGAACATGAACAAAAAGGTAAACTCTTAGAGGTCCTAAAGAAATACAAAGGGGTGCTCGCATGGAGTGTGGCCGACATTAAGGGGATTGACTCAACTTTTTGCACACATAAGATTCTCATGGAAGAAGATTATAAACCTACCGTGCAACCCCAGAGGCGGGTGAACCCTAACATTAAGGAAGTAGTAAAGAAAGAAGTTATCAAACTTCTGGATGCAGGATTGATTTACCCGATCTCGGATAGCCCATGGGTCAGTCCTGTGCAGGTTGTACCTAAGAAGGGTGGAATGACTGTAGTTAAGAATGACAAGGGTGAGATGGTGCCCCAGAGAACGGTCACTGGATGGCGGGTATGCATTGACTATCGAAAGCTCAATGATGCCACGAGGAAAGATCACTTTCCCTTGCCATTCATTGATCAAATGTTAGAGAGATTGTCTGGACACGAGTACTATTGCTTCTTGGATGGATTCTCTGGGTATTTTCAAATTCCCATAGCACCCGAGGACCATGAAAAGACCACGTTTACTTGCCCTTATGGAACATTTGCCTACAAAAGGATGCCTTTTGGGCTATGTAATGCCCCCGCCACTTTCCAGCGATGCATGACCGCAATCTTTCACGAACTCATGGAAGACAGCATGGAAGTGTTCATGGATGACTTTTCGGTCTTCGGGAACTCCTTCGACCGCTGTCTTGCTAATCTAGAAAAGATGCTTAAACGGTGTGAGGAAACCAACTTGGTGCTAAACTGGGAAAAGTGTCATTTCATGGTAAAAGAAGGGATTGTGTTAGGGCATAAGATCTCAGGGAACGGAATAGAGGTGGACCAAGCTAAAGTTGAAGCTATATCTAAGTTACCATACCCCACAACTGTTAAAGCAATACGCAGCTTCTTGGGGCATGCCGGGTTTTATCGGAGATTCATCAAAGATTTCTCCAAAATCGCTCGGCCAATGACTCAACTACTTGTGAAGGATGCTCCGTTCGATTTTTCCCAAGAATGCAAGGATGCATTCGATCTCTTTAAAAAGGAACTCACACAAGCTCCAATCATGATCACACCCAACTGGGTGTTACCATTTGAAATCATGTGTGACGCTAGCGACTTCGCTGTCGGGGCTGTATTAGGCCAACGGCGTGACAAGCTTTTCCAACCTATTTACTACGCTAGCAAAACCATGAATCCCGCTCAAGAGAATTACTCCACCACCGAGAAAGAATTATTAGCCGTAGTGTTTGCGTTCGACAAATTCCGACAATATATTGTCCTTTCAAAAACAGTCGTCTTCACTGATCACTCGGCTCTTCGATATCTTTTTGCGAAGCAAGATGCTAAGCCACGACTAATTCGGTGGATCTTGTTGCTACAAGAATTCGATGTTGAGATTCGTGATAAGAGGGGGGCAGAAAATCTGGCCGCAGATCATCTATCTCGTCTCGAAAACCCCTTGGATATGCACGATAGAAGCGAGATTAGGGATTCATTTCCTGACGAACAACTCATGTTAATGATTGATTCAGAGCCGTGGTACGCCGATTTTGCTAATTACCTCGCAAGTAGACTTGTTCCTGAACACCTGACTAGGTACAAAAGGAAAAGGTTCTTTTCTCAGCTAAAATACTAATTTTGGGATGAACCATTTTTATTCCGAAGGTGTCCTGGCCAAATTATAAGACGCTGTGTTTCGGAAAGTGAGGCAGTGAAGATTATGAGGGAATGTCACTCTGGTCCCTCTGGCGGGCATCATGGGATAAACATTATCGCCCGAAAGATTCTCGATGCGGGATTTCTATTGGCCCACAATTTTCCGTGATGTAAAAGAAATGGTGCAGGCATGCGATGCATGTCAACGGGCCGGGAACATATCATATAGGGATGAAGCACCTCAGAACTTTATACAAGTATGTGAGGTCTTCGATGTTTGGGGGATTGACTTCATGGGACTCTTTCCATCTTCAGGGGGGAACGAATACATATTAGTCGCCATTGATTATGTTTCAAAATGGGTTGAGGCACAAGCCCTTAGGACCAATGACGCCAGAGTAGTCATTCATTTCCTGAAAAAGCTTTTCGCGAGATTCGGGATTCCTAAAGCTCTAATCAGTGATAGGGGGACCCATTTTTGCAATGCACAAATGGAAAAGGTCATGAAGAGGTATGGAGTACCCCATCGGTTCTCCACCGCCTATCATCCACAAACCAATGGCCAAGTCGAAAACACCAATAGGGCTATTAAAAGAATACTTGAAAAGACGGTTAGTCAAAATAGAAAGGACTGGTCATTTAAACTCGACGAAGCCTTATGGGCATTCCGAACCGCCTACAAAACACCTATTGGAACGACCCCGTTCCACATGGTGTATGGTAAGGCATGTCACTTACCAGTGGAATTAGAACATAAGGCTTATTGGGCGCTTAAGACATGTAACTTAGATTACACAATTGCTGGAAATAATAGGTTCTTGCAATTACACGAGCTTGATGAGCTTAGGTTAGAAGCCTACGAATCTTCCATCACATATAAAGAGAGAGCAAAAAGATGGCATGACCAGAGAATTAAGAAACCCAAAGAATTTTCAGAGGGAGACAAGGTCCTATTATACAATTCTCGGTTGAGATTATTTCCGGAAAAACTTAAGTCTAGATGGTATGGACCGTTTACGGTGAAGAATTCCTCTAAAATTGGAGCCGTGGTGTTATTGGACGATGAAGGTAGGGAATTTACTGTTAACATACAACGTGTAAAACATTATCAAGAAAATAACAATGAAATGATTAGTGAGGAGGATGTGACGTTTGATGATGAGATCACGTAGTAACCCATGACCTTGAGTCTAGCTACAAGACTCGTAAATAAAGAAAAGCGCTTCTTGGGAGGCAACCCATGTTTTGTGTGATTTTATTTTGTTTGTTTGTTATTTGCTTCCGTATGCATGCTTTGTTTTTATTGTTGGTTGATCATGTTTCTCAACTAAATAATGGAAATACTTTACTTTGTTGTTTTGGCCTAGTCTTAACTCCACCTAAAAGTATTTTTGCAAAAGATAAGTGTAAGGGGAAACCCCAAATATGTTTTTAAGAAACAAACCGATCATGATTCTCCACAATATTAAATGAACATGTATATTCGTATTTGTTAGAGTCAAATGCTTGTTTTGAGTCATAATGAAGTTTTGCAGGATTTTCCTGGAAGTAGGATCAAGTTTTTCCAGAAATTTTCCGGAAACATAACATAAGAATTTCTGCAGGTCACTTCTGACGGCGTCACGAGTTAACTCTTGACGGCGTCACGTGTAAAAATTTGGAAATTTTACCAGTTTTGTTTTTCTATCGGAGTCTTATGGTTTTTGTGAATTATTAAGTTTTATAATCTCCAAGAAATCTGCAAACTTCATTCCACAAGCATTATATCTTATTTTGTTTTCTAAGATTTAGTAACTTATATAGGATGCCGCCGATTTTATGCGAGGTTGTCCTGTCTATTTTCTCAGGATTTACAGGTTATGTATGACAAGAAGATGATTTATATTCTGGAAGGGAAGCTTTGATTGTTCATTTTCTTGGAGGAAGATTTAACCTGGCCACCTTATTATCCATACCGAGCAAATCAGGGGAGTATTTGAGTTCATTCTTTTTACTTTTTCACTTTTACTTTCTTTACTTGAACATTGGGGACAATGTTCGTCTTAAGTGTAAGGGAGGGTAAAAAGATGATACCTTACATATGCACATTCGCTTGAGTTTGTTTTGTTTGATAGTAGATGTGTAATAAAACTATGAGAAATACTTGTTAGTGCAATTTTAGCACCAAATTTAAATTTTTTTACAATATTTAGGAGTGAAACTTTAGCCATAGCAAGCGTCTCATGGATAGGA
This sequence comes from Artemisia argyi, assembly GCA_030686995.1. NCBI lineage: Eukaryota > Viridiplantae > Streptophyta > Magnoliopsida > Asterales > Asteraceae > Artemisia > Artemisia argyi. The sequence goes on from CM060697.1 coordinate 173,744,072, forward strand.
GATTGTATGACTAGCACATAACCGTATATTCAGAAAAATTTTTCACCCAAATATGTGAGGTTCGCCTTTAGGTTTGATAGGAAAAGCATTTACTATTAGTGCTTATGAGTGTACCGGTAGCATTTAGATTCTAGAACTTGCGTTAGTGATGCATCCCGAGACCGCTAGTGAGACTACATTCGTGTGGTAGGATTTACTACATGATAAGAGGCATTAGGATCACCCTTGTGTTAAACCCGTATTATAATTACTTGACCATTTAAGTCATATTACTTGGTTAGTTAAGTCAACTAATTCTCCCACACCTTAGCGATGTACTCATTTTTAGTACACGAAACCCCTAGTACGCCCCTCCGAGCCTATCTTTTCGTTTCTAACTTTAAGCATTTTACTTAAAGGAAGAATTTGTTACACCCCACTTAAATGTACACCCAAATCGCCTTAGCCTTACGTGTATGCACTCATCTTTAGTGCATTATTGTTATGTGTTAAACCCTAAGTTAACTATCTAATTGATTACATGGTTGCTAAGTCGAGTCATATCCTTGTACATATTGTTTTGGGACGATTGGGACTCGTGGGTAAAGTACTTATTTTGTGGAGTAATGGGGAAGAACATCATTTATTACCCCCATATGTGCGTTAATCTTAAAAGTACTCCAAGTGTTTTAATTTTCTTAATTTGAGTCATTAGATTAGTTTATTGTAAAGTATGTAAAGATTCAAGTGTAAGGGAAATGTTCAACCCCTATGATGTATTATTTTGGATGGTAGGGTAAGAGTGTATGCAAAAAAAAAAAAAAAAAAAAAAAAAAAAAAAAAAAAAAAAATCGAAAAAATAAAGAAAAAGAAAAAAAAATAGAAAAGGAAAAAGAGAAAAAACATACGGACTACCATCCCTTTTCATTCTATGTTTATTTTATGTTTTTGTTATTAGCTTAAGTCGAGTCTAGTCTTGGCTTAGCAACGCCACATTGTACATGTAATTAACCAAGATTGTTAACTCGCCACCAGTAAAAACTTCCTTTATCCAACAAAACCGTGTATTTCATATCCCTACACCTAACATTACAACCCCTTAAAAGACCTCTTTGATAGTTTAACCTAGGTGCTTACGCCATGTGGTGGAGGTTTGATCCTTTCCCAAGCCTATGGTAATCTATTTTGCTATGACAGGTAGTGAGAGATATCTTCCGTTTCCATATTGTAATTTTTACTTTATTACACCCGAGAGATGTGAGTATCTAAACACTATTTGTGAGGTGCTTATGTATGACCTCCGTGCTTGTCTATTGGTCTTTAGTGGAACGATTATTTGTTGTAATTACTTTTATATTAGTGTTAAATGACCCCTAACTTGTATTTTGACTAGAATAAAAGCGCATTTGCTTGAGGACAAGCAAATCTCAAGTGTAAGGGTATATGATGAGGCGAAAAATGAACCACTTTTAGGGGGTCATTTAAGCCCGGAATTGAACTTATTTGATCAAATATTGCCTTAAATCGTTCCTTTTGTGATTTTAGGTACTTTGGGAGTGAAATCTGGAAAAGGAAGCAATTCGGACGTTTTTGGAGCATAAAAGTGAAGAAAACGCCAAAGTCTTAATTTTCTTTGCTGGGAACAGTAGGTGACGGCGTCAAGAAGGAATTCCTGACGGCGTCAAGAGCAATTTCCATGATGATCTAGTACAGATTTGACAGCGTCACGAAGTAGGGCGTCAAGAGTAAAATTCATGACGGCCTGGAAATGCATAATACATGACGGCGTCAAAAGTAGATCAAGGCTGTCCGAGAAGAGTTTAGGGGGCGAGGTGACGGCGTCACCTATTTGGTCTTGACGCCGTCAGACCCTATTTCCTATATATAGTTTTCTAATTTTCACATTAAAAGAAGAGAAATTTTGGAGAAACCCTAAGTACGAACTTGGTGCGAATTTTACAGGTTTTTCAAGGGTTCTAAGCCCTTGATACCTTTCATGTGTAATTGAGATAAGTATTCTTTTAATTCAATCAATATGTCTATGTGTTGGTTGTCTATATCTTGTTCTTGTCTTAATTCCATCATGCTAGGCTAGATCTATCTTGTGTTTGCTTGGATCTAATGAAACCTAGATGTTAATTATGTGTTGATTACTTGTTTATAGTTGTTTTGGATGAATGAATTTTATGTTAGGCTTAAGAAAACTGGCAGATCTCCAAATGGTAACATGCTTGAACGTCTTAAGAAACATGAACCGATGTGCACTAGGTCTTTATTGGTTGTATTTAATGCATGAGTCACTGTTTATAGTCCCTATGGTTGTGCTGGGCATGGCATAGGAGGAGATAAGAGCTCATAGAATTGGGGAGTTAAGTGCGCCACCCCATGAATGATATTAAGGAATACAATCCGTCATCCATGAAAATATAACAAGTAATTAACGTGTAAAAGATGTCTAGGAAGTAGTGAAATCAAAGTAAACACATTTTCTCCACTTATTGCTCACAACTTTAGTATAATTTAGTTTATTTTCATTTCTAGTATTTTATTTTGATTGCATCTTTAGTATTGGGTTAGTTGACTAGCAACTAATTCCGCCCAAATCCTTCAAACCCGAGATTTTTACTTGCTTTCTAAAAAATATAAAAATACAAAAAATAATCACCCCTCACCTTTAGAACTAGTATTTAGGTTTTCTAATCCTAGCGACACTATTCCTAGCTGAACGATCAATCCCCCGGTACTTGTCACTATACTATACTACAACGATCAGGTACACTGCCTGTTGGGGGTTGTAAGCTTCTCAAGATCCCTTGAGAGGTAAAGCCTGGTGCGATTCCCACGTATCAGTGGCGTACTTACTTCCCCAATCCTATAAGCTCCAACTTCACTCCTATGTCAAGCCGGCTAAGAAGCTCCTAACATGGGATCACTAGAATTCGCTCATGCATTAAATACAACCATAAAAACGTTGTACACATCGGTTCATGTTTCTTAAGACGTTCAAGCATGTTACCCTATGGAAGTCTGCCAGTTTTCTTAAGCCTAACATTGATGAGACATTCAATCAAAACAAGAATCAATAGGAAACAAGAATTATAAACTAAACCAACTAGATCTATTGAAGTTGTCACGCCTTAATTGATGGAGATAGACACACACATCAACAAGCCCTCATTGATGGAGATAGACACAAACATCAACAAGAAATCAATGAGATCTAATCAATTATACACAAGTTTCACACAATCACAAGTAGACACAAGGTGAATTAGCCAAACATAATTAATAAAGGACAAGCAACAATAATGATAATTGAAGACATGAATTAAGATAGAATCATCAAACCATTACAAGATGTTTTTGGAGTGATTGAAACCCTCTAAGTTGCTGGAAAAACACCCACCTAAACCCAGGAATCGACCTTAGGTTTTAGGGCATACAAAAAGTGAAGTTATGATGTTATATTTATAGGCTATTTTATGCCCGGCCCGATCATGACGGCGTCAGCCAAACCTTGACGGCGTCATGAATAATTTTTCTTCACCAAATCGTAGATCTTTTCGTCCCGATCGTTTTCTTTTTTGAATCGTTCAAATCTGAGTTCGTATGCAAAAGTTATGGCCAAAACGGTGTTAGCTACCGCGCGGGCAAGTTGTGACAATTTACACGTGACGGCCTACGTGACGCCTTCATGAAGTTTCTGGGCCGTCACCAACACACGTGACGGCCTTGGTGACGCCGTCAGGTACTGTTCCAGCAAGGAAAATTGAGACTTTGCCGTTTTCTTCACTTTTATGCTCCAAAAAAGTCCAAAATGCTTGCTTTTCCCGAATTCACTCTCAAAGTACCTAAAATCACAAAAGGAACGATTTAGGGCAATATTTGATCAAATAAATTCAATTCCGGGCTTAAATGACCCCCTAAAAGTAGTTCATTTTTCGCCTCATCATATACCCTTACACTTGAGATTTGCTTGTCCTCAAGCAAATGCGCTTTTATTCTAATCAAAATACAAGTTAGGGGTCATTTAACACTAATATAAAAGTAATTACAACAAATAATCGTTCCACTAAAGACCAACGACAAGCACGGAGGTCATACACTAGCACCTCACAAATAGTGTTTAGATACTCACATCTCTCGGATGTAATAGAGTATAAACTACAATATGGAAATAGAAGATATCTCTAACTATCTGTCATAGCAAAATAGATTACCATAGGCTTGGGAAAGGATCAAACCTCCACCACATGGCGTAAGCACCTAGGATAAACTATCAAAGAGGTCTGTTAAAGGGTTGTAATGTTAGGTGTAGGGATATGAAATACACGGTTTTGTTGGATATAGGCAGTCTTTACTGGTGGCGAGTTAACAATCTTGGTTAATTACATGTACAATACGGCGTTGCTAAGCCAAGACTAGACTCGACTTATGCTAATAAATGAAAAAGAACAAAAAACATAAAATGAACATAGAATAAAAAGGGATGGTAGTTCGTATGTTTTTTTTCTTTTTCTTTTTCTTTTTTTCTATTTTTTATTTTTTTATTTATTTTTTTATTTTTTGCATACACTCTTACCCTACCATCCAAAATAATACATCGTAGGGAATGAACATTCCCCTTACACTTGAATTTTTACATACTTTACAATAAACTAATCTAATGACTCGAATTAAGAAAATCAAAACACTTGGAGTACTTTTAAGATTAACGTACATACGGGGGGTAATAATATGATGTTCTTCCCCATTACTCCATAAAATAAGTACTTTACCCATGAGTCTCAATCGTCCCAAAACAATATGTACAAGGATATGACTCGACTTAGCAACCATGTAATCAATTAGATAATTAACTAAGGGTTTAAACAAATAACAATAATGCACTAAAAATGAGCGCATACACGGAAGGCTAAGGCGATTTGGGTGTACTTTTAAGTGGGGTGTAACAAATTCTTCCTTTAAGTAAAATGCTTAAAGTTAGAAACGAAAAGATAGGCTCGGAGGGGTGTACTAGGGGTATCGTGTACTAAAAATGAGTACAACGCTAAGGGTGTGGGAAAATTAGTTGACTTAACTAGCCAAGTAATATGACTTAAATGGTCAAGTAATCATATTGCGAGTTTAACACAAGGGTGATCCTAATGCCTCTTATCATGTAGTAAATCCTACTACACGAATATAATCTCACTAGCGATCTCGGGATGCATCACTAACGCAAGTTCTAGAATCTAAATGCTACCGGTACACGCATAAGCACTAATAGTAAAAGCTTTTCCTATCAAATCTAAAGGCGAACCTCACATATTTGGGTGGAAAATTTTTCTGAATGATACGGTTATGTGCTACTCATACAATCTCCTATCCATGAGATGCTTGCTATGGCTAAAGTTTCACTCCTAAATGTTGTAAAAAAATTTAAATTTGGCGCTAAAATTGCACTAACAAGTATTTCTCATAGTTTTATTACACATCTACTATCAAACAAACAAACTCAAGCGAAAGTGTATCTGTAAGGTATCATCATTTTACCCTCCCCTTACACTTAAGATGAACATTGTCCCCAATATTCAAGTAAAGAATGTAAAAGTGAAATAAGTAAAACAAATGAAATCAAATACTCCCCTGATTCGCTCGGTATGGATAATAAGGTGGCCAGGTTAGATCTTCCTCCAAGAAAATGAACAATCAAAGCTTCCCTTCCAGAATATAAATCATCTTCTTATCAAACATAACCAGTTAAACCTGAGAAAACAAACACAAAAACCCAAAGCATCGATCCGAACAAAGAAAACTCACAACTAGATGTAATTCCAGACTTAGGAATAGAAACAAAACAATTAAAGATATAATGCTTGTGGAATGAATGTTTGCAGATTTCCTGGAGTTTATAAAACTAAAGAATTAACAAAAACTTTAAGACTCCGGTATAAACAAAACTAGCAAAATTTCCAGAATTTTACACATGACGCCGTCAAGAGTAAATTCATGACGCCGTCAGAAGTGACCTGGAGAAATCTTTATGTTAAGTTTCCGGTAAATTTCTGGAAAAACTTATGTCCTACTTCCTGGAAAATCCTGCAAAACATCATTATGACTCGATACAAGCATTTGACTCTAACAATTACTAATATACATGTTCATTTAATATTGTTGTGGATCATGCTCAATTTCGTTCTTATAAACAAATTTGGGTCTCCTCTTACACTTAGCTTTTGCAAAATACCTTTATATGTAATTAAGACGAAGTTAAAAACAAAATAAAGCATTTTCACAATTTACTTTGAAACATGAACCACAAACAATAAAAATAAAGCATGCATACGGAAACAAATAAAATCAAATAAACAAACAAACAAACAAACAAATAAATAAAGCTTGAGTTGCCTCCCAATAAGCGCTTGTTTTTGTTCGAGTCACGAGCCTGACTCTACCCTTATTTAATGGAAATAGGGGCGGTTTTCCCTACACTTTGAATTAAGTGCGGGTGGAAGTAGCGATACACACCCTTAGGGTGGAAATATGCCACGTGAGGTGAAGGGGGTGAGTGAATGGCTTCCTTCATCCTAAAACTACCCGGATAATATTAGTTGATGGGTGGGTCGGTTCCTCTTTTGTCTCCTAGAAATATATCTAAGGATGGAAAGTTGTGTAAAGGTTGAGGTTCCGGTTCATCAACATTAGGAAATTCCCTAGAACTAGGAGTAAGGTTATCACTACAAGTATTCAAACCTATATCCTTAAGTGGTGCCTGGTCCAAGGGTTCTACCTCCATTGGAATTCCTAAAGTTTCTTCTAATTCTTCCGGGTAAGTCACGGGCGGTGTGTGTGCCTCAAATGATGGTTGAGTATTTTGTGGGCTTATGTTATTTACCTCATCATTCCATGTGTCAAGATCACCTATATCCTCATCATGTGTTTTATTATAATCTAGCCCTAACATTCTCCCAAGTATCTCACGTGCTTCTCTAGGCATCTCAACTTCTATGTCCGAATCATAAGGATCATCCTCAATATTCTGACTGCTAAATACAAATTGCCCAAGAGATTCATCATCTGTTTCTTGAGATTCATCATCATCGATCATAAAACCTAGGTCTTTTTGATCAATGTGATCATGCTTGGCTAAATCCTCCTCAATTGTTTTCTTAGGTAGTGATAATAGCAAACCTAGTGCTTCATCCAACTTATGATTTGTTGCAATGGCTCTCTCCATAATTCCTTGGCAAACTAGGTCGCATTTCCTATTGGCCTCACTAAAACTAGATCTTAAACATGGAGGTTGTTCATAAGAATCTATCCTAGGTGAAGGCTCATACGATTCATAGGTGTCTCTAAATGAGGTATTTTGAACTCTTTGGTGTGTTAGCCGCTCAACCTTATCTTGTAATCTTAGAAGTCTAAGTGTAAAGTCCATTTGAAGCAAATTACAAACAAAATCACAAAGAAAAGATAGACTACGAGAAAGCTACAAAATAAAAAGAAAAAATCTCACTTGATAGGAATCTAATGAGTAGACCTGATAAAAATCAAATTCAACCTAAACAATAACTATTCCCCGGGCTGCGGCGCCAAAAACTTGATGCGTAGGGATTGCACCAGGCTTTACCTCTCGAGGGATCTCGAGAAGCTTACAACCCCCACCAGGCAGTGTACCTGATCGTTGTAGTATAGTATAGTGACAAGTACCGGGGGATTGATCGTTCAACTCAGGAATAGTGTCGTTAGGATTGAAATTAATCTAACTAGGTCTAAAGGTGAAGGATGATTCTTTTTGTATTTTTATATTTTATGAAAAGCAAGTAAAAATCTCGGGTATTGGAAGGAGGGGCGGAATTAGTTGCTAATCAACTTACCCAAAAGCTACTAATTAAACTAATGTGCAAGAAAACTAAACTAAGGTTCTACAAGATAAGTGAAGCATGTCTACCCATGATATGTTACTCCTTGCTAGCTATCCAATTCTACCTATTGAATTGTTACACCTTGTTTTAATTGACGGGTTGTATTCCTTAATACCATTCATGGGGTGGCTGATGAGGCGAAAAATGAACCACTTTTAGGGGGTCATTTAAGCCCGGAATTGAACTTATTTGATCAAATATTGCCTTAAATCGTTCCTTTTGTGATTTTAGGTACTTTGGGAGTGAAATCTGGAAAAGGAAGCAATTCGGAAGTTTTTGGAGCATAAAAGTGAAGAAAACGCCAAAGTCTTAATTTTATTTGCTGGGAACAGTAGGTGACGGCGTCAAGAAGGAATTCCTGACGGCGTCAAGAGCAATTTCCATGACGATCCAGTACAGATTTGACGGCGTCACGAAGTAGGGCGTCAAGAGTAAAATTCATGACGGCCTGGAAATGCATAATACATGACGGCGTCAAAAGTAGATCAAGGCAGTCCGAGAAGAGTTTTGGCGGCGAGGTGACGGCGTCACCTATTTGGTCTTGACGCCGTCAGACCCTATTTTCTATATATAGTTTTCTAATTTTCACATTAAAAGAAGAGAAGTTTTGGAGAAACCCTAAGTACGAACTTGGTGCGAATTTTACAGGTTTTTCAAGGGTTCTAAGCCCTTGATACCTTTCATGTGTAATTGAGATAAGTATTCTTTTAATTCAATCAATATGTCTATGTGTTGGTTGTCTATATCTTGTTCTTGTCTTAATTCCATCATGCTAGGCTAGATCTATCTTGTGTTTGCTTGGATCTAATGAAACCTAGATGTTAATTATGTGTTGATTACTTGTTTATAGTTGTTTTGGATGAATGAATTTTATGTTAGGCTTAAGAAAACTGGCAGATCTCCAAATGGTAACATGCTTGAACGTCTTAAGAAACATGAACCGATGTGCACTAGGTCTTTATTGGTTGTATTTAATGCATGAGTCACTGTTCATAATCCCTATGGTTGTGCTAGGCATGGCATAGGAGGAGATAAGAGCTCATAGAATTGGGGAGTTAAGTGCGCCACCCCATGAATGATATTAAGGAATACAATCCGTCATCCATGCAAATATAACAAGTAATTAACGTGTAAAAGATGTCTAGGGAGTAGTGAAATCTAAGTAAACACATTTTCTCCACTTATTGCTCACAACTTTAGTATAATTTAGTTTATTTTCATTTCTAGTATTTTATTTTGATTGCATCTTTAGTATTGGGTTAGTTGACTAGCAACTAATTCCGCCAAAATCCTTCAAACCCGAAATTTTTACTTGCTTTCTAAAAAATATAAAAATACAAAAAATAATCATCCCTCACCTTTAGAACTAGTATTTAGGTTTTCTAATCCTAGCGACACTATTCCTAGCTGAACGATCAATCCCTCGGTACTTGTCACTATACTATACTACAACGATCAGGTACACTGCCTGGTGGGGGTTGTAAGCTTCTCAAGATCCCTTGAGAGGTAAAGCCTGGTGCGATTCCCACGTATCAAGTTTTTGGCGCCGTAGCTCGGGGAATAATTTTTGTCTAGGCTAGAATTTCTTTTTATTAGATCTACTTGCTAGATTCCTTTCTAGTAAGATTTTATTTTTATTTTTAGGTTTTCTTTAGTCTATCTTATTTCTTTGTGTCTTTGTTCGTAACTCTTCACCACCTGCCATCATGGCAAACGACGAATCCTTTAACCTTAGGATCACTAGGAGTCGTAGTTCCACTAGAAACCTTGTCTTGCCTTATGCGGAACCCGGAAGAGAAATGCATAGATTGAGACAATATCACTCAACTTCTGAACCATCTAGCGTTGCCATCGATTTTGATGCACCCTTTTCTGAAGAAAATTCAGAAAATCATGTCACGACCCCTAGCTCCCAACCCAACGACGAGATGAGTACCCCCGCAACTCCCATTCCTAAGCGCCTTAAGGACTACTCCTCCCCAACCTCTCGTGGCTTCTCAAACGCCATTGTCTACCCAAACGAACACACCAACAAGGTTTTGCATGCAAACGATGTTTGGCTTGTCCAAAGTGTGTGTAAGTTTTGCGGATTAGATGAGGAAGATCCAATCCAACACATTAAAGACTTCCTGAAAATAGTGGACACCCTCCATACGGATGGGGCTACTAGAGACACGTCCCGATTGCGGTTCTTTCCTTTCACCCTATATGAAAAAGCCCAAGAATGGTATGATAAACTCCCTTCTGAATCTATTTTCACATGGGAGCAACTCATATCCAAGTTCTATGAGAAGTTCTTTCCATCTGGAAAAATCTCAGCGTTTAGAGATAGGATCCTCCGTTTCCGAAAAGGGAAGGACGAACCCTTCCATAAATCGTGGATTAGATTCAAAGATTTAATACGACAAGTTCCCCATCATGGCATTGAGCTTTGGCTCTTGGTCCAAATCTTCTACGATAATATCTCCTCTAACGATCGAAACGGAATTAACCAATCTAGAAAAGGGAGATTGGCCAATCTTAGTGCCGAAGAAGGATGGGATAGGATTGAAGAATATGCTTAAGACCAGGATGACACTTGGGATGAACCTGAGTCGCCTGTCAGCATTTCTGAAATCACCTCAGATCGGTTGAGAAAAATTCACAAAAGAGTGGAATACCTAGCTGGATCGCAATTACCTAAACAACTGTCGAATCCTTACTTAATCTGCGATTACTGTGGGGGCCCGCATGAGGTAGTCACAACTGAACATGCATGCTTGTCAGGAGGGGACATTTATGATGATCCCTCCCTTTTGCCTTTTTACCAAAATGATGATTACACCCTCTGGGGAAATCTGGTAAAGAGAAAAGAAGGAGAGGAAGGCCCTGAATTCGAGATCAGGAGCACTTTTGAAGATGACCTTGGTCACTTCACTCAAGAAAAAGGCTTGCAAATGAAAGGTCTTAATGAGCTTTTCGACGAGCAGCAGGATGACATTGGAGAATTTTTCAACAAGCTTAACTCAGCCCTAGATAATCTTGAAATGTCATCAGTAAGCAAAAAAGACCCCATGCTCGCGATCACCACTCGAGCTGGAACAACAACCATGGACCCACCTTACCCAAGCTCATCCCCCATTACCCTTGACCCAAACAAACCTGGCGAAGAGGAGGAGGATGTCGGCGGCAAGACCCCCGACCAACCGCCCTTGACGACCCCTTCCCCATCAACCCTACCTAACCAACCTATGAGAATCCCGTTTCCATCCCGATTAAGGAACCAGAAAACTGAGAATGATAACAAGAGATTCTTGTCATACCTAAAAGACTCGGTTGTCACCATACCCCTCCTTGATGCTTGCTATCACATGCCAAAGTATAGCGCATACTTTAAAAAACTACTTGCTAACCGGAAGAAACTCGAGGGTCTTGTGACCTTGGGGGAAGAATGCTCAGTGGTGACCCATCGAGGGCTACCAAAAAAGGTAGACGATCCGGGCAGCTTCACCCTGCCTTGCTCCATAGGATCTCTATCAATCAAGAATGCTCTTGCCGATTTGGGAGCAAGTATCAATCTCATGCCTCACTCTATGTTCCTTAAACTAGGATACTCTGGATTAAAGTCTACCCATATGAACATCCAACTAGCCGATAGATCGGTCAAGTACCCCGTAGGGATATGCGAGAATGTGCTAGTCAAAGTTGGGAAATTCAAATTCCCGGTCGACTTCGTAATCCTGGATATGGAGGAGGATGACTTAGTACCCATCATCTTAGGGAGACCATTTCTTGCTAACGCTCGTGCAGTCATTGATGTTTACGACGGCAAATTAACCTTACGAGTGGGAACCGATAGCACAACCTTCGACATTAAGGATTCTATGGACCTCTCCCTCGAAGCAGCCAACCGGCTCTATTTCATCGGGGAAGTCGATGAACTCACAGATGTCATTGATAGTTGTGTCGATGAACAGATCGACGAAGGCTGGCTACGGGACGAGAGTTTTCTGCCTTTGCTAGAGGTAGAAAAGATTGAGGATGTTGGTACCGTCTCCTTCTACCCCAGACAAGAGGCAACGGAGCATCTCGAGCTCCGAAAGCCCGAAAACAAGCTCAAACCTTCTATTATCGAACCTCCTGAGTTAGATCTTAAAGAGCTTCCTAACCATTTGGAGTATGCCTTCCTTCAGGGAGAGGACCAACTACCGGTAATCATAAACTCTTCCTTGGAACATGAACAAAAAGGTAAACTCTTAGAGGTCCTAAAGAAATACAAAGGGGTGCTCGCATGGAGTGTGGCCGACATTAAGGGGATTGACTCAACTTTTTGCACACATAAGATTCTCTTGGAAGAAGATTATAAACCTACCGTGCACCCCAGAGGCGGGTGAACCCTAACATTAAGGAAGTAGTAAAGAAAGAAGTTATCAAACTTCTGGATGCAGGATTGATTTACCCGATCTTGGATAGCCCATGGGTCAGTCCTGTGCAGGTTGTACCTAAGAAGGGTGGAATGACTGTAGTTAAGAATGACAAGGGTGAGATGGTGCCCCAGAGAACGGTCACTGGATGGCGGGTATGCATTGACTATCGAAAGCTCAATGATGCCACGAGGAAAGATCACTTTCCCTTGCCATTCATTGATCAAATGTTAGAGAGATTGTCTGGACACGAGTACTATTGCTTCTTGGATGGATTCTCTGGGTATTTTCAAATTCCCATAGCACCCGAGGACCAAGAAAAGACCACGTTTACTTGCCCTTATGGAACATTTGCCTACAAAAGGATGCCTTTTGGGCTATGTAATGCCCCTGCCACTTTCCAGCGATGCATGACCGCAATCTTTCACGAACTCATGGAAGACAGCATGGAAGTGTTCATGGATGACTTTTCGGTCTTCGGGAACTCCTTCGACCGCTGTCTTGCTAATCTAGAAAAGATGCTTAAACGGTGTGAGGAAACCAACTTGGTGCTAAACTGGGAAAAGTGTCATTTCATGGTAAAAGAAGGGATTGTGTTAGGGCATAAGATCTCAGGGAACGGAATAGAGGTGGACCAAGCTAAAGTTGAAGCTATATCTAAGTTACCATACCCCACAACTGTTAAAGCAATACGCAGCTTCTTGGGGCATGCCGGGTTTTATCGGAGATTCATCAAAGATTTCTCCAAAATCGCTCGGCCAATGACTCAACTACTTGTGAAGGATGCTCCGTTCGATTTTTCCCAAGAATGCAAGGATGTATTCGATCTCTTAAAAAAGGAACTCACACAAGCTCCAATCATGATCACACCCAGGGCCCCTTGTCATTTACATCCGCTGTGGTGTAGGTGATTGTTATTATCTTTATGATATGTCAAATCAATGTTAAGGCTTGCGTTTCGTGAGGTTTAGGAGCAATATTACACCGGTTTAGTCAAGACCTGTCTATCTTGGCTTGTTTATTTCAAATGCTTAACTTGTGTTCACACTATTACTATTTAAACTACTATGGATTTACTCAACCTTTGTGTTGACTTTTTAAGCATGTTTATCTCAGAAAATTAGCAAGCATGGCGGCACGGAGCTGGCAAAGGGTACAGGACCTCCCTTTTGATTTCAATAATTATATCATTTTTTACAAACTCATCACTTCTTTTGCTAAACAATTAACATTTTGGAAAAAATGTTTGTAACTCTGAATATTTGAGTTTTCATGGAATGATATTGACTATCTTTTGAATTGTTTTCTATGAGTATGACTGTGTACTAAACTGTAATGACCCCGATTAGACTTCCGCTGCTTATCAATTCTCGGGGTGTTACATAATGACTTATCATTCAAGTTATATGTTGTAAACCGACTTAAGGTTATCTATATAAAGAGCCTTAAGAGGTATTAGTCGATATATGTTTTAGAGTTGTTCAAAGTAGATAATAGTTAGGGATTGTTAGTAAATCTGTGTAACAAAGCAGGTTCAAAGTTTGGTTAATATAAAAGTTCTTCTTAAGCTTTATGTTAGTAGATTCCGCATACTTTACAAGGTTAAACAGTGTTTCAATATTAATAGTGTTAAGTTTACTTAATATTATTAAACCTTTACAAGCTACAAAGTCGTTTGATCAGAGTACATCGATCCAACACCTTGTACCATCAACCTTGCCTTTTTCTTTCAACTGTGCCATCAGCCTTCTATTTTGTTTTATAAATCCAATGAAAGCCTATAGCTTTCTTACCCTTAGGCAGATAAGTCACCTTCTAAGTCCCATTATCATCCAAAGCTTTTAACTCTAAATTCATAGCATCACACCAACCAGAATCTTTGACAACCTCTTTGAATGTCATAGGATCTATTTAGGATATTAAGGCAGTAATAAAAGCTTGAAAACAGGTTGAAGGGTGTTTGGCTAACCTGATTTGCCCTAGGAATATGAGGTAAAACATAATCTTTTAACTTTGTGGGTCAAGTTGAGGTTCTTGTGGACTTTCTAGTAGGTTGTACTGGCATAGAATGTGCAGGAACAGATGTATGAGATGGTGCACTAGGAGTAGAAGAAACAGGTTGTGTAGCAGGTGCAGGGTCCACATTGAGTGAATTAGGTGATGGTACATACAAACTTTCATCATCAAATGACTCAACTGGCTTGAATTGACAAGGCAAAGTAGTTGGAAGTGGTGCTAGAAACTGTTGAATACTATTTAATGAAAAAGGAAAAATCTGCTCATAGAACACATCATCTCTAGAAACAAAGATGAGTGAGTAAGCAAATTATAGAACTTGTACCCCTTCTGATGATTAGGATAGCCTAGAAACACACAAGAAACTCCTCTGGAATCAAATTTGTCAGTTGTAACCAAAGGATTGTTTACCACTGCAAAGCATCCAAACACCCTAAAATGATTATAAGAAGGCTTTTTTTTTTCTAACAATACCTAATATGGTGTCTTATTATCAAGCACATAGGAAGGAATCCTATTTATGAGATAAGTTGCAATACTCACATAGTCACCCCAAAATTTCAAAGGCATATGAGAATGAAGTCTCAATGCTCTTGCAGTGTCAAGGATATGCCTCTGTTTTCTTTCTACTCTACCATTTTGCCGAGGTCTCTATGGGCAGAAGATGTCTAATGTTCAATACCCAACTGAGATAAATACACTCCACAAAATTATCCTTTAACAAATTCCAATGCATTGTCTAACCTCACAATTTTCACTTTCTTATCAAATTGAGTAGAAACAAACTTAAGAAAGGTCTTTAGAACAATAAAGTTATCTGACTTATTGGCTAGAAGATATGTCCAAGTTACCCTGCTACAATCATCTACAATAGTAAGAAAATACTTGTATTTTCCATCTGTTGGCACTCTATAGGGACCCCACACAGCCATATGAATAAGTCCAAACACTGTTGTCTTATGAGAACTACTCAATGAATAAAGAAGCTTTGAAAACTTAGCCATTGGACAAGACAAGCAATTATCATTATGAGACTTAGACAATGAAACAGGCAAATCTTTCATAAACTGCAAATTTGAATCACTAACATGTCCAAGTCTATGGTGCCACAAACCATATGAAATTTTATTCAGAGGAACAAACTTACTAACAGCTTACAAAGCAAATTTACCAAGACTTGAGTTAACCAAAGTAGTAAACGTACTATCCACTTCTTCAAGAGGCACATTTACCAAGTGATACAGTCCAGCCTTCTTCTTACCCAGTCCCTTCACTTTCTTGGTTATCAAGTCCTGAACAACACAAAACTGTGGATAAAATGACACTACACATTGATCATCTTCTGTGACTTTAGGAACAGACAAATGGCTGAACTTAAAAGAAGGAACTACTAAAACATCTTTGAGTGACAAACCATTTTCAGTATAACTTTTCCAACATGTGAAATGAATGAAGTGTTACCATTTAGCAATCTTATATGTGGCTTAATTTTTAGTAAATGGGGATCCAACATATCATCATTTTCATGTGTCATATGATCACTAGCACATGTATCATAAATTCAATCCTCTCTTGCATATCTAATTGACTATTGAGACATGCTATACCTGCTGCAAATTGGTGACCAAAACCATCATTTGCATCAGCATGAGTCCCCATCTGCTGCACACTTTTCAACAATAATTCAAACAGTTGTGGTGTGAAACTAATGCTACCACTTTCAACATGACCAACCGTCTTTGTCACTGGTTGAAACTTGTTTTGTACATCTCTTGGCTTAGCCTGCTTGTTAACATTCAACTTGGACTTAGGATGCCATGCAGGATACCTTACCTTCTCCCAACACTTCTGAGGAGGATGCCACTTGAAACCACAGATAATGCACTTATCTTTTACCAACCACACCCTTGTTTTACAATGCTGTTGACTCAAAAGAATTTGCACCAAACACTACCCACTGTGATTCCTCTTGTTGCAGCGTTGAACAAGCACTTTCAACACTTGGCAAAGGTGTCATTAACGACAATTGACTACTCAAATTTCCATAGTGCTCATCAAAACCATTTAGAAACTGAAATAACATCTGTTCCTCCTTTAGTTGATTCAAAGCAGTCAAGCACATAGAAATCTCAGGAGTAACAGTTATTGTAGCTAACACATTCACATTATCCAATTCCTCCCAAACACACTTCATCTTGGTGTAATACTCATTAATTGATCCACCAGATTGACTAATCTCATAAGTATCTTTATTCAATTTATACTTTCTTGAACCATCACTAAGAGCAAATCTCTTTTCCAATTGTAACCACATATCACTTGCAGTATCAACAAACATAATGGATCTAGCAATTGATTCACTAACAGACCTCAAAATCCAGCATATTACCATATCGCTAAGGAAGATTATTATTATTATTATTATTATTATTATTATTATTATTATTATTATTATTATTATTATAGCTATCTCACACTGTTTACACCATGAATTTATTTAATATGTTTTAAGTAGGACTTGAACACACAAACATTTGGTTTGAAAGCTTCTCACATAATATGGGGTACCATTGAGACACAAACCTTTTAGTGGGAAGATGTTTTAGTTGTTGGGTTGTTAGCGATAGAATGATGATGGCATTGAGATGACATATCGATATGAGTTATTGATTTTGTGCTTCAACAAACTCTCCTACCCTTAACATTTCTTTAGTTTGTAAGTGATACAATTCAATTCTTAAAGCATATGTCACCATGTTGTGTTTGATAAAAACGGTGATTAAAATACTATTGTAGTGGAACTCACCTCATTTTTCCTCTCCCGGGTCCAACCAAATTGCCTAAAAATGTTAGATTTTTTATCTTGTATATACCTTTGTGGACTCGGAAGAAGAACACTAGTGGTAAGTTCATATCAAGTGACCCCACGTAAGCATGGACATGTTTCATCACTTACATGGACTGAAAGTAAATATAATCTTATGAATCATGTAGAGTTTTTATTGGCCATTTATTGGTTTATTTGGTGCTATGTTCCTTAGTCGATAGATTTTATTGTTGCGGAAACAGGATTGAAGATGTGGCATAGAAGTCTATAAAACTGGAAAAAAAAAATTAAAAAAAAAAATACTAATAGAATGCTTTTATTGCCAAGTGTTTTAGCAGATAGCGCGAAAATCATGTTTTTAATTTGTTATATCAGAAAAATATCATTTTTAAGATAACAGGGCTGTCTCAAGGTTATTTAAGGCCTAAAGCGATTTCGTCGATAAAAGCCTTGGAAATTTTTTTTACTAATTTTAAAAGGAGGCGCCTTATTTTTAAAGCTTTGGTTTCTCTTTATTTGCAATTAAGAGTAATCGGACTTGTATTTACTAAAATTTTGAGGCCTTATAAAACTCGAGGTTTAAAGCGCTTGCTACTTTTTGGTTGAGACTTGGGTAATATATCGATTGACTTTACTTCCAAAAGAAAAACACCATCTTGGTACCATAAAATCACTAGTTACAATAACGAGTCTCAAGGAAAAAAAAAGAAAAAATCACGCGTTTATTCGTTTATCTTTCGGTATCAAACCTTAACATGTCTTATCATTTGTAAATGAATTAGATGATTTTGACTCGGTTCAAATAAAAAAAAAAAGTAGAAAACAGGAATGATGCTTATAATTTTTCAACACCCCAAAAATTAAACATCGAAAATTACATTCTTGACGTTCAAATAACCGACTTTTTTTATATTCTCATTTAATTAATCGAATCCCCGTTGTTGTTAGGTGACACATTGTTGCATCAAGTTGCACACATCACATAAAAGGACGTTTATGCACATTGAAAGGTGTATTTTTAATCTAAATTTCTATAATATAATTATGTCTACACTCTCTCCGTCTCAAAATTATTGTTAGGAGACAACAATCATACAGTTTAATAAAAATAGAATCACTACAATTTTCAACATCTCAAATAAAATACTCTCACTAAATTCTTTTTAATACTTAATATAGAAAGTGAACAATTATTTTAAAACATCCCAAAGTAAATATAAACTATAATTTTGAGACGGCCGGAGTATTTCACTATTTGTAACATGCACTCAAGATGAATCCCATTTACGTTTTTTATTTTATTTTATTATTTTTTTTTCCTTCAGTATTTTGCTACTGTTACTCGTACTTGTTATTGGGTATATATAAATCGATTGCTACTCCATAATTGTTCCATTTTGGGTCTTATAATGGTTCAAACATATGTGCGGACTTTACGCGCTATAAATGGACGACCCTGATAAGAGTTCAAATACTATATCCTCAACTGTATTTCCATTATATGTCGCATTACAATAAGGCGCTTTGATCCTAGTTTTTTATTCGGTTAAAATAAATTTTATAAGAACATATAAAAGAGCTACTAATGCATGCAACAATTACAGTTTTTCTTGTTCATCGTGATAGGTTCTTCGGGTTCTCTAAATGGTGACTTTTGAGAATGCAATCACCTCCAAAATAACGAAGAGCTTGCATTCTCAAAAGTCAAAACCCGAAACATATATAGCGTTTTTTTTTTATCTGAAAAGTTCAAAATTTAATTTTAAATGTCCACACTTCAAAATTGAGTCAATCAATATCTAAATATCTACTAGAAGACCAGAAATGTGTGCTCGTTGATAAAGCCGATTTATATATACTAGAAGACCAATAATGTTAGGTGTTTAATACTTTAATGAGTGTACGTAAAGAGTACTATATATCTTGGTGGTGAAGTGGTGATGAACTGATGACTCATAACTAGCGGCTAAAAATGGTCTTAAGGAAAATTGTAGAGCAACGCTCACGTTAAGCAAAAAAGATACCTACATTAATATTAATATATATTACATTTACCTAGCCTTCTTATGAACAATACAACTTAGCCTCTCTCTTTTTTTTTCCGGACCCTTTGGGTCGAGTCGGCTTCGTCATTCTTTTGGATGGGTATGAAATACTTTAGTAACACGTGGCAATGTGGCATTATACTATATATATATAAAGATGGGAATGTGGGATGCAAAGCTGGGGTGGTTAAAAACGTCATTACAGACCGATAATCACACAGTTTGTGGTCCAAAGTTTAGCATGTTACTGTTTTGCGCACTGTTCATGGGTTAATCACACAATTAGAAACAGTTAATCATCCTTAAAACCACCATGTGATTTGCAGGTTTCCTGCTAAACTTCCTCTCTTGACTTCCTAGAAAAATCTAGATCCACACACACATGTTAAACAAAAATACACACAAGCTAATTAAAATCCTTCTCCATCATCGGTATTCTTGCCATGTTCATCATCAAAACCCAAAACCATCGCCACTGATATTTCCTTCACACTTCTTATTCTCCATTTTCATCGACATAAAAAAACACACAATACACACACCATTCCAAATTACGGTTTCATTAATTATTTAATTAAGATACTTTTTTTTGCTTTTATTTTTCTTTCGGGATTCATTAATTTGGGGTTTTTTGTTTATTCCATTTGCAGGTTGCTTTGCTAATGATGTTTGCATCGAAGTGTTTTGAGGTAATTATTTCCTTACACTGAGGCTGCAAGTAGGTGCTTTTTTAAGGTACAATTGAAATATATATATATATTTCACACTTCTTATTAGTTATTGTTTTTAAGAACAAATATTACAGGTGCAACTGGGATTGTTTTTTTCAAACTGCTTATTTGGGTGTTTGTATATGCTACTTTAGGTAATTACTGATTGGGGAAGTAACTTGGTGAAGGTGGTGATCATGACTTGAATCTGTTTTTAAGGTTATGTTAGGCAACTATTGGATTTGTTACATTTCATATAATAATTATTATTATTTTTTGTCGATTCAACTAGAGTTAATTTAAGGGGTGTTTAGGATTGCTTATAAATAAGCCCTTTAAAGTTGCTTGGTTGAGCTTATGGCTTATTCAGTCACTTATTCCGGCTTATGGGGTCGTTTGGTTGAACTAATGGCTTATTCTAATACAAATACTCATATAACCAATTTCTAAACAGCAATACCCCCCACATTGATTTAAAGTTGCTTGGTTGAAGTTATTAACTTTAGGTTTTATTTTAATAAATCATTAGCTCAACCTTTGGTGCTGACACATAAGTCAATCATCTATTAGGCAGGCTGTAATGACTCCCTGATACAACTACAGTTACATTCAACAATTGTAGACCAACATTAGCTGTTGGTGAAATCAACAGGTTGTGATGATTGGTCAAATATGACCACGATGAAATGCGTCACTGAAAATCCGACTGCAACTTGGCAAGGCAATGATCGGATGGCATAGCACGTATGGGTATGACATGTCTATGCAACCGACTTCCTTTGCAGCCGTTGCGGAACTTGGATATTACTGTGACCCGGATTCCATCGATAAATCTGAGCCTAATCATTTATTTCGCCCTAATTACGTGGTCTGAGAACCCATACACTGCCCTATATTGACTGTCATGCAATTTGAATGCAGCAAAACTTTTTTGTAAAGGGAAGCCAGACATTAAACGTTTACTGTTCATACATTTTGTCACATAGCGCCTGGGTTTTATAGAGATAGTATAATATATAATATATAATATATAATGGGTCCGCAATACAACTAGAGTTTGATTCAACAATTGTAGGCCAACATTAGCTGTTGGTGGAATCAACAGGCTGTGATGATCGGTCAAATCTGACCATGATGAAATGCGTGACTGAAAATCCAACTGCAACTTGGCAAGGCAATGATCGGATGGCATAGGACGTATGGGTATCACACGCCTATGCAACTGACTTCCTTTGCAGCCATTGCGGAACTTGGATATTACTTTGACCCGAATTGCATCGACAAATCTGAGCCTAATCGTTTATTTCGCCCCAATTACGTGGTCTGGGAAGGTGCTTTATTGATTGACACTGCAGCTGTTAGAAATGGTGGTGCAACCAGTGGTGGATCTCAAGGTATGTAAATGTTAGTTAATCCTTTTTAAGCTGGCACTAACAATGATAACTAACATTTACACCAACTTTTCTGCTTTTTTAACCTGTCACTACAGGTTCACATGGTTCACATGCTTCCTTCACATATTAAAACCCACTCCTCAACAGCGGGTTGGTTCACAAAAGGAGTTTCACCGACATGTTCACGGGTTCTTCACAAAAGGAGTTTCACCGACATGTACATGGGTTCGTTCACATATTGATGTTCTGTGCAGATGTGTATGTGGCGGCAAGAAAAAATTTAGAATTTGCAGATATGGAAATCAGCAAGAAAAGGAGTTATTATCCTTATGTGAAGGGTACGGGCTCCCTTTTGGCGACCGTAATGGTAAGTTCTTATGATCATTTGCTTTTATACTTAACTATTGCTTTTGTTACCAAAACTAATTGAATTACAGGCGTGTTGCCAATAAAGCCACAGGCTGGTCTTAGTCATCCGCAACAAAATCATTTTTGCTGGTCCTTTATTGACCCATGATACGGGCACAAAGTATATCTATAAGGTGTAGTTTGATTTAATAGATTGATGATAAGTAGAAAAAGATAGTTTTAAGATGATTTAATAGATTTGCTTTTGTTGGTTGGTCTTTGTAATGCATGCTACTAATGATCCCCTTCCATCTTATGGAAGTAGCAGTCCAACAGCAACAAGGTCAGAATGTAGCATGTTTAAAGACACTAAGTTAAAAATAAGCACGGCCCTCTTTTTACACGTTAGGGAGCTATAGAATAGCCTAAGTTAAAAGATACTAAGTAATATGTATTTGGTGTCGTTGATTGTGCAGTGCCGCCTAGGCCAATGGAATCGAAGAAAAACTTTGCATTTTAGTGGCTTGCCACTGTTGCGTCTAAGGACAGGATATAAGAATGGCGCAAAATTAAGTGACCAGCTAAAAAGCGAAGTGATTTAAGCGAACATTTTCGCAAACTATGCTGGGTGGTTCCTTCTGAGACTTTCGCTACAGGACTGTTTTGCCCCACAACTTCAAGGTAAATTATAGTCTTTTTAAAATTTCAGCTATAGCATAGCAAGTAAAAGTGACAAGTGGTGTTTGGACATGTTATTTAATTGCAGCTGTGAAGTTGACATAACAAAAGTGAGGAACAACTTGCACCGCCTTTTCAAGTGGCAATTCTTAGAGACGAGTCTGCTATGCCAAATGATAACGTGTAAACGACCATATTGCAAGGTAAGATCTGAATAGCCAAATCACCTTTTATGGTTTTATTGGAACCTGTTCTACTGCAATGTAACATGGTTCTGTAGATTCCTAGATATACTTGGCTTTACATCTGATACTTTGGGTATAATTGACCACATGGCTGACATTGTGTCAGTCATTTTGCAGTAAGACTACTCGAGTTCAATAATTTCAATAATAATCTGCAGATCACGTACACTACACACACTAAACAGAAAATTGTCAGCATCGCTTATGGTATTAGTATACTAATTGTCTATATAAGAAACTAAATGTCTTCTATTCTCCCATTATATGTCATTGCCGCCATGCCAAGAATGTGTATTAGTATACTAATTGCATTTGATGAGTGTGCAATGGGTTTCAAATAAAACTGAGATTATCCATATATTTTTCGTCTTATAACATTTTTTACTATTTTTTTTTTTCATTTGTTGGTGCCACTGCCACTGCAACCGTTTTCGTAAAAAATTTGAGTATTCGCCAAGTGTATGTTGTGATTATGACTAAAGGAATTGGTATGCTTTTATCAATTTGTTTTTGTTGTATTTTAAGGTTATTAAGGGGGTGTTTGGGTTAATGAATTTTGTTCAGAAATTCTGGGACGGACGCAAATGAGTTGGCTTTAATGATTGCTCAGATGTACACAGGTTCTCATTGCCGCATATCAAGGGAGAAAAATACGAATGCAAGCTGAAGTGCTTGCATACCATAAGCCGAAACTTGCAGAGAAGAAGGCGAAGTTGGAGGCGAAGGTGTGACAATTATCACAAATGCCCAATCATGCTATCAAGTTCTGTTTAGCAAAACTAAAAGTGCAGCGGCCACTTTTTTTAACGTTTAATAAGGTTCGTTGGTTGTATCATTTTTTACCAGCTATGTAAATACCTAATGTGTTTCTGGAAATAAAAGATTCGTTAACAAATTTTTAAGACAAGTTTTTTTTTTTTTTTTTTTTTTTTTTTTTTTTTTTTTTTTTTTTACCCACAACGCTAATAAGCAGATTCTTTTTGATAATTTTTTCGCCATTGCAACTTCACTACCTTTATTTGCACTTGACATTTGTAATTCATATACTTAACCTTACTGAATTAGTATTGTTTCTTATTCGTAAACCTGTAAGAACTACAATAGGTGCATATTAAAATAATTTTATCGCAAAGAGAATTTTGTGTATATTTGTTTCTAGATTTGTGACATATAAAAATTTAACGATATATTGAATTTTTAAGTTGTTTAGTGTTGTAATAGGAGGACGCATTTCAATTTGTAGCCGTATCTATGTTGAAATTGTTGTGATATTCTGTGACATTCTTTCATTTTCGTGCAATTCTGTGTTATGCATACTCATATTTTTGTTATATAGTACTTGACATTGTTGAAAGTGAAAGTATGTTACATTTTGTTGCAATTCGTTGACGAACAAATGCATGAGCTCTAAGTTTGTTTCATACAATGGTAAAAAGTAAAGTTAGCTTATGTAGGAATGTTGTATTAGCAGATGAAAGCTTAATCCTCAAAGTAGTTTATCAAGTGACATGCGAAGAAGAGTGCGTTATAGTGTTTATGTTGTTTAATTCATGAAAAATTATCTGATGAATTATTGCTCCCCGTTATGAATTAATTCTGTTAGATGTTTTATTTCATTTTGCATCTGTTCTAATGTGTTATAGGAGTTCAAAAGTACAATCTGTTTCTATCTTTGAGAGCAAAATGTGTGTTCTTCATTTTTCTAAAAAAATATTGAGGATAGTTTTCCACTGATCTGTAATGTAGAACTGTTGTTTCATTTGTCAATGCAGACAGCAGGTTGTTGAAGAATGTGAAAATGAAGAATTGAAAGATGCGTTTGAGAGTTACAAATCTAAAACATATGCTCTTACTGTTCCATTGAAGAATTGAAAGCTGCGCTTGAGAGTTACAAATCTAAAACATATGCTCTTACTGTTCCTTTTGCAGTTTTTGTTTATAGGTAACAACTTGAGCGGATTGGGTGGTTTTGGCAATGGGTCAAAACAAGTATTTTTATTATTTGTGGATCAGATGGATATGGAACACTTATCATTTCACCTTTTAAATCTAAATGGTGTACCAGTAAGATCATAAATATATTTCACTAAAAAGTACAGGGGTGTTTGGCAAGTAAAGGGTTGTTTGGCAAGTAAAGTTTAGATGCCTAATAGTTTATGGTATTTAAAAAGAAAACTACTAAGCACTTTAGAGATGTTTGTCTAACCTATTTTTCAAAGAAAGAAACTGATTTTTTTTTAACAATTCAGGACAAAATGAACATCTTTAGGGGTTCACTGTAATATAAATTCTCATACATTAGTAAAATTTGTTGTAGATGACAAATTTAATGTTGGTAAATTTTGGGTAATCGCTTTATTTCATAACAGAGAACTACTATCTAAAAACACCCGTCGCAACGCGCGGGCTACCAAGCTCGTTCAATATATATATCTCAACATGCACTCTCATGTGCCAACACGTAGTCATCATCTGTTACACACTTAATATAGGTCAAATAATAAAAAAAATGTAATATACTTGCCACAATTTCATTGAATGGGTAGTGAACTATTTTTTTTTTTAATTTTGAGGGTAATTTTCTTTTAAAATCATCATCTTTAGGGTATTTTGTAAAAATTTTGGACAATTTTGCCTTTCATAGCTAATACAAATTTTTTTTTTCCCGAAGGGTAAAATTGTCCAAAAATTTTGCAAAATACCCTAAAGATGATGAATTTGAAAGAAAATTACCCTCAAAATGAAAAAAAAATAGTTCACTACCCATTCGATGAATTTGTGTCAAGTATATTACCTTTTAATATCATTTGCCCCTTAATTTACACCCTCATTCCATTTAACAAATGCAATCCAAATCCATCAAACACACAACTACATGTACGTTACAATTCTCTAAGCACATTATCAAAACTCATTCCACAATGCAAACAACAATGATGGGAGTCAAGCACGACATGCAAACAAACATCAAACCACAACAACATTTACGTGACAAGAAAGTTAAGGATCTAGTATTAAATTACATGCAAAGCGTAAGAGACAACAAATGTTGATGTCATTAATTACGTATTATGATAAGTAGGTGATAGAATAAGAATAAAAAAACATATTGATATGTACACTTGTCATGTTATATATCCTTCGAATCCTCGACATCTTATGGAAGAAATATAATAATTTTAAAATATTAACTTTATTATGTACAAAGTAATGTAAATTATTTTGGAAAACTTATAAAACTGACTTTAATATGTCACTTATTTTTAACTTACTCATTTTTATAGGATATTGTTAAAACTAAGATTCTTTTTTAAATGTCAAAATAATTGTAATACCCTAATTTTAAACTTAGGTAAAATTACATTGTAGGACATTAAAACATAAGTTTGCAACGAAAGTCAAAGTACAAAGTTGATTCAACATCCTTAAATATAAAACTTAAATCGTAAAAGTTAAAACATTAGAGGCATAAAGACGTCGAGCCTAACTGGCCCCTTTTATTTAATCTATTCGTCTCCTTGAATCCGCACCTATTATTTCAAACATGAAGATGTATAATGATGAGTAAACCTAAAGACTTAGTGAGGTCGTGTTGTGTACACAAAAATATCGCACATATGATTCAAATGCATGATAAATGATAATGTAACATTTAACTTATGGGATTACGATTATAGTGTTACAAACTATTAATAATTTATTACTAACTCTTTTGCTAGTCTTATTGGCTTTAAAGTTGAAATCATAAAGATAAAGACTTAAAACATATTTGAAATATTATCAAGAAATTTTCATTCAAATAGTCCATCACAAAATAATCAATTGATTAGTACAATGTACATGCATAACTTTATGAAAAGCAAATGCACATGTATATAACAATAAATCACGTATATGCAAACTATAATGAGATGCAACGCATAATTACTACTTATAGTGTACATCTCTGTTCAGTAAAAGTCACGAGTACTCACCTTAATTCCATGGTAGTTGCGTTTATGATTATCCAAACCTATATTAATTCGGCAACACACATTAATTTGTTGTTCCATGTAATGTTTATAATTCATAAAAATTTCGACTAATCTCACTTTTATAAACATGCACTTAGAATACTAATTTCACAATCAAAAGTTCAATCCATATTTTTAACATATACAAAAGCATGTTTAAATCAAGCGAAATGATAACGAGACCTAAACTTAGGTTTAATTTTAAGCCTAAAACTAAGTGGCATGATCGTGATAGCTATAAACATTAACTCATTTATTTTACAAATGATCAGGATATTGATACTTAGATTTAGGTCTAAAATTAAGCCTAAGTTTAGGTTCCTTTATCATTTCTCTTAAATCAAATATAACGATCACTCATTTAATTTCCTGTTCGATTGATGTGCTATTATATTTTTTATAACATTTTATGCTATTTAGTTAAAAATAACGAGAGTTGGTAAAAAAGTCAATTTAGGGGGCCACATCTGTCCCCAAACTGTCTATCACAACGATATAAAGATTACTCCACTACAAAAATGAAGACACAGATAAAATTTTCAAGGCTTTGATCAATTGACATTACCATCTAGGCATCTACCATCGGTTAAGGTAATAGACTTTCTATCCTACCAACTTCTTTTTGCACTTAAATTTCTGTCTTATATTCATATGCTTCTCCGTGTTTATGTGCTTGCTATTTTATCGAGATGAAATGAAATCTAAAAGTGATTATCGTTTTCGAAAACCCGAAAAGTGCTTAACGCCACCTATTTCACAAATGTCTTCTACGACACTTGAACCCAAGATCTCTTAATGTCATGCGTTTATTACATACGATGTACGTAGCTTTCAGCTCTACATATGCATGCTTAATGGTTTATTTGATATGATGTTGAGTCATATGTTCATCCAGTTGATTTCTTATTTTTGTTGTTGTAGAGTACAAAAGCGGAGTCGTTGATGTCTTGATAATTGATACGGCATTGAATCCGTTCTAGAAGTAGAAAAAGTATAATTGAATGTTTTTGTTGCTTCGTGTTATTTATTTATTTATTATTATTATTTTTTTTTTTGGGAGGTTTTCCTCTTTTAGCATTAACCTAAACAGAGTTGTTTTTTATTCACCGGTTTAAGTAATATAAGTACAAGTTGTGCAATTCCACGCCGTTTTAAGTAATATAAGAGATTGTTACTTCTTTTGATTTTTGTTTATATTAAGTCACTTCTTTCTCCAAATTAACATGGTGCACTTTTACTTTATAGAGGATCACCATGATGTTGTTTTTATACTCTATAGATTTGACCCAAAGAATTTCCTTAACACTCTATGGTCCCACGAACCTGACCTCGTCAGAAAATATTTTAAGTTGAATGTTATGTTGTTTTTGTTTTTGACTTTTTGTTGTTGCTAGTTGCATTATTGCCACTTTTTCAAGTTATTAATTCTTGGATATAGTTGATCTTGATGCTTCAAAGTTTTTGGGTAATTAAGAGCTAATTGTTTGTAATTGTAATGGTATGTAGCAATACAACCTCGTTTTTAAGTTCAACCTCAGCGCATATAGTATCTACTCCGTCCTAACGACACCGTCGCAGGTATGGATATGATTTTCCATGTCTTATGTATCTCAGTTTGCTTATTACGGATATGTTTCGCTTGTTATCTAATCGTACTCATAGATCAAAACCCATTCTTGATTCACAAAACATACTTATTGGTCCACTAAAAGCACTTTTATTTTGGACCTGACCACCTCTTAAAAAAGTGAAGTTTATGGAGTAGAAAACAAACACATATTGGTCTATAATGTCATGAATGATTGATTAAAAAAAAAAAAGGGTTCGTTGTAATCTCAGTAGTTTAACTATCCATTTTATTAATTAATTTTCTCTACCACCAAATATCTTGCTGGGTTGCATTTTATAAGTATTGGGTCACTATAAAAGAGTCCCATTTTCACAAATAGACACAAAGACATATATCGTTATATTCCCAACGACCCAAAAGAGGATTTAACTATATATGGTTCAAAACTTCAAAGATTCTTAATTGAACCCATGTCAAAACTCGATAATGTCACAATCTTATAATAAAAGGGATGCCACTCAATCACTTTCCACAATTTCATCACTTACGATTTAGAACTCATTATGTTCGGTTGCATGTATCTAGATCTAGACATTGGCTAAAAGTTAATAAGCTTTGTTACACCCCTTTAACTTTTTTTATTCTTTTTACTTTTTTTTTTTCATCTTATAATTTTATTTATATTATAAAACTGTGAAATATAGAAGAGAAAATATAAATTTTAAAAAGTTAAAAGTAGTAAAACAAAAAAATACTGAGGAGAAAATCAATTGTCTTATCATGTTAAAAAAGTGAGTAAGATTGTCAAAAAAATATAAAATTTAACAAGTTAAAATTGATAAAAAAACAAAAAATAAAGAACAAAAATACATAAAAAAACTATCTTAACTCTTAACCACGTTAATAAAGTAAGTATAAAAAGGGTGATAGGGATAAAGGGTAACTAATGGTACCACAAATAATAGTTAATCAAAATCATATCAAAGCTCTTTTACAAAAGCCTTGCATAAATATCAATGCTCTTTTACAAAAGCTTACATAAAAAAGTTAATCAATCATGTCAATGCTCTTTTACAAAGAAAATGAGTGGTTGATTATCTCTGCTTTACGGCATGTACGTTTTGTTTATTTGTTATTTTTCTATTAAATCAACAATATATTCATGAATTTTGTTTGCACATATATGCTAGTATTATATTTTTGCTTTTAAATTCTCACTTTTGAAGTAAAAACTTCGTCTGCTTTACATTATAAACAATTAAACATGTATAGTTTCAATAGTTGTAATCGGATATGTGATTGAGTCCATCCATCCATGTTCCTCGAAGTCAAATGTTGAGCTTATTTTAGTACTTTTGCTTATTTCACTAATTTTTTTAGACATTAAGACACATCATACTGTTCCCAACGACAGAAAGACGATTTAACTATATACTATTTGTCTATGTTTATAGACTCAACCTTGATACATCTCCTAATGTTTGGGCATCGTAAGATGTGATTAAGATCCTCTAATGTTGTATCAATAAGATAAAAACAAATAAAATAGTAGGACCATTGTTAAATAAAATATCTGACCCATCAATTTAATTTCTCTTGCAATATACTAACATGAGAAGAACATGAGGGAGTCGAACATTAAAAGATCTTATTCCCTTAAAATGGCTGTCGTTTACGTATTTGAACCCGTGTCAATTATGTCACAATCATTTAACTTTCACTAATTTCATTATTTACAGTCGGCTATATCTACACATCTGCACTCCCATGTGGCTAAAAAGTTAATTTCGCAATTCCTTTTTCTAAAATTCAAAAGCTTAAATAAAAAAGTTAACCAATCATAACCATGCTCTTTTACCAAGAAAATGAGTATAAATATTCCGACAAAATGAAACATGAATGACGAAAACTGGAATATGACAATTGTCAAAGTCGATTTTCTCCGTATATGTACTGTATTCCAGTTCCATAAAAGTCCTACATTATCTCTTAAATGTTTATATTTTAACTAGTCTTTGTTTTATCTTAAAAAATCATACGTTTATTGGTGGTAAATCTTTCTTTTCAAGGTTAAAACTACTCTTGCTCTAAGTTTTATTTAACATTTGTTGCTAACAGTAATTTCTAATAAAAAATTGATAGCGTTATTCAACCAACATATCCTCTTTTTCAACCAAAGTTGAACATAGACTAATAATACATAAAACCAAATTGAAATAAACTGTAGAATGCATATTGAAAGAATACAAAATTACGTTGACTGGTCTAGTTTTCACAACATAAGGACGGTTTGGTTAAGTTATAGACAAATAATACATACGGGTAAGGATCCAGTGAGAAGAAAACATAAAATGAGAAGAATGAGAAATAACTATAATCGCATATTTGAGATGCATCGACTTGAATTAGATGGTATGTATATGCATCTAATTTTTAGCTAGAAAATATATTATGATGCATCTAAAAGATTAGAGATGCATCTAATTCAAATCCATGCATCTCTAATGTGTAGTTATAGTTATTTCTCATCATTCTTATTTTAAGGATTCTTCTCATTTGATCCTACACCAAATTGAAGTGGTTAATTTGGATTTTGAACCATAGAAACGTTAATTTGTATACATTTTGTGTATTTTTTTATAGCCAGCTTTCTCATTTTCATTTCAGTTTTTGGTTTTGGTTTTCGTTTTGGTTTCGGCTAGTTTGGTTTCACCGATTTTGAGATTGGGTTAGTACTTAATTATTCTGAGTAGATACATTAGCAACATGATCTCATTTGTTTAGTTTATGATTTCTTAAAACACACGTTTGGTACAATACTCTAACTAATAAACTACCATGTCATTACAGTCCAAACGGCCATTAAAAAAATCCAATTATGCCGTTCAAAAATATAATAAATAAATAAATAAATAATCCAACTATGTCTTTTTCTTTTTCTTTGAACACCACATTTATGTCTCATCCATGCATACATGCAACATGACATTATACATGCCTATGTATGCATGTATAGTCATTACATACTACCCCATAAGCTCTATATAAATATCAGCCAAACTGCCAAAGTTTCCTTCCATCTACCATCACTTTCCTCCAACTCTGAGTGCTTCTTAATTATCTGCTTCGCGATTGATCTAAGGTTAGGCTAAGAATTCTCATTTACATACTACGTTACTCTATTTTTTACGCACTTTGTATTCTTCTTAACTTATTCTATGTTGATCTGCTTCTTATTCTCTCCACATAGTTGACACTAGACAGTGATTAGTAATTCTCATTTACATGCTACTCTATATTGATCTAAAGTTTCCATCTAGCTACCATCACTTTCCTCTGCTTCTTATTCTATGATGTACGGCTTGTACGTTTGTTTATTTTTTATTTTTTGATGTTTCTATTAAATCAATAATATATTCATGCATTTTGTTTGCACATATATGCTAGTATTAGATTTTTGCTTTACATTATAAACGTCTATTGTGGTTATCGGATATGTGGTTGAGTCCAAACATCCATGTTCTTCAAATTCGATTGTTGATCTTATTTGAGTACGAGTAGTTTTATTTATTTTTAGAGAAAAACTGATCTTGTTTGTTCACGTACATTTTATTACTGGCAACTTAAACAAGATATATTAGGTTAATTTTAGGTTCGGTTACAGGTTACTATTTATATTTTCGAAGAATTAGCTAGATTAAGTTACTATGTTAACTTGATTTTCCAACCTAATTTTCAACTTTACAGTTGTCAGTTTCTCGTCATCTCACCTCCTTTTGAAAGTCAAAGACCAAATAAAATTAGACAAGTAGGATGCTTAGAACATACAAGTGGGTGTGTAAATTATACGGGTTCCCAAATTATATACCCTTCAACTTATAGTTTGTACATGAATGACTTTCAGTCCTTCACCTAAGCCTTTTTTACCCATCCACACTGACCAAAGCATTGTAGTCAAAAACTTTACATTGTTGTGAACTTTATTCATCGATCCATGATAAATTTTTGGAAGGTAGTTTTACTTTTTGTACAATTAAAAGTTATTCTCAAATAAGACTATCTGACTATGAGAAAAAGTCTCGTTCCAGCTGGTTGTATCTTGTATGGGCTGGTCCATTGCTTTATGTCAGTTTGGGCTCAATTTGTTTTTGTTTTTTCTATTTTTTATGTGTTTGTTGAAATATCTTCAAAGCATTTTTTGGTTATTTTTAGATGTCAGTTTGGGCTTATTTTTTACTCTTTTGTAATTTTTAGTTATTGATAATATTTGTTGGATATGGATCTTGTTTCGTTAATAAGGCTTAAGTTGAGACGAGAGAACATTATTTAAAACTTTAATTCCTAACTTGTAAATTCGTACACATGATTTACGATTTAACTTCTGTCATAAAAATAGTAAAAACGTTAGCTTTTATTAGAATCAAATGATTTTTACATTTAAAATTTTTAATTCAAGTCAAACAGCTATTGATTAACAATCATTTATGTGGTTTTTTAAATTATAAGGGGCATATTTTACTAGATAACAAAAAGTATGATACGTTTTGTGTCTAAAGAAAAAAGGTGACAAAACGTGTCATCACTAAACAACAAAGGAAATAGGTTGAAATTTTTTATTTTTATGCACAAAGGAAATACGTTTTGTGTATGATGATTTTCCGTAGGTAGATCACATTTTTTGTTAAAAAAAAAAAAAAAAAAAATTGCCATGTGATTTTTATTTCCACATCTTATTTGATGTCCTTTATTTTCCGAAAACGGTATGGAAAAAGAAATTTGGCGAACAGCATAATACTCGCATAAAATTTTGATAAACACAAGAGATTTGATGATGAAGAAAAAAAAAAAAAAAAAAAAAAAAATCCCCTTTTCTCTTGTCCATAATATTTTGTGAAAAGTGACATTTTAGATAATATTTTATTCATTCATACCTACAAGAGTAAGGTGCTGTTTGTTTATTAAGAGACTCTGAATCTGAATTTGAATATGTGGTGTAAATGTCTGAATCTGAATAAAATAATATTGGTTGTTTTTTAAAAAAAAATATCTGAATGATATTAATATGATGCAATTTTATTCTTACGACATATAAACATTAATAGATATTGAGGCAAAAACTCTTGTTGGTAAAGAGTTTTGAACCTCTAATTGCCTCGAAAAAAAAAAAAAAAAAAAAAAAAAAAAAAAAAAAAAGGCAAACGTATTTAGTGACCAAATATTCAACCGCGTAAACATACACCAGCTGAATGTGTGACCCTTCCTTTTTTTATACACTTTCCAACTCTTTTTCTAGAACTCCTCGGAATTGTAGTAAAAAAACACGCAAAAAGGAATTTAAAAGCGTACAACCAAAAATGACAAAAATAAAATAACAAAATTTAAGAAAGATTTGATTTCGTATAAAAAAGGTACTAGTTGGTTTCGCTTAAAAAGTGTAGGAGTACTTGTTATTGTCACCAACCCTTCCCTTCCTTGAAAAATCAAAATCATTCATCATTAGTCTAGCTAGACAGGGCTTACTGTGACGGTCTGCCCTTATTGCTTTTAAGTTTTCTGTGAGTATCATCTTACATTTCTTATTCTAACAAGAACTTCTATTTATAGATGTAAATTTGCTCTGTTTTTGTAACAATGTACTTTTTGAGATAATAGTATTTCTTTTGGATTCAGGATAGTGTGAAGTTAGCTAATCAGTTTGTTTTTTAACCAACTTTTTTTTGATCGAGGGTAATGAAAAGTTTGTTGATACATACAATCTAGGGGTCTTTACCAGTTACTTTATATACGCCAACCTCTTGAGAACGGAGGGCTTTACCTGGTTTTAGTCTGTGTGGTGATGGGTTCACGTGGATTAGTCGGCCAAAAAGTCGGAAATCATAGTTACCCAAATAAATAAAATATGTTTACTTGGTTTGGTTTCGGTCGGGTCGGTTGGGTCGGTTTGGTTTGTTGGATTTTGGTCGGTTTTGTCGGGTTTCGACCCGAACCGAAATTCTTGGAAAATCATAACCCGGCACAAAACCGAGTGTGGGTCGAATCGGGTTGAACGGGTCGGGTTTTCAGGTCAAATGCTCACCCCTAGTTGGAAATGACTTGAAAATGGTTAATGACCCCTTCGCAAAAAAAATTTAATAGTGTAGATTTTTAAAAATATGTGACTATTTTGTAGTGTAGTTTCTAAAAATTATCAAAGTTTGCCCCCTAACGAACCGATTTGTTGTGTAGTTTCTAAACATTATCAAAGTTTGCCCCATCGACCATAACTTTCTGGCTCCGCCCCTGGTTAATGAACTATTGTAATTTGCTGACATGTGAGTGAGTAAATGTTAAAGATAGGTTGATAATAGGTTTTTAGCATAAGAGTTAATGGGTGACAATGGGTTAAATATCTCAAGTGGTTAGTGCATTTGAGATGCTCTTAGTTTAACTTACTTATATCTCATCGTTTAGTTCAAACCTCTATTTCTGTAGAATGAGAAAGGAACTTGCTATGGTCATTGTGTATTTGTGTTCATGTTTTTAAGGTTAAGTTAATCATCAAGAAATATTTGGTGTCTTGTTCAAGGCCAATAATATTCGTGTAGTTGTAATGTATACATCTGACTAAAGAATTCCCATGGATATATTCTTCCCTAACATATATTCATTTTGGTCTAAATATGTATCAGATGCATTCAAGGACTGTATGAAATCTAAAATTCGCATATGCATAGTAATGGGTCTGATAATTGCATTTTTGCGCGTATCAAATTAATATAAGGTAGACGTGAGTGGAATTCACGAATCAACCTTTAGGGAAAGGAGGACTTGCGAAAACTCGTGCATACAATATATATATGTGATACCGGGTAAGTGATTACCCGGGTCGTGTCCCAACGAGGTGTGAATGGGCAATATCGTGTAAGATTTGGTGATTAAAATGCTTGTAAGGAATGATTTTTGATTATTTGGTATTATGGAATTACGATAAATTGCAATTAACGAACGAAAATAAACGTAACTAAAATGCAAATTCAAACAAGGAATAAAAATTAAAACTTAAAAACTATTTAAACTGCTACGGGAATGACACTATGAAGCTAGGGAACCCTAAAACGTAAGCTAAGTTTAAAAACGCAAAAGTTAATTTAATAAAAAACGCGAGTGCGCAAGAGAAAAAGTGAATTTAATGCTACGCTAGGCCTACGGGTGTAAAAATCATTTTTCTACGTTTCTAATGTTAAAAGAAAATTTTTGGAAAAAAAGAAAATATTATTTTTTTGAATTTTTAATAATTTTTTATGAATTAAAAACTAAAATAAAGAAATAAATGATTTAAAAATCCCTAAACTATTTGGAAAATTTTGAAAAAAAAAATGGAAACTAAAGTAACTTAATACAGATCTAGGAAAATTAAAAGGAAGAGGGAACAGCTAGTAAATAAGCAGTTAATAAGCTGGATAAGTTGATAAGTATAAAAAAAACTAAAACAAACAACAAGGGTTATATATTAAATATTGTACACTACTACTGAAACAAGACCCAAGGGCAGTTGGACGTGTGTTGTGTGTTAGTGTTGCTACCCTAGAGACCAGGGTTCGAATCTTTTTGGAAATTTATTTTTTTTTTCAATTTTCTTTCAAAAAAACATATAAAATACATGAAAACAAACATTTTTTTTTATAACTACCGCAATCAATGAGCAGAATAAAGTGACAACTAGAGAGCAGTAGCAATCAAAGAGAAAAAGTGTTATGGGCTGCTGATGCAAATTACTCTATCCAAACATTCTAAGTTCACTATTTTGAGCTTAAAAATAATTAACTAAACCTAAAGCTAACCTTCAACAGTTGCAAGCTCCTAAAATCTATACTATAAACTACTTATAAAACAGAAATGAAAACCAACTTCCTACATAAGCTCAACTAAATTCATGATCAAAAAAGGGGCTGCAAATGGATGGGCAAAACAGTGGCCAAGGGGGCAAGTTGTGGTGGCCTAATAAGCTAAAAAAGAAAATTGTAAAAATAATCTAAAAATATCCTTATAGAAACAAGCTACCAGATAAGCTGAGTTCCAAATTCTAGAGCTATAGGGTTGAGAATAAAGGAATTAAAATTGCAAGGCTAGGGCGGTTTTGATGAAACTCAATCCAGAGCACCACTTAGCAGCCCGAATCACGAAGTATCAAATAAGCTTAAAAGTTGGAGACAAGCTAAAAAATATGAAAACTAGACAACTAACAACAAATAAAACTAGGGATGCATTGACCGGACGGTCTCTACATGAGGGGGGCCCACCTATTTTTTGTCAAATGTACAAGCATTAAAGCAGACAGTACAGGCGGCGGCAGCACAAAACTTCCCCAAACCCTCCCTATGGGGGGGTCCGGTTAACTCACCCTTAAAACTAAAATTAAACACTAGATTCTATCTAAGCTGACCTGAAATTTAGATTGAAAAGGTGCAGTTGGGGCCTAAGGAAATGCAGGCCTGGGGGAGACAGATGAAGGACAAATGAGCAGCAGGTCTGGGGTGGTTTTTGCAGCCCTTGAATGACCCAACAAACAAGCTGCAAAGGGCGAGACAAGCCGAAAAACATGAAGTCTGAATTGTGAACCATAAGCAAACCTAAAATTAAGTCCTAAAGTCTACTCTAACATACCTAGAATTTGAAACAAAAAGTGCTATGTGGAACAGCAGGTTGCGGAAACAGTAAGCAAAAAATGGGTCGAACATGGATTCGTCTAACCTACGTAAGTCAACTACAAACATCTAAAAAATGCAATGTCCTAATGTAAACCAATGTCAAGCATACAAACAACCTATGACCAAAGATCAAGAATCTAACCTACTAATGCAAGAAAAACAGTAAAGTTGGAAAATTAAGGTTAGATTCTTAGAAACTATTTAAAAGTGCAAAAAGTTAATTGGAAACTACTACCAATATAATACCAAATCTGATTGGAACCTTAGGACAAAGCGAAAAACGGATTTTGGAGGAAGGAAAGGCATGCGCCAAACAATCCTAAAGAGGGCTGTTAAGCAAATTTCACAATCATAATGTGTTTGAGACCAATAATTGTAGATGCAGAAGTGAAAACAACTTAACAAGGTTCTAAAAATACACTTTC
This sequence comes from Artemisia argyi, assembly GCA_030686995.1. NCBI lineage: Eukaryota > Viridiplantae > Streptophyta > Magnoliopsida > Asterales > Asteraceae > Artemisia > Artemisia argyi. Next base: position 173,781,319 of record CM060697.1, read on the forward strand.
TAAAGTCTAAAAAGCACTTAAGTTAAGCTAACTAAATAAGCAATATTTAACTCATGTTACTGAAAAACTAAACTTAGAACTTCTAACCTTGTAACTAAGCATTTAAGTAAACAATAAACCTGAATAAGCAAAAAACAACAATGAATCGCAGCATAAACCACAATTAGTCACTGAGCATGGTAATAAACTGATCCAATTTTTAGATTGTAAAGAGGATTAAAAAAAAAAAAAAAAAAAAAAACTTTTCATTAAACCAAGAGTACAAAGGAAAGTTTGAAATTATAGAAAAACAATACTACCTAAAATCTTCGAAGGAAATTCCATTTAAAAACTTAAACATAAAATTGAATTTCTTAAACTACTATGCCTTCACAAGGCTTACAAAGCTTCTATTTAAACTAACTTCTAACTAGGGTTTCACATTGCTCCTCTCTTTTTCTTGTGCCCAAAAATCACGGCCCTTGGATTGCTTGTAGATTCATCACAGCCATTAAACTCAATTTAAGCGCCAAATTGATGTGGGTAGGTACGGTTTGTGATGTCTTGGAGAAGGTGTGAGTGGAGGATGACCTGGAGTGGATACCCGTGATAGGGTGGTATCATGTGAAGGATTGGTAGAGGGGGGAATTGTCTGTTGGGTAAAAGGGATGAAGAAGAAACGAGGTGGAGGTATGCGTTGACTGGGAAAAAAAAGTATACGTTTTATTGTTAAACGTATTAAAGGGTTTTTGGTTTGTTTTAGGTTTTGGGCTTGGGGTTAAATTGGGCTTGGTGTGGGTTTAAGGGATTTTTGGGCCAAGGCTGGTAACAGATTTGGGTTTGGGTGTTGGAGTGGAGAAGATATTGGTGACTTGGGGTTAAATTGGGTTTGGTGTGGGTTTAAGGGATTTTTGGGCCAAGGCTGGTAACAGATTTGGGTTTGGGTGTTGGAGTGGAGAAGATATTGGTGACTTTAATATCAAAAATTCGTTTGGTTTGTAACAAGTAACATCAAGGACCAATTTTTCGAATTCTGAAAATTAAGGGGTGTAAACGGCCAACCTGCCAAAGTTAATCACAAGGGCTAAACATGCAATATATTCAATTCCCAAAGGACTTTTGCAATTTATTTTCCAAAAGAAACTATCCGGGGACCGAAATCGCCAAAATTCAAAGTTAAGGGACCAATCTTGTAAATTTTTGAAAACTTTTTACCCAAGGATCATTTTGACAACTTATGATTTTCAAAAGACATTTGTTGATTTTTCTTTCAAAATAAATGCTCAGGGACTGATTTTGACAACTTTTGAAAGTTGAGGGACTGAAACTGCCAATTATGCAAACTTTGTTTGTTTTTCGTTTGTTTTCAATCATTTTGCATTTAAAACATATAAAACACGATCTTTGGGATTTTCTTCGTATTTTGGTGCGTTCTTGAGTGTTTTCACGCGTTTTGGCAGTTAAAATACGGTAAAAATGATGAGTATTTACACACTCATCAGGGTCCTTAACTTTGTTTTGCCTTACATTACACATGTTTCATGTGTTGATTTTCTCCCAAATAGTGAATACACATTGTTGTTTTATGTTTGGTATTATTAGTTTGTGTAATTGTATTTATTATTATCTTGGGTTGTAATTGTGTTTGTTTTAGGTATGATATGGTTTGGGTAAATAATGCTGTGATAAGATCATCTGTTATTTGTCATCCAATTTTTTTCGAGCAGTCTCTTTTCAAAAATGACTGACATGGTTAAAGCAGTTTTCTATATCTCAAATTACTAAATAAACATTCATTTTTCATTCAGCATAGGCCTCTTGTTCATTAAATTCTTGTTTATTCAGCTTCGTCAAATAGACCTCACTGACACAGTATATACAGGAATCAAGAAACTGAAAGCTGCCCTGTTGCTATGGACTCGTTTGTGGGATCTCAGAGTGTTGATTCTGCAGACAGTGACAATTCATCATGTTTAAGTTCACGTTCTGTTTTGTCTACAGATCAGAACACAGACTTCCTGTGGAACAAGGTCTCTTTAGAACCGCCAGCAGTTTCATTTTCTGGCGAGTCTAGATACCTGACACCACTTTGGGTTTCTAGAAATGAAGAGCCCCTGAATGAACTCTATAGAGCTGAAATCGTCCCGAGGATAAGAGCTGTACTAAAGCAATTAGTCTTCCGTGAGCCACTTGTCCTTGTTCAGTTTTGGTCGCCTCGTGCTGTCGGGAAACACCAACTACTTACAACTTTAAATCAACCATTTGGTCTTGGTGTAGCCAATGAAGAACTTTGTTTTTATAGGAGGGACTCTGAGAAGACTACATTTCTAGTGGATAAAGATCATGCAGAAGAAGATATTAGTCCTCCTGCTCGAGTATTTAGGCGAGGATTACCAGAATGGACTTCTGATCTACATAATTACTTGCCGAACCATTTTCCACAACAAGAATGTGCGATTCGTTGCAATCTTCATGGATATTTGGCTTTGCCAGTGTTCTATTCTACTACAGGGTTATGTGCTGGTGTGATTGAGCTATTGATGTCTTTAGAGTATACGAGTCTTGCTTATGAGGTTCAACAAATTCACGAGGCCCTAAAGGTTTATTTTTAATAATCCATATAATTCCTCTATTTTGTGGTTTTTTGTGTTTTCTAGCTGTTTTTATGGTTAAGCAGCAAAAAAAATTCGAGAGTTTTTCCTAGTTTGTCTTATAGTTTGGTGACTTGGTCTGCCTTAACTCTATTGTGCTAATACGCTCTCTCTAGCCATGATAGGGTTTTCAGACTTTGTTGGCATAGTACAAAATAAAACCAATACTATGCTTTAGGAAATCACTATGCCTACAATGATTCAAGTCGCCTGATACATTAAGATTTTCCTAGGTTAATCAATACTCTTTATGTAAAGGCTTTCTGAATGTGATTTTTTTTTTTTTTTTTTTTTTTTTTTTTTTTTTTTTTTTTTAGTTTTAAAAGGTAACGTATATTAATCTCTAAAACTTTTTAAACAAAGTCAACATATGATCACCAAGGACATGCCCATGGTATCACAATACAACATACCACATTAACAAAACCAAACAGTAACGTAAGACAAAAAAACTGGATGATCAGCTAACCTTCCAAACACTCCAGTTCAAAACATAAGTAGCTTATTTCTAGACACACCAGTTCTACTAACCTTATTAAAACCATGGCTTAGGGCGAAGTTTCCCCATCTTTCATGGCTCACTAGCCCCGATCCAAATGGTAAACGGATACAAATACTTCCCTAAACAGGACACTACGAGTGCACACTTTTGTTGGTTCTGTTGTATTCTTGTTTACATTTCCTTGCATTACTGCTTATTTCCGAATTGTTGCTAACTTGCAGACTCAAAATCTGAAATGCCCACAAGTATTTGATTCCGCTACTCCAGATGTGAGTCTAACTGATACTCTGACAAAGTTTTTTATATATATTCGGTTTGCTTTGAGGTTCTTATGTGGGAGGTGTCTTTCTTATGCAGGTTCCTAATGAAAGCAGGCAAAATGAGTTGGATAAAGTCTATGGTATACTGAAAAATGTGTGTGACAACCATAATTTACCTCTTGCTCAAACATGGGCTGTTTCCCCATCCACTAGTTTTGTTTCACTTGATAAATTTGTACACAAGAGTTGTGGTAGTTTTGACACTAAATGCATCGGGAAAGTCTGCATGCATACAACTGATCTACCATTTCATGTTCGAGACTTGGGTATGTGGCCTTTCAGGGAAGCATGTAAAGAGCAGCACTTGGATATGTCTTGCAGCTTTGTTGGGAGAGCATTGTTAGCCCGTGGTACAAGTTATTGTCAAGATGTAACTGAGCTTTGTGAAGAAGAGTTTCCTTTGGTCCACAATGCACGCATGAGTGGCTTAACTAGCTGCTTTGCTGTCTTCTTGCATAGTATTGAAAGTGGTGACGACTATGTCTTAGAGTTTTTTCAACCGTTGGGTAGCAAAGATAGCAGGCATGTACTAAATTTTATGCAAACATTGAAGCATGAAGTTGAAGTTGTTTCTGGATTTGAATTGGGTCAAATATCCCCTAGAGAATTCATTGGACCAAGTACCCAAACATCCTCAACCACAACAGCCAATAGCTTGGCATTTCGGGTGGATTCATTAGATACAGGGTCGTCATTGGAAAATGTTGGTGAAACTGATAATGAACGGGATGATATCATAATTGACGCTGAACAAAGTAAAACCATTATTGGAGCAGGGAGCCACTGTGTCAAAAGAGGCAGAAAACGCAAAACATGCTCTGGTTCAATACAACGGGCTAAAGTGGTGGCAACATTGGACAGGTCTTTTATAAAATTACGATCTCCTACTCCATTTGAATTTTTAATACTGGAAAAGGAAGTGGTACGAAGGTTCAACTTAGAGGGTAAAAGGCTTCGTATAAAATACAAGGATGGAGACAATGATTGGATACTTATTACTTGTGATGTTGACTTGGCGTTAGCTTTTGAAACTTCAGACAGAAAGAGTATCAGCATACATTGTGAAGCAGATTAATTAATGACTTAATCAGCTGGATAATCATTTAATATTTCTTTAAGAGTTTGTATATTCTGTCTTATATAATCTCTTACAGTGATGATCTTTTTATACCCCGTATATGGTATTTGTCCATAGGGTGACGATCGTCGGAATATCTCTGTAATAAGCTGATAGCTTATGTAATTGGTGTTAAGAAAAAGTATTACTGATGTTGGTGTAAAGCTAGCCCCTGAGATCACTTTACTTCTCTTGCGGTTGTGTATTTTTTTAGCTTAATGGTGTTTATTAGGCAACGCTAATTACAACATTCGTTGTCAATTGTCATGGTTAAATTGACTTGTTAAACCGAAATAAAATGAATAAATAAATATTAGTGTATAATCAACTATCGTAGGTGGGGCGATTTCCAAGTCTTGTAAGCTGTAACAGTACACACGGTCGCAAGAGTCCCATGTTGATACAAATTGTGAAGAAACTTATTAACAGTACAATTATTACTATTGAATATTGATTTTGTAAAACAAATTGAACTTGTTCTTCTTTCCAGTCGGGTTACGTTTTATATATTAAAGACGAAACTGTGAATGTTGCTCTTTTGTATTTACACTGTCTTGGCGAATTTACTCATAAAGTCAGTATACAGAATAGCCCACCTAGCTTTCTTTTTCTAGCCCAAAAAGCAAATGCTAGAATATCATTCACAATCTTTTTTACCCGCGAGTACAAAACCACAAAACCAAATATCCAAGCCCCATAAGGATTGTAATATTTTCTTTTTTTTCTTTTTCTTTTTTTTTCTTTGAGCAAACATGAGGATTGTAATCTAGAAACCTATAAAATGAATGTTATAAATAGCGTGAGTCGTGTCGTGACGGCATGATTAATTTTCACGCTTTAGGAGCTATGGCGAAACCATAGCGTTTTAAATCTGCACAAAATATAAAAATATTGATAGATTTATATATTATATCATATTTCATATATATTGAGTTTCTAAAATGTGTTATACATAAAAAATTAAATCAAGAGACTATTATTGCCAGGGCCGGCCCTGGTATCGGGCGAGTTGGGCGACGGCCCATGGAAGCAAATTTTGTATATTAGGTATAAACCAAATATGAAATAAGTTCTTATGTGGATGGTAATCTATCAAAACTACTACAAATGTAGTTTTTAAAGAAGTTCTTCAAGGTTTATGATCATCATTCAAGAGGTATGTACAATATACATATGACATGTTTTATGCCAATTTTATTATTTGCACTTATAATTAATCGCAAACTTCTCTTACTTGCACATTTTTTTAACTTATTAGGTGTTCACATAATGTACATTTGGTTGAAGTGTTACAATGGTCACTACATATATTTCGCTAGTCAAGACTATCAAAATTGGAGATCACGAGGCAATGGATGTTTATTTCATAGATGTTTAAAAGCATAGTAGCAGTGGCGGAGCTAGAAAAATTTTCGTGAGAAGGGGGAAACAAAATTTTTTCCAAAAAAACATCAACAACCTTAACAAATAATACAAGTCAAACAAAATAAAGTTACAAGTCGACTTTGCGACCTTTAAGATTCTTAAAACATCAACTACATATTCTGAACTAAAAGTTTCATTAATTTCCTTTTCTATGTAAACCACCAAGTTGTCCACGAGAAATTCATCTGCCATCTTATTGTAAAGTCTATTCTTGCATATCTTCATCGCTGAAAACGCTCTCTCGGTTGTAGCAGTTGATACCAGAAGTGTCAAGATTAGTCGAATCAATCTGTCAATCATAGAATATGACTCACACTTCCCAGTTTTCACAAGACTTATGCCTAGACAAGCAAGTGTTGATGCTTGACTTAGTTGCTAGTTCTCTTTCATAGCAATGTTCAAAAGCTCCAACTTGTATTTCAATCGTACCCTCTCTTGTTCAGTAAAATCTGCGGGATAACATTTCTCAACAAGAAAACATATTTGATCAATATCAAATCCCTTAGATTCTTTTTTTGGAACTAATGCAAAGCTTAGAGTTAACAACTCCAAGGCATGATCATTAAATCTGTAGTTAAGCTCGTGCAATTGTTTATCTAATGTGTAGATAAATATATCTACTCGATAATGATGTTCAAAAGTAACATGATTATCTTGTGGAGAAGGGCGATATCGACCAGACTTGTATGGAGCATTCATGTAAGGTATATCAATTTCATGCTTTAACGAGAACAAATTTACCCGCTTAAGTAAACAATCCCATCCTTTATTTCGGAAATCATGAAAACTTTTATTTGTTGTTGAAACTAGCTCGATGGCATTGGCGATATCTTGTGATTTTCTTTGCAAAGATTGAGATAAAATGTTAGTTATACTCATTATCTCCTGTACCAGGTGTAAAATAAAAACAAACTCAAATGATTTCATGTAAGAGTAAGATTTATCAGCATCCGCACGCTGAGAAGGAATAGTGATGAGTGTGTAAATACTCGTCATTTTTGGTCAAATCTGAACTGCAAAACATTTAAAAATACTAAAAAATGCATCCAAATACAGAAAATATCCCAGGATTGTGTTTTATATGTTTAAGATGCAAAATGATTGAAAACAGATGAAAAATGAACAGAGTTTGCATAATTGGCAGTTTCAGTCCCTCAACTTTCAAAACTTGCCAAAAATTAGTCCCTGAGCATTTATTTTGGAAGAAAAATCAACAAAGGTCCTTTTGGAAATTACAAGTTGTCATAATTAGTCCCTGGGTGAAAGTTTGAGAAATTTTACAAGATTGGTCCCTGCAGTTTCAAAATTGGCAAAATTAGTCCCTGGGATTTTCAAACTTGGAAAATATCAAAATGGTTCTTGTACTATTGAAGCTTGGCATGATTGGTCCTTTGGAAGACTTTGGGGAAATTGCATTTTCAGTCCCTTGAAGTTTCAGCTTATTGCAAATATGGTCCTTGTGAAATACTTCTACCAAACGGATCCCTTTGTATCCTTTTAACCCAAATCCAAACAAAATACAACCCAACACCCCCAAGCCCAACAACACCGGCCCATTCCATTTTACAAATAAAAACCCCACCCAGTTTGACCCCGGACAACTCCTCCACCTTTTCACCCCTTTCCCTGGTTTCCAGGACTCACCCAGTACACCCTTCCCCCTCACCTGTACTTGCTCCCAACATCCTTGTCTCCCCAATACATCTACCAGCCACCCTACAAACCAACCCCATGTGATACTTACAACCCCCTCCTCCAGGTCACCATTCCACCAAAACAATTTTCCAGCCAAAATACCATTGAATGGTCAGGATCACTACAAGTCAATCCAAGGGTCACAAAGAAGTGGGAAAGTCAAGGAAACCTTAGTTGGTTGATACGTGGGAATCGCACCAGGCTTTACCTCTCGAGGGATCTCGAGAAGCTTACAACCCCCACCAGGCAGTGTACCCGATCGTTGTAGTATAGTATAGTGACAAGTACCGGGGAATTGATCGTTCAGCTTAGGAATAGTGTCGCTAGGATTAGAAAGCCTAAATACTAGTTCTAAAGGTGAGGGATGATTATTTTTGTGTTTTTATATTTTATGAAAAGCAAATTAAAATCTCGGGTTTGAAGGATTTGGGCGGAATTAGTTGCTATTCAACTAACCCAATACTAAGATTCAATCAAAATAAAATACTAGAAATGAAAATAAACTAATTTATACTAAAGTTGTGAGCAGTAATTGGAGAAAATGTGTTTACTTATATTTCACTACTCCCTAGATATCTTTTACACGTTAATTACTTGTTATAATTGCATGGATGACGGATCGTATTCCTTAATACCATTCATGGGGTGGCACACATAACTCCCCAATTCTATGAGCTCTTATCTCCCCCTACACCATGCCCAGCACAACTATAGGGATTGTAAACAGTGGCTCATGCATTAAATACAACCAATAAAGACCTAGTGCGCGTTGGTTCATGTTTCTTAAGACGTTCAAGCATGTTACCAATTGGAGATCTGCCAGTTTTCTTAAGCCTAACATATAAATCATTCATCCAAGACAAGAATAAACAAGTAATCAACACATAATCAATATCTAGGTTTCATTAGATCTAAGCGAACACAAGATAGATCTAGCCTAACATGATAGAATTAAGACAAGAACATGATATAGACAACCAACACATAGACATATTGATTGAATTAGAAGAACACTTATCTTGATTAATCATGCAAGGTATCAAGGGGTTGGAACCCTTGAAAAACCTGTAAAGTTACACCAAAATCGTACTTAGGGTTTCTCCCAAAACTTCTCTCTTTAAATGTGAAAAATTAGAAAACTATATATAGGAAAAGGGGTCTGACGGCGTCAAGACCAAATAGGTGACGCCGTCACCTCGCCGCCAAAACAATCTTCGGACTGCCTAGATCTACATTTGACGCCGTCAAGTACAATTCATTTCCAGGCCGTCATGACCTTTACTCTTGACGCCCTACCTTCATGACGCCGTCAAAACTCTTCTGGGTCGTCATGGAATTTTACTCTTGACGCCGTCAGGGAACTACTCTTGACGCCGTCATGCACTGTTCCCAGCATGGAAAATTAAGACTTTGGCGTTTTCTTCCCTTTTATACTCCAAAAACGTCTGAATTGCTTCCTTTTCCAGATTTCACTCCCAAAGTACCTAAAATCACAAAAGGAACGATTTAGGGTAATATTTGATCAAATAAATTCGGATTCGGGCTTAAATGACCCCCTAAAAACGGATCATTTTTTGCCTCATCATATACCCTTACACTTGAGATTTGCTTGTCCTCAAGCAAATGCGCTTTTATTCTACTCAAAAGACAAGTTAGGGGTCATTTAACACTAATATAAAAGTAATTACAACAAATAATCGTTCCACTAAAGACCAATAGACAAGCACGGAGGTTATACACAAGCACCTCACAAATAGTGTTTAGATACTCACATCTCTCGGGTGTAATAAAGTATAAATTACAATATGGAAACGGAAGATATCTCTCACTACCTGTCATAGCAAAATAGATTACCATAGGCTTGGGAAAGGATCAAACCTCCACCACATGGCGTAAGCACCTAGGATAAACTATCAAAGAGGTCTTTTAAAGGGTTGTAACGTTAGGTGTAGGGATATGAAATACACGGTTTTGTTGGATAAAGGAAGTTTTACTGGTGGCGAGTTAACAATCTTGGTTAATTACATGTACAATGTGGCGTTGCTAAGCCAAGACTAGACTCGACTTAAGCTAATAAATGAAAAATAACAAAAACATAAAGTGAACATAAAATAAAACGGGATGGTAGTCCGTATTTTTTTTTTTTTTTTTGCATACACTCTTACCCTGCCATCCAAAATAATACATCATAGGGGTTGAATATTCCCCTTACACTTGAATCTTTACATACTTTACATTAAACTAATCTAATGACTCGAATTAAGAAAATCAAAACACTTGGAGCACTTTTAAAATTAACGTACATATGGGGGTAATATATGTTGTTCTTCCCCATTACTCCATAAAATAAGTACTTACCCATGAGTCCCAATCGTCCCAAAACAATATGTACAAGGATATGACTCGACTTAGCAACCATGTAATCAATTAGATAGTTAACTTTAGGGTTTAACAAATAACAATAATGCACTAAAAATGAGCGCATACACGGAAGGCTAAGGCGATTTGGTTGTACATTTAAGTGGGGTGTAACAAATTCTTCCTTTAAGTAAAATGCTTAAAGTTAGAAACGAAAAGATAGGCTCGGAGGGGTGTACTAGGGGTATCGTGTACTAAAAATGAGTACAACGCTAAGGGTGTGGGAAAAATTAGTTGACTTAACTAGCCAAATAATATGACTTAAATGGTCAAGTAATTATGATACTGGTTTAACACAAGGGTAATCCTAATGCCTCTTATCATGTAGTAAATCCTACTACACGAATGTAGTCTCACTAGCGGTCTCGGGATGCATCACTAACGCAAGTTCTAGAATCTAAATGCTACCGGTACACTCATAAGCACTAATAGTAAATGCTTTTCCTATCAAATATAAAGGCGAACCTCACATATTTGAGTGGAAATTTTTTTCTGAATATACGGTTATGTGCTAGTCATACAATCTCCTATCCATGAGACGCTTGCTATGGCTAAAGTTTCACTCCTAAATGTTGTAAAAAAATTTAAATTTGGCGCTAAAATTGCACTAACAAGTATTTCTCATAGTTTTATTACACATCTACCATCAAACAAAGCAAACTCAAGCGAAAGTAGATATGTAAGGTATCATCTTTTTACCCTCCCCTTACACTTAAGATGAACATTGTCCCCAATGTTCAAGTAAAGAATGTAAAAGTTAAAAAGTAAAAAGAATGAAATCAAATACTCCCCTGATTCGCTCGGTATGGATAATAGGATGGCCAGGTTAAATCTTCCTCCAAGAAAATGAACAATCAAAGCTTCCCTTCCAGAATATAAATCATCTTCTTGTCATACATAACCTATAAAACCTGACAAAATAGACAAGACAACCTCGCGTAAAATCGGCGGCATCCTATATAAGTTACTAAATCCTAGAAAACAAGATAAGATATAATGCTTGTGGAATGAAGTTTGCAGATCTCCTGGAGATTATAAAACTTAATAATTCACAAAAACCATAAGACTCCGTTAGAAAAACAAAACCGGTAAAATTTCCAGATTTTAACTCCTGACGCCGTCAAGAGTAAACTCCTGACGCCGTCAGAATTGACCTGCAGAAATTCTTATGTTAAGTTTCTGGAAAATTTCTGGAAAAACTTGGTCCTACTTCCTGGAAAATCCTGCAAAACTTCATTGTGACTCAATACAAGCATTTGACTCTAACAAGTACTAATATACATGTTCATTTAATATTGTGGAGAATCATGATCGGTTTGTTTCTTAAAAACATATTTGGGGTTTCCCCTTACACTTATCTTTTGCAAAAATACATTTAGGTGGAGTTAAGACTAGGCCAAAACAACAAAGTAAAGTATTTCCACATTTTAGTTTAGAAACATGATCTACCAACAATAAAAATAAAGCATGCATACGGAAGCAAATAACAATCAAACAAATAAAATCACACAAAACATGGGTTGCCTCCCAAGAAGCGCTTTTCTTTATTTACGAGTCTTGTAGCTAGACTCAAGGTCATGGGTTACTATGTGATCTCATCATTGGTTCCATTCTCTAGGTCGTCTTCTGAACCAGTGTCGCTTTCATAGTGCAAGTACTTCGGGTCTTCGAACTCGAAAACATCTTGTCGATACTTAGAACCAAGCTTACTAACATTCTTAAAGAATCCACATGATAAATCAGAAATGTTTTTACACCTCTCCTAACATCTTCATCACACAAGATAAGTTGGGAGCTCATCTTATCAAGCCCGTTACAATCGATTTCCTTAAGATCTTTTCTCTTATATGGCGTTTGGTATGAAATCCTCCTAATCCCATCAGTGAAGGTCATGATTCCGTTCAAGTCATCCACTGTCAAATTAGTGATTTCACATAAAGGTGCTCCCAAAACTACTTGTGATAACCTGGGGTCGACATAGTCTTCTATGTTATCCACAATCGTGAATTCCATAGTGAATGTCATATTTCCTACGAACACCTGGATTTCATGATCCTTACCAACCACTTTCTCTCCCTTGTAAATCATCCCCCATCTGCAGATATTGTTATAATGGAATAACGACATAAAATTCTTTGGCAGGAATACATTAATGTAGATGTTATCGAAGTACTTATGACCGATCATGCATGGGATTTTGAGATTATTCGGATCACGCCGTCTTATCTTCCCCGACTCTCCATCCCTTGACCCATAGAGATTCCCCTCAAGAGAGGGACGATACTCGTACACCTCCTCATTATCCCTACGAAAAATTACCTTCCTAATACCATTGGTGAGTAATACACTACCATCTTTCTCATCAAGGATTGCTCCCGATTCATTGATAAATGGTGTCCCAAGAACAAGGTTGGTTAACGTTTGATCGGTGAGAGGGTTCACGTCATCAACCACGGTGAGGTCAGTATTGTAAACGAGCTCCCCAATCCTAATTGGTAATTTTTCTATTACTCTCTTGCACGCAATGCGTTCTGGGAAGGTTTCGTGGTATAGGGAAAGGGGGATTATGTTGACTGGGAAGCTAGGATCTATATGACTATCGGTTAAGAGTTTTTCCTTAATGGTACAGGGGATCTTGAAAACTTTAGGGTTACTTTCCTTAGTCTTATTGCTACTCCCACTAATAACATCCTCCATTTTTCTCTCGGGTTCTTCTATAATAGATTTACCCAAAATGGTTGGATTTCTCTCATGCTCTTCCGATTTCTCTTTCCCTTCATCCGGGGTGCCGGATTCTTGCGCGGTGTATTGCTCGGGTGAATTGGTAGGTTTTCTTGCCGAATCATGGTCAACCTTTGAGGTCTCATCTTTAGCTGTCCAACTGAATTTGTTAGTTTGTTGTTGGGTTGGGTTGGACGTTGAAGCAGATATCGTGGTGATGGTGTTTACGAAGTGGATTGGTCCTAGGGGGTTGACAGGTTCTTTTCCGTTAGGAGATAGATGTTTGAATAACTTGCTAGGACTTTTTATTTTCACGGGGGAGGCTGGTGGACTCATGACGGTAGCAGATTTAACCTCATCAACGTGAATGGGCTTACTATCAACATGCTCTTTGATAGCAGTCAACAGATTACAAATCTTGTTGTTCACATCAGCCTGCTGTTGTCTAAATTTGGCCTCGAGCGTAGCGAGCTGTAATTCTTGGGATAGAATGAATTTTTTTAAAGTATCTTCACAGCTTAGCTTAGGAGTGCCTTGTGATGGAAAATGCTCGGACCAAGTGAGTGGTGAGGAGTCATTGAAGGATACGCTTCGCGTTTGGTATCCTCTGAAATTAGGTTTATCCTTCCATGCCTCATAGGCTTCGCCAGAAGTTCGAGTACCCTGACCTACGTGTGATGATGTGAACTCGTTATAAGCACGTTTTGGAAGTTCCATGCAGTTATGAGTCTCATGAGGGCCATTGCATAGTTTGCATGTAGAAGCGATTCTGCTTACTTGGCTTGAGGGCTTCGGAGCTTCGTAAAATTTCATGAGAAACTTGACTTGGTCCTCAAGTTCCATGATCCTACGGTCGGGAGTGCTAGAATTGTTCGAAGGCAAAGATATTGCCTTGACCGTTTTGTTCAAATCACGGGGATCATTCCAACTTTCGTTGTCATAGAGAGCAAGATCTTCTATGAGTTCCCATGATTGTTCCGCACTAAGATCACGTAGCTTACCACCGGCCGATTGGTCAATGGCTCGCCTCGTGGAGATGTTGATATAGTCATAAAAAATTTGGACTTGGAGCCAAAGATCTATGCCATGATGAGGGACTTTTTGGAGTAAGTCCTTGAAACGAGTCCATGCTTCATAAAGAGATTCATTTTGACGTTGTTGGAACATCAAGATGTCATTTCTAAGCTTAGTAGTACTCCCCGGTGGGAAAAATTGAGCAAGGAAACGAGTGGTGAGATCATCCCATGTGGTGATGGATCCCGCGGGTAAACGCTCAAGCCATTGACTAGCTTGATCCCGTAGAGAGAATTGGAATAGGCGTAAACGGGTGGTCTCTCTAGTTTCAACACCTAGGTCTATGGAATCTACGATTTTGAGAAAGTCCTTAAGATGTTGGTTTGGATCTTCGGAACGAAGTCCATGGAATGCACATCCGCTTTGCACCAACTAGATGGTGTCGAATCGCAAAGGGGTCACATTGGCTCCGGTGAGCTCAATGGTGTTTCGGTAGCCTTGATGGCTAGGTCGGGAATACTCTCCTAAGGTTCGGGGCCTAAGGGGTTCTAATGGTGGGTTTTGTTGTGGTGGGATGACGGGTTCAAAGATGTTCCCGTTGTCCATGATATTGGGTGGTTACGAACAAAGGCACAAAGAAATAAGATAAACTAAAGAAAACCTAAAAAATAAAAATAAAATCTTACTAGAAAGGAATCTAGCAAGTAGACCTAATAAAAAGAAATTCTAACCTAGACAATAACTATTCCCCGGGCTGCGGCGCCAAAAACTTGATACGTGGGAATCGCACTAGGCTTTACCTCTCGAGGGATCTCGAGAAGCTTACAACCCCCACCAGGCAGTGTACCTGATCGTTGTAGTATAGTATAGTGACAAGTACCGGGGGATTGATCGTTCAGCTTAGGAATAGTGTCGCTAGGATTAGAAAGCCTAAATACTAGTTCTAAAGGTGAGGGATGATTATTTTTGTGTTTTTATATTTTATGAAAAGCAAATTAAAATCTCGGGTTTGAAGGATTTGGGCGGAATTAGTTGCTATTCAACTAACCTAATACTAAGATGCAATCAAAATAAAATACTAGAAATGAAAATAAACTAATTTATACTAAAGTTGTGAGCGGTAATTGCAGAAAATGTGTTTACTTAGATTTCACTACTCCCTAGATATCTTTTACACGTTAATTACTTGTTATAATTGCATGGATGACGGATCGTATTCCTTAATACCATTCATGGGGTGGCACACATAACTCCCCAATTCTATGAGCTCTTATCTCCTCCTACACCATGCCTAGCACAACTATAGGGATTGTAAACAGTGGCTCATGCATTAAATACAACCAATAAAGACCTAGTGCGCGTTGGTTCATGTTTCTTAAGACGTTCAAGCATGTTACCAATTGGAGATCTGCCAGTTTTCTTAAGCCTAACATATAAATCATTCATCCAAGACAAGAATAAACAAGTAATCAACACATAATCAATATCTAGGTTTCATTAGATCTAAGCAAACACAAGATAGATCTAGCCTAACATGATAGAATTAAGACAAGAACATGATATAGACAACCAACACATAGACATATTGATTGAATTAGAAGAACACTTATCTTGATTAATCATGCAAGGTATCAAGGGGTTGGAACCCTTGAAAAACCTGTAAAATTACACCAAAATCGTACTTAGGGTTTCTCCCAAAACTTCTCTCTTTAAATGTGAAAAATTAGAAAACTATATATAGGAAAAGGGGTCTGACGGCGTCAAGACCAAATAGGTGACGCCGTCACCTCGCCGCCAAAACAATCTTCGGAC
This sequence comes from Artemisia argyi, assembly GCA_030686995.1. NCBI lineage: Eukaryota > Viridiplantae > Streptophyta > Magnoliopsida > Asterales > Asteraceae > Artemisia > Artemisia argyi. The sequence goes on from CM060697.1 coordinate 173,796,973, forward strand.
TGCCTAGATCTACATTTGACGCCGTCAAGTACAATTCATTTCCAGGCCGTCATGACCTTTACTCTTGACGCCCTACCTTCATGACGCCGTCAAAACTCTTCTGGGTCGTCATGGAATTTTACTCTTGACGCCGTCAGGGAACTACTCTTGACGCCGTCATGCACTGTTCCCAGTATGGAAAATTAAGACTTTGGCGTTTTCTTCACTTTTATACTCCAAAAACGTCCGAATTGCTTCCTTTTCCAGATTTCACTCCCAAAGTACCTAAAATCACAAAAGGAACGATTTAGGGTAATATTTGATCAAATAAATTCGGATTCGGGCTTAAATGACCCCCTAAAAATGGATCATTTTTCGCCTCATCATTGGTCATTATAAATCAAGAAAGAAGGCCAGAAGATGAGGACTTTGTTAGTTTTTTTTTGTAGTGTAGTTCCAGTTCTCCAAATAGATTTTTGTAAAATAGTTTTAGCTTAAATTCTTCTATAAACTTTTTTAATTTTAATGAAATATCAAGTTTTAGTGCTTTGATTCAGTTGCTTTCTTCTAAATTTCATTGTGCTAAAATTGCCTAGTGTACTTTTGCTTACACTCATAAGCTAAGCAATAGCTTATTGAGTGTTTGGTATTCAATTGGTTAAGTATACGAGCTCATTAAGCTGTTCATAGCTTTGGTGAGCTTATCTTGCCACTTTATAGTTAGTTCACTTTGCATTCCATTCCAGGTAAGTCTTCTAGTTTGATTTCCTGAATCTTCTCTTGTTTTTAGCTTATGAACTGTAGAACTCAGCTTATTGGTGTTTATTAGTACTTATTTTAGCTGCTTGGTTGCTTCTTTCCATTTATTTTACCCTTTGGTTTAAACCTGCATTCTTACTGCTTATGTTTAGTCCATTCTGTATCTGCATAATCTAGTTAACCTTGGTGTTTAATCTTTGTTACAGTAGCTTCATTATAGTTTAGATTAGTTGATTCAATCATTACATCAGTAGGTTACAGCTTAAATATTAGATTTGTAATGAAAACCTAGGATTTAAGGAGTGTTTGGATCAGGGGTGTGCTCCTTGTTCCTGTTGTAGTTTTGATATTAATTGAGCATGAGCAGACTGCATTATATGTATTTAGGTTAGTATAGGCATAAAATTTCGGTGTCTTTTACATAAAAGTCAAAATCCTTCTTTGAGACCTTGAATTGTTCACTGTTGGGAGATTTTAGTGCATAATCATGGCATTAGTTGCTTAGTTAGTTAAATTAGCTGATTTGAGTCTCAATTCAGCTTAATGTTACATTCTCAGTCATTATAGATCCTTAGAAAATCACCAAAGTCAACTTTGTAGTTTAATCTTAAAAGTCAAATTTTAGTATAGTCAGTTTTTTTTACAAAAGTTGTGGAATTTCTATTGATCTTAATACTTGGATTTAGCTTTTAAGATTTTAGAATTATAATATGTTGTTGCTCTTATTCACTAGACTATTTTTATTTTATTTTTATGATTTTTCTTAATTGCTTATTTAGCTTATTACTTAGGCTTGTTTTACTGAGACGTGCCCTGTGCACTGTCTCATAAGCTACTTTCAATAGATTACATCTTGTTCAATAGTTAGAAGTAGCTTGGTAGATTTGTTGTTTTCATAAGCCCTTCTGGCTAGTTACATGATTAAATGCTTGCTTGTTCTTTTCCACCTTATTTATGTGCTTAATTTGTCTTATGCATGTTGACTTATCCAATTCATCACACTGAGTCCTCAGTGTAGGTGAGCATATTCACAAGCTCCTCAAAAGCTCATTAGTGAGCTTTACCCTGTGAATTTTGGTTTTTTGGGAAAGCCCTCATGCCCAGCTTGTAGGTTTTAAACTTATTTTGAGCATATTAGCTTATTAGATAAGCTTACTTGTAGCCTGCTACTCATTCCATTTTGGCCACCATACTGAGTAATCAGTATTGGTCATCCACCTTCACAAGCTCCTTGTAAGCTATTAGGTGGACCCACAGTGTGTTTTTGAGCTTTTTGGAAAGCCCTTGTACCAGGCTTTAGGATTCCAAGCTTGTTTTGGCCTTGAGAGCTTATTTGCATAGCTCAATAAGGCCTGCTAGTGGCCTGCATGCCTGTGGTTCTGTGGTGGATTTGGATTTGCTTATGTGAGCTTACTGACTCTTTCAGTGTGTTAATCTTGTTGTTTTTGCTTATTTCCTATGCACCTAAATTGTTTGTATCTTCATTAGCCTTTGGCTTTGTCCTTATTGCTTGTTATGTAGCTTTGTCATATCACCAAAGTCCTAATAAGCTAAATTGTCCAACTGATAAGGTCTTTAGCTCACCATTTGCTTATTTTTGAGCTCCAGCCAAAGTCCCTTCACAAAAGTTCTTTATTTCCAGTATATAATTAGTTTTGTAAAAGAAAATTTCAAAAAAGCCAAAAATAAATTAAGTGATAGCTCCTATTTAAGCTTTTTAGCTTATTTTCAGCTTTTTCAAAAAGCAAACTTTATTTTTATAATTTTCCTAGGTTCTAGTAGTTATAAAGTAATTTTAGAAAAAGTTTCATATTTTTCATTGTTCATTTGCTATTTTTCTTAATTTTAATTAGTTTAAATTAATTAATAATTAGTTTTTAATTAGTAATAATTATTTAAAAAGTCTAAAAAATATATTTTCTGTTTGAAAATTAGTTTTATATTATTTTTGATTTTTCCAAATTTAAATTTTATTTTTCTAGGTTAAATCCTAATTATTTGTATTTTAGTGTAATTTAAATAATTAAAAAGTAATTAGTAATTAGTAATTAATTAATAATAATTAATTAAATAGTGTAAAAATTATTTTTCTTTTTCCAAAAATTTTCTTTTATCATTAGGATTGTAAAAATGTAATTTTCATATCCGTAGGCATTTTAATTCTTAAAACTCGCGTTTTATTTCATACATCTACGTAAATTTAAATTCAACGTACGCGTTTTTAGGTTTTATACGTTTTTAGGTTTTCTAATTTCACGATCTTGTTAATATAGCTTATTTAAGCTATTTTCTTTTATATTTTCTTAGTATAATCATTCACAACCCATATCCGTCCAAATTCACCCGATCACAAACCCGTTTTGATACCATCACACCTCGCTGGGACATAACGACCCGGGGAAACACTGTACTCCATGGAGCATTGGTCTGAGTTGTCTGACCTTGTTGACCATTCACTTGGTCAATTTAGGTTGACCATTTGGAGCCAATCAAATAGATCCATATGTAATTATACCCCGAAGAACAACAAAAGCAGGGTTATACATCTGATGCATGATATTGACTGAAAAAAGATGAGAACCCCAACGTGTATCACCAGCTCATCTTAAGGTTCAAGCTTGATTTGCTCCTTTACCTGATTTGATTTCACCAAGTTCCAATAATTGTTTATTCTCAATTGCCTTAGCTTTTTGTAATTCATCATGCGTTTACTCGAACATATTACGTTAATAATGTAAGCCAAGTTTTCAAAGAATAGATGAACCGGAATAACTTCTTTTGAAGCAACAATTAAAGCAAGTTGCAGTCTATGAGCAAAACAATGAACATAGTACGCATAAGGACAAACCTTGAGAACAAGTGCTTGTAATCCATTCCACTCCTGTCTCATGTAACTAGCACAATCGTAACCATGGCCACGAATTTTACTAGTATTGAACTCATGATTTAATAGAGTTTCCCTCAATTTCTCTATTAAAGTTAATACCGAAGTATAAAAAATATGAACCATATCCAAGAACCTTTCTTTTATTACCCCATATTTATCAACAAATCTTAAAACAATAGCCATTTATTCTTTTTTTTACTCATCACGTGATTCATTAACCATGACACAAAAGCAAGAACTTCCTACCTCACTAAGGATATGTTTTCGCACATTGTTTGCAATAATGGCAAGAAGTTCTTTTTGAATATCTCCTAAAGTGTACTTTGAAGTAACGTGCGCTCTCCATCACAACATTTGCGAGCTCGTCATTATAAGAAGCTAGTAGTTTCAACAGTTGGAGAAAATTACCCCGATTTTTTGAATTGGGACTTTCATCATGCCCTCGAAAAGCACATGCTTGAAATGTTAACCAACGAATTACGTCAACTGAAGCTTATAATCTTAGACGATTATAGTAGATTTTCTCTTTACTTCGCTTCTTTAAATTGTTACCAATAGGTGTCTCTTGGTTAATTAGATTCTCATTAAAAGTTAAAGCATTTTTGTCTTTTGAAGAACCCTTTGAGGAATGCACATCTTTTACCATCATTAACTTTTTTCCATTTGTCAAATCCTTCAACCATAAAGACATCTGATCTTTGACGCTCATTTAGTTTATCAAAAAACAAGTAACACAAAAAAAACATTAGGCAAAATGTGTTGTAGGAAAATACTCTAACCAATTAGGGAATATGTTGAATCATGAGTATTGAAACTTACGAGGATGCTTAGTTGGACCTTTAGCAGGATATTCTTTCAAATGAATTTGAAAAGGCCCCAAATTGATATATGTTCGTCTTACTTGTTCCCTCTTATTCATCGGATAACTCCAATTTGTGTTCGTTTTCCAGGATCTCTTTCCAAAGAATTAAGATCCAATTCCTCATTATTTTGCCTCGATGTTTCAGAAGTGTATGGGTCTAACTGGTTTTGATGTTGTCCACTTTCATTAGTTGAAGCTTTGGAACGTTTACTTTCTTGATCTTGAGATGTTAAACAAGACTTATCATTTGTATTATCAAGCTTTTTCTTGTAAAAATTATGAGGTGTTTGTTGTGTTGTTTGCTTCGCCATTATAGCTCATGTAACCTGATAGTATATTACAAGTTTGACGAAGATTTAGTGATTAATATATTTAAAATCTATAAGCATCGTGTATTTTTGTTATTGTGTTAGGAACTTAGGACATCAAAATATTAGCATAAAAAAATTAATAACTACTTAAATAGGTAAGTAGGCAACTTGCAAATTTATGAATCAAACGTGAGGTAATTGATAACATAAGTACATAATCTTATAAATGTATTTTGTTAGTCAAACATTTGGGATTGGCACTGTGCATATCAGTAGTTGCCACAAACTATTTTGATAGCATAGCATAGGTGCTGATTTGCAATTGCAAATATATATTTTTTGTTATCTTTATTGAAACCTATTCTTGATATGTGATTGATAAGTACTGAAGTACATAATCTCTAAAAGTCATAATCTATTAATCTCAACATAAATAATTGAACAACTAGAAACCAAAATCAACTTTGAGGAAAAATATACATAAACATATTACTATGTTATATAACTATTTTACAAGAATAAAAAAATTTCACCTTTTGATCTTGATGATGGTGACTTGAGAGGGATACTGGGAGTGACTACATATCTTCAATTAGCACTCGATTTGGGGTTTTTTGCACATTTGTCAGTTAGCTGAAATTTTGGTATTATATATACATACTAAGCGTTGGGCTTTGCTAGCCCATATGCTATTGCAACCAGACCCATTTAACAATTTAGTATACCCGACATAATCCAGATTGTTCTCCCGCACTCACACCTCCGTCATCTCTTTAAGATCCGATCGGTGTAGCTCCGAAGAAGCCACCCACCCCCGATTTGATACGATCCGATGGGTTTTTTTTGCAACTATAGTTGCCTGTCAGGGGGTAAACAGTATTAGGAATTGTGATGAGGCGAAAAATGATCCGTTTTTAGGGAGTCATTTAAGCCCGAATCCGAATTTATTTGATCAAATATTGCCCTAAATCGTTCCTTTTGTGATTTTAGGTACTTTGGGAGTGAAATCTTGAAAAGGAAGCAATTCGGACGTTTTTGGAGCATAAAAGTGAAGAAAACGCCAAAGTCTTAATTTTCCATGCTGGGAACAGTGCATGACGGCGTCAAGAGTAGTTCCCTGACGGCGTCAAGAGTAAAATTCCATGACGACCCAGAAGAGTTTTGACGGCGTCATGAAGGTAGGGCGTCAAGAGTAAAAGTCATGACGGCCAGGAATTAATTGTTCTTGACGGCGTCAAATGTAGATCTAGGCAGTCCGAGGATTGTTTTGGCGGCGAGGTGACGGCGTCACCTAATTGGTCTTGACGCCGTCAGACCCCTTTTCCTATATATAGTTTTCTAATTCAATCAATATGTCTATGTGTTGGTTGTCTATATCATGTTCTTGTCTTAATTCTATCATGTTAGGCTAGATCTATCTTGTGTTTGCTTAGATCTAATGAAACCTAGATATTGATTATGTGTTGATTACTTGTTTATTCTTGTCTTGGATGAATGATTTATATGTTAGGCTTAAGAAAACTGGCAGATCTCCAATTGGTAACATGCTTGAACGTCTTAAGAAACATGAACCAACGCGCACTAGGTCTTTATTGGTTGTATTTAATGCATGAGCCACTGTTTACAATCCCTATAGTTGTGCTGGGCATGGTGTAGGAGGAGATAAGAGCTCATAGAATTGGGGAGTTATGTGTGCCACCCCATGAATGGTATTAAGGAATACAATCCGTCATCCATGCAATTATAACAAGTAATTAACGTGTAAAAGATATCTAGGGAGTAGTGAAGTCTAAGTAAACACATTTTCTCCAATTACTGCTCACAACCTTAGTATAAATTAGTTTATTTTCATTTATAGTATTTTATTTTGATTGCATCTTAGTATTGGGTTAGTTGATTAGCAACTAATTCCGCCCAAATCCTTCAAACCCGAGATTTTAATTTGCTTTCTATAAAATATAAAAACACAAAAATAATCATCCCTTACCTTTAGAACTAGTATTTAGGCTTTCTAATCCTCGCGAAACTATTCCTAAGCTGAACGATCAATCCCCCGGTACTTGTCACTATACTATACTACAACGATCAGGTACACTGCCTGGTGGGGGTTGTAAGCTTCTCAAGATCCCTTGAGAGGTAAAGTCTGTTGCGATTCCCACGCATCAAGTTTTTGGCGCCGCAGCCCGGGGAATAGTTATTGTCTAGGTTAGAATTTCTTTTTATTAGGTCTACTTGCTAGATTCCTTTCTAGTAAGATTTTATTTTTATTTTTAGGTCTTCTTTAGTCTATCTCATTTCTTTGTGCTTTTGTTCGTAACTCTTTACCATCCGACATCATGGAAGGTGGTAACATCTTTAAACCCGTCATCCCACCACAACAAAACCCACCACTAGAACCCCTTAGGCCCCGAACCTTAGGAGAGTATTCCCAACCTAGCCACCAAGGCTACCGAAACACCATTGAGCTCACCGGAGCCAATGTGACCCCCCTGCGATCCGACACCATCCGGTTGGTGCAAAGCGGATGTGCATTCCATGGACTTCGTTCCGAAGATCCAAACCAACATCTTAAGGACTTTCTCAAAATCGTAGATTCCATAGACCTAGGTGTTGAAACTAGAGAGACCACCCGTTTACGCCTATTCCAATTCTCTCTACGGGATCAAGCTAGTCAATGGCTTGAGCGTTTACCCGCGGGATCCATCACCACATGGGATGATCTCACCACTCGTTTCCTTGCTCAATTTTTCCCACCGGGGAGAACTACTAAGCTTAGAAATGACATCTTGATGTTCCAACAACGTCAAAATGAATCTCTTTATGAAGCATGGACTCGTTTCAAGGACTTACTCCAAAAAGTCCCTCATCATGGCATAGATCTTTGGCTCCAAGTCCAAATTATTTATGACCATATCGACATCTCCACGAGGCGAGCCATTGACCAATCGGCCGGTGGTAAACTACGTGATCTTAGTGCGGAACAATCATGGGAACTCATAGAAGATCTTGCTCTCTATGACAACGAAAGTTGGAATGATCCCCGTGATTTGAACAAAACGGTCAAGGCAATATCTTTGCCTTCGAACAATTCTAGCACTCCCGACCGTAGGATCATGGAACTTGAGGACCAAGTCAAGTTTCTCATGAAATCTTACGAAGCTCCTAAGCCTTCAAGTCAAGTGAACAAAATCACTTCTTCATGCGAATTATGTAGTGGTCCCCATGACACTCGTGATTGTATGGAACTCCCCGGAACAGCTTTTGCGGACTACGCATCCACGCGTACCGACGAAGTGGGAGATAAGTGGTACACTTTTAAGCCCGAGCCAAACACTTACGGTGATTCATACAACCCCTCTTGGAAAAATCACCCAAACCTTAGGTGGAAACAAAATCAACCAAATTCTTCCAATCCGCCTAATCGTTACCAACCAAACGGTCCACCATCCAACCGTACTTTCAATAACAATCCTTCTAACAACTATGGTAGTACCAACAATCTTGAAGGATTGATGTCAAAGTTTATGGCATCTCAAGAAGCTCGCATAGCTAGGTTTGAAACCAAATTCAACCAACAACAAACGGAGATGACCAACAAGATTGACAACTTGTTGAAAGCCCTCAACAACCAAGCGTTAATCACACCTAGGAAGGACACTAGGGACACCAATAGTGGAATCCAAATTAAGGACCCCTCATCATCCAAACATGTCCACTTTGTCAATGTTGTCACCATTAAGCCGATAGATAAGGAGATAGAGGAGAGTGACAAGGATGAAGTTAGAGTAGAAGCCGATATTAAGGATGAGAGTAGGGAAGTTGAGGTTAATAAGGATGAGGAATTAGAGGAGGTAGAGCCTATAGAAAAATACTTTGATAAGTTGCCCACCGAGGAAGAACGGGAGTACCATAAGGATTTATTCGATAGTCCCGAGAGACCATATATCTTCGGCACACCCTTTATCAAAATGGGAGACCCCTCTAACATTAACATCCCATGCAATATCGGGCACATGCATATATGGAAAGCTTACATCGACCCTAGATCCCCCGTTAACATCATGACTAGGACTTATTACAATTGGGTAATGAAGAAGCAACTTAACTTTAGGATGATGCCCAACAAGAATCTGATAAGTAATTTTGCGGGAAGGGTGAAGGGATTGCATGTAATTATTGGGAATCTCACCTATGAGATCGATTTTATGATAGTGGAAGACATTCGTCCGGTGATAGATGCTTGCCTAAGCTAAATAATATTCGGAAAACCATTTGTTGAGGCCACTAGGATGAGTTATGATCCGACCTTAGGGATAGTTAGATTTAAGGGAGAGAATGATGAGGTTGCCTATCAAATGCCCTACAAGATTGAACAATACCGCCTTTTCTCTAATTTCGAAAAAGAACACAAGCAAGCGGCTTATTATAGGAATGAGGAGGATAGACGTAGAGGAGTGGAATATGTAAAGAATAGGATGCTTGATTTCTATAAAGAATGCTTACAACTAGGTCCGGAATACAAAACTGGTTTAGAAGACGACCTAGAGAATGAAACCAATGATGAAGTCACGTAGTAACCCATGACCTTGAGTCTAGCTACAAGACTCGTAAATAAAGAAAAGCGCTTCTTGGGAGGCAACCCATGTTTTGTGTGATTTTATTTGTTTGTTTGTTATTTGCTTCCGTATGCATGCTTTATTTTTATTGTTGGTAGATCATGTTTCTCAATTAAAATAGTGGAAATACTTTACTTTGTTGTTTTGGCCTAGTCTTAACTCCACCTAAAGGTATTTTTGCAAAAGATAAGTGTAAGGGGAAACCCCAAATATGTTTTTAAGAAACAAACCGATCATGATTCTCCACAATATTAAATGAACATGTATATTCATACCTGTTAGAGTCAAATGCTTGTATTGAGTCATAATGAAGTTTTGCAGGATTTTCCAGGAAGTAGGACCAAGTTTTTCCAGAAATTTTCCGGAAACTTAACATAAGAATTTCTGCAGGTCAATTCTGACGGCGTCAGGAGTAAAAATCTGGAAATTTTACCGGTTTTGTTTTTCTAACGGAGTCTTATGGTTTTTGTGAATTATTAAGTTTTATAATCTCCAGGAGATCTGCAACCTTCATTCTACAAGCATTATATCTTATCTTGTTTTCTAGGATTTAGTAACTTATATAGGATGCCGCCGATTTTACGCGAGGTTGTCTTGTCTATTTTGTCAGGTTTTACAGGTTATGTATGACAAGAAGATGATTTATATTCTGGAAGGGAAGCTTTGATTGTTCATTTTCTTGGAGGAAGATTTAACCTGGCCATCCTATTATCCATACCGAGCGAATCAGGGGAGTACTTGATTTCATTCTCTTTACTTTTTCACTTTTACATTCTTTACTTGAACATTGGGGACAATGTTCATCTTAAGTGTAAGGGGAGGGTAAAAAGATGATACCTTACATATGCACTTTCGCTTGAGTTTGTTTTGTTTGATGGTAGATGTGTAATAAAACTATGAGAAATACTTGTTAGTGCAATTTTAGCGCCAAATTTAAAATTTTTTACAACATTTAGGAGTGAAACTTTAGCCATAGCAAGCGTCTCATGGATAGGAGATTGTATGACTAGCACATAACCGTATATTCAGAAAAATTTTCCACCCAAATATGTGAGGTTCGCCTTTAGATTTGATAGGAAAAGCATTTACTATTAGTGCTTATGAGTGTACCGGTAGCATTTAGATTCTAGAACTTGCGTTAGTGATGCATCCCGAGACCGCTAGTGAGACTACATTCGTGTAGTAGGATTTACTACATGATAAGAGGCATTAGGATCACCCTTGTGTTAAACCCGTATTATAATTACTTGACCATTTAAGTCATATTACTTGGCTAGTTAAGTCAACTCATTTTTCCCACACCTTTAGCGTTGTACTCATATTTAGTACACGAAACCCCTAGTACACCCCTCCGAGCCTATCTTTTCGTTTCTAACTTTAAGCATCTTACTTAAAGGAAGAATTTGTTACACCCCACTTAAATGTACAACCAAATCGCCTTAGCCTTCCGTGTATGCGCTCATTTTTAGTGCATTATTGTTATTTGTTAAACCCTAAGTTAACTATCTAATTGATTACATGGTTGCTAAGTCGAGTCATATCCTTGTACATATTGTTTTGGGACGATTGGGACTCATGGGTAAGTACTTATTTTATGGAGTAATGGGGAAGAACAACATATATTACCCCCATATGTACGTTAATTTTAAAAGTGCTCCAAGTGTTTTGATTTTCTTAATTCGAGTCATTATATTAGTTTAATGTAAAGTATGTAAAGATTCAAGTGTAAGGGGAATATTCAACCCCTATGATGTATTATTTTGGATGGTAGGGTAAGAGTGTATGCAAAAAAAAAAAAAAAAAAAAAAAAAAAAAAAAAAAAAAAAACATACGGACTACCATCCCGTTTTATTCTATGTTCATTTTATGTTTTTGTTATTTTTCATTTATTAGCTTAAGTCGAGTCTAGTCTTGGCTTAGCAACGCCACATTGTACATGTAATTAACCAAGATTGTTAACTCGCCACCAGTAAAACTTCCTTTATCCAACAAAACCGTGTATTTCATATCCCTACACCTAACGTTACAACCCTTTAAAAGACCTCTTTGATAGTTTATCCTAGGTGCTTACGCCATGTGGTGGAGGTTTGATCCTTTCCCAAGCCTATGGTAATCTATTTTGCTATGACAGGTAGTGAGAGATATCTTCCGTTTCCATATTGTAATTTACACTTTATTACACCCGAGAGATGTGAGTATCTAAACACTATTTGTGAGGTGCTTGTGTATGACCTCCGTGCTTGTCTATTGGTCTTTAGTGGAATGATTATTTGTTGTAATTACTTTTATATTAGTGTTAAATGACCCCTAACTTGTATTTTGAGTAGAATAAAAGAGCTAAGCAAATCTCAAGTGTAAGGGTATATGATGAGGCGAAAAATGATCCGTTTTTAGGGGGTCATTTAAGCCCGAATCCGAATTTATTTGATCAAATATTGCCCTAAATCGTTCCTTTTGTGATTTTAGGTACTTTGGGAGTGAAATCTTGAAAAGGAAGCAATTCGGACGTTTTTGGAGCATAAAAGTGAAGAAAACGCCAAAGTCTTAATTTTCCATGCTGGGAACAGTGCATGACGGCGTCAAGAGTAGTTCCCTGACGGCGTCAAGAGTAAAATTCCATGACGACCCAGAAGAGTTTTGACGGCGTCATGAAGGTAGGGCTTCAAGAGTAAAAGTCATGACGGCCTGGAAATGAATTGTTCTTGACGGCGGCAAATGTAGATCTAGGCAGTCCGAGGATTGTTTTGGCGGCGAGGTGACGGCGTCACCTAATTGGTCTTGACGCCGTCAGACCCCTTTTTCTATATATAGTTTTCTAATTTTTCACATTTAAAGAGAGAAGTTTTGGGAGAAACCCTAAGTACGATTTTGGTGTAACTTTACAGGTTTTTCAAGGGTTCCAACCCCTTGATACCTTGCATGATTAATCAAGATAAGTGTTCTTCTAATTCAATCAATATGTCTATGTGTTGGTTGTCTATATCTTGTTCTTGTCTTAATTCCATCATGCTAGGCTAGATCTATCTTGTGTTTGCTTAGATCTAATGAAACCTAGATATTGATTATGTGTTGATTACTTGTTTATTCTTGTCTTGGATGAATGATTTATATGTTAGGCTTAAGAAAACTGGCAGATCTCCAATTGGTAACATGCTTGAACGTCTTAAGAAACATGAACCAACGTGCACTAGGTCTTTATTGGTTGTATTTAATGCATGAGCCACTGTTTACAATCCCTATAGTTGTGCTGGGCATGGTGTAGGAGGAGATAAGAGCTCATAGAATTGGGGAGTTATGTGTGCCACCCCATGAATGGTATTAAGGAATACAATCCGTCATCCATGCAATTATAACAAGTAATTAACGTGTAAAAGATATCTAGGGAGTAGTGAAGTCTAAGTAAACACATTTTCTCCAATTACTGCTCACAACCTTAGTATAAATTAGTTTATTTTCATTTATAGTATTTTATTTTGATTGCATCTTAGTTGGGTTAGTTGATTAGCAACTAATTCCGCCCAAATCCTTCAAACCCGAGATTTTAATTTGCTTTCTATAAAATATAAAAACACAAAAATAATCATCCCTCACCTTTAGAACTAGTATTTAGGCTTTCTAATCCTAGCGACACTATTCCTAAGCTGAACGATCAATCCCCCGGTACTTGTCACTATACTATACTACAACGATCAGGTACACTGCCTGGTGGGGGTTGTAAGCTTCTCAAGATCCCTTGAGAGGTAAAGCCTATTGCGATTCCCACGCATCAAATTGTGATTTGATTATTTTATTTGTTTTGTGGCTGTCGTTGAGGCATGTGTTATGGCTATAGTGCAGCCGGGTTTTTCATCCACATCTTTTGTGATAAAGAAGCCCAAATCTAGGGTTCATCATTTTTCTAATTCCAGTTAGTTGTTGTTGTTTTTTTTTTTTTTTTTTTTTTTTTTTTTTTTTTTTTTTTTTAGTTAGTTATAAGAATGATGATGAAGTTGATGATAAGAGGCTGTGTATATTTTTTGTAGGTTTATTTGTTGGTAGAGTTGCTTGGATGATTTTATCAGTTTCGATTTTTAAAATTTTCTAAGAAAGTTTTTATGTTAATTTTACTTCTTTTTTTGGATTTTATGCTGTTGTGCTTTTTGATGGTTTTGTTATTTTTATTTCTAGGCTTTGTGTTTGTTGTTCATATGTATAGAGTAAGTTGTTAAAATTTTAATCTTTTATGTTGTTTTAAGTGAATTTGTTAAAATTTTAATCTTTTATGAGTGTAAAGCAGTAATCTTTTTGTTATTGATGAGTTTATGTAATCATAAATGCTTTTTGAAAGATTTGTTAGATTTGTTTTATTATGGTAGAACTGTTTCAATAATGGCTGAAAAGTGATAGTACTACAGTAGTAGTTGAATATTACTAGAAAATTTGTTAAATTGATGGACCAATATAACTTACCCAAATCAACCCACTCAGAAGCAATGGCTAAAAACTGAGTTTTACATTAATGAAAAAAGAAAGAAAGAATTTGAAAAAAAAAAATAAAAAAAAAAAAAAAATAATAATAATAATAATAATAATAATAATAATAATAATAATAATAATAATAATAATAATAATAATAATAATAATAAAATGGGAAAAAACAAGCTGTTACTTTGGGGGTTTCCATTATACAGTTTCGATTTTAAATTTAGGTTATGGGTTCAACTTAGGTATGTGTTTGCAAGTGCTTATACAGTTAATAAGGAGGATGTGGGCTATGTATGGTTGTAAATGGAAGTGTGTCCTTATTTTTGTTTTTAAATCTTTGGTGTTCCAAACAGCTTTAGTTTTCTTTTGAGTCCTGAAGCTCATCAGCGATGTGTTCTTATATAAGAATTTATGTTTTAGGTTGCCAATAGTGCTATTAGTGTTGGAGTCCTGTGTATGGCGCAGGCATTGCTATTCACTACATAAATTTGCACATCACAGGTATTCATTTTACTTTTTGAGGTAGAAATTCGTGTTGTGGTGGTGCAACTTTTCTTCTATTTTATGTGGTAGTTTTGTAGATTTAATTTATATTGTAAGTATTTGGCCTGCGCGATTTAGTAATTTGCTTAGGTTTTATTTTGTCATGTGCAAAAAAAAAATGATGCGTATGTGTCCAAGTATTGGTATGACTTACGTTTTCCCTTAAGTGTTTTCCAGTATAATGCTTACTATTGATTTATCGCATGCTCTACCTTAATTATGTGACCAATATTTTTCGGAGTTTGGCATTCAGTTGGGCTAATACACCTTTTTGATGTACTTCTTCATATGTTGTTACTCTATATCTGACCAATACTTCACATAAGCATAAGTTTTTTTTGTCTTAAAGGTTTGCTAAATGACAAATCATTCTTTTAGCGGTGACATGTTCACGCCGAAAGTGTGCACCAAAACATTTAAAATTATCTTTAAATCATTTTAATTAAGTAAAATAATTTATAATTAATTTAAATTATTTTTAAATCATTTTAATTAAGTTAAATCATTTATAATTAATTTAAACGAACGAGTCGAGATGATGTGGTATTACACGAGATGTTACACGAACGAGTCGAGATGCTATGGTTATACACGAGATGTTAAACGAACGAGTCGAGATACTATGGTTATACACGAGATGTTAACGAACGAGTCGAGATGCTATGGTTATACACGAGATGTTAAACGAACGAACCGATATGATGTGGTATTACACGATATGTTAAACGAATGAGTTGAGATGCTATGGTTATACACGAAATGTTAAACGAACGAGTCGATATGCTATGGTTATACACGAGATGTTAAACGAACGAGTCGATATGCTATGTTTAGACACGAGATGTTAAACGAACGAGTCGATATGATATGGTTATACACGAGATGCTAAACGAACGAGTCGAGATGCTATGGTTATACACGATATGTTAAACGAACGAGTCGAGATGCTATGGTTATACACAAGATGTTAAACGAACGAGTCGATATGCTATGGTTATACACGATATGTTAAATGAATGAGTCGAGATGATACGGTTATACACGAGATGTTAAATGAATGAGTCGAGATGATACGGTCATACACGAGATGTTAAACGAACGAGTCGAGATGCTATGGTTATACACGAGATGTTAAATGAAGGAGTCGAGATGCTATGGTTATACACGAGATGTTAAACGAACGAGCCGAGATGATGTGGTATTACACAATATGTTAAACGAATGAGTCGAGATGCTATGGTTATACACGAGATGTTAAACGAACGAGTCGATATGCTATGGTTATACACGAGATGTTAAACGAACGAGTCGATATCCTATGGTTATACATGAGATGTTAAACGAACGAGTCGAGATGCTATGGTTATACACGAGATGTTAAACGAACGAGTCGAGATGCTATGGTTATACACAAGATGTTAAACGAACGAGTCGATATGCTATGGTTATACACGAGATGTTAAACGAATGAGTCGAGATGAAACGGTTATACACGAGATGTTAAAAGAATGAGTCGAGATGATACGGTTATACACGAGATGTTAAACGAACGAGTCGAGATGCTATGGTTATACACAAGAAGTTAAACGAATGAGTCGAGATGCAATGGTTATACACCAAAATTTTTCCACCTAACAACTTATCCTCACAATATAAACACACACACACACATACACACACACACACACACACACACACACACACACACACACACACTCATCTAACTAATAAAAACTCACACACACACTCATCTCACTATATATCTCTTTCTCGCTCTCTCTTTAGCAGTTTCCTTTTTCCGGCGACACCAGCAGTTTCCGGCCGCCGGAATCTTTTTTTGGCCACCACCTTTTATCAACTCAACTTGTAGATCGGGCCACCCCGATCACGATTTGATGCGTGGGGTTTGCACCAGGATTTACCTCTCAAGGGATCTTGAGAAGCTTACAACCCCCACCAGGCAGTGTACCTGATCGATGTAGTATAGTATAATGACAAGTACCGGGGGATTGATCGTTCAGCAAGGAATAGTGTCGCTAGGATTAGAAAACCTAATTACTAGTTCTAGAGATGAGAGATGATTCTTTTTGTATTTTTATATTTTTATTAAAAAGCAAGTAAATATCTCGGGTTTGAAGGATTAGGGCAGAATTAGTTGCTAGTCAACTAACCGAATACTAAAGATGCAATCAAAATAAAATACTAAAAATGAAAATAAACTATATTAAACTAAAGTTGTGAGCAATAAGTGGAGAAATGTGTTTACTTAGATTTCACTACTCCCTAGATATCTTTTACACGTTAATTACTTGTTATAGTTGCGTGGATGACGGATTGTATTCCTTAATACCATTCATGGGGTGGCGTACTTAACTCCCCAATCCTATGAGTGCCTACTTCACTCCTATGTCGAGCCGGCTAAGAAGCTCCTAACATGGGATCATTAGAATTTACTCATGCATTAAATACAACCAATAAAACCTAGTACACATCGGTTCATGTTTCCTAAGACGTTCAAGCATGTTACCATTTGGAGATCTGCCAGTTTTCTTAAGTCTAACATTGAAATCATTCATCCAATACGACCATAAACAAGTAATCAACACATAATCAACATCTAGGTTTCATTAGATCTAAGCAAACACAAGATAAATCTAGCCTAGCATGGTGGAATCAAGACAAGCACAAGATATAGACAACCAACACAGAGACATATTGATTGAATTAAAAGAATACTTATCTCAATAGCACATGTAAGCATTCAAGGGCTGAAAACCCTTGAAAAAGCTGTAAAATACGTATATGGTTCGGCCTTAGGGTTTCTCCAAACTTGTTCCTCTCTAATGAATGAAAATTAGAAAACTATATATAGATATAAGAGGCTGACGGCGTCAAGAACAACCTTGTGACGCCGTCATCTCGCCGCCAAAAGAATTCTCGGACTGCCTTGATCTACATCTGACGCCGTCACGTTATCCACTTTTGCAGGCCGTCACATATTTAACTCTTGACGCTCTACTTTGTGACGCCTTCATTTCTGTACTGGGTCGTCATGATCTTTACTCTTGACGCCGTCAGGAAGGTACTCTTGACGCCGTCACACACTGTTCCCAGCTTGGAAAATTAAGTCTTTGGCGTTTTCTTCACTTTTATGCTCCAAAAACGTCCGAATTGCTTCCTTTTCCAGATTTCACTCCCAATGTACCTAAAATCACAAAAGGAACGATTTAGGGCAATATTTGATCAAATAAATTCAATTCCGGGCTTAAATGACCCCCTAAAAGTGGTTCATTTTTCGCCTCATCACGATTCTACCACACACAACTACAAACACACACTGTTAACATGCCGCCCAAGATGGCAGAATATGAAGCTTTTGCTTGTCCTTGTGGATGAGGAGACGTAATTCTGCAAGAATCGCATAAATATTACTCTCGTGGTTAACTATACTATGCGTGTCCTAAATCAAAGGGTGGGACAAATGATCATGGATGCAATTTTTTTTATGGAAAGAGGAACGAATGGCCATGATGACTCGTTCTCTTGGAGCTTCAACACCTCCAACTCATTCCGCGGGACCATCCACACCTCCAACTCGTTACACTGCAGGACCTTCAACATCGAGTCCTAGAAATACGGAGTGCTCAAACTGCATTAAATTGAATCACCAGATAATGGTACTCAATAAAATCCTAGAATTGTATCAGCATCCCAACAACCACACAATTGATTCAGCTGCCTTGTTTCACGAGCTTTATAATGAGATGTTAGGTGGCATGCGAAATCTTCATATGTAGTGTTGTTGTTGTTGCTGTTATTGTTGTTTGTTGTGTTATTGTTGTTGTTGTTGTGTTATTGTTGTTGTTGATGTTTACTATTTTTTTTTTTTTTTTTTTTTTTTTTTTTTTTTTTGAAAATTGATGTAACAAAAGCATTTATTTAAAACCACGATCCTACAATATCACAATTAACAAACACGAAGGCAAACCGTTTATTTAAAACACGCAAGAGTTCTCAACCACATACATTTAATTACTAGAAATCATAAACTTCCATCCAAACACTCAAGATTGTAATTATTAATCTAACAAAACTTCCGCAGTAAGAAACTAAGCAGTTTATAAAGGAATCCCAAACACCACACGCTTAGCTTCAAACACGAAGGCAAACATTTTATTCAAACCACACAAGAGTTGTAAACCAGATACATTTTCATACATACTCAAACTAAACAACTCGACAAGCAAACGAACCAGATCAAACGAAACAAACTCGACAATCAAACTAAACAACTCAAACTAAACAACTCAACAACGAAACTAAACAACTCGACAACCAAATGAAATAACCCGTTTACTTTTTTTTGCGGCTACCTCCCACTTTGCTTGAACTTGCACCATCTCTTCCTTTCCTTGCTCTCATTCCCTTGAGATATGCAAACGTAGCTTCAAGACCTGTTATTCTATTTTCCACATTATCAACTGCAGCAACTTCATCAAACATGCTTTCAGCTTCATCCTCACCTCCAACAGCAGCAGCTTGAGCTTCAACAACACGTTGAGCTTCAGCAGCATCTAGCTCTTCCAAATACTCTCTATAGTATCACTTTTTCCTCAACCATACCAAAATCCGGTCTCTCTGCCACGGTGCACAGTTCGCATACGAACCATATTCATCAAAAATTTCAATGCCCCAATGATTTATAATTTCATTATACAAGAGCTCGTGTGATAAAGCCTTTGCCCAGTCCTGTTCCGGTGTTAAACCATCCATTATTTTGTGTGTTTTGTATTTTTTTTTGCCGAATTTATGATTTAATATGTGTTATGTGTATGTTATAATATATATTAAAAGTTTTTGGAAAAAAGTTGCAGTTTGGAGGGAAATTTGGCGCCTAAACTTTTAGCGGGGAAATGTCCCCGCCAAAAGTTAATGTTCTACACTGGATACATGTTTCGGCGGGGACATGTCCCCGCCAAAAGTATTGGCGGGAATAATACCCGGGACAATAAAACGCAACTATTTTGGTCAAAGTTAGTTGAATACCAAAAATGTCCCCGCCAAAAATTGGCGTTGAAAATGCAACTATTTTGGTCAAAGATGTAATATACCAAAAATACTTTTGGCGGGGACATGTCCCCGCCAAAAGTTGGCATTGAAAACGCAGTAAACGGTTAGCGAGATTTTGTGCCAACTGAGCACATTTTTTGTCGTGTAGCGAATTTCGGCGGGGACACGTGCGTCACCGCCAAAAGGCTCGTCGCCCGTCGTCCTGTTTGTTGTAGTGCTTTTCAAAGTCTTTTTTTCCTCAACTTTGACCTTAAATATTTGTGTTTGTTTAATATAATACTTGATACAAAATATATGAATGTATTAAGTTTTAAATGTATTTTCATCGCGTATACTTTTTATCAAATACTATATAGAGATGAGATCCCTGTAGACCCTTTTTTCTTCATAGATCCATCCAACCGATCTCATCCATCTATTTCATTTTCATCCAATGGTTGTGATTAAACTAGAATTCTCACCCACCTTCCACATCAAGGGCAAAAAGGACATCTATATATTCCTAAATTTCTCACCCACCTTCATTTTTCCCAAAAAAAATTACGGTAAAAAAACACACACACAATCACCCATCCACCCACCCACCTTCAACTCAATTTTCACCATAAATCACCATAAAAACCGGCATGAAAACACTTGAATTTCAACTTCAAATCATCGTTAAACAATCAATCACGTTGATTTTGATCAAATTTAGATCTATTTTTCGATTGATTATACGATAAATTACAATTGATTTGTTAAAAAAATGGACGATTATGAGTTAAATGAAGCAGATTTAGTTGTTGCAGTTGTGGATGCTTAAAATTGTGTGGTAGATTCTGAAATCTAGGTTATGGATGAAGTTGTTTAAGATCCAGACGCACACCATGTGTTTGATGAAATGCATCTGTGATAATCACATTTGATTTAGCAAATATGAGTATTGTTCTATTTCTAAAGGTGAGAAAACACTCGATTTATACATGTTATTTGTTATACGTCGTGCTAGTTTATTTATTCTATAAAAGCTTCTGATTAATGATTAAACACATAGATGTGCCACTCGATTTGCACACGTCAAATCAAGCAAAAAAAAATTCGGTACTAGGGGAGTGAGAGGAATGATGCTTCTAGTGACAAGGGAAACAAGTCTCATCATTACACTGCTTCACATGTGATTGTAGTAGAATCAGGTAAATGCAATATATGATGTTGTGAGTAGTTTATACAGGTAAATCATATGTGATTTTGGAACAAAAACATGTTGAATTATATTAAGATCATAATGTTGTTTTGTTTTTCAGAAAAAAAATTGTTCAATGCTAACTGCAATTGTTTTTTCCTATTCAGTCTTGCCTTGTATATGACACAGATGAAGATATCTAAAAGGGTAAATTCTATCCAACTAGTCACTGAACAAGTAGCAGAAGGAAAGGGTGAGGTGGGACCCAAAGAACTCGCAAACATGTGAAGAGTATGATTAAACTCCACACTTTAAATGTTAAAACTTAATTGTTTTGTCAATATCTCGACATTAATCAGGATTCTAATGTTGGATGCAGGATGAAACTGTTAAATATGTAACGAGCAACATGTGGTATCTGGTACACAGTCCCCTTGTTCATGAGAAATGAAAGTGGCTCAAGTGATGAAGCTGCACATAGTAGTTAAATTAAGTCATGCGGTTTATTGTTTTAGTTAGCATTAATTGTCATTATAGGAGGGATGACTAGAGGTTAAGATACGAGGCTAGACACAACACAACTTGTTTGTCATTGGAGGCTCTATATATCGAGTAACTGAAATTGATTCTCATTTTTTATGAGCATTTGTGTCTGTCCTTTAGGATTCTACATTATAATCTGTATTTTTTATTTTAAAGTTGTGTTTCGGATTTTTGTTGAATGAAACTACAAATATATATTTTATAGGTTGTTTATCTTTTGTTGGAATTTATTACTAAGAACATCGCCTATTTGATATTTTTATTTTTGAAAAATCACATGTGATTCTACTACAATCACATGTGATTTTTGAACAAATCACATGCAATTTGTGAAACAATCACATGTGATCAAAATAGTTTCCTAAGGCTTATAGTATGCTTTGTTAACTTAGTTAATAATCGCCATTGCTCCTAAAAAGTACAACATGATGGAGTGCAAATATTGCGTTGAATTTCCGTACCAACCAAAATAAAGTGTTGTTCTCGTCATTCTTGTCAGTCTTGGAAGCTACTAATCTATTGCTACTAGTTACGCTTACACATGATATTGAATTGCACAACTGAGATTTAACAAAGGTAACAAGTAAAGAGTTACATCGCAGAACCTGCAGATAGAAATGCAACAAAATATGTAAGAACACTGGAATAAATAATCACCAGTCGATGATCATTATACAAGTTTTCTTACACGGGTTAAAATTTATTGATAAGCAACAAATAGTCACAAAATATCGATTGTACATGTGATTTTTGAACTCGGTGAAAATAACATTCATAACAGAATCATATGTGATCTATGTCAAAATCACATGTGATTCATGTTAATAATGAACTTGTAAACTTTCTTTCTCTGAATCACATATGGTTTATTTCAAAATCACATGTGATTCATGTAATAATCACATGTGATCGAGGTGTTTAAAATTGTCCAAACAACATCAGTTATCACATTTACCAGAATTAAAGAAGACACATGTTAAAACATTTAGCAAAAATGAGCAGTTAAAAAAGATCATTATAACTTGTCCACGAGTTGCCAAAAGACTACCACCGGTTATATAAAAGACTACCATTAACATGTTCTTAGTACTACACCAAAAAAAAAAAAAAAAAAAAAAAAAAAAAAAAAAAAAAAAAAAACGAACTACCAAATCAGATATCAACATCATGAGTAGTACGACCATCAAAAGACTACCAAATTGAGAGACTACTCATGCTCTTGACTTTCACGCTCACCCTGTTCCCATAGCCTTATCTCCTTCCTCGGACTCTTCATCTGCAACCTTATCTTGCTCCTCATAATCCTCATTTTGCTCATTTGAATCACCATCTTTCTCATCATCACGATCTTCATGAACTGAAAGAGCAACATTTCTTTTGATATCAACTTCCTTTCTTTCTAGTTCAGCAAGCTCTTGTTGGGTTCTTTGGACGAGCTTTATGTGATATGGGCTTTTAATTAAAAAATAAAAATCACGCACAGCAGCCTCTCCAAGATAAAATATGGTCCTTCTCAAAAGCACGTACAATTGCCTCCCAATCACCCTGCATAAAGGTGTAAGCGAATATAGTAAAATACATTATTTAAACACTTTTAACTGAGAAAAAAAAAGTGAGAATCTTTTGTTGAGACTTACAGAAACACCTGAAAGCCGGCCAAAAATATTAGAGATTTATCACATTCTTACCAAAGAAAAATGTTATCTAAATAATAAGTGATAAATCAGTCCCATAATTGCTAGTTATACCAGGCCTAGAGGTGCAATCTCTACAAAAAATTAGTACTACAAATTTCATGTGGAAGTTTTTTACATGTTTCCTTAAACTTAAACTATAACTCACCAAATAGCATCATTAAACCAAATGGTAAATCAACATTTCATGGCCTCTAAGTTTACTCCGTTGCGACTCTTAAGGGTTCAAATCCAAGAAACAATCTATAAGTAAAATGCAAAGCTCCACAATGTCAACCAAGGTCACTGAACCATCAAATGTATTAAGGAGTTCAATATTAAATCACCTATAAGGGCTAGGTATATTGCACATTACCATAATCCCTGAAGAAAAATCAGCCCACTAGGTTTTCGCACACAAAAGCACTCTGCAACGGCTAGGTATATTGATAACGTAAATATTTGCCAAATAAAACAAAGTTAATATAGCAAAACTTGGTGTTATGAAGCTAAAATATATCTTTTAGATGATGGGATATACCAATGTAACAAAATCCATGCCACCAATGCAGCACTGGTTATCCTTTGATAAAGCTATATCAATAAATTGTCTTTTGATATTTTTATGTTCTGAAAGAAAATTGAATCTAAATTTAAGCAGTTGATATATCGTAAAATGAATATACACAAGTAACGCATAACCTTTTATACTCATCTTGAAAGTATTGATGCAACCCATCCATCAGCCGAAGCAAAATCCAATTCCCATGAAATTTCTAACATTAACTAGAACTTGGAACAACATCAACACATGAACGAAATTAGTGTATATTCAGTTTCCATCTAATCGCAATCCAAAGACTCAATCTCACTTGTGCCACTAACACGACTATCAAGTAAGTTATTATAGAACACATTAGCAACAAATAAGAGCTGTTACAGAAGTGTTATACAATTCACGTCAAAACTAGAACTACATCTATGAGTTAGAAAGCATAACCACAAGTAAGGATACTAAAATAATTGTCCTCAATCAGCAATATTTTGGTTTAGGACTTTCATCGAACAGTTGGTATGCATAATAAACTTGAATAGTTTTTTAAATATTACAAAGAAACGTCAAATTCAACACCGATTGCAAACATATGAATCATGATAGTGTGAGAATTTAACCTTTTTACGGACTAATTTCAACAAAATAACAGTCAAATTGCAAACTTCAGCACCAGTGAATGTATTCCCGAGCTGATGGTGACTCTAAGGCGGATCTGATGAGCTGATCTAAGTAGATGACCGTAAACTGGTTCAAGGTTCTTCAATGGCGGAGACTAGTGGCGATGGTGGTGTTGTTTTTGTTTTTGATGGTAATTGAGAGAGAATTGGGATTTTCACCTTCGTGTGTGTGTGTGTGTTTTTTTGCAGGTTTTGTTTATGATGATTTTCTAAATTGTAACACCCCCAATTCATGGATGCAGCGGAATTCGAACTGGGTGTTACTCGACGGCACAATAGTCACAATAATAGAAAACGAACTCCAATTGAGTCGTTTTAAAAGATTTATCATTCAAATTGTATAATATCAGAGATTTACAAAATGAGGTCCCAAATGGTTCCATGTTTACAATGTATAATAAATGTGTTTTTGAATGATAATAAAATTTATAGCCCTCTTGAGTATCCGTGTCCTTCCGTGCCATCCTTGATCGTCATGAACCTGAAATACATGCTTGAGAGGTCAACACAAAGGTTGAGTGATATTCATAGAGTTTGTTTAATCGTTTGAACACAATATGTTGGTAGTGTGAGTTATAGGCTCACACCAATGTTTGGAAAACAAAATCGTTATTTATTTCACTAAGCTTATGACACCATAACGTTAACGTGTACCAATATCGATCGGCAGATTTATCCCGGTAGGTACTTTGCTAACATACCTAATCTCAAATATTAATGCATTTGTTTGAACTTAGTCAATACAAATGGGATTCGTCAATCCCAATAGGCCTATTATTAATATTCGCGCTCACTATTGCTAGTGACTAATGGTTCATAATAAAGGATCTCGGTTTAGCAAGGTTGGTACTTAGTGATAATAAAACATCGTCGTGAAGCATACATTAGAAATGTTGATCCCAGTTGAGCTAATACGATCTTGTATAGAAGTTAACTTAAACAAATACTTAAGCTTAAACGCGGAATATAAAAGCTTAACTTAAGAAGATTTAGAATTCTCTTTCAACACTTCAATATTATTAATACGAGCACTCGATAATGCTAGGGTTTTACAACCTTAGCATTATCGAGTGCTCGTATTAATAATATTGAAGTGTTGAAAGAGAATTCTAAATCTTCTTAAGTTAAGCTTTTATATTCCGCGTTTAAGCTTAAGTATTTGTTTAAGTTAACTTCTATACAAGATCGTATTAGCTCAACTGGGATCAACAAGTGGTATCAGAGCTTGTGATCTAGAAGTTATAATCAAGAAGATTTTGTTTCTTTAAAAGGTTGCTGTTCCAAATCGTTTGCTTAAGATGGGTGATGAAACTCATATGGTGACTGCTTCAAGGGTTCCCATGCTCAATCCTTCTGAGTATGAGCTGTGGAAGAGGAGAATCAGACAATACATTCGCATGATTGACTTCAACATGTGGAATGTGATTGTTAATGGTGATTCTGAACCAGAGAAGAGTGCTGATGGCAAGGAGATTCCAATTAAGTCTGCTGAAGCTAATGCAGCAAGGAAGCTGGAAATCAAAGCTCATAGTATTCTCTTAATGGGAATACCTAATGAATTTCAAATGGACTTTGATGATTGTGAAACAGGAAAAGCATTAATGGATGCAGTAGAATTCAGGTTTGGAGGGAATGATGCTACTAAGAAGTCCAGAAAGAATATGTTGAAGCATCAGTTTGAAAACTTTACTTCTGAACCTGGAGAAAAGATAATTGGCACATACAACAGGCTAAATCAACTGGTTAGTCATCTAAAGCTTGTTGGGTATGTTGTTCCACAGGAAGATGTGAATCTCAAGTTTCTAAGAAGTCTTGCACCTGAATGGAGTATGCACACAGTGGTGTGGAGGAATAAACCTGACTTTGAAACAATGAAGTTGGAGAGCCTCTACAACAATTTAAGGGTGTATGAATCTGAATTGGCTACTTCTTCGACTTCATCTTCTAGTACACAAAATCTTGCTTTTGTGTCTTCAAAATCCAAAGAGACTCAAGATACTCACTCTACTGCTTATGGAGTATCTACTGCTGATGGATCTGGATCTGCTGCTAGTTCAAATGACAAGATTTCTACCAGTGATGTTGCTTTATGTGCATTCTTGGCTGAGCTTACTTCAACCATAAGATCACATGTCATAAATCAAGATTTGGATCATATTGATCCAGATGATCTTGAAGAAATTGATCTCAAGTGGCAAATGGCAATGTTGACTTTAAGAGCAAGAAAGTTCTGGAAAAAGACTGGAAGAGAAGTCAAATACAAGGCTAAGGAGAGTCCAGGGTTTGACAAGTCTAAGATTGAATGCTACAATTGCAACAGGAAGGGACACTTTGCTAGAGAGTGTAGATCTCCAAAGAAGAATGCTGAAGTTCCAAAGAAGACTGAAGAATCAAAGTCTGCAATGGTAGCTTGTGATGGGCTGGGAGAATATGACTGGAGTGATATGGCTGAAGAAGAACCAAATTTCTCTTTGGTTGCTGCTGTTCAACCCAAAGTACATAACTTTGCACTTATGGCATATGGTTCATCATCAGGCTCTGACTCTGAGGTATCTAATGATTCTGAATCATCTGGATGTTCATTTAAATCTTGTTCTGACACTATAGAAGTTCTTAAGGCTAGGAATGAGAGTTTAAATAAAGAAGTTGAACATCTAAAACTTGATAACTTAGGTTATAAAGTAGGTATTCAAAATGTTGAGAGAAGGTTAGAATATCTCAAAGAGTGTGAAAAGGAATATGTAGAACAACTTAATCTCAGAGATATAGAAATTTTTAAGAAAAATAGTGAAGTAGAAGTTCTTAAAAATAAGCTAGAAGAAGCTGAAAAAGAAAAAGAACAAGCTCTTGCTGAAAAAGATAAACATGTAGTAAGAGTACAAAAACAACAATATGCTTCTGATCTAGTTCATAAATCTATTGAGAATAATTTGATGAGAAAAGGTAGTGGAATTGGGTATAATGAAGTGGCTCCTCCAGCCAAAAGTGCTTTTGCTCCACCAGGAAAAGAACTATCCTTCATTAGTGAGCTGAATATTGAAAAACCTGTAGGTGAAAGTAGCACAAGTGTTAATGAGACACCTAAGGTTGAGGCTAGAAAATTTCCTGAAGCTCCTATTATAGAAGATTGGTATTCTGATAGTGAAAGTGAAGAAGAACAGGTTCAACCAAAACTTAAAGTTAAAAAGGAAGAGATTCCTACTCAGGTTAAACCTAAGGTAGAACAGATTAAGTTTGTCAAGCCTGTGTTAGGAAATAAGCTTGCTAGGAGAATGGTAGAGTACAATGAGGTGCCTAGAGAACAATTGAGAAGTTTTGATAATAAGCCTAGAGGTAACCAAAGAAACTTCAACAATCTAGTTTCACAGAGATTAGGTAACCAGTTTGAATTACAAAAGAAGGCTTGTTATAAGTGTGGTAGCTTTGACCACTTGATTGGTAGATGTCCTGAACACCAAAGACCTGTTTGGAATCAATATTCAAGGGTGAATCACAAATATGTCACAAAACAAACTCACCCTCATCCTAATAGAAACATGATTCCTAGAGCTGTTTTGTTGAGATCTGGTGCTACTAGATCAATTTATGCTGCTAAACCAAAAGGTGTTTTCAAATCAACAACTAGTTCTTCTAATGGCTCTACTGCTAGTAAGCATTCTGCTGCTAGTATGTACTCTACTGCCAGCAAGCAACCTGCTGCTAGTACAAAACTTTCTACTTCTGAGCCAAAACATCTTCCAAATACAGTTGTTGGTAATCACTTTTATGCTGTTAAGGCCTCAGCTTGCTGGACTTGGAAACCAAAAACAAATGTTTCAAATACTGTTTCCAAAAATAGCAGTGCATCAAGTGATTTAAAGAAATTTGATTATACTGATGCACAGGGCAGATCCAAGTCAGTAATGGCTTGGGTCATCAAGAGAAACTGATTTCTCTATTTTTCATGTGCAGGTCAATCTACTGGATGAGCTTAAAGATATGGTTATTGTTGACAGTGGATGTTCTGGACACATGACTGGTGATGAGTCTCAACTTGAAGATCTTGAGGCTTTTGATGGTGGTTATGTAGCTTTTGGGAATGATCCAAAAGGTGGAAAGATTGTTGGAATTGGAACATTAAGAACTGGAAATTTGGACTTTGAGAGAGTGCTTCTTGTGAAAGGACTTAAGTTTAACCTTTTTAGTGTTTCACAGATGTGTGACAAAAAGAATTTTGTTCTTTTTACAGACACTGAATGTATGATTCTTTCTCCTGATTTTCAATTACCAGATGATAAATCTGTGTTACTGAAGGTCCCTAGAAAGGAAAATATATACAGCGACCATATTAAGAATATTATTCCTAAGAGGGCTTTAACTTGTCTAATTGCAAAGGCCACTATTGATGAGTCCAAATTATGGCATAGAAGACTGGGGCATCTGAACTACAAGACTATGAACAAGTTGGTGAAAGGAAATCTTGTGAGAGGCATGCCTACAAAGATTTTTGAGAATTGTGAAACTTGTGTTGCATGTCAAAAGGGTAAACAACACAGAGTTTCTTTCAAGTCCAAGATTGTGAACACAAATACTGTGCCACTACACTTGCTACACATGGATTTATTTGGGCCTGTGTTTGTAAAAAGTCTGAACAAGAAGTCATATTGTTTGGTTGTCACTGATGACTTTAGCAGGTTTACTTGGGTATTCTTCCTTGCAACCAAAGATGAAACCCCAGGAGTACTCAAAGCTTTCATTACAAGAGTTGAAAACCTGCACAATCACAAGGTAAAGATTATCAGATGTGACAATGGTACTGAGTTCAAGAACAGTGAGATGAACCAATTTTGTGTGGGAAAAGGAATACTAAGACAATATAGTGTAGCAAGAACTCCACAACAAAATGGTGTTGCAGAAAGAAGAAACAGGACACTTATTGAGGCTGCAAGGACTATGTTATCTGATTCAAAACTACCTGTACCTTTTTGGGCTGAAGCCGTGAACACTGCATGTTTTGTGCAAAACAGAAGTAAGGTAGTCAAACCTCATAACAAAACTCCATATGAGCTATTTCATGGAAAGAAGCCAATGATTGATTTTCTCAAACCATTTGGATGTCCTGTCACTATCTTAAACACAAAGGATCAGCTAGGCAAATTTGATGAAAAAGCTGATGAAGGAAATTTGGTTGGTTATTCTGTTAATAGTAAAGCCTTCAGGGTATATAATAAAAGAACCAAACATGTGGAGGAAAATTTGCATATCAAGTTTAGTGAAAACACATATAATTCTGCAGGGAAGGGACCAGAATGGTTATTTGATGTTGATATTCTTGCTAAAACAATGAACTATGTTCCTGTTATTGCTAGTATTGATAAACCACAGGAAGAGTTTGTTGTGATTGAGAAATTGAAGATTGGTCCAACCTTTGTACCTCTTCAGAAGGAACAAAGCTCTCAAGATGATGTTGCTTCTCATGAAAAATCTAAGGAAACTGAAGAAGGTATTGTCATACCTAATGAAGCAGAAAAAGAAACTCCTGAAGTTCCCAAGGTAGTTGTTGATGTCTCTCCTAAACAGCCAGAAGACTCTACTGCTGAGCCAAAAGACTCTACTGCTGACTCAGACGACTCTACTGCTAGGCCAAAAGATACAACTACTGCTTCATCACATTCTGCTTCTAAGCCTACTAACTCTACTGCTACTTCTTTGTCTCCTCATTTGGACACTCAGGGTAGATCCATTGATGATACTATCTATCCTGATGATCCAAATATGCCTGATCTTGAGAATATCTATTATGACACAGACAATGATGCACTTGATGGTAAGTTATTTGGAGCTGCTGCTGATGTTACTAACTTGGAACTCAATATTCCTGTTAGTCCTACCCCTACCACAAGAATTCACAAGGATCATCCAAAAGATCAAATCTTAAGTGATCCACACTCATCCATTCAAACTAGGCAAATGACTAAAGCCTTGAAAGATCCACAACATCAAAGTTTCTTTGCCAGATCTCTGCATCAAAGAAATAGTCATAAAGATCTTCAAAATTGTCTGTTTGCATGTTTTCTTTCTCAAATTGAACCCAAAAATACTTACAAAGCCTTACAAGAAGCGAGTTGGGTAGAAGCAATGCAAGATGAGCTCTTACAATTCAAGCTGCAAGAAGTATGGACTTTGGTTGAATTGCCAAATGGTAAAAGAGTGATTGGCACAAAATGGGTTTTCAGATGCAAAAGAGATGAGAGAGGAATTGTCATAAGAAATAAGGCAAGGTTAGTAGCACAGGGATATACACAACAAGAAGGCCTTGATTATGATGAAGTATTTGCACCAGTGGCAAGAATAGAGGCTATTAGATTGTTTTTGGCTTATGCTTCATACAAAGACTTTGTAGTGTATCAAATGGATGTGAAGAGTGCTTTTCTGTATGGGACTATTACTGAGGAAGTCTATGTGGCTCAACCACCAGGCTTTGAAGACCCTGATCATCCTGACAAAGTCTACAAGGTAAATAAAGCAATGTATGGTCTACATCAAGCTCCTAGAGCTTGGTATGACACTTTGTCAACCTACTTGCTAGAGTCTGGTTTCAGCAGGGGAAAGATTGATAAAACCTTGTTTCTCAAAAGACAAAAAGATGATATTTTGCTGGTTCAAATTTATGTTGATGATATCATCTTTGGGTCTACAAACAAAGCTATGTGTATTAGTTTTGAGAAGCTTATGAAGGACAAGTTTGCTATGAGTTCTATGGGAGAACTCACTTTCTTCTTAGGTCTGCAAGTTACACAGAAAGAAAATGGCATCTTTATCAGTCAGGATAAGTATGTCAATGATATTTTGAAGAAGTTTGGATTTGAAGATGCTAAGCCTGCCAAGACTACCATGGAAAAAGATAAGCCATTGCTGAAGGATGAACATGGAAAGGAAGTGGATATACACTTGTACAGGTCTATGATTGGATCATTGATGTATCTTACAGCATCAAGACCTGATATTATGTTTGCAGTGTGTGCCTGTGCAAGATTTCAAGTGTGTCCCAAGGAATCACATCTCAATGCAGTGAAAAGAATTTTTAGATATCTAAGGCATCAGCCAAAATTGGGTCTTTGGTATCCTAAGGATTCACCTTTTGATCTGATATCCTACTCAGATAGTGATTATGCTGGAGCTTCTTTGGATAGAAAGTCTACAACAGGGGGTTGTCAATTTCTTGGAAGCAGGTTGGTGTCATGGCAATGCAAGAAGCAAACAGTGGTGGCAAATTCAACAACAGAAGCTGAGTATGTGGCTGCTTCAAGTTGTTGTGGACAAGTCTTATGGATGCAGAATCAATTATTGGATTATGGGTACAATTTCATGAATACTAAAATCCATATTGATAACAACAGCACACTTTGCATTATTAAAAATCCTGTGTTTCATTCTAAAACAAAACACATAGAGATAAGGCATCACTTTATAAGAGATTGCTATGAAAAGAAGTTAATTCAAATTGTTAAAATTCATACTGATAACAATGTTGCTGATCTTCTCACTAAACAGTTTGATGTGGGGAGGTTTCAATTTTTAATTGCAAACATTGGTATGCTCAATCTTTGAAAAATTTATCTCTTTGTTTTTGTTAAAGTTTGTAATGCATGTGCTGCTTGTTATTCTGCTGCTTGTTAATGTGTATATGTTTGAGATATAATGTACTATGCTGCTCATTGATTTTCTAACTCTACTGCTAGTACATATGTTGGTTGTTTGCTTTGTGGTGTTTGGTCTAACATTTTGCAGGTATATGAATGGTGATTTGCAAGAATTGAAACAAGACAGTTCATTCATTCCTTCCAGAATAGTACAATGATTCAACATCAATAGACAAAACACAAAAACAGACATCATAACCTCACACCTACATCTTCATCACTTCCTAGGGCAAGGAAGCCCAAGTACAATCTCTCTATCCTTTGGGAGCGGAGGGTTTTGTCTTGATGGTCCAAGAGAAAGACCAGGTGATGGTTGTGGCCTCGTCCTTGAAGATTGTGGCCTCGGCCTTGAAGATTGTGGCCTCTCAGGTGTGGCAGGTGGATTGGTTGCTGGTTCTTCCTCCTCTTCATCTGAGGATGTGAAGATGAAGGGAGATTGGTCATGATGCACTGGAGGAGGTGGTTGCACAAACGTCCAAGCTTGGTCGTCTGATGATTCTGATGATGCTGGAACCTCAGGGGACATAGGTTGTTTTCCTCTTGAGGTGCTTGGAGTCTGATTTAGGTTGAGAAGATCTTTAAACACAGGAAGATCATGCTTCCTCTTGCGTGCTTGTTCTTTGGTTCTACAACCAAATCTTGGAGGACGAAAAGGTGGAACAAAGGGTTCCATTGGAGAATCATCTTCTGATGATGAATCAGAAGAGATATTGATTATTTCGGGTGTTGATTTCATTGTGTGATGATTTGATTGTAAAGATGGATAGTATTGATTGTGTGTGAGGCGTTTTTGAAAGTGATTAGGGTTTGATTGCGTAATTTGGGGAAAAGATCTTGCCGGTTTTATAGAGATTACGGAGTGATATGTGCATTAATTGTTATGCATAGTTGACCAAGGTCTATAGTCAACTCTGCTGCTGGCTCCAGTTCACTCTACTGCTAGTTTTATCACTCTGCTGCTAGTTGTGAATGATACGGTTCTGCTGCTATTGTTGTAAGTAAGAGGGTGTCATGTGTAACTTTTCCTCATCAGCTTAAAAACCTAATTGACCTTCATTATTGGTTTTCATATGTTCTAAATTGAAGTTATCACAAACCCTTACTCCCAATCATTCCAATACTCACAAATCCCCAATTCACCAAAACCTAATTCATGGAGATCTCACGTACCTGGGTTGAGCAACATAACAGTGTGGTTGTTTTGAATGAAGAGTTAATTCCTGAAGGATTCACAGACATGGTAAAGTTTTTGAATGCTACTTCTCTTAGGTATGCACTCACTGTGAACCCTACTATATATGTTTCCTACATCAAACAGTTTTGGGCTACTGCCAAACTCAAAACTATGAATGGGGAAAAACATGTCAGTGCTTTTGTTGATGGGCAAAAGGTTCGTGTAACTGAATCATCAATAAGGGAATATCTTCTCTTAGATGATGAAACAGAGACCACTTGCCTTGCCAATGATGCTATTTTTGCTGGTTTGAAGGAATTGGGGTATGAGGGGAAACATACTAATTTAAAATTTCAAAAGGCTCTCCTCTGTCCTCAATACAAATTTTTGATACATCTATTCCTTCATTGTTTGAGTCCGAAAACATCTGGGTGGCATGAGTTCAGTATTACCATTGCTTCTGCAGTGATATGTCTGTGCAAAGGTCAACCATTTAATTTTTCAAAAATGATTTTGGCTGGGTTTATTAAAGGTGTTGAAGATGGTGCTTATTTGTTATATCCAAGATTTCTTCAAATCCTTATTGAAAAACAAATTTCTAAAACTAGAGCTCATCATGCTGAATATGAGGCTCCTAAATTGGCCTCAAGGACTTTTACTTTTTTGAATAAACATGGAAAAGGTTTTTCTGGTGCACATACAAATCTGACTTCTTTTATGGAACAAATTGTGCACAACAACCAGGGTGAAGGATCAGGAAATCCCACTGATTCCCATCACACACCCAATGTCACTACATCTGTTATAGAACCTACAAAACAATATTCCCGTAGGAAAACCAAAAAGAACACTAATCTACCTCAGGATAGTGTTAGTATGGCTGTACCAGATGAGGCTGTCCTAGGTGATGGAGAGGACATGTTGGCAAGGGCTGTCACTACTGCTTCTAGCTTAGCAGCAGAGCAGGATAGTGATAACATCATTAAGACCCAAACCAAGGTAACATCTAGAGAAAAGGACTCTTATGAGTTTGCTTCTCAGGATGGTAACCCTAGCCAAATGGAAACCATAGGGGGCTCAGATGATCAAACTAGGTTTGATACTGAGTTTTTGTCCCACGATTCACCTCTCGGACCAGGTTACACAGGTCGAAGTGATGAGGACAGGCCAGTGACTCATGAATTGACGGATCCACTTGTACATGATGACAATGTCATTGATTCACCTCTCGGACCAGGTAATACAGGTCGAAGTGATGAGACTACAATGCAACTTATAAAAGAATTGACGGATACTTGTACCACTTTGGGGTTGAAATGTAAATCTTTAGAAGATAAGGTTCTTACTCTATCTGATGTTGTTGCTGGTCAAGCCAAGGTCATTATCAAAATGCGAAAACAGATTAAGAGCTTCAAGACAGCAAGATCTTCAACCTCATTGAAAAGATTAAAGAAAGTGGGAACTACTCAGGTTGTAAGTTCTTCTGAACCATCTACTCATTTGGAAGAGGATGCTTCCAAACAGGGGAGGAAAGAGATTGTCATGGATTCAGGAGAGGTAAATCTTGAAAAAGTTGATAATGTTCAAGATATGGATACTGGAATAGTTTCAGGGAAGGTTCCAGTGATTGAAGATATGGATGTGGATAGTTCTCAGAATAATGAAGTTGGTATGGAAAAGTTGGTTGCTGATAAGTCTGGGAATGAAGTTGGTATGGAAAAGGTGGTTGCTGCACAAGAAAAGGTGGTAGATACTCTTAAAACTTTGGAGTCTGAGCAATTAGTGAAGGCAACAGGGTTGATGGGCAATGAGTTAAAGACTTTGGAAGATTCAGTGGAAAATGCTGCTCCTGCTATTGCTGACTCTACTGCTGTTCATAATTCTGCTGCTAAGAGTTATACTGAGTCTGCTGCTAGTGGAATAGTAAATACTGCTGAAGTTCAAGACTCTGCTGCTGGATCTTTGGACAATGCTGCTGCAGAGGCAATGGTCTTGCTAAGTAAGAAGACTACTGCTGACACCCTTACACCACAATTACCAACTCAATCATTATCACAACCTATCACTAACATAACATCAGCAACAAGAAAACCTCAAAAAGGAATAACAATAAGAGAACCTGCTGCTACTCAAAAGAAGACAATCACATCATCTTCTACAGATAAGGGTAAAGGCAAGCAAGTTGATGTTCAGAGATGGATATATAAAGGGGTTGATTTTACTGATGTACCTTTTGATTCTTGGCCTAAGCCATTACAAGTTGAACATGATGAAGCTGCTGCTATTAAAGCACAAGAGGAAATTAACTTGGAAGATCAGCAGCTGGCTGAGAAAGAGGCTGAAGGTTTAAGAATGTATGATGAATGGGATGATGAAAAGATTAGAATTGCTGCTGATATTGAACTAAATAAGCTTATCAAGATTGAAGAAAATGAAGTTCCAAATTTCAATGTGCAATCTTGGTATAGTGAATTTGTTTCTAAGAAGAGAAAAGAGAATGCTGCTGCTAGAGGAAAGGTTAAAGTATTCAAAGGTCCAACTGTTAAACAGCAAAGGAAAGAATATGAAAGGTATCTAAAGAATATGGGTGGATGGACATTGGTGCAGTTGAAAGCTTACTCTGATAAAGAAGTTTTTGATTTGTATCAACAAACCAAGAGGAGAACAGATATTTTTTATAATATGGGATGTGCTGAGGACATGGAGCAAATTGCTCAGATGAACAAGAAGTTGATGCCTGAGAAGATAACTGAAGCAGAGCAGATTCAAGAGGCTAATGTTGTTGAAAAGCTTGAAAGTGATGCAACAAAGATTACTTCTTCTGAGCAAGGTGATAAAAGAAAAGGTGTTGTTCAAAAATCAATTGCCAAGAAGAAGAGAAAGATTGGAGAAGGAAGCAGTTCAATGCCAGAAGGAGATATGTTTCAACATGATTTTGATCACATTCCTGCTGAGCATCTTAAAGAAAGATTGAAGGTGTATACTGTGGTTGGCAAAATGGAAGATCCTGAAGTTGTGGATGCTAAACCATTAGGAGTCAAATATCCAATTGTCAAAGTAACTACAGGGTATGATACTAACATTGGAACATTTCATGATATCCAGAGATCTGATGGTAAGTCTCACAGATTTCTAAGATTTCAACAAATGTTATACTACTTTGATAGAGAGGATGTTGAAGACTTGTGGAAGTTATACAAGGCAAAGTTTGGAGCTAAGAAATTTGATGGTAAAAAGTATGAGACAGATAAAATTGATCATGTCTTAACTGCTTCTGATAATGTTTTGTGGAGAGCTCTTAAACTAATGTTTGAACCTTCAATGGATGACTCTGAGTGGACAGAGATAGCTGACTACAAGGTAAGAAGATGGAGACTTTTTCAAGATTCTGGAGTTCATATGTTAACTCTTGGGCCAATTACCTTGTATATGCTAGCTGAAAAGGATTATCCAGTGGTAAGATACTGGAATGTTGTTAATCAGATGGTTAATAGTGAAAGAACACTTAAGCTGCAGAAAGATTATGATTCTGATGATCAAGCATTCAATTTGCTGACAAAGTATAAGAGAATATTTGATCAACTGAATACTCAAGGGATGAAGTGTTTGGAAGCATCCTCCTAGTAATGTTTTGAGCTTTGAAGAAACTTGAATATTTAGAAATAAATATTAAGTTTAGGGGAGGATTGTTGGGTTTTGACCAAGTGACACTGCTGCTAAGTAACTCTGCTGCTGAGTAATACTGCTGCTATAATGAAACTGCTGCTAGTGCTAAGTAACTCTGCTGCTGAAGACTATCTGCTGCTTGGTGAAACTACTGCTGAATAGATTAACAATTGTATACGATAGGATAATTATGGAATAGATTCTTTGTATAGTTTATCTATTTAGATTATTCTTATCTTGTAGAGAAAGGTATTGTAAACCTAGTAGGACTCCTTGGTCTATAAAAGGAGGATCCTAGGGTTAGAGTATGTACGTATTTTTTTATTTCACTTCAAGGTTGTAAAACCCTAGCATTATCGAGTGCTCGTATTAATAATATTGAAGTGTTGAAAGAGAATTCTAAATCTTCTTAAGTTAAGCTTTTATATTCCGCGTTTAAGCTTAAGTATTTGTTTAAGTTAACTTCTATACAAGATCGTATTAGCTCAACTGGGATCAACAAGAAAGCATCGTGTTCGATTTAGAAATAGCATGTATTCCCCCCAAGGATTTGTAAAACAGTTAAAATAGATAAAAGTGGGGCTATGAACTCATCTTAAGTTATGTAGTGAGTAATGAATGTGATGGTCGAATCGCGAAGGTTTCTACGAGCAACCTATAATAGAATGTCGCGACTTAGGATCGGAGTAAAGAATATGAAGTAGTGCCTATATATATCTTGCAATTAAGTCCATGATGTGGTATGATGTATATTGTTTGTCCTTGAAAGAAATGATTCATGAAACATGTATGTTTTGGTATATCGTTTACTACCGTTCGGGCTGACATATTTCAGAAGTCATGTTAGTAAGCGTTCGAGGAGCCAGGACACTTTAACTCGTAAATCCACAACTCAACTCGACGGCTTACATAATGAACTCCTCACATGAGGCTCCCTACTATTGTAGTAGTTGATGAAATATATAGATATAAGTTTTGATCCGAAAAGTTACATGTCCGATATTTGAATAAACTTAGGAAAGTTTATTAGTACAGGAAGATTGTTATTAGGGGTAGTTTCATAAGTCTTGAATGACCATTTTCTCTTGGTAAAATCTCATGGTTTCCTTTTAGGTGAAGTAGATCCAAATTGCTTGTTCATGTTATCGCCTAATTCATTGTTTCATGTTTTCGCCTAAGTAAGTTGGTATGGTCATTTCGTCATGGCCTAGCCATGACCTTTGGTCCTTGTTCCAAGGTCATGAGACTCAACCTTGGCTCTAGCCATGGTGGTGGTCTTGTTTATAGGTCATAAGACCTCTTGTTCCTTTCATAGTATAACTATAATCTAGTGACTATCGCCTAAAAATGGGCTGTTTAGAATTTGAAGAATTTTATCACTCGGAAAGCGTTTTTAGGTCTCGAGCTTCTTTGTTCCTGAACGAAAACGTCGTTTCGGACAACTTTCGTGTTTTAACTTTTTGATGAATCGGACCAGAAGTGGGACTTCCAAAACCTAAATTTGATCAGGAAGCTATTTGGCAGTTTTGCCGGAAATCTTTGGTAATTTCAAATCGCCATAACTTTTGACTCGTATACTCGTTTTGGGTGGTTCAAATTGCTATGGTTTCCTTGTTAGGTCCTCTACCACAATATGTAATAATCAAATATCATATTTTTACCATTTTTATCAGGTCTTACCAAGAAATTCATTAGTTTGCTTGTTTTAGTAACTTGTTTCAACAATCAATAACAATAACTTGTTTTGGTCATTTTTATACATCATGGACATAACTACAAGACATAATATAGCAAGAATAATATGTAAATAACATGAACATGATTATTTAACAAGAATCAAGTTAGGGTTTGGCTCACAACTTTTGGCTTTCAAAGATGAAAGGAAGTTAACATGTAAGGATAGGACTTTGATAGACTTGCTTCAACCCTTTCTCACTTCATGCAATCTTTCTACTCTTGGTATTCTTGAAAGATGGATGATGAAGGTTTAGGTGACTTGAGTGGATTCAAACTCAAGAGAAATCACCAAAGTATATGAGGTTATGGAAGTGTTTGATGAATCAAAACCAAACTAGGGTTTATGTCTTGAACTTGCACTTGAACCTTGCTAGAAATTTGGAAGAGAATGAGCTAAGGATGAGAGGATGGGAGTGTGAGTGTGGCGTTTGAATGAAGGGGAGGGGGGCTATTTATAGTCCAAAAATGAGGAGGTTAGGAAAGTGCTAGGAAATTACTAAAACTTGGTGACCAAGTTGTAATAAAATGATGATTTAGGGGTAGATTCATGAGATGAAGCCACATGGGGGTGACTCCCCCCCCCCTTAGGGCGGTTCAACATGGATAGGAAGGGATGAGTTGGACTTGGATGATATTATCCAAGTATTGGATGAGTTTTGACTCCGGGAAATGCCAATCGTAAATGATTAAGCCTCAAAACGTAAAACCGGGTGTCGTAAAATTATGGAACTTGAAAGTATTGATAAACATGTCAATAAGTTCCATAATAAAATATAAAATGAGTGGTAGGTTCCATTTGGGTGGTAAACCCTGCTAAAAGCTGGAAACACGGGTCTAAAACGCATAATACGTAAAATGTACGAATTTTACGTAAAACTGAGAAAAGTAAAATGTTACTTTTCTAATATGATATAAATGATTTAAAATGACTTATAATGTCTAGACTGGGCTCAGTCTAGTGTCGGTTGGTGTTAAATGTCTTTTAGACATCAAACCGTAAGCCTAAAAATCAAGGAATGACTTTTGGTCAAAGGAGGAGGGAAAAATTATGTTGACTTTTTCTAATAAGTTTTGAAAACTCAAAACGTCTTAGAAACTCGTTTTGTGGTCTAACGGTTAATCGCCCATTCGGTTAAGCGTGCTTATGTGAGAGTAGTACCGACATGGGTGACCTGCTGGGAAGTCTTTGGTCATGTTTTTCTCAGTCACGATTAATTCTCAAATAAATCATGAGTGTGTCAAACATTTTTCTGATGCGGGGTCACTTAACGCGGTCGAGTTTCGTTGTACGTAGAATTTTTGAATGACGTTTTACCCTAAAACGTGTAATTCCTTAATAACTTTCACGAAAATGATCTGACGAATGTCAAACATTTAATTTGCCATGGAAATGATTTATCACTCAAGAATATCAGATAAAAATCAACTTTCGGGAAAGTTTCGGGAAAAATGAATAGTAAAAGTGAATAGTGAAATTTTCCGGGAATGGTAATTAACCTGAAATTGCGAGTTGTTACAGTCTCCACCCCTTACGGGGAACTTCGTCCCGAAGTTCTGTGTGTGTTATATGTTGGAGTGGTGTCGATGAAGAGGTGTGGTTACTTATGAGGATTAGAGTGATGTAATTTGATTTGTCGTTTCAGTGTATGGCGTAGGATGAGTTTACTTATGAGAAGTTTGTTTCTAAGAAAACACACAGGTGACTGCTCCCAGCATAACATGATCCCTCCTGAATTAGACATAGGTGATCAGGCTATGTATAATTTAGGACCGATAATGTGATGTTCGGTTTAGTCACGTATGGTATTCAATTTTGTAAGGCTGATGAGGTTGCTTGTGGTGTAACTAAGGATGATTTGAGCTTTAAAAGTGCATCAAGATCAGAAAGTGAGCTTGTGGAATTAAGGGTTGTGAAGATGATGATGGTGAGAAGGTTAAGAAGGTTTGTGTTCTTCATTTTGGTATGTTGAGGTTTAGTGGTTTGTGATGAAAGTTGGAAATGAAGGCATGATATCGATTCATAGGGTGGTATCAACAAAGTGATTTTTCTAGGATGGTGGTAGAATATCTTGGAGTAAAATGATGTGAAACAATAAAGTGATAACAAATTAGCTTGAAGTAAAATTTGTTGAATGGTTTATAAGATAACTGAGTAAGTCTCATTGAATGGTAATAGTCTGCTAAACAATCAAATTGGTTTGGAGATAGAAAGTACAATAGATGAGAATTATCGCAAAGAGTCGTTTATTGAACAATAAATATTCTTAAGTCATAAAAATCCCATTACTAGGGATGACATACACGTAGTACAACAGAGTGCATAAATAAATATGACTGCTAAGTTCTAAACTTCATTGTTCTGCAGTGTTGTTGAGATTCTGATAAGCTCCTTCTCCTCTTATCATATATGCTCACCCTTGGTTGTCTTCAACTTGTTGACCTTGGCTGTTGGGGACATCTGTTCCTGTAATGACCACTTTCTCCACACCCGAAGCATATAACTCTTGGTTGTGCGTTGCTACCGGTAGCTACAGTCTTGGCTCTACAATTCTGGGCGAGGTGTCCAGTGTTTTGACAGTGGTGACACTTAGCCGGGCAAGGACCAGAGTGATGGAAATTGCACTTAGTACACTGTGGTTGAGCCCCAGAATATCCACCTTTGGTTGGTGCAGCAACATAAGTTGTTGCAACCCCTTGTCTTTTGTTTTGCTGGTTATGATGGTTGTTGTTGTTGTTGTTGTTACTTCCATGGTTACCATCCCATGGTCGTTTGTTGTTGTTGGTTCTATTGTTATTGGAGTTGTTGAAGTTTTGTCTTCGGGTTTCCGCTGTCTGAACCACCTGATCCATGAGGCTGCGAGACATCTGCATAGCCTCATCAAGTGTTTTGGGACTAGACGTAATCATGTTCTCTTGTATGCTTGGTGGGAGTCCCCAGATATACTCTTCCAAAAGTTTCTCATTTGTCGAAACCATCGTTGGGCATAGTATCCTCAATTCATGGAATCGGCGGTTGTAACTCAGGATGTCGGTTCCTTTAACCTCATGGTTCCAGAATTCTACTTCTGGATGACAACATGGTTCCTTTAACGGCATTTCACTGTGAGGGTAATACCCTTTCTTCATGTTATCCCTAGCAAGCTTATAATCATTTTGGATGTCCATTGGTTGAGACACTAAATTCCACCATGATAATGCTTCATCCAATAGTGGACCGGTGGCACATTGGACTTTCTCATTCTCGGTGCATTTGTTGATCAATACTACTAACTCCGCTTTTTCAAACCAGGGGTTAAAATTTACGGCTCCATTAGTACCTTTGTAATTGGTGGGTTGACAATTTAAATAACCGTTGAATGTGCAGCTCTTATATATCGGATCAATATTTATTACTGGAGGACCGGATGGGTTTGGTCCTCTGATATTGATGGTAGTTGCAGCAACTCGAACAGCTTCGGCAGTTCTAGTAGTTTCAGCAGTTCTTGCAGCTTTAGCAATTCGAGTAGCTTTAGCGGCTGTTGCGGCCTGTGTAGCTATGGCTGCTCGCTCCGTGATAAGTGCTGCATTGATACTGTCCTTTACAAGTTTGCGGATGGCAGCTTGCGTCATAGTTGGTGGTGTCTTCTTTGTTGGCGCCATGATTCTATTATATAAAAGGTATGTCATGAGTAGAGAGTTGTGGAATAAGCATGATTTTTGATGGGGAATGATAGAATAATTATGGTTGAAGATTTAAAGGCATAACACATGATAGTATAAAACAAAAGTTTTATTCATACAACGTTGGTTGATTTACAAAATCGAAACTTATTACAAGCTTCTTCAAAATTTACTAACTGATACTTTCAGTGTAGTAATTACAACGTTTTTACTATCGCTAGTTATTACATAGATTTCGTAACGTTTACTAACTGAGTCTAATCAGTCTAGTAGTACGAAAGTTAACTAGTATCATCACACTAGTCTATTGTGGATTAGAAGGTCCGAGCAGCTCTGATTGATCGGCAACTTCTTGATTTAGTGTGTCGTAGAGGTACGAGTCGATGAAGTTTGAAAAGCTGTAGTTTTCATGTTGACTTTCTTGTTGGATCAATGGTGGTCGAGG
Source organism: Artemisia argyi (assembly GCA_030686995.1). Taxonomy (NCBI): domain Eukaryota; kingdom Viridiplantae; phylum Streptophyta; class Magnoliopsida; order Asterales; family Asteraceae; genus Artemisia; species Artemisia argyi. The sequence continues at coordinate 173,839,442 of CM060697.1, forward strand.
TATGATCCATAATGAGTGATCCAAATCATCACACGTAGGCATATCGAAGGGAAGTGATAGTGGTTGTGGTAATGGCTCTAGTACATATTCATACTCATTATCCTCCTCGGAGTCTGCCTCAACATAATTTTGTTCAACATAATTAGAAATATTCATCGTAAAATTAGTTGGCATTGGTTCATCGTCTTCTTCGTCGGTTGAATCTTCGAAAGGTTCTTCTTCGTCATCAGAAGAAAAGGCATTTACGAAGTCAAATCCGAACTCGGGTGGGGGTGGTAATACTTGGAAGTTATTAGGTAGAGTGGGCACATAATCGGGAGAAGTGGGTACGCACATGATTTCTATAAGAAGAATTACAATGTTAATATAATTCTATCGTTTATGGGGAGTGCTCGAAATATGGCAAGCATATATATAGCAATATACTAATATGTTTATGTAGCCTAACTTGCATAATAAGTCCATAATCGTCTGGAGGATGGAAGGCACGAAGAGCGGAAGGCTATAAAATGTTTTTGCTTGTAATCGTAGTTATAGTCTAGGTCTCAATTAGACCCGTTTCTCTATAACCATGGCTCTGGTACCAATCTGTAACACCCCCAATTCATGGATGCAGCGGAATTCGAACTGGGTGTTACTCGACGGCACAATAGTCACAATAATAGAAAACGAACTCCAATTGAGTCGTTTTAAAAGATTTATCATTCAAATTGTATAATATCAGAGATTTACAAAATGAGGTCCCAAATGGTTCCATGTTTACAATGTATAATAAATGTGTTTTTGAATGATAATAAAATTTATAGCCCTCTTGAGTATCCGTGTCCTTCCGTGCCATCCTTGATCGTCATGAACCTGAAATACATGCTTGAGAGGTCAACACAAAGGTTGAGTGATATTCATAGAGTTTGTTTAATCGTTTGAACACAATATGTTGGTAGTGTGAGTTATAGGCTCACACCAATGTTTGGAAAACAAAATCGTTATTTATTTCACTAAGCTTATGACACCATAACGTTAACGTGTACCAATATCGATCGGCAGATTTATCCCGGTAGGTACTTTGCTAACATACCTAATCTCAAATATTAATGCATTTGTTTGAACTTAGTCAATACAAATGGGATTCGTCAATCCCAATAGGCCTATTATTAATATTCGCGCTCACTATTGCTAGTGACTAATGGTTCATAATAAAGGATCTCGGTTTAGCAAGGTTGGTACTTAGTGATAATAAAACATCGTCGTGAAGCATACATTAGAAAGCATCGTGTTCGATTTAGAAATAGCATGTATTCCCCCCAAGGATTTGTAAAACAGTTAAAATAGATAAAAGTGGGGCTATGAACTCACCTTAAGTTATGTAGTGAGTAATGAATGTGATGGTCGAATCGCGAAGGTTTCTACGAGCAACCTATAATAGAATGTCGCGACTTAGGATCGGAGTAAAGAATATGAAGTAGTGCCTATATATATCTTGCAATTAAGTCCATGATGTGGTATGATGTATATTGTTTGTCCTTGAAAGAAATGATTCATGAAACATGTATGTTTTGGTATATCGTTTACTACCGTTCGGGCTGACATATTTCAGAAGTCATGTTAGTAAGCGTTCGAGGAGCCAGGACACTTTAACTCGTAAATCCACAACTCAACTCGACGGCTTACATAATGAACTCCTCACATGAGGCTCCCTACTATTGTAGTAGTTGATGAAATATATAGATATAAGTTTTGATCCGAAAAGTTACATGTCCGATATTTGAATAAACTTAGGAAAGTTTATTAGTACAGGAAGATTGTTATTAGGGGTAGTTTCATAAGTCTTGAATGACCATTTTCTCTTGGTAAAATCTCATGGTTTCCTTTTAGGTGAAGTAGATCCAAATTGCTTGTTCATGTTATCGCCTAATTCATTGTTTCATGTTTTCGCCTAAGTAAGTTGGTATGGTCATTTCGTCATGGCCTAGCCATGACCTTTGGTCCTTGTTCCAAGGTCATGAGACTCAACCTTGGCTCTAGCCATGGTGGTGGTCTTGTTTATAGGTCATAAGACCTCTTGTTCCTTTCATAGTATAACTATAATCTAGTGACTATCGCCTAAAAATGGGCTGTTTAGAATTTGAAGAATTTTATCACTCGGAAAGCGTTTTTAGGTCTCGAGCTTCTTTGTTCCTGAACGAAAACGTCGTTTCGGACAACTTTCGTGTTTTAACTTTTTGATGAATCGGACCAGAAGTGGGACTTCCAAAACCTAAATTTGATCAGGAAGCTATTTGGCAGTTTTGCCGGAAATCTTTGGTAATTTCAAATCGCCATAACTTTTGACTCGTATACTCGTTTTGGGTGGTTCAAATTGCTATGGTTTCCTTGTTAGGTCCTCTACCACAATATGTAATAATCAAATATCATATTTTTACCATTTTTATCAGGTCTTACCAAGAAATTCATTAGTTTGCTTGTTTTAGTAACTTGTTTCAACAATCAATAACAATAACTTGTTTTGGTCATTTTTATACATCATGGACATAACTACAAGACATAATATAGCAAGAATAATATGTAAATAACATGAACATGATTATTTAACAAGAATCAAGTTAGGGTTTGGCTCACAACTTTTGGCTTTCAAAGATGAAAGGAAGTTAACATGTAAGGATAGGACTTTGATAGACTTGCTTCAACCCTTTCTCACTTCATGCAATCTTTCTACTCTTGGTATTCTTGAAAGATGGATGATGAAGGTTTAGGTGACTTGAGTGGATTCAAACTCAAGAGAAATCACCAAAGTATATGAGGTTATGGAAGTGTTTGATGAATCAAAACCAAACTAGGGTTTATGTCTTGAACTTGCACTTGAACCTTGCTAGAAATTTGGAAGAGAATGAGCTAAGGATGAGAGGATGGGAGTGTGAGTGTGGCGTTTGAATGAAGGGGAGGGGGGCTATTTATAGTCCAAAAATGAGGAGGTTAGGAAAGTGCTAGGAAATTACTAAAACTTGGTGACCAAGTTGTAATAAAATGATGATTTAGGGGTAGATTCATGAGATGAAGCCACATGGGGGTGACTCCCCCCCCCCTTAGGGCGGTTCAACATGGATAGGAAGGGATGAGTTGGACTTGGATGATATTATCCAAGTATTGGATGAGTTTTGACTCCGGGAAATGCCAATCGTAAATGATTAAGCCTCAAAACGTAAAACCGGGTGTCGTAAAATTATGGAACTTGAAAGTATTGATAAACATGTCAATAAGTTCCATAATAAAATATAAAATGAGTGGTAGGTTCCATTTGGGTGGTAAACCCTGCTAAAAGCTGGAAACACGGGTCTAAAACGCATAATACGTAAAATGTACGAATTTTACGTAAAACTGAGAAAAGTAAAATGTTACTTTTCTAATATGATATAAATGATTTAAAATGACTTATAATGTCTAGACTGGGCTCAGTCTAGTGTCGGTTGGTGTTAAATGTCTTTTAGACATCAAACCGTAAGCCTAAAAATCAAGGAATGACTTTTGGTCAAAGGAGGAGGGAAAAATTATGTTGACTTTTTCTAATAAGTTTTGAAAACTCAAAACGTCTTAGAAACTCGTTTTGTGGTCTAACGGTTAATCGCCCATTCGGTTAAGCGTGCTTATGTGAGAGTAGTACCGACATGGGTGACCTGCTGGGAAGTCTTTGGTCATGTTTTTCTCAGTCACGATTAATTCTCAAATAAATCATGAGTGTGTCAAACATTTTTCTGATGCGGGGTCACTTAACGCGGTCGAGTTTCGTTGTACGTAGAATTTTTGAATGACGTTTTACCCTAAAACGTGTAATTCCTTAATAACTTTCACGAAAATGATCTGACGAATGTCAAACATTTAATTTGCCATGGAAATGATTTATCACTCAAGAATATCAGATAAAAATCAACTTTCGGGAAAGTTTCGGGAAAAATGAATAGTAAAAGTGAATAGTGAAATTTTCCGGGAATGGTAATTAACCTGAAATTGCGAGTTGTTACAGTCTCCACCCCTTACGGGGAACTTCGTCCCGAAGTTCTGTGTGTGTTATATGTTGGAGTGGTGTCGATGAAGAGGTGTGGTTACTTATGAGGATTAGAGTGATGTAATTTGATTTGTCGTTTCAGTGTATGGCGTAGGATGAGTTTACTTATGAGAAGTTTGTTTCTAAGAAAACACACAGGTGACTGCTCCCAGCATAACATGATCCCTCCTGAATTAGACATAGGTGATCAGGCTATGTATAATTTAGGACCGATAATGTGATGTTCGGTTTAGTCACGTATGGTATTCAATTTTGTAAGGCTGATGAGGTTGCTTGTGGTGTAACTAAGGATGATTTGAGCTTTAAAAGTGCATCAAGATCAGAAAGTGAGCTTGTGGAATTAAGGGTTGTGAAGATGATGATGGTGAGAAGGTTAAGAAGGTTTGTGTTCTTCATTTTGGTATGTTGAGGTTTAGTGGTTTGTGATGAAAGTTGGAAATGAAGGCATGATATCGATTCATAGGGTGGTATCAACAAAGTGATTTTTCTAGGATGGTGGTAGAATATCTTGGAGTAAAATGATGTGAAACAATAAAGTGATAACAAATTAGCTTGAAGTAAAATTTGTTGAATGGTTTATAAGATAACTGAGTAAGTCTCATTGAATGGTAATAGTCTGCTAAACAATCAAATTGGTTTGGAGATAGAAAGTACAATAGATGAGAATTATCGCAAAGAGTCGTTTATTGAACAATAAATATTCTTAAGTCATAAAAATCCCATTACTAGGGATGACATACACGTAGTACAACAGAGTGCATAAATAAATATGACTGCTAAGTTCTAAACTTCATTGTTCTGCAGTGTTGTTGAGATTCTGATAAGCTCCTTCTCCTCTTATCATATATGCTCACCCTTGGTTGTCTTCAACTTGTTGACCTTGGCTGTTGGGGACATCTGTTCCTGTAATGACCACTTTCTCCACACCCGAAGCATATAACTCTTGGTTGTGCGTTGCTACCGGTAGCTACAGTCTTGGCTCTACAATTCTGGGCGAGGTGTCCAGTGTTTTGACAGTGGTGACACTTAGCCGGGCAAGGACCAGAGTGATGGAAATTGCACTTAGTACACTGTGGTTGAGCCCCAGAATATCCACCTTTGGTTGGTGCAGCAACATAAGTTGTTGCAACCCCTTGTCTTTTGTTTTGCTGGTTATGATGGTTGTTGTTGTTGTTGTTGTTACTTCCATGGTTACCATCCCATGGTCGTTTGTTGTTGTTGGTTCTATTGTTATTGGAGTTGTTGAAGTTTTGTCTTCGGGTTTCCGCTGTCTGAACCACCTGATCCATGAGGCTGCGAGACATCTGCATAGCCTCATCAAGTGTTTTGGGACTAGACGTAATCATGTTCTCTTGTATGCTTGGTGGGAGTCCCCAGATATACTCTTCCAAAAGTTTCTCATTTGTCGAAACCATCGTTGGGCATAGTATCCTCAATTCATGGAATCGGCGGTTGTAACTCAGGATGTCGGTTCCTTTAACCTCATGGTTCCAGAATTCTACTTCTGGATGACAACATGGTTCCTTTAACGGCATTTCACTGTGAGGGTAATACCCTTTCTTCATGTTATCCCTAGCAAGCTTATAATCATTTTGGATGTCCATTGGTTGAGACACTAAATTCCACCATGATAATGCTTCATCCAATAGTGGACCGGTGGCACATTGGACTTTCTCATTCTCGGTGCATTTGTTGATCAATACTACTAACTCCGCTTTTTCAAACCAGGGGTTAAAATTTACGGCTCCATTAGTACCTTTGTAATTGGTGGGTTGACAATTTAAATAACCGTTGAATGTGCAGCTCTTATATATCGGATCAATATTTATTACTGGAGGACCGGATGGGTTTGGTCCTCTGATATTGATGGTAGTTGCAGCAACTCGAACAGCTTCGGCAGTTCTAGTAGTTTCAGCAGTTCTTGCAGCTTTAGCAATTCGAGTAGCTTTAGCGGCTGTTGCGGCCTGTGTAGCTATGGCTGCTCGCTCCGTGATAAGTGCTGCATTGATACTGTCCTTTACAAGTTTGCGGATGGCAGCTTGCGTCATAGTTGGTGGTGTCTTCTTTGTTGGCGCCATGATTCTATTATATAAAAGGTATGTCATGAGTAGAGAGTTGTGGAATAAGCATGATTTTTGATGGGGAATGATAGAATAATTATGGTTGAAGATTTAAAGGCATAACACATGATAGTATAAAACAAAAGTTTTATTCATACAACGTTGGTTGATTTACAAAATCGAAACTTATTACAAGCTTCTTCAAAATTTACTAACTGATACTTTCAGTGTAGTAATTACAACGTTTTTACTATCGCTAGTTATTACATAGATTTCGTAACGTTTACTAACTGAGTCTAATCAGTCTAGTAGTACGAAAGTTAACTAGTATCATCACACTAGTCTATTGTGGATTAGAAGGTCCGAGCAGCTCTGATTGATCGGCAACTTCTTGATTTAGTGTGTCGTAGAGGTACGAGTCGATGAAGTTTGAAAAGCTGTAGTTTTCATGTTGACTTTCTTGTTGGATCAATGGTGGTCGAGGTATGATCCATAATGAGTGATCCAAATCATCACACGTAGGCATATCGAAGGGAAGTGATAGTGGTTGTGGTAATGGCTCTAGTACATATTCATACTCATTATCCTCCTCGGAGTCTGCCTCAACATAATTTTGTTCAACATAATTAGAAATATTCATCGTAAAATTAGTTGGCATTGGTTCATCGTCTTCTTCGTCGGTTGAATCTTCGAAAGGTTCTTCTTCGTCATCAGAAGAAAAGGCATTTACGAAGTCAAATCCGAACTCGGGTGGGGGTGGTAATACTTGGAAGTTATTAGGTAGAGTGGGCACATAATCGGGAGAAGTGGGTACGCACATGATTTCTATAAGAAGAATTACAATGTTAATATAATTCTATCGTTTATGGGGAGTGCTCGAAATATGGCAAGCATATATATAGCAATATACTAATATGTTTATGTAGCCTAACTTGCATAATAAGTCCATAATCGTCTGGAGGATGGAAGGCACGAAGAGCGGAAGGCTATAAAATGTTTTTGCTTGTAATCGTAGTTATAGTCTAGGTCTCAATTAGACCCGTTTCTCTATAACCATGGCTCTGGTACCAATCTGTAACACCCCCAATTCATGGATGCAGCGGAATTCGAACTGGGTGTTACTCGACGGCACAATAGTCACAATAATAGAAAACGAACTCCAATTGAGTCGTTTTAAAAGATTTATCATTCAAATTGTATAATATCAGAGATTTACAAAATGAGGTCCCAAATGGTTCCATGTTTACAATGTATAATAAATGTGTTTTTGAATGATAATAAAATTTATAGCCCTCTTGAGTATCCGTGTCCTTCCGTGCCATCCTTGATCGTCATGAACCTGAAATACATGCTTGAGAGGTCAACACAAAGGTTGAGTGATATTCATAGAGTTTGTTTAATCGTTTGAACACAATATGTTGGTAGTGTGAGTTATAGGCTCACACCAATGTTTGGAAAACAAAATCGTTATTTATTTCACTAAGCTTATGACACCATAACGTTAACGTGTACCAATATCGATCGGCAGATTTATCCCGGTAGGTACTTTGCTAACATACCTAATCTCAAATATTAATGCATTTGTTTGAACTTAGTCAATACAAATGGGATTCGTCAATCCCAATAGGCCTATTATTAATATTCGCGCTCACTATTGCTAGTGACTAATGGTTCATAATAAAGGATCTCGGTTTAGCAAGGTTGGTACTTAGTGATAATAAAACATCGTCGTGAAGCATACATTAGAAAGCATCGTGTTCGATTTAGAAATAGCATGTATTCCCCCCAAGGATTTGTAAAACAGTTAAAATAGATAAAAGTGGGGCTATGAACTCACCTTAAGTTATGTAGTGAGTAATGAATGTGATGGTCGAATCGCGAAGGTTTCTACGAGCAACCTATAATAGAATGTCGCGACTTAGGATCGGAGTAAAGAATATGAAGTAGTGCCTATATATATCTTGCAATTAAGTCCATGATGTGGTATGATGTATATTGTTTGTCCTTGAAAGAAATGATTCATGAAACATGTATGTTTTGGTATATCGTTTACTACCGTTCGGGCTGACATATTTCAGAAGTCATGTTAGTAAGCGTTCGAGGAGCCAGGACACTTTAACTCGTAAATCCACAACTCAACTCGACGGCTTACATAATGAACTCCTCACATGAGGCTCCCTACTATTGTAGTAGTTGATGAAATATATAGATATAAGTTTTGATCCGAAAAGTTACATGTCCGATATTTGAATAAACTTAGGAAAGTTTATTAGTACAGGAAGATTGTTATTAGGGGTAGTTTCATAAGTCTTGAATGACCATTTTCTCTTGGTAAAATCTCATGGTTTCCTTTTAGGTGAAGTAGATCCAAATTGCTTGTTCATGTTATCGCCTAATTCATTGTTTCATGTTTTCGCCTAAGTAAGTTGGTATGGTCATTTCGTCATGGCCTAGCCATGACCTTTGGTCCTTGTTCCAAGGTCATGAGACTCAACCTTGGCTCTAGCCATGGTGGTGGTCTTGTTTATAGGTCATAAGACCTCTTGTTCCTTTCATAGTATAACTATAATCTAGTGACTATCGCCTAAAAATGGGCTGTTTAGAATTTGAAGAATTTTATCACTCGGAAAGCGTTTTTAGGTCTCGAGCTTCTTTGTTCCTGAACGAAAACGTCGTTTCGGACAACTTTCGTGTTTTAACTTTTTGATGAATCGGACCAGAAGTGGGACTTCCAAAACCTAAATTTGATCAGGAAGCTATTTGGCAGTTTTGCCGGAAATCTTTGGTAATTTCAAATCGCCATAACTTTTGACTCGTATACTCGTTTTGGGTGGTTCAAATTGCTATGGTTTCCTTGTTAGGTCCTCTACCACAATATGTAATAATCAAATATCATATTTTTACCATTTTTATCAGGTCTTACCAAGAAATTCATTAGTTTGCTTGTTTTAGTAACTTGTTTCAACAATCAATAACAATAACTTGTTTTGGTCATTTTTATACATCATGGACATAACTACAAGACATAATATAGCAAGAATAATATGTAAATAACATGAACATGATTATTTAACAAGAATCAAGTTAGGGTTTGGCTCACAACTTTTGGCTTTCAAAGATGAAAGGAAGTTAACATGTAAGGATAGGACTTTGATAGACTTGCTTCAACCCTTTCTCACTTCATGCAATCTTTCTACTCTTGGTATTCTTGAAAGATGGATGATGAAGGTTTAGGTGACTTGAGTGGATTCAAACTCAAGAGAAATCACCAAAGTATATGAGGTTATGGAAGTGTTTGATGAATCAAAACCAAACTAGGGTTTATGTCTTGAACTTGCACTTGAACCTTGCTAGAAATTTGGAAGAGAATGAGCTAAGGATGAGAGGATGGGAGTGTGAGTGTGGCGTTTGAATGAAGGGGAGGGGGGCTATTTATAGTCCAAAAATGAGGAGGTTAGGAAAGTGCTAGGAAATTACTAAAACTTGGTGACCAAGTTGTAATAAAATGATGATTTAGGGGTAGATTCATGAGATGAAGCCACATGGGGGTGACTCCCCCCCCCCTTAGGGCGGTTCAACATGGATAGGAAGGGATGAGTTGGACTTGGATGATATTATCCAAGTATTGGATGAGTTTTGACTCCGGGAAATGCCAATCGTAAATGATTAAGCCTCAAAACGTAAAACCGGGTGTCGTAAAATTATGGAACTTGAAAGTATTGATAAACATGTCAATAAGTTCCATAATAAAATATAAAATGAGTGGTAGGTTCCATTTGGGTGGTAAACCCTGCTAAAAGCTGGAAACACGGGTCTAAAACGCATAATACGTAAAATGTACGAATTTTACGTAAAACTGAGAAAAGTAAAATGTTACTTTTCTAATATGATATAAATGATTTAAAATGACTTATAATGTCTAGACTGGGCTCAGTCTAGTGTCGGTTGGTGTTAAATGTCTTTTAGACATCAAACCGTAAGCCTAAAAATCAAGGAATGACTTTTGGTCAAAGGAGGAGGGAAAAATTATGTTGACTTTTTCTAATAAGTTTTGAAAACTCAAAACGTCTTAGAAACTCGTTTTGTGGTCTAACGGTTAATCGCCCATTCGGTTAAGCGTGCTTATGTGAGAGTAGTACCGACATGGGTGACCTGCTGGGAAGTCTTTGGTCATGTTTTTCTCAGTCACGATTAATTCTCAAATAAATCATGAGTGTGTCAAACATTTTTCTGATGCGGGGTCACTTAACGCGGTCGAGTTTCGTTGTACGTAGAATTTTTGAATGACGTTTTACCCTAAAACGTGTAATTCCTTAATAACTTTCACGAAAATGATCTGACGAATGTCAAACATTTAATTTGCCATGGAAATGATTTATCACTCAAGAATATCAGATAAAAATCAACTTTCGGGAAAGTTTCGGGAAAAATGAATAGTAAAAGTGAATAGTGAAATTTTCCGGGAATGGTAATTAACCTGAAATTGCGAGTTGTTACATAAATTTACCATAATGCTCTTGATAGTGTAATTGTTTGGTTTAATCCTCGTGGTTGGATCAAAATTAGAGGGGATTAGATGGAGGGGTGGGATTGTATAAACGAATCTATGACAAGAAGCGGATCTATGTTGAACTTTTGTTATACTATATAACACAAGTAAAAATATTTAATGTCAATGTTGCCAAAGAAAGACTTGAAAAATCAAGCATTGATATTTAATATGAGACGGATGGAGTAGTACTCGAACCCACTTTATTTTCCATCTGTTTGGTCCAACCAATTAGATTTTTAATAATGGCAACTTTTATAAATCTTTGTGACCTTGTTGACTTGGAACAATAGTGTTGAGGTGGTCTAAAGTCTTGAGGGGTCACCATCCTCCCTGGTCCCTTCATAGCTTCGCTTTTGATTAATGGTGATTCATTTTTAGTTACTCCATGTAGGCATGGAAAAGGTCCATGGACATGAAGTAAAGGCATTCTTATAGATCACGTAGAGCTGTTATATATTCGCCTATTTCGGGTTTATTTCATATTAAGCTTTTGAATCAGCGGATTGATTAGGGAGTAACGGATTTGTGGATTTGATATTCAATAGAAAGGCATAAGGTTTATTACTTTACTTTGCCTTGTGTGTTTTGGGCGTTTTCAACGTTGCTGGAAACGGAAAATCCGTTTTCAGGTTACATTAGTGAAATTAGTATAGATGAAATTGTTGAAATTATGATATCATGACAATCATATAAAATAAACCAAACACATCAAGAGTGCGTAACGGAAGCGTTATAACAAGATCATATAACACGCAATTAATTAATCAATAGTAAATAGTAAACATACCTTTGCGATTCTAGCCCAAACAAGAATCAATTGCAATCTTCAATTCAAGAACACTAATTAGGGTTTATGTGGATTATAAGAATTACCCCTTACCTCTTTTGTAATTCAATCCAAGAATCAAACAATAGTGTGTTTGAATCATGTTCTTGTACACACGTACTAATTTAAGTAAAAGTTTATGCAAGTAAATTAAACACAAAACTTTTTAAGCTTATGAAAATCGAATCCCTAAGAAAGGGATTGAGTTGGATCGATTTTAAGACAAGAAGAGAGAAAGAAAACACCTAGAATGTGTGTACAAGTTATGAGAAAACAATAACTCATGAGGTGTTTATATACTTGATGAAACTTGGAGCTCAAGGCACAAAGGAGGTGGATCCCTCCCTTTGGCCGATTGGTTGTAGCACCCCCAAAGGGATTCTGGAACCTTTTCTTGTTTCCAATTATTCATAAGTATTACTTTCCTAATCTTCGTCTAACAGTCGTTAGTCATTCTCCGTTAAATACTAATGGTCGTTACTAGTTTTGTGTTTATTAATAATTATATATAACATTTATGAATAATTATTCTTTTACTCTTCATACGTAAAGTGTGCAATCCCACGATCTCGAGTTCGATCATAACATACTACTAAAATAATGTCCATAATCTAACCGCTCCCACTTGGACATATTTTAATAGTGTAATCACATCGGTTAGCATCTTGCAACACGCTGATGCTTCTAGTACGATCTCGAGTAAGGCTCCTGGACAAACCTTTTAATGATTTCTCATTATTATTATCCTTTTTTTTCTAATACCATGTTAATAAGGATATGGATCAAAGTCATTCCTTAATTAACCATTATGTTTCTCGTTGTTTATGATTGATCAAGATTACTAAATCTTCTGAACATTTTTAGGGGAGATCTTGGGTGCGGCCGCACATGCATCTTACCAACCCTACGAGGGGCCCAGCAGTATTAAACTCCAAAAAATAAATTTGAAGGAGCAAATTCTATCTTGACTACAAGCAAAACCCACAAACTTTGTAACACTTTCGAAAACAACCCTTATGACTACCAGTTACGTATAGCGTTAAGTTGTTCCACAAAAATGTACTACATTCATGACACTTATCTTGCATCTCAAGTCTGAGGATAACTTCTCATGATTTACTTAATAACAAAATCCATAAAGTAACATCATGTAGTTGGGATAAGTCCTATATTCGGTATCATTGAATATCATCTGAAATGGCATGACTACGCATCAATATAATTTAAGTATATTATACCAACCTTCAGATTTGTCTTGATTTAATAATATTCCCATATTATTAACTGACAACGGACAATTTAGAATAACATTTATTCATGGATTAAACATGCAAATATAGAATACAATATATTATAAATTAAACATACCATGTATTTTAATTTATTATAATAATTGTTTAACATCCCTTATTCAAATACTAAATAGACCAATGCATGATAACTCTTGTTGATGAATTATGTCTCAAGTAATGACATTCGTACTTGTTGACAAAACATAAATCATCCAACTTTGATCTATCGGAATTTTGAGAATACTTATTTAAGAATTCAACTAGTGAAGTTCTTGTATATGCATACTCAACTATTTTGATAATGCCATATAATAATTCATAAAATGTGTGACATCCTTAACCACCAATTTATGATAATCAAACTTCCAAACACTTTAAAGTTTGAAGTACTCTTATTTCTTAATGTATAATGCAACTATGCTTTTAGTAAGCATAACTAGTAATAGCCAAAGATGAAATCCTTACCATAACTAGCAATGAGTGTCACCTCAATTTCATTAGCATCATTGTATGCAAACAACAATATGCTATTAAAACTTCCCGTAAACATTAATATCTATTGTGTAATGTTTGATGCCCTTCAAACTTTCAAGTTTGTTGGCTATGACAATTTTCACAACAATTGAAAAATTGTTCATCTATAGAATTTGGAAGCTGTTCCAGATTTAGGATGTGATTCTATAATCAAACATATTCTTTTAGAATTTTACACAAGTTATCTAATAACTTTTTAATTAGATATTAATATTACCAAATCATCTTGTAATCAAGCATGATACAACAAAACATGATATTCATGAAAAATCTTTGAGTCATACTTAGATTTTATTCATGTTATACATTGTAACACCCCCAAAATTTGGTACAGCGGAAGACTCAACAAGCTTTCAGGGTGTTACGGGGATTGGTATCCAACACAAGACATAAAAGAACGAGATAAAGTAAACATAAGAAACACACAACCAAAACGGGGTTTTAAAGTTTACATTTATCCCAACAACATTCAGAGTCAGGCCCAAAAGAAATATACGTAGGTCCACAATTAAATATCAGAGTTTAGAAAAATAGATCCATAAACCAGGTGCCTTAGCCGAGCCTTCCAATCCATGCATCCAAATCATCACTTAATTACCTGAGAAAACGTGCTAAAAGTCAGCTTTCGCTGGTGAGATCATAGGTTTAAATTCATAATTAAATATAGTGGATATATTCGCAAAACGCTTGCTAGCTAGACTAGGGATTCACTAAAAAGCCTGCTGATACCCTCCGCTCCAACATAAAATACGGATCCCTCCGTAACAAACCTGCGGATACCCTCCGCTCCAACATAGATATTCGGGTAACCCCCGCAATATCATAAATACTCGGATAACCTCCGAAGTATTAATAACCTATAGGTGCACACTATAGTATCCAAAATCCTCAAATAAGCCAATATCATAATCCAACCATTATTTAGTCCACACGCGATGGTTCACTATGTGACTAGGGTTGATGTAACTCATCTAACCAAATCTAGTCCACACGCGATGGTTCACTATGTGACTAAGGTTGTTGTAACATTCGTCTAACCATAACTAGTCCACACGCGATAATTCACTATGTGACTAAGGTTGACAAATCTTCCTAGTTCCATAAGCATAGCAAGTTTTGAAAAGTAAAAGCGATAATAGTCCACATAAAACAATTTGCACATTTCTCACCCCAAGTATTGAAAACATAGTTCAAGAGAAAAAGTGGGGCTATGACTCACCTCAAGTCCAGAAATCAGTAATAAGAACTCGGTAGAAGCAAGACGTATAGTAACTCACAAGACGGCAACTACGGACTCGGCACGACCTAACAATATCAACTCGTTCAGAAATCATTTCCTCAAAATCAAATATTCTCAAACCCGGACGTATTCCATTTTACTTTCCGAAAATCCATTTTTCGTATTAGTTTGGAGTTTTACGTATGGTATCCATACGGGTGGTGCGTTGACACAAACAAACCAAAAAGTCTCACAAAAGAATAATAAAACAAACTATAGATCTAATATTAGCCCAATATATTATTTAAATAAATCATCGAAGCTTATCAAATCCGTCGATTCGATAATCCCCATATTTATTTACGTAACATACCATTCCAAGATTACACCCAATCCTAAAGCACATAGCACACAAATATTATATGGTATATATCGTAGTCTAATAAATTCCTTATATACATCGTCAAATTGGCCAGATTCCACGATACATATATGTTGTGATTTATTATCCTATACATATACCACAACCTATGGGCGTCGTAGGATACGATGCCCATTAATATACTCATTTCGTATAGCCAAATAACTCGGTTTAACCTGTCGATTAAATAAGTTATTTAGTTATAGAAAATGTTTATATTAATCGTCATATATCTGTGACAACACAAAAGTCACAAACAATAACCCACTTGGACTCAAGTGACCACGACTCCGCATAACTCGATAGTTTTTCCTCGTTATATAAAAAAGATATTATTTCATTTAATATTTAGTTAACGTCGAGAATTTCTCGTTATTTATAATATTTATTCATAATAACGCTTCCAATAATATTACACTACTCTCGTAGTATAATATATTTAGTCGCATTATTTATAATACTACTCGTGATTTTTGTTATTATTAATATACGCATTTATATATTTATATATACGTTATTCACGTCTATATATTTATATAAACGTTTATATTACCAATAATATTATTACGAGTTTTATTATTTGTGTTTTAAATTGTAAATCATTATCGAGTCATACGAAATGGTCACATGTCTGAGTCATTACTCTCGGCTCATTGTCCAAGTCCAAAATAATGTAAGCAAGTCATAAATAATCAATCCAACTCCGTCCAAATCAATCCCAATACACGTGCTACAACAATAGGGTCCGACTACGGCACCCGACTAACCTATCTCCGTCAATCTAAGTGACCGTCTCACAATCGGTCCCCACTTTACCATTCGTCAACAACTTCTCAATAAAACAATAAATCCCTTGTCGAGACCAAAAATGATCTCGACTCAACCAAGCATTCGGCCGAATCCAACAAGTGCCAAAACAACAACAAGTCCACATAACATAACAAGAAAAATATAAATATCAACAAGGTCCAATATCGCGTTGGTTTACCAAGCCAAACCCGAGCCACTCGACTCACTTGAGTCTCGACTCAAACCACGAGTCACCACGACTCGAACCAATAACCAAGAGGTCACAAAAATAAGCTCCAACGAGCTACACCAAACTGCCCAATCGACCCACTTGGGTCGCGGCATCAACAACCATAATCGGCCACAAAGGCCAAGACTCCATCGAGTCTAACCAACTCCAAGCAAATAAAACATGAAAATCATGAACTCAAGGCCACAATAAGCCAAAATAACGAGCCATAGGCTCGAATCCCACATCAAGCCGTGAGTCCTTGACTCACGGTTCACTCGACCCATCGAAGAATCACCAAGACCCGGATACCAAACCATTTTTCATCATCAAAAACATTATTTCATAACATATTAATTCGATTCCCATAAAAATACTCCATGTACCCACGGATTAATCACCAAATCGAGGTACCCAAAAGCCAAAATCAAGCATACTCACCTTCTTAAACCTCCAAATGTATAGATCTAGTAAAAACAATAAAGTTGGGTCGGATTTAATAAGATCTCGAGGTGTTAGGGTGGGTTATATGGCGCGTATGATACACCAAATGAAAGAGAAAACGATAAGGAACAAGATGGTGGTGGTGGTTTTGTTATGAGGGCGGCGAGATGGTGGTGGTGGCCGGATTTGTGTTCGTTGGCGGCTAGGGTTAGAAGAGAGGAAGAGAGAGAGAGAGTGATTTGGTGAGGGTGAAGTGTTGTGTGTGTGGTGATAACCACATGGACGATTTTTGTAATATACTCAAAAAAAATCATTTTCTTTTAAAATAATAATAATAATAGTAGTAATAATAATATTACTAATAATATGAGTGGGTAAATAAGGGTGAGTGTAAAACACACGGTCCGAAACCCGAACTCATTTCAAAACGTTTAATATCTCGTGTAACGTTCTGTAAATAAATAAATATTGTCGAACTCATAAAAATCAAGTCATAACATTTCTGTTAGGTAATCCTAGTGCCGGAGTCAACATAGTACCAAGTGAGAATTCAAAAATATATCACCATGTATATATCCATAACAAATCATTAAATACATCTCAAATCCCATAACGATATTAAATATCACCAACCATAAAATAGGTCTTACAAGTTCGTTACGAATAAAATTTTAAATAAAAAAATTTATAAACGAACTTTAACGTAATGCGGGTTTTCAAAATGGCTCCCTAATTTGCCGGTTGTCACATCCTCCCAGCCTCAGAAGAAACCCGTCCCAGGTTTCTCTCGGAACAATCCATCTACGAAGTGAAAAGCTTCGGATATCTCTTTCGGAACTCGTCCTCACGTTCCCACGTAAATTCCGGTCCGTGTCGGGAATTCCAACGAACCTTGACGAGCGGAATGCGACTTCGCTTGAGTCGTTTAACCTCATGATCCAAAATCTCAATCGGCTCTTCCACAAAATTCAATTTCTCATCAATAAATATCCTTCATTGGAATAACCGGCGTCTCATCATAAAGACATTTCTTCAAATTACTAACGTGAAACACATCGTGAACTTTACTCAGTTCATGTGGCAATTCCAACCGATAAGCCACGGGCCCAATTCTTTCCAAAATAAGAAATGGTCCAATGTAGCGGGGGTTGAGTTTCCCACGTTTCCCGAAACGTATCACACCTTTCCAAGGCGAGACTTTCAGCATATCTTTGTCTCTAACCTGGAACTCTAGGGGTTTACGTCTCTGATCGGCGTAGCTTTTCTGCCTATCTCTGGCCGCTTGTAATCGATCACGAATCTGAGTCACTTTTTCAGTAGTCTCCAAGATAAATTCAGGGCCTGTGAGTTGGCTATCTCCAACTTCCGCCCAACCAATAGGCGAACGACATTTTCGGCCATACAAAGCTTCAAATGGTGCAGCTTTAAGACTTGTGTGGTAGCTATTATTATAGGAGAATTCCGCAAGGGGTAGATATTTCTCCCAGCCTTTACCAAAGTCTATAATACATGCACGAAGCATATCCTCTAAAGTCTGAATGGTCCTCTCACTTTGACCATCGGTTTGGAGATGATATGCAGTACTCATATCAAGTCTCGTCCCCAAAGTCGTTTGAAGTGATCGCCACAACGCTGACGTAAAGCGGCTGTCGCGATCAGAAATAATCGATATAGGGACTCCATGACGAGAAATAATTTCCTTCACATACAACCTCGCAAGTTTGTCCACACTATCATCTTCACTAATTGCCAGAAAATGAGCGGACTTAGTCGGTCGATCCACAATTACCCAGATAGCGTCACAACTGCTAGCTGTCTTTGGGAATTTGGTAATAAAGTCCATTGTAATCCGCTCCCATTTCCAAACTGGGAGTTCTGGTTGCGTCAATAATCCTGACGGTCTTTGATGTTCGGCTTTAACCTTAGAACATGTCAAGCATTTACTAACATACAACGCTATCTCTGCCTTCATGTTTGGCCACCAATATAACTTCTTAAGATTATGGTACATCTTGTTAGATCCAGGATGAATAGAGTACCTTGACTTATGCGACTCATGCATAATCAACTCTCGAATTCCTCCATACAAAGGTACCCAAATCCGATCTTCGAAACATAATACTCCATCAGAACGCTTAACAAATCCTTTCTCATTCTCAGCCATCCCAAATATGTTCTCAGCAGGTCGGTTTTCTGCTTTCAACGCTTCCGTTTGAGCTTCAAGTATTTGAGACGGTAATGGCGATACGATAGTCATTCCCAGTGACCTAACTCGTAACGGTGGTATTCTCTCCTTTCGACTAAGAGCATCAGCAACAACGTTTGCTTTACCAGGATGGTAGCGAATTTCGCAATCATAATCGCTTAGCAACTCAATCCAACGTCGTTGCCTCATGTTGAGCTCTTTTTTATTCAAGATGTGTTGTAGACTTTTGTGGTCAGTAAACACAACACACTTGGTTCCATACAGGTAATGCCTCCATATCCTCAAGGCAAAAACCACGGCACCTAACTCCAAATCATGGGTAGTGTAGTTCTTCTCGTGCTTCTTGAGCTGTCGGGAAGCATAAGCTATCACTTTCTCTCGTTGCATTAACACAGCTCCCAAACCTTTATGTGAAGCGTCACAATAGACGACGAAATCCTCATTACCTTCAGGTAACGCCAAGATAGGAGCACTACACAACATCTCCTTAAGTAATTGAAATGCTTCCTCTTCCTTATCTCCCCATTCATACTTAACGCTCTTTTGAGTCAATTTGGTCAACGGTTTAGCTATCTTCGAAAATCCCTCGATGAACCTTCGGTAATAACCGGCTAAACCCAAAAATTGACGAACTTCTGTTGGGGTTGTTGGTGCAGCCCAATCCTTAATCGCTTCAATCTTAGCAGGATCCACATGAACTCCTTGTCTATCAATCACATGACCCAAAAATCGTACCGTCGGAATCCAAAATTCACATTTGGAGAACTTGGCATACAGTTTCTCCCTCCTGAGCAATTCTAAAATAAGTCTTAGATGCTCCTCATGCTCCTTCTCACTCTTTGAGTAAATTAAAATATCGTCACTGAATACGATCACAAACTTATCTAAATAAGGCTTACACACCCGATTCATGAGGTCCATGAATACCGCCGGTGCGTTAGTCAACCCAAACGGCATCACCTGAAACTCGTAATGCCCGTAACGGGTTCTAAAAGCCGTTTTCGGAATATCTTCCTCGTGAACTCGAAGCTGATGATATCCCGATCTCAAATTGATCTTTGAATACACACTCGATCCTTGAAGCTGATCGAACAAGTCGTCGATCCTCGGTAACGGGTATCTATTCTTCACTATTAACTTGTTCAGCTCTCGGTAATCAATACACATACGAAATGATCCATCATTCTTCTTCACGAATAAGACCGGGGCTCCCCGAGGTGAAGAACTTGGTCTTATAAATCCTTTTTTGGCTAACTCCGCTAACTGTTTCGACAACTCCTCCAGTTCAGTGGGTGCAAGTCGATAAGGCGCTCGTGCTACAGGTGCAGCACCAGGTATCAACTCAATCTGAAACTCCACTTGCCTAGTAGGCGGGAATCCCTGCAAATCATCGGGAAATACATCAGGAAAATCACGAACTATAGACACATCTCCAATGCACCTCTCCTTCTTCTCCTTCCCTCCTTTCTCAGAGATTTGAGCTAAGAAAAGGCAACATCCTTTTTCCATTAGCTTTGGTAACTTAGTGCAAGAAATGACTGTTAATCGGGATGGGCTCCTCGAACCTTTTCGATCTCCTAGTATATTTAGAATCTCCTTTCCGTAAGGCACTCACACGATCTTCTCATCACAAAGTATGTGAGCACGATACTTCGACAACCAATCCATACCAGTGATGACATCGAAACTTCCTAACGTGACGGGTAGAAGATCTATGTTGAAAGGGTGATTCAGGAAATTTAACGTGCATCCGCGAATGATAGTCTTAATCTTTTATATGTTTCCATTAGCTAACTCTACATCATATCCAATTCCTAAGGTCATCGGGGTTTTCTCTAGTAAGAGTGCAAACGTAGTGGACACAAAACTTCTATCGGCACCAGTATCAAATAGTATGGAAGCATAACGATTATTGAGAAGGAACGTACCAGTAACGACATTCGGATCTTCTCCTCTCTCGTTCCCAAGTGCATACACTCTTCCCTGAGCAGCTCCAGCTTCCACACGTTGGTCACCATTATCTTGTCGTCCACGGTTTCCTCCAGCTCCACGATTTCCATGATTGTACCCATTACCACCCGATCCTTGATTTCCTCGGTTCCACGATTCTCTACACTCATTCCTATAATGTCCTTTCTTTCCACACCCATAACAAGTAACGTCTGCTTTACTTCTCATTTCAGGAGCAGCTTGAACCATAACAAGAGGTCGTGCTCTACAATCCCTAGCTACATGTCCTTTCCTTGTGCAATTCTGGCAAATCACAGTACATCATCCTGTATGATTCATGTGGCAACGACCACACTTGGGTGCATCACCGTTTTGGTTCTTCTTATCTCCATTCCCAATAGCATAAGCTTTAGCTTGTCGCATGTTTCGGTGATCATTACCCTTAGAATGTTGGTCTCTCTTTCTCTTTCCATTCTTATCCTTATCAGCTCCTTCCAATTCCAACGAATCCATTAGTTGTTGAGCAATTGTGATTGCTTCATGGATGTTTGCAGGTCTAGCAGCAATCACATCATTCCTTGTAGCCACAGGCAACCCATCGGTATACCGCTCAATCTTTTGGGTCTCAGTTCTAACCATATATGGGCAAAGCAAGGCTAACTCTCGGTAACGACGATTGTAAGTCGCCATATCAGTACCCTTCACTTTATGATTCCAAAACTCAATCTCCAACTTCTTAACCTCATTTCTTGGGCAATAAGTCTGAATCAACAGGGACTTAAATTGCTCCCAAGTCATAGCATAAGCCACATCACTCCCAACCGAATTTCGGTAATTGTTCCACCAAGTTAAAGCCTCATCTTTGAAGGTAAAATAAGTAAACTTTACCTTCGCATTCTCTATACAACCACTGACATTAAACACTGACTCAGTCTTCTCTATCCACCTGACCAAGTAAACCACTCCTTCAGTTCCACCAAACTCAATAGGTCCACAAATCTTAAACTCCTTGTAGTGACATCCATTAGCACGAACAGGAGGAAAAGTTCCAGCAGAATTGTTGGAATGATTTGACTCAGCCAGTAGTTCAGCAACTCTTTGCTCCACAAGTTGATTGATCATTGCTTGATCCACAGTAGGTGCATTAAGCGGAACATGTTCATTGTCTCCCTGAACATCAACATTTTGATTCCTGTTGTTGTGGTTAGTAGTGTCCAGGTTATCAGGAGTAGGGGTTTCAACATTTCGAGTAGGACGGCGTCCCCGGCGACCAAGGGTAGTCACTGCAGGACCAGTTCTGGTAGCTCTAACAGGGTTTCTTCGTGGGGCCATTGATCTGAAACATCATGCAAGGTTCATGAGTTTCCAATAGAACTTCTCATATGCTCAACAAGAATTAAGTCAACGAAGCCAAGTCATGGAAAGAATATCAACGATACACCAAAAGACATCAATAAAGCGAATAGAGACTCTATTTCCGTAACATCCAAAAACCACATAATACCATATAATAATAACCATCAACCATACAATAAAGATCCAACATCGTTCCAACTGCCAAGACACACAAAAGACAGTAATCGTTCCAAACGAGACGAATAATCAACGGAAAATACATCAAAGTAGGATAACTAGCTTTTCTAACCGAACACTCCTCGGTGTAGAAAGAAACATGACAACATAACCCAAACATCTAGCTACGCTGCTGGTGGAGGCTTTTCAACTCCTGCCTCAGGCCATCAAGATCTATCCATAATGATCCTAACTCCACACTATGGGTGTCGCTGTCTCTCTTGAGGTCAGCCACCTCCTTCTCCAGCTCGGCATTCCTCTGCCATAACTTGCGGTCGGCCTCTCGAGCTGTAATAAAACCTCGCTGTAAACTCTCAATCTGCTCGTGAACCTCCATCAAAACTCTCCTCATCTCATTCGTCCTGCCCACAACCACAGTCATATCAACTCTCAGATCCGCTATAAACTCTCCAATAACTCTCTCAAGTCGATCAGATAATCGCGAGATCCTCTCGCCCTGTGCAGTAATCTGAGCCCACATCCTACCAGTCTCACCTAACTCTGCATGCTCAGCAGAAACCTCAGAAGGTGCATCCGACTCAACGGGACTACCAGGTGGCAACTCAAACAAAAATGGATGATCAGGTGAAACAGGCTCAATCGGATGTATAGGTGAATCAGGCTCCTCAGCCTGAGCTGGCGGCACTAACAAATCATCATCATCAGGCATCTCCTCATCCTGAGGGTCATCCTTCTCCTCAGGGTCATCATCATCACCCTGCTCAGCCTCCTGAGGGTCATCAGCCTCATCCTCACCCTCGTACTCCTCCTCCTCCTCATCAGAAGAGTACGTCATCAATCGTCATCTCCTAATAGGTGAACCATGTGGAGAAGTGGTAGGTGATCTAGGACGATGACGCAATGATGTAGGTGGCGCCTCTGACAGAAGAGAGTGAGCATCTATCTGTAAAGGTGGTGGAGTAGGGCGTACCGACATACGTGTCGTAGCTCGGTGGGCAAAGCGTGGGGCCACACGAGCCAAAGCCTGATGAAGAGTAAGCTGCCTCGATGTACCAGGGAGCCCTAGAGAAGATGAGGGTCCCTGCGTAGATGCAGCAGGCGGTGCTGAAGTAGAAGCTGTCGGCGACACAGTAGCTGAATGCATGGCAACCTGGTAAGGATCATCAAGTGCTATAGTGAGCTGTGCTGGGAATACCGGTGCAGTAAGAATATCCTTAACAACATCGGGCATATGGGAGGCCATAGTCTGTGACAACGGTGTAGGGTAGGTGTAAGTGTTTCAAACAACTAAATTGCAAACTCAAAATACCATACCAAAAATCCTCATCATATAATTTCAAATCATATATATCAAGAAAGATTTAAAATACCGCATTACTAAAACATTTATAAAACAATTAGACCATATAATTCCTCGAAGCGCCATCTTATCACTAAATCAATATATCCCATAATCTCAAGTCATCTCAAATATCTCATAATACCTCAAATAATCGAAGATGTATCGGCTTGGCGGGCTGGCGGGCAATGGTCAAGGATCGTTTTCCATAAAAATCGGTTATAGTTTAGGTGTTTATTTACCTAGTTCTCTATAACCTTGGCTCTGATACCAATCTGTAACACCCCCAAAATTTGGTACAGCGGAAGACTCAACAAGCTTTCAGGGTGTTACGGGGATTGGTATCCAACACAAGACATAAAAGAACGAGATAAAGTAAACATAAGAAAAATACAACCAAAACGGGGTTTTAAAGTTTACATTAATCCCAACAACATTCAGAGTCAGGCCCAAAAGAAATATACGTAGGTCCACAATTAAATATCAGAGTTTAGAAAAATAGATCCATAAACCAGGTGCCTTAGCCGAGCCTTCCAATCCATGCATCCAAATCATCACTTAATTACCTGAGAAAACGTGCTAAAAGTCAGCTTTCGCTGGTGAGATCATAGGTTTAAATTCATAATTCAATATAGTGGACATATACGCAAAATGCTTGCTAGCTAGACTAGGGATTCACTAAAAAGCCTGCGGATACCCTCCGCTCCAACATAAAATATGGATACACTCCGTAACAAACCTGCGGATACCCTCCGCTCCAACATAGATATTCGGGTAACCCCCGCAATATCATAAATACTCGGATAACCTCCGAAGTATTAATAACCTATAGGTGCACACTATAGTATCCAAAATCCTCAAATAAGCCAATCTCATAATCCAACCATTATTTAGTCAACACGCGATGGTTCACTATGTGACTAGGGTTGATGTAACTCATCTAACCAAATCTAGTCCACACGCGATGGTTCACTATGTGACTAAGGTTGTTGTAACATTCGTCTAACCATAACTAGTCCACACGCGATAATTCACTATGTGACTAAGGTTGACAAATCTTCCTAGTTCCATAAGTATAGCAAGTTTTGAAAAGTAAAAGCGATAATAGTCCACATAAAACAATTTGCACGTTTCTCACCCCAAGTATTGAAAACATAGTTCAAGAGAAAAAGTGGGGCTATGACTTACCTCAAGTCCAGAAATCAGTAATAAGAACTCGGTAGAAGCAAGACGTATAGTAACTCACAAGACGGCAACTACGGACTCGGCACGACCTAACAATATCAACTCGTCCAGAAATCATTTCCTCAAAATCAAATATTCCCAAACCCGGAAGTATTCCGTTTTACTTTCCGAAAATCCATTTTTCGTATTAGTTTGGAGTTTTACGTTAGGTATCCATACGGGTGGTGGGTCGACATAAACAAACCAAAAAGTCTCACAAAAGAATAATAAAACAAACCATAGATCTAACATTAGCCCAATATATTATTTAAATAAATCATCGAAGCTTATCAAATCCGTCGATTTGATAATCCCCATATTTATTTACGTAACATACCGTTCCAAGATTACACCCAATCCTAAAGCACATAGCACACAAATACTATATGGTATATATCGTAGCCTAATAAATTCCTTATATACATCGTCAAATTGGCCAGATTCAACGATACATATATGTTGTGATTTATTATCCTATACATATACCACAACCTATGGGCGTCATAGGATACGATGCCCATTAATATACTCATTTCGTATAGCCAAATAACTCGGTTTAACCTGTCGATTAAATAAGTTATTTAGTTATAGAAAATGTTTAAATTAAGCGTCATATATCCGTGACAACACAAAAGTCACAAACAATAACTCACTTGGACTCAAGTGACCACGACTCCGCATAACTCGATAGTTTTTCCTCGTTATATATAAAAGTTATTATTTCATTTAATATTTAGTTAACGTCAAGAATTTCTCGTTATTTATAATATTTATTCATAATAACGCTCCCAATAATATTACATTACTCTCGTAGTATAATATATTTAGTCGCATTATTTATAATACTACTCGTGATTTTTGTTATTATTAATATACGCATTTATATATTTATATATACGTTATTCACGTCTATATATTTATATAAACGTTTATATTACCAATAATATTATTACGAGTTTTATTATTTGCGTTTTAAATTCTAAATAATTATCGAGTCATACGAAATGGTCACATGTCCGAGTCATGACTCTCGGCTCATTGTCCAAGTCCAAAATAATGTAAGCAAGTCATAAATAATCAATCCAACTCCGTCCAAATCAATCCCAATACACGTGCTACAACAATAGGGTCCGACTACGGCACCCGACTAACCTATCTCCGTCAATCTAAGTGACCGTCTCACAATCGGTCCCCACTTTACCATTCGTCAACAACTTCTCAATAAAACAATAAATCCCTTGTCGAGACCAAAAATGATCTCGAGTCAACCAAGCATTCGGCCGAATCCAACAAGTGCCAACACAACAACAAGTCCACATAACATAACAAGAAAAATATAATTATCAACAAGGTCCAATATCGCGTTGGTTTACCAAGCCAAACCCGAGCCACTCGACTCACTTGAGTCTCGGCTCAAACCACGAGTCACCACGACTCGAACCAATAACCAAGAGGTTACAAAAATAAGCTCCAACGAGCTACACCAAACTGCCCAATCGACCCACTTGGGTCGCGGCATCAACAACCATAATCGGCCACAAAGGCCAAGACTCCATCGAGTCTAACCAACTCCAAGCAAATAAAACATGAAAATCATGAACTCAAGGCCACAATAAGCCAAAATAACGAGCCATAGGCTCGAATCCCACATCAAGCCATGAGTCCTTGACTCACGGTTCACTCGACCCATCGAAGAATCACCAAGACCCGGATACCAAACCATTTTTCATCATCAAAAACATTATTTCATAACATATTAATTCGATTCCCATAAAAATACTCCATGTACCCACGGATTAATCACCAAATCGAGGTACCCAAAAGCCAAAATCAAGCATACTCACCTTCTTAAACCTCCAAATGTATAGATCTAGTAAAAACAATAAAGTTGGGTCGGATTTAATAAGATCTCGAGGTGTTAGGGTGGGTTATATGGCGCGTATGATACACCAAATGAAAGAGAAAACGATAAGGAACAAGATGGTGGTGGTGGTTTTGTTGTGAGGGCGGCGAGATGGTGGTGGTGGCCGGATTTGTGTTTGGTGGCGGCTAGGGTTAGAAGAGGGGAAGAGAGAGAGAGAGTGATTTGGTGAGGGTGAAGTGTTGTGTGTGTGTGGTGATAACCACATGGACGATTTTTGTAATATACTAAAAAAAAATCATTTTCTTTTAAAAAAAATAATAATAATAGTAATAATAATAATATTACTAATAATATGAGTGGGTAAATAAGGGTGAGTGTAAAATACACGGTCTGAAACCCGAACTCATTTCAAAACGTTTAATATCTCGTGTAACGTTCTGTAAATAAATAAATATTGTCGAACTCATAAAAATCAAGTCATAACATTTCTGTTAGGTAATCCTAGTGCCGGAGTCAACGTAGTACCAAGTGAGAATTCAAAAATATATCACCATGTATATATCCATAACAAATCATTAAATACATCTCAAATCCCATAACGATATTAAATTCACCAACCATAAAATAGGTCTTACAAGTTCGTTACGAATAAAATTTTAAATAAAAAAATTTATAAACGAACTTTAACGTAATGCGGGTTTTCAAAATGGCTCCCTAATTTGCCGGTTGTCACATACATATCCATTTAGACTTTCTAAATGATATATCATGTTATATTAGATTCATTTACCGCTCATGTTTCAACAATAAACATTCATTCCAAGGTTGTATGTCTTATTTTCTAAATCTTTCAAGTAAAGTTTCATTCCAAACTAAGACTTAACTTTTAACTTATATGAAATGTTACCTTTTAATATGTTTTACAACATATATGATTTAGGAAATTAAACATAATACTCCCACTAGCTTTTAGGAATACTTAGAAATTATCTTATTTCAATTATAAATCATAACATTTAATAATTAAACATAAGAGTAATCTTCTAGATGCATGCATTTATCCATTCATGGATTATTGCACTTTATACACTTTCAAAGATTTATTTGAATTCATAAACTCCTTTTGATTACTTATCGTCCTCGCTCAAGTAATCACTCAAGAAAGAGTTTTGATATTCCATTGTCAATTTCATAAATATGACAATCATAATCTTTATATATATTTAATGTATTTAGAAAAGAATATTCAATCACAGTTAATTGATTAAGTGTGATTAATAATCTTGTCATAAAACATACATTAAATACGTGTACAACATTGTCCATATGATTTCTATACAAAGATTTAAACCACAATTGTTACCTTATCTTTGAAGAAACTCATCTTTATTTTCTAGTCTAACTATTAAGATAAACCAAGTTTCTAAAATTGATTATGTTTATGGACAGCATCTTGATCATTCATATCATGTATACTTTACTGTAACACCCCCAAAATTCGGGTCCAGCGGAAGCATACATACATTGAGGTGTGATTTAGTCGTTTGAATATAGTGTTTATTTTACCGAAGAAATGCTTAGGAAAGTATTTCCCCGGGTCGTGTCCCAGCGAAGGTGTGAATGGAATTTCGAATTTCCGAATCGTGAAGCGTGTCGTGAAAGTGGTAAAAAGTGATTTTAGAGAGATTACACTAAGGAATATGAAAATGAAACACAAATAACCTACTATGCACGTAAATCAAGTAAACAAACTAAAAACGTAACGTAGAATCGAAAACGTAAGCTTAAACGTAAATTAAACGTTAACGGACGAAATAAAACGCGAATTTTGAACTACACTACTCCTACGGACCTCAAAATAATTTTAAAAAGTTAAAAATGATAAAAGAAAATTTTAAGAAAAAGAAAAATATTTTTTTGACTTTTTATTTATTTTTTATGAATTAAAAACTAATTAATTAATTAAAAATTAAAAGAAAATGCAAATAAGGTGAGAAAAATAAATTTTGGAAATTATAAAATAACTAAAAAGTAATTTTAAAACTAAAAAATTATTTTTTTTGGCTTTTTGTGTAATTTTTAGGAATTTAAAACTATTAAATCTAATTAAAAATTTAAATTAAATTCAAAATAAATGGGAAAAATGCAAAATAAATTTCTAAAATTCTAAAGTAAATGAAAATAATTTTTAAAAATATTTTTGGATTTTTCTTGGCTTTTTCATATTTTTTTTGGAATTTTTGGTAATTAAAAAGTATTTAAAATTGAATAAAAATGAAAATAAAATAAAAAAATAGCAAATAAAGTCAGAAAAATATGAAAAATTCAGGGAAATTCTAAATTAATATTCTAAACTTAAGAAAAATTTGAAAAGTGAGAAATAAGCAATGGAAGTGCTTTTTACTTTGAAACAGCTTATTAGAAAATGATTATTGTTAAGCAGTTTAACCCAAACTTTGACCAATTGATTTTGGACTATATTAAGCTTAATGGAACAGAAGTAAGACCAATATATACACAGAAACACAGATTATGGCCAAGTAAGATGAAATAAGCACTTTGATGAAATAAGCAATATAAAACCAATGATCACCAAAAGTTCACAGAAGGTCCACACAGTTAATATAGGCTCAGAACAACTGAATACCATTAATTTGGCACTTAAGGAAAGCTGATAAGTAGTATGACAGTATGCAAAATAAGAAAGAAAAGACAGCTCAAACAGCCCTACTTATGGCTTGATTTAAGGCACGAAATAAGCTGTATTATCTAATTAAAAAGCAGATGCTTAAAGCTGACCTAGTAATCTACTCAAAAACTTCAAAAGCCCTAATTATAATCACCAACTTGACCCCCTATAAGGTCTGAGATCAGATGCATTTGGACTATGGACCTGCAGAATTGACTTTTGTTGATGCAATCAAACTTTGACCAAAGTGAATTTCAACTATATAAATCTAATCCTGGGGGTTGTATTAAAATGTTTACCTACTTGATTTCCCTAGATGAACTCTAAACTTAACAAATTGCAAAATTATAGCTGCTAGAAACTACAATCGTTGACAGAATTTGGATATGGGGTGAGTGTTGACTTTATGAGTTAAGGGTGCAAATTTATAACTGATTAACTGTATTAAAGCCTAAAGGAGCTAATGAAACACCAAGGATAGCAATAATCAAGCAATAACTAATTAGATTGAGGCCTATCCAAACACCCCCTTAATGAGCAGATACACTAAGATAATCAGATATAAAACTCAAACCCTCAATCTAATTACCAAACTCACTTTCTTATCTGAATTATATACTAACTGAACATTAAAATTCACCAAAGAACAAGCAGAAAGCAACAGATCCAAAAACCTCTATAGATGGCAGTTATACTAACTATTTATGCTACTACTACTGATTAAGCTTAATCCTACCAAACTAATGGTCCAACTCTGTTACTAAACACTATTAGAAGCTAACGGAATGATGAAATCCAAAAATGAATACTGAGAACACAACAATGCAGGTTAAAGTACACTAGGCAGTGGAGACTTACTATAGAACCAAACTATTCAGACACACCAAATAAGTTCAGAGTATGAATCAATAAGCTCAAAATAATATAGAGACACAAATAAAAAACACAATTCACAAACACAGATCTAAGAGTATGATATAGCAAATGGAACAGTAACTAACTAATTAAGTATGCAATATTGTTGAACTGGTAAAATAATCTAGAACCTAAATAATAAAACAACTACTGCTATGAAACAGAAACAACCAACAATAAACAGATCAACAATACTAATCTAGAAGATGAAATATTTAGATTTGAAATTTGAAATGAAAACTTACAATTCACCTTTCAGCCAAACAGAAAGGGTCTCCCTCACAGCCTATCTTTTGATAGGCTAAGCACTTCCCTGACCTGCTTAACTTATCAGTTCCTTCCTTAAAAATAAGCACAGCTTATTGGATAAGCTGCCTTTGACTTTGTTTGACTTGAATGATTTGGACAATGAAAATTAGGGATAACCAAACAAATCTCACCACAATTATTGTTTATACTAAAAATGAATGTATTAAGCTGAAAACAGATTTAAAAGTAAATAAGATTTTGAAATTAAATTGCAAAGAGATTGACTAAAAATGAGAATTATATTAAAATTTGAAATCTGAGTACAACTTGAAAAGCAGAAATACAATAAACTGAAATTTAAACTACAAGCTATACCTATTCCTACCCTAATCTAATCCCTAAATCTAACAAGGAATACATGATGTGAGTGAGGGGTATATATAGCCTGCTGAGAGAAGTAGCCAGGTCACCAATCCACGACCTTGTGTTTCTTCCAAGCTCCTATCATCCCTTGGATTCACTTCTAGATTATTCCCATCAATGTGAGCCCTTGATTGATTTTGTTGATATGACCAATCCTCCGTGTATCCTCCTATTGGCCCACGTGTCTGACATTCCTGACACCTTCTAGAACCTCCAATTATTAGGTAATTATTATGTACTTGGGGTAATTTGGTGGATTGGGATTTAGGGTTCATTTAACAGTAAATATCTGGGTATTGGGTGAATTTGGGGGGCGGGGTTTGTTTTGGTGTTATTATTATATATTTTTGACCGTTTGACCGTGGGTGGGTATAGGTTTGACCGGGGTATAGGTTTTGGGTGTTGGGTCGGGTTTGGATATTAGGGAGATGCAGGCCTGGGTAAAATTTATTATAAGTGTGGGCCGAATATAGATGTGGGCTAGGAGTTTATTTTGGGCTTATGTCTAGTTTTTATTGATTAAGGGATCTAGTTGGTTTTAATTGTAAGGTTTTTAAAATCCCAAGGATCAAGTGTATTTTTTGAACTTCTAGGGACCACTGCAGCCAATTTTCCAAAGTTGATTCCAAGGGCTATTTTTGACTTTCTTTGATTCACGGAGGACCACAATTGACTTTTTTCTTATAAAAATTCTTCAAAGGATCACTTTTGTCCTTTTGTAAAACTTGGAGGACTGAAATCGTCAAACTCTTCAGATTTTAACCAGGGACCAATTATGCAACTTTCTGAATCTCTGAGGACTTGTTTTAACTTTTTGAGCTTTCTTTGATCATTTTGCTTCCCCGGCTTCGGCTTTCGACCTTTTTTCAATCTCGTGCTCGTTTTTGTTGGTTTTGGCTTTGTTTTTGTTCATTTTTCACATATCCGTTCCTGCACATACACAAATATAAAAACATACATTCACTTGGCATATTTGGTTAGTATTTGGTTTATTTGGTCTAAAAAGGATGTGTGAAAAAGAACACATCAAAATCCCCCAGACTAAGGTATTGCCGTGTCCTCACGCAATGTCATCACCTCACGTTTAAAAGATAAATAATTTCAACACCTCTATTTACTGACGTTGTAAAGTAGCAATGATGTTCAAAAGAGATATCAAAATCATTTATTCTCAAAAACGCTCCATTTTCCGATTTTCTTGAATAACAACTACCACTACTATTTTTGTACTTTTTTCATTTTTATATATGTGACGGTTTGCCTTGACTTTCATTATTAATTCTTATCTGTTGATAATTTTCAGGGTCAACGAGTAGAAACACTTCTCATAGAGAAGAGACCATACGGATAAAAACCGTCATCCTTGATTTTTCACAAGCTCCCAAACTAAGCGTAAAATCGAGATCATTATTTATCCATAAGTTAGGTGCTAACACTACCCAAAAAAGTTAATTGTGTCATTACCTCTTGTTCCCAGGTCCTAAGTTTTGTATCTCAAGATTTTAATTTGTGAGAAATGAATTGCTTCATATTTTCTCGTTTTGATATTTGTTAGTCCGATAAGAGCACAAAATTTGAACGCTATGTAGTTTTCAAACTTTCCCTCGAAAATCCCTGCATACAGAAATCGAGTCCACATGAAGGTCTCTGATTTAACACGATTTGTGGAGGTCCCCCTTTTTATTTACGACCGAGACATACCATGTTTGATACCCGAAACGGAAGCTTTTTATTAGGGAAAACCCCGGAGTCGAAGCTTGGCATTTTTGCACAATTATAAGCACTTTAATAATACTTGGTCCTTAGTCATTTATTTTTTTTACAACAACGGTTTATGAGCCGCCAAGATGTAAGAGCTTTATTATGACCTTGGATTTATATCCGCTGCTTTTTTATAGCTTTGGATTCCTCTGCCTTTTTATTTGGCTTTGGACTATTATTATTGATATTCATAATCATATGCCAAACCCCGAGTCCTACGGCCTTTACTAAGATCACAACATCGGCTGCGAACCGGCAAGATGCAATAGTCTATTTCACCGTAACACTGGCAGTACCCCTATGTGTACCAAACCCACATATGCAGAGATTTTGTTGGGAACGAGAAAAAACTAAGTATTGCTGTATACCCTTAATTAAACCTAGAGATCTATTATTATTGGTGTGCAAGCTTGTGGGAACAAGGAGGCCACAAGTACCTTTCGTGAGCTCTAAAGAGATCCAACTACTCCACGTTTAGCATGAAACTTCTAAATAAACTCTATCATTCCTCGATCTCCGCAAATTTAAAATCCCAAGTAATGAGATCCGCGAATGTTTAGCCATAATCTTTTGATTATTTTGGTTAAGGGAGACGAGCTAGGGCTCAACATGCCCGGTCAAGTCGAAACATTTATTTCTACTCTCGCCGGTAGGAAAGTCAAAACAGGGTGTCAAATCTTATTATTATATCATATATCATCATTTTTTATTTATTTTTTTTTTACATATAAAAAGGTGACAAAAAATTTTAAATTTTGGTTGAAAAACGGAGTTGCGTAAGTTAACAGCTCAGACGAAGGTGCAATGTCAAATCAAATCGAAGATTCACCCCCCCAGACTAAAGTGAAACATTGTCCTCAATGTTTTAAGGGTGCAGGTAATCCTACATAATATCTAATGCCGTTTATTAAGTATGCCAAGAGATAAACGTTAGTCGATAAGATTTTGGATATGGTGAATTTCTGAATGAGCAGCGAAGGATGAGACTCGAGTGGAGAGAAACAAAACACGAGCACGAGAGTCCTCAATCTTCGGGGAAATTCCTGAACATTCACAAACAACCACGGAAACACGAGTTTGGAAAGGGTCGCCCCCCTCACGTCACGTTACTTAGAAAATAGAAAATAAAGAAAATGAAAATGGATAAGCATGTGGTGCCTCCCACGAAGCGCTTGTTTTTGTTCACCGAGTCACGTGAGCTTGACTCGATCCCCGAATTAATTCGTCCTTGGGGAGAGCAGATAAAACGGACACCCGGCACAAAAGACGGAGATTCCGGGGTCAAAAACGGTATCCTCACTCCCGGTGGAGTGGAAAGAAGAAATGATGGTATAAGTATAGAATGGTTTAAACACTTTGATGATAAAAGCAAATTCAAATTCTGAATCAAGGGTGGGTTGGGTGGGTAAAATATCAAGCACAGGATCATCAAGATCATAAGTCTCGTCCACCACTCCAATTTTATCTTCATTCGTATCGGATTCAAACTCTACATCGGGTGGTTTCGCGGGTGGACGAGAAGAAAGTAAATCGGAAAGAATATTTCTTTGAACGTTATTCTCGTCATTCTCAAGACCCGGTGGTATCGAGTCATCTGCAGCAAGAAATTGATCAACATCCTCTAAAAGAGAGTCACGTGTCGGATTATCGGAAATAAGCACATAATCGATCTCAAAATTAAAACGCTCATAATCCGGAAGAGAGATATCAGCATGAATAGTGGGACTGCCACTACTCGTCTCTTCAAATCGAAAAATTTCAAGCTCGGGTAAGAAATCACTATCCATATCGGGGATAGGAGAAAAAGTAGGAGGATTTTTCAACGCCTCGATCTTAGAAATGAGAAGATTGATATTCAATAATTTTTCACGAAGAGCTTCATCTTGGATTTCTGTGTCAATTTCTTCATCATTCTCTTCTTCTAAGCTGATGAGCTCAGAAGGTAATTCGTCTACATAGTCGATGTCTCCACAAGATATAGCATCGTCATTGTCAGAATCGGAGAAAATCTCATCAGGATTAATCGAATTTTCAATCGGAGATAACTCACATTCTTCAGCCGTATCAAAAACATATTTCTCAAAATCGGGTAAAGAATCCTGGAGCTCGGGCTCCAAAGGATCAGACGGCGTATCAATCTCAGTCGAAATAGAATCATTGTTACCAAGAGAAGTATCGGCTTCTTCCAAAATAGGATCACTTCCCTCATCCGATGTGAGAGAAGGATAAGAAGAGTTGGGAGTAATTAATTCAAATCTCAAAAGACAACTTGAAGAATCTGGAGGTGGGACAAGTGGTGTGCTCTCAGAGCTAGGAATTTCCACCACTTCCATTATGATCTCCGGTTCTTGTTCTTGAAGATTAGGTAAGTCATTTCTTCTAAACACCGTTTTAAGCTCAGCATGTTTGCTTGACAAACTCTTAACCGTAAATCGAGAAAGGTTAGGATCAAATCTTGACGGATTAGGAACAATTGATTCTTGGACAACCTTAGGTTGGACGTATTTAGCACTTTCATTGTCAGTGGAAAGTACCGAGTCCTTTGTCACCTCGGTTACTCGTTCCATTTCCCTCACCGGAGAAGGAGTAGGAACCGATGGTCCATCATAATCAACACGAATTTTTGCAATTTTTGATGAGGCGTAAAGTTGTTCCATTTTTATTTTAAAAGCCTTACGTTTAAAGAAATCGTCGTCGAGAAATGTCATAGAACAATCTTCAACATTTAAAGGTTCACAAGACTGAGTGGGATTAATCGTAGAATTTTTTTCTTTATAAAGCTCATTTTCGTCACTCTTAACGGTGTTAACTTGTTCTTTTACATGAATTACTTCTTTAAAAAGATCTAATAACTCGGTAGAGTTATTTTGAGCAGTCATCATTTTAGTGATCATTTCATATTGTGGAGGTTGGTCGTGATAATCATTGTCATAAGGAAACGGTTTCCTTGTTTGACAATCGGTGCTAAAGTGTGGACCTCCACAATACTCACAACCGTCTTGTTGTGAAATCGGTGCATTTTGAAACGATTCATTATTGAAGTA
Source organism: Artemisia argyi (assembly GCA_030686995.1). NCBI lineage: Eukaryota > Viridiplantae > Streptophyta > Magnoliopsida > Asterales > Asteraceae > Artemisia > Artemisia argyi. The sequence goes on from CM060697.1 coordinate 173,875,062, forward strand.
CGGAACTTGCTCATATGAATTGAAATTGTTGTGATAATAATTGGAAAAGTTCTGATCATAATCGGAGGTGAATGTGGGTTCAGCTTTCAAAGCATAACACATACAAAATCCACGAGTAAATCCACATTCAATGCAAATATGTTGATTGAATGAGTCAGGCTGAGGTGGGTAGTCGGAAAAATTTGGAAAGTTGTTATACGAATTAGGTGCATAAGCAAATGAATTGCAAAACAAACAACTTCCGTCTCGAATATCGTTACCACACCGTCCGCATGTACACCAAACACAAGAACCTTCAAAGAACGGTTCTCCACAATTAAAACAAGTCGGATCCATAAGAATTATCGGTATAGAGGGTTAAAGAAGAAGAATCAAATGATAAGAGGATAAGAAGATTATTTTTGGTTTTTTAATTATCGTAAAATCAAATAAAAGGAAAATCAAAATGGAAAAAGAAAATCTTTTTGTATTTTTATTTTTGGAAAACAAAATTCGAAAACTTAAAACTTTTATTTTCTTTTGTTTTTCAAACGTTACGTTAATCGTAAACCGTTTCCTTTAAATCTACTTGCGACGGAACGGGAGAGAAGAATGGATCTCTCTTCAGCTTGCAATTTAATGTCAAAGCTTCCGTATTTTCCGCTTATTCGGTCGTAGAATCCAAAGTAATCCGATTAGCAACTAATTTCACACGTTGTTATATTGAGAAGCTTATTTGGTTTACAACGCCCACCCTTCATCGGGAGAGTCGAGGCTGTAACTTTATTATTTTTTTGGTATTTTTGAAAACACTTTAGGAAAAGTGTTTTTGATTTTTCATTTTTTTTTTTTTTTTTTTTTTTTTTTTTTTTTTTTTTTATAGAAAATATATACAAGGAAGGTTTTCAAAACACAATTTCGAAAAACGAAAACGAAAAATTCACTTCAACCTTCCCCGGCAGCGGCGCCTTTTGATTTAGTCATTTTAGTATAGTGTTTATTTTACCGAAGAAATGCTTAGGAAAGTATTTCCCCGGGTCGTGTCCCAGCGAAGGTGTGAATGGAATTTCGAATTCCCGAATCGTGAAACGTGTCGTGAAAGTGGTAAAAAGTGATTTTAGAGAGATTACACTAAGGAATATGAAAATTAAACACAAATAACCCACTAAGCACGTAAATCAAGTAAACAAACTAAAAACGTAACGTAGAATCGAAAACGTAAGCTTAAACGTAAATTAAACGTTAACGTACGAAATAAAACGCGAATTTTGAACTACACTACTCCTACGGACCTCAAAATAATTTTAAAAAGTTAAAAATGATAAAAGAAAATTTTAAGAAAAAGAAAAATATTTTTTTGACTTTTTATTTATTTTTTATGAATTAAAAACTAATTAATTAATTAAAAATTAAAAGAAAATGCAAATAAGGTGAGAAAAATAAATTTTGGAAATTATAAAATAACTAAAAAGTAATTTTAAAACTAAAAAATAATTTTTTTTGGCTTTTTGTGTAATTTTTAGGAATTTAAAACTATTAAATCTAATTAAAAATTCAAATTAAATTCAAAATAAATGGGGAAAATGCAAAATAAATTTCTAAAATTCTAAAATAAATGAAAATAATTTTTAAAAATATTTTTGGATTTTTCTTGGCTTTTTCTTATTTTTTTGGAATTTTTGGTAATTAAAAAGTATTTAAAATTGAATAAAAATGAAAATAAAATAAGAAAAATAGCAAATAAAGTCAGAAAAATATGAAAAATTCAGGGAAATTCTAAATTAATATTCTAAACTTAAGAAAAAATTAAAAGGTGAGAAATAAGCATTGGAAGTGCTTTTTACATTGAACCAGCTTATTAGAAAGTGATTATTGTTAAGCAGTTTAACCAAAACTTGACCCAAACTTTGACCAATTGATTTTGGACTATATTAAGCTTAATGGAACAGAAGTAAGACCAATATATACACAGAAACACAGATTATGGCCAAGTAAGATGAACTAAGCACTTTGATGAAATAAGCAATATAAAACCAATGATCTCCAAAAGTTCACAGAAGGTCCACACAGTTAATATAGGCTCAGAACAACTGAATACCATTAATTTGGCACTTAAGGAAAGCTGATAAGCAGTATGACAGTATGCAAAATAAGAAAGAAAAGACAGCTCAAACAACCCTACTTATGGCTTGATCTAAGGCACCAAATAAGCTGTATTATCTAATTAAAAAGCAGATGCTTAAAGCTGACCTAGTAATCTACTCAAAAACTTCAAAAGCCCTAATTATAATCACCAACTTGACCCCCTATAAGGTCTGAGATCAGATGCATTTGGACTATGGACCTGCAGAATTGACTTTTGTTGATGCAATCAAACTTTGACCAAAGTGAATTTCAACTATATAAATCTAATCCTGGGTGTTGTATTAAAATGTTACCTACTTGATTTCCCTAGATGAACTCTAAACTTAACAAATTGCAAAATTATAGCTGCTAGAAACTACAATCGTTGACAGAATTTGGATATGGGGTGAGTGTTGACTTTATGAGTTAAGGGTGCAAATTTATAACTGAATAACTGTATTAAAGCCTAAAGGAGCTAATGAAACACCAAGGACAGCAATAATCAAGCAATAACTAATCAGATTGAGGCCTATCCAAACACCACCTTAATGAGCAGATACACTAAGACAATCAGATATAAAACTCAAACCCTCAATCTAATTACCAAAATCACTTTCTTATCTGAATTATATACTAACTGAACATTAAAATTCACCAAAAAACAATCAGAAAGCAACAGATTCAAAAACCTCTATAGATGGCAGTTATACTAACTGTTTAGGCTACTACTACTGATTTAGCTTAATCCTACCAAACTAATGGTCCAACTCTGTTACTAAACACTATTAGAAGCTAACGGAATGATGAAATCCAAAAATGAATACTGAGAACACAACAATGCAGGCTAAAGTACACTAGGCAGTGGAGACTTACTATAGAACCAAACTATTCAGACACACCAAATAAGTTCATAGTATGAATCAATAAGCTCAAAATAATATAGAGACACAGATAAAAAACACAATTCACAAACACAGATCTAAGAGTATGATATAGCAAATGGAACAGTAACCAACTAATTAAGTATGCAATATTGTTGAACTGATAAAATAAGCTAGAACCTAAATAATAAAACAACTACTGCTATGAAACAGAAACAACCAACAATAAACAGATCAACAATACTAATCTAGAAGATGCAATATTTAGATTTGAAATTTGAAACGAAAACTTACAATTCACCTTTCAGCCAAACATAAAGGGTCTCCCTCACAGCCTATCTTTAGATAGGCTAAGCACTTCCCTGACCTGCTTAACTTAACAGTTCCTTCCTTCAAAATAAGCACAGCTTATTGGATAAGCTGCCTTTGACTTTGTTTGACTTGAATGATTTGGACAATGAAAATCAGGGATAACCAAACAAATCTCACCACAATTATTGTTTATACTAAAAATGAATGTATTAAGCTGAAAACAGATTTAAAAGTAAATAAGATTTTGAAATTAAATTGCAAAGAGATTGACTAAAAATGAGAATTATATTAAAATTTGAAATCTGAGTACAACTTGAAAAGCAGAAATACAATAAACTGAAATTTAAACTACAAGCTATACCTATTCCTACCCTAATCTAATCCCAAAATCTAACAAGGAATACATGATGTGAGTGAGGGGTATATATAGCCTGCTGAGAGAAGTAGCTAGGTCACCAATCCACGACCTTGTGTTTCTTCTAAGCTCCTATCATCCCTTGGATTCACTTCTAGATTATTCCCATCAATGTGAGCCCTTGATTGATTTTGTTGATATGACCAATCCTCCGTGTATCCTCCTATTGGCCCACGTGTCTGACATTCCTGACACCTTCTAGAACCTCCAATTATTAGGTAATTATTATGTACTTGGGGTAATTTGGTGGATTGGGATTTAGGGTTCATTCAACAGTAAATATCTGGGTATTGGGTGAATTTGGGGGTCGGGGTTTGTTTTGGTGTTATTATTATATTTTTTTGACCGTTTGACCGTGGGTAGGTATAGGTTTGACCGGGGTATAGGTTTTGGGTGTTGGGTCGGGTTTGGATATTAGGGAGATGCAGGCCTGGGTAAAATTTATTATAAGTGTGGGCCGAATATAGATGTGGGCTAGGAGTTTATTTTGGGCTTATGTTTAGTTTTTATTGATTAAGGGATCTAGTTGGTTTTAATTGTAAGGTTTTTAAAATCTCAAGGATCAAAAGTGTATTTTCTGAATTTCTAGTGACCACTGCTGCCAATTTTCCAAAGTTGATTCCAAGGGCCATTTTTGACTTTCTTTGATTCACGGAGGACCACAATTGACTTTTTCTTATAAAAATTCTTCAAAGGATCACTTTTGTCCTTTTGCGAAACTTAAAGGACTGAAATCGTCAAACTCTTCAGATTTTAACCAGGGACCAATTATGCAACTCTCTGAATCTCTGAGGACTTGTTTTAACTTTTTGAGCTTTCTTTGATCATTTTGCTTCCCCGGCTCCAGCTTTTGACCTTTTTTCAATCTCGTGCTCGTTTTTGTCGGTTTTGGCATTGTTTTTGTTCATTTTTCACATATCCGTTCCTGCACATACACAAATACAAAAACATACATTCTCTTGGCATATTTGGTTAGTATTTGGTGTATTTGGTCTGATTTTGGTCTAAAAATGATGTGTGAAAAAGCACGCATCAGGGTGCTACGAAATTGGTATCATAACATAAGGTACAAAGAACGGTTTTTATTTCATTTATTGAAAATAAAATGCATTAACAAAATGTTAAGTTTACATTTTATAAAAGAAATGCGGAAATAGCCCCATAAAGAAGTTAAAGCGGTCCCAAAAGTGTATCAGAGTCGCCTATGACCAATGCCCCTTGCCAAGCGCCTTCAAATAGTGAGCTAACGCCTTATCCTGAAAATACATGCTAAAACGGTCAGCTTACGCTGGTGAGTCCATAGAGTTTTAGTTAAAAACAGTATAGTTGAACCAAAGAGTTTTCGAGTTCAAATCATCCTTTTCAACAAGTCAACCTTAACGTACGCTTACACAGCTTAAATCACCATTCTAAAACAAATAACCGCAATCAACTCCAAATCAAACAACTCGAATCATAATCAATCACATAGATACTACACTCATATAGAGTCACATAAAGTTACCCTGTTACGCTGGCTAAGTCAAACCACAAAAGAATTCCCTATAGTGCACACTATAGTCCAAAACCAATCAAATCAATCTGTATGTGTAAGAATACGACATACCCCACATGCGTAAGAATACGACATGCTCAACTTACCTAGTTCTAGACTAGGCCTCGTTGCATAGCTTACCTAGTTCTTGACTAGGCCTCGCTCCATAGCTTACCTAGTTCTCGACTAGGCCTCACTCCACTAAACCAATTCAATCTGCATTCGCAAGGATGCGAAATGCCCTTAGCCAGCTCATGTAACAGGTTCAAAAACCACAATCACAAATCTCATACCACATAAATGAACAAGTAATCACATAATGCATTTAATAAACCAAATCAAATATTCCAACCAAACAGTCAAATCTTGGGTAAATAATTCATGTATCCAAATAAGCAAACTTGAGTTTAGTTGAAAATGAGCATGTATTCTCCCCCAAAGATAGTTTAAGAAAACTGTTAAAAAATAGGGGCTATGAACTCACCTGGGCCACAGCAACGCAAAGATTACGATTGACACAACTGGCATCGAACAGATTCACACAGCATCAAAGAGGCGGTACATCGATACGGAAAACGGCGAAGCCTTCTATATGCAAGACTTATTCTAACACGAGATCCCCAGCGATGAACCAAGTCTTCCATAAGCTAACTACTTCCAAGTAATTCCCAATCTTCTATCTCCAAATCTCTCATTATCCATTTATTTGTTTTTGTGTTTGGTATCATTGTGTGTGTAGTTAGAACACGACATATAATCAAGTGAACTCACGCCAAAGACTAAACAAGCGAAGTCAACAAGAATCGAGACAAGACTCAAGAGTACTCACGCCAATAGATGAGTAACATACGACTTCAACCAAAAGCGAGACAAAACTCAATACGAAACATCCGGGTCAAAGCTATATAATCCATCCATAGCAATCATACTTAAATGGCTACTAAGTCAACCTTATGGTCAAAGTCAATCTCGAGTAACCAAAAGTTTAACAAGGGAAATGGTACGAATTATTGAATACTTATCGTATTTACCAATACGATAATTTCAAAAATTCCTACAATACACTTGTTAATCCCAAGTTACTCATACCTAATAAAGATATGGTAAGTCGTAGGATGGATCACCCATTAATATTGTCTCCCGACATGTTTGTCGACCCTAATTGGGTTTAGTAGCCCAATTAGTCCGTTAACCGTGTCGGATGATTATATTAATGTTAACCAATCTGTAACTCGGCAGCTACTAACACGAACCTTAAAAACTCCTAAAGGGTAAGTCTTGATAAACGTGCCCTCGAAACATTAAATAACTCATCTGTATTAAATTCAACACCGTTTCATTTATTATTAAATAACGTTCTTTTAGTTATTTAACATTTCCTTTTAACTTTAGAAATATTAATTATGTTTCAACGTCACTTAATATTTCTTAGTAAGAAAACATTATGCAACATATTAATTGTTATTTAATAATTATTGGTAACTTATAAATATTAAGTAACAATTTTAATTGTTAGTTAATATTTAAAGTTACTTGTATTTATATATACATATATAATTGTGTCACTTATAGTCCAACAATAATTATCTTTTCGAGTTATTTCACGTTCCGAGTTCACTTTATCCTCGGGTCAACTAGTCAAATCAATAATAGTATAATAATACACTAAGTCCATTTTAGCTCGTCGGGTGCCACACGAGACTAGAAAGTCTAGGTGACGCCCGACACGGCTCAAATCATCACGATCACATAAATATATCCACCTAACATGCATCTATTTCGCCACAATCACAACTTCAGCATCTAACGGCCGACTACGGCTTGTTACTAACTTAATCTCCGCCATACCAAATTCTCGTCATGAACCAATGTCACTAATGGCAACCAACAACTATACCGAACCCATTCCTAGTCTTACTACTATCATTAACAATACCAAATCCACCTCTACAAATCAGTCCGAGACCCACTAACAATTGACAAGAACAACAACAAGATCGACAACAACTAGAGTAATCAACAACAATATCACCAGGAACAACAATAACCACAACAACATAACAACACGACGACAAGCAACAATCTCAAATACTCCGAATCCAATTCCAACTCCTTACTCTCGGCTATACACCACCAATACTCAAATCCACAATCTGAGTCAAAGCCAAACTTACTCTAATCCGAGTCTAAACCCATATATAAATCCGAAACTAATTCTGAGCACAAGCAAAACACGACTCGACTCAAAACCAATGTTCGACCACACAAATGATACCAAACAAATTTTAATCCGATTTCTATTATCATGCCCTCGAAACCCTTAGGTCTTGGGTCTAACCGCGACACAAACATCTCCAAAATGGCAAGATATGCTCACCTAATTTTCCAGTTATCAAGAACCACAAAAGAAGAGACTAGAGTGGTGGTGATTCAAGGGTTAATCTCAAATAAAGAAGGTGTTAGGGTGAGTTTTATGGCGCGTGGTTGATTCGTGTCAATTATAGTATATTTATATTCCAAGGAAATACTTGTGAAAGTAATTCCCGGGTCGTTCTCCCAACGAAGGCTCGAATGGAAAATCCGAATTATCGATTTGGGAATCGTGTAGTGTAAGTGAATAGTGAAAGAGTGATAGAGTGAAAATAGCAATCAAGGAATTCAAATATTCACAAACAATGATAAAGCATGCAAATATTACAAGCTAACTATGCACCGAATTGAAAAACGTGAAAACGGAAACGCAACCGTAAAAATTAAAACGTAACGTATATCGAAAAATGATCCTACGACTTTGGAAATATTTTCTAAAAATTTAAAACTAATAAAAAGAATTTTAAGAAAAAGAAAAATATTTTTTAGACTTTTCTTTTATTTTCTATGAATTAAAAATGAAATTTAGAATTAAAAGTGAATTAAAAATAGAGAAAAATAGAAAATAAAGGTGGAAAAATAAAATTTCAAATCTGAAAATACTATAAAAGAATTTCTGAAACTATTTTTGTATTTTTCTGAACTTTTTCAGAATTTTTATGACTTTTTGACAATTAAAATCTATTTAAAAATAGAAAATAATCAAAATTAATTGAGAGAAATAGTAAAAAGCTAAGGAAAAATCTGAAAATTTACCATAAAATCAAAAATAGGAAAATAAACTCAGAATAAAATTTTGGAGAAATGAACAGCTTATTTAGTGCTTCTTCTTACAAAAACAGCTTATCACAAGTGCTTATTTATAAGCACTTGTGACCAATACTGATTGAAACTTAGAACACAGATCAAATATGATGTAGAAACCTCAAATGTAACAATCAATGAAGTATATAAGCTCAAAATCATACAGAAACTCAGAATTGAAGCAATAAGCTGTGAGAATGGCACAATAAGCTATGCAGAAGTTGCAAAAACCAATTCAAAGGCTAAATGACCAATCACAAAGCTTATACTACTCAGATGTATCACAAATCACTAGGTATAACAAAGATATAAGCTCAAATCTAAACTAGCAGTCCTACAAATTCTCAATCAGATTCAGCTTCAAGTATTGAACTACAAAGGCGGAATAAGCTGATGAAATAAGCTACTACTGAAAAGCTAATGGTGTCTACTTTAACTCTACCAACTACAGATCACAAATAAACCAAGAATTATGATTTCCAAACACTTAAACCTACTGAATCAGTACTAGAAATCAGAGCACATCCTGTGGTGCAGGGGAGTGTTGAGTCAGAATAGGCCACTAAAAGCTAAGTTTCTAATAAGCTACTAAGTTTCAAAAGCTAATTTTCTTTTTGATTATTAATCTCCTACTTGCAGACTTTCTAAAACAGCTCTTCAATTGAATTTCCAATGAACAATCAAGTCTACAAGCTCATTCCAAATTTCATACTGACTAATCAGTATAAGACTAATTGACTTTTTATAAAACTTGAAAAGTTGACTTTTATGAAATTAAGCTACTCCTAGATGCTCAGTTATGTCATATTAAGCTATGCTAACACTGGATTAAGCTATATTACTCTAGTTTGCAACTACAATTCAAACTGAATACCTATAAGCTAATTATTCAAACAGCTAATGAGGTTTAAAGCTAATTTTGACTATTAATGCTCTAGTTACCAAATTTTATACAAAACTTAGACTACTTTTGTTATATGAAAACTAGTTATGTCACAAATCTAATCCTATTAACTCTCCTACTCAACAGTCACACCTTATTGTGACTTATTAACTACAATATGTTGATAAACTCTATCAAATTACTCTCTACTGATCTAAGTTACTTCCACTAATAGTACAAAAGTTGTAACTACCACTAACAAACACAGGTTCCAATCAACACATAGAATCACTCAACCAAAAGTAGTGACAGATGACCAATTAGTATCTCAAATTATGAAGTGATACAATTCAAACCAATATCCACTCAATCAAAGAACAAATCAGATTCACATCAAGCTCAAAACACAGATGATGAGATCCATCACTATCAACAATAAACAAGCTATGAAGACAGATGATCTATACTCAATTTACTACTCAGATTCACAATCACAGTAAACTAGTTATCACTATCAATAACAAAGCTAGATCCAACACAGATCCAAACTAACAACTACAACAATAATACTAATCTAGCAATTATACTAACAAAGCTATTCTAATTAATACTCAAAGCTCAAAGTTCAAACAGATATAAGATACTACTACTCTATCTAAAATGATACTAGAATCTGAAAAGGAATCAAAGTTTACCACAATTCTCCCTCAGCTAGAACAGAGGGAGTTCACAGATGCCTATCTTTATGATAGGCTGATGTCTACTCTTCTGTATCAGCTATCAATCACACCTCAGCAACTATTACTCCCAATGATCAAATGATTCAACAATTGACTGACTCAAATCACTTCCACTAATAAGCTACAAAGCTTAAATGGAATGTATAAAAAGAAAATAAACTCACTGTGAGCTGTTATAACTAATATGTATATATTTTTTTTATTTTCTGATTTTTTTTATATTTTTTTTTATTTGATTTCTAAAATAGAATATAAGTGTAAATGAAATTTAGGATAAATGAAACTAATAAAAGCAAAGTTATGATAGAAATTAAAGCAGAATAAGCAAAAGTTAAGATGAACAATAAGCAGTATATTAAAGAAATAAGCACTTTTATTAAAATATCAAGTAAAATTACATTCACTAAACTAAAATACAATTCAAAAGAAATTTTAACAGAGTTTCATTACCTAAATCCTACACACCTAAATGGCTTGATTGAGCCTCTATTTATAGGAGGAGGGGAGAGATGAGCTCACGGATTGCCAGCTTGGCAATCCGTGTGAGTTGTGCTAGTTGAAAACCAATATGAGCCCTCTGATCATTCCTTCAATCATTTCTTCATTTATCCACCCTTAGATTAGATCTGATGACGCGTTCCATCCACTTATAGCCTGCCACGTATCCCCCTAGTGTGTTTCTTCGATTTTCTGACACTCTGACATCACCCTGACATTCTAGAAACAAAGTAATTGTACCAAAGTACCCTTAATTGTGGTTAATTTGGTGGGTAAGTATTCTAGGGTTCATGGTTTACTATTTAGTGAATAGTGATTTCTGGGTATACGGGGTAAAATTGGGGCAAATGAAGGCGGGGTTGGTTTTATTTGTTTATTGAGTTGACTTCATTTGACCGAAGGGATTTTGGGCTCGGGTTTAGTTATTAGGTGGGCTTGGGTGATAATAATTTGGGCTTTGGGTATTTGTGAAATGGATCAGGCTTGGGTCAGGTTTTTGCAAAGTTAATATTCAGATTTTTGGTTACAAAATTACAAGGACTAATTATGAATAATGCGAAACTCCAAGGGCTGATTCCGTCATTTCTCAAAATATATCATAGGGACTGATCTTGACAAAGTCTGAGTAGATAGAGGACTGAAACTGATTCTTGGATTCCCGGTTTTGACTTTTTGACCATCTTCAACTCTCGTGCTCGGTTTTACCGGTTATTGTGTGATTTCCGTCATTTTGTAAAATATCCGTAACTGCATATCACAAACACAAAAACACATGTTTTCTTGGCATTTGTTAGCTCAAATAGTCGTTTTGGGTAGGTAATTGGCCATAAAATGGTGAGTAAATAAGCACTCACCAAAATCCCCCCGACTAAGGTATTGCCGTGTCCTCACGCAATGTGATCAATTCACGCTTTTGGGATAAATAATTTCAATACTCTTCCTACTAACTTTGAAAAGTAGCAAGGAGGTTCGAAAGAAGTAGTAAAATCATTTATTCCCGAAAACGCTCCGTTTTCCAAAAATTTTTCCTTTTATTCCACTTTATTCTATTTTTGGACTTTTCACACTTCATACTTGTGACGGTTTGTTGAACTTTCATTATTATTGCAATAATTATTAGGGTCAATGAGTAGAAACACTTCTATTAAGAAGCGACCATACGGATAAAAATCGTCCTCCTTGATTTTTCACGAGTCCCCAAACTAAGCGTACTAACGAGATCACAGCTTATCTACAAATTAGACGCTAACACTACTCATAACAGTTACTTGTGGAAACTCTTAACTCCCATTTCCTAGGTTTTGTATCTCAATATTTATTTTGTTGAGAAATGAATTGCTTCATATTTTCTCGTTTCGATAATTTTTAAGTCCGATAGTGATACCTAAGTTAAAACGATAAGTAGTTATTCATTTTCTCTTAAGAACCACTGCAATAGAAATTCGGTCCATTTCAAGGAATTAGGGGTACATACAATATCAAGGATATAAGTTGCGGAGTACGATCACGTGCACCTCATGTGACTGATTACTAATCACTTATCACATGCACCTCACGCGCCAACAACTTATTTTACATACATAAGCTTTTATTCGACAATACTACAACTTTCACTTTTTCATTTTTCACTTTTCTCATTTTTTCACTTTTTTCATACTTTTCACTTTTTTTTCTTTCTTTCTTGACTTTTTTCTCAACATCAATGGAAGCTTAACGGGTAGCTCCAAAACCACATAGATAATCAACTTTTGACTTTTGATTTTTTCACTTTTCGCTCTTATTTTTGGTGTTCCTTGATATGTACCCAATTTCTAAAGCAAAAATTCTCTTAAGAAAACAAAGAACTAAATATTATTCAAACCGAAATACCACTAATTAACCTAGAACATCTATTTATATATAGGTGACGTATCTGATGGGAGTAAAAAGCCACAAGTACCTCTCATGAGCTCTAAAGAGAACCACTACTCCACGTTTAGCATCTAACTTCTAAATAAACTCTATCATTTCTCGCTCTTCGCAATTTAAGATTCCAAATAATGAAACCCGCGAATACTTAGCCGATAATCAGCCACGCATATATAAAGTCAGTTACGGAAACTTGCAAATTCTAGAAGAAGAATTCGCGTTTTCTAGCTCCTTATGTAAAAGACTAGCGAAAGCTTTTAAGCTGCGCATGTATAAAGTCAAGTACGGGAACTTGCAGATTCTTAAGAAAGAATTCGCATTTTATAGCTCCTTGTGTACAAGACTAGCACAAGCTTATGTGATCATCATTGGTTAAGGGAACAAGCTAGGGCTCAACACGCCCGGTCAAGTCAAAATATTTATTCCTACTCTCGCCAGCAAGAAAGTCAACAAGGTGTCAAAACACTTATTCACACTTTATTATATTTTTGTACAATTTTTTCAATTTTTTTTTTTCACATCTTTTTGTGCTTTTTCATTAATTTTTCTTCAAAATTTTTGAAATTTTTCTCATTTTTTCAATTTTTTTATTTTTGGTGGAAAAACGGAGTTGCAAGAGTACACGACTTGTGAAAAAATGCAAGGTCAAAATCGAATCGAAGATTCACCCTCCCCCCGACTAGAACGAAACATTGTCCTCAATGTTTTATGGGTTAAGGTAATCCTAACAAAATTCTAGGCCATTTATTAATTATGCCAAAGAAAACGTTAGTCGATAAGATTTAACGGATATAGGATCTCCAAGTAGCACCGATGAATGAGACTCCAAGTGAAGAGATAACGAGCACGAGAGTCATCATAAATCGCGGACAATCCTGAACAAACATCACAAACAACCACGGAACACAAGAGTAGAAGAGGCACCCCCTCCTCACATTAGGTGTTAGAAAATAGAAAAATAAGAAGATGAAATGATAAGCATGGGTTGCCACCCACAAAGCGCTTGTTTTTGTTCACCGAGTCACATGAGCTTGACTCGATCCCCGAATTCAATTGTCCTTGGGGAAAAACCGTGGAAAAATAATCTCATTCGGGCTTTCATTCAAAATATTTTGAAAAACTTATGATTTATTTGAAAGTTCCATCCCGAATAGATAACCGCTGGTATTTTACTTATGAAAACTTTGAAAAACGATACCAGGATCAAAAACAACATCCTCACTCCCCACGGAGTGAAGGATAAGAGAAATCACACCAAACGTTATAAACGGCAAGAACGTCATGATAACAATCTTGAAAAACTCACCTTCATCAAAATAAAACTTCATAATTATAGAATTATGAATCTTATCATTTAAGCTCCTTTTAAAGTCTTTTTCGGGTGGGAGGGATGGGAAAAACTTTTCATTCAAACTCTCAATTTTAAGAACTCCACCCGGATCATGATCAACTTCAAGATCAAAACTGAAACTTTCATATTCAGATTTAGAAAACTTTTCCATTTCATATTCAGATTCATCAAAACGAAATGATTCAAATTCCGGAAGAGAGATAAAAGCATGAGAAGTGGTACTGCCACGACTCGTCTCTTCCGAGTAATCAAAATGAAAAGCTTCAAACGTTGGATCAGAAAAATCAGGACGATAAGTGGGATTGCCACTTATCTCCTCAGTCGTATTGAAGGTAAAACTCTCAAAGTCTGGTAAAAATTCCTCGAGCTCGGGCTCCAGAGGATCGTCAATTATAAGCTCAATCTTCGTCTTAACTTTATCCGGAGGGATTGACGGTTCATCGTTCAACAAATTGTTAAGAAAAATAGTATCTCCCTCCGAATCAAAGTAAGAATCATCAATCTCAGAAAACGGAATTGTTTCAATTGCAAGAAATTCATCGACCTCTTCCCAAAGAGAATCATATTCCTTAGTCGGAGGAAATGATGGGGAAGAGTCGGAGACGAAAGTTTTCACAAAATCATCAAAGGAATAATCGCAAACATCAATGCTTTTAACGGAGTACTTCTTCGATTTTGAATCATCGGCTTTAAAAATCATAATATCATCGTCGTGTCGTAACGTTAGAGTATCCTCATAATGGTCTACTAGGGCTTTAGCGGTTCGTAAAAACGGTCGCCCTAGTATTAGAGGAACTCTCGGATCAGCTTCGAAATTGACAACAACGAAATCTGCCGGAAAAGTACACGAATTCACACGAACAAAAATGTCCTCAGCAATTCCAACTGGATGAGTGATCGATCGATTAGCAAGCTCCAAAGTCATTCTCGTCGGTTTAAGAGCCCCCATTCCAAGTTGTTCGTAGATCGATAATGGCATAAGGTTTATACTCGCACCCGAATCGGCCAGGGCGTTACAAACTTCTTGATCTTTCAATGAACAAGGAATGAGAAACTTTCCCGAGTCACCAAGCTTTTCGGGAAGCTTCTTGAGAAGAATCGCGGAACATTGAGCATTTATCGGTGTTTCGGCTAATTCAAGCAATTTCTCTTTATTACTTATGAGGTTTTTGAACGTGGAAGCAAATTTCGGCATGTACACGAGAGCATCCATAAAACTTATATCAAAGTGCAATTTTTGAAAAATATCCAGAAATTTTTCCATTTGTATTTTAGACTTTGCACGGAGCTCTTCATCATTAAATCGTGACGGATATGGCAATTTAGACTTATATTTCACATTATTCTCAAAAACAACTTTTTCTTTATCTTTCGACTTTTGGACAACCGGAGGTTGGACGTTTTTAGCTCCTCCATTATTAACAGGAGGAACCGGGTCCTTTGTCGCCTCGGTCTCACAGTCTACTACCTTGGGTGGAGACGAAGAAGAAGAAGAGGTAGTAGGAGCTGTGGGTCCCTCATATGTAGCACCACTGCGAGTTATGATCGCCTTTACTTCGCCCCTCGGGTTTGCGATCGTGTTGCTTGGCAAAGATGTAATACCCGAACCCGAGGGTCGATCATTTAAACGTTTGTTAATATCACTGATTTGATTAGCTAACAACCTTGTTGTTTCCTCTTGTTTTGTCATAAAAGCTTGTTGGTTTTGAAGCAATTGCTTAATCAAATCTTCCGTGGGCGACGGATTTGGAATAACAGCTTGATTTTGATTATTGTTGAAATTCTGCCCACGGTTTTGGTAATTACCATTATTTTGATTTCCATGATTAGCGTTCTGAAAATTCCCAGGGTTTCCATGGTTTTGATGGTTTTGAAAATTGTTCCCTTGAGGCGGGCCTTGATTGTAATTACCTTGAAAACCCCGGTTTTGATTAAACCCTTGATTATGATTTTGAAAACCGTAATTAGCTCGACTCTGATTTTGATTTCCTTGATTATTACGATTCTGCACATTATGATTCTGATTGACTTGATTGACTTGGTTTTGTTGTTCGAAACCGGGTGGTCCAAGAAAGTGAGGAGAACGGTAGCTGAGGAGATTACGGTCTCCTTGAGGTTGTGGGTAACCGGTGTTACCCGCGTTTGCAGCATACGCGTTTTGAGAAAAGGCACTGGTGGCCGGACATTCATAATACAAATGCGGACCACCACAAGTCTCACAACCGTGACTAACCACATTGACTTGATGGTTTGGTTTTTCAATAGATATTGCATCAACTTTCTTTGTTAAAGCCACAATCATATTTACCAATTCACCATTATTTTTACCGTTATTAGAAACTTGAGGTTTATTCCTTGACATTCTCACACGAGCTTTATTCTCAATTATCATGAAAGCATCATTCGTGTTCCTAGCCAACAAGTTACCACCCGCAGCAGAATTAAGCGAATCTTGATCCGTATGACATAACCCATTATAAAACGTATCAATCTGCTGAAGGTCGGTAAACCCGTGGTTCGGACATTTTTCCTTCAAATCTTTGAATCGGTCCCAAGCTTCACTAAACGTTTCATCAAAAGCTTGTTGGAACCGAAAGATTTGAGAACGTAGGTTAGAAGTTTTAGAGGGAGGATAGAAGTAATTCACAAACTTGGAAGCGAGATCATTCCAAGTGTGAATCGAGTTCGGCGGTTCCTTTTCCAGCCAAGTCCGGGCTGCTCCTTTTAAGGAGAAAGGAAATAACTTCAATTTCACCACATCGTGAGCCACTTGGTTCATTCTAATCGTCTCAGCGATGTCGGTGAAATTTCGGATGTGTGCATAGGGGTCTTCGTGATCGAACCCGTGAAAGGATATACCCGTGATCAAATTGAGTAATCCGTGATTAATCTCAAAATTAGCATTGATGTCCGGAATCACAATAGCTCTCCTCACACCATTGAACGGTGATTGGAGTTGTTCTTCCATCGGACGCGGATCAAATGCCGGTTGTTGTCCCATCGGCGGGATAACATTGTGCTGCGGACCACCCATCGGCGGGGGTCCGTTGTGTTCGTTTTGGTTCATCTCCTCGTCGTCAAGGAAATGAACCCGACTCGTATGTCGTAAAACCCGCTCGGGGTTAGAGAACGGAGACGTAAGACTCTCAAACGAAGATCGGGTGTGCATACACCACGAACAAAATCAAAAAGTAAATGAAAAAGAAAAGAGAAAAGAAAATCTTTTTGTTTTTTATATTTTTCACAAAAACTTAATATTTCTTTTGTTTTTCTTTTCTTAAAACGTAATATTAATCGAAAACCGTTTCTTTCAAAACTACGCGCGACGGGACGGGAGAGAAGAATGGATCTCTCTTCAGCTAGCAATTTAATGTCTTAGCTATCCGTATTTCCCGCTTATTCGGTTGTAGTAATTGAAATAGTCCGATAAACAACTAAATTACGTTTTCGTTATATTGCGAGATTTTTTTGGTTTACAACGCCCTTTCTTTCGATCGAGTCGAGGCTGTAACTTTTATTATTTTTTTTGGTATTTTTGAAAACACTTTAGGAAAAGTGTTTTTGATTTTTCAATTTTTATAGAGATATATATACAAAGTAGAGGAAGGCTTAACAAAACACGATTTTCAAAAAGATATTCAAAAATTCACTTCGGCCTTCCCCGGCAGCGGCGCCAAAAATTGATTCGTGTCAATTATAGTATATTTATATTCCAAGGAAATACTTGTGAAAGTAATTCCCGGGTCGTTCTCCCAACGAAGGCTCGAATGGAAAATCCGAATTATCGATTTGGGAATCGTGTAGTGTAAGTGAATAGTGAAAGAGTGATAGAGTGAAAATAGCAATCAAGGAATTCAAATATTCACAAACAATGATAAAGCATGCAAATATTACAAGCTAACTATGCACCGAATTGAAAAACGTGAAAACGGAAACGCAACCGTAAAAATTAAAACGTAACGTATATCGAAAAATGATCCTACGACTTTGGAAATATTTTCTAAAAATTTAAAACTAATAAAAAGAATTTTAAGAAAAAGAAAAATATTTTTTAGACTTTTCTTTTATTTTCTATGAATTAAAAATGAAATTTAGAATTAAAAGTGAATTAAAAATAGAGAAAAATAGAAAATAAAGGTGGAAAAATAAAATTTCAAATCTGAAAATACTAAAATACTATAAAAGAATTTCTGAAACTATTTTTGTATTTTTCTGAACTTTTTCAGAATTTTTATGACTTTTTGACAATTAAAATCTATTTAAAAATAGAAAATAATCAAAATTAATTGAGAGAAATAGTAAAAAGCTAAGGAAAAATCTGAAAATTTACCAGAAAATCAAAAATAGGAAAATAAACTCAGAATAAAATTTTGGAGAAATGAACAGCTTATTTAGTGCTTCTTCTTACAAAAACAGCTTATCACAAGTGCTTATTTATAAGCACTTGTGACCAATACTGATTGAAACTTAGAACACAGATCAAATATGATGTAGAAACCTCAAATGTAACAATCAATGAAGTATATAAGCTCAAAATCATACAGAAACTCAGAATTGAAGCAATAAGCTGTGAGAATGGCACAATAAGCTATGCAGAAGTTGCAAAAACCAATTCAAAGGCTAAATGACCAATCACAAAGCTTATACTACTCAGATGTATCACAAATCACTAGATATTACAAAGATACAAGCTCAAATCTAAACTAGCAGTCCTACAAATTCTCAATCAGATTCAGCTTCAAGTATTGAACTACAAAGGCAGAATAAGCTGATGATATAAGCTACTACTGAAAAGCTAATGGTGTCTACTTTAACTCTACCAACTAGAGATCACAAATAAACCAAGAATTATGATTTCCAAACACTTAAACCTACTGAATCAGTACTAGAAATCAGAGCACATCCTGTGGTGCAGGGGAGTGTTGAGTCAGAATAGGCCACTAAAAGCTAAGTTTCTAATAAGCTACTAAGTTTCAAAAGCTGATTTTCTTTTTGATTATTAATCTCCTACTTGCAGACTTTCTAAAACAGCTCTTCAATTGAATTTCCAATGAACAATCAAGTCTACAAGCTCATTCCAAATTTCATACTGACTAATCAGTATAAGACTAATTGACTTTTTATAAAACTTGAAAAGTTGACTTTTATGAAATTAAGCTACTCCTAGATGCTCAGTTATGTCATATTAAGCTATGCTAACACTGGATTAAGCTATATTACTCTAGTTTGCAACTACAATTCAAACTGAATACCTATAAGCTAATTATTCAAACAGCTAATGAGGTTTAAAGCTAATTTTGACTATTAATGCTCTAGTTACCAAATTTTATACAAAACTTAGACTATTTTTGTTATATGAAAACTAGTTATGTCACAAATCTAATCCTATTAACTCTCCTACTCAACAGTCACACCTTATTGTGACTTATTAACTACAATATGTTGATAAACTCTATCAAATTACTCTCTACTGATCTAAGTTACTTCCACTAATAGTACAAAAGTTGTAACTACCACTAACAAACACAGGTTCCAATCAACACATAGAATCACTCAACCAAAAGTAGTGACAGATGACCAATTAGTATCTCAAATTATGAAGTGATACAATTCAAACCAATATCCACTCAATCAAAGAACAAATCAGATTCACATCAAGCTCAAAACACAGATGATGAGATCCATCACTATCAACAATAAACAAGCTATGAAGACAGATGATCTATACTCAATTTACTACTCAGATTCACAATCACAGTTAACTAGTTATCACTATCAATAACAAAGCTAGATCCAACACAGATCCAAACTAACAACTACAACAATAATACTAATCTAGCAATTATACTAACAAAGCTATTCTAATTAATACTCAAAGCTCAAAGTTCAAACAGATATAAGATACTACTACTCTATCTAAAATGATACTAGAATCTGAAAAGGAATCAAAGTTTACCACAATTCTCCCTCAGCTAGAACAGAGGGAGTTCACAGATGCCTATCTTTATGATAGGCTGATGTCTACTCTTCTGTATCAGCTATCAATCACACCTCAGCAACTATTACTCCCAATGATCAAATGATTCAACAATTGACTGACTCAAATCACTTCCACTAATAAGCTACAAAGCTTAAATGGAATGTATAAAAAGAAAATAAACTCACTGTGAGCTGTTATAACTAATATGTATATATTTTTTTTATTTTCTGATTTTTTTTATATTTTTTTTTATTTGATTTCTAAAATAGAATATAAGTGTAAATGAAATTTAGGATAAATGAAACTAATAAAAGCAGAGTTATGATAGAAATTAAAGCAGAATAAGCAAAAGTTAAGATGAACAATAAGCAGTATATTAAAGAAATAAGCACTTTTATTAAAATATCAAGTAAAATTACATTCACTAAACTAAAATACAATTCAAAAGAAATTTTAACAGAGTTTCATTACCTAAATCCTACACACCTAAATGGCTTGATTGAGCCTCTATTTATAGGAGGAGGGGAGAGATGAGCTCACGGATTGCCAGCTTGGCAATCCGTGTGAGTTGTGCTAGTTGAAAACCAATCTGAGCCCTCTGATCATTCCTTCAATCATTTCTTCATTTATCCACCCTTAGATTAGATTTGATGACGCGTTCCATCCACTTATAGCCTGCCACGTATCCCCCTAGTGTGTTTCTTCGATTTTCTGACACTCTGACATCACCCTGACATTCTAGAAACAAAGTAATTGTACCAAAGTACCCTTAATTGTGGTTAATTTGGTGGGTAAGTATTCTAGGGTTCATGGTTTACTATTTAGTGAATAGTGATTTCTGGGTATACGGGGTAAAATTGGGGCAAATGAAGGCGGGGTTGGTTTTATTTGTTTATTGAGTTGACTTCATTTGACCGAAGGGATTTTGGGCTCGGGTTTAGTTATTAGGTGGGCTTGGGTGATAATAATTTGGGCTTTGGGTATTTGTGAAATGGATCAGGCTTGGGTCAGGTTTTTGCAAAGTTAATATTCAGATTTTTGGTTACAAAATTACAAGGACTAATTATGAATAATGCAAAACTCCAAGGGCTGATTCCGTCATTTCTCAAAATATATCATAGGGACTGATCTTGACAAAGTCTGAGTAGATAGAGGACTGAAACTGATTCTTGGATTCCCGGTTTTGACTTTTTGACCATCTTCAACTCTCGTGCTCGGTTTTACCGGTTATTGTGTGATTTCCGTCATTTTGTAAAATATCCGTACCTGCATATCACAAACACAAAAACACATGTTTTCTTGGCATTTGTTAGCTCAAATAGTCGTTTTGGGTAGGTAATTGGCCATAAAATGGTGAGTAAATAAGCACTCACCAGTGGTGTACATCAAATAAAAGAGGAGAAGATTTGGTGAACAGTGGTGTGGCCAGAATATGGCCGGAAATATAGAGAGAGAGAGGGAGGGTGGCGGCTGCTAACTCTAGGAAGAGAGAAGTGAGATGAGAGGCAGTGAAAAAGTAAGGATAAGGGAAACCCTAACTCTAATATCCTTATTTAAAAGTCTCAAAACAAAAGTTACCATTTCAAGTGTAAATGTGGTGAAAGGTGAGGGGCGCGGGGTAAACTATCTCCAGGGACCATTCTTGAAATTTGTTATATCTTTCATAATATTGCGTCTCGGGAGACGTTTAGGCGAATAAATGATCATTTCATGATACGAGAATTACGGCATCATGCTCAGAATAATATTTCCAATGAGATTGACTACAAATATGTCCAATATCTCGAATTGATGCCAAACTCAAAAATTGATGATCGTTTGTCTGAATAGAACATATCAGGAATTTTTTTCGGGTTGTCACATTTACCCAATTACATATTTGATAATGTATCATAATGATTATCAGGTTTACAATAATCCTGTAAATCATAGCCCTCAGCATATTAATCAAATATCTGAGATATATTACTATTCTATGAATGATTATTCCATCATCTTGAGATTTAACATTTAAATGTCAAACTTTATTATCATGTTGAGATTTAACATTCAAATGTCAAACTTCATCATGATATTTACTAGTGTATTTTAGAAGATTATGTATCTTGTAATTTTATCTTTTTAAAGATCAATACTCCCACTTGCTTTTAGCAATTTAAAGACTATCTTTAAATACTTAGCAAATAAAGCAACAATACAATATTCTCTTTTGGGATATTACAAATACATATTGACAGTTCATGACTTTACTTTGTTAATAACCTCTTCATAAGCAGTTAAATAAATTTAAAACTTCAATTTAAGGCTTAATGTAATTCATCACATTCATCACATTCCATCATATGATGATGTCTTATTAATCTTCTAGGTTGGAGTTTACTTAAATATGTCCAAGTCATACTCAACATTCTAACCTTGATAACTTTTGGAAGAAAAGAAGTCATAGTTATCTTTAATCAAACAATATAACAAGAGTGTGATTTTCTAACTGAACATACCATAAACATTTGATATTTCATTAGTATTAATATTGTAAGACAATCTAACAATATTTAAGATAACTATATTCCTTTTGACTTGTCTTTTTACCAACTAAGTCATTTTAATGGTATAATAGTATTTTCAAGTCAATTACATGCTATATAACACAAGTACTTTTGACAAAGTCACTTCATGTTCATGTCTCTACAAGAAAACATAAACTGTTGTAATCCCACTATACGTTATAAGTCATTTAACAATTTAATTACTTCATGTATATGTCTTAATTAAAACACATAACAAGATAACGTCTTACTTTATTATAAGTCTTGTAACAATTAAAAGACCTTATGTTTATATCTTTACAATGAAACATAAACATGTTCAACTAAAGTAATTATGAACAACATCTTTTGGTTTCAATAGTAATTTCAAGTTAATTTATGACTTCGCAATAATGTAAATAACGTTATGTCTTCATTTATTTATGTCATTCCAAGAACACATAAATATTCAGATTGAAGCAGCATTAGACTGCTTTATTAATTTATGTCATTCCATGAATTCATAAATATTCTAATTAAAGTAGTCTTGATATCATATTGACACATGTTCTAATAGGTATCTAATTTAAAAACTGCAAATTCTCATAGTTCAATTACATCAGTTAATCTGCTAGTAATGAAAATATGAAATTCACCTTGTTGTTGCAATCTAGCTAAGCTCCCACATAACATAAATTGTAACACCAAGTGTTTCTTGAATTAGATTAGTATAATTCATATTAGAACATTATTCTCTTACCTTGCAGTCAAGAGAATCCATTAAATCATATCTTTATGAGTTGTTTCTTGCACACATTAAAGATAACATTTCTCCACTTGTGTATGGAACAACCTCATATAGTTAATAAAAACACGCCATGCATTTGTTTATGTGATCAATATGATTGTGTCATAGATTTTAGCATAACAAGTAGATGTAGAACAACAATGTCTAGTAAGGAAACGTACAAGACTATCCTTAAAAGTATGAGTGTCTACACTTGGAAAGTAATTATCTTTAGCTACCAAGATGTCAAAGCTTGTAACTCCCACTGAATTAAAGATCATTACAATAATTCCTTATTCAGTAATAAGTAAACAATACTCCCACTGAATTTGACAACATTTAAAATGTTTCACATCAAGTGAAAGAAAATAGTGTGCTTTTAACTTTCCTACACCTTTGAATGTCCATACGTAACAATTACTTATGTACTAAAGAGTGTATTCTACTACTTAAATGATGGACTATCCACCAAATGCTATTAACTTGAAAAATTGGGCATGCAATTTCTTCCTTGACAGGTCTACAATCCTACAATGTATGTAGCACCTTTAGAATAGTCAAAACAACTAGTTTATTTTTAAACATTATGCGGTAATTAGTCTAGCTTCTAATTATAATAACTCATAAAATGTCCATAATTTTCTGTTAACCAAATATCATATTTGTTACTAAGAATTTAATCACCGAATGAGGATGATAAAATCCCTATGAAAATATTCGCAATTTTCTTAACTATTAAAAAATTTGCTATGAGTTATATTAGAATTTAGACATATCTAATATTCCTATTATCCTTTTCATAAAAAGAAATAGGATTATGTCTCACTCTTCTTTCATAGAAAGGAGACTTCTTTTGTCTTTTAAGTAAATTATTCTGAATCAAACATTTGTTTGAAAACAGAACTTGATCAATTTATCAAAGTCCAAAGTGCGTTTACGGTTTGAACCTTGTATTAATACATTAAAACGAATTACAAAATTCAATTTCAGTATTTTCGATAATTAGATCTTTAAGAAAATAAAATACCCATTGGTAAATATTCATATAAACCATAGTATTTTCTTAAAGCTAGGATCCTAATTGACATAGTACCATTACATCAGTTGATCTGCTAGTAATGATGGTATTCAACAAGGTAATTGTCGAACAATAATTGCCAATATCATATTGCAATTCCTAGATGATTATGGGATTTACATTCACAAAATCTTTGTAATGTAAGCATATTTGATCCCCATTTTAATGCCTTGAGTCCAAGTTCTCACTTCCTACTCAATTTAAGTCGTCTAACTTAAAAACTGCAAACTCATAAATCCATTACATCAGTTGATCTGCTAGCATTGAAATTACGAAATTTACCTCTCCATTGCAATCTCGCCAAGTTCTCACATAACGTAAATTACAACTTCAAGTGTTCTTAATTAGATGGCATTTGACTTAATTTTATAAGGGTATTAAATTTTGATGTGTAATCAAAATAATGTATGAAGAAGCATGCATACAACTTCATAACATTGGTATTATAAAACATTTTTATTACCAATTCACTAAGAGTAAAATAGCAAAGTTTTGATTGAGGTATTGGGTTCACCAATTAAAGAATTACCAACAATTATCGTCCACTATATCGTACTTTTGCATAAGCCCTAAGGCTTAGTATTTCGGATAATCATTATGGAATTGCAGTTAATTCACCCTTAAGATGACAGTGTACATGTAATGGTTGTTCGGTAAGTCTAATTTACACACAAACGAGCGTTAAGACAGAATGTTGTCTATCTAAGGCCACAATTTAATGCGAAGCCAACCTTATACCCATCTTGTAGTGTGTAAACTTCGGTCGGGCCTAGTTAACCATTACGTACAAAAACATCAATCAACCAATCCTTTGAAATTTAAGCTCTTAAAAACCAAAACAGTTTCGCCATTTATTTAGTTCATATTATTTTTCTATTCAAAAATTACCCTTTTCGTTTATAAACATGTCTAACATAATAATAAACAAAAACAAGTAATATATAATAAAAAATAAAACAACCAAATAAACATATACATAACATAACAATTAAATATGTATAAAACATGTAGCCACATGCAAATCTTATTCAATAGTCTTATTAACAATCAAGTCTAGGTGTATAATGTATTTATTCAATTAAGGCTTTCTTCTTCTAGGAAAAAGAGCCACATACATCGATAAATCGATTGCGTAAGCCAAAACTAAACAAATACCACATAGCACATAATTGATTACTTAATATTGGAGTCTTCTCCAATTCAACATCTATTAATAAATTTACATGTTTCGATATAACTTAACAATTAATTATATATCCAATTTAAACCATTTAAATTTTCACATAATAAAATCCATGCAAACATGCACTTTTCATGGATTATGCTTAACAATTAACATATTACACCAAGATCGTTTACTAAAACGCATAACCAATTACATGGCATCCTAGGGTTTCTAATCATATTAAAAAATTCAAAAAATAAAACCCTAAAAAACCCTAATAGGTCAATCGACCTAATAAAAAAATTAGGGTTAAGAATCGAAAAA
The DNA here is from genome assembly GCA_030686995.1 of Artemisia argyi. Lineage (NCBI taxonomy): Eukaryota > Viridiplantae > Streptophyta > Magnoliopsida > Asterales > Asteraceae > Artemisia > Artemisia argyi. The sequence continues at coordinate 173,900,720 of CM060697.1, forward strand.
CCCTAAAAACATGTAATTAAACGAATCAGGATTCAATTTTTATGCGTTTCGATAATTAATTACACATTATAACCTGGCTCTGATACCACTATTGGAATTATGATATCATAACAATCATATAAAATAAACCAAACACATCAAGAGAGCGTAGCGGAAGCGTTATAACTAGATCATATAACATGCAATTAATTAATCAATAGTAAATAGTAAACATACCTTTGTGATTTTAGCCCGAACAAGAATCAATTGCAATCTTCAATTCAAGAACCCTAATTAGGGTTTATGTGGATTATAAGAATTACCCCTTACCTCTTTTGTAATTCAATCCAAGAATCAAACAATAGTGTGTTTGAATCGTGCTCTTGTACACAAGTACTAATTCAAGTAAAAGTTTATGCAAGTAAATTAAACACAAAACCTTTTAAGCTTATGAAAATCGAATCCCTAAGAAAGGGATTGAGTTGGATCGATTTTAAGACAAGAAGAGAGAAAGAAAACACCTAGAATGTGTGTACAAGTTATGAGAAAACAATAACTCATGAGGTGTTTATATACTTGATGAAACTTGGAGCTCAAGGCACAAAGGAGGTGGATCCCTCCCTTTGGCCAATCGGTTGTAGCACCCCCAAAGGGATTCCGGAACCTTATCTTGTTTCCAATTATTCATAAGTATTACTTTCCTAATCTTCGTCTAACAGTCGTTAGTCATTCTCCGTTAAATACTAACGGTCGTTACTAGTTTTGTGTTTATTAATAATTATATATAACATTTATAAATAATTATTCTTTTACTTTTCATACGTAAAGTGTGCAATCTCACGATCTCAAGTTCGATCCTAACATACGACAACTAAAATAATGTCTATAATCTAACAGAAATTTTATCATGCAATTCTTTCTAATTCTATAAACAATCAAAATGGGACAATTCCGTGTTCTCCCTAATCAATGATCGACTCAAAATCATAACATTGAATAAACTAATAAATGGCTAATAACAATTCCACATGACATATAAAATTATATTTACTTTATGTCCATGGAACACGTCCATGCATACGTAGAGTCACTTGAGATGAACTTATATCCACTTACCATTATTGTTCCAAGTCATTAAAGTCAACATTTAAACTTTTATTAAAGTTCATTCATGAAAGCTACAAACGCATAAACCTTATCCTTTTTGTGGTATTAATGTGTTAGGTGATTGCATTCGTCCATCAAATTGCATAGTAGAAAAATTGACTATGCACGTCTAACATTAAAAGATGTTAAGAATTCGAAGTACGAACGCAAGCAACATGAACTGAGCTGAGTTGTGTTTCTTAGTATTTTATAACACTATTATATTCGTTATTATTTATATTTATTTCAATTGTTACTATTTAATTTAGGTTATCATAATCATACTATTTTTTTTAGCAATTGTTCTATGATTCTATCTTTGTTTAGACCTAACAAGATGTTATTTGTAACTTTTCTTTAGCATCGATGTGGTAAAAACAATTTTTAAACTTATCTAGTTATCTTAGCTTTTACTGATGTCATTTGAAACATTTTTTTAGCACTGTTAGTTTCTTTAAATCTTACGACATGTTATTTGTAACTTATTAAAAACAAACAAAAACTTATGTAGCTATCTTACAGGGTGTTATTTGTAACTTCATTTAGCATTGTTGGTTTCTTAAAATCTACTAGTAAATTTTACGAGATGTTCTAACTTTGTTTCAGCATTGTTAGTTTCTAACGAGTTTGGTATCCGCGCGTTGCTGCGGAATTCTTTTGTTGCCATTAGCTACTTAACGTGAAGTTAGTTATTTAGGACTTACTTTGCAGTTGATGTATAACATGAAGGACCATTTATGTAAATTATTTGAGGACTAAATTTGCGATGAACCACTGAGATGAAGGACAAAGTGCGTACAAAATTTTTTAAAAAATGTTAAAGATAACGGTCGTTAGTTAACAGCCGTTAAAAAAAAAGTTACTGTAGCATTACTGTAGCAAGCACTGTTGCTGCTACAGTAACCTCTTGCCTTTTAGTATATATATAATTAAGAGCAATCCAGTGTCATTTTTTTTGTCCGGACTTGGGTTGTTTAAAGATGTATTTCATTTTTGTGTCTAAAAACGTACACTGCATAGAACATTAACACAAAACTCGACATACATTAGTTGTGGTATCATTTCATAGCATGCATAATGATCTCAAGTATAAAAATAAGAGTCCTAACATTTTATTTTATTTATTTTTTCCTCCAGGACGGATTGCTAAGTTGTGTTTGGTTGATAATGATTCAACGATGGATACGCAATATACCACGAATATATTTAAATTTTAATTATTAATCAACTTAATCCACAACTATCTTAAACTAAAAGAAATCAATATAAATATTCTATTTCAATTCCTCTAACCTACACCGTTTAAATGGCCCACTCGATATCTTTCACTGACACATTCATCGAATCAACCAGCATTTTTGTTATCGACGTTTTTAAAAACTTATTCTAGTGGATTTTTTATTTACTTTTTTTTATTTTTATTTTTATTATTATTATTTTTATTTTATTTTTTATTTTTTGCATTTTCAGCTTCTAACAGGCATTTCAAATCTCACTTATGTGTCTTGACTGTTTTTCAGAACTAATTTGGTACATAAGCTCTCGTTCTACGTATTACAGTAAATATCATTAGTTGGTCCACGAATATTTTCAAAGATTACTGGCCACAAAAACGACTATCTGTTTGTTAGCAGGATGTTAAATAAAAGACAAACTAACGTAACTCTAACAACTAAATGGGCCAAACTCAACGGGCTTACGGGCATTTATTATTCTAACAATGTCGTTATTGAGTTTTGTGGGAAATTTAGATGAAATTAAAAAACATTCGAAAGTGTACTTATTATTATTATTTTTCTCTCTTATCACAGACGCATATTTCAGATGCATCTACGAAAAGATATGCATCTCCAGTGAAATTCTCCTTCTTCGTATAAAATATGTGGCTGAAAACATTTCGCATTATTTTATTTTTATTTTTCTCTTTAGTGGATCTATTGCACTTATGCATATCCATGTTATTTTTCTTCTTTCATATAATCACAATACTCATAAGAATACAGAAGGCATATCAGGTGCATAATAATCAAGTAGTCGAAAGATTAATAATTCTCCTTTAGACATATGTCCAAGTAGAAATGTTGAATGTGTGAGAGTTTGCTAAAGTAATATTCCGTAAAAATCGACAATTATCTTTGTTCTTCACCTTAATTATATCCGGAACCAACACTTGAATATGAACATTTTGAGTTAGATATTTAATTGAGTGAGGTTATAATAGAAAGAAGTGATCAACTATTTATTATATTATACATATAATACAATTATGAACCAAGTTTTATTATTCATAAGCTTTTGAACTTTTTAAAGTTATATATTATGATTCGTAAACTTAGCTAGTGGTTAGGTTCAAGCAGTTATCTTCTAGATCCCCATGTTAACACCTATGCATTGACATTTGCATTGACATTTTTATTTTAAAAATTTATATTGATATGGAGATGGGCTTATGCGATTGCACAGTGAAATCATTCAACTACACTTTTTTAATCTTTTCAAAATTTGTCAATTAATTTATATATACAAATTTAAATATTTGAAACCTCAGCTCTTACCATTACTAAGACAATATATATATATATATTTTGTAGTTGTTCTTGTTTATATCTATTTTCATACAACCAAGTTGCCATGTAAATTTGAGTAACGTACACACGCATAACCACACCATAACGAGAAAAACTAACAAACGAAGTCAAGAAACATATTCTGGAAAATGATAATAATAAAAAATGAATCAACAAATTAAACAATTTTTATCCCGAATGAAATATGCACGCTTATTCCACGTAAAAGATACACTTAAGCAGTTTGTCACAAACACTTTATCTTGATTTATATTTATTAATAATCACGTTTGTTTGTTTACATGGTTATTTTAATTGGAAATGCTCACCTAAATTATTGTTTGTAGCTATTTAAGATTTTGACATTTTGGTAAAGGGAAGGAGGCCAACTCTTCCTTAACCCATAGGGCCACTTATATTTATTTGAACCACAACTTTCTTTTCATTCAAGATTCATGACATCGACATGATAATCGGTTCGGTCTAGTTCACGATTCATTATTAATTAATTATAGAGTAGTGATAGAGAGACCTAATTCATATGCCTAAACTCATGCCTAAAGCATTCATCATGTGACACATGGAACATACATTTTCTCTCTCATAATTTTCACTTTTGATTTTGACACATGTCATGATCTTAAAGTTAGGCATGCATTTAGGCATAAGTTTTAGTCATGCATATCATTTTCCTTAATTATAATAAACAAAGTTAAGCACATTAAAAATACATCAAATATACACATGGACTCACACAAAAATACACATGTTTGTACTATCACGGTACCAAATCACCATTCAAACGATTTTTTTAATTTTTTTCCTTTTGAGCGATCCTTAATATTGTTATCTCCTTTCATTTTTTTATTTTTTCAGATTTTTCTGAGAGACTTTTTGTTTTTTGATTATGAGTGCTACCGTGATATTAACCATATTATGAGTTCTACCGTGATATTAACAATATTATGAATCTGATTTTGACTTTTTTTTATTACGATAGTAAAAAAGTTTATGTGATATCAGAATCTGATCTTAATCTTGACTTTTTTTATTACGATAGTAAAAAAGTTTATGTGATATCAGAATCTGATCTTGACTTTTTTTATTACGATAGTAAAAAAGTTTATGTGATATCAGAATCTGATCCTGATCTTGACTTTTTTTATTACGATAGTAAAAAAGTTTATGTGAAAGCATGATAGTTACGGCGATATTAACAATTTTTATTAAGAAAAAGTTTTTACGATATTAAAAAAGTTATTGTGATATTAAATTTTTTATTAAAAAAAAAGTTTTCAGAATCTGATTTTGACTTTTTTACAAAAGTCAAGATCTGATCAAGATCTGATCTTCAGATCTTGACTTTTGTAAAAAAGTCAAAATCAGATTCTGATATCACAATACCTTTAACGATGAAAACGATTTTTTTTTTGAAAATTTTTTCAGCGATTCTTAATTATTTGTTGTCCTCTTTATTTTTTTAATTTTTTCAGATTTTTTTGAATTTTTTTTTCAGAAAAAAAGCTAATACGATAGTAACGATCTTAAAAAAAGACGGAATATTTACGATATTGCCACTCCGCCTTTTTCAGATGGTTGACTAGATGGAGGGCTGAGATTCGTCCGTACCATCCACACTAAAAGACAAAAACGTACCTGATCCTCACCCTATATATATATATATATATATATATATATATATATATATATATATATATATATATATATATATAATGGGAAGGGATCAAGTAAAAAGAATAATTAAAATAAGAAGGGTAAGAAGTAATTCTAACCACACATTTTATATTAGGAGGGAAATTTTGAAGGAAGATGCATCTACTTTTGTAGATGCATCTGAAATGTGTGGTTGTTGTTACTTATTATTATTCATATTTTAATTATTCTTCCTATTTGATCCTAACTCCATATATATATATATATATATATATATATATATATATATATATATATATATATATATATATATATATATATATATATATATATATTTAATTATTCTTCTTATCTCTCTCTCTCTCTCTCTCTATATATATATATATATATATATATATATATATATATATATATATGGAGTTAGGATCAAATAAGAAGAATAATTAAAATAGGAATGATAAGAAGTAACCACAATCACACATTTCAGATGCACCTACAAAAGCGGATGTATCTTCCTTCAAAATTTCCCTCCTAATTTGAAATGTGTGGCTAGAATTACTTCTTACCCTTCTTATTTTAATTATTCTTCTTACTTGATCCCTTCCATATATATATGTCTAAAAGAAATGTACATTTTTATATGTGGATAGTATTTTTGAACAATTTTTATGTTTTGTCCTTCCAATTAAAATAAATAAATAATGCACCCATTGTTCTTTTCTATTTCAATACCAAGTGTGAAGGTAAAACTGATTTTTTATCAATTAAAACTTACATTAATTACATATATTATAATTTGTTAGTTTTTTTGTTTGTAGACACTCTCAAAATATACATGTGCTACACCAAAATGTGTGCTCAGAGTCATGGGTGTTCAAGGGCTAACAATTTATCGTGTGAAGGGCTAACAATTTATCGTGTGAAAAGCCATTTGCATGTAAGGATCATACTACATCTATTATCCAGGTCAATCATGAGGCTCAACAATCCGGTTACGATGTTACTTTGTTGACTTATGTGTGCCTTTTATCTGTACAGAATATTGACCGGAAAAGTACCTCCCAGATTGCAAGCAGTAACCCGGGCACACAAAAAAGAAGTCCTTACACAATGTTCACACATGGGCCACTAGCCTTTCAACCGAATGGTGTACCACTTACTACTGTTTCCAAGCTTTGAAACAACTTCACTGGCCATAACAGTTGTTGGACTTGCTGCCAAGCTTATGACAGAGAATCCTCAGGCATGTGCTCATCTTAATGGCTTATATTTTTATTTGACTTTCGGATTGTATTAATGTCACTATATGTATGCAATATAGTCTGTCATATATGTATGTATCCACAATAAGAATTGGTAAATAACAAAATAAGTAATTTTTTTTACTCATTACAGATGTTAGAACTGGTGGCAAAAGGGATGTTTGCCAAAGGCCAAGGAATGACAATGGGAATATTTTAAAGAGTGATATTCACCTATGGTCATCGTAACCAGGTTGGTTTGTGGGTTGTTTTTTAGGTTGCTTCATTGGTTGGTTCACTGTTGATTCAATTGGTTTGTTTACTGGGTTGGTTCATTAAGTGGGGGTTCAGGGTGTGTGTTCACTGGGTAGGTTCTGTGGGTGTGTTTGTTCAGTGCGTAGATACTCTTCTTTGATGCAGATGGCTCGATGGTGTTCCGTCTAGATACATTGTTGGCAGGCCTCGGCTTGGTGATTGTTGATGGTAGGATATAGCTGTTGCGGCGGAGGAGACGAAATAAGGAGGAGCATTTAGAACGTGCAATTCCATGCTTTAGTTAACTAAACCGAAACAGTAAACTCTATGTACTTCAATGTATTATACATACTACATTGGTACACACTAAAAGTGAGTATTATAAAGCAATGATGTTGAATGGAATTGTTGAAAACAATAGTTTCTGAATGAAATGATAGAATTTGTTTGTTTAAAATAATAATAATAATAAAATAAGAATATAGTTTGTCAAAGGAAACCTGAACATCTTTGTTATGTTGAAATGAGGAGGCAAGCAATGGTAGTGCTATACATATATTATTAAATTTTAATCCATATTAATATATGTGTGGATAACACTAAAATTTATTATGGGTTATATGGCTATGTTAATTGTAGATGAAATATATGAACCTGCCCATATGTAATATAAAGCAATGATGTTGAATGGTGTTGATATAAATAAATGACTAAAAACATTATTAATATCTTTCGATATCTTTATGTTTTGATAATCACAAAACGAAAACTCATCAAACCAAAGATTATGACATAAACAAGTATTTAGTAGTAAATACCCATCTTTACCATTAAATCACTTAAGGTATGGATAAACAAAGTGTCTAATGTATTACAAGATCAAAGGAACATTTTTGTTAATCACTAGATATTTATAAAATGTCACAAAACATTTTATATCTTTTGTAAAACATTTTTGGAATTAAAAGAATATGTTTTATTCATTACATATTTGTGAATTCAAATTTTCAACCAAAAATGGCAAATCTAATCCAGAAAAATTCTCCTCACAAAAGGACAAGAAAATCCAACGTTCAGGAGGGCGGCCCCCTTAATTATACTAGGCGGTCCCCTTAATCATTAAGGGGACCGCCCGCTAATTAAGGGGACCGGCACGCTCCAGAACAGTATTTTCTGGCCCTATAAATATTAGATCATTCCACATATTTTTCTCACCTTTTTGCACTAAAAACTTTCTGATCTAAACATCTCTCTCCATCCTCTAAAAATCCTTTGATCTTATATACTTTGATCTTTGTTTCAAAGTGATTCAAGCCTCAACACTCAAGTGCAAAGAGAAGAATACTTCTATTAGAAGTATTACAACTTAGTATCATCTTGTTATCTAAGTTGTTTGTTTGTTTCATCTTGTTGATCTTTCATATCTTGGTGAATAAGGTGTATGTATTAGTTTGCTAGATTTAGTTATAGAATCTAGAATTGTTGTAAGTGTGAAGTGGATGTTGAAGTGAAGAAGTAGTGTTGGATAGTAGTGAAGATAGGATAGAGTGGCAATAGTGACTAACAGTGAAGAAATTGAAGCTTCCAAGTGGAGAAGACTTGAAGACATTAGTAGACTGAAGTTGTGAAGACATTGGTGCTTTGAAGTTGTGAAGTAGCAAGACATTGAAGTCGTGAAGTATTTTGTGAAGGCGTGAAGATACTCGTGGTGTGAAGACGTATTGAAGAAGTAAAAGGTGTGAAGAAGTTGTGGTGTGTCATTTGGTGTGAGATTGGTTCTAGCTACGATTAGAACTCGACATCTTGCTTTGTGTCGTTAATTGGTGTAAGCATTTGGTGTGTACGGTTTTCTCCGCCATAAGGGAGGTTATTGACTTAGTGAAGAAAACTCTCGAGTTCGGTGCTCGGGGAGTGGAGTAGGGCAAGGAAGGTTTCCTTGTAGCCGAACCACTATAAATCCTTTGTCTCTCGGTTTGATCTTTCCATCTCTCATTCTTTACTTATTTACTTACTTGCTTCTCGTACATTATTATTAGTGTGTGTTGTGCATATATTGGTTTCACATAAAGATCAAACTAGATTCCATTCAAAACATTAATTATACATTAGTAAATTAAAAGTATATACAATCATTAAAACACATATACATATATAAATACAAATTTATAATCAAGTGAGATATATGAAAACTTCTATTCAACACTTTAAATAAGTAGTATCTATGTGACATATGTTAATTAATTTGTATCTATACTTTAGCTTCAAAGGTTTTTACAAATTATTATCAATTCTTTGAAAGTGAACTTTTATTAAACGAAAAAAACGCAAAACTATTCAACCCCCCCTTCTAGTTTTTCACAAATGGAATTGTTGAAAACAATAGTTTCCTGAATGAAATCATAGAATTTGTTTGTTTAAAATAATAATAATAAAATAAAAAATAAAAAATATAATTTGTCAAAGAAAACCTGAACATCTTTGTTATGTTGAAAAGAGGAGGCAAGCAATGGTAGTACTATACATATATTATTAAATTTTGATCCATATTGATATATGTGTGGATAACACTAAAATCTATAATGGGTTATATGACTATGTTAATTGTAAATGAAACATATGAACTTGCCCATATGTTCCCTTATGTAAATACATATAAATGGCTCATATAGATGTGGACCTCACACATTCTCTTAACCAAAAATAAAAAAAATAAAAATAAATAAATAAAAACCTATAGTTTCAATTAAAAGACTTAAAGGGTGTTTCTTTTCTAGTAAATGTGGAGGGAGCGTGGAGCTCACGTCTATATGAGACACTTTATGTGTAGGATCTAAGAATTTTTGGCTTAGGGATATAGACTTATTAAAGGAAAAAGTGAGTCCTATTAAAAAAATAGTAATATTAAATTAGTGTGTTCCAGTATCCCTTCACATATAGTGAAAAAGAAACACCCTTTAGTTTGGTGCAGAAAAGAGGAAGGAACCATCGACAAGGTTGAAAGTTAGATGAAAGAAACTCAATAAGGTCATTTTACACCAAAATAAACATTACACAATCATTCTATACATTAACACATCTCCCCAGCAACGCACAAATTATCCAGCTCGTTTACTATTTATGTGTAAAAAGTTATGATTTAAAACTTTTCCGTTACATATCATTAAAATGATAACTTAATTACGTAGCTATTAACTCTTATTAATTTCGTTAGATATCATCTTTGTTCTTGGAAAGCCAAATCACTTTCCATATGAGATAGGTTAAAATTCCTACGTAGTATTAAATTGCCCCTTTGTACAGTATAGTGTCTGTTTATTAAGAAATCCAAGCTTTTCGAAAAATAATTACATAGCTATTCAGTAAATATTTTTGGATCCGTTACAACGTGCGGGTAAAAATAACCTTTGACAAACAATTTAGAACCCAGGTAAGTAACTACCGAAATAAACCCAGTAAAAAAATAAAGTGAAGAAAAGGGAAGACCACTTTTCATTAATACAAAATAATAAACAATAAATTTGAAGCAAAAAATTGAGAAAAGAAAATAATCCAATTATATTGGCGTGGAGTTAGCCAATTTGGCGAAGACTTTCTTTACTTTGTGAACTCTATACTCTCGTCATCACTTCATTTGTATAGTTGTATATATGAAAGTTGATTGTGGGTGTCATGAATAGTTCAAAAGGTTCAAACCCCATTCCTGTCCCTATATATAGTTTAAACTTTAAACACCATTCCTCATAAAAATCTCAAATCTGTTCTATTTTCTATGGCCTTGTTTTCACACCTTCACTCTGTTGATTTTTCATACCAAGGCAAATCATTTGGTTTGGGTATGACTCCAACTAATGATATGTTGAATAAGAACATGTCTTCTGAACCCCCTTCAGTTTCATTTTCCGGGGAGTCGAGATACCTGACGCCACTTTGGGTCTTTGGAAAAGCTGATGAACTTTCTCAATCTACAACTACTGATGGTATATCTTTCTTCCTAGTCTACTCGTATAATTTTGAGCTATAACTAGAAACTTGTAATATTTGTGTAATTTAAGATTTGTGTGCATGCTTCTGATTGGGTTCGTCATTTTTCTGAAATATAGATTATGAGCTGATGGCTGCTGAAATCGACCCACATAATCAGATAGTAGAGGATAAGATCAAAGCTGTACTAAAGTTGCTGACTTTCCGCGAGCAACGTGTTCTTATTCAGTTTTGGTCACCTTGTGTCGTTGGGGAACACCAACTACTTACAACTATAGATCAACCGTTCGGTCTTGGTGTAAATCATGATGAAAGACTTCTTTTCTATAGAAGGGTGTCTCTGCACAACCTTTATGTTGTGGATAAGGATTATGAAGAAGAAGTAGACCTTAGTCCTCTTGCTCGAGTATTCAAGCTAGGAATATCAGAATGGTCCTCCGATCTAACTAATTACTTGCCAAAACATTTTCCACAACAAGAGTGTGCGATTCGTTGCAATCTCCATGGATATTTGGTTTTACCAGTTTTCGATTCAACTACAAGATTATGTGTTGGTGTTCTTGAATTGTTGGCTTCTTCAAAGTATACGAGTTTTGACTACGAGGTTCAACAATTTGAGAAGGCACTGAAGGTTATAATCTTTATAACTCGCTTAATTATTAATAAGTCATGTTATCTGTTGTATTGTAATCTAGTTTACTCTTCCTTGCATATCTACTAATTTACAAATGTTGTCAACTTGGCAGACACAAAAGTTGACATGCCTACAAGTATTGGATGATCCTGCTTCAAATGTAAGTTGTGCATGGCTGATTTGTTATATGAAATTCTACTATTACGACTATTCTGAAAGAGTCCTTTTTGAAATCTTGTTTTTCTTCGTACGAGTAATACTTATGTCGGAAATGTCTTTTAATTAATCTACAGGTGAATGAAAGCAGGCTGAATGAATTGGAAAAAATATTCAATATTCTGAAAGTTGTGTGTGACACTCACCAATTACCTCTTGCTCAGACGTGGGCTCCGTCCCCATTCACTAGTGTTGCTTCCTATGAACAAGTTTTAGAAAAGAGGTGTAATAGTTATGATTGTAGATGCCTTGGGAAAGTCTGCATGTCAACATGTGCTTTACCATATTACGTTCAAGACTTGGGCTTGTGGCCTTTTCGAAAAGAATGTAAAAAACAACACTTGGACAAGTCTCGTGGCTTTGTTAGCAGGGCCTTGTCATCTGGTGGGTCGTGCTTTTGTGAAGATGTAACAAAACTCAGTGAAGAAGTCTACCCTTTGGTCCACTATGCACGGATGAGTGGGTTAACTAGCTGCTTCGCAATCTATCTGCATGGGTGTGAAAGCAACAACGACTACGTGTTAGAGTTTTTTCTCCCATCACGCATGAAAGAAAGCAAACACTTATTGAACTTGGTCCAAATGTTGAAGCATAACCTTGAGGTTGCTTCTGGATTTGAACTAGGTGACAAGTCATCCATAGAAGTTGTTGGAGCACCTATGGATCTCTGTTTAAATAATCAAGAACCAGAGATTATTAAAAGACCATTGTACATGATGGACACCTTTAGTGTTGGACAGTGGCGGAGCCAGGAATTATGATTACGGGGGGCATCGAGCAATAAAGAGGTTTTTGTTGCAGGGTGAAACAAATCGGGTCGGGTACTTGGGTTTGAATAAAGACAACAAAATGCTCTATTTCGATGCAATTAACATTTATTAGAGACTAAAGATAAATGAAAAACTAAACATACCAAATATCGTACAAATTATATTCGAGTGTTTGCCATCAAATATAATAATTTTATCAAATCATAACATTTTGAAAATTGAAATATGATATGTAGCTATAAAGTTGCAATTGAAAAAACTCTGAAGTTAACAAAAATCATATACCTGAACTCATGAATTTGTCCCTAAATCAATATATGCAGACTCTATCCTTTTTATGTCTATGTAGTGAAACTATATTCTACCTAAATAGTACTAGTATTATCTTAGATGAAAGAAAGAAAAAATTATTGACTATATTAAACATTAACTTCACTTTTTAAAAAGTTACTGTAATGAAGCGATAACATCACGTGATATAACTGGACCCACAACCCAATCCACCAATCACCATTCTTCTTCTTTCTTCCTAAGATTAACGTCTTTATACTCCATAATTTCCGACTAATGTTACAGCCGGCAAAACACTTCCCACATTAAAGAGCTCTGTTTTTCGTGGACCTTACAACTGTCGAGGGCACTTTGACTATTTAACTGAGGGCACTATTCCTATTCGTTACCGATATTAAAAATTTTCCTATGTATTTTGCTTGTCCGCGAGAGCTTGGTTGGGGGCAACGCCCCCCACTACCTTACATGTGGCTCCGCCTCTGGTGTTGGAGAAACGAGCAACCCTTTAAAAAAAGGCACAAAGCGTAAAAGAAGCACAAAAGTGACGACAACTTATGGAGAGGATATCAAAAGGTTCCGATTTTGTATTTCACAGGGATTGTTGAAGCTGAAAAACAAAGTGGCAAAAAGGTTCAAGCTAGAGAGTGAAATGATTCGTCTAAAATACAAGGATGAAGACGATGATTTGATACTTCTTTGCGGTGACTACGATTTGCAGCCTGCTTTGGTTGCTTCAGGCAGTAACAAAAACACTATCAATTTAATCTGCGAGCTATCAGCTTAATTGATGATGGTTGTACATAATGTTATTAAGAGCCATCTTTATGTATTTTTCCACTTCTAATGTATTGATTTCGTTGTAATATTAAATTATGTTGCATATTGCCGTCTCTTATATTTTATATATTAAACATTAAGAATATAATACCCAAAGATTATATTTAAAACTAACTGAATGTATGTATGCATGACACGACATATAATCTAGTATGATATATTAATTTAATATATCATTACGAATACATTTTGGTCGTGCATGAGTACTTTCAGGTTTTGTGAACCATTGTAACATATAGAACCATAATATATTATCTTAGCAGTGACTGGATGAGGGTGGATCGCGAGACACCCATAAATTTTTGTGGTGTTGTGTGCTGAAGGTTGAAAATTCTTAACAAATTTTGAGATTTAACGAAATACGTAACATACTTTATCAATTGTTAGTATCGCTAAAATACTTTCATTCTTTTGTCAATATCACTATTATGACCAGTTTAACAGGTTATCTCGAAGTGATTTTACTAAGATACTCTTGTGTTCTTTCTCTTTATTTTTGTTCTTAATACAATTTTTTTACAATGTTCATGCATGTCTAAACCCAAAAATATCAGATATCGTCACTTACAGATTTTTATCAAATTTGGATGTATGACTTCTACCGTTTTATTTTTGAAAATTACAATTACTTAATTTGGGTTTAGATTGAGGTTTTTATTTGATTTGATGATTAAACAGAAATTAAACCACTAAGAAAAACAGTACAAGAAGATTAAGGGTCCGTTTGGTACATGGTATTTGACTTTAGGCTTAGGCATCAAGGTAATAATAATTGTTTGGTTAAGGATTTGGGTTTCAAATAGTAAAATGGTAGTCTTAATATTCGGGTTTATGAAAAGTTATGGTACTTGCCTGGTTTGTGTTTGGAATTCTGACATTCATTTGTCTTTTTTCAAAATTAAATGGGCTCTCCTCAATTTATAATGTCTATTTCTAATAACTTGTCTATTTTATATATAAAGATATATATTTTTATTTTTATAACAATAAATTATCTATTATATAATATATTTTCTCTCTCATAAATTAAATTCAAATACAATCTTAATCATAAACCCATCTACATACCAAACACATCATAAATTTAAATCCAAATCTTAAATCTAAATTTAAATTCAAATCCTAATCCTAATCCTAAACCATCTACAAACCAAACGGACCCTAAATATATCAATTGGTTAAATCTTTTCGGCTTTGTTTCCCCATTAGCATATCTGCATATGTATCTATTCATTTTTGGACTTTTTCTTAAAAGGGTTTTTCTAACATGTGCCCTAGGGCACATGTTAAGCACACAAAAAGTACTATGGGATCACGAAAAAGGACATACAAAAGTAAACTTGTCCGTACTTTTGTGTGGGTCCATGAGTACTTTTATGTATTTTTTGTTGTGCTTAACATGTGCCCTAGGGCACATGTTAGAAAAACCCTTCTTAAAATATAAATACAAGAAGATATGCAAATCGTCATTGTTATTAACTTATTCTTATTGCCATACACACAATTCATTACAATTGTTCGCGAGGGATTTTACAAGCATTAAATACGATGGACAACCAAGGACGGAGCCAGAAAGAAATATAACCGGGTGCACAAATTTTTTTGAACCGTAATATAATAGAGTTAAAATGTGAATTAAAACGAAGATTTCATTAAAACGGTAAATAAATGAACATATTACCTTCTAATTAGTGATTTTACGATCCCCTTAGCAAAATAACACTTACGTGCACCCTCATTTTTAATATTAACAAGTTCTTCTTTCTTTATAGCACACAAGTTAAAGCGCCGTTAAAATAATCATCACCAATCCAATTTTGCAAATCAGTTTTAATGAGCTTCATTTAAAAAAAAATCTTTCAACCGTAGCGGTAGCAACAGGCAAGACAAAAGCCAACTTCAATTAAGCACTACTTTTCATATATTGTAACTACGACAACAATAAAAATGCCCCATGACAACACAATTGGGTGCTATTCATATTCTAATATATTGTTGATTATCACTTAAACCTTATCATCCCTATTTGTCTTATTAGAAATTGCATAGTTATTAACTTATTCTTATTGCCCTAAGCCCTTATTGATGATGATATACTATACGAAACTAACAAATTAGTCAAGATTTCATACAAAAATCAAAACATTAAAACTTTAAAAGACATAATAAACAAATGAAAGGTATATGTTACGACTTACGAACCTTTTTCATCTTTATGTGTTGGTTCAATTTTGGATTTTGTAAATTGTTAGGATGATGAATAAACTTGTTCCATTAATAAACCTATTTCATCTTTGGGTTTTTGTGCTTTAATTTTTATACTTGTTTTATCTTTGGGCGTTTACAAAATTTTATATTTAAAGTATACAAACTAAATAATACTAGAGACACATTTAATGCACCGGGTGCATATAGGTAAAATCGATAGTTTTTAAAAAATTAATACTATATCGAAAAAATCCATGGGTGCACGTGCACCCGCAGGCACCCCCTTGGCTCCGTCCCTGTGGACAACATTGACCATAAATATATTATTAGGCATTAAAACAGCTATAAATGCAATTTAATGATCAAAATTATAGCTGTTTATAGCTGGATAGATGGACAACATTTCAAGTAATTTGACTAAAATACACTTGTATTCTTCCCTCTTTTGATCTTCGTCTTAAATTTACATTTATTTTTAGTTCCAAAATTTAGATTTTCATATTCCTGGATCCCCTTCCACTTATATTTTTAACTGGTTTATCAATATGATTCTCTGTTACGTCTTTTCTTTTATATTTTTAACTGGTTTATCACTAATACTAGTATTACTTTTGAATTTTGTTGGACGATCTTAGTAACTATTGCAAATATGAAGTCATTAAATGCTTGTAAAGTCCCTCGCGAACAATTGTAATGAATTGTGTGTATGGTTTTGACTAGAGTATTTAAGAGATTCCTACCTACATGCCACGTCAACTCCCCAATTGAAAGTTCTTCAAGGAATATATATGAATACAAGTTGAACCGACAAACAATGACGATTTGCATATCTTCTTGTATTTATATTTTAAGAAAAGGTCCAAAATGAATAGATACATATGCAGATATGCTAATGGGGAAACAAAGCGGAAAAGATTTAACTAATTGATATATTTAATCTTCTTGTACTGGTTTTGCTTAGTGGTTTCTCATAGGATTTTGAATTTTACTTTTATTTGGAGAACCTAATTGAGATATATTAACAAGAAAGACGGATAAAGGCAACCGGAAATTGGCATACTCAAAGAAACTAGTGTAAACACCTATTTTCCCAGTAGGAGACTCATGTATGGTTTATATATTAAACATTAAGAATATAATACCCAAAACGATCTGAGATTCTGTTATGAATGAAGCTGAAATATTATACTCAAATAAACTAGTGTAAACTCCTATTTTCCCAGTAGGAGACTCATGTAGTCATGTGTGGTTTGGTTTCGACTAGGCAACAACGAGGGGCTTGCATTCTCAATAGTCACAACCCAAATCATATATTGAGTCAGTATCTGACAAGTTCAAAATTTGATTTTACATGTCCAGACTTTAAAATTGATTTTTGAGTCAATCAATATCTATATCTACTAGAAGACCAGAAATGTGTGATCGTTGATAAACCCGATTTATAAAGTGGGATCAACTAATACCAAATACACAATCACCGCTGCCTTGCAAAAAACCAAATATACAATAATGTTTAAGTGTTTAATACTTTAATGAGCGTACGTAAAGAGTACTATATATATATCTAGGTGGTGAAGTGGTGATGAACTGATGACTAATAACTAGCGGCTAAAAATGGTCTAAAGAAAATTGTTGAGCAACGCTAGCTCACGTTAAGCAAAAAAGATACCTACATATATGCAAAGCGTAAGAGACAAACAAATGTTGATGTCATTAATTACGTATTATGATAAGTTGGTGATAGAATAAGAATAAGAAAACATATTGATATGTACACTTGTCATGTTATATATCCTATCGAATCCTCGACATCTTATGGAAGAAATATAATAATTTTAAAAAATTAACTTTATTATATACAAAGTAATGTAAATTATTTTGGAAAACTTATAAAACTGACTTTAATATGTCACTTATTTTTAACTTACTCATTTTTATAGGATATTGTTAAAATTAAGATTCTTTTTTAAATGTCAAAATAATTATAATACCCCAATTTTAAACTTAGGTAAAATACATTGTAGGACATTAAAATATAAGTTCGCAACGAAAGTCAAAGTACAAAGGTGATTCAATATCCTTAAAGATATGAACTATCTGACCCCCTTCTATTTAATCCATTCGTCTCCTCGAATCCTCACCTATTATTTCAAACATGAAGATGTACAATAAATGCATTAGCTTAAAGAATTAGTGAGGTCGTGTATTATGTACATAAAAATATCGCACATATGATTCAGATGCATGATAAATGATAACATAACATATAATGTACGGGATCCCGATTATAGTCTTACGAACTATTAATAATTTATTACTAACTCTTTTGCTAGTCTTATTGGCTTTAAAGTTGAAATCACAAAAATAGATTTTTTATTTTTTATTTTTATTTATTATTATTATTTTTTTATTTTAGTTTTTTTTTGCAAATGGTGAATTATTTTAATATCAACAACAATTTACAAGAATTCTCATAACTGGAATGGACATCACCCATCCAGTTTCACTATATCCAAAGGGTTATTAGACACAAAAGTTACTAAAGTTTGTCAAAAAGTGCGATTTGGTTACTAATATTTTTTTGGTTACAAAGAGGTTACTCAAGTTTGGTCACCGGTTATATAAGTTACTCTGTATGTTTTAACCTTCTACTACGGGTTTTTTTTTCGTTAATTTCAAAAATGGTCCCTCAGACTAACTGTCGTTAGTTTTTTCAGTTAGCTGGCCGTTTGCAACAAACATTTGCACTGTTAGTCCTTTATCCTAACGACCGTTTATACTTAACTCAAACTTTGGTTTTCATACATTTTTGTCTGTTTTTCTTACGTTTTTTGACCGTTTTTCTTACGGGTTTTCCGTTTTCATACGTTTTTATACGTTTTCGTTCGTTTTTATACGTTTTTTGCCCATTTTCTTACACTTTCATCCGTTTTTCTTACGTTTTGTCCGTTTTTCTTACGTTTTTGTCCGTTTTTCTTACGTTTTTTCCGCTTTTATATGTTTTTGTCTGTTTTTATACCTTTTCGCCCAGTTTATTACGTTTTCATATGTTTTTCTTACATTTTTATCTGCTTTTCTTACTTTTTTTAGTTTTCAGACATTTTTTCTGTTCTTCTTACGTTTTTTCTGTTTTCATACGTTTTTGTTTGTTTTCACACGTTTTCACACATTTTTATACACTTTTTATACACGTTTTTATACACATTTTTACATACGTCTAAAACATAACAAGTATAAAACATACAAAGGTGTAGAAAAACGTAAAACTAGTATGAAAACGTAAAAAGACATATGAAACGTACACAATCGTATAAATGCGCACACAAATGTAATAAAAAAATTGTGAAAGCCTATGAAAATGTATGAAAATATACGAAAAACAGATGAAAACGTACAAAAATGGACAAAACGTATGAAACTGGAGAAAAACGTACGACAAGAGAGAAAAACGTACATAAACATAAAACAATATAAAGAAAGTACGACAAGAGAGAAAAACGTACATAAACGTATAAAAACGGATAGAAATGTACGAAAATATACAAAGATATGCGAAGGAGAAAAATGTAAAATTAAAAAAGTAATAATAAAAATATTATTATTATTATTATTATTATTATTATTATTATTATTAATAGGATTGGTTTCGCTATTGCTAGAGGTGTGGGGGCTCAGCTGGTTTCTCGGCTCCCCACCAATTTCTTGTAAAATCCTATTTATTGTTAATAAAAATGATTGTTAAAAAAAATAATAATAATAATAATAATAATAATAATAATAATAATAATAATAATAATAATAATAACTCTATGCTGTGGAGAAGAAAAAGAGGAAGTATGCGACCAAATGTGAGGACAACGGATACAAGTTCATACCTTTTGCTTTTTCTACGTTCGGGGAATTTGATATGGAGGCTCTAGACACACTTTAACGTATTAAGTCTATTGCCAATAGCCACTCAAATAATGCTAAAAATGGTGTTTTCATCTTTCATAGAGTTAACTTTTGTATTCAGAAAGGGGTGAGAGCACAACTTGTGTCTAGACTCCCATCCAACTTTATGTAATTTTTATGTTTCAATAAAAAAATAATAATAATAATAAATAATAATAGTAATAATAATAATAATAATAATAATAATAATAATAATAATAATAATAATAATAATAATAATAATAATAATAATAAACGCATAGTAACTTTTTGTTAAGGTTCGGTAACCTATTTAATAAACCCGTAAAACTATAGTAACTTCCTTGTAACATTTTAAACTATGGTGCTGACGTGGACAAGGGGAACCGGTAATCAGCCAGTTGCCCACCCTCGCAGTAACATTTATGTAACATGTTTAATCTTTGAGTAACCCAAATGACAAACCTGTTTACTTAAGTTACCTCTTTGTAACCAAAAAAACAATAGTAACGAAATCGCACTTTTTAGCAAACTTTAGTAACTTTTGTGTCTAATAACCCATATCCAAATATTCTATTACATATCATATAAAGCTTACTATTCTATCAGACCACAAACACTTTTTGCCATCCGATATCGTACAACATTCTCTTATTAATCTATCAGCACAAAGATCTTCCAAGTAGACAAACTGCACTATAAGATAAACCATGCCAGTTTGACTCTTAATTCACCATTAAATTGCACCTCCCATCTACCTACATTTCCACATCACCTTTCCATACAAACCATTCAACCAGCATCTACAATAGTAAGGACAGAGTTAGTGTGTGGCTTCATTAGGAATCCATAACCCATCCATTTGGGGCTCTACCAAGACAACCTACATCTCCTTATCTAGAAACTCTTCAGCTGAATGGGAACACACACCCTCAATGATGACTAACCATTCCTCTTATGACAGTGTATTGGGTGGACCAAGAAGGTTCATCTTTCACATACTTTATTCCACCCATCATACACAGTCCTCTTAGGCCATATACCTTTACAATGAGGAGCCCTACTTTATGGTACATCTTATCGAGTTAGACCTCATTTTCATCCAAAATAGATACTAGTTTCCTCCCAAAGCCAAACTAGCTGAGCTATAAAGACTAATAAGGTATATTCATACTGAAATAGACTCCAAGATACAAGGTACTACCTCATTGTTATTGCCTGAAATTAATGGTCTTTAATAAGGCAAAAGATCATTCTTGAAGTACTATGTCTCAACTTTATGAAATGTTATCAAGGAATTTTCATTCAAATAGCCCGTCACAAAATAATCAACTGATTACAACAATGTACATGCATAACTTTATGAAATGCAAATGCACATGTATATAACAATAAATCATGTATGTGCAACTATAATGAGATGCAACGTATAAGCACGACTTATAGTGTACATCCCCGTTTATTAAAAGTCACGAGTACTCACCTCAATTCGATGCTAGTTGCGTTTATAATTATTCGAACCTATATTATATATTAATTCGGTAACACGTATTAATTTGTAGTTCCATGTAATGTTAATAATTCATTAAAGTTTCTACTAATCTCACTTTTATAAACATGCACCTAGAAATTTGGCAGAGCAAATCCACTCAAAAATCGATCCGAACAGACAAACCGGATCGAACCGAACCGACCTTTTTGGGTTCGGTTTTCGGTTTTTGGTTTTGTATATGTATTTAGGTTTTTTTCAGTTTCGGTTCAATTTAGTTTTTGTCGGTTCGAAACCCGAACAAAGTAACTTGGTTCGGTTTTGATATCTATTTCACGGTTCGTTTCTTTGTTTAAATTTTTTCCTTTTTTGGTTTCCGAGTCGGGTCGGGTTCCACCCGATACTCACCCCAAACTTAGAAATACTAATTTCACAATCCATATTTTTAACATATACAAAAGCACGAATCAAATAGAACGATCACTCGTTTAATTTCCTATTCGTTTAATATGCTTTTAGTTAAAAACTATAATGAAAGTTGGAAAAAAGTCAATTTAGGGGACCACGTCTCTCTCCAAGCACAAGTACAGCACAATATAAAGATTAGGACTAAGTTTGTAGATACGCAATATACTTTCTCAAAAGTACCGAAATACGTAACCTACTAAAAAAGTCTGTAGATCGCTAACAAACTTTCAAAATTGGCACAAGATACGTAATGTTGACCGGATTTTTACCTGGTTGACCAGTTTATAGGTAAAAACTTAAAAAACATACATGATTGGTCCCTGTGGCTTGCGTCTGTTTTCACCGGTTATCCTTTAACGTTATTTCAGTCATAGTTGTCAGGATCCCGATCCTGATCTTAGGATCTTACGATTTTACGATACTGCAAAGCAAAAACGATCCCGATCTTACACAGGATCTTTGAAAGCTTAAGATCTTATAGGATCCTGATTTTGACCATAGGATCTTAAGATCTAATTCGATCCGATCCTACTTTTCTCAGATAACAAACTTAAAAACTGCAAATTTCTAGATTATTTTTTGGAGAATTTAAAAAACAACGTGTTAATCTTATTAAACATTTCATAATCATAATTTAAGAAAACATTTAGATGGAACATTCATATAATTTTGTGTTTATAATATATAATAGTTTGTAAATATGTATATTATTACAAAAACTATTAATAAAATGACATTATGGTAGGATCTTAAGATCCCGATCCGATCTTACGATCACGATCTTACAAAGACGAAAACGATCCTGGGTAGGATCCCGATCTTGAAAACCTTGATTTCAGTTATAAAAGTTACACTAATGGTCCATGTCGTTTGGGTTGACTTTCACCTTTAGTCCATTGACTTTATTTTTTTTTCTTCCGTTTTTACACGTTTTGGTCCGCTTTTACACGTTTTTTTTCGTTTTTTCCACTTTTATAAAAAAAATCGAATAAAATTTTATAAAAAAGATCGGAAAAAAAAATTCTAAAAAATTTTCGAAAAAAAATATTTTTTCTAAAAAATATATTTTCTCGAAAATATTTTAGATTTTTTTTTTAATTCGAAAAAATATTTTTTTATTCAAATATTTTTCTAAAAAAATTTATTTTTTTTCTAAAAAAATTTTAGAAAAAAAAATTTCTAAAAAATTATCGAAAAAAAAATATTTTTTCTAAAAAATATTTTAGAAAATATTTTTTTTTTCAAAAACATTTAAGAAAAAATATTTTTTTTTGAAAATATTTTAGAAAATATTTTTTTTTCAAAAACATTTAAGAAAAAATATTTTTTTCGAAAATATTTTATTCAAATATTTTTTTTTAAATTCGAAAAAAAATATTTTTTTTCGAAAATACTTTAGAAAAAATATTTTAGAAAAATATTTTTCTAAAAAAAGTTCGAAAAAAAATATTTTTTCTAAAATATTCTAGAAAAAATATTTTATTCAAATATATATATATTTTTTTAATTCGAAAAAATTTTTTTTTAGAAAAAATATGTTTTTTCGATAATTTTTAAGAAAAATATTTTTTTTTCTAAAATTTTTTTAGAAAAAAAATAAATTTTTTTTAGAAAAATATTTGAATATAAAAAATATTTTTCGAATTTAAAAAAAAAATATTTGAATAAAAAATTTTCAAAAAAAAATATTTTTTTT
Source organism: Artemisia argyi (assembly GCA_030686995.1). NCBI lineage: Eukaryota > Viridiplantae > Streptophyta > Magnoliopsida > Asterales > Asteraceae > Artemisia > Artemisia argyi. The sequence continues at coordinate 173,924,084 of CM060697.1, forward strand.
AAATATTTTTGAAAAAGTATATTTTTTAGTAAAAATATTTTTTTTCGAAAATTTAAAAAAAAAAAATTTCGATTTTTTTATAAAATAAAAATATATTTTTTAGAAAAAATATTTTTTTTCGAAAATTTTTTAGTAATTTTTTTTTCGATATTTTTTATAAAATTTTATTCGATTTTTTTATAAAAGTGGAAAAACGAAAAAAAAAACGTGTAAAAACGGACCAAAACGTGTAAAAACGGACGAAAAAGTGAAAATAAAGTCAAGGGAGTAAAGGTGAAAGTCAACCCAAACGACAAGGACCATTATTGTAACTTTTATAACTGAAATAACGTTAAAGGATGACCGGTGAAAACAGACGCAAACCACATGGACCAATCATGTATATTTTTTTAAGTGTTTACCTATAAACCGGTCAACCAGGTAAAAATCCGGTCAACATTACGTATCTTGTGTCAATTTTGAAAGTTTGTTAGCGATCTACAGACTTTTTTTAGTAGGTTACGTATTTCGGTACTTTTGAGAAAGTATATTGCGTATCTACAAACGTAGTCCTAAAGATTACTTCACTACAAATGAAGACAGATAAATTTTCCAAGGCTTTTGATCAAGTGACATTACCATCTACCACCGGTTTGATCGATTCTTCTTTACCGTTGATTGATTGTTATGATCTACGTTTAAGGTTAGACTTTCTATCTTACCTACTTCTGTTTACACTTTCTGTATCTTAACTTCCTATGCTTCTTCCTGTTTATGTGATTGTTATTTTTATCGAAATGAAATGAAATGTAACTCTGATTATCGTTTTCAAAAACCCGAAAATTTCTTAACGCCACCTAGTTCACAAATGTCTTCCACGACACTTGATCCCACGATCTCTTAATGCATGCGTTTATTACATACGATGTACGTAGCTATCAGCTCTAGCAATTTAACAGCTAAATTTGTGGATATTGTAAACCACATATGCATGCTTATGTTCATCCGGTAAAGGATCCGTCTTTTTTATGTGTTTTGTACTTGAGTTTTGTTTGCGTACGTGGGTCTTTTGATATTATACATTTTTTAATAAATCAGGTGAGCTGTTTTTTTTTTTAATTAATTAATTTATTTATTTATTATTATTTTTTTATTTATTTTTTTTATTTATGAAATTATTGGCTTATTTGATATGATGTTGAGTCATTTATATATGTTCATCCAGTTGATTTCTTATTCTTGTTGTTTTTAAAGGATAAAAGCAAAGTTCTTCATGTGGCATTTAATTTGTTATAGAAGTAGAAAAAGTATAATCGAATGTTTTTGTTGCTTCGTATTTTTTTGGGTGGTTTTTATCTTTTAAAGGTAACCTAAACAGAGTTGTTTTTTATTCACCGTTTTAAGTAATATAAGTACAAGTTGGAACCACAGTTGTTTTTGATTCACCGTTTTAAGTAAAAAGTACAAGTTGGAACTAGTTTATAGAGGATCACCATGATGTTCAGACTTTCAGTTTTTGTGCTTAAGTTAATTTATCATCATGGAAGGATGTTATCCATGCGCATTTCAAGTAATTGTAGTAAAACTTGACCTGTTGACCCCTTTGCCTTTCCGGCGATACGAACGTATTTAAGTAATTGTCGTTCTGTAAGACCATAATGAAAACGCAATTTTTGTTTTTCTTCTAGACGAATACGATATTGGGATTTTTTTCCCGGAACGCGATTGGTTTCTAAGATCACTTCCAGGTCTGAGCCTTTTATTAGTTAGCCCTGGTAAAGCCCCCAGGCGACGTATTTTTTTGAAACGAGGACCTCGGTAACGCAACATAAAGACTTCTTCTTTATATTTATTTAATTTTAATTAATTTTTATTGATGAAATTTCATTCTACAGAATAAACCTAAACTAAAAATGAACTAAATTTTAAATAAAGCAAAATTTACTGATATTCTATTAAACATTAAAGAATAATGAGATGAGTTGGATAAATATCCAGATCGTTATATTCTATATATAGAAAAAGAAAAGATATAGAAAAAGAAAAGGAATATATAGAAAAAGAAAAGATATAGAAAAAGAAAAGGATTCTTTTCGTGAGATAGTTGGAAGTTCCTATAACATAATAAATCAATGGCTTTTGCGAAAAGATTAGTCCTCTATTCATGGCAAAGTTTATAACCGTACAGGCGTAAACGTAGTGTATACTCTATCGATTTGACCCAAAGAATTTTCTTAACACTCTATGGTCCTCACGAACCTGAACTCGTCAGAAAATATTTTAAGTTGAATGTTATGTTGTGGCATGAGTTATAAGGACCCCCCCATAGGGAGGGTTTGTGGAAGTTTTGTGCTGCCGCCGCCTGTACTGTCTGCTTTAATGCTTGTACATTTGACTAAAAATAGGTGGGACCCCCACAGTAGACCCCGTCCTTATAGGACAACCCGTTGTTGTTTGTGTTTTTGACTTTTTGTTGTTGCTAGTTGCATTATTGCCATTTTTTAAGTTATTAATTCTTGGAGTAATTGTTTGTAATTGTAATGGTATGTAGCAAAACAACCTCGTTTTTAAGTTCAACCTCAGCGCATATAGCATCTGCTCCGTCCAAACGACACCGTCACAGGTATGGATACGATTTTCCATGTCTTATGGATCTCAGTTTGCTTATTACGGATATGTTTCGCTTGTTATCAAATCGTACTCATAAATCATAATCCATTGTTAATTCACAAAACATACTTTTGGTCCACTAAAAGCACTTTTAGGTTTTGGACCTGACCACCTCTTAAAAAGGTGAAATTTATGGAGTAGAAAACAAACACATATTGGTCTATAATGTCATGAATGATTGATTAAAAAAAAGGGTTCGTTGTAATCTCAGTAGTTTAACTATACATTTTATTAATTAATTTTCTCTACCATCAAAGTATCTTGCTGGGTTGCATTTTAAAAGTATTAGGTCACTATAAAAAAAAGTCCCATTTTCACAAATAGACACTAAGACATATATCGTTATATTCCCAACGACCCAAAAGAGGATTTAACTATATATACCATGTTCAAACTTCAAAGATTCTTAATTGAACCCATGTCAAAACTCGATAACGTCACAATTTTATAATAAAGGGATGCCACTCAATCACTTTCCACAATATGCTAACATGAGAAGAATATGAGGAGTTAAACATTGATCCTAATCATTTAAGATGGGCAGTTGTTTACTTATTTGAACCCATGTCAATTATGTCACAATCATTTAACTTTCACTAATTTCATTATTTACAGTCGGCTATATCTACACATCTGCACTCCCATGTGACTAAAAGTTAACTTCGCAATTCCTTTTTCCAAAATTCAAAAGCTTATATAAAAAAAGTTAATCAATCATAGCCATGCTCTTTTACAAAGAAAATGAGTATCCCTAAAATGAAACATGAATGACGAAAACTGGAATATGACAATTGTCAAAGTCGACTTTCTCCGTATATGTACTATATTCCAGTTCCATAATATTCCTACATTGTCTCTTAAATGTTACGTAGTACTCCGTATATTTTTAACTAGTCTTTGTTTTATCTTAAAAAATCATACGTTTATTGGTGGTAAATCTTTCTTTTCAAGGGTAAAACTACTCTTGCTATAAGTTTTATTTAACATTTGTTGCTAACAGTAATTTCTAATAAAATATTGGTAGCGTTACTCAACCAACATATCCCTCTTTTTCAACCAAAGTTGAACATAGACTAATAATACATAAAACCAAATTGAAATAAACTGTAGAATGCATATTGAAAGAATACAAAATTACGTTGACTGGTCTAGTTTTCACAACATAAGCACGGTTTGGTTAAGTTATAGACTAATAATATATTAATACATACACCAAATTGAAGTGGTTAATTTGGATTTTGAACCATAGAAGCCTTTGTATACATTTTGCATATTTTTTTTATAGCCAGCTTTCTCATTTTCATTTCAGTTTTTGGTTTTGGTTTTGGTTTCAACGATTTTGAGATTGGGTTAATACTTAATTATTCTGATTAGATACATTAGCAACATGATCTCATTTGTTTAGTTTATGGTTTCTTAAAACACACGTTTGGTCCAATACTCTAACTAATAAACTACATGTCATTGAGTCCAAACGGCCATTAAAAAAATCGAATTATGCCGTTCAAAAAATATAATAATAATAAATAAATAATCCAAATATGTCTTTTTCTTTTTCTTTTTCTTTGAGGGCCACATTTATGGCATATACATGCTGACCATGCATACATGCAACATGACATGCAGGCATACATACATAGTCATTACATACTACCCCCATAAGCTCTATATAAATTATCAGCCAAACTGCCAAGGTTTCCTTCCATCAACCATCACTTTCCTCCAACTCTGAGTGCTTCTTAATTATCTGCTTCGCGATTGATCTAAGGTTAGGCTAAGAATTCTCATTTACATACTACGTTACTCTATTTTTTACGCACTTTGTATTCTTCTTAACTTATTCTATGTTGATCTGCTTCTTATTCTCTCCACATAGTTGACACTAGACAGTGATTAGTAATTCTCATTTACATGCTACTCTATATTGATCTAAAGTTTCCATCTAGCTACCATCACTTTCCTCTGCTTCTTATTCTATGATGTACGGCTTGTACGTTTGTTTATTTTTTATTTTTTGATGTTTCTATTAAATCAATAATATATTCATGCATTTTGTTTGCACATATATGCTAGTATTAGATTTTTGCTTTACATTATAAACGTCTATTGTGGTTATCGGATATGTGGTTGAGTCCAAACATCCATGTTCTTCGAATTCGATTGTTGATCTTATTTGAGTACTTTTGTTTATTTTTAGAGAAAAACTGATCTTGTTTGTTCACGTACATTTTATTACTGGCAACTTAAACAAGATATATTAGGTTAATTTTAGGTTCGGTTACAGGTTACTATTTATATTTTCGAAGAATTAGCTAGATTAAGTTACGATGTTAACTTGATTTTCCATTTAAGTAAATTACTATATTAATAATAAATATAAAACCTATTTTCAACTTTACAGTTGTCAGTTTCTCGTCATCTCACCTCCTTTTGAAAGTCAAAAGACCAAATAAAATTAGACAAGTAGGATGCTTAGAACATACAAGTGGGTGTGTAAATTATATGGGTTCCCAAATTATATACCCTTCAACTTATAGTTTGTACATGAATGACTTTCACTCCTTCACCTAAGCCTTTTTGACCTATCCACACTGACCAAAGCATTGTAGTCAAAAACTTTACATTGTTGTGAACTTTATTCATCGATCCATGATAAATTTTTGGAAGGTAGTTTTACTTTTTGTACAATTAAAAGTTATTCTCAAATAAGACTATCTGACTATGAGAAAAAGTCTCGTTCCAGCTGGTTGTATCTTGTATGGGCTGGTCCATTGCTTTATGTCAGTTTGGGCTTAATTTGTTTTTGTTTTTCTATTTTTTATGTGTTTGTTGAAATATCTTCAAAGCATTTTTTGGTTATTTTTAGATGTCAGTTTGGGCTTATTTTTTACTCTTTTGTAATTTTTAGTTATTGATAATATTTGTTGGATATGGATCTTGTTTCGTTAATAAGGCTTAAGTTGAGACGAGAGAACATTATTTAAAACTTTAATTCCTAACTTGTAAATTCGTACACATGATTTACGATTTAACTTCTGTCATAAAAATAGTAAAAACGTTAGCTTTTATTAGAATCAAATGATTTTTACATTTAAAATTTTTAATTCAAGTCAAACAGCTATTGATTAACAATCATTTATGTGGTTTTTTAAATTATAAGGGGCATATTTTACTAGATAACAAAAAGTATGATACGTTTTGTGTCTAAAGAAAAAAGGTGACAAAACGTGTCATCACTAAACAACAAAGGAAATAGGTTGAAATTTTTTATTTTTATGCACAAAGGAAATACGTTTTGTGTATGATGATTTTTCCTAGGTAGATCACATTTTTTGTTAATTATATTTCATGTGTTCCTCGACTTTATTTTTCATCATAAATTTTGCTCTTAAAAAAAAGAAAAAAATTGCCATGTGATTTTTATTTCCACATCTTATTTGATGTCCTTTATTTTCCGAAAACGGTATGGAAAAAGAAATTTGGCGAACAGCATAATACTCGCATAAAATTTTGATAAACACAAGAGATTTGATGATCGAAAAAAAAAAAAAAAATCCCTTTTTCTCTTGTCCATAATATTTTGTGAAAAGTGACATTTTAGATAATATTTTATTCATTCATACCTACAAGAGTAAGTCGCTGTTTGTTTATTAAGAGACTCTGAATTTGAATTTGAATATGTGGTGTAAATGTTTGAATCTGATTGAAATAATATTGGTTGCTTTTTTGTAAAAAAATATATGAATGACATTATATGATGCAACTATATTCTTACGACATATAAACATTGATAGATATTGAGGCAACAAGACATCCCCTACATATCTTGTTGGTAATGAGTTTTGAACCTCTAATTGCCTCTTGAAAAAAAATGGTACTTAATGACCCAAATATTCGACCGCGTTTGAACGAGTTAAAAACAAAAACCAGATGAATATGTGATCCTTCTTTTTTACGCTTTCCAACTCTTTTTCTAGAACTCCTCGGAATTTTAGTAAAAAAAGTAAAAAACACCGAAAAAGGAATTTAAAACCGTACAGCCAAAAATGACAAAAATAAAATAACAAAATTTAAGAAAGATTCGATTTCTTAAAAAGTGTTGTACTTGTTATTGTCATCATCACACCCATTCACCACCCCCATCCATCCCTTACTTCAAAAATCAAATCATTCATCATCAATCTAGTTAGACAGGGCTTACTCTGACGGTCTGCCCTTATTGCTTTTAAGTTTTCATGTAAGTATCATCTTACATTTCTAATTCTAACAATAACTATATGCTCTGTTTTTGTACCACCCAAACACTGTACTTTTTGAGATAATAGTATTTCTTTTGGATTGAGGATAGTGTGAAGTTAGATAATCAGTTTGATTTTTAACAATCTTTTTTTTTTTTTGATCGAGGGTAATGAAAAGTTAGTTGATACATACAATCTAGGGGTCTTTACCAGTTACTTTATATACGCCAACCTGGTTACGACCCGAACCTGGTTTTTTTGATCGAGGGTAATTAAAAGTTAGTTGATTAGCTAATCAGGTTTCGTTCTCAAAAGAAGTTAGTTGATTACCAGTTACTGATTAGTTGAGAACGGAGGGCTTTACCTGGTTTTAGTCTGTGTGACGATGGTTCCTGTGGATTAGTCGGCCAAAAGGTCGGAAGTCATGGTTACCCGTATAATCACTGTTGGTTTGAACTTTTATGCTTGCTTTCGGTCGGGTCGGGTCGGGTCGGTTTGTCGGGTTACGACCCGAACCGAAATTCTCGGAAAATCATAACCCGACACAAAACCAGGTCGAACGGGTCGGGTTTTCGAGTCGGATCGGGTTTGGTTTTCGGGTCAAATGCTCACCCCTAGCTTAGAAATGACTTGAAAATGGTTAATGATCCCTTAGCGAAAAATTTGGGTAATAGTGTAGATTTTTAAAAATATCTGACTATTCTGTAATTTTCCCTCTGACGAATCGATTTGTAGTTTAGTTTCTAAAAATTATCAAAGTTTGCCCCCTAACGAACCGATTTGTTGTCTAGTTTCTAAAAATTATCAAAGTTTGCCCCATCGAGCATAAATTTCTGGCTCCGCCCCTGGTAATGCACCGAAAGCAGTAGGCTGATAAAGAGTTATTGGGCCAATTGGTAGAGGAAGAATGAGCTATTGTAATTTGATGATATGTGAGTTAAGTAAATGTTAAAGATAGGTTGATAATAGGTTTTTAGCATAAGAGTTAATGGGTTGACAATGGGTTAAATATCTCAAGTGGTTAGTGCATTTGAGATGCTCTTAGTTTAACTTATATCTCATCGTTTAGTTCAAACCTCTATTCTGTACAATGAGAAAGGAACTTGCTATGGTCATTGTGGATTTGTGTTCATGTTTTTAAGGTTAAGTAAATCATCAAGAAATATTTGGTGTCTTGTTCAAGGCCAATAATATTCATGTAGTTGTAATGTATACATCTGACTAAAGAATTCCCATGGATATATTCTTCCGTAACATATATTCATTTTGGTCTAAATATGTATCAGATGCATTCAAGGACTGTATGAAATCTAAAATTCGCATATACATAGTAATGGGTCCTTAACTTTGTTTTGCCTTACATTACACATGTTTCATGTGTTGATTTTCTCCCAAACAGTGAATACACATTGTTGTTTTATGTTTGGTATTATTAGTTTGTGTAATTGTATTTATTATTATCTTGGGTTGTAATTGTGTTTGTTTTAGGTATGATATGGTTTGGGTAAATAATGCTGTGATAAGATCATCTGTTATTTGTCATCCAATTTTTTTCGAGCAGTCTCTTTTCAAATTACTAAATAAACATTCATTTTTCATTCAGCATAGGCCTCTTGTTCATTAAATTCTTGTTTATTCAGCTTCGTCAAATAGACCTCACTGACACAGTATATACAGGAGTCAAGAAACTGAAAGCTGCCCTGTTGCTATGGACTCGTTTGTGGGATCTCAGAGTGTTGATTCTGCAGACAGTGACAATTCATCATGTTTAAGTTCACGTTCTGTTTTGTCTACAGATCAGAACACAGACTTCCTGTGGAACAAGGTCTCTTTAGAACCGCCAGCAGTTTCATTTTCTGGCGAGTCTAGATACCTGACACCACTTTGGGTTTCTAGAAATGAAGAGCCCCTGAATGAACTCTATAGAGCTGAAATCGTCCCGAGGATAAGAGCTGTACTAAAGCAATTAGTCTTCCGTGAGCCACTTGTCCTTGTTCAGTTTTGGTCGCCTCGTGCTGTCGGGAAACACCAACTACTTACAACTTTAAATCAACCATTTGGTCTTGGTGTAGCCAATGAAGAACTTTGTTTTTATAGGAGGGACTCTGAGAAGACTACATTTCTAGTGGATAAAGATCATGCAGAAGAAGATATCAGTCCTCCTGCTCGAGTATTTAGAAGAGGATTACCAGAGTGGTCTTCTGATCTACATAATTACTTGCCGGACCATTTTCCACAACAAGAATGTGCGATTCGTTGCAATCTTCATGGATATTTGGCTTTGCCAGTGTTCTATTCTACTACAGGGTTATGTGCTGGTGTGATTGAGCTATTGATGACTTTAGAGTATACGAGTCTTGCTTATGAGGTTCAACAAATTCACGAGGCCCTAAAGGTTTATTTTTAATAATCCATATAATTCCTCTATTTTGTGTTTTTTTGTGTTTTCTAGTTGTTTTTATGGTTAAGCAGCAAAAAAAATTCGAGAGTTTTTCCTAGTTTGTCTTATAGTTTGGTGACTTGGTCTGCCTTAACTCTATTGTGCTAATACGCTCTCTCTAGCCATGATAGGATTTTCAGACTTTGTTGGCATAGTACAAAATATAACCAATACTATGCTTTAGGAAATCACTATGCCTACAATGATTCAAGTCGTCTGACATTAAGATTTTCCTAGGTTAATCAATACTCTTTATGTAAAGGCTTTCTGAATGTGATATTTTTTTTTATTTTTATATTTTTAGTTTTAAAAGGTAACGTATATTAATCTCTAAAACTTTTTAAACAAAGTCAACATATGATCACCAAGGACATGCCCATGGTATCACAATACAACATACCACATTAACAAAACCAAACAGTAACGTAAGACAAAAAAACTGGATGATCAGCTAACCTTCCAAACACTCCAGTTCAAAACATAAGTAGCTTATTTCTAGACACACCAGTTCTACTAACCTTATTAAAACCATGGCTTAGGGCGAAGTTGCCCCATCTTTCATGGCTCACTAGCCCCAATCCAAATGGTAAACAGATACAAATACTTCCCTAAACAGGACACTACGAGTGCACACTTTTGTTGGTTCTGTTGTATTCTAGTTTACATTTCCTTGCATTGCTGCTTATTTCCGAATTGTTGCTAACTTGCAGACTCAAAATCTGAAATGCCCACAAGTATTTGATTCCGCTACTCCAGATGTGAGTCTAACTGATACTCTGACAAAGTTTTTTTTATATATATTCGGTTTGCTTTGAGGTTCTTATGTGGGAGGTGTCTTTCTTATGCAGGTTCCTAATGATAGCAGGGAAAATGAGTTGGATAAAGTCTATCGTATAATGAAAAATGTGTGTGACAAACATAATTTACCTCTTGCTCAAACATGGGCTGTTTCCCCATCCACTAGTTTTGTTTCACATGATCAATTTGTACACAAGAGTTGTGGTAGTTTTGACACTAAATGCATCGGGAAAGTCTGCATGCATACAACTGATCTACCATTTCATGTTCGAGACTTGGGTATGTGGCCTTTCAGGGAAGCATGTAAAGAGCAGCACTTGGATATGTCGTGTAGCTTTATTGGGAGAGCATTGTTAGCCCGTGGTACAAGTTATTGTCAAGATGTAACTGAGCTTTGTGAAGAAGAGTATCCTTTGGTCCACAATGCACGCATGAGTGGCTTAACTAGCTGTTTTGCTGTCTTCTTGCATAGTATTGAAAGTGGTGACGACTATGTCTTAGAGTTTTTTCAACCGTTGGGTAGCAAAGATAGCAGGCATGTACTAAATTTTATGCAAACATTGAAGCATGAAATTGAAGTTGCTTCTGGATTTGAATTGGGTCAAATATCCCCTAGAGAATTCATTGGACCAAGTATCCAAACATCCTCAACCACCACAGCCAATAGCTTGGCATTCAGGGTGGATTCATTAGATACAGAGTCGTCATTGGAAAATGTTAGTGAAACTGACAATGAACGGGATGATATCATCATTGACGCTGAACAAAGTAAAACCATTATTGGAGCAGGGAGCCACTGTGTCAAAAGAGGCAGAAAACGCAAAACATGCTCTGGTTCAATACAACGGGCTAAAGTGGTGGCAACACTGGACAGGTCTTTTATAAAATTACGATCTCCTACTCCATTTGAATTTTTAATACTGGAAAAGGAAGTGGTACGAAGGTTCAACTTAGAGGGTAAAAGGCTTCGTATAAAATACAAGGATGAAGACAATGATTGGATACTTATTATTTGTGATGTTGACTTGGCGTTAGCTTTTGAAACTTCAGACAGAAAGAGTATCAGCATACATTGTGAAGCAGATTAATTATTGACTTAATCAGCTGGATAATCATTTAATATTTCTTTAAGAGTTTGTATATTCTGTCTTATATAATCTTACAGTGATGATCTTTTTATACCCCGTATATGGTATTTGTCCATAGGGTGACGATCGTCAGAATATCTCTGTAATAAGCTGATAGCTTATGTAATTGGTGTTAAGAAAAAGTATTACTGATGTTGGTGTAAAGCTAGCCCCTGAGATCACTTTATTTCTCTTGCGGTTGTGTATTTTTTTAGCTTAATGGTGTTTATTAGGCAACGCTAATTACAACATTCATTGTCAATTGTAATGGTTAAATTGACTTATTAAACCGAAATAAAATGAATAAATAAATATTAGCGTATAATCAACAATCGTAGGTGGGGCGATTTCCAAGTCTAGTAAGCTGTAACAGTACACACGGTCGCAAGAGTCCCATGTTGATACAAATTGTGAAGAAACTTATTAACAGTACAATTATTGCTATTGAATATTGATTTTGTAAAACAAATTGAACTTCTTCTTCTTTCCAGTCAGGTTACATTTTATATATTAAAGACGAAACTGTGAATGTTGCTCTTTTGTATTTACACTGTCTTGGCGAATTTACTCATAAAGTCAGTATACAGAATAGCCCACCTAGCTTTCTTTTTCTAGCCCAAAAAGCAAATGGTATGAGACTGGCCCATATTGAATATCATTCACAATCTTTTTTACCCACAAGTACAAAACCACAAAACCAAATATCCAAGCCCCATAAGAATTGTAATTTTTTTTTTCCTCTCTTTGAGCAAACATGAGGATTGTAATCTAGAAACCTAAAAAATGAATGTTATAAATAGCGTGAGTCGTGTCGTGACGGCATGATTAATTTTTACGCTTTAGGAGCTATGGCGAAACCATAATGTTTTAAATCTGCTCAAAATATAAAAATATTGATAGATTTATATATTACTAGTATATCATATTTCATATATATTGAGTTTCTAAAATGTGTTATACATAAAGAATTAAATCAAGATACTATTATTGCCAGGGACGGCCCTGGTATCGGGCGAGTTGGGCGACGGCCCATGGAAGCAAATTTTGTATATTAGGTATAAACCAAATATGAAAGAAGTTCTTATGTGGATGGTAATCTATCAAAACGACTACAAATGTAGTTTTTAAAGAAGTTCTTCAAGGTTTATGATTATCATTCAAGAGGTATGTACAATATACATATGACATGTTTTATGCCAATTTTATTATTTGCACTTATAATTAATCGCAAACTTATTTTACTTGCATATTTTTTTTAACTTATTAGGTGTTCACATACTGTACATTTGGTTGAAGTGTTACAATGGCCACTACATACATTTGCTTTTCCAGACTATCAAAATTGGAGATCACGAGGCAATGGATGTTTATTAAATAGACGTTTACAAGCATAGTAGCAGTGGCGGAGCTAGAAAATTTTTCGTGAGAAGGCCGAAACAAAATTTTTTCCAAAAAAACATCAACAACTTTAACAAATAATATAAGTCAAACAAAATAAAGTTACAAGTCAACTTTGCGGCCTTTAAGATTCTGAAAACATCAACTACATATTCTGAACTAAAAGTTTTAGCAATTTCCTTTTCTATGTAAACCACCAAGTTGTCCACGAGAAATTCATCTGCCATCTTATTGTAAAGTCTATTCTTGCATATCTTCATCGCTGAAAACGCTCTCTCGATTGTAGCAGTTGATACCAGAAGTGTCAAGATTAGTCGAATCAATCTGTCAATCATAGAATATGACTCACACTTCCCAGTTTTCACAAGACTTATGCCTAGACAAGCAAGTATTGATGCTTGACTTAGTTGCAAGTTCTCTTTCATAGCAATGTTCAAAAGCTCCAACTCGTATTTCAATCGTACCCTCTCGTGTTCAGTAAAATCTGCAGAATAATATTTCTCAACAAGAAGACATATTTGATCAATATCAAATCCCTTAGATTATTTCTTTGGAACTAATGCAAAGCTTAGAGTTAACAACTCCAAGGCACGATCATTAAACCTATAGTTAAGCTCGTGCAATTGTTTATCTAATCTGTAGATAAATATATCTACTCGATAATGATGTTCAAAACTAACATGATTATCTTGTGGACAAGGGTGATATCGACCAGACTTGTATGGAGCATTCATGTAAGGTATATCAATTTCATGCTTTAACGAGAACAACTTTACCCGTTTAAGTAAAGAATCCCATCCTTTATTTCTGAAATCATGAAAACTTTTATTTGTTGTTGAAACTAGCTCGATGGCATTGGCGATATCTTGTGATTTTCTTTGCAAAGATTGAGATAAAATGTTAGTTATACTCATTATCTCCTGTACCAGGTGTAAAATAAAAACAAACTCAAATGATTTCATGTAAGAGTAAGATTTATCAGCATCCGCACACTGAGAAGGAATAGATCCATCTGTAATTATACCCCGAAGAACAACAAAAGCAGGGTTATACATCCGATGCATGCTATTGACTGAAAAAAGATGAGAACCCCTACGTGTATCACCAGCTCATCTTAAGGTTCGAGCTTGATTTGCTCCTTTACCTCATTTGATTTCACCAAGTTCCAATAATTGTTTAGTCTTAATCGCCTTAGCTTTTTGTAATTCATCATTTCGTTTACTCGAACATATTACGTTAATAATGTAAGCCAAGTTTTCAAAAATTAGATGAACCGGAATAACTTCTTTTGAAGCAACAATTAAAGCAAGTTGCAGTCTATGAGCAAAACAATGAACATAGTACGCACAAGGACAATCCTTGAGAACAAGTGCTTGTAATCCATTCCACTCCTGTCTCATGTAACTAGCACAATCGTAACCATGGCCACGAATTTTACTAGTATTGAACTCATCATTTAATAGAGTTTCCCACAATTTCTCTATTAAAGTTAATGTCGAAGTATAAAAAATATGAACCATATCCAAGAACCTTTCTTTTATTACCCCATATTTATCAACAAATCTTAAAAAAATAGCCATTTATTCTTTTTTTTACTCATCACGTGATTCATCAACCATGACACAAAAGCAAGAACTCCCTACCTCACTAAGGATATGTTTTCGCACATTATTTGCAATAATGGCGAGAAGTTCTTTTTGAATATCTCCTAAAGTGTACTTTGAAGTAACGAGCGCTCTCCATTACAACATTTGCAAGCTCGTCATTATAAGAAGCTAGTAGTTTCAACAATTGGAGAAAATTATCCCGATTTTTTGAATTGGGACTTTCATCATGCCCACGAAAAGCACATGCTTGAAATGTTAACCAACGAATTACGTCAACTGAAGCTTTTAATCTTAGACGATTATAGTAGATTTTCTCTTTACTTCGCTTCTTTAAATTGTTACCAATATGTGTCTCTTGGTTAATTAGATTCTCATTAAAAGTTAAAGCATTTTTGTGTTTTGAAGAACCCTTTGAGGAATGCACATCTTTTACCATCATTAACTTTTTTCCATTTGTCAAATCCTCCAACCATAAAGACATCTGATCTTTGACGCTCATTTAGTTATCAAAAAACAAGTAACACAAAAAACATTAGGCAAAAATGTGTTGTAGGAAAATACTCTAACCAATTAGGGAATATGTTGAACCATGAGTATTGAAACTTACGAGGATGCTTAGTTGGACCTTTAGCAGGATATTCTTTCAAATGAATTTGAAAAGGCCCCAAATTGATATATGTTCGTCTTACTTGTTCCCTCTTATTCATCGGATAACTCCAATTTGTGTTCGTTTTCCAGGATCTCTTTCCAAAGAATTAAGATCCAATTCCTCATTATTTTGCCTCGATGTTTCAGAAGTGTATGGGTCTAACTGGTTTTGATGTTGTCCACTTTCATTAGTTGAAGCTTTGGAATGTTTACTTTCTTGATCTTGAGATGTTAAACAAGACTTATCATTTGTATTATCAAGCTTTTTCTTGTAAAAATTATCAGGTGTTTGTTGTGTTGTTTGCTTCGCCATTATAGCTCATGTAACCTGATAGTATATTACAAGTTTGACAAAGATTTAGTGATTAACATATTTAAAATCTATAAGCGTCGTGTATTTTTGTTATTGTGTTGGGAACTTAGGACATTAAAATATTAGCATAAAAAAATTAATAACTACTTAAATAGGTAAGTAGGCAACTTGCAAATTTATGAATCAAATGTGAGGTAATTGACAACATAAGTACATAATCTTATAAATGTATTTTATTAGTCAAACATTTGGGATTGACACTGTGCACGTCAGTAGTTGCCACAAACTATTTTGATAGCATAGCATAGGTGCTGATTTGCAATTGCAAGTATATATTTTGTTATCTTTATTGAAACTTATTCTTGATATGTGATTGATAAGTACTAAAGTACATAATCTCTAAAAGTCATAATCTATTAATCTCAACATAAATAATTGAACAACTAGAAACCAAAATCAACTTTGGGGAAAAAAGATACATAAACATATTACTATGTTATATAACTATTTTACAAGAATAAAGAAAATTTCACCTTTTGATCTTGATGCTGGTGACTTGAGAGGGATACTGGGAGTGACTACATATCTTCAATTAGCACTCGATTTGGGGTTTTTGCACATTCGTCAGTTAGCTGAAATTTTGGTATTATATATACATACTAAGCGTTAGGCTTTGCTAGCCTATATGCTATTGCAACCCGGCCCATTTAACAATTTAGTATACTCGACATAATCCAGATTGTTCACCCACACTCACACCTCCGTCATCTCTTTAAGATTCGATCGGTGTAGCTCCGAAAAAGCCACCCACCCCCGATTTGATCCGATCCGATGGGTTTTTTTGCAACTATAGTTGCCTGTGAGGGGGTAAACAGTATTAGGAATGGTGATTTGATTATTTTATTTGTTTTGTGGCTGTCGTTGAGGCATGTGTTATGGCTATAGTGTAGCCGGGTTTTTCATCCACATCTTATGTGATAAAGAAGCTTCTTCTAGATTCTTCAAAACCACACATACAAGCTGAATTCTGGTGACCCAAATCTAGGGTTCATCATTTTTCTAATTCCAGTTAGTTTTTATGTAAGGCTTTTTTTTTTTTTTTTTTTTTTTTTTAAGAATGATGATGATGAAGTTGATGATAAGAGGCTGTGTATATTTTTTGTAGGTTTATTTGTTGGTGGAGTTGCTTAGATGGTTTTATCAGTTTCGATTTTTAAATTTTTCTAAGTAAGTTTTTGTGTTGATTTTACTTCTTTTTTTGGATTTTATGCTGTTGTGCTTTTTAATGGTTTTGTTATTTTTATTTCTAGGCTTTGTGTTTCTTGTTCATATGTACAGAGTAAGTTGTTAAAATTTTAATCTTTTATGTTGTTTTAAGTGAATTTAGTTTATAAAGGTTTTTCCTTTTTTTATGGGTGTAAAGCTGTAATCTTTCTGTTATTGATGAGTTTATGTAATCATAAATGCTTTTTGAAATGTTTGTTAGATTTGTTTTATTATAGTAGAACTGTTTCAATAATGGCTCAAAAGTGATAGTACTACAGTAGTAGTTGAATATTACTAGAAAATTTGTTAAATTGATGGACCAATATAACTTACCCAAATCAACACACTCAGAAGCAATGGCTGAAAACTGAGTTTTACATTAATGAAAAAAAAATGGGAAAAAACAAGCTGTTACTTTGGGGGTTTTCATTATACAGTTTCGATTTTAAATTTAGGTTATGGGTTCAACTTAGGTATGTGTTTGCAAGAGCTTATACAGTTTTTTTTGGGTAAAGAAAAAATGATATTTGGCGGAACCATCTCAAGTCCGTGTACCTTTTTGGTACCGAGCCCCCCACCCAACAAGGAAGGCATATCCCGGTAAATTACCTAGGCAACACTGGCTGACCAAGCTGGAGTCCGGATTCGAACCCCTGCCTTTAAGCTTTGACTTGGTCAACTGCGCGCTTTTGCGGTAATTGGTGGCCAACTGCCCTAAGGCAGCTGGTTAAGTGCTTATACAGTTAATAAGGAGGATGTGGGCTATGTATAGTTGTAAATGGAAGTGTGTCCTCATTTTTGTTTTTAAATCTTTGGTGTTCCAAACAGCTTTAGTTTTCTTTTGAGTCCTGAAGCTCATCACCGATGTGTTCTTATATAAGAATTTATGTTTTAGGTTGCCAATAGTGCTATTAGTGTTGGAGTCCTGTGTATGGCGCAGGCATTGCTATTCACTACATAAATTTGCACATCACAGGTATTCATTTTACTTTTTGAGGTAGAAATTCGTGTTGTGGTGGTGCAACTTTTCTTCTATTTTATGTGGTAGTTTTGTAGATCTAATTTATATTGTAAGTATTTGGCCTGCGCGAATTAGTAACTGTTGGAGAATGTTTTTGTGATGATGGAACCGATTGTTTTGTATGTCTTTACATAATATCAAGACTCCCTATATAAAGGGGATTACAAAACAATTTATGGGCAAATCCCATAAATTACGGGATTGACTAATTACAATGAATTGATACTTATCACTAATTACAATTAATGTGATGGATATGGCCTTATCAAAAATATTCGGCTAACACTCCCCCGCAGTCGAAGCGGTAGGAGACCGGATGCTGAGACTGGAGCGAAATTCTTCAAACAGAGCTGATGGGAGCCCTTTCGTGAAGATGTCCGCATACTGATATCGCGAAGGAACATGAAGAACACGAACCTGACCAGTAGCAACCAAGTCGCGAACAAAGTGAATGTCTATTTCAATGTGCTTCGTACGCTGATGTTGAACCGGATTGCAAGATAAGTAGACAGCACTGACATTATCACAGTAAACAAGCGTAGCGAAAGATAACGGGGTGTGTAACTCACGAAGAAGGTTCTTTAACCAACATGTCTCGACAACAGCATTGGCAACACCTCTATATTCAGCCTCTGCACTAGAACGAGAGAGCGTCGGCTGACGCTTAGAGGACCATGAAAGTAAGTTATTGCCAAGAAAAACGCAATAACCTGAAGTGGATCTCCGTGTAGAGGGGCAGCCCGCCCAGTCAGCATCAGAATATGCAACCAAAGTCGTAGTAGAGGAGGAGAATAACTGAAGGCCATAATACATAGTACCCTGAACATACCTCAAGATCCGTTTAAGTGCAGAAAGATGAGGTTCCCGAGGATCATGCATATGGAGACAAATCTGTTGTACTGCATAAGATATATCAGGTCTGGTAAATGTGAGATACTGTAGAGAACCTGCAAGACTCCGATATAAAGTCAGGTCAAATACTGGAGCACCATCAGTTCCCAATTTGGACTCATACAGAGACTTTTGCAGCAAACACACATAATCCGGATGTTCAGGATCCTTAAACCCTGGAGGTTGATACATATAAACTGTCTCAGATAAGTCACCATGCAAGAAAGCATTTTTTACATCAAGCTTATGGATCGGCCAATGTCGAGAAACAGCTAAACTCAGTATAGTCCGAATAGTGCCTGGTTTAACTACCGGACTAAATGTCTCATCTACATCAACTCCTTCCAATTGATTACTACCATTTGCCACAAGACGAGCCTTGTAGCGACTAAGAGTGCCATCAGCCAAATACTTATGGCGAAAAAGCCACATAGATCGAATGATGTTGATGTCTGTGGGCTTAGGTACAAGAGTCCAAGTTCCATTCTTAATAAGTGCAGCGTATTCGTCACACATAGCATTTTGCCAATTGAGATTAGAAAAAGCCTCTCGATAGGTTTTGGGTAAGGGTGAAACCGAGGAGACATGCATATTGAGACGCTTAGTAGGACGATTAGTCCCAACACAAAATCGTGTGATCATGTGATGAATCGAGGCGGGGTTAGGGTTATTAGGGGGGTCAGGGATAATGTGTTGATTTTGATGCGCAGGTGATTGAGTTGGTGGATGTTGTAGAGTGGTGGGTGGGGATGGTGATGGTTCATGGATTGTATCATGATGGTCTATATGAGGGTTGTTGTGTGTAGGTGTTGTTGGCTCATTTCAGGGTTGAGGAACATTGGGTTGCATAACAGGGGTAGATGGAATGAATGGAGGGTTTATATCGGGCGAGTCATCCAAAAAGTTGTATTTTGGTATTGATGTTTGTTTAGCAGTGCCATATGGGAAAACAGTTTCATCAAAGGTTACATGGCGAGATATGATGATTTTATCGGTGTTTAATTCAAGACAGCGATACCCACGGTGATTTGAGGCTTGTCCCAAATAAATGGATGGTGTTGCACGTGGTTCAAGTTTGTGAGTAGGGTATAGGTGGGGGTAACATAAACAGCCAAACGTACGTAGAAGGCTATAATCCGGGTTGTGGCCAAATAGGCGGGTATAAGGGCTTTCATTGGCAATGGCAGTGGAAGGCAAGATATTTAGTAAGTTAACAGCCATATTCAGTGCTTCAACCCATAAGGTCGGTGGAAGATTGGCTTGAAAAAGGAGAGTTCAAATAAGGTTATTGATGGTGCATACCATACGTTCAGACTTGCCATTTTGTTGTGATGTTTTGGAGCATGAGAAACGAAACTGGATGCCGTTGTCGGCAAAAAGTTTATGAAGGTTTCGGTTGTCGAATTCACCGCCATGATCACACTGAAAAGACCTGATTTCACACTTAAATTGAGTGTGAACATAGTTATGAAATAGAATGAATTTAGACAAGACATCAGATTTGTGGATCAACGGATAAGCCCAAAAGAAATGAGAATAATGATCCAAAAACAATACATAATATTTAAACCCTGAAAGGCTCGGAACTGGTGAAGTCCAGACATCCGAGTGGATAACATCAAAGCAAGCATTAACGACAATATTGGAACTAGCAAATGAAATTCTAACATGTTTGCCAAGCTGGCAGGCATGGCAAAGCACGGGAGGCTTTTCTATATTACATGAAATGGAATTATTTGAAACAAGACGACGTAACACTTCGCTTCCTGGATGTCCAAGACGCTGATGCCACGTATGTTGACTGACAAGGAGGGCTTGAGGGATTGAAGACGGAGCCGTGACAGGATAAAGGTCCCCGGTATTGTCACATCAGAGAAGCACCCGTCGCGTCATGAAATCCTTAACAGAAAAACCAAAAGGATCAAATTCAACAGTACACTTATTATCACGAACAAATTGACGGAGAGATATTAAATTTTTGACAATATGAGGTGTAATAAGCACACTATTTAAGTGAAGTGGTCGAGAGGGAGATGGCAAAATGCTATGACCCGTATTGATGACGGGAATAGTATGCCCGTCACCAACCGATACGGACGGATACATGCACGTATTAAAAACTTTGCTAAGACTATTAGGAGAAGAATTAAGATGCAAACTCGCACCGGTGTCCATATTCCATGCGCCAAGTGTTGGATCGTGAAGAGTTCCGGCTGTGAAGGCATTAGGAAGTAAAGTCTCTTGTCCCGATGGTTGACTCGGTGGGGCCGAGGGTCCAGGAGTGGGCTGATGAACAGTAACAGTGTTTGTTGGTGTCGTTGGGCCTGTTTGGTTTTGATGGGCTTGGGAGTAGTATTGCGGGCTGGTGGTTGGTTGGTTTGGGTTATTATTCGGTGGGTGATATAAGGGGTGCGGGCTGGTGTAATGTGGCGTTGGGCCTGATTGGTACCCAAACCTAGGAGGAGGTTGTAAAGCATGGATTGGGCTTGAGTGGTGGACAGCATAGGGAGGGTTATGAGTGAGATAAGCTGATGGTTGAGATATAGTGCCAGTAGTATTATTAGTAGTCCCCGTAATCCCTAGTTTGCCCAACAGACTTAGAACAATTTCCTCAGTTTTGTTTGAGTCGTATGTTTGTGGAGGTCGGTTGGTGGGTTTATGTTGAGGGTCGTGAACAAACTTACAACCTACTCCGTAACGACATGCGCCCCGAGCAAAGTTTATACAAGGGTTACGCGACTTGAGTTGGGGGTTGGATGGGTTACGCGGGTTACCTTTTCCAGTCATGAGAACCAACGGGGAGGAGGATGAGGAATCCACAGGTGAAGAGCTAGACCTGGCCTTTAGACGCATTTCTTCAGTGATGAGCATGGAGCGTGCGGTCTTGAAATCGGGAAACGTGTCTTTGTAATGCATATACCCACAAACCTGATTATACTTTTTCGGGAGACCGTCGATAGCATAATGAACCACATCTTCATCACTAACGGGCGAATCAAGGCTAGCAAGGATGGTCATAATCGATTCAATTTTCTGGAAATAAGCTTCCATGCTTAAAGAACCTAGCTTGATTGACCGTAATTCTGTCTTCAATGCCGAAGTTCGTGACCGCTTGGTGTCTTTCACAAGGTCACTAATGAATTCCCAAGCTGCTTGTACGGATTTAGGTCGAGCATTGACCAACCTCTTTTGGAGCGAATCTGATAAAGTCGCAAATATCCAAGAGAGGATAATCTTGTCAACCTTTTGCTCTTCTGGTGTAAGAGGAGTGGGATTGCTAGAAGTCACTCCACTGGTAGTACCATGAATAAACTTTGAGACATCATAGCTTTCACATAATTGTTCAAAGAAAAACTGCCAAGAGCCATAGTTCCAATCATCAAACTCAAGTTTGACGGGAACGCGGGTG
The DNA here is from genome assembly GCA_030686995.1 of Artemisia argyi. Lineage (NCBI taxonomy): Eukaryota > Viridiplantae > Streptophyta > Magnoliopsida > Asterales > Asteraceae > Artemisia > Artemisia argyi. The sequence goes on from CM060697.1 coordinate 173,945,889, forward strand.
TGGAGATGATGATGAGTAACAGCCGACAACTTGTCCGAGAGGGAAACAGTGGGAGTGTCTGTTGAGCCAGTCATGATGAAGTGCTGTTATTATTTAAGTGGAACAAGGGTGGGTTGTTATTTGATACGTGGGAATAGAAAACAGTGATTGATATCTTATACTTGTGACCTTCAAAAGCACAAGTAACAACAATTGAAAGTGTGGACTGTGACCTAAGCACAAGTCACCAACACCCAATTAGCAGGAAAAAATAAAAAAGAATAAAAGATACTTGGGGTTCTTGATGGATCGGTATTAGAGTGGCTGTGATACCATGTTGGAGAATGTTTTTGTGATGATGGAACCGATTGTTTTGTATGTCTTTACATAATATCAAGACTCCCTATATAAAGGGGATTACAAAACTATTTATGGGCAAATCCCATAAATTACGGGATTGACTAATTACAATGAATTGATACTTATCACTAATTACAATTAATGTGATGGATATGGCCTTATCAAAAATATTCGGCTAACGGTAACTTGCTTAGGTTTTATTTTGTCATGTGCAAAAAAAAAATGATGCGTATGTGTCCAAGTATTGGTATGACTTACGTTTTCCCATATGTGTTTTCCCGTATAATGCTTACTATTGATTTATCGCATGCTCTACCTTAATTATGTGACCAATATTTTTCGGAGTTTAGCATTCAGTTGGGCTAATACACCTTTTTGATGTACTTCATATGTTGTTACTCTATATCTGACCAATACTTCACATAAGCATAAGTTTTTTTTTGTCTTAAAGGTTTGCTAAATGACAAATCATTTTTTTAGCGAGGACATGTCCCCGCCGAAAGTGTGCACCAAAACATTTAAAATTATCTTTAAATCATTTTAATTAAGTAAAATAATTTATAATTAATTTAAATTATTTTTAAATCATTCTCGTTAAGTTAAATCATTTATAATTAATTTAAACGAATGAGTCGAGATGATGTGGTATTACACGAGATGTTACACGAACGAGTCGAGATGCTATGGTTATACACAAGATGTTAAACGAACGAGTCGAGATGCTATGGTTATACACGAGATGTTAAACGAACGAGTCGAGATGCTATGGTTATACACGAGATGTTAAATGAACGAGCCGAGATGATGTGGTATTACACGATATGTTAAACGAATGAGTCGAGATGCTATGGTTATACACGAGATGTTAAACGAACGAGTCGGTGTGCTATGGTTATACACGAGATGTTAAACGAACAAGTCGATATGCTATGGTTATACACGAGATGTTAAACGAACGAGTCGAGATGCTATGGTTATACACGAGATGTTAAACGAACGAGTCGAGATGCTATGGTTATACACGAGATGTTAAACGAACGAGTCGAGATGCTATGATTATACATGAGATGTTAAACGAACGAGTCGAGATGCTATGGTTATACACGAGATGTTAAGCGAACGAGTCGATATGCTATGCTTATACACGAGAGGTTAAACGAATGAGTCGAGATGATACGGTTATTGATTGCGTGTGAAACGTGTATCAAAATAAATACAATGTAGACGTGAGTGGAATTCGCTAATTAACCTTTAGGAAAAATTTAACTTGCGAGAACTCGTGAATACAATATATATATGTGATACCGAGTAAATGATTACCCGGGTCGGGTCCCAACGAGGTGTGAATGGGCAATATCGTGTGAGATTTGAGATTAAAATACTTGTAAGGATGTTGAGAGATTATTTGGTATTGTGAAACTACGAGAAATTGCAAATAATGTACGAAAATAAACGTAACTAAAATATGAATTCAATTTAGGAATGAAAATAAAAACTTAAAATCTACTTAAAGTTCTACGGGAATGATAATAGGACACTAGGGAACGATGTTGCAAAAATCGTGAGGCGGTAGTGAGGCGGTTGAAGGCCTTGTAGCGATTAATAACCGATTACAAGGCCAGTTACCTTGTAATCGCCGATTACAAGGCCGATTACCTTGTAAAAATCAACAAGGTGAAAGGCCGTGCACCTTGTAATCGCCGATTACAAGGCTGAGTTGACCGATTTTTGCAGCATTGCTAGAGAACCCTAAAACGTAATCTAATTTTAAAAACGTAAAATTTATTTAAATGAAACGCGAGAGCGCAAAATAAAAAGTGAATTTAAAGATATATTAGTCCTACGGGCATGAAATTAATTTTCCTACTTTTTAATAATAAAATAAAATTTTTGAAAAAAGAAAATTTTTTTTTTTTGCTTTTTTAATTATTTATTATGAATTAAAAACAATTTAAAATAAATAAATGCTTAATAAATAGTAGAACAATTCAAATAAATCTAAGAAAATTATGGAAAATCTACTATACTATAAATAAGCTAGGAAAACTAAAAAATTGTGAAAAGCAGCTGTAATAAGCAGATAATAAGCAGAACAAAAGCTGAAAACTTAATAAGCAAATAAACCTAACTACATTAAATAAATAAATAGATAAAGCATTAACAAAAGGGAGTAACTAGCACAGATGGCATGGGGTGGTGTTGTGTTTGTTCTGTTCAGCCAACCAAGGGGTACCAGGTTCGATTCTCCTTACACCCATTTTTTTACAATCATTTTTTTTCAGTTTTTCTTAAACACACTTATCAAACACACACAGATGAACACCTTTTATAACTGAAATGTTTTCTAAATCTTAATGATTAAGCAGTTTAAATAGCAACAGTACAAGCAATAAGCAAAGAAAGTAATTCAAAAACAAAAGCTAACTAATGAGCTGGTACAAACTACACTATAGGGGTGTTAAGCAAAAGGGCATAGGGGAAATCTTAATAAGCTACAAGGAAAATGATTAAGCAGTGATGGCTGCAAATAAAAAAGTGGCTGAAGGGGGGTGCTTTGTGGGCTGAGAAAAGCTATCTACAAAAGCTAAATAAGCTACTAGAAACTATAACTAGCCTAATCAAGCAAACCTAAGCATAAATGAGCTTATTGGTCTTAACAGTGATCAAATACAACACTAATGGTTAAATCTTTAACTGTTATGAACAAGTACAAACCAACACAAGCTCACTCAAACACTGAATAAACTAAATAAACCTCAAATAAGCCAAGCTAAATCTAATAACAATGACTAAGGAGCTTAATAAACTAGAAGTGAACTAAAATGAGCAATATGATTACAGATAAAAGCAATGAACAAGGATCTATAAGCAAAAACTAGGAATACGCTCACACACCAAAACATGCCTGAAGGTGCTAGTTTGAGCTTATTTTTAAGCTGGAAAAAATTCACAAAAATAAATAAAAAACATGTTCATGTAAACGAGCTGGGAAATAAGCCGGGGACCAAAATTCAGGTCAAATGGCCAAGAATTGAACAAATTAAAAATTCTTTTCTACGGCTGTATGGGAGATAAAATGGACTGAATAGCAGACCTGGTGGGGGGTTATGCAGCCCACTTTAGCTAAGAAAACAAGTTTGGATGTGAAAATCATGCTACTAACTAATTGTCGACCTCGTTGCAAACATTAATTCTCACTACACTTAACCTAAATCTTAGATCAAAAGGGCCTGTTTGGGGTGACTTGGCTGCTGATGCAGCAGGTAAATAAATGGGCAGAAAATGGGTGACTTTTGAGCAAAAATGAAAGCACTAAATTGATTAAACTAGTGGGCAAAAGCTGTAAATGGAGTGAGTTTAACTACTAGTGAACACAGCAAAACAAAGATAATGGGGTTTGGGTTATGAATGCTACTGTTGTGGGGGGTGAAAGTGGGTAAAAAGTGGTTTTTTTACTAAGAAAGTCAAGGACCATGTATTGCAAACTCACACTATCCTTTTTAACTATTTCAAACCACAATCATCAACACTAGAAGCCTAAAAAAACAGATTCTTGCTCTTTCTAAACCAAACACCCGTCTTATGGAGTTTCTGTGGTGATTTTCAAAAGAAAATAAAAGAGAGTTTTTATCTGATATACTTTGAAAAGACCCTTAGACTGACCATATGAGGTCCTGATAAACATGAATGACTAAAAAAAACAAGCAATTGCAATAAAAATTTTATGCTACTGTTTTAATTCTAAAGACAAAAGTAAAAAACTTAAATTGCATTGATCAAAATAAAGAGTACATAAGACTTGAAAAATTGAAAAGACTAGAATTTTTTAAACTAAAACCTACTTAAATTGACTGCCTTTCAATGGCTTACAACAAAGCTATTTATACTCCAAAAATCTAGGGCTTCTTCTCTTCTTCTGTTTCTTCCTTTTGTGTTTCTTTACTGAGATAAAAGCTTAGCTGGAACCATTGTGCTTTATGTGCTCAATCCTCAACCATTGGATTGTGTTGAAATCATCTCATCCCTTTAACTTGATTTTGGCGCCCAAACCTGTACACGGATTGCCAGCGTGGAGTGGAGGTAGGTACGGGGTTGTGAGGGTTTGGGGGATGTGAAAGTGGGATATACTTTTGAAGTATTGGGAGGGGAAGAGTGTTGCAGGGATGGCTATGAAGGTGAGGGGTGGACTGGGTAAAAGGGTTAGGAGGAAGACAGAGGCTGTAGTTTGACTATGGGTTGACTGGAACGTTTAATTATAAACGTGAAAAAGGGTTAGGGTATTGGGAGTGTTTTGGGCTTGGGTGATGGTGATGGGCTAAGGGGAGTTATAAGGTTAATGGATTTGGTGGACTTGGATTAAGTTTTAATATTAGCTAAATAAAATGAGTCCATATGGTATTTAATGAAATAAGCCCAAGGAATAAACATGTATTTGCTGAAAATTCCGGGACCAAATCTGCCAATGATTCCAAAATTATTTCCAAGGACCTCTTTTGCCAACTTTTAATTCCACAAAGATAATTTTCCAAATTTAAATTTTCCGGGGACCAATTTTGCCAATATTGAAACTCTAGGGGTTAAACTTGTAAATTTTTGAAAACTTTTCACCCAAAGACCATTTTCTATAATTTTTGACATTTAAAGGACTTGGGTTGACTTTTCATCCAAAACAAATGCTAAGGGACTAGTTTTGACAACTTTTGAAAGTTGAGGGACTCAAACTGCTAATTATGCAAACTTTGTTCGTTTTTCATCTGTTTTCAATCATTTTGCATCTGAAACATATAAAACATAATCCTGGGATATTTTCAGTATTTTTGATGCATTTCTGAGTGTTTTTAATTGTTTTCGCAGTTCAGATAAGACAAAAATGATGAGTATTTACACACTCATCAGTTAACACGAGATGTTAAACGAATGAGTCGAGATGATACGGTTATACACGAGATGTTAAACGAACGAGTCGAGATGCTATGGTTATACACGAGATGTTAAACGAACGAGTTGAGATGCTATGGTTATACACGAGATGTTAAACGAACGAGCCGAGATGATGTGGTATTACACGATATGTTAAACGAATGAGTCGAGATGCTATGGTTATACACGAGATGTTACACGAACGAGTCGAGATGCTATGGTTATACACGAGATGTTAAACAAACGAGTCGAGATGCTATGGTTATACACGAGATTTTAAACGAACGAGTCGAGATGCTATGGTTATACACAAGATGTTAAACGAACGAGTCGATATGCTACGGTTATACACGAGATGTTAAACGAATGAGTCGAGATGATACGGTTATACACAAGATGTTAAACGAATGAGTCGAGATGATACGTGATGTTGTCGTTTTAAGTATAGTGTTTGTTTTACCGAAGAAATGCTTAGGAAAGTATTTCCCCGGGTCGTGTCCCAACAAAGGTGTGAATGGAATTTCGAATTCCCGTTTCGTGAAACGTGTCGTGAAAGTGGTAAAAAGTGATTTGAATGAGATTATACTAATGAAATAGTAAATGAAGCACAAATAATCAACTAAACACGTATTTCAAATAAGGCAACTAAAAACGTAACGTAAAATCGAAAACGTAAATAAAACGTAAACGTACGAAATAAAACGCGACTTTTAAGCTACACGACTCCTACGGACTTGGAAATAATTTTGAAAAGTTAAAAATGATAAAAGAAAATTTATAGAAGAAGAAAAATATTTTTTTGACTTTTTATTTATTTTTTATGAATTAAAAACTAATTTATCTAATTAAAAATTAAAAGAAAATGAAAATAAGGTGAGAAAAATGAAAAAATAAATTTTGAAAATTATAAAATAACTAAAAAGTAATTTTAAAACTAAAAACTAATTTTTTTGGCTTTTTATGTAATTTTTGAAAATTAAAAACTATTAAATCTAATTAAAAATTCAAAATAAATTCAAAATAAATTTCTAAAAAATTTAAAATAAATGAAAATAAATTTTAAAAATATTTTTGGATTTTTCTTGGCTTTTTCTGATTCTTTTTAGACTTTTTGGTAATTAAAATGTATTTAAAAATTATTAAAAATGAAAATTAAATAAGAAAAATAGTAAATGGACTCGAAAAAATTTGAAAAAATTACAGAAATTCTAAAATATTAAAATAATCTTGAGAAAAAATTTTGAAAAGAAAATAAGCAAGAAAAATGCTTATAAGCTTGAAAACAGCTTATTTGGAGTGCTTATTAATAAGCACTGCTTGACCAGAGTTGACCAACACTTAACCAAAAGTATTTTAGACTCAAAGAAGCTCAATTAAATAAAACTTCAGACCAAATGAATCTTAGAAACACAGATAAGGCCAAAACAGGTATGAATAAGCAAATGGTAAAATAAGCAGTTAAGCAACAAATAAGCTAATGGATTCCAATTACTGAAATAAGCAACTACAATCAACTATGAACTGAATTGAACAGTAAAACTCAAATTCCAAGCACAAATTCACATTAGCAGCCCACAATTATGAATTCAGAATCTAGTTCAGACACCCTATAAGCCGTTTAATTTCCAATACCTAAATAAGCTCTTAAGTCAAATCTAAGTGGGGCAAAACTCTGTCTAACCTACTGAGATGTCAAAACAACCAATGGTTTGCACTTCCAAACTTATTTTAGCAGCAAATGAATGCTCCAAACTTAGCCTAAAACTGATGTTGCAGGGGATTTATTCAGCCAAGCAGTTAATTTCCAAAAGCTTTTTCGATAAGCAATTCAACTTTAAATCTCAAAATTCTTTTTAAAATTACTTCTCAAACTGATAAACTTTAGAAAACAGTAAATCAAATGTATTCTAAATCAAAATTGCACCCTTAATAAGACCTGAGAAAAGATGGTGTTGAACCTGATGGCTGCAGGATTTTGACCTTTGTGTGAAAACTCAGTTGCACCTAAACTTTGACCAAAATGAAATTCTATTGAGTAAATTTGAACCTAAGTGTAATATTAAACCAAGTTATGATGTGATTATTCTAAATGTACCCTATTGCTATCAAAATGCAATGATCTCAGCTTCCTTACACAGCTTATGAACACAGATATGCAAATAGTGTTGAACTTGACTTCTATCAATTTAACCTGTGTATTTTATTCTATTTATACCCTGCTTATACCTAATGTAATCTACCTAAATCAAAAGAGAATCAAGGAACCTTCAATTACACAGTACCCTACCCTAATCCAAACACCCCTATAATGACTGTCTCTCCTAAACTCTACTCAAATCTCACAAAATCAGATCACAACTCACTCTACGTTACCAATTTAGATCAATAATTCTTAAAATGAAACTAAATCACAGACCCTCAGATACAATACTCCAAACAGAAACATAATCAACACAGATCCAATATGAAACAGTGAGCACCTAAAATCCAAACTCAAATCAAAGTGAACTAAACACAAATGGAGAAACAGACCAATACTAAGTTATACTATAATGTGAATATCAAATGAAACAGAAATAAGCTACACTACACAATTTTAAACTAGATTATATTAAGGCTATAATGAAAAGCTTTGAAAAATTGAAAATGAGAACTTACAATCCCCTCTCAGCCAAACAGAGAGGGTCTCCCTCACAGCCTGTCTTTAAGACAGGCCAAAAGCTCCAAATGGCTGTCTATAACTCCAATAAGCTTCAGCTTATTTCAAATAAGCTCACAGCAGACTTTACTTAACTTTGTGTATTTTTTGGAAAATTACAAAATAAGTTCACAGTAAGCTTGTTTGAAACTTAAATTCAGAATTGAAACAATATTTTTTATTTTTCTGATTTTCTTAATTTTTTTTGATTTTCTTTTGATTTTTTTATATAACTAAAAGCAGAACTGTAAACAGGGATTTAAGTAAACTACTACAACTGATTTAAACAAACAATAAGTAGATGAAGAATTTAAGCTAAACAGAAATTTAAAACAATAACCTGAAAATAAGACTTGAATTATATTAATAATGAAATTTTAGTACAAGGCTTTGGAATGAAAAATTACAATAAAGACTGAAATTAAGTGCTGAAAATTAAAATGACAAGAATTAAAATTGGTCAAAATCTTTCTAATAACATGAAAAATTGGACAACTCTAAATGAGTGAGGAGGGGTGCTTATATAGCTGAGCTGATGGGTGGCCAGGTCATCTATCCGCGTGAAGGTGTGCTTCTTCTGAGTCCTTAATAGCCCTTGATCAAATTCCAGATGATTCCAATCATTGTAAGCCCTTGGATTGAATGATATGACATGACCTATCCTCCGTATTTATGCTCATTGGACCACGTGTCATTCCCTCTGACATTCCCTGACATGTGCGTGAGTTTCTAGAAGACTCATGATTGGGTAATTATTACTTACACGAGGGTAATTGGGGTAATTTGGGATTCTAGGGTTCATGTTCTGGGTTTGGTAAAAAAATAGGGCGGAAATGATTTGGAATGAGGGGTGTTTGTTTTGTTATAAGAATGTTGACCGGGTGTAAGGTTTGACCGAGGGTTAAAGGGTGTTGGATCGGGTAAGAGTAATTAGGGTGGTGGACTGGGTTTTTAATGTTGGTGTGGACTGGGCCAGCAGTAAGGTTTGTGGATTGGTTTATTTTATTAGTGTAAGGTTTATAAGTTCAAACATAAGGGACCAAATATGTATAATCTGAATTTATAGGGACCTGTTCTGCCAATTTTTGTAATCTTCATTCCAAGGGCCTTTTGTAACATTCTTGAATTTCTTCGAGGACCTGAGTTGATATTTCTTTAAATTTATCTTGAGGGACTATTTATGCCAAACTCTGAAAGATGAGGGACTAATGTTGCCAATTCTTCAAACTTTATCCAAGGACTAATTATGCAACATGATGAATCTCTGAGGACTTTTCTGAACATTGTGAGCTTTCTTTTATCCTTTTGCTTCCCCGGCTCCGGCTTTTGACCTTTTTCCATTCTCGTGCTCGTTTTCGTAGGTTTTGTCTTGTTTTTGTTCATTTTTCACATATCCGTACCTGCATATACACAAATACAAAAACATACGTTCTCTTGGCATATTTGGTTAGTATTTGGTATTTTTGGTCTGAAATAAGGCCTAAAAAGGATGTGTGATTAATCACTCATCAATACGGTTATACACGAGATGTTAAACGAACGAGTCGAGATGATATGGTTATACACAAGATGTTAAACAAACGAGTCGAGATGCTATGGTTATGCACCAAAATTTTCCCACCTAACAACTTATCCTCACAATATAAACACACACACACACACACACACACTCATCTAACTAATAAAAACTCATACACACACACTCATCTCACTATCTCTCTCTCTCTCTCTCTCTCTCTAGCAGTTTCCTTTTTCCGGCGACACCAGTAGTTTCCGGCCACCGGAATCTTTTTCTGGCCACCACCTTTTATCAACTCAACTTGTAGATCGGGCCACCCCGATCACGATTCTACCACACACAACTACAAACACACACTGTTAACATGCCGTCCAAGATGGCAGAATATGAAGCTTTTGATTGTCCTTGTGGACGAGGAGATGTAATTATGCGAGAATCGCATAAATATTACTCCCGTGGTAAAGTATACTATGCGTGTCCTGAATCAAAGGGTGGGACAAATGATCATGGATGCGATTTTTTTTATGGAAAGAGGAACGAATCGCCATGATGACCGGTTCTCTTGGAGCTTCAACACCTCCAACTCATTCCGCAGGACCATCCACACCTCCAACTCGTTGCACTGAAGGACCTTCAACATCGAGTCCTGGAAATATAGAGTGCTTAAACTGCATTAAATTGAATCACCAGATAATGGTACTCAACAAAATGCTAGAATTGTATCAGCATCCCAACAACCACACAATTGATTCAGCTGCCTTGTTTCACGAGCTTTATAATGAGATGTTAGGTGGTATGGGGAATCTTCGTATGTAGTGTTGTTGTTGTTGCTGTTATTGTTGTTGTTGTTGTCGTTGTTTGTTGTTGTTGTTGTTGTTTAATAAAATGTTGTTGTTTTTGTTTAATAAAATGTTTTTTTTTTTTTTTGTGAAAACTGATGTAACAAAAGCGTTTATTAAAAACCACGAGCCTACAATATCACAATTAACAAACACGAAGGCAAACCGTTTATTTAAAACACGCAAGAGTTCTCAACCACATACATTTAATCACTAGAAATCATAAACTTCTATCCAAACACTCAAGATTGTAATTATTAATCTAACAAAACATCCGCAGTAAGAAACTAAGCAGTTTATAAAGCAATCCCAAACACCACACGCTTATCTTCAAATACGAAGGCAAACATTTTATTCAAACCACACAAGAGTTGTAAACCAGATACATTTTCATACAGACTCAAACTAAACAACTCAACAAGCAAACGAACCAGATCAAACGAAACAAACTCGACAATCAAACGAAACAACTCAAACTAAACAACTCGACAACCGAACAAAACAAATCAAACTAAACAACTCGACAACCAAATGAAACAACCCGTTTACTTTTTTTAGCGGCTACCTCCCGCTTTGCTTGAACTCGCACCATCTCTTCCTTTCCTTGCTCTCATTTCCTTGAGATATGCAAATGTAGCTTCAAGACATGTTATTCTATTTTCCACATTATCAACAGCAGCACCTTCATCAAACATGCTTTCAGCTTCATCCTCACCTCCAACAGCAGCAGCTTGAGTTTCAGCAGCACGTTGAGCTTCAACAGCATCTAGCTCTTCCAAATACTCTTTATAGTATGACTTTTTCTTCAACAATACCAGAATCCGGTCTCTCTGCCACGGTGCACAGTTCGCATACGAACCATATTCATCAAAAATTTCAACGCCCCAATGATTTATATTTTCATTATACAAGAGCTCGTGTGATAAAGTCTTTGCCCACTCCTGTTCCGGCGTTAAACCATCCATTGTTTTTTGTGTTTTGTATTTTTTTTTTGCCGAATTTATGGTTTAATATGTGTTATGTGTATTTTATAATATATATTAAAAGTTTTTGGAAAAAAGTTGAAGTTTGGAGGGAAATTTGGCGCCTAAACTTTAATCGGGGACATGTCCCCGCCAAAATTTAATGTTCTACACTGGATACGTGTTTCGGCGGGGACATGTCCCCGCCAAAAGTATTGGCGGGAATAATACCCGGAACAATAAAGCGCAACTATTTTGGTCAAAGTTAGTGAAATACCAAAAATACTTTCGGCGGGGACATGAAGTTGGCGTTGAAAATGCAACTATTTTGGTCAAAGTTGTAATATACCAAAAATACTTTTGGCAGGGACAAAAGTTGGCGTTGAAAACGCAGTAAATGGTCTGCGAGATTTTGTGCCAGCTCAGCACATTTTTTGTCATGTAGCGACTTTCGGCGGGGACACATGCATCGCCGCCAGAAGGCTCGTTGCCCGTCGTCCTGTTTGTTGTAGTGCTTTTCAAAGTCTTTTTTTCTCAACTTTGACTTTAAATATTTGTGTTTGTTTAATATACTACTTGATACAAAATATATGAATGTATTAAGTTTTAAATGTATTTTCATCGCGTATACTTTTTATCAAATACTATATAACACAAGTAAAAATATTTAATGTCAATGTTGACATAGAAAAACTTGAAAAATCAAACATTGACATTTAATATGAGACGGATGAAGTAGTACTCGAACCCACTTTATTTTCCATCTGTTTGGTCCAACCAATTAGACTTTTAATAATGATAACTTTTATAAATCTTTGTGACCTTGTTGACTTGGAACAATAGTGTTTTTACTCATGAAATATATGTAAATCTAAGCCGGTGGTCTTAAGTCTTGAGAGGTCACCATCCTCCCTGGTCCCTTCATGCTTTTGATTAATGGTGATTCATTTTTAGTTACTCCATGTAGGCATGGAAAAGGACCATGGACATGAAGTAAAGGCATTCTTATAGATCACGTAGAGCTGTTATTCGCCAATTGCTGGTTTATTTCAAATTCGCCAATTGTGGATGTGATATTCAATAGGAAGGCATAAGGTTTATTTTGCCTTGTGTGTTTTGCGCGTTTTCAACGTTGCTGGAAACGGAAAATCCGTTTTCAGGTTACATTAGTGAAATTAGTATAGATGAAATTTTATCATGCAATTCTTTCTAATTCTATAAACGATCGAAAAGGGACAATTCCGTGTTCTCCCTAATCAATCGATTGACTCAAAATCATAACATTGAATAAACTAATAAATGGCTAATAACAATTGCACATGACATATAAAATTATATTCACTTTATGTCCATGGAACACATCCATGCATACGTAGAGTCAGTTTAGATGAACTAATATCCCACTTACCATTTTTGTTCCAAGTCATTAAAGTCAACGTTTAAACTTTTATTAAAGTTCATTCATGAAAAGCTACAAACGCATAAACCTTATCCTTTTTGTCGTATTAATGTGTTACGTGATTGCATTCGTCCATCAAATTGCATAGTAGAAAAATTGACTATGCACGTCTAACATTAAAAGATGTTAAGAATTCGAAGTACGAACGCAAGCAACATGAACTGAGCTGAGTTGTGTTTTTCTAATTAATTTAGGGTATCATAATCATACTATTTTTTTTATTATTTATTTCAATTGTTACTATTTAATTTAGGGTATCATAATCATACTATTTTTTTTAGCAATTGTTCTATGATTCTATCTTTGTTTAGGAGACCTAATTAAGAGAAATCCAGTGTCATTTTTTTGTCTCGACTTGGGTTGGTTAAAGATGTATTTCATTTTTGTGTCTAAGAAACATACACTGCATAGATTATTAACACTTAACTCGACATGCATTAGTTGTGGTATCATTTCATAGCATGCATAATGATCTCAAGTATAAAAATAAGTGTCCTAACATTTTTTTATTTTTATATTTTTTACCCTCAGGACGGATTGCTAAGTTGTGTTTGGTTGATAATGATTCAACAATGGATACGCAATATACCACGAATATATTTACATTTTAATTATTAATCAACTTAATCCACAACTATCATAAACTAAAAGAAATCAATATTCTATTTCAATTCCTCTCACCTACACGGTTTAAATGGCCCACTCGATATCTTTCACTGATGTTAGTTTTAACGGATAATAAATTAATATATCATGACCGGACTCGAACTCGAGACTTCGGGATTGCACACTTTACGTATGAGTTTCAATTAATTAATAATTATTGTTTTAGTGACGAATAATTATTAAATTCACGAAATAAGCACTTAACGGTACCTAACGACCGTTAGACGAAACTTAAAGGACTTAGATGAAACTAGAAGGCAAGATTGTTCTAGAATATCCTATGGGATAATGTTTTGCCGTGAATTTCATAATCCCACATGGATTGGGATTGCCTTTTGCTCCAAGATTGAGAGGGTATAAATACATGGCCTCATGGATTCATTCTTTTCATCTCTTGGTTCATTAGCAAGCCAATTCACTTTCTTTCATCTCTTTTCTTTGAGCTATTGAAGATCCCTCGTGATCAACAAAGGCTCATTAGTAGTGCTTGCTTGTGAATTAAGAACCTAGCTTTTCTAATTGAAACGCTAATAGTACGTGTGTTCGAGAACGAAGTGTTAGCATACTTTTGCTAACAAGGTGACTTGCCCTATTCGACTACACCAAGTCGATCCACCATTAAACCTTATTAGGGTTTATAGTTCTTGTTCCATTGATTTCTTGTTCTTGCTAGAAATCACAAAGGTACGCTTCCTTTTATATTCGGTTAATTTATTATTTGTATTTGATCTATTCCGCTACGTACTCTTTGATGTTTATATGTTTATTGTTTTATATTATTCATATATTCCAACAGTGGCATCAAGAGCCGTTAATACATTATAATGAATTACCGAAATACATAAAATTGAATCGTTTGATTATAACATGCTTGGTGTTCTTATGTTTTTATATTTTTCATAAACCCTAGTTTTTATTTTTATTTTTATTTCGAATTTATTTATTTATTAATATGTCGAAAGTTTTTTTTTTATTTAAAAAGAAATTAGGGTTTGTTGAATTATGTTATAAAAACTTGTAGAAACCCTAGGTTGCATGTAATTTATGTGTATGGATATTGTTATATGCCGTTTGGTTGCGTTCCTTGATTGACATGATTATTTGTATAATATGTGCAATATGGGCATCCATGACAAACTATGCATGTGTTGTTATGGATTATGATTTGTTTTGATTTCATGCTTATTTATGCGATTTATTATAATTGATAAATGGTTTAGTAAATATTATGGATAAAGATTACTAAAATTTGATTAATTATAAAATTAGGGAAGACCCTATTAATCGTGTATTTAATCAATAGTGTATTTTAATATTGATTGTAATTTGCATGACCATTATTGTTGTTATTTGTTTATTTTATTTTATTACTTTTGTTTTATATGTTTTGCAACATGATAGTAACAAAGGGTAATTTCAAGAAATAAAATATTAAACGGACTTAATAATGGTGAGATCTTGTTTTGAGCTTATATATAAATCTTGGACTTTTGGTTGATTGATCGCGACTGTATTAAGTGGTTGTAAGGTGAAACTATTTTGACAAACTATTAAAGTGGGTATAAGGATGGCTTAGCATTAAATTGCGGCCTTAGTGAGCCTCCATTCTGGCTTACCGCTCGCCTGTGAGTCAAATTTAGTTTTACCTAACATCCATGATAACTACGAAGCACTTAAGGCAAAGTTGTAAGTTTCTCAACGCCTCAATCAAAAGTTTGGAGATTTAAGCTCGTAAAGAAACTAATGAGTAAAAGTTTTTTACATGAAACATATGCTACAAGATGAATGCATGACATCTTTGTACATATATTTTGATTACACACATCAAAAATACTACCCTTAAATTTAAGTTATATGCCATCCAATGAAACGGAAACACCTGAAATTGAATCTACGCCAGGGCGTAACCTGACTAGATTGCAATGGAAGGGCAAATTACATGATTTCATCACTAGCAGATCAACTGGTGTGGTGTCATTATGTAAGTTTGTTGTTTCTTAAATTGGTTAACTTAATTGAGTTGATAGTGGGAACTGATCACTCAAGGCATAAGAAGATGGGGATAAAACATGATTACATTATTGCAACTGCGGTTGGCAAATATGTAAATCCCATCGATTCTAGGAATTGCAATTGAATATTGGCAATTGGGACACGACTCGTACCTTATTGAGTAACGTCATCACTAGCAGATCAACTGATGTGATGAACTTATGTCAATTTGGATCCTAGTTTTTCAATGTAAAATTAAATTGGTTATATGTTTATGAACCTAGGGTATTTAATTTTATTGAAATTTAATTATCGAAAGTACTAACTTTTGAATTTTTTTCTGTAGAAATGGCTACACCTGAAAACACTAATATGAGCAACATGAGTTCTGCGTTCAAGACAATGATTGATCGAGACAAGTTGACTGGTGAAAATTTCAATGATTGGTATCGATCCTTAAGAATCACCTTAAGGATGGCCAAAAGATATGATTATCTTGGTGAACCTCTTCCTACTGAACCTGCTGCGGATGCAACCCAAGCCCAAAAGGATACATACAACATTGAATATGAGAAGCACAATGATGTGGCTTGTCTCATGTTGGCTGGGATGGATACTCAATTGCAGAAACAGTTTGAGCGATATGGACCTATGGACATGATCAATGAACTCAGACGAATGTTTGAAAAACCGCCAGCTGCAGAATTATATGACTTAATTGAATCTCTGCACAATTGTAAGCAGGAAGCAGGAAAATCCGTGAGTGCCCATTTTCTGTCCATGAAACATTATATGGACCAATTGGAGCGACTTGGTTGCGGATATCAGGAAAGCGTATGTATTGGTCTCATACTACGATCCCTTAATCAGGATTTGTATAGTGAGTTTGTACGCAATTACAATATGCATTGCAAGGGGAAGACAGTAAGTGAAGTTCATGCAATGCTTATTGACTATGAGAAAGGCCTGAACAAGAAAACACCTACACCTGCTGTAATGGCGATACAAGGTGGTAGGATCACCAAGAAACCCAACAAACCGCATAATGCGAACTTCAAGGGTAAAGGCAATGGTAATGGTAAAGGCAAGCAGATTGCAAATCACCAACAGAAGCCTAAGAAGCAAAATCCTCCTTTTCAGAAGAAGAAGGAAAATTTCAATAAGGATTTGGCTAAATGTCACCACTGCAACACTCCTGGTCATTGGAAGAAAAACTGTCCATTGTTTCTAGAGGAGTTGCGCCTCAACAAAAGTAAAATGCCTGGTAACGTCGCAAGCACTTCAGGTATGTTTATGATTGAGTTATTTTCTTTTCCTCGTAAGAATAATTCCTGGATATATGATACAGGATGTGGTACTCACATCTGTAATACGGCGCAGGGACTTAGAGGAGCAAGGAAGCTGGCCTATGGAGAAAGATACTTGTACGTAGGAAATGGAGTACGTGCAGCAGTTGAAGCCATAGGGACTTTCGATTTAGTTTTACCTTCGGGGATGATACTAGTATTGAATAATTGTCATTTTGCACCCTCTATTGTTAGGGGTGTCATTTCAGTTTCTTTGTTATTGGATAATGGTTTTGTTCACACATTTATTAATAATGGAATTTCTGTTTCTTTAAATAATGTTTTTTACTTTAATGCAATTCCAATAAATGGTGTGTTTGAAATTGATATGGAAGATTCCATGTCCAATAGAAATAATTCTGTGTATAGCATTAACAATAAGAGAATCAAGTCTAACTTGGATTCGTCTTATCTTTGGCACTGTCGTCTTGCTCATATAGGCAAGGATCGCATGCAAAAGCTGCAACATGATGGGCTCTTACAAAAGATCAATGATGAATCATTTGATAAATGCGAGTCCTGCATATCTGGGAAGATGACAAGGAAACCTTTTTCACCACAAGTGGAAAGGGCAACAGATCTACTTGGATTAATACACACTGATGTGTGTGGTCCACTTAGACATGTGTCAAGACGTGGTGCTACCTACTTCATAACCTTCACGGATGATTATAGTCGTTATGGTTATGTTTATTTACTTAAACATAAACATGAAGTCTTTAATACCTTCAAGGTTTTCAAAAGTGAAGTAGAATTACAACTCGGTAAGAAGATTAAGGCACTTCGATCCGATAGAGGCGGTGAATATTTAAGCCAAGAGTTTAAAGATTATCTAGCTGAGTGTGGTATAGTCCAGCATCTCACGGCTCCTTATACTCCACAGCAAAATGGTGTATCTGAAAGGAGAAATCGTACTTTGCTAGACATGGTACGATCAATGTTTAATCTTACATCTCTACCCTTATCCTTTTGGGATTATGCCCTTGAAACTGCTATTCGCATATTGAATATGGTTCCAACAAAGAAGGTTGATAAGACTCCATATGAATTATGGACAGGAAAAGCTCCTAACTTTTCTTACTTAAAGGTCTGGGGTTGTGACGCGTTTGTTAAACGTGATTCACCAGATAAACTCCAACAGAGATCTGTTAAGTGTATCTTCGTAGGATACCCAAAGGAAACAATGGGTTACTACTTTTACTTTCCACCAGAGAATAAAGTCATTGTGGCTAGGTATGGAGATTTCTTTGAAAAGAATCTTATATCTCAAGAATTCAGTGGGAGAGTTTATGATCTAGAAGATGAAGATACATCACCTTCTGAAAACACTAGCACACTTCCTGTGGAACCTGAAAGTTTAGGTCCTCCACCTGAAGTGGAAGTGGTACCCATTCGCAGATCTTCAAGAACTGTGAAAGCACCCGAACGTCTATGTCTTAACGTAGAGTGTGAGGAAACGATACTAGGGGATCTTAATGAACCTACTAGTTATAAGGCTGCCATTAATGGTCCTGAAAAGGAGAAATGGCAGAGTGCTATGAATGGGGAAATGCAGTCCATGAAAGACAATGAAGTCTGGGAAGAAGTAGACTTACCTCCAAATGCTAAGGTAGTTGGGAGTAAATGGCTCTACAAAATGAAAACAGACATGGATGGCATTGTACACATCTATAAGGCTCGTTTGGTAGCTAAAGGCTATACTCAAACATTTGGTGTTGACTACGAGGAGACCTTTTCTCCTGTAGCTGACATTAGAGCTATTAGGATTCTCTTAGCCATAGCTGCCTACTATGACTATGAGATATGGCAAATGGATGTCAAAACCGCCTTCTTGAATGGTCGCCTAGATGAAGATATCTATATGGCGCAGCCTGAGGGGTTTGTGAATCCAGAATTTCCAAACCGTGTATGCAAACTTAAAAGATCCATTTATGGATTAAAGCAAGCATCACGCCAATGGAATAAGAGATTTGACGCAGAAATCAAAAGTTTTGGATTTAGTCAAAATCTTGATGAGCCATGTGTATACCAGAAAGCTAGTGGGAGTAATGTTACTTTCCTTATCCTATATGTCGATGACATATTAATATTAGGAAATCATATACCAAGTTTAAACGAAGTTAAAGCTTATCTTGGTAGATGTTTTTCTATGAAGGATTTAGGAGAAGCAACATTCATCCTTGGAATCAAGATCTACAGAGATAGATCAAAGCGGTTGATTGGATTAAGTCAAAGTACTTACATTGATAAAGTATTGAAGAGATTTAATATGCAAAATTCCAAGAAAGGATATTTGCCAATGCAAGTGGAACTTGGCTTAAGTAGCAAACTATGTGCCTCAACACCTGAAGAGGTTGCAATCATGAAGAAGGTTCCGTATGCTTCAGCAGTAGGATCTATCATGTATGCAGTTAGATGCACAAGACCTGATGTGGCGTTTGCACAAAATATGACCAGTCGTTATCAACAGAATCCAGGTGGAAAGCACTGGCACGCTGTTAAAAGCATTCTTAAGTATTTAAGGAATACTAAAGATATGTTTCTAGTGTATGGGGGAAATCCAGAAGCAGAACTTGATGTTACAGGTTACTGTGATGCGTCCTTTGAAACTGATAAAGATGATACAAAGTCTCAGACGGGTTATGTCTTTGTTATTAATGGAGGAGCAGTTGACTGGAAGAGCAAGAAGCAGACAACAATAGCGATGTCTGTTACAGAAGCTGAGTATATTGCTGCATCGGAAGCTGCAATGGAAGCTGTTTGGATCAGGAAATTCATTTCGGGGCTAGGTATTATGCCGTCAATTGAATTACCTATTAATGTGTATTGTGACAACTCTGCCGCAGTTACATTCGCCAATGAACCTGGAGTTATGAAGGGCGCCAGACATTTTCCAAGAAGATATCACTATGTTCGAGAACAAGTCGACATAGGTGAAATCAATCTACTCAAAATTCACACAGATAAAAATCTAGCTGATCCATTTACGAAGGCTTTATCTAAGGAAAAGCTTACTCGTCTTGCTGATGGCATTGGACTTCGTTTAGCTAGTAGTTTCATGTAGATCTGTGGTTAGTATTTGGATAAAGGATTGTAAACAATAATTATTCGAATGAAATGAAGTATTGTGTTATGTTTATTTCTATTCATAAATATTGTATCCTATATTTGCATGTTTAATCCATGAATAACTTAAGTTATTCTAAAATTGTCCGTTGTCAATTAATGATATGGGAGTATCATTGAACTAAGACAAATGTGAGATTTGGTATAATATATATAAATTATATTGGTGCGTAGACATGCCAAATTCACATGATATTCAATACTGGATAAATTGAATATAGGACAAAATCCCAACTACATGATTGTACTTATGGATGTTGTCATTATAGTAAATCATGAATATTTATCCTCAGACTTGAGATACTAGGTAACTACTGTGGATGTAGCTCATTTTCTGTGAGATAATCTAACGCTATCCGTAACTGGTAGTTATAAGGATTATTTTCAGAGGTGATGCGAAGTTCATAGGTTATGCTTGTAGTCAATACAGGATTTGGTTCCTTCAAATTTGTTTTGAAGTATAATACTGTTTGGCCGCTCGTAGGATTAACAAGATGTTTGCATGGCCATGCCCAAGGTCTATCTGGAATACGTTCAGAAGAGTTGGTAATCTTGCTTAATCATAAATAACGAGAAACACTAGTTAATTATGGAATGACTTCAATCCATATCCAAATTAACATAGTATTAGAACCAAAAGGATAAGTATGATGATGAATCATCAAAGGTGGTTTTTTCCAGGAAACCATACTCGAGATCGTTCTGGGGGCATTGGCGTGTTATGCTAGACTAACCATTGTCATTGTTATATTAATCTATATCCGAGTGGGAGCTGTTAGTTTTAACGGATAATAAATTAATATATCATGACCGGACTCGAACTCGAGACTTCGGGATTGCACACTTTACGTATGAGTTTCAATTAATTAATAATTATTGTTTTAGTGACGAATAATTATTAAATTCACGAAATAAGCACTTAACGGTACCTAACGACCGTTAGACGAAACTTAAAGGACTTAGATGAAACTAGAAGGCAAGATTGTTCTAGAATATCCTATGGGATAATGTTTTGCCGTGAATTTCATAATCCCACATGGATTGGGATTGCCTTTTGCTCCAAGATTGAGAGGGTATAAATACATGGCCTCATGGATTCATTCTTTTCATCTCTTGGTTCATTAGCAAGCCAATTCACTTTCTTTCATCTCTTTTCTTTGAGCTATTGAAGATCCCTCGTGATCAACAAAGGCTCATTAGTAGTGCTTGCTTGTGAATTAAGAACCTAGCTTTTCTAATTGAAACGCTAATAGTACGTGTGTTCGAGAACGAAGTGTTAGCATACTTTTGCTAACAAGGTGACTTGCCCTATTCGACTACACCAAGTCGATCCACCATTAAACCTTATTAGGGTTTATAGTTCTTGTTCCATTGATTTCTTGTTCTTGCTAGAAATCACAAAGGTACGCTTCCTTTTATATTCGGTTAATTTATTATTTGTATTTGATCTATTCCGCTACGTACTCTTTGATGTTTATATGTTTATTGTTTTATATTATTCATATATTCCAACAACTGACACATTCATCGAATCAACCAGCATTTTTGTTATCAACGTTTTTAAAAACTTATTCTAGTGGATTTTTTATTTACTTTTTTTATTTTATTTATTTTTAATTATTATTATTATTTTTATTATTATTATTATTATTATTTTTCTCAGCTTCTAACAGTCATTTCAAATCTCACTTATGTGTCTTGACTGTTTTTGAGAACTAATTTGGTACATAAGCTCTCGTTCTACGTATTACAGTAAATATCATTAGTTGGTCCACGAATATTTTCAAAGATTACTGGCCACAAAGACGACTATCTGGTTGTTAGCACGATGTTAAATAAAAGACAGACTAACGTAACTCTAACAACTAAACGGGCCAAACTTAACGGGCTTACGGACATTTATTATTCTAACACTGTCGTTATCTAGTTTGGTGGGAAATTTAGATGAAATTAAAAAACATTCGAAAGTGTCTACTTATTATTATTATTTTTCTATCTTATCCATAGAGTAAAGATCAAATAAGAAATAAAAGTAGAATAAGAATGATGAGAAATAACTACAGTCGCACATTTCAGATGTATCTACAAAAAGATATGCATCTCCCGTGAAATTCTCCTTCTTCATATAAAATACGTGGTTGAAAACATTTCGCATTATTTTTATTTTTATTTATCTCTTTAGTGGATCTATTGCACATATCCATGTTATTTTTCTTTCTTTCATATAATCACAATACTCAAAAGGTATACAGAAGGCATATCAGGTGCATAACAATCAAGTAGTCGAAAGATTAATAATTCTCCTTTAGACATATGTCCAAGTAGAAATGTTGAATGTGTGAGAGTTTGCTAAAGTAATATTCCGTGAAAATCGACAATTTTCTTTGTTCTTCACCTTAATTATATCCGGAACCAACACTTGAATATGAACGTTTTGAGTTAGATATTTAATTGAGTGAAGTTATAATAGCAAGAAGTGATCAACTATTTATTATATTATACATATAATACAATTATGAACCAAGTTTTATTATTCATAAGCTTTTGAACACATAAAGAATACTTAGCTAGTGGTTAGGTTCAAGCAGTTATCTTCTAGATCCCCATGTTAACACCTATGCATTGACATTTGCATTGACATTTTTATTTTAATTTTTTATATTGATATGGAGATGGGCTTATGCGATTGCATCATTCAACTACACTTTTTTAATCTTTTCAAAATTTGTCTATTCATTTATATATACAAATTTAAATATTTGAAACCTCAGCTCTTACCATTACTAAGACAATATATATATATGGGGATATCTTGGCTACAATTATTGTAGCTAAGATAGCTACAATCCTCATCAAAATTACACAAAAAATAATTCAGGACTTATTAAAATGATTCAGGGACCCATCAGAAAATTCAGGAACGCACAAATTATAACATAAAATTGTAGGGAGTTAGCTACAAAAAATTGTAGCTAATATATATATATATATATATATATATATATATATATATATATATATATATATATATATATATATATATACTAGACGAGTACCCGTGCATAGCAACGGGATTTTATAGCGACAGATTGTTTATTGATAAAAAAAAGTTTATAAGTTATAAATGAAAAATAATAAAAGTTTGAAGATTTGGTTAAACGTAATGTTTTGAAACCCGGGTGGTTCAACCGGTTGAACCGTTCCGGTCAAAAAATTTGTCGATTTAAACCGGGTCAACTTGCTAGGTTGGGTCGAAAGCGGGTCAAATTAAATCGGTTCAACCCGTCGGGTTTGAAGCGTGCACCGTTCCGGTCAAAAAATTTGTCGATTTAAACCGGGTCAACTTGCTAGGTTGGGTTGAAAACGGGTCAAATTAAACCGGTTGAACCCGTCGGGTTTGAAGCGTCTCGGGTCAACCCGGCTTGTCATTTATATTAATTGTTTTAATTGGTTGTATTTAATTTGGTAGATATAAAGTTTGAAGATTTGAGAATTAAACATAATGTTTTGAAACCCGGTTCGACCCGGGTGGTTCAACCGGTTGAACCATTCCGGTCGAAAAATTTGTCGATTTAAACCGGGTCAACTTGCTAGGTTGGGTCGAAAAATGGTCAAATTAAACCGGTTCAACCCGTCAGGTTTGAAGCGTAAACCGTTCCGGTCGAAAAATTTATCGATTTAAACCGGGTCAACTTGCTAGTTTGGGTCGAAAACGGGTCAAATTAAACTGGTTCAACCCGTCGGGTTTCAACCGTCCCGGGTCAACCCGGTTTGTCATTTGTATTAATTGTTTTAATTGGTTGTATTTAATTTGGTAGATATATTTTTAATTGGTTGTATAATGTGAATAAATCATTGTACTTTTAAGTAATGGGGTGTTTTAATAAGAGTATTAATTACATTTCATAATTTCCTTTAATAAGATTTTTCAAGTTTCAATGTTTGACCAACTTTCAAGATTTCACTTTCAAGATTGACCATTTCTCTATTATAGATAGTTAAGATATATATATATATATATATATATATATATATATATATATATATATATATATATATATATATATATATATATATATATATATATATATATATATATATATATATATATATATATATATAGGGGGACTTTCTTATGAGAACCATTTTATCTGCAAGAACTGAGAGAACCACCAAAAACATACATGCACGCCTTTTAAAATAAAATAAAAATACATGCAAATCATCAATAATCGTAAGCATCCACCTATGTTCTTCAATATCATTATGAACTCATCATCTTTTTTCACAAAAACCTTACACACGGTCGCAATATTGTCGTTGCACGTTTTATAAGAACATACATGCACACCTTCAAAGAAAAATTTTGTATTTTCAATTTCTTATCAAATTCTTTAGAACAACTATGTTTTCTTAAAAACATATGTGTTGTTTTTAAAACATATGTGCAAAAATACAATTATTGAAGACGTGCATGTATGTTTTTGATGGTTCTCTCAGTTCTCGCAGTTAAAATGGTTCTCGTTTGAAAGTTACACTATATATATATATATATATATATATATATATATTTTGTAGTTGTTCTTGTTTATATCTATTTTCATACAACCAAGTTGCCATGTAAATTTGAGTAACGTACACACGCATAACCACACCATAACGAGAAAAACTAACAAGCGAAGTCACGAAACATATTCCGGAAAATGATACTAATAAAATTTGAATCAGCAAATTAAACAATTTTTATCCCGAAAGAAATATGCACGCTTATTCCACGTAAAAGATACACTTAGGGTGCATTTGGTATAGTGTCATGAATGACAATGGGTATGAGTTTGATAGTAGTAGTGGGTCCCTCACCTATGAAAGATCCATTCCTAGCACTCTTGATGTATATGGATTATGGATTATATCTATCATTCATTACCATAGTGGTGGGCCCTCTTATCTTAAACAAACACCTTTAATCACTTTCATAGTTATAGTTTAATTTCCATAGTAGAATACCAAACGCACCCTTAAACATTTTGTCACAAATACTTTATCTTGATGACAAGCGATCCCTTGCAAAGTACCCAAACTTGGCAAAGTCTAAAAAGAAATTTGGTGCTGTCATGTGTCCCTCATTTATTTCTTTAAATGGATATGGGCAAAAATAGTAAAATTACTCGTTTTTTCTTTTCCACCTCAAATTTCAAACGGACATATCTCTTAAACGACAAACTTTTAGAAAAAACCGATTTCACCATAATTTTTAAAATTTAATCCTCTTTAATTTGGTATAAATTTTGTTAAAAATTTTGAAACTTTTTTTTTACATACGAAATGGGTGTTAATTTTCTTGATTTTTTGGGTATGTTCGACCTTATTTTGTACCATCATAAATGCCGAATCGTGAAAAATTTAAAACATGAAAGTCGTAGATTTTGGTTCACTCTTTACCCAGAAATTTGAATCACTCAAATCCAATATGATATGAGTGAGATATCGTATGTTAAAGATGACGTTTTACTCATATTTGTTGCACACAACGTGTTTGATAAAATGTTTAGCTTAGATTTTTAGTCTTAAAATCGAGTTAAATGCACTAATATTTGTACAACAATGCACCTTTAGTCATTTTATTAATGTAAGATTCAAAATGTTTTTTTTTTTTTTTTTTTTTTTTTTTTTTTTTTTTTTAACTGATGAACCATATTAACTGACGAATCTTATTAACTGATTTTTAAAAAAGACATTTTGTTCATCAGTTACTTTGATTCATCAATTTCAGATTCATCAATTTTTTCAAATTCATCAATTTCAGGTTCATCAATTTTTTCAAATTCATCAATTTCAGGTTCATCAAATTTGATCAAATGTTTTGGTTCATCAATTTTTTCAGGTTCATCAATTTTGATCAAATGTTTGGGTTCATCAAATTGATCACCGTTCTTTTCAGTTTCATCAAATTTCAGGTTTATCAATTTTTTTAGGTTCATTAATTTGATCAAATGTTTGGGTTAATCAAATTGATCACAGTTCTTTTCAGGTTCATCAAATTTAATCAAATGTTTGGGTTAATCAAATTGATCACAGTTCTTTTCAGGTTCATCAAATTTCGGGTTCATCAATTTTTTCAAGTTCATCAATTTGATCAAATGTTTGGGTTAATCAAATTGATCACATTACTTTTCAGGTTCATCAATTTCAGGTTCATCAAATTTGATCAAATGTTTGGATTCATCAAATTGATCACAGTTATTTTCAGGTTTATCAAATTTCAGGTTTATCAATTTTTTCAGGTTTATCAATTTGATCAAATGTTTGGGTTCATCAATTCTATTTAACAAAACAAATTGATAGTTTTGTTAAATTGAAAATAACTTGACCAATTAGTACATTTAAATGTGTTTTTATATGAAAAATCTCTTTTAGTCATTTTATCAAAAACTTTATGTGCAAAATATAACTAAGACGTCATCTTTAACGCGCAATATGTCTTTTTAAAAATCAGTTAATAAGGTTCATCAGTTAATAAGGTTAATAAGGTTCATCAGTTAATATTGTTCAATCAAAATAACTGATGAACAAATTGTCTTTTTAAAAATCAGTTAATAAGGTTCATCAGTTAATATGGTTCATCAGTTAAAAGAAAACAACAAAAAAAAAAATTAAAAAACAAAACTTTTTGAATCTTACATTAATAAAATGACTAAAGGTGCATTGTTGTACAAAAATCAGTGCATTTAACTCGATTTTAAGACTAAAAATCTAAGCTAAATATTTCATTAAATACGTTGTGTGCAACAAATATGAGTAAAACGTCATCTTTAACATACGATATCTCACTCATATCATATTGGATTTGAGTGATCAAATTTCTGGGTAAACAATGTCCAAGAAGTTACAACTTTCGTGTTTTAAGTTTTGCAAAATTTGGCCTTTAAACTAAAAATAATTAGAGCCGAAAATGCTAAAATTTTCAAGAAAATCATGACTAAATGAATATGTCAAAAAAAGTTTTGAAAAAATTAAAAAGATTTATACCAAATTAAAGATGATTAAAATTTAAAAATTATGGTGAAATCGATTTTTTGTAAAAGTTTGTCGTTTGAAAGTTATTTGCATTTGAAATTTAATGTGGAATTTAAAAAATTGGTCAAATGACCAAAATGCCCTCAAACCGAAAATATTAAAGAAAAAAAGGAGGGAATGAATGGGGGACACATGACACTAGCTTAGTTGCTAGAAACACTTTTTAGCTTTTTTAATTTTTAATCCTTTTTAAGTGATCGCAACTCTTATCTTGATTTATATTTATTAATAATCACGTTTGTTTGTTTACATGGTTATTTTAATTGGAAATGCTCACCTAAATTATTGTTTGTAGCTATTTAAGATTGTGACATTTTGGTAAAGGGAAGGAGACCAACTCTTCCTTAACCCATAGGCCCACTTATATTTATTTGAACCACAACTTTCTTTTCATTCAAGATTCAGGACATCGACATGATAATCGGTTCGGTCTAGTACACGATTCATTATTAATTAATTATAATAAACAAAGTTAAGCACACTAAAAATATATCAAAAATACACACGGACTCACACAAAAATACACATGTCTGTACTTTTATGTGGATCCATGTGTACTTTTTCCTGAGCCATTATGTATTTTTGAAGTGCTTAACTTGTGCCTATAAGACACAAGTTAAAATGCTTCGAGTTTAATATCGTAAAGTCCACACAAAACAATCTCATATTATTGTCTATCATCCCATAAACTAAATAAAATATATATATATATATATATATATATATATATATATATATATATATATATATATATATATATATATATATATATATATATATATATATATAATTAAAATAAATAAATAACTAAAAATGCATCCATTGTTCATTTCTATTTCAAAACTAAGTGTGAAGGTAAAACTAATTTTTTTATCAATTAAAACTTACATTAATTACATATATTATAATTTATTAGTTTTTTAGTTTGTAGACACTCTTAAAATATACATGTGCTACACCAAAATGCATGCTCGGAGTCAAGGGTGTTCAAGGGCTAACAATTTATCATGTGAAAAGCCATTTGCAGGTAAGGATCATACTACCTCTATTATCCAGGCCAATCATGAGGCTCAAAAATCCTGTTACGATGTTACTTTGTTGACTTATGTGTGCCTTTTTTCTTTACAGAATATTGACCGGAAAAGTACCTCCTAGATTGCAAGCAGTAACCCGGGCACACAAAAAAGAAGTCCTTACACAATGTTCGCTCATGGGCCACTAGCCTTTCAACCGAATGGTGTACCACTTACTACTGTTTCCAAGCTTTGAAACAACTTCACTGGCCATAACAGTTATTGGACTTGCTGCTAAGCTTATGACTGAGAATCCTCAGTGTGCTCATCTTAATGGCTTATATTTTTATTTGACTTTCGGACTGTATTAATGTCACTATATGTATGCAGTAAGGCTGAGCAAAACCGCCTGCATCCCGATTTCCGGCCAGATCCCGAAAAACCCGGCGACCCGATTCCGATCCCGACTAGCAAACGGGTTGGGAGTCGGTTTGCAATTCCGGCGAACTCGGGAGTCGGGTCGGGACGGGATGAAAACCGACAAAACAACAAAGAAAACCGACAAATGAGCCCGATCCCGACCGATCCCGACTGTCCCGATACCGATCCGATTGGTTTCGGGTCGGGATTCGGTTTGCAATTCCGGCGAAATCGAGATTCGGGCTTTGTCGGGTCGGGTCGGGTTTAGGCCCGATGCACACCCCTAGTATGCAGTATAGTCTGTCATATATGTATGTATCCACTATAAGAATTGGTAAATGACAAAATAAGTAACTTTTTTACTCTTTGCATATATAGAACTGGTGGCAAAATGGATGTTTTCCAAAGGCCAAGGAATGACAATGGGAACATTTCAAAGAATGATATTCACCTATGGTCATCGTAACCAGGTTGGTTTGTGGGTTGTTTTTGGGATTGCTTCATTGCGTTGGTTCACTGTTAATTCAATTGGTTTGTTCACTGGGTTGGTTCATTAAGTGGGGGTTCAGGGTGTGTGTTCATTGGGTAGGTTCAGTGAGTGTGTTTGTTCAGTGCGTAGATACTCTTCTTTGATGCAGATGGCTCGATGGTCTTCCGTCTAGATACATTGTTGGCAGGCCTCGGCTTGGTGATTGTTGACGGTAGGATATAGCTGTTGCGTCGGAGAAGACGAGTAGGGAGGAGCAATTAGAACGTGCAATTCCATGCTTTAGTTAACTAAACCGAAACAGTAAAGTATATGTACTTCTAATGTATTATACATACTACATTGGTACACACTGAAAGTGAATATTATAATGTAACGATGTTGAATGGATTTGTTGAAAACAATAGTTTCTGAATGAAATGATAGAATTTGTTTGTTTAAAATAATAATAATAATAAAATAAAAATTAAAGAATATAGTTTGCCAAAGGAAACCTGAACATCTTTGTTATGTTAAAAAGAGGAGTCAATCAATGGTAGTGCTACACATATATTATTAAATTTTGATCCATATTGATATATGTGTGGATAACACTAAAATCTATAATGGGTTATATAGCTATGTTAATTGTAGATGAAACATATGAACCTGCCCATATGTTCCCTTAGGTAAAAACATATAGTTTTTTTTTTTTATTTTATTTTTTTAAGCTAAGAGAATATGTCCACAAATCTATTTAATATTATTTTTTTTTTCAAAGTAAGAACCACTATTTTCCTTAGTTGTTCTATATCCACAAGGCATAAATTGTAATGTCCTCCCCAATAAATGGCTCATATAGATGTGAACCTCACACACTCTCTTAGAGCTTGGGGTACGGTGATGCAATGGCTGGCGCCATGGCCACCAGCCCAATTTTTCCGACGGCGCACGATACCGTCGCTCGCGCCATCGCATCTGGCGCCGTCCCATCGGCGCTTCGCCATCGTGTATTTTTTTTCTTTTATTTTTGGCTGGAAATGGTAACATTTTTTGAAAATGGGAGCATGGTTCCAAAAGGGAGCTAGTAGTTCTTTTTTAAAGATTTCAAAAAAAAAAATAATAATTTAACTAAAAACTTAATAAAACATTAATTTCATTAAATAAAAACGTAAACATTACATAAACATCATACAAAAGAAACGAAACGGAATACTTAACATAAAAGAAACGAAACGGAATACTTAACATAAAAGACCATTACTCATCGTATCTGTCCCATGCCCTTGTGTTTCTCAGAGTGAACCACACTTGTTGGTAATACATCTCTCTCCCATAGCGTTCATAATAAATTTGGTTTGCATTGGTGAGACGATTAGTGTCTTGACTTGTACGCTGCAACTCTTTGTAAATAGCATTATATCTACGACATTCAACGTTCATTCTATTCCATTGAGCCGTAATACTATTTTTATTACGGTGAACACCATTAGTCTGATCGTTAAACTTTCGTGTAACGACATTTCAAAAAGAACGTTCAATCAAAAGGTCTGTAGAATCTTGAACTTCAAGCCATACGATAGCTAGCAAGATTTCTTCTTCCATTGACCAACGATTATTCATTGTGAGATGCTTTAGAAGTGTGTGAAGAAAAGTATTAGATGGTGTGTTATTTATAGGGGATTTTCAAAATTTTCAAAATTTTCAAAATTCAAATTCAGATGAAGAAGCGGGATTTTTTAAACGTTTAAAATTCAAAATTTGAAATGAATGAGCGGGATTTTTTTTAAACGTTTAAAATTCAAAATTTGAAATGAATGGGCGGGATTTTTGAGCTTATTTAACACCATTTCAGTTCACACTTAATTCTCACGCAATTCACACATAATTTTCACACATTTCTCTTAGACAATGTCTCGCAAAAATTTCTCTCAACAATTTCCAACTCGCCGTGACTTCTCCCAACAATTTCCCACTCACCGTGATTTTTCCCAGCAATTCCCAAGTCACCATGACTTTGGCCAGCAATTCCCAAGCTCCAGCATGAATCTGAATGCAACTGCACCCGTGAACACTCCACCGGAAGACATCTTTCCGGTATTCACACCGGATAATGAACCGGTGCCTAATCCACATGCTGTCCAACAACAACCCGATCAACCGGTGAACAATCTACCGGTGGAAAACCAACCCATTTGGAGAGGGTTGACTGATGAAGAATTTTTTGAACAAAATATGCAAGAATTGTTACGTGTTGAAGCAGAGGAAGAAAGGGATGCAAGAGCTCGTGAGCAGCGAGCAAAAGCCAAAGAGGATCGTCGAAACCGTCGAGCAGAATGGCGATGGGCAAATGGAATAGGCCGTGTGCCAACGAGTGAGGACGATTCGAGTGCCTCCTATTCGAGTCACGAGGGATACGTGTCGGATGATTCGTAGTTTAGTTTAATCGTAGTTTATGTTTAAGTATTTTAATTAGTTTGTATTTTTTTTATTGTAATGTGTGTTTTTTTATTTGTAATGTTTGTTTTTAATATTAATGAAGTTTATTTAGTTTTGTATTGTATATATTTTAATTTTAAAAAAAAAAATGGCTGACGGCACCAGAAATTCTGGTGTTAACGGATACCCCTGAAATGTGGTTCCGCGGGATTTCTAGTATCGTGTAGCTTTTTGCTGACGTGGCAGCAAAAAATGCCCACGGTACCTAGTGCTCTTAACTAAAAAAAAATAAAAAATAATAAATAATACTATATCCGTCCCAAAATTATAGTCCCCTTTTGACTTTTTCGGTCTTTCTTTCTCAACTTTGACTCTAAATATTTTTGTTTGTGTTATACAATAGTTGATGAAAATTATACAAATGAAAAATACATTTAAAACTCAATCCATTTATATATTTTGCATCAAGTATTATGTAATATAAACAAAAATATTTAAGGTCAAAATTGAAAAATAAATACCGAAAAAGTCAAAAGGGGACTATAATTTTAGGACGGAGGGAGTAATAATAAACCGATAGTTTCAATTAAAAGACTTAGGAGGTGTTTCTTTTTTACTATATGTGGAGGGAACGTGGGCCCACACCTATATGAGGCACTTAATAGGAAGGATCTAAGAATTTTTACATTAGGGATATAGACTTATTAATGGAAAAAGTGGGTCCCATTAAAAAAATAGTAATATTAAATTAGTGTGTTCCACTATCGCTTCACATATAGTGAAAAAGAAACACCCTCTTAGTTTGGTGCAAAAAAGAGAAAGGTGGTTTCATTGCGAACCACCGATAAGATTGAAATTTAGATGAAAGAAACTCAATAAGGTCATTTTACACCAAAATAAACATTACACAATCATTCTAAACATTAACACATCTCTTCCGCAGCAACGTGTAGATTATCCAGCTCGTTTACTATTTATGTGTAAAAAGTTATGATTTAAAACTTTTCCGTTACATATCATTAAAATGATAACTTAATTACGTAGCTATTAACTCTTATTAATTTCGTTAGATATCGTCTTTGTTCTTGGAAAGCCAAATCACTTTCCATATGAGATAGGTTAAAACTCCTACGTAGTATTAAATTGCCCCTTTGTACAGTATAGTGTCTGTTTATTAAGAAATCCCAGCTTTTCGAAAAATAATTACATAGCTATTCAGTAAATATTTTTGGATCCGTTACAACGTGCGGGTAAAAATAACCTTTGACAAACAATTTAAAACCCAGGTAAGTAACTACCAAAATAAACCCAGTAAAAAATAAAGTGAAGAAAAGGGAAGACTATTTTTTATTAATACAAAATAATAAACAATAAATTTGAAGCAAAAAATTGAGAAAAGAAAATAATCCAATTATATAGGCGTGGAGTTAGCCAATTTGGCGAAGACTTTCTTTATTTTGTGAACTCTATACTCTCGTGAAAGTTGAGTGGGAGTATCATGAATTAATGATGGTGACCTGGAGGTTCAAAACTCGCGTGTCTTATACCAAAAGAAATCTCAGATAGTTCAAAAGGTTCAAACCCCATTCCTGTCCCTATATATATAGTTTAAACTTTAAACACCATTCCTCATAAAAACCTCAAATCTGTTCTATTTTCTATGGCCTTGTTTTCACACCTTCACTCTGTTGATTTTTCATACCAAGGCAAATCATTTGGTTTGGGTATGACTCCAACTAATGATATGTTGAATAAGAACATGTCTTCTGAACCCCCTTCAGTTTCATTTTCCTGGGAGTCGAGATACCTGACGCCACTTTGGGTCTTTGGAAAAGCTGATGAACTTTCTCAATCTACAACTACTGCTGGTATATCTTTCTTCCTAGTCTACTCGTATAATTTTGAGCTATAACTAGAAACTTGTAATATTTGTGTAATTTAAGATTTGTGTGCATGCTTCTGATTGGGTTCGTCATTTTTCTGAAATATAGATTATGAGCTAATGGCTGCCGAAATCGACCCACATAATCAGATAGTAGAGGATAAGATCAAAGCTGTCCTAAAGTTGCAAACTTTCCGCGAGCAACGTGTTCTTGTTCAGTTTTGGTCACCTTGTGTCGTTGGGGAACACCAACTACTTACAACTGTAGATCAACCGTTCGGTCTTGGTGTAAATCATGATGAAAGACTTCTTTTCTATAGAAGGGTGTCTCAGCACAACCTTTATGTTGTGGATAAGGATCATGAAGAAGAAGAATTCCTTAGTCCTCCTGCTCGAGTATTTAAGCAAAGGTTGCCAGAATGGACTTCTGATATTACTAATTACAAACCAAAAGATTTTCCACAACAAGAGTGTGTGATTCGTTGCAATCTCCATGGATATTTGGTTTTACCAGTGTTCGATTCAACTACAAGATTATGTGTTGGTGTTCTTGAATTGTTGGCTTCTTCAAAGTATACGAGTTTTGACTACGAGGTTCAACAATTTGAGACGGCACTGAAGGTATATATATGTAATCTTTATAACTCGCTAATAAGTCTTGTTTTCTGTTGTATTGTAATCTAGTTTACTCTTCCTCGCATATATAGTTACTAATTTCCAAATGTTGTCAACTTGGCAGACACAAAAACTGACATGCCTACAAGTATTGGATGATCCTGCTTCAAATGTAAGTTGTGATGGTTGATTTGTTATATGAAATTCTACTATTAAAGAGTCCTTTTTGAAATCTTGTTTTTCGTCCTACGAGTAATACTTATGTCGGAGATGTCTTTTAATTAATCTACAGGTGAATGAAAGCAGGCTGAATGAATTGGAAAAAATATTCAATATTCTGAAAGTTGTGTGTGACACTCACCAATTACCTCTTGCTCAGACGTGGGCTCCGTCCCCGTTCACTAGTGTTGCTTCCTATGAACAAGTTTTAGAAAAGAGGTGTAATAGTTATGATTGTAGATGCCTTGGGAAAGTCTGCATGTCAACATGTGCTTTACCATATTATGTTCAAGACTTGGGCTTGTGGCCTTTTCGAAAAGAATGTAAAAAACAACACTTGGACAAGTCTCGTGGCTTTGTTAGCAGGGCCTTGTCATCTGGTGGGTCGTGCTTTTGTGAAGATGTAACAAAACTCAGTGAAGACGTCTACCCTTTGGTCCACTATGCACGGATGAGTGGGTTAACTAGCTGCTTCGCAATCTATCTGCATGGGTGTGAAAGCAACAACGACTACGTGTTAGAGTTTTTTCTCCCATCACACATGAAAGAAAGCAAACACTTATTGAACTTGGTCCAAATGTTGAAGCATAACCTTGAGGTTGCTTCTGGATTTGAACTAGGTGACAAGTCATCCATAGAAGTTGTTGGACCACCTATGGATCTCTGTTTAAATAATCAAGAACCAGAGATTATTAAAAGACCATTGTACATGATGGACACCTTTAGTGTTGGAGAAACGAGCAACCCTTTAAAAAAAGGCACAAAGCGTAAAAGAAGCACAAAAGTGACGACAACTTATGGAGAGGATATCAAAAGGTTCCGATTTTGTATTTCACAGGGATTGTTGAAGCTGAAAAACAAAGTGGCAAAAAGGTTCAAGCTAGAGAGTGAAATGATTCGTCTAAAATACAAGGATGAAGACGATGATTTGATACTTCTTTGCGGTGACTACGATTTGCAGCCTGCTTTGGTTGCTTCAGGCAGTAACAAAAACACTATCAATTTAATCTGCGAGCTATCAGCTTAATTGATGATGGTTGTACTTAATGTTATTAAGAGCTATCTTTATGTATTTTTCCACTTCTAATGTATTGATTTCGTTGTAATATTAAATTATGTTGCATATTGCCGTCTCTTATATTTTATATATTAAACATTAAGAATATAATACCCAAAGATTATATTTAAAACTAACCGAATGTATGTATGCATGACACGACATATAATCTAGTATGATATATTAATTTGAATATATCATTACGAATACATTTTGGTCGTGCATGAGTACTTTCGGGTTTTGTGAACCATTGTAACATATAGAACCATAATATATTATCTTAGCAGTGACTGGACGAGGGTGGATCGCGAGACACCCATAACAAATTTTGAGATTTAACGAAATACGTAACATACTTTATCAATTATTAGTATCGCTAAAATACTTTCATTCTTTTGTCAATATCACTATTATGACCAGTTTAACAGGTTATCTCGAAGTGATTTTACTAAGATACTCTTGTGTTCTTTCCCTTTATTTTTGTTCTTAATAAAATTTTTTTTACAATGTTCATGCATCTCTAAACCCAAAAATATCAGATATCGTCACTTACAGATTTTTATCAAATTTGGATGTATGACTTCTACCGTTTAGTTTTTGAAAAACCATACACACAATTCATTAAGAAGAAGATCAAAGAGGGAAGAATACAAGTGTATTTTAGTCAAATACCATGGATTGTTCATTGCTATATGGTCAAGATTATAGCTGTTTATAGCTGGATAGATGGACAACATTTCAAGTAATTTGACTAAAATACACTTGTATTCTTCCCTCTTTGATCTTCTTCTTAAATTTACATTTATTTTTAGTTCCAAAATTTAGATTTCCATATTCCTGGAGACGCCCCTTCCACTTATATTTTTAACTGGTTTATCAATATGATTCTCTGTTACGTCTTTTCTTTTATATTTTTAACTGGTTTATCACTAATATTACTTTTGAATTTTGTTGGACGATCTTAGTAACTATTGCAAATATGAAGTCATTTAATGCTTGTAAAATCCCTCGCGAACAATTGTAATGAATTGTATGGTTTTGACTAGAGTATTTAACATATTCCTACCTACATGTCACATCAACTCCCCAATTGAAAGTTCTTCAAGGAATATATATATGAATACAAGTTGAACCCACAAACAATGACGATTTGCATATCTTCTTGTATAAAGGTCCAAAATGAATAGATACATATGCAGATATGCTAATGGGGAAACAAAGCGGAAAAGATTTAACTAATTGATATATTTAATCTTCTTGTACTGGTTTTGCTTAGTGGTTTCTCATAGGATTTTGAATTTTACTTTTATTTGGAGAACCTAATTGAGATATATTAACAAGAAAGACGGATAAAGGCAACCGGAAATTGGCATACTCAAAGAAACTAGTGTAAACACCTATTTTCCCAGTAGGAGACTCATGTATGGTTTGGTTTCGACTAGTCAACAACGAGGGGATTGGATTCTCAATAGTCACAACCCAAATCATATATTGAGTCAGTATCTGACAAGTTCAAATTTTGATTTTATATGTCCAGACTTCAAAATTGATTTTTGAGTCAATCAATATCTATATCTACTAGAAGACCAGAAATGTGTGATCGTTGGTAAAACCGATTTATAAAGTGGGATCAACTAATACCAAATACACAATCGCTGCCTTGCAAAAAACCAAATATACAATAATGTTAAGTGTTTAATACTTTAATGAGCATACGTAAATAGTACTATATATCTTGGTGGTGAAGTGATGACTCATAACTAGCGGCTAAAAATTGTCTTAGGAAAATTGTTGAGCAACGCTCACTGTTGAAGTAAAACTTTGCGAGAGGGTCCCGCCGTTAGGTCTGTCTCTCGTTCTCTTGAAATACGCTGCACAAGAGTAGCACACGTTAGGCTCGCCTTGGGTTTTATCCCAAGACCAACCTCCGGTGTGAGAATGAGTACGTGAAAGGATGAAGTGTTTGTAATAAATACTGGTGAGAGTATTAGGTGTGTGTTAGTTGAATCATAAATGAGGTGAGGGGTATTTATACTACTCACCTCATTACCTACTCTGCCTTGGGAAGGAGCAAGTCATACCTAGTTGGTGAGTGTCAGAGCAAGTGGGCGACACGATCCCTAAAATCCTGGGATTGTGTTGTGACATCGGCTTATGCCCGTCGAGGCTTCTCTTCGGCAACTTGCCCTTCGGCTAGGTATCTATCAGCCGAAGGGTTTTGGGCCATTCGGCCACATACGCCAACATGTCCCCCCCCCCCCCCCCAGTATTGAAGTATCGGTTCCAACCGGTGCTTCAATTCCGTTGTGCGTATAGGTGCCGTTGTTCCCTTGTCGTTGTGTCGCAGATGTTGCGCGTTTTTATGCGAAGTGTGACAGCTGGTTACCACTTAACTTTGGCACAGATATCAAACGGTCGGTGCTTAGCCACATGTCAAGGGTGGCGCATGATGCGACGTTTCACGTATCCCCATACCGACTATATATACCACTTCTTTACTCTTCATTTTTACCTTTTACTGTGCTTTTTCCTCAATTCTCTTCGGTTGCTTTCTGTTATTTTGCAAAGTTTATTCCGAGGTGCGTTTCAACTTTTTTTGTTTTTGTTACTTCGTATTGTTTAGACCATGGCCGTTAGTAAACCTGGGGAGATGAACGTTCCGGTTGACCCACCTTTATTATTAACAGCTAAGCCCCCCGGTAAGTTCGATATGCATGTGCATCCATCTAAGCTTTCCCAACGAGATTTAGACGATATGATAGTAGAATTTGGCATCCCGTTAGATCTTCATCCCATACTTCCTCCCCCCGATCTGACCATGAATGAGTTGCCGGGAGATAAAATAGGGGTGTATGTTCAGCATATGAGGTTAAGGGGTGTTAGGATACCATTCTCAGCCTTCCTTTTGAGCGTCATAGATCATTTTAACGTACACTTTTCCCAGCTAGTTCCGTTTGGTGTAAATAGGGTGACATTGTTTGAGGTTCGGTGTTATAGTTTGGATGTTGTGCCCACCGTCTCCCTGTTCCGAGTGTTTTACCGGTTATGTAAGCAGGGACACTGGTTCTCGTTTGAACATCGGACGGGTAAACACGCCAAGAAGTGTTTTAAGGAGATTTTATCAAGCTTGAAACGGTGGAAGGAT
The DNA here is from genome assembly GCA_030686995.1 of Artemisia argyi. NCBI lineage: Eukaryota > Viridiplantae > Streptophyta > Magnoliopsida > Asterales > Asteraceae > Artemisia > Artemisia argyi. Next base: position 173,984,088 of record CM060697.1, read on the forward strand.
TTTTTCTTTTTGATTGACCGAAGGGCTATACCGATCGCCATGCCGTGGAGACATAGGGATTCACAGATTACAGATCGATTCCCAACCGGTTACTCTCAACAGGATGCTAACACACTGGCCCTCCGACCCATAATACTTCGGAAACCTCCGACCAGTCTTCTTTGGGTGTATGGGCTTACCAACACCTTCCGGATATCGGGCCACAATCTTGTTATAAAGAATGCCGGAGGGGAGGGTAAGAAGGGGTGTTTATTATTATTTTTTGAAAGGTTTATGCCACTCCTGCTTGTTTTAATTGTGTGTTTTCCTTTCTGCAGTTATCACTATGTCTAAGTACCTAGAGCTTCCGGAGCTTGACAGGTCAGTTGTCAGCAAAGGAGATCCATTGCCGGAGAACCAGCCCCGTCCAAACAAGACTGCCGAGCCCCTTGCTCCCGAGGTTGCGGTCCCCGAGAAAACATACGTTCAACTAACTGTTGAGACGGCTAATTCCGATGTGGTGGCTGCCCGGGAGGAAAAGGAGAGAAAGAAGCAGCTGACACGTCCGGTTGGTAAGAAGAGAGCTGCAGCTGGGCCGAGTGCACAACCCAAAAGGAGGAGAAAATTGCAAACCGATGAAGAGGTTGTTGAGTCTGAAGAGCATACTGTGGATGCCAACCCTCTCAACCAGGCTGAGCCGTCGGACAGGGCCGAACAAGATAATGAAGGTGGTGGCGGACAAGATCCTCCGGTCGTGGATCTTGAAGAGGAGCATCATTCTTTGGAGAAGTCTAAGTCTCCACCTGCCGAAGGGTTTCAGGATCAGCCCCATCCGTCTCCTTCTGATGGTAAGAATTCATGTTTGTAGTTGTCTCCCGGCTTTACTTAAATGCTCATTCATAGTTCTTTGTGCAGCCCATTCGGAACATCATGCTTCGAGATCTCACGTGCGTTCCGAAGAGGGTCCGCCCTTGTCTGAAGGTATGTGATATTTATATATGTTGATATTATTATTATTTTATATCTGGCTTTTGTAGAAGCTCAGTCCCAACGGTTTTGCTATTTTCAGGTCACACTGATTTGACCGGAGGGTATTTTATCCCCGGGTGGACTCTCAGAGATGATGTGCGCATGAACTCCTTTCGAGCATGCCGAGAGATGATGACACATCTTGCCACCCCTGCCGAAGAAGAAGCATTGGCTGAACTAAACAATAATCAGCTTGTCCGCCAGTCGTATATCAACTCTGGTTCCGGCATGGTTCTTCAGGCAGAAGTGTTGAAGAGGTTTAGCCAGCTGAATCGGGATTACCAGGAGTTAGGGGCTACTCATGGGGAGTGTGAGTCTGTTGCCGACAGGTTGAAAACCGTTGAGGAGGAGAGGGATGCCCAGATTGCCAAGTTTGAAAATTTGTTGAAAGAGCTCCGGGCGTTGGAGGACGAGCAGCAGGAGGAGAGAGCTGCAGCCTCCACCCGGGAAAAGGGATTGGTTGACCAGCTGGAGGAAATAGAGAAGGAGAAAAATGAGGCAACCAGCCTATCTGCTTCCCAGGTTTCTAAAATTGAAGAACTTGAGAAAAGGTTGGCAGAGAAGTCCCAGGAGGCCGAAAGGTTGGCAGCAGAGAACAAAAGCCTGATCGCCCAGTTGGCTACCTCTGAGGTTGTTCGACACAATACCGTGAAGGAATTAATCCCGGCCGCTTTCCGAAGGCTCTTCAAGAGTGATGAATATAAGAAGAGTCTTGGAAGGGTTTATAGTTTATCTTATTCCGGAGGGTTCATTGACGGTGTCCGTGCCGAAAGGAAACCGGAGGATGCGGAAAAAATTCTGCAGAAGATCAAGAAGCTCAACATGGAGGCACCCAAACTTTGGAAGCCGGAATATCATAAGCTTTTCGAGGCTGAATATCCGTATGTTCAGAAGCTCGCGGAATCTTTCCGTCTTCCCCTTGGTGATCAGATGAATCTCCTTCCGGAGGAGCCTACTAAGAAGGCAACTCCCACTCCTGCCGTTGTTACTCCCACTACCTAATAGATTGATTAGGGCTTTTTGTGTCCTATTGGGACTGTAACATGTAATTTAGTACATTTGAATTGTAACTGTATTACCGGAGAGCGGTTTTGTATTTTGTTTATATATACACCATCGTTCCGTTCTTATGCTTTTTCATATTTCCAAGTACTTTTGCGTAATTTGTATAAGTAACTTTTGGCCGGAGCTTTTTTTGGATAGAGTGTTCATTCTTTGTTCTTATGAATAATTTTTCACGGAGTGTTTTGCACGATCCGCATATGAGTAATTTGCACGGAGTGTTTTTGCACGATCCGTATATAAGTAAATGGACGGAGTGTTTTTGCACAATCCGTATAAGTAGCTGGACGGAGTGTTTTTGCACGATCCGTATATAAGTATTTGGACGGAGTGTTTTTGCACGATCCGTATAAGTAGCTGGACGGAGTGTTTTTGCACGATCCGTATAAGTAGCTGGACGGAGTGTTTTTGCACGATCCGTATATAAGTATTTGGACGGAGTGTTTTTGCACGATCCGTATAAGTAGCTGGACGGAGTGTTTTTGCACGATCCGTATAAGTAGCTGGACGGAGTGTTTTTGCACGATCCGTATATGAGTAATTGGACGGTCTTTAGGAAAATTTGCTTCCCATATAGTGGGGAAGACATAGGTTGTCATTGATCATTCGAACTTTTTTACATGAAACAGTTTCGTAAGTTGGTTGCATGCCAGGTTCGAGGAATTTCTTTGTCGTCCATACTAGCAAGTTTGTATGAACCATTCTGGTGTGCTTCGACCACCCGGTATGGTCCTTCCCAGTTCGGACCCAGTTTGCCCTGATTTTCGACCCGGCTAGCCTCATTTCTTTGGTAGACGAAGTCCCCGACCTTGAAAGACATCGGTTTGACCCTTCGGTTATAGTATTGTTCAACCTTTGCTTTGTACTTTGCTTCACGGATCGCCGCCATTTCACGTCTTTCTTGCAAAAGGTCTAAATTTAATCGCTGCTGTTCTTCGCTATCCTCCGGGTTATAGAGCATGGTTCGGTGAGTAGGCATTCCTATTTCTGCTGGTATCACTGCTTCACTGCCGTAGGTCAGGCTAAAAGGAGTTTCACCATTACTGGTTTTCATCATGGTTCGGAAAGCCCATAAAACATTTGGCAGTTCGTCTGCCCATCCGGCTCTCTCCCTCCCAAGTCTAGTCTTTATGCCATGCATCAAGCTCTTGTTTGCTCTTTCAACTAATCCGTTCGCTTGTGGGTGTGCCACAACGGTGTTTATCTGCTTTATCTTTAACTTCTCACACCACCCCTTGAAAGGATCATTGACGAAGTTCGTTCCATTGTCTGTAACTATGATTCCTGGCAAGCCGAATCGACAAATGATATTCTCCCATACGAATTTCTTTACGTCCTTGCCAGTGGTTTTGGCTAACGGTTTAGCTTCTATCCATTTCATAAAGTAGTCCACTGCTACAATCACATACTTCAACCTCCCTGGTGCTTCCGGAAAGGGACCTAACACATCCATTCCCCATTGATAGAAGGGCCAAGGCGCCATTATGGAAGTTAAATTGGTTTTGGGCAGCTTTGGAACCGGAGAGTGTATCTGACAGGAATCACATTTCTGAATCTCTTCTCTTGCATCCTTATGCATCGTCGGCCAGTAATATCCCTGCATTATCAATTTAGCTACTACTGACCTGGGGCCGGAGTGCATCCCACACATCCCCTCATGAACTTCTCGAATTATGTAGTTCGCTTGTTGAGGTCCTACACATCGTAGCGTTGGGTTTAAGTAGGACTTTTTGAAGAGCACACCATTCTCCATAACATACTGCGGAATCTTCATTCGTAAGGTCCTTGCTTCATTAGGATCCGTTGGCCAGATACCTTCGTCTAAACACCGAATGATGGGGGTCATCCAGTTATCTTCTTCCTCCTCTACTATTGCTCCCACTTGTTTCTCTTCGGTCGAAGGCTTCTGCAACACTTCAACCAGTATTTCTTTGGTAAGATGATTGAAAGCTACCGATGCTAATTTGCTCAATACATCAGCCTTGTGATTCTGGGTTCTTGGTATGTTGTAAATTTTGAATTTTTTGAAGCCCTCAATATACTCTTTCGCTTTTGCTAGGTATTGAATCATACTTTCCTTGGTTGCCACGAAATTTCCGTTTATTTTGGCTTGCGACTAGCTTAGAATCAACTCTTACTTCCAATTCTTCCGCCTTCATTTTCTTGGCGATTCTCAAGCCAGCCAAGAGCGCTTCGTATTCTGCTTCATTATTAGTACTTGGAAAGTTGAGCCGGAGCGCATACGTGTGTTCGACCAGATCGGGTCCGATTAGCACTAAACCCGCTCCGGATCCTTTTTTGCTGGATGCCCCATCTGTGTAAAGAATCCAGTTGGACGGTTTTGGGACGTCCTGTACATCTTCTTCCTGGGACCTTCGTCTACTATCCTCCGGTTCAACAGAGATTTCCGAGATGAAGTCAGCGAGAACTTGTCCCTTAATCGCGTTTCTCGGAATGTAATCTATATCATAAGCTCCCAGCTCAACCGAATATTTGGCCATTCGTCCTGACGCTTCGGCTTTGTTGAGTACTTGTTTTACGGGTTGGTCCGTTATGACTTTTATTGGGTGAGCTTCAAAATACCTTCTCAGTCTGCGAGACGCATGTAGCAGAGAGAGCCAATTTCTGGACCGGAGCATAATTCTTCTCGGCTTCGTGTAATGTTCGGCTGACATAATGAACAGGCAATTGCCTACTCTCTTTCTCCGTCATCAGTACTGCACTAACGGCACCTTTGGCTGCGGCGAGGTACATATACAAGACTTCCCCCTTTTTGGGGGTCGATAATGATGGTAGATCTAGTATTAATTTCTTGAGCGACTGAAAAGCAGCCTCGACCTCTTCCGTCCATTTGTACTCTTCTCTGTTTTCTTTGGTTATGTTTTTTAACGTGTCGAAGAAGGGGAGTGATCTCTCGGCTGACCGGGAGAGAAACCTATTCAGTGCGGCTAATTTCCCGCTCAGAGATTGCATTTCTTTTAAAGTCCTCGGGGACTGCATTTGTGAAATTGCCATTGTTTTCTTGGGGTTTGCTCTAATACCTTCGGACGTTATCATGTATCTTAGAAACTTTCCTTCCTCTACACCAAATGAGCATTTCTTAGGATTCAATTTCATGTTGATTCTCCTTAGGTTATTAAAGGTTTCGGCAATATCTGCTAGCATCTCTTTTTCACTTTTGCTTTTAATCACCATGTCATCCACGTAAGCTTCCAAGTTTCTTCCTATTTGTGCCCGGAAAGCTGAATCAACTAGACGTTGGTAGGTAGCCCCTGCGTTTTTCAGACCGAACGGCATCTTTGTATAGCAATAAGTTCCTTGTTCCGTGTAAAATGTCGTCTTTTCTTCGTCTTCCTCGGCCATTTGTACCTGATGGTAGCCTTTATATGCATCCAAGAAGCATTTGTATTTGTACCCCACCACCGACTCTATTTTCCAATCAATCTCGGGGAGAGGATAGTAATCTTTCGGACAGGAAGAATTTAAATTTTTGAAATCAATGCACATGTGCCAACTTCCATCACATTTCTTGACTAAAACCGGATTGGAAATCCACGTAGGATATCTAACCGGCCTCACAATACCGGCTACCAGCCACTCCTCTACCTCCTTTAGTATCGCTTGATTCTTTTCAGCCGAGAAGCTTCTTCTTTTTGAGCGACCGGGGTGTCTGAAACGTTCACATTCAAGTGATGTTTTATTAATCGCCTAGGAACACCGGTCATGTCTGAAGGTTGCCATGCGAACACATCATTATTCCTTCTTAGCAATTCGACAAGATACCTCCGACACTCCGCGGAGAACCCTTTCCCTATGGTAACCAGTTGTTCCGGACACGCTGGGTTCACCAGCACCTCTTCCATTGAGAAGTTATCTACGGCCTTCTCCTCTGGTTTTGCTATTACTCGTGGGTTATCCTGTTGGCTTTCTTCTAGCTTCCGGCATTGCAGAACTGCCGCCGGTCGAGCCATTACGGTGGCTACCCCTCGGGGTGTTGGAAACTTGATCATGGAATGGATGGTGGATGGAACGGCTCTAAGCCCCTTCAATCCCGTCCTTCCTAGTATAACATTGTAAGGTGAAGGGGATTGTACCACACAGAATTTCATTATGGTCCTTCGGAACAAGCCGTTATCACCGAATTTTACCTCTAGCTCTATTTTTCCCAATGGCCTGTTTGTTTCTCCGGAGAAACCTATCAATGAGGTGTTGGTTTCTTCCAACTTCTCCCTGATGGATGCATCTAGATTGCGGAAACAATGCTCATACATTACGTTGACAGAAGACCCTTCGTCTACGTATATTCTCCTTACCAGATATCCTTCTATGTCACCTTCTATGATAAGTGGTTCTTCCGACAAGTCGCTTGTTGATATGGATGGGAATACTATAGGAACCTTCATCCAGTCTTCTTCCTGGCCTCCGTACTTTTTTTTCTGGACGAGGGGCGAGTTCCGAATCATGTTAATCACCTTACTCTTTCCTCTGTCATCTTTTCTGGGAGGGTCCTTATTTCCTCCGGCATCCCTTTGCTTCCAGTCTCTGAGTAGGTGATCGAGCTTCCCGGACTTCAATGCCATTTCTAATTGCTTTTTGAGTTGGTGACAATCGTTCGTGAGATGACCCCTCTCGCCGTGGTACTCACAAAACCGATCCATGTTTTCTGCCCTAGGTCTACCGACCATCGGTGGAGGTTGAGGTAGATTCAACTGATGCTCGGTAGTCAAGATTTCGCGGGGGAGTTTGACCAGCGAACCTATATTTGTACGCTCAGCGTTGCTCCGAAATGGTTCTGAGCGTTGGTAATTACTTCGGCTATTTGTCTCAACCCGACTGGGACTGATTCGAGGAGAAATATAAGGTTGGAATACATCCCTTCGTCTTTGATCGTTCCGGCGATTCCCCATGAACTTGTTTCCTACACCTCCTCTAACCATCCGATCTCCTCTAGGAGCAGAGTAATTGCCTCGGCTTGTGTCTGTTCCCTCTCCTTTGGGCAGTTCCGTATCCCGGAAAGCTTTTTCGAATCTTATGAAGTCATCCACTCGAGTGAACATTTCGGTTACCGTTCGTGGCACCCTATCGGAGAACTTCTTAGCGAGAGCCGGACACTTGTGTGCACCCATGAAGGCCGAAATACGCATGATCTCTGGAACCCCACTGATATAGCTTGCTTCGTCTGTCCACCGTTCTTTGAAGTCTGGTAACGACTCATGTGCCCTCCGGACAATCTTGGTGATTTCCGTGGGGTCTCTAGTACATTTCTTCCGTAATGAAAACCGAGTTGAAAATTGCTCCCTTAAACTGTTCCAACTGTCTATACTGCCCGGCTCCAGCCGCTCGAACCATCCTCCGGCTGCCCCATCCAAGGTTTGTTGGAACATGAGACACCAAGTTGGCATCGGCCACTGTCCTTGGTTGGCGGCCCCGGTGAACCTTGTGAGGTGATCATTCGGATCCGAAGACCCATCATAAAACTTCATGTTCAGCGGCATCACATAGTTTTCTCCTGCGAACTCTACTATTCGACGAGTGAATGGAGATCTTAGCACTTCCTTAAAAGGTTTCTTTAACTCCTCATCGGCCTCTGTCACTTTCTCTTTTCCCTTATCTTTGTCATTCTCGTCTCCGAAATCCAGACGTATGGGTTGAACTAACCTTCCTCCCTTTGCATTATGTTCCTTAATAAGCTCCGTTAAAGATGCCATCTGACTGAGTATCATCGCCTGGAGGTTGGACGAATCGTTCTCTGAATCATCGTGATTATTCGTATTGTCGTTGTTATCTCCACTTCCTCTGACCTGGGGATCAGGTGTGTGAAAGGGGGGAAACGGAGGAGGTCCTGACATTCGGATTCTTTAGGTAGAATGAATAACGGGTCCCACGGATGGCGCCAATTTGTTGAAGTAAATTCTGGTCTTTTCCCGAACTTTCAACATTTACTATTCATCGGTTACTATTCATCGGTTACTATTCATCGATCACTATTCAAAATTTTACTATTCATCTTTTTCGGAGTCAGTTTGATATTCTGAGAAGCGTTTTAAAATTTTACTATTCATAAAACACTATTCACCTCCGGAGAAAATTTGTCGTTTATGCGTGTGTTGCGTCATTTCTGTACACGTACGATTATCAACCTAATAAACGTTATCTTATGAGCTATTATTTTTAATAATTAATCCGACAATCCCAACTATGGTCCTAACACATTTTTATACTCATAATAATAATATAAAAATTATATTATTAATTTACCCGGTATTTTGGAAATTTATTTAATTTATATCGTACACCTAATTTAATTACGACGGTTTTCGTAGAAACTAAACAATAATCACCCGAACACTCAATATTTATACCCAACATATTTTCACAATTTTTATAACTTTATTATGTCCCAATTAACTTCATCATATTTTACTTCAACTCGTCACGGTTTATTTTTAGTTAACTCGGTACCCGATAACACCCAATGCACCAACTAAACTAGTAATACTTACACTAGGGAGACAAGAACATTAATAACCATCAACACAACCCATCCCTCCCCCTCACTTCACATCAGCCCCCCCCCCCCCCCCCCCCCCTAAGTCTCCATAAATTATGGATCTTGTCTAGGACAATAATACATATAACCTAAATATACACTTTTTATCTCATTTCACCTAAAAACAACTAGCAATTTTCTTTCCTTTTCTTTCTCTCTTGGGGTGGATCGACCAAGGCAAGACACAAGGAAGAAACCATAAACTTTCAAGATCCAAGTGTTTAATCATGTCCTAATCAATATCTAGTTGGGGTTTGGTGGTAAAAATCCCTAGATTTCTTATACATTTTCATCCAAATCATCCCAAATCTTTCTTGTAAGTTGTCAAACTCTTTTCCATAATTTCTTCATGTTATTTTTATGGTCATATGATTTCCATTCAAGATTTACATGCATATGTTAGTTATACCACTCATTTATATATATATATATATATATATATATATAACTTTTGATCCCTAGAAATAGATTATAGTTAGATCCTTGTTAGATCCACTTGATTTATGATGTTTAGGAACCCATGACACCCTAAGAAGGTGTATGGTAAGATTAGACTAGATTTGTGGTGATTGAAAGTGTTTTGGTTGGATTAGAAACTAGTTGGAACATTAAAAATGGATTTTTAAACATACATATATACCTACTGTCCCAAATCGACCAATTCAGAAAACTCAGGGGTTTCCGGGTAACATTGGGCTAGAGATTTAGAAAATACTTTTAAAAACGAAGCTTTTGGCGAAAGAACGGATTAAAACGAGCTTATAACGAAGGAGATATGATTTTTGTAAGTTAAACGACGAAAACTATTTTCTGAAAAACTGCATGCTGTTGGACGATTTTCGTTGGACGAATAGAGGCGTTAGACGTAACCTAGAGGTTCCGAGCTATCGAAAATATATTAGTATGTACTAAAACGAATCCGTGGATATAAAGAACGAGTAAAATGAGCTTAAAACGACCAAGTTATACATGTTTTAAAATCGTCAAAACTATATATATATATATATATATATATATATATATATATATATATATATATATATATATATATATATATATATATATATATATATATATATATAGTCACTACTAAAAAAAATAATATAACTACGTACTAAATAATATATTTTCTAGATTTCTTATTCAAGGAGTTTATTTTTTTATTAACGAAATACGTACGACTCAAGGTTTATTACGCGACTACTAGACACTATTATAAGGTTTTCAAGACGAAGAATATAACACTAACGTTTTTATATACGATATATTATGACAAGTTTTTATTATTCTAGTTGGACTTATTTTTCTTAAGTATGGAAAATACTTTACTTTGACTATAACAATTATTTCCAAGTTACGAGTGGTATAGGTATCATGTGCATGTGCATTCATTACATCCTTTCATGATCTAAGTAGATCACTATCATTCATATTAGGTTGCGGTTAGAGATCGAACCTCTTTTCTGTGTATCCACTTTATCATCGTAGCTATCGCACCAGGTGAGTCATAGCCCCACTTTTACTCTTTACACTTGTTTTAACTCTTTGGGGGAGATACATGCTCAACTACTTGTTTTTACTTGTACAAATATTTAAAACATTTATACTTGATTACTTTTATACTTGATAACACTTATACTTGATTTTATACATACGTGATTGTGTTATACTTAACTGTGTTATACTTACTTGATACTTGAAACGTTTAAACTTTTATGCTTTGGGAAACGGCACCCAGTAATCTGTCAAAGGAGAGGTATTGATAGTACTATTATGGGGAAACACCCCCACCCAAGTCCAAAACAGATGCGACGTTGGGTGACAGGTACTATTTGGGATGGTGGTTCCCCGCCTATGGGTCCAAAACAGACGTGACCATGGGTGAATATAATCCTGAGAAACTATAATTATTAGCAGTGGGTTGTGAACACACAGGTTACAAGTCTCTTATGGCGGGACTTGTAACTGAGTGGATTTACGATGCCTTTGCTGGGAAACCTTCATACATATGCATAAACTTTATTTGTTAAACAAACTCTATGAACTCACCAACCTCGTGTTGACACTTTAGCATGTATTTTCAGGTTTTAACCTATGGCACACTACAGGAGGTTTTGGCAGGGCATGGCATGGTCATAGAAGACTCTGATAATTTATATGGGGACCGTTTTAAACTACTTTTAAGGGCCTACTTCCGCACTACTTTTAACGATGTAAATTCAACATTTTTGGTTAAACAATTTTATTCTAAATGATTAAAGTGAAAACCATTTTTATACTTTTGTTGTGATACTGATTGAGTTACACCCCAGCTACACGTATGCTTCCGCTGGACCCGATTTTGGGGGTGTGACACGTTCTCTTGAAATACCCTGCACAAGAGTAGCACACGTTAGGCTCGCCTTGGGTTTTATCCCAAGACCAACCTCCGGTGTGAGGATGAGTACGTGAAAGGATGAAGCGTTTGTAATAAATACTGGTGAGAGTATTAGGTGTGTGTTAGTTGAATCATAAATGAGGTGAGGGGTATTTATACTACTCACCTCATTACCTACTCTGCCTTGGGAAGGAGCAAGCCATACCTAGTTGGTGAGTGTCAGAGCAAGTGGGCGACACGATCCCTAAAATCCTGGGATTGTGTTGTGACATCGGCTTATGCCCGTTGAGGCTTCTCTTCGGCAACTTACCTTTCGGCTAGGTATCTATCAGCCGAAGGGTTTTGGGCCATTCAGCCACATACACCAACACTCACGTTAAGCAAAAAAGATACCTACATATTAAACTACATGCAAAGCGTAAGAGACAAACAAATGTTGATGTCATTAATTACGTATTATGATAAGTAGGTGATAGAATAAGAATAAGAAAACATATTGATATGTACACTTGTCATGTTATATATCCTATCGAATCCTCGACATCTTATGGAAGAAATATAATAATTTTAAAATATTAACTTTATTATATACAAAGTAATGTAAATTATTTTGTGGAACTTATAAAACTGACTTTAATATGTCACTTTATAGGATATTGTCAAAATTAAAATTCTTTTTTAAATGTCAAAATAATTATAATACCCCAATTTTAAACTTAGGTAAAATATATTGTAGGACATTAAAATATAAGTTTGCAACGAAAGTCAAAGTACAAAGGTGATTCAACATCCTTAAAGATAAGAACTAACTGACCCATTTTATTTAATCCATTCGTCTCCTCGAATCCGCACCTATTAATTCAAACATGATGATGTACAATAAATGCGTCAGCTTAAAGAATTAGTGAGGTCGTCTGTTGTGTGCATAAAAATATCGCACATATGATTCAGATGCATGATAAATGATAACATAACATACAATGTATGGGATCCCGATTATAGTCTTACGAACTATTAATAATTTATTACTAACTCTTTCGCTAGTCTTATTGGCTTTAAAGTTGAAATCACAAAGATAGATTTTTTATTTATTTTTATTATTATTATTATTTATTTATTTTTTGCAAATGGTGAATTATTTTAATATCAACAACAATTTACAAGAATTCTCATAACTGGAATGGACATCATCAATCCAGTTTCACTATATCCAAAGGGTTATTAGACACAAAAGTTACTAAAGTTTGACAAAAAGTGCGATTTGGTTATTAATGGTGTGTTTTTTTTTTTTTTTTTTTTTTCACAAAAAGGTTACTCAAAAATGGTCCCTCAGACTAACTGTCGTTAGTTTTTTCAGTTAGCTAACGGCCGTTTGCAACAAACATTTGCACTGTTAGTCTTTTATCCTAACGACCGTTTATACTTAACTCAAAATTTGGTTTTCATACATTTTTGTCTGTTTTTCTTACGTTTTTTGACCGTTTTTCTTACGGGTTTTCCGTTTTCATATGTTTTTATACGTTTTCGTTCGTTTTTATAAGTTTTTGCCCATTTTTTTACACTTTCATCCGTTTTTCTTACGTTTTTTTCCGTTTTTGTTTGTTTTTCTTACGTTTTTGTCCGTTTTTCTTACGTTTTTTTCGCTTTTATATGTTTTTGTCCGTTTTTATACCTTTTCGCCCAGTTTATTATGTTTTCATATGTTTTTCTTACGTTTTTATCTGCTTTTCTTACTTTTTTTCATTTTCAGACATTTCTTTCTGTTTTTCTTACGTTTTTTCCGTTTTCATACGTTTTTGTTTGTTTTTACACGTTTTCACACATTTTTATACACTTTTTATACACGTTTTTATACACATTTTAACATACGTATAAAACATAACAAGTATAAAACATACAAAGGTGTAGAAAAACGTAAAACTAGTATGAAAACGTAAAAAGACATATGAAACGTACACAATTGTATAAATGCGCACACAAATGTAATAAAAAAAATTGTGAAAGCCTATGAAAACGTATGAAAATATACGAAAAACAGATGTAAACGTACAAAAATGGACAAAAACGTATGAAACTGGAGAAAAACGTACGACAAGAGAGAAAAACGTACATAAACGTAAAACAATGTAAAGAAAGTACGACAAGAGAGAAAAACGTACATAAACGTATAAAAACGAATAGAAATGTACGAAAATATACAAGATATGCGAAGGAGAAAAATGTAAAAATAAAAAAGTAATAATAATAATAATAATAATAATAATAATAATAATAATAATAATGTAATAATAATAATAATAATAATAATAATAATAATAATAATAATAATAATAATAATAATAATAATAATAAAACGCATAGTAACTTTTTGTTAAGGTTCGGTAACCTATTTAATACACCCGTAAACTATAGTAACTTCCTTGTAACATTTTAAACTATGGTGCTGATGTGGACAAGGGGAACCGGTAATCAGCCAGTTGCCTACCCTCGCAGTAACATTTATGTAACATGTTTAATCTTTGAGTAGCCCAAATGATAAACCCGTTTACTTAAGTTACCTCTTTGTAACCAAAAAAACAATAGTAACCAAATCGCACTTTTTGACAAACTTTAGTAACTTTTGTGTCTAATAACCCATATCCAAATATTCTGTTACATATCATATAAAGCTTACTATTCTATCAGACCACAAACTCTTTTTGCCATCCGATATCGTACAACATTCTCTTATTAATCTATCAGCACAAAGATCTTCCAAGTTGACAAACTGCACTATAAGATAAACCATGCCAGTTTGACTTTTAATTCACCATTAAATTGCACCTCCCATCTACCTACATTTCCACATCACCTTTCCATACAAACCATTCAACCAGCATCTACAATAGTTAGGACAGAGTTAGTGTGTGGCTTCATTAGGAATCCATAACCCATCCATTTGGGGCTCTACCAAGACAACCTACATCTCCTTATCTAGAAACTCTTTAGCTGAATGGGAACACACACCCTCAATGATGACCAACCATTCCTCCTATGACAGTGTATTGGGTGGACCAAGAAGGTTTATCTTTCACACACTTTATTCCACCCATCATACACTGTCCTCTTAGGCTATATACCTTTACAATGAGGAGCCCTACATTATGGTACATCTTATCGAGTTAGACCTCATTTTCATCCTAAATAGATACTAGTTTCCTCCCAAAGCCAAACTAGCAGAGCTATAAAGACTAATAAGGTATATTCATACTGAAATAGACTCCAAGATACAAGGTACTACCTCATTGTTATGGCCTGAAATTAATGGTCTTTAATAAGGCAAAAGATCACTCTTGAAGTACTATGTCTCAACTTTATGAAATGTTATCAAGGAATTTTCATTTAAATAGCCCGTCACAAAATAATCAATTGATTACAACAATGTACATGCATAACTTTATGAAATGTAAATGCACATGTATATAACAATAAATCACGTATGTGCAACTATATAATGAGATGCAACGTATAAGCACGACTTATAGTGTACATCCCGTTTATTAAAAGTCACGAGTACTCACCTCAATTTGATGCTAGTTGCGTTTATAATTATTCGAACCTATATTATATATTAATTCGGTAACACGTATTAATTTGTAGTTCCATGTAATGTTAATAATTCATTAAAGTTTCTACTAATCTCACTTTTATATACATGCACCTAGAAATTTGGCTGAGCAAATTCACTCAAAAACCGATCCGAACTGACAAACCGGATCAAATCGAACCGACCTTTTGGGTTCGGTTTTTGGTTTTTTGTTTTGTATATGTATTTCGGTTTTTTTCGGTTTCGGTTCAATTTGGTTTTTGTCGGTTCGAAACCCGAAAACTGACCCGAACAAAGTAACTTGGTTCGGTTTTGATATCTGTTTCACGGTTCGTTTCTTTGTTTAAATTTTTTCCTTTTTTGATTTCCGAGTCGGGTCGGGTTTCACCTGATACTCACCCCAAACTTAGAAATACTAATTTCACAATCCATATTTTTAACATATACAAAAGCACGAATCAAATACAACGATCACTCGTTTAATTTCCTATTCGTTTAATATGCTTTTAGTTAAAAACTAATGAAAGTTGGAAAAAAGTCAATTTAGGGGACCACATCTCTCTCCAAGCACAAGTACACCACAATATAAAGATTACTTCACTACAAATGAAGACAGATAAATTTTCCAAGGCTTTGATCAAGTGACATTATACCATCTACCACCGGTTTGATCGATTCTTCTTCACCCTTGGTTGATTGTTATGATCTACGTTTAAGGTTAGACTTTCTATCCTACGTACCTAGCTACTTCTTTTTGCACTTAAATTTCTGTATTATATCCATATGCTTCTTCTTGTTTATGTGCTTGTTATTTTTATCGAGATGAAATGAAATCT
Source organism: Artemisia argyi (assembly GCA_030686995.1). NCBI lineage: Eukaryota > Viridiplantae > Streptophyta > Magnoliopsida > Asterales > Asteraceae > Artemisia > Artemisia argyi. Next base: position 173,999,507 of record CM060697.1, read on the forward strand.
AACAATGATTATTATAATATATACTAAAAGGCAAAAGTAAACGGGGTTCCAAGCAAGTGTATTACGGAGTAATTAGCCTTTTAATTGGACCTTCTATTGGTCCTTTTTGAGGTAGTGGGACAAAAGGCAGTAATCTATTGGTTGAAAGCATTAATCACTTAACGGTGCTACAGTGCTTGAGGAACAGTGCACACCGTTTCCGTTCCAAACGTACACTGTTTCCTACTGTTTGTACTAATAAAAAAATCACAACACACACATGTAGTACACAATTTCCACACATTTCTGGATCACTCCTTCCTCTCCAATTCTTAATTCCCCACGCTTATCTCTTTCTCCCTCATCCCTCTTTGTAAAAATCCGGTCAGCCACATCACAGTACCATCGACTCATTCAATCGGTTCCAATGCTTTTCCCCAAAATCATACACCAATAACTAAACTGAAGCTAAAAAAAATGATTTGTTTATGGCCAAATGGTTAAGTTGTAGATATGGTGGTTGACCCAACACCCACATCAAACCACAATACACAATCGGACACCAAGATAACATATTATGTTGACAAATATAATGGTCACAGTTGATTTGGATACGGCGGGCCTGTCGTTGAGGGAAGCAATTGATGATTTTATTGATGATGTAACCACGAAGGTATTATAATCATTAGATAGTTTTTTTATTGACCTATTTTATATCTTTTAGATTCAGATTTCTATAGAAAAAAATTAGGATTTTGGTTTTTATGTTTTGCATAATTGGAATTTGAGTTTATTTACAAAAAAATATTAGCCGTTTTTGTTTTGTATGTTTTAAGCAATTTTTTATAATGTAAGGTTGGCGAAGGTTGCTCTACCCTTAAGATAATCTACAATATTCATAGTTTTGGTGATGTATATAGTTAGCATACACTTTAAAATATTATTTTAAAGATAATATATATGTACTTCAATTTTGCTAATTGTTGACATTTAGAGGTTAAAAATCAATATCAATGTTTATATTAAGAAGGTGACCGAGTTTTGAAAAGGGATGACTGAGTTTTGAAAATGGTTACAGTTTTGTAACATATGATCATAAATGGAATGATTTTCTATTTGTAGTTTATGATGTTATAGGGTCTTTTGAGGTAGGAACTGTTGGTTCATTAAAAACAAACAATTACAGCTAACATTATCCACATTGCTTATAAAACAAGGTACTTTTAAAAACTTTAATCAATTGATTGTGAGTTCCAGATTCTTCATTTTAAGATAAAATGTTAAGAGTTGTGTGGTGCATCTTGGTATTAACACTTATAGATGCCCTATAGTACATCTTTGAAGTACAAGTGAAATATTTTGATGGTTGCAGGTAGATAACAAAAACCTTGGAGCATTGCGAAACAACAAGGATGCAGCTCCTCCTGTAGTGCAGGTATGATCAACCTGAACACTAATTAGTTATCATTGGATTGTATGGTTCGAGATGGCTGAGGATACGCGTAACTCCCTGAAGAAATTGAAGCCGCTTCTTTTCTTCATAAGTGCAGATAAAGAAACAAGCTGGCCATTTTTGTGCCATTGTAAAAGAAGAACAAGTATTGTTGCTACAGGAAAGCACGTCGCGAAAATACTTGAGAACAAAAAGGTAGGTTCTGCTAGCTTTTTCTTTACTCCAATACGTTATAATTTTTAATATAATGATCCGAGTAAAGCGGTTTCGTTGTTTTGGGCTGTAATAAATTCGGCTGATCAGTTTGAATCCAACAGTTGCACAAAAAGTCAAAGACAATGCATAACTTCGACTGAATATTCCTGAACGTAGACCGAAAAATGCAGTAAGTATGCCTCTTAACACAAACCGAATGTTATATAATTAAATTTTTTTGTACCTATTTTTATCTGAATTGCATTAAGGTCGACACCTTATTAAGCTTGCTTATCTATTTTTACCTTTTGATGCATTTGGTAAGGGTGATTGAGATTGCATATTGTGGTTAGATGGACTGGTCTACGACGTCTCATCGACAGATTCGAAAGGCACGCTTTTAACTTACTCAAGTCACATTTTTGCACTCGCGAGCTGGTATGGTGGTTTCCTTACCCCGTAAGCTTATGTTTAAGAACATGATTGTTTATCGTATAAGGGATCTAATCGTATGAATTCAGGATCTCGATCGATCACTTGGTAGAGATGCTGCTACAGGAAGAGGAGTAGTTTTTGCACCAGGACTCTTCTTAATGACCATGGATTAAGTGTTGTTACCCAACATTTTGTTATATAGGTACACCTATCATATAACTATTACTTTTTTTTTGTCTTTCGTATAAAGGATTTTTTTCTGTTATTTTACTTTTTTATTTTATTTGTATTTGTATTTTGTATTTTTTATTTTTTTGAAGTTTTTTAGAAAAACCAGGAAGTAAATGGGCGTACTTAAGAAAAACCAGGAATTACCTTAGTTAAGGAAAAAAAAACAAGTTTAATCCAAACAACAAAAGTATATAATTAGTGATGTTAGGGAGTCCCTTAGGAGTGTCAATTGGTGATATATATAATTAGCTGCTATGAATTGTATGCCTTCCACTTTGATCTGTTTTTTTATAAATAATTACCCATTTATCTAATAAGAAAAACTTAACTTTCTTTACGGAACATTGAAAAAACGAATAATGATACGAGATGTATAGAAACCCGTAGGCAAATGTAGTTCGACTTCAGCTTGCTTATTGAAACTATTTATAAAGGGTTGTTCGATTAGCAAATTTGGCTCATTTATAGAAAATCCCAAACAGCCCTTAATGAACACATCGTATATTTGTGATGGTATAGTTGTCGTTATTTTGACCCATTTACATACAAATGGGTTAAATAAGGTCATGTAATATCATTAACGGTTCAAATGAATTAACCTAAATGAGGTAAACTCAAAAGTACATAGGTCGAGCCAGACGGTAAAATGTGCCAAATATTATCCAAAATGCATAAACCTTGCTTTACTCATGTATCATTCTCAAACCTTTCTAAGACACCAATTGGGATAAATTATCCTAAAAAGCCTGAAAAGGCATTAAACCAAAGTTATATTAATAATGATAGTGGTAGGACTGATGGTAGTACAATGCATAGGATATTTGAAAAGTTTATGAAATTTGTAAATGTTGATGATGTTAAGGAAAAGAGTGATGATGGTATTGAAAAAGGCTCAATTGTGAATATATTTTGTGTTCAGCAAGATGTTTTCCCGAATGCGTGAGACGGGTTTTCACTAGATACGCCGTTAGGTGTGGAGAATGTATTTAGGGGAGTAATGGGAAAGTGAGGTATCCGTGGGAGTGGTACGCTGAATGGGAAACGGATGCATACAATATTAGACGTCAGTTTCTTGTAAATTCGATTTTAGGCTTATATATGCAATTTCGAGCATAAATAATTGATATGTGTTAAGGGTCTTTGATATCGTTTTTAATAAAGTGATTGTGATATGGAATAATTAGAATAAGATATTGATTCCTTCAAACTGATTTAGTCTACTTTGAAAGCGATTGAGACAAACATCGGAATTGATCAACAAAGGATGCTTTTGTACTGGCCAGGTTAGTGATGCTTTGACCTATTCATTTTCAATAGAAACAATGAACAAAAAAATAGTACGTATCTATAGGGTCTTTGGGATTGCTTATGTTTAACTGTAAGGAAATGCTAGCCATTGAGTTAAAATGCAATCTTACATATCAGTATATAATCTATTTTAATAAGCTGTTTAGACCAGGCTTCCTATTTTAATGTCAAACTATTAGCAATCGTAAGTTATTGATCTTCAGAACTAAGCGACCGCATGTTTTTTTGTTACTGTCATACATATTTGGCGACGCTTCTGCAAGTGTTTTGCCTTATTTGATTATGATGTGTCAAACATAATGCGAGAGATAGTATCTCCCTTTGCTTTGCACAGTTTATACTTTATATTGAAAAGGCTTATGCTTTATTTAGATAACATGGTCCAAAACTTGGTAACTTTATAATACTTAGGGTTATTTAGTGGTTCAGTAACAGTTAAAAATGCTACAACACACCTTATATTAGGTGAGCTAAAGGGAAACGGGTCAAATGGGTCATACGGGTGAAAGATGATGGAGCTCAATATAAATTAGTGTGTATCTGTAGGCTCTTTGGGATTGCTTATATTTAAGTGTTATGAAATAGACCGCTTCAGTGTTGGAATACATTGTAAGATAACCGCTTATTTTGAATTTCAGAAAGAAAAAGACTTGAATCTTCATAATACACTCTTTGGAAGAAAGCACGACGAAACGTCTCAAAATATGATGAATTGGTCAATCTCATTTTCAGAAAGCCCTTGCGTTTATGAGGTAATGAAGCATTTTATACAAAATATTTTCTACTGAAACTTACTACATGCAATGTGTATTTTCAAAAAGGTGTTACCGTAATGTTGTGATCGGTTTTTTAGAAGGTGGCACAGTGTCAAAAATTTCAGCTACAAAACATACTGTTGATGCCGCGATTGCTTTTATGGAGAATGTGACATTGACCTCTCATACCATTTATGTTGTTGATGGATTTAGACCTCAAATAGAGAATGTTCCAAGCGCCATCAAGGTACAATCTGACTATTGAAATCAAACTTATAACAACTTCTTTTCTAGCCATCGCTTTGTAGCCATAACTTCTTTTGCTGAACATGTACTGTAATTTGCAGATTTCCCTACACCAGCTCCTGCGCTCTCAATGTTATCAAGTTGCATCATTGCCATGTGATGCTAGGATTCAAACTGAAAAAATTTTATAATCATATTCTCATACCACTATGTAGTTTTTAAATATGTGTCTCATGTCTACTCTTTTCTTACGTAGCTTTTGATGTATTCCTTGAAAGAAGCAAAATTTAAAAAATCTATGTACCAAAGCACTCCCGCAGCAACGCGCGGGCTACCATGCTCGTTGTTTTCAAAAACCCGAAAATTGCTTAACGCCACCTATTTCACAAATGTCTTCCACGACACTTGAACCCACGATCTCTTAATGTCATGCGTTTATTACATACGATGTACGTAGCTTTCAGCTCTAAGAATTTAACTGCTAAATTAATGGATATTGTAAACCACATATGCATGCTTATGTTCATCCGGTAAAGGATCCGTCTTTTTTATGTGTTTTGTACTTGAGTTTTGTTTGCGTACGTGGGTCTTTTGATATTATACATTTTTTAATAAATCAGGTGAGCTGTTTTTTATTATGAAATTATTGGCTTATTTGATATGATGTTGAGTCATTTATATATGTTCATCCAGTTGATTTCTTATTCTTGTTGTTTTTAAAGGATAAAAGCAAAGTTCTTCATGTGGCATTTAATCTGTTAGAGAAGTAGAAAAAGTATAATCGAATGTTTTTGTTGCTTCGTATTTTTTTGGGGGTTTTTTTATCTTTTAAAGGTAAGCTAAACAGAGTTGTTTTTTATTCACCGTTTTAAGTAATATAAGTACAAGTTGGAACCACAGTTGTTTTTGATTCACCGTTTTAAGTAAAAAGTACAAGTTGGAACTACTTTATAGATGATCATGACCATGATGTTCACACTTTCGCTCTATGGTTCCCACGAACCTGACCTCGTCAGAAAATATTTTAAGTTGAATGTTATGTTGTTTGTGTTTTTGACTTTTTGTTGTTGCTAGTTGCATTATAATTGCCATTTTTTAAGTTATTAATTCTTGGAGTAATTGTTTGTAATTGTAATGGTATGTAGCAAAACAACCTCGTTTTTAAGTTCAACCTCAGCGCATATAGTATCCACTCCGTCCAAACGACACCGTCGCAGGTATGGATACGATTTTCCATGTCTTATGTATCTCAGTTTGCTTATTACGGATATGTTTCGCTTGTTATCTAATCGTACTCATAGATCATAATCCATTCTTAATTCACAAAACATACTTTTGGTCCACTAAAAGCACTTTTAGGTTTTGGACCTGACTACCGCTAGCTTAAAAAAGTGAAATTTATGGAGTAGAATACAAACACTATATGTCATGAATGATTGATTAAAAAAAAAAAAAAGGTTCCTTGTTATCTCAGTAGTTTCACTAGTACATTTTTTAATTGATTTTCTCTACCACCAAAATATCTTGCTTGGTTGCATTTTATAAGTATTGGTTCACTATAAAAAGGTTCCATTTTCACAAATAGACACCAAGTGACCAAGACATATATCGTTATATTCCCAACGACCCAAAAGAGGATTTAACTATATATAGTTATATACCATGTTCAAACTTCAAAGACTCAAGTACTATACGTCTATACTACACTTGACCCTAATGCATCTTTTAGATCTCGGGTATTTTAAGTTGGGCAGTTATTTACTTAATTGAACCCATGTCACAATCATCACTTACGATTTAGACCTCATTATGTTCGGTTGTATGTATCTAGACATTGGCTAAAAGTTAATAAGCTTTGTTACACCCCTTTAAAAAAATTTATTCTTTCTACCTTTTTTTTTAATTATCATTTTTTATTTTTATTTTTTAACTTTTTTATATTATAAAATTGAGAAATACAGAAAAGAAAATTTAAAATTTAATAAGTTAAAAAGCACTAAAAAAAATGAAGCAAAAAATTATAAATAAATTGTCTTATTATATTAATAAAGTAGGCAAAATTGTCAAAAAAATATTACTACATCCGTACCAAATTTATTGTCCACTATTAACTTTTTCGGTCTTTACTTTTCAACTTTGACCTTAAGTATTTTTGTTTATATTGCATAATACTTGATACAAAATATATGAATAGAATGAGTTTAAAACGTATTTTCATTTGGTATAATTTTTATCAAAAATTGTATATAACACAAACAAAAATATTTATAGTCAAAGTTGAGAAAGAAAAATCAAAAAAGTCAATAAGGAACAATAAATTTAGGACGAAGAGAGTAAAATATAAAATTAAAAGTTCGAAAAGTTAAAAAATAATGAACAAAAACACATAAAAAAACTGTCTTAACCCTCTTAAAATAAAATAAGTAGGGTGATAGGGATAAAAGGGTAGTAATAGTACCACCGCTAATAGTTAATCAAAACAAATCAACGCTCTTTTACAAAAGCTTGCATAAATATCAATGCTCTTTTACAAAAGCTTACATAAAAAAGTTAATCATCATATCAATGCTATTTTACAAAGAAAATGAGTGGTTGATTAATGATTATCTCAGCTGTACGGCATGTACGTTTGTTTATTTGTTATTTTTCTATTAAATCAACAATATATTCATGCATTTTGTTTGCACATATATGCTGGAGTATTAGATTTTTGCTTTCAAACTCTCACTGTTTTCTTAATTTCAACCGCATCACGCATGCATAGTCGCCTCGCCGTCCGAACAAACCCGTCGCGGGCATGGATATGATTCTCCATGTTTTATGGATCTAAGTTTGCTTGTTATCTAATTGCACATGTACCTGACCCATTCTTGATACAGTCTACTAAAAGCATTTTTGAGTTTTGACCCGACCACCTATAACTGAAATATCTTGCTGGGTTGCATATTAGTATATGAATTGGTTCACCATAGAAAGTCCCATTTTCACCAACATGGATTGAACTTTGTATAAGTTCTTCTTAGGTGCCATGCTAGATTGCTTAGTTATTCGTTTGTAGACACTAAGATACACCATTCCCAACGGCAGAAAGACCATTTAACTATATACTATGTGTCTATGTTCAAAGACTCAACCTTGATACATGTCCTAATGTTTGGGTATTTTAAGACGTGCTGTTGTTTACTTATTTGAACCTATGTCAATAATGTCACAATCATTTTACCTTTTCAATAGAAAGGATAACAACACACGTAACTTTCCCTAATTTCATTATTTACAGTCGGATGTATCTTGACATCATATGGCTTAAAGTTAATTTTGCAATTCTTTTTTCCAAAATTCAAAAGCTTAAATAAAAAAGTTAATCAATCATAGCAATGTTCCTTTAACAAAGAAAATGAGTAAATCTTCCCAAAATGAAACATGAATGACGAAAACTGGAATATGACAATTGTCAAAGTCGATTTTCTCCGTATATATTCCTAAATTCTCTCTTAAATGTTTATATTTTAACTATTCTTTGTTTTATCTAAAAAAATCATACGTTTATTGGTGGTAATCTTTCTTTTCAAGGGTAAAATAACTCTTGCTCTAAATTTTATGTAACATTAATTTGTTGATAACAGTAACTTTTAATAAAATATTGGTAGCGTTATTCAACAAACATATCCTCTTTTTCAACCAAAGTTGAACATAGACTATGCATGATTCAATCTCTTCACTTTTATTATAGTTTTAGGTACAATCTCTTCACTAATATTATAGTTTTATGCCGAATTATTGTAACAATAGTTAAACAGATTATTGACTTAATTAAGGAATATGAGAGGTAATTGGGTTGATTTGTAATTTATTTTATTTTATTTTATTCATAGATAGATATATGTTCTGCATATACATGATATCAATACCCTCCTAATTTTTGTTTATTTTTTATTATATAAAATGGCAAAACAGAAATTATATATTGAACAGAAAATAAAATGTTTGGCAAGTAAAAAGTAGTAAAACATCAAAAATACCAAGCAGAAAATCATATAATAATGTCTTGTTATGTCAGTAAAATGAGTAAAACTGTCGAAAAAAAAAACGAAACATAAAATATAAAATTTGACAAATTAAAAATAATAAAAGATAAAAATACATAAAAAAAAAAAAAAAAAAAAAAACTGTTTTGATTTGTTAATAAATCCGGTAAAAAAAGGAGTAAATAAGTGGGTACAACACTTTCCAAAAAGGTCAACAATTAGTGGCTAATACTGAAATTTAAAGGCACCTTAAAATCCAAGAAGAAACAAGTGGCCAAGTGGGCGTGTGTTTTTTCTTTGAGGGCCACATGAAAGCACATTCAGGCATACGTGATACACCGTACACCCACACGTGTTACAACCCATATAAATATCAGCCTGAGTTTCCAAGTTTCCATCTACCATCACTTCCTTCCAACTCTAATAAGTGCAGAGTGCTTCTTATTCGGCTTCGCAATTGATCTAAGGTTAGGCTAGGAATTCTCATTTACATACTACTCTATTTTTTACCCACTTTGTATTATATCCTTCTTAACTTATTCTAGTTGATTATCTCTGCTGTACGGCATGTACGTTTGTTTATTTTTGATGTTTCTTTCATGTATTTTGTTTGCACATATATATATGCTAGTATTAGATTTTTGCTTTCAACTCTCACTTTTGAAGGTGAAACTTTGTCTGCTTTACATTATAAACATGTATAGTTAGTTGTTATCGGATATGTGGTTGAGTCCAACCATCCATGTTCCTCGAATTCATTTCTTTTGTTTATTTTAGGGAAAAACTGATCTTGTGTATGTTCACGTTCAATTTATTACTGGCAACTTAAACAATATATATTAGGTTAATTTTAGGTTCGGTTACAGGTTACTATTTATATTTTTGAAGAATTAGATTAAGTTACGATGTTAACTTGATTTTTCATTTAAGTGAATTACTATATTAATAGTAATAAATATAAAACGTAATATTCAATTCTACAGTTGTCAGTTCCTCGTCATCTCACCTCCTTTTGAAAGTCAAACACTAAATAAAATTGTACGAGTAGGAATGTAGGATGCTTAGAACATACAAGTGGGTGTGTAAATTATATACTTTGTACATTCAGCTTATAGTTTGTACATGTAACATGAATGACCTTCAGTCCTTCACCTAAGACTTTTTGACCTATCCACACCGACCAAAACTCTAAAAAATATTTGACCCCTAAATTTAATTTCTCATACAATATGCTAACATAGAAGAACATGATGGAGTTGAATATTAGAGGACGGGATGTTGTTTACTTATTTGAACCCATGTCAATTATGTCACAATCATTTTAACTTTCACTAATTTCATTATTTACAGTCGGCTATATCTACACATCTGCACTCCCATGTGGCTAAAAGTTTATTTCGCAATTCCTTTTTCCAAAATTCAAAAGCTTAAATAAAAAACTTAATCAATCATAACCGAAAATGAAACATGAATGACTTTCTCCGTATATGTACTATATTCCAGTTCCATAATATTCCTACATTATCTCTTAAATGTTTATATTTTAACTATTCTTTGTTTTATCTAAAAAAAACCATACGTTTATTGGTGGTAAATCTTTCTTTTCAAGGTTAAAACTACTCTTGCTCTAAGTTTTATTTAACATTTTTTGCTAACAGTAATTTCTAATAAAATATTCGTAGCGTTATTCAACCAACATATCCTCTTTTTCAACCAAAGTTGAACATAGACTAATACTCCTACATAAAACCAAATTGAAATAAACTCTAGAATGCATACGAATACAAAATTAGGTTGACCGGTCTAGCTTTCACAGCATAAGCACGGTTTGGTTTAGTTATAGCCAGCTTTCTCATTTTTATTTCAGTTTTTGGTTTTGGTTTTGGTTTCGGCAAGTTTGGTTTCAACGATTTTGAGATTGGGTTAATACTTAATTATTCTGAGTTGATACATTAGCAACATGATCTCATTTGTTTAGTTTATGATTTCTTAAAACACACGTTTGGTCCAATACTCTAACTAATACTCCGTAACTATCATGTCATTACAGTCCAAACGGCCATTAAAATAATCCAATTATGCCGTTCAAAATATAATAAATAAATAATCCAATTATGTCTTTGTCTTTTTTCTTTGATGGCCACATTTATGGCACATCCATGCATACATGCAACATGACATGCAGGCATATATACATAGTCATTACATACTACCATATAAATTATCAGCCAAACTGCCAAAGTTTCCTTCCATCTATCATCACTTTCCTCCAACTCTGAGTGCTTTTTCTTAATCTGCTTCACGATTGATCTAAGGTTAGGCTAAGAATTCTCATTTACATACTACTCTATTTTTTACCCACTTTGTGTTCTTCTTAACTTATTCTATGTTGATCTCATGATCTGCTTCTTATTCTATGATGTACGGCCTGTACGTTTGTTTATTTTTTGTTTTTCTATTAAATCAATAATATATTCATGCATTTTGTTTGCACATATATGCTAGTATTAGATTTTTGCTTTCGATTCTCACTTTTGAAGAAAAAACTTAGTCTGCTTTACATTATAAACATTTATTGTTGTTATAGGATATGTGGTTGAGTCCAACCATCCATGTTCTTCGAATTCATTTGTTGATCATTTTAGTACCCTTTTTTTTTTTTTTTTTTTTTTTGAACAAAGTACTTTTGTTTATTTTAGAGAAAAACTGATCTTTTTAACCGCTAAACTGATCTTGTGTATGTTCACGTACATTTTATTACTGGCAAATTAAGCTAGATAATTTAGGTTCGGTTACAGGTTACTATTTATATTTTTGAAGAATTAGCTAGATTAACTTACGATGTTAACTTGATTTTCCATTCAAGTAAATTACTATATTAATAATAAATATAAAACCTAATTTTCAACTTTACAGTTGTCAGTTTCTCGTCATCTCACCTTCTATTGAAAGTCAAAGACTAAATAAAATTAGACAAGTAGGATGAACAAAGAAGTGGGTGTGTAAATTATATACCCTTCAACTTATAGTTTGTACATGAATGACTTTCAGGCCTTCACCTAAGCCTTTTTGACCTATCCACACCGACCAAAACAGTGTGGACAAAAACTTTATTTTGTTGTGAACTTTTATTAATCGAGCCATGATAAATTTTTGGAAGATAGTTTTCCTTTTCGTAAATTAAACAATAAAGAGTTGTTCTCAAGTAAGACTATCTGACTATGAGAAAAAGTCTCGTTCAAGCTGGTTGTATGGGCTGGTCCATTGTTAGATGTCAATTTGGGCTTAATTTGTTTTTGATTTTCTATTTTTATTTTTTTTATTTTTTAATGTATTTGTAGAAATTTCTTCAGGCATGTTTTTTTTTTTGGATATCTGCTTATTTTTTACTCCTTTGTAATATTAGGTTATTAATAATATTTGATGGATATGGATCTTGTTTCATTGATAAGGCTTTAAGTTGAGAAGACATTGTCTAAACCTTTGATTCTTAATTTGAAAATTTGTATATGATTTACAATTTAACTTATGTTATTTAAAAAAAAAAAAAAAAAAAAAAAAAGTGGATAATGAAGAGAGTAAATGCGTTAAGTGGGTAGAAATAGTACGACGCTTTCCAAAAGTTCAACAATTAGTGGCTAATACTGAAATTTAAAGGCACCTTAAAATCCAAGAAGAAACAAGTGGCCAAGTGGATGTGTCTTTTTTTCTTTGAGGGCCACATGAAAGCACATTCAGGCATACGTGATACACCGTACACGCACACGTGTTACAACCCATATAAATATCAGCCTGAGTTTCCGAGTTTCCATCTACCATCACTTCCTTCCAACTCTAAGTGCAGAGTGCTTCTTATTCGGCTTCGTAATTGATCTAAGGTTAGGCTAGGAATTCTCATTTACATACTACTCTATTTTTTACCCACTTTGGATTTTTCTTAACTTATTCTACTTGATTATCTCTGCTGTACGGCATGTACGTTTGTTTATTTTGGATGTTTCTATTAATTTAACAATATATTCATGCATTTTGTTTGCACATATGTGCTAGTATTAGATGTTTCCTTTCAGTTTCGTCTGCTTTACGTTATAAATATGTATAGTTGTAATCGGATATGTGGCTGGGTCCAACCATCCATGTTCCTCGAATTCAATTGTTGATCTTATTCGGCTTCGCCATTGATCTAAGGTTAGGCTAGGAATTCTCATTTACATACTATTTTTTATGCACTTTGTATTCTTCTTAACATATTCTATTTTTATCTGCTTCTTATTCTCTCCACGATGAACTGACACTAGACAGTTATTAAGACCCCCTTCATTTTCCCACCAAATACTGTAGTTGATTATCTCTGTTGTACGGCATGTATGTTTGTTTATTTTTTATGTTTCTATTAATTCAACAATATATTCATGCATTTTGTTTGCACATATGTGCTAGTATTATATTTTTGCTTTCAACTCTCACTTGAAGGAGAAACTGTCTGCTTTACATATAAACATGTATAGTTGTAATTGGATATATGGTTCACGTACATTTTATTACTGGGAACTTAATCTAAAACTTGTCAGTGCTCGTCATCTCACCTCCTTTTCATCCGTTTGAAAGTCAAAGACCAGATAAAATTAGTCAAGTAGGATGTTTAGAAATTAGAACATTGTTTTCAAACCCGGATCGACCCGGCCAATTCAATCGGTTGGACCTGTGCCTGGCCACAAAAAGAGGTAAAAACCTGGGTTTCTAAAATCAAGTTAACCGGTTATAACCGTCGAGTCTTGAGTGACCCGGATCAACCCGGGTCTTGAAACCCGGCCGGGTTTGGTTTTTTCCTTTTTTTTTTTTTTTTTTTTTTTTTTTAATAAAACATTGAATTAGAAAACACAAAGTGGGTGTGTAATATTGTAAATTATATACCCTTCTACTTATAGTTTGTACATGAATGACCTTGACGTAAGCTTTGTTGACTTATCCATATTGACCAAAGCATTGTAGACAAAACCTTTATTTAGGTGTGAACTTTATTCATCGATCCATGATATATTTAGGTGTGAACTTTATTTATTATTTATTTACCTATTTGTTGAAATGTCTTCAAAGCATTTTTTGGTACTATATGCTTATTTTTTACTCTCTTGTAATTTTAGTTATTAATAATATTTGTTGGATATGGATCTTGTTTCGTTAATAAGGCTTAAGTTGAGAGAACATTATATAAAACTTTTAATTCCTTTGTTGCCTTAAAAAAAAAAAAAAAAAAAAAAAAAAACCTTTTAATTCCTAACTTGTAAATTCGTACACATGATTTACGATTTAACTTATGAAATAAAAATAGTAAAACTTTAGCTTTTATTTATTTTTATTTTTTTTGAACGATACTTTAGCTTTTATTAGAATCAAATGATTTTACATTTAAAAAATTGAATTCAAGTCAAACATCTATTATTAATACATAAAATGTTTACTCAACATATGCCATGATTATTGATTAACAATCATTTATATGGTTATAATTATAAGGAGCATATATTTTACTTACTAGATAACAAAAAGTATCATACGTTTTCCAACTCTTTTTCTAGAACTCCTCGGAATTATAGTAAAAAAAGTTAAAAACACTCGAAAAGGAATTTAAAACCTTACATCCAAAAATGACAAAAATAAAATAACAAAATTTAAGAAAGATTCGATTTTGTATAAAAAAAGGTACTAGTTGGTGTCGCTCAAAAAGTGTTGTACTTGTTATTGTCATCATCAAACCCATTCACCACCCCCATCCATCCCTTCCTTGAAAAATGAAAATCATTCATCATCAATCTAGCTAGACAGGGCTTACTCTGACGGTCTGGTCTTATTGCTTTTAAGTTTTCTGTAAGTATCATCTTACATTTCTATTTCTAAATTTATGCTCTGTTTTTGTACCACCCAAACAATGTTCTTTTTGAGATAGTATTTCTTTTGGATTGTGGATAGTGTGAAGTTAGCTAATCAGTTTGTTTTTTAACCAACTTTTTTTTGATCGAGGGTAATGAAAAGTTTGTTGATACATACAATCTAGGGGTCTTTACCAGTTACTTTATATACGCCAACCTCTTGAGAACGGAGGGCTTTACCTGGTTTTAGTCTGTGTGGCGATGGGTTCATGTGGATTAGTCGGCCAAAAGGTCGGAAGTCATTGGTTACCCGTATAATCACTGTTGGTTTGAACTTTTATGCTTGCTTTCGGTCGGGTCGGTTCGGTTTGTCGGGTTACGACCCGAACCGAAATTATTGGAAAATCATAACCCGACACAATACCGCGTGCGGGTCGAACGGGTCGGGTTTTCGAGACGGGTCGGGTTTGGTTTTCGAGGCAAATGCTCACCCCTAGTTAGAAATGACTTGAAAATGGTTAATGACCCCTTAGCGAAAAATTTGGGTAATAGTGTAGATTTTTAAAAATATCTAACTATTCTGTAATTTTCCCTCTGACGAATCGATTTGTAGTTTAGTTTCTAAAAATTATCAAAGTTTGCCCCTAACGAACCGATTTGTTGTCTAGTTTCTAAAAATTATCAAAGTTTGCCACATCGACCATAAATTTCTGGCTCCACCCCTGGTAATGCTCCGA
Organism: Artemisia argyi; assembly: GCA_030686995.1. Classification (NCBI taxonomy): domain Eukaryota; kingdom Viridiplantae; phylum Streptophyta; class Magnoliopsida; order Asterales; family Asteraceae; genus Artemisia; species Artemisia argyi. The sequence continues at coordinate 174,014,744 of CM060697.1, forward strand.
AAGCAGTAGGCTGATAAAGAGTTATTGGGCCAATAGGTTGAGGAAGAATGAGCTATTGTAATTTGATGATATGTGAGTTAAGTAAATGTTAAAGATAGGTTGATAATAGGTTTTTAGCATAAGAGTTAATGGGTTGAGACTTGAGAATGGCTTTACTTATACCTCGTCGTTTAACTCAAACCTCTATTTCGGCACAATGAGAAAGGAACTTGCTATGGTCATTGCGTTCATGTTTTTAAGGTTAAGTTAATCATCAAGAAATATTTGGTGTCTTGTTCAAGGCCAAGTATATTCGTGTAGTTGTAATGTCTACATCTGACTAAAGAATCCCCATGGATATATTCTTCCCTAACATACATTCATTAATTTATCCATGTTGGTCTAAATATGTATCAGATGCCTTCAAGGACTGTATGAAGTCTAAAATTCGAATATACATAGTAAAGGGTCCTTAACTTTGTTTCACCTTACATTATACATGTTTCATGTGTTAATATCCTCCCAAATAGTGAATACACATTGCTATTTATGTTTGGCATTATTAGTTTGTGTAATTGTATTTATTATTATCTTAGGTTGTAATTGTGTTTGTTTTAGGTATGATATGGTTTGGGTAAATAATGATTTGATAAGATCATCTGTTATTTGTCATCCAATTTTTTTTCGAGCTGTCTCTTTTCAAAATGACTGACATGGTTAAAGCAGTTTTCTATCTCTCAAATTACTAAATAAACATTCATTTGTCATTCAGCATAGGCCTCTTGTTCATTAAATTCTTGTTTATTCAGCTTCGTCAAACGGGCCTCACTGACACAGTATATATAGGAATCAAGAAACTGAAAGCTGCCCTGTTGCTATGGACTTGTTTGGGGGATCTCAGAGTGTTGATTCTGCAGATAGTGACAAATCATCATGTTTAAGTTCACGTTCTGTTTTTCCTTCAGATCAGAACACAGACTTGCTGTGGAACAAGGTCTCTTTAGAACCGCCAGCAGTTTCATTTTCTGGCGAGTCTAGATACCTGACACCACTTTGGGTATCTAGAAATGAAGAGCCCTGGGATGAACTCTCTAGCGCTGAAGGCATTATCCCTCATCAGAAAATAGAGGAAAAGATTACATTTGCACTAAAGCTATTAACTTTCCGTGATGAGCGTGTTCTCGTTCAGTTTTGGTCACCTCATATTGTTGGAAATCACAAAGTACTTACAACTATAGATCAACCATTTGGTCTTGGTGTAATTGATGAAGGGCTCTATTCGTATAGGATGGACTCTGAGCGAAATGTATTTCTTGTGGATAAGGATTATGCAGAAGAAGACATTAGCCCTCCTGCTCGAGTATTTAGGCGAGGATTACCAGAGTGGACTTCTGATCTATATAATTACAAACCAAAAGATTTTCCACAACAAGAATGGGCTATTCGTTGCAATCTACATGGATATTTGGCTCTACCAGTTTTTGATTCTACAACAAACTTATGTGTTGGTGTCATTGAGCTCTTGATGTCTTCCAAGACTACGGATTATGCTTTTGAGGTTCAACAAGTTCACAACGCACTAAAGGTATTCTTCTTTTACCATTCAAACAATAAAACTTGTGTATAAGAATCATGCTTTTTTCTGTATTATCATTTGAGCCTGCTTTGACGAATCCTCATTTTAAACTTGTCATCTTGCAGACACAAAGTCTGAAAAGCCCACAAGTATTTGATTTCGCTACTCCAAATGTAAGTTGGGTCTCACTCATTTATACGAAATTCATTCAATATTTTTTCACTGCGATATTCTTATGCAACATATGTCTTCTATCAGGTTTCCAATGAACAAAGGCAAATTGAGTTGGACATACTCTGTCGTATTCTGAGAACTGTGTGTGACAGCCATAGCTTACCTCTTGCTCAGACATGGGCGGTTTCCCCATCCACTAGTATTGTTGCCCATGAAAAAGCTTTACAAGAGAGTTGTTGTAATTTCAACACTAAATGCATCAACAAAGACTGCATGTCAACAGCTTCTCTACCATTTTATGTTAGAGATTTAAGCATGTGGAATTTTATGGAAGCATGTAAAAGGCAGCACTTGGATAAGTCAAGTAGCTTTGTTGGGAGGGCATTGTTAGCCCGTGGTACAAGTTATTGTCAAGATGTAACTGAGCTTTGTGAAGAAGAGTATCCTTTGGTCCACAATGCACGCATGAGTGGCTTAACTAGCTGCTTCGCTGTCTTCTTGCATAGTCTTGCAAGTGATGATGACTATGTCGTAGAGTTTTTTCAACCGTTGGATAGCAATGATGGCAGATATGTACTGAACTTGATGCAAACATTGAAGCATGAAATTGAAGTTGCTTCTGGTGGATTTGAATTGGGTCAAATATCCCCTAGAGAATTCATTGGACCAAGTATCCAAACATCCTCAACCACAACAGCCAATAGCTTGGCATTTGGAGTGGATTCATTAGATACAGGGTCGTCATTGAAAAATGTTGGTGAAACTGACAATGAACGGGATGATATCATCATTGACGCTGAACAAAGTAAAACCATTATTGGAGCAGGGAGCCACTGTGTCAAAAGAGGCAGAAAACGCAAAACATGCTCTGGTTCAATACAACGGGCTAAAGTGGTGGCAACATTGGACAGGTCTTTTATAAAATTACGATCTGCTACTCCATTTGAATTTTTAATTCTGAAAAAGGAAGTGGTACGAAGGTTCAACTTAGAGGGTAAAAGGCTTCGTATAAAATACAAGGATGAAGACAATGATTGGATACTTATTACTTGTGATGTTGACTTGGCGTTAGCTTTTGAAACTTCAGACAGAAAGAGTATCAGCATACATTGTGAAACAGATTAATTATTGACTTAATCAGCTGGATAATCATTTAATATTTCTTTAAGAGTTTGTATATTCTGTCTTATATAATCTCTTACAGTGATGATCTTTTTATACCCCGTATATGGTATTTGTCCATAGGGTGACGATCGTCAGAATATCTCTGTAATAAGCTGATAGCTTATGTAATTGGTGTTAAGAAAAAGTATTACTGATGTTGGTGTAAAGCTAGCCCCTGAGATCACTTTACTTCTCTTGCGGTTGTGTATTTTTTTAGCTTAATGGTGTTTATTAGACAACGCTAATTACAACATTCATTGTCAATTGTCATGGTTAAATTGACTTGTTAAACCGAAATAAAATGAATAAATAAATATTAGTGTATAATCAACTATCGTAGGTGGGGCGATTTCCAAGTCTTGTAAGCTGTAACAGTACACATGGTCGCAAGAGTCCCATGTTGATACAAATTGTGAAGAAACTTATTGACATTTGACAGTACAATTATTAATATTGAATATTGATTTTGTAAAACAAATTGAACTTGTTCTTCTTTCCAGTCGGGTTACGTTTTATATATTAAAGACGAAACTGTGAATGTTGCTCTTTTGTATTTACACTGTCTTGGCGAATTTACTCATAAAGTCAGTATACAGAATAGCCCACCTAGCTTTCTTTTTCTAGCCCAAAAAGCAAATGGTAGAATATCATTCACAATCTTTTTTACCCGCGAGTACAAAACCACAAAACCAAATATCCAAGCCCCATAAGGATTGTAATCTTTTCTTTTTTTCTTTTTCTCTTTTTTTTTTTTCTTTGAGCAAACATGAGGATTGTAATCTAGAAACCTATAAAATGAATGTTATAAATAGCGTGAGTCGTGTCGTGACGGCATGATTAATTTTCACGCTTTATAGCGTTCTAAATCTGCACAAAATATAAAAATATTGATAGATTTATATATTATATCATATTTCATATATATTGAGTTTCTAAAATGTGTTATACATAAAAAATTAAATCAAGAGACTATTATTGCCAGGGCCGGCCCTGGTATCGGGCGAGTTGGGCGACGGCCCATGGAAGCAAATTTTGTATATTAGGTATAAACCAAATATGAAAGAAGTTCTTATGTGGATGGTAATCTATCAAAACTACTACAAATGTAGTTTTTAAAGAAGTTCTTCAAAGTTTATGATCATCATTCAAGAGGTATGTACAATATACATATGACATGTTTTATGCCAATTTTATTATTTGCACTTATAATTAATCGCAAACTTCTTTTACTTGCACATTTTTTTTTAACTTATTAGGTGTTCACATAATGTACATTTGGTTGAAGTGTTACAATGGTCACTACATACATTTGCTTGTCAAGACTATCAAAATTGGAGATCACGAGGCAATGGATGTTTATTACATAGATGTTTAAAAGCATAGTAGCAGTGGCGGAGCTAGAAAAAATTTCGTGAGAAGGCCGAAACAAAATTTTTTCAAAAAAAACATCAACAACCTTAACAAATAATATAAGTCAAACAAAATAAAGTTACAAGTCGACTTTGCGGCCTTTAAGATTCTTAAAACATCAACTACATATTTTGAACTAAAAGTTTCAGCAATTTCCTTTTCTATGTAAACCACCAAGTTGTCCACGAGAAATTTATCTGCCATCTTATTGTAAAGTCTATTCTTGCATATCTTCATCGCTGAAAACGCTCTCTCGGTTGTAGCAGTTGATACCAGAAGTGTCAAGATTAGTCGAATCCATCTGTCAATCATAGAATATGACTCACACTTCCCAATTTTCACAAGACTTATGCCTAGACAAGCAAGTGTTGATGCTTGACTTAGTTGCTAGTTCTCTTTCATAGCAATGTTCAAAAGCTCCAACTCGTATTTCAATCGTACCCTCTCTTGTTCAGTAAAATCTGCGGGATAACATTTCTCAACAAGAAGACATATTTGATCAATATCAAATCCCTTAGATTCTTTTTTTGAACTAATGCAAAGCTTAGATTTAACAACTTCAAGGCATGATCATTAAATCTGTAGTTAAGCTCGTGCAATTGTTTATCTAATGTGTAGATAAATATATCTACTCGATAATGATGTTCAAAAGTAACATGATTATCTTGTGGACAAGGGCGATATCGACCAGACTTGTATGGAGCATTCATGTAAGGTATATCAATTTCATGCTTTAACGAGAACAACTTTACCCGCTTAAGTAAACAATCCCATCCTTTATTTCGGAAATCATGAAAACTTTTATTTGTTGTTGAAACTAGCTCGATGGCATTGGCGATATCTTGTGATTTTCTTTGCAAAGATTGAGATAAAATGTTAGTTATACTCATTATCTCCTGTACCAGGTGTAAAATAAAAACAAACTCAAATGATTTCATGTAAGAGTAAGATTTATCAGCATCCGCACGCTGAGAAGGAATAGTGATGAGTGTGTAAATACTCATCATTTTTGGTCAAATCTGAACTGCAAAACATTTAAAAACACTCAAAAATGCATCAAAATACAGAAAATATCCCAGGATTGTGTTTTATATGTTTAAGATGCAAAATGATTGAAAACAGATGAAAAACGAACAAAGTTTGCATAATTGGCAGTTTCAGTCCCTCAACTTTCAAAACTTGTCAAAAATTAGTCCCTGAGCATTTATTTTGGAAGAAAAATCAACAAAGGTCCTTTTGGAAATTACAAGTTGTCATAATTAGTCCCTGGGTGAAAGTTTGAGAAATTTTACAAGATTGGTCCCTGCAATTTCAAAATTGGCAAAATTAGTCCCTGGGATTTTCAAACTTGGAAAATATCAAAATGTTTCTTGTAATATTGAAGCTTGGCATGATTGGTCCTTTGGAAGACTTTGGGGAAATTGCATTTTCAGTCCCTTGAAGTTTCAGCTTATTGCAAATATGGTCCTTGTGAAATACTTCTACCAAACGGATCCCTTTGTATCCTTTTAACCCAAATCCAAACAAAATACAACCCAACACCCCCAAGCCCAACAACACCGGCCCATTCCATTTTACAAATAAAAACCCCACCCAGTTTGACCCCGGTCAACTCCTCCACCTTTTCACCCCTTTCCCTGGTTTCCAGGACTCACCCAGTACACCCTTCCCCCTCACCTGTACTTGCTCCCAACATCCTTGTCTCCCCAATACATCTACCAGCCACCCTACAAACCAACCCCCATGTGATACTTACAACCCCCTCCTCCAGGTCACCATTCCACCAAAACAATTCTCCCGCCAAAATACCATTGAATGGTCAGGATCACTACAAGCCAATCCAAGGGTCACAAAGAAGTGGGAAAGTCAAGAAAACCCTAGTTGGTTATTATAAATCAAGAAAGAAGGCCAGAAGATGAAGACTTTGTTAGTTTTTTTTGTAGTGTAGTTCTAGTTCTCCAAATAGATTTTTGTAAAATAGTTTTAGCTTAAATTCTTCTGTAAACTTTTTTAATTTTAATGGAATATCAAGTTTTAGTGCTTTGATTCAGTTGCTTTCTTCTAAATTTCGTTGTTGCTAAAATTGCCTAGTGTACTTTTGCTTACAAGCAATAGCTTATTGAGTGTTTAGTTTTCAATTGGTTAAGTATACGAGCTCATTAAGCTGTTCATAGCTTTGGTGAGCTTATCTTGCAACTTTATAGTTAGTTTACTTTGCATTCCATTCCAAGTAAGTCTACTAGTTTGATTTCCTGAATCTTCTCTTGTTTTTAGCTTATGAATTGTAGAACTCAGCTTATTGGTGTTTATTAGTACTTATTTTAGCTGCTTGGTTGCTTCTTTCTATTTATTTTACCCTTTGGTTTAAACCTGCATTCTTACTGCTTATGTTTAGTCCATTCTGTATCTGCATAATCTAGTTAACCTTGGTGTTTAATCTTTGTTACAGTAGCTTCATTATAGTTTAGATTAGTTGATTCAATCATTACATTAGTAGGTTACAGCTTAAATATTAGATTTGTAGTGAAAACCTAGGATTTAAGGAGTGTTTGGATCAGGGGTGTGCTCCTTGTTCCTGTTGTTGTTTTGATATTAATTGAGCATGAGCAGACTGCATTATATGTATTTAGGTTAGTATAGGCATAAAATTTCGGTGTCTTTTACATAAAAGTCAAAATCCTTCTTTGAGACCTTGAATTGTTCACTGTTGGGAGATTTTAGTGCATAATCATGGCATTAGTTGCTTAGTTAGTTAAATTAGCTGATTTGAGTCTCAATTCAGCTTAATGTTACATTCTCAGTCATTATAGATCCTTAGAAAATCACCAAAGTCAACTTTGTAGTTTAATCTTAAAAGTCAAATTTTAGTATAGTCAGTTTTTTTTACAAAAGTTGTGGAATTTCTATTGATCTTAATACTTGGATTTAGCTTTTAAGATTTTAGAATTATAATCTGTTGTTGCTCTTATTCACTAGACTATTTTTATTTTATTTTTATAATTTTTCTTAATTGCTTATTTAGCTTATTACTTAGGCTTGTTTTATTGAGACGTGCCCTGTGCACTGTCTCATAAGCTAATTTCAATAGATTACATCTTGTTCAATAGTTAGAAGTAGCTTGGTAGATTTGTTGTTTTCATAAGCCCTTCTAGCTAGTTACATGATTAAATGCTTGCTTGTTCTTTTCCAGCTTATTTATGTGCTTAATTTGTCTTATACACGTTGACTTATCCAATTCATCACACTGAGTCCTCAGTGTAGGTGAGCATATTCACAAGCTCCTCAAAAGCTCATTAGTGTGCTTTAGCCTGTGAATTTTGGTTTTTTGGGAAAGCCCTCATGCCCAGCTTGTAGGTTTTAAACTTATTTTGAGCATATCAGCTTATTAGATAAGCTTACTTGTGGCCTGCTACTCATTCCATTTTGGCCACCATACTGAGTAATCAGTATTGGTCATCCACCTTCACAAGCTCCTTGTAAGCTATTAGGTGGACCCACAGTGTGTTTTTGAGCTTTTTGGAAAACCCTTGTACCAGGCTTTAGGATTCCAAGCTTGTTTTGGCCTTGAGAGCTTATTTGCATAGCTCAATAAGGCCTGCTAGTGGCCTGCAGGCCTGTGGTTCTGATGAGGCGAAAAATGAACCGTTTTTAGGGGGTCATTTAAGCCCGGAATTGAATTTATTTGATCAAATATTGCCCTAAATCGTTCCTTTTGTGATTTTAGGTACTTTGAGAGTAAATTCTGGAAAAAGAAGCATTTTGGACGTTTTTGGAGCATAAAAGTGAAGAAAACGGCAAAGACTTAATTTTCCATGTTGGGAACAGTACCTGACGGCGTCAAGAAGGAAAATATGACGGCGTCAAGAGCAAAATCCATGACGACCCAGAGAAAACCTGAAGGCGTCAGAAGAAGGGCGTCAAGAGTTATTTTGGTGACGGCCTGAAGAAGGATTACACATGACGGCGTCAGACCCAGATCTAGGCAGTCCGAGAACCTTATTGGCGGCGAGATGACGGCGTCAGAAATTTACTCTTGACGCCGTCACCTCACAAAATCTATATATACTTTTCTATTTTTCATTTATTAAAAGAGAAACTTGTGTGGAGAATACTAGGGCCGAACCTAATAAACCCTAGGTCGTTTGTAACAGTATTTTCAAGGGTTTTCACCCCTTGAAACCTTTCATGTTCAATTAAGATAAGTCTTCTTTCAATTCATTCAATATGTCTATGTGTTGTTTGAATATATCTTATGCTTGTCTTGATTTTAACATGTTAGGCTAGATCTTTCATGTGTTTGCTTAGATGTAATGAAACCTAGATGTTAATTATAGGTTGATTGCTTGTTTATAGTTGTAATGGATGAATGATTTCAATGTTAGGCTTAAGAAAACTGGCTGATCTCCATTGTGTAACTTGCTTGAACGTCTTAAGAAACATGAACCGATGTGTACTAGGTTTTTATGATTGTATTTAATGCATGAGTGAATTCTAGTGATCCCATGTTAGGAGCTTCTTAGCCGGCTCGACATAGGAGTGAAGTAGGAGCTTATAGGATTGGGGAAGTAAGTACGCCACCCCATGAATGGTATTAAGGAATACAATCCGTCATCCACGCAACTGTAACAAGTAATTAACCTGTAAAAGATATATAGGGAGTAGTGAAATCTAAGTAAACACAATTCTCCCATATATTGCTCACACCACTATCTTAATTTAGTTTATTTTCATTTTTATTATTTTATTTTGATTGCATCTTAGTTATTGGGTTAGTTTATTAGCAACTAATTCCGTCCACTCCTCTAAAAACCGAGATTTTACTTGCTTTTATAAAAACATAAAAATGCAAAAAGAATCATCCGTCACCTCTAGACCTAGTCTTTAGGCTTTCTACTCCTAGCGACACTATTCCTAAGTTGAACGATCAATCCCCCGGTACTTGTCACTATACTATACTACAATGATCAGGTACACTGCCTGGTGGGGGTTGTAAGCTTCTCGAGATCCCTCGAGAGGTAAAGCCTGGTGCAATTCCCACGCATCAGGTTCTGTGGTGGATTTGGATTTGCTTATGTGAGCTTACTGACTCTTTCAGTGTGTTAATCTTGTTGTTTTTGCTTATTTCCTATGCACCTAAATTGTTTGTATCTTCATTAGCCTTTGGCTCTGTCCTTATTGCTTGTTATGTAGCTTTGTCATATCACCAAAGTCCTAATAAGCTAAATTGTCCAACTGATAAGGTCTTTAGCTCATCATTTGCTTATTTTTGAGCTCCAGCCAAAGTCCCTTCACAAAAGTTCTTTATTTCCAGTATATAATTAGTTTTGTAAAAGAAAATTTCAAAAAAGCCAAAAATAAATTAAGTGATAGCTTCTATTTAAGCTTTTTAGCTTATTTTCAGCTTTTTCAAAAAGCAAACTTCATTTTTATAATTTTCCTAGGTTCTAGTAGTTATAAAATAATTTTAGAAAAAGTTTCATATTTTTCACTGTTCATTTGCTATTTTTCTTAATTTTAATTAGTTTAAATTAATTAATAATTAGTTTTTAATTAGTAATAATTATTTAAAAAGTCTAAAAAATATATTTTCTGTTTGAAAATTAGCTTTATATTTTTTTAGATATTTCCAAATTTAATTTTTATTTTTCTAGGTTAAATCCTAATTATTTGTATTTTAGTGTAATTTAAATAATTAAAAAGTAATTAGTAATTAGTAATTAATTAATAATAATTAATTAAATAGTGTAAAAATTATTTTTATTTTTTCAAAAATTTTATTTTATCATTAGGATTATAAAAATGTAATTTTCATATCCGTAGGCATTTTAATTCTTAAAACTCGCGTTTTATTTCGTACATCTACGTAAATTTAAATTCAACGTACGCGTTTTTAGGTTTTATACGTTTTTGGGTTTTCTAATTTCACGATCTTGTTAATATCGCTTATTTAAGCTATTTTCTTTTATATTTTCTTAGTATAATCATTCACAACCCATATCCGTCCAAATTCACCCGATCACAAACCCATTTTTGATACCATCACACCTCGCTGGGACATAACGACCCGGGGAAACACTGTACTCCACGGAGCATTGGTCTGAGTTATCTGACCTTGTTGACCATTCACTTAGTCAATTTAGGTTTACCGTTTGGAGCCAATCAAATAGATCCATCTGTAATTATACCCCGAAGAACAACAAAAGCAGGGTTATACATCTGATGCATGCTATTGACTGAAAAAAGATGAGAACCCCAACGTGTATCACCAGCTCATCTTAAGGTTCAAGCTTGATTTGCTCCTTTACCTGATTTGATTTCACCAAGTTCCAATAATTGTTTAGTCTCAATCGCCTTAGCTTTTTGTAATTCATCATGCGTTTACTCGAACATATTACGTTAATAATGTAAGCCAAGTTTTCAAAAAATAGATGATCCGGAATAACTTCTTTTGAAGCAACAATTAAAGCAAGTTGCAGTCTATGAGCAAAACAATGAACATAGTACGCATAAGGACAATCCTTGAGAACAAGTGTCTTTAATCCATTCCACTCCTGTCTCATGTAATTAGCACAATCGTAACCATGGCCACGAATTTTACTAGTATTGAACTCATGATTTAATAGAGTTTCCCACAATTTCTCTATTAAAGTTAATGCCGAAGTATTAAAAAATATGAACCATATCCAAGAACCTTTCTTTTATTACCCTATATTTATCAACAAATCTTAAAACAATAGCCATTTATTCTTTTTTTTTTACTCATCACGTGATTCATCAACCATGACACAAAAGCAAGAACTCCCTACCTCACTAAGGATATGTTTTCGCACATTATTTGCAATAATGGCAAGAAGTTCTTTTTGAATATCTCCTAAAGTGTACTTTGAAGTAACGAGCGCTCTCCATCACAACATTTGCAAGCTCGCCATAATAAGAAGCTAGTAGTTTCAACAGTTGGAGAAAATTACCCCGATTTTTTGAATTGGTACTTTCATCATGCCCTCGAAAAGCACATGCTTGAAATGTTAACCAACGAATTACATCAACTGAAGCTTTTAATCTTAGACGATTATAGTAGATTTTCTCTTTACTTCGCTTCTTTAAATTGTTACCAATAGGTGTCTCTTGGTTAATTAGATTCTCATTAAAAGTTAAAGCATTTTTGTGTTTTGAAGAACCCTTTGAGGAATGCACATATTTTACCATCATTAACTTTTTTCCATTTGTCAAATCCTTCAACCATAAAGACATCTGATCTTTGACGCTCATTTAGTTTATCAAAAAACAAGTAACACAAAAAAACATTAGGCAAAATGTGTTGTAGGAAAATACTCTAACCAATTAGGGAATATGTTGAACCATGAGTATTGAAACTTACGAGGATGCTTAGTTGGACCTTTAGCAGGATATTCTTTCAAATGAATTTGAAAAGGCCCCAAATTGATATATGTTCGTCTTACTTGTTCCCTCTTATTCACCGGATAACTCCAATTTGTGTTCGTTTTCCAGGATCTCTTTCCAAAGAATTAAGATCCAATTCCTCATTATTTTGCCTCGATGTTTCAGAAGTGTATGGGTCTAACTGGTTTTGATGTTGTCCACTTTCATTAGTTGAAGCTTTGGAACGTTTACTTTCTTGATCTCGAGATGTTAAACAAGACTTATCATTTGTATTATCAAGCTTTTTCTTGTAAAAATTATGAGGTGTTTGTTGTGTTGTTTGCTTCGCCATTATAGCTCATGTAACCTGATAGTATATTACAAGTTTGACGAAGATTTAGTGATTAATATATTTAAAATCTATAAGCATCGTGTATTTTTGTTATTGTGTTAGGAACTTAGGACATCAAAATATTAGCATAAAAAAATTAATAACTACTTAAATAGGTAAGTAGGCAACTTGCAAATTTATGAATCAAACGTGAGGTAATTGATAACATAAGTACATAATCTTATAAATGTATTTTGTTAGTCAAACATTTGGGATTGGCACTGTGCATATCCGTAGTTAACACAAACTATTTTTATAGCATAGCATAGGTGCTGATTTGCAATTGCAAATATATATTTTGTTATCTTTATTGAAACCTATTCTTGATATGTGATTGATAAGTACTAAAGTACATAATCTCTAAAAGTCATAATCTATTAATCTCAACATAAATAATTGAATAACTAGAAACCAAAATCAACTTTGAGGAAAAATATACATAAACATATTACTATGTTATATAACTATTTTACAAGAATAAAGAAAATTTCACCTTTTGATCTTGATGATGGTGACTTGAGAGGGATACTAGGAGTGACTACATATCTTCAATTAGCACTCGATTTGGGGTTTTTTGCACATTTGTCAGTTAGCTGAAATTATGGTATTATATATACATACTAAGCGTTGGGCTTTGCTAGCCCATATGCTATTGCAACCCGACCCATTTAACAATTTAGTATACCCGACATAATCCAGATTGTTCACCCACACTCACAGTCTCACACCTCCGTCATCTCTTTAAGATCCGATCGGTGTAGCTCCTAAGAAGCCACCCACCCCCGATTTGATACGATCCGATGGGTTTTTTTGCAACTATAGTTGCCTGTGAGGGGGTAAACAGTATTAGGAATAGTGATTTGATTATTTTATTTGTTTTGTGGCTGTCGTTGAGGCAAGTGTTATGGCTATAGTGTAGCCGGGTTTTTCATCCACATCTTTTGTGATAAAGAAGCTTCTTCTAGATTCTTCAAAACCACACATACAAGCTGAATTCTGGTGACCCAAATCTACGGTTCATCATTTTTCTAATTCCAGTTAGTTTATTTTATTTTATTTTATTATTTTTTTTAGTTAGTTAGTTAGTTATAAGAATGATGATGAAGTTGATGATAAGAGGCTGTGTATATTTTTTATAGGTTTATTTGTTGGTGGAGTTGCTTGGATGGTTTTATCAGTTTCGATTTTTAAAATTTTCTAAGTAAGTTTTTATGTTAATTTTACTTCTTTTTTTTGGATTTTATGCTGTTGTGCTTTTTGATGGTTTTGTTATTTTTATTTCTAGGCTTTGTGTTTGTTGTTCATATGTACAGAGTAAGTTGTTAAAATTTTAATCTTTTATGTTGTTTTAAGTGAATTTGTTAAAATTTTAATCTTTTATGGGTGTAAAGCTGTAATCTTTCTGTTATTGATGAGTTTATGTAATCATAAATGATTTGTTTTATTATGGTAGAACTGTTTCAATAATGGCTAAAAAGTGATAGTACTACAGTAGTAGTTGAATATTACTAGAAAATTTGTTAAATTGATGGACCAATATAACTTACCCAAATCAACCCACTCAGAAGCAATGGCTGAAAACTGAGTTTTACATTAATGAAAAAAGAAAGAAAGAATTTGAAAAATAAAATAAAAATAATAAAAAAAGGGGAAAAAACAAGCTGTTACTTTGGGGGTTTTCATTATACAGTTTTGATTTTAAATTTAGGTTATGGGTTCAACTTAGGTACGTGTTTGCAAGTGCTTATACAGTTAATAAGGAGGATGTGGGCTATGTATGGTTGTAAATGGAAGTGTGTCCTTATTTTTGTTTTTAAATCTTTGGTGTTCCAAACAGCTTTAGTTTTCTTTTGAGTCCTGAAGCTCATCAGCGATGTGTTCTTATATAAGAATTTATGTTTTAGGTTGCCAATAGTGCTATTAGTGTTGGAGTCCTATGTATGGCGCAGGCATTGCTATTCACTACATAAATTTGCACATCACAGGTATTCATTTTACTTTTTGAGGTAGAAATTAGTGTTGTGGTGGTGCAACTTTTCTTCTATTTTATGTGGTAGTTTTGTAGATCTAATTTATATTGTAAGTATTTGGCCTGCGCGATTTAGTAACTTGCTTAGGTTTTATTTTGTCATGTGCAAAAAAAATAAAAAAATGATACGTATGTGTCCAAGTATTGGTATGACTTACGTTTTCCCATATGTGTTTTCCAGTATAATGCTTACTATTGATATATCGCATGCTCTACCTTAATTATGTGACCAATATTTTTCGGAGTTTGGCATTCAGTTGGGCTAATACACCTTTTTGATGTACTTCATATGTTGTTACTCTATATCTGACCAATACTTCACATAAGCATAAGTTTTTTTTTTGTCTTAAAGGTTTGCTAAATGACAAATCATTCTTTTAGCGGGGACATGTCCCCGCCGAAAGTGTGCACCAAAACATTTAAAATTATCTTTAAATCATTTTATTTAAGTAAAATAATTTATAATTAATTTAAATTATTTTTAAATCATTTTAATTAAGTTAAATCATTTATAATTAATTTAAATGAACGAGTCGAGATGATGTGGTATTACACGAGATGTTACACGAACGAGTCGAGATGCTATGGTTATACACGAGATGTTAAACGAACGAGTCAAGATGCTATGGTTATACACGAGATGTTAAACGAACGAGTCGAGATGCTATGGTTATACACGAGATGTTAAACGAACGAGCCGAGATGATGTGGTATTACATGATATATTAAACGAATGAGTCGAGATGCTATGGTTATACACGAGATGTTAAACGAACGAGTCGATATGCTATGGTTATACACGAGATGTTAAATGAACGAGTCGATATGCTATGTTTAGACACGAGATGTTAAACGAACGAGTCGAGATGATATGGTCATACACGAGATGTTAAACGAACGAGTTGATATGCTATGGTTATACACGAGATGTTAAATGAACGAGTCGAGATGCTATGGTTATACACAAGATGTTAAACGAACGATTCGATATGCTATGGTTATACACGAGATGTTAAATGAATGAGTCGAGATGATACGGTTATACACGAGATGTTAAATGAATGAGTCGAGATGATACGGTTATACACGAGATGTTAAACGAATGAGTCGAGATGATACGGTTATACACGAGATGTTAAATGAACGAGTCGAGATGCTATGGTTATACACAAGATGTTAAACGAACGAGCCGAGATGATGTGGTATTACACAATATGTTAAACGAATGAGTCGAGATGCTATGGTTATACACGAGATGTTAAACGAACGAGTTGATATCCTATGGTTATACACGAGATGTTAAACGAACGAGTCGAGATGTTATGGTTATACACGAGATGTTAAACGAACGAGTCGAGATGCTATGGTTATACACAAGATGTTAAACGAACGAGTCGATATGCCATGGTTATACATGAGATGTTAAACGAATGAGTCGAGATGAAACGGTTATACATGAGATGTTAAACGAATGAGTCGAGATGATACGGTTATACACGAGATGTTAAACGAACGAGTCGAGATGCTATGGTTATACACAAGAAGTTAAACGAATGAGTCGAGATGCAATGGTTATACACCAAAATTTTCCCACCTAACAACATATCCTCACAATATAAACACACACACACACACACACACACACACACACACACACTCATCTAACTAATAAAAACTCACACACACACTCATCTCACTATATTTCTCTCTCTCTCTAGCAGTTTCCTTTTTCCGGCGACACCAGCAGTTTCCGGCCGCCGGAATCTTTTTCTGGCCACCACCTTTTATCTACTCAACTTGTAGATCGGGCCACCCCGATCACGATTCTACCACACACAACTACAAACACACACTGTTAACATGCCGCCCAAGATGGCAGAATATGAAGCTTTTGCTTGTCCTTGTGGACGAGGAGACGTAATTCTGCGAGAATCGCATAAATATTACTCTCGTGGTAAACTATACTATGCGTGTCCTAAATCAAAGGGTGGGACAAATGATCATGGATGCAATTTTTTTTATAGAAAGAGGAACGAATCGCCATGATGACCGGTTCTCTTGGAGCTTCAACACCTCCAACTCATTCCGCGGGACCATCCACACCTCCAACTCGTTACACTGCAGGACCTTCAACATCGAGTCCTGGAAATACAGAGTGCTCAAACTGCATTAAATTGAATCACCAGATAATGGTACTCAATAAAATCCTAGAATTGTATCAGCATCCCAACAACCATACAATTGATTCAGCTGCCTTGTTTCACGAGCTTTATAATGAGATGTTAGGTGGCATGCGAAATCTTCATATGTAGTGTTGTTGTTGTTGCTGTTATTGTTGTTTGTTGTGTTATTGTTGTTGTTGTTGTGTTATTGTTGTTGTTGTTGTTTAATAAAATGTTTTTTTTTTTTTTTTTTTTGAAAACTGATGTAACAAATTAACAAACACGAAAGCAAACCGTTTATTTAAAACACGCAAGAGTTCTCAACCACATACATTTAATTACTAGAAATCATAAACTTCCATCCAAACACTCAAGATTGTAATTATTAATCTAACAAAACTTCCGCATTAAGAAACTAAGCAGTTTATAAAGGAATCCCAAACACCACACGCTTAGCTTCAAACACGAAGGCAAACATTTTATTTAAACCACACAAGAGTTGTAAACCAGATACATTTTCATACATACTCAAACTAAACAACTCGACAAGCAAACGAACTAGATCAAACGAAACAAACTCGACAATCATACGAAACATCTCAAACTAAACAACTCGACAACCAAATGATACAACCCGTTTACTTTTTTTTTTGCGGCTACCTGCCACTTTGCTTGAACTCGCACCATCTCTACCTTTCCTTGCTCTCATTTCCTTGAGATATGCAAACATAGCTTCAAGACCTGTTATTCTATTTTCCACATTATCAACTGCAGCAACTTTATCAAACATGCTTTCAGCTTCATCCTCACCTCCAACAGCAGCAGCTTGAGCTTCAAAAACACGTTGAGCTTCAGCAGCATCTAGCTCTTCCAAATACTCTATATAGTATGACTTTTTCCTCAACCATACCAGAATCCGGTCTCTCTGCTACGGTGCACAGTTCGCATACGAACCATATTCATCAAAAATTTCAACGCCCCAATGATTTATAATTTCATTATACAAGAGCTCGTGTGATAAAGCCTTTGCCCACTCCTGTTCCGGCGTTAAACCATCCATTGTTTTGTGTGTTTTGTATTTTTTTTGCCGAATTTATGATTTAATATGTGTTATGTGTATGTTATAATATATATTAAAAGTTTTTGGAAAAAAGTTGTAGTTTGGAGGAAAATTTGGCGCCTAAACTTTTAGCGGGGAAATGTCCCCGCCAAAAGTTAATGTTCTACACTGGATACCTGTTTCGGCGGGGACATGTCCCCGCCAAAAGTATTGGCGGGAATAATACCCGGGACAATAAAACGCAACTATTTTGGTCAAAGTTAGTGAAATACCAAATATACTTTCGGCGGGGACATGTCCTCGCCAAAAGTTGGCGTTGAAAATGCAACTATTTTGGTCAAAGTTGTAATATACCAAAAATACTTTCGGCGGGGACATGTCCCCGCCAAAAGTTGGCGTTGGAAACGCAGTAAACGGTTAGCGATATTTTGTGCCAACTCAGCACATTTTTTGTCGTGTAGCGAATTTCGGCGGGGACACGTGCGTTACCGCCAAAAGGCTCGTCGCCCGTCGTCCTATTTGTTGTAGTGGTTTTCAAAGTCTTTTTTTCATCAACTTTGACCTTAAATATTTGTGTTTGTTTAATATAATACTTGATACAAAATATATGAATGTATTAAGTTTTAAATGTATTTTCATCGCGTATACTTTTTATCAAATACTATATAAAGATGAGATCCCTGTAGACCCTTTTTTCTTCATAGATCCATTCAACCGATCTCATCCATCTATTTCATTTTCATCCAATGGTTGTGATTGAACTAGAATTCTCACCCACCTTCCACATCAAGGGCAAAAAGGTCATCTATATATTCCTAAATTTCCCACCCACCTTCATTTTTCCCAAAAAAAATTACGGTAAAAAAACACACACACAATCACCCATCCACCCACCCACCCACCTTCAACTCAATTTTCACCATAAATCACCATAAAAACCGGCATGAAAACACTTGAATTTCAACTTCAAATCATCGTTAAACAATCAATCACGTTGATTTTGATCAAATTTAGATCTATTTTTTGATTGATTATACCATAAATTACAATTGATTTGTTAAAAAAATGGACGATTATGAGTTAAACAAAGCAGATTTAGTTGTGTTGCAGTTGTGGATGCTTAAAATTGTGTGGTAGATTCTGAAATCTAGGTTATGGATGAAGTTGTTTAAGATCCAGACGCACACCATGTGTTTGATGAAATGCATCTGTGATAATCACATTTGATTTAGCAAATATGAGTATTGTTCTATTTCTAAAGGTGAGAAAACACTCGATTTGTACATGTTATTTGTTATACGTCGTGCTAGTTTATTTATTCTATAAAAGCTTCTGATTAATGATTAAACACATAGATGTGCCACTCGATTTGCACACGTCAAATCAAGCAAAAAAAATTCGGTACTAGGGGAGTGAGAGGAATGATGCTTCCAGTGACAATGGAAACAAGTCTCATCATTACACTGCTTCACATGTGATTTCACATGTGATTGTAGTAGAATCAGGTAAATGCAATATATGATGTTGTGAGTAGTTTATACAGGTAAATCATATGTGATTTTGGAACAAAAACATGTTGAATTATATTAAGATCATAATGTTGTTTTGTTTTTCAGAAATAAAAAATTGTTCAATGCTAACTGTCACAACTCGTAATTTCCGGTCATTTTCCAAACCTCGACAATTTACTATTCACAGGTTACTATTCATCATTTACTATTCATCGATCACTATTCATCATTTTTTAGGTCAATTTGATATTTTGAGAAGCGTTCAGAAGTTTTACTATTCACTTAACACTATTCATTTCCGGAAGAAAAACACTATTCACGTGCATTACTCATTTCATCGTAAATTTGGTTTACGAGTATTTAAATTCGCGTAACCGTATTGGTTCGGGTGCGAATTCATGCATAATCAATAGGGACATTTCATACGGACTAGAAATAGTCTGCGTATCATCATTATGTCACTTGCATACTATTCCACTCGTAAGATATGTAAATTAGTACTTTTGGTATAATTAACTTTTACGTATAATTATTTCTAAATAAACGTTAACAAACGACCAATAATATGACTAACACGTCCGAAACTCCCGACTATGATCCAAAATATATTTTTATATTCATTTTAATAATATAAAAATTATAATATTAATTTGCCCGGTGTTTTCCAATCAATTGCTACATTTTACGGTCGGAGCTTATAACTCCGTCGGTTTGCGTTATTTCAACCCGATAAATATTTTAACACCCAATTCTCATCAGGAATGTAAATTTATAATTTTTACAATGTCATCACATTTTATTTGGTATAGTTAAACTTTATTTCTAGCAAACTCGGTACCCGGTATCACCTAAAACTAATAATATATACCTAAAACTACCTAAAGTCCACCAAAATCTTACACAACCCATCCACCCCCTTGAATTTCCGCCCCCCCCCCCCCCCCCTCCATTCCAATCACTTACACACCTTCAATAATTCACTAACCCCATTTATTACAAGTCCTTTCTTGTCTTTGAATTATTATACAAAGCTAAAAATCAAAAAGTCACACATACATTTCTCATACTACAAAGGCAAGTAAAATTATTTTTTTCTCTTTTCTCTCAAGGGTGTGCTCGGCCTAGGGTAATCCAAGAAGCAAAAACCATCATTTTTCAAAGATCAAAGTGTAATCTTGTTCATATAGTTATCCTTGTTTGAGTTTTGTGATAAAAACTCAAGGTTTCTTAGGTTTTTCTCATCCAAGCTCATTAATCTTTCTAAGTAAGTTGTCAAACTCTTTTCCATAATTTCTTCATGTTATTTTTATGATCATATGATTTCTATACAAGATCTACATGCATATGTTACTTATACCACTTTATTTTAAACATACCAAACTTTTGAACCCTAAAAAGTGATTATAGTTAGATCCTTGATAGATCCACTTGGTTTATGATGTTTAGGAACTCATGACACCCTAAGAAGGTGTATGGTAAGATTAGACTAGATTTGTGGTGATTGAAAGTGGTTTGGTTGAAGTTGAAACAAGTTTGAAACTAGGAAAATGATTTTTGAAACTATATAAATACCTACTGTCCTTATTTTGAAAATGTGGGAAAATCAGTAGATGATGGGTAATATTTGACCAAAGATTTAGAAAATACTTTCAAAAACAAAGCCGTGGGCGAAAGAACGGATTAAAACGAGCTTATAACGAAGGAGATATGCTTTTGTAAATTTAACGACGAAAACTATTTTCTGAAAAACTGCATGCTGTTTGACAGTTTTCGACGGGCAAATAGAGGCGTTAAACGTAACCTAGAGGAGCCGAGCTATCGAAAATATATTAGTATATACTAAAACGAATCCGTGGAAATAAAGAACGAGTAAAATGAGCTTAAAACGACCAAGTTATACATGTTTTAAAATCGTCAAAACTATATATAGTCACTACTAGAAAATAATATAACTACGTACTAAATAATATATTTTCTAGATTTCTTATTCAAGGAGTTTATTTTTAATTAACGAAATACGTACGACTCAAGGTTTATTACGCGACTACTAGACACTATTATAAGGTTTTCAAGACGAGGAATATAACACTAACATTTTTATACGATATACTACGACAAGTTATATACTTCTATATTTGGACTTATTTTCCTAAGTATGGAAACTATTTTACTTTGACAATAACTAGTATTTCCAAGTTACGAGTGGTATAGGCATCATGTGCACGTACATTCATTTCATCACGTCATGATCTAAGGTAGATCGTTATTACTCATATTAGGTTGCGGTTAGAGATCGTGCCTCATTTCAGTGTATCCATTCTTGTCATCGTAGCTATCGCACCAGGTGAGTCATAGCCCCTACTTTTTCAATTGTTTTGGTAAACTCTTTGGGGGAGAATACATGCTCGTTTTACTTAAACGCACTACTTGTTTTACCTGGTTGATTACTCAAAGATTTCCAGCTTTATCTAAATATATATTTGATCACCTGCATTAATTGGTATGTTTGATTTTCCTGTATTTCATGGGATTGATTATCCTTGTTTATATGACCTCATAGTCACCAATTGTTCCTATATGTTCCTTGTAATATTGTGGTATTCCCCACTTGGCTGTGATGTCAAACGTATTGTGGTATTCCCCACTTGGTTGTGATGTCAAACGTAATATTGCTGTTTTCCTACTTGACTGATTTATCATATGACCTCCTTGTAATATTGTGGTATTCCCCACTTGGCTGTGATGTCAAACGTAATATTGTGGTATTCCCTACTTGGCTGTGATGTCAAACGTATTGTGGTATTCCCCACTTGGCTGTGATGTCAAACGTAATATTGTGGTATTCCCCACTTGACTGAATGTCAAACGTAATATTAATGTTTCCTTACTTGACTGAATTAAGATGCCTTTGCATCAACCTTATTACGGGTTTTCCCGCTTGACTGATTTATCATATGGCCTCATTGACTGAATTATTTATATAGCCGTTTTGCTATATTTATCTTGGAATTTAAATACAAGTATTACTTTTGTTCACGTAAACATATTACTTTTGGCAGTGGGTTGTAAACACACAGGTTACAAGTCTCTTATGGCGGGACTTGCAACTGAGTGGTTTTACAATGCCTTTGCTGGGCGATTATTTCTCTATAGGCATTAATTGTTAAACAAACTCTATGAACTCACCAACCTCGTGTTGACACTTTAGCATGTATTTTCAGGTTTTAAGCATATGGCACGCTACTGGAGGTTTTGGCAGGGCATGGCATGGTCATAGAAGACTCTGATTATTTATATGGGGACCGTTTTAAACTATTTTAAGGGCCTACTTCCGCACTACTTTTAACGATGTAAATTCAACATTTTTGATTTAACGATTTTATTCTAAATGATTAAAGTGAAAACCATTTTTGTACTTGTGTTGTGATACCGATTGAGTTATACCTCAGCTACATGTATGCTTCTGCTGGACCCGATTCTGGGGGTGTGACACTAACCGCAATTGTTTTTTCCTATTCAGTCTTGCCTTGTATATGACACAGATGAAGATATCTAAAAGGGTAAATTCTATCCAACTAGTCACTGAACAAGTAGCAGAAGGAAAGGGTAAGGTGGGACCCAAAGAACTCGCAAACATGTGAAGAGTATGATTAAACTCCACACTTTAAATGTTAAAACTTAATTGTTTTGTCAATATCTCGACATTAATCAGGATTCTAATGTTGGATGCAGGATGAAACTGTTAAATATGTAACGAGCAACATGTGGTATCTGGTACACAGTCCCCTTGTTCATGAGAAATGAAAGTGGCTCAAGTGATGAAGCAGCACATAGTAGTTAAATTAAGTCACACGGTTTATTGTTTTAGTTAGCATTAATTGTCATTATAGGAGGGATGACTAGAGGTTAAGATACGAGGCTAGACACAACACAACTTATTTGTCATTGGAGGCTCTATATATCAAGTAACTGAAACTGATTCTCATTTTTTTATGAGCATTTGTGTCTGTCATGTAGGATTCTACATTATAATCCGTATTTTTTATTTTAAAGTTGTGTTTCGGATTTTTGTTGAATGAAACTACAAATATATATCTTACAGGTTGTTTATCTTTTGTTGGAATTTATTACTAAGAACATCGCCTATTTGATATTTTTATTTTTGAAAAATCACATGTGATTCTACTACAAGCACATGTGATTTTTGAACAAATCACATGCAATTTGTGAAACAATCACATGTGATCAAAATAGTTTCCAAAGGCTTATAGTATGCTTTTCTAACTTAGTTAATAATCGCCATTGCTCCTAAAAAGTACAACATGATGGAGTGCAAATATTGCGTTGAATTTCCGTACCAACCAAAATAAAGTGTTGTTCTCGTCATTCTTGTCGGTCTTGGAAGCAACTAATCTATTGCTACTGTTTACGCTTATACATGATATTGAATTGCACAACCGAGATTTAACAGAGGTAACAAGTAAAGAGTTACATCGCACAACCTGCAGATAGAAATGCAACAAAAAATGTAAGAACACTGGAATAAATAATCACCAGTCGATGATCATTATACAAGTTTTCTTACACGGGTTAAAATTTATTGATAAGCAACAAATAGTCACAAAATATCGGTTGTACATGTGATTTTTGAACTCGGTGAAAATAACATTCATAACAAAATCATATGTGATCTATGTCAAAATCACATGTGATTCATGTTAATAATGAACTTGTAAACTTTCTTTCTCTGAATCACATATGATTTATTTCAAAATCACATGTGATTCATGTAATAATCACATGTGATCGAGGTGTTTAAAATTGTCCAAACAACATCAGTTATCACATTTACCAGAATTATAGAAGACACATGTTAAAACATTTAGCAAAAATGAGCAGTTAAAAAAGATCATTATAACTTGTCCACGAGTTGCCAAAAGACTACCACCGGTTATATAAAAGACTACCATTAACATGTTTTTAGTACTACACCAAAATAAAAAAAACTACCAAATCAGATATCAACATCATGAGTAGTACGACCATCAAAAGACTACCAAATTGAGAGACTACTCATGCTCTTGACTTTCACGCTCACCCTGTTCCCACAGCCTTATCTCCTTCCTCGGACTCTTCATCTGCAACCTTATCTTGCTCCTCATAATCCTCATTTTGCTCATTTGAATCACCATCTTTCTCATCATCACGATCTTCATGAACTGAAAGAGCAACATTTCTTTTGATATCAACTTCCTTTCTTTCTAGTTCAGCAAGCTCTTGTTGCGTTCTTTGGACGAGCTTTATGTGATATGGGCTTTTAATTAAAAAATAAAAATCACGCACAGCAGCCTCTCCAAGATAAAATATGGTCCTTCTCAAAAGCACGTACAATTGCCTCCCAATCACTCTGCATAAAGGTGTAAGCGAATATAGTAAAATACATTATTTAAACACTTTTAACTGAGAAAAAAAAGTGAGAATCTTTTGTTGAGACTTACAGAAACACCTGAAAGCCGGCCAAAAATATTAGAGCTTTATCACATTCTTACCAAAGAAAATGTTATCTAAATAATAAGTGATAAATCAGTCCCATAATTGCTAGTTGTACCAGGCCTAGAGGTGCAATCTCTACAAAAAATTAGTACTACAAATTTCATGTGGAAGTTTTTTACATGTTTCCTTAAACTTAAACTATAACTCACCAAATAGCATCATTAAACCAAATGGTAAATCAACATTTCATGGCCTCTAAGTTTACTCCGTTGCGACTCTTAAGGGTTCAAATCCAAGAAACAACCTATAAGTAAAATGCAAAGCTTCACAATGTCAACCAAGGTCACTGAACCATCAAATGTATTAAGGAGTTCAATATTAAATCACCTATAAGGGCCAGGTATATTGCACATTACCATAATCCCTGAAGAAAAATCAGCCCACTAGGTTTTAGTACACAAAAGCACTCTGCAACGGCTGTAGAGATCCTATCAAGGGGTACAATTGATAACGTAAAAATTTGCCAAATAAAACAAAGTTAATATAGCAAAACTTGGTGTTATGAAGCTAAAATATATCTTTTAGATGATGGGATATACCAATGTAACAAAATCCATGCCACCAATGCAGCACTGGTTATCCTTTGATAAAGCTATATCAAATAAATTGTCTTTTGATATTTTTATGTTCTGAAAGAAAATTGAGTCTAAATTTAAGCAGTTGATATATCGTAAAATGAATATACACAAGTAACGCATAATCTTTTATACTCATCTTGAAAGTATTGATGCAACCCATCCATCAGCCGAAGCAAAATTCAATTCCCATGAAATTTCTAACATTAACTAGAACTTGGAACAACATCAACACATGAACGAAATTAGTGTATATTCAGTTTCCATCTAATCGCAATCTAAAGACTCAATCTCACTTGTGCCACTAACACGACTATCAAGTAAGTTATTATAGACCACATTAGCAACAAATAAGAGCTGTTACAGAAGTGTTATACAATTTACGTCAAAACTAGAACTACATCTATGAGTTAGAAAGCATAACCACAAGGATACTAAAATAATTGTCCTCAATCAACAATATTTTGGTTTAGGACTTTCATCGAACAGTTGGTATGCATAATAAACTTGAATAGTTTTTTAAATATTACAAAGAAACGTCAAATTCAACACCGATTGCAAACATATGAATCATGATAGTGTGAGAATTTAACCTTTTTACGGGCTAATTTCAACAAAATAACAGTCAAATTGCAAACTTCAGCACCAGTGAATGTAGTCCCGAGATGATGGTGACTGTAAGGCGGATCTGATGAGCTGATCTAAGTAGATGACCGTAAACTGGTTCAAGGTTCTTCAATGGCGGAGACTAGTGGCTATGGTGGTGGTGTTTTTGTTTTTGATGGTAATTGAGAGAGAATTGGGATTTTCACCTTCGTGTGTTTGTGTTTTTTGCAGGTTTTGTTTATGATGATTTTCTAAATTTACCATAATGCCCTTGATAGTGTAATTGTTTGGTTTAATCCTCGTGGTTGGATCAAAATTAGAAGGGATTAGATGGAGGGGTGGGATTGTATAAACGGATCTATGACAAAAAATGGATCTATGTTGAACTTTTGTCATACTATATAACACAAGTAAAAATATTTAATGTCAATGTTGCCAAAGAAAGACTTGAAAAATCAAGCATTGGTATTTAATATGAGATGGATGGAGTAGTACTCGAACCCACTTTATTTTCCATCTGTTTGGTCCAACCAATTAATTAGATTTTTAATAATGGCAACTTTTATAAATCTTTGTGACCTTGTTGACTTGGAACAATAGTGTTTTTACTCATGAAATATATGTAAATCTAAGCCGGTGGTCTAAAGTCTTGAGGGGTCACCATCCTCCCTGGTCCCTTCATAGCTTCGCCTTTGATTATTGGTGATTCATTTTTAGTTACTCCATGTAGGCATGGAAAAGGTCCATGGACATGAAGTAAATGCATTCTTATAGATCACATAGAGCTGTTATATATTCGCCTATTTCGGGTTTATTTCATATTATGCTTTTGAATCAGTGGATTGATTAGGGAGTAACGGATTTGTGGATTTGATATTCAATAGAAAGGCATAAGGTTTATTACTTTATTTTGCCTTGTGTGTTTTGGGCGTTTTCAACGTTGCTGGAAACGGAAAATCCGTTTTCAGGTTACATTAGTGAAACTAGTATAGATGAAATTTTATCATGCAATTCTTTCTAATTCTATAAACGATCAAAATGGGACAATTCCGTGTTCTCCCTAATCAATGATCGACTCAAAATCATAACATTGAATAAACTAATAAATGGCTAATAACAATTCCACATGACATATAAAAGTATATTTACTTTATGTCCATGAAACACGTCCATGCATACGTAGAGTCACTTGAGATGAACTTATATCCACTTACCATTATTGTTCCAAAGTCATTAAAGTCAACATTTAAACTTTTATTAAAGTTCATTCATGAAAGCTACAAACGCATAAACCTTATCCTTTTTGTGGTATTAATGTGTTAGGTGATTGCATTCGTCCATCAAATTGCATAGTAGAAAAATTGACTATGCACGTCTAACATTAAAAGATGTTAAGAATTCGAAGTACGAACGCAAGCAACATGAACTGAGCTGAGTTGTGTTTCTTAGTATTTTATAACACTATTATATTCGTTATTATTTATATTTATTTCAATTGTTACTATTTAATTTAGGTTATCATAATCATACTATTTTTTTTAGCAATTGTTCTATGATTCTATCTTTGTTTAGACCTAATTAAGAGCAATCCAGTGTCATTTTTTTTGTCCGGACTTGGGTTGTTTAAAGATGTATTTCATTTTTGTGTCTAAAAACGTACACTGCATAGAACATTAACACTTAACTCGACATACATTAGTTGTGGTATCATTTCATAGCATGCATAATGATCTCAAGTATAAAAATAAGAGTCCTAACATTTTATTTTATATTTTTTCCTCCAGGACGGATTGCTAAGTTGTGTTTGGTTGATAATGATTCAACGATGGATACGCAATATATCACGAATATATTTAAATTTTAATTATTAATCAACTTAATCCACAACTATCTTAAACTAAAAGAAATCAATATAAATATTCTATTTCAATTCCTCTAACCTACACGGTTTAAATATCATTAGTTGGTCCACCAATATTTTCAAAGATTACTGGCCACAAAGACGACTATCTATTTGTTAGCAGGATGTTAAATAAAAGACAAACTAACGTAACTCTAACAACTAAACGGGCCAAACTCAACGGGCTTACGGGCATTTATTATTCTAACAATGTCGTTATTGAGTTTGGTGGGAAATTTAGATGAAATTAAAAAACATTCGAAAGTGTACTTATTATTATTATTTTTCTCTCTTATCCATAGAGTAAAGATTAAATAAAAAATAAAAGTAGAATAAGAAGGATGAGAAATAACCACAGACGCACATTTCAGATGCATCTACGAAAAGATATGCATCTCCCGTGAAATTCTCCTTCTTCGTATAAAATATGTGGCTAAAAACATTTCGCATTATTTTTATTTTTATTTTTCTCTTTAGTGGATCTATTGCACTTATCCATATCCATGTTATTTTTCTTCTTTCATATAATCACAATACTCAAAAGAATACAGAAGGCATATCAGGTGCATAATAATCAAGTAGTCGAAAGATTAATAATTCTCCTTTAGACATATGTCCAAGTAGAAATGTTGAATGTGTGAGAGTTTGCTAAAGTAATATTCCGTAAAAATCGACAATTATCTTTGTTCTTCACCTTAATTATATCCGGAACCAACACTTGAATATGAACATTTTGAGTTAGATATTTAATTGAGTGAGGTCATAACAGAAAGAAGTGATCAACTATTTATTATATTATATACATATAATACAATTATGAACCAAGTTTTATTATTCATAAGCTTTTGAACTTTTTAAAGTTATATATTATGATTCGTAAACTTAGCTAGTGGTTAGGTTCAAGCAGTTATCTTCTAGATCCCCATGTTAACACCTATGCATTGACATTTGCATTGACATTTTTATTTTAAAATTTTATATTGATATGGAGATGGGCTTATGCGATTGCACAGTGAAATCATTCAACTACACTTTTTTAATCTTTTCAAAATTTGTCAATTCATTTATATATACAAATTTAAATATTTGAAACCTCAGCTCTTACCATTACTAAGACAATATATATATATATATATATATATATATATATATATATATATATATATATATATATATATATATATATATATATATATATATTTTGTAGTTGTTCTTGTTTATATCTATTTTCATACAACCAAGTTGCCATGTAAATTTGAGTAACGTACACACGCATAACCACACCATAACGAGAAAAACTAACAAACGAAGTCAAGAAACATATTCTGGAAAATGATAATAATAAAAATTGAATCAACAAATTAAACAATTTTTATCCCGAATGAAATATGCACTTATTCCACGTAAAAGATACACTTAAGCATTTTGTCACAAACACTTTATCTTGATTTAAATTTATTAATAATCACGTTTGTTTATTTACATGGTTATTTTAATTGGAAATGCTCACCTAAATTATTGTTTGTAGCTATTTAAGATTTTGACATTTTGGTAAAGGGAAGGAGGCCAACTCTTCCTTAACCCATAGGGCCACTTATATTTATTTGAACCACAACTTTCTTTTCATTCAAGATTCATGACATCGACATGATAATCGGTTCGGTCTAGTTCACGATTCATTATTAATTAATTATAATAAACAAAGTTAAGCACACTAAAACTACATCAAAAATACACACGGACTCACACAAAAGTACACATGTCTGTGCTTTTATGTAGATCCATGTTTACTTTTTCATGAGCCCTTATATATTTTTGGAATGCTTAACTTGTGCCTATAGGGCACAAGTTAAAGTGTTTCGAGTTTAATATCGTAAAGTCCACACAAAACAATCTCATATTATTGTCTATCATCCAATAAACTTAATATATATATATATATATATATATATATATATATATATATATATATATATATATATATATATATATATATATATATATATATTAGGAAGGGATCAAGTAAGAAGAATAATTAAAATAAAAAGAGTAAGAAGTAATTCTAGCCACACATTTTAAATTAGGAGGGAAATTTTGAAGGAAAATGCATATACTTTTGTAGGTGCATCTGAAATGTGTGGTTGTGGTTACTTTTTATCATTCATATTTTAATTATTCTTCCTATTTGATCCTAACTCTCTCTCTCTCTCTCTCTCTCTCTATATATATATATATATATATATATATATATATATATATATATATATATATAGGGTCATGTTCAATGCAGAACCATATTTTTGTACAGAACTTTACAGAACTACTTTAGACCAATCAAAATTTTGTAATATTAAATTGTTTTAATTAACTCAAAAGGGTATAATTGGTAAAACATGTATTTACTTTCTTTTTCAATATTTTCAATTAAAAAACGTTTTTTTTTTTTTTTTTTTTAATTCCTTAATTTTAGGAATTAAAAAAGTTTTTTTTTTTTTTTTTTTTTTTTTTTTTTTGGCTTTTATCATTCATTTTTAAAAGAACTGCATATGTGCTTATTAAAGAACGTAGATTTTTAACTTATGTGCATATGTGTTTTCTTAAAAAAAAAACATAAATATTTATCATTTATAGTTAGCATATGTTTTAACTTTTTCAATCAATAACCAATCTTTCACAACATACACTTTACCATATTATATATGCACGCATGTATAAGCAAAATCAATGAAAATAAGTCTTATAAAATCAAAAAAATCATATAGTTATACTTTACATTCCATTCTAATACAAGTATAAAAGAACACATATGCAAGATGAAATGCATTTATACACACTTTTACAAAAAAACACATATGCAATAATCGTATTTCTTCAAAAGCCGCATCTTGTATCTATGTGTGCATTCATGTCTACATCCGTTCAACATCGTCGGTCTTGAAGATTATCATCATCTTCATCATCTTTAATAATCTGATACAAACATATTCAATTAAACTAATTAGTAAACAAATTTTTTTAATTATAACAACTAGGATAACACATATCACACTATTTTCATTGATTTATTCCATTGATAAAACACATATGCACTTTCTCGAAACATATATGCAACTAATCAACCACTTCAACAAAAGAGACTAATATTATTATGGTATAGCAATTCAAAATAATACCTATATCAAAACTAGTGTAACACATGTGCAAAATTATATATGTGCAAATAAATACTTCATGTACATGATTTGCAAATATAGATTTTCTGTACAATTTGCAAGCTTTCACAACTTGACAATAATCTCATCTCGAATAGAGCATAGGTGAACGTCAAACAAACCTAATTGAAAACGTAACATCCACATATCCTTGCATAAACAAAAAAGGAAAAACAATGCCTGAAAGAGTAATATTGTTAAAGAACTTGGCAACAAAAAGAAAGTGATGGACACATATGCACTAGTCTTCATCATCACGAAAACACATATGCACACTGGTATACCAGAAAAACATTTCTAGGAAAGAAAGCAATAAAACACATATGCACTAATCATCGTCATCAATGTATCCAACTTTTCAAAAAAGAAATAAATTACTAGCCATCATACACTTTTGATGCAAAAAAGAAAAAATAGAAAAAATAAATAAAAAATAAAACACAAATCATGTAACAGTAACTAAGAATATTCACCAATGAAGATTTGTGTGGGTATGTGTAGTTACGCATATGTATATAGTTAGCCTTGCACAGCCACATCATACATCCCCTCGCTCAACCGCCTTAAACCGCTGATGTCCCTGTCGACGCCTCTGTCGTCATCCTCCTCGAACCGCCGTCGTCATTGTCCTCAACCTCCAGCCACAGATTGTTGGCGGTATTCTATCCGGAGAATCAAGAAAATGCATATATTTTATGCAACGGGGTAGTGGTTGTGATAAGGAGGGTGCGGCTAGGGTTTGGGGGATGAGGAAGAAGGAGTATAAACTGGAAATTATTTTAGATCTACAAAAAACTGAAGATAAGAAATGTGTGTGTGAGAGAGAGAGAGAGAGAGAGAGAGAGAGATTTGGATTATAATACAGTTTAAAAGTTTATTAATTTGTAATACCTATAATACCCTTTGAGCCTTTTGCTTAATTGAAAAATTAACCCTCATCTTTCTATTAATTACATGAATTGCACAATTCATTATAGCCATTGATCATACCCATCCAATGGTCCACATTCATTTAAAAAGTTCTGTAAAGTTCTGTACAAAAAATTGGTTCTGCATTGAACGCTACACTATATATATATATATGGAGTTAGGATCAAATAAGAAGAATAATTAAAATAGGAATGATAAGAAGTAACTACAACCACACATTTCAGATGCACCTACAAAAGTGGATGTATCTTCCTTCAAAATTTCCCTCCTAATTTGAAATGTGTGGCTAGAATTACTTCTTACCCTTCTTATTTTAATTATTCTTCTTACTTGATCCCTTCCCTATATATATGTCTAAAAGAAATGTGCATTTTTATATGTGGATAGTATTTTTGAACAATTTTTCTGTTTTGTCCTTCCAATTAAAATAAATAAATAATGCACCCATTGTTCTTTTCTATTTCAATACTAAGTGTGAAGGTAAAACTGATTTTTTATCAATTAAAACTTACATTAATTACATATATTATAATTTGTTAGTTTTTTTGTTTGTAGACACTCTCAAAATATACATGTGCTACACCAAAATGTGTGCTCAGAGTCATGGGTGTTCAAGGGCTAACAATTTATCGTGTGAAAAGCCATTTGCAGGTAAGGTTCATACTACATCTATTATCCAGGCCAATCATGAGGCTCAAAAATCCTTTTACGATGTTACTTTGTTGACTTATGTGTGCCTTTTATCTGTACAGAATATTGACCGAAAAAGTACCTCCCAGATTGCAAGCAGTAACCCGGGCACACAAAAAAGAAGTCCTTACACAATGTTCACACATGGGCCACTAGCCTTTCAACCGAATGGTGTACCACTTACTACTGTTTCTAAGCTTTGAAACAACTTCACTGGCCATAACAGTTGTTGGACTTGCTGCCAAGCTTATGACAGAATCCTCAGGCATGTGCTCATCTTAATGGCTTATATTTTTATTTGACTTTCGGATTGTATTAATGTCACTATATGTATGCAATATAGTCTGTCATATATGTATGTATCCACAATAAGAATTGGTAAATAACAAAATAAG
Organism: Artemisia argyi; assembly: GCA_030686995.1. Classification (NCBI taxonomy): domain Eukaryota; kingdom Viridiplantae; phylum Streptophyta; class Magnoliopsida; order Asterales; family Asteraceae; genus Artemisia; species Artemisia argyi. Next base: position 174,047,441 of record CM060697.1, read on the forward strand.
TAATTTTTTTACTTATTACAGATGTTAGAACTGGTGGCAAAAGGGATGTTTGCCAAAGGCCAAGGAATGACAATGGGAATATTTTAAAGAGTGATATTCACCTATGGTCATCGTAACCAGGTTGGTTTGTCGGTTGTTTTTGAGGTTGCTTCATTGGTTGGTTCACTGTTGATTCAATTGGTTTGTTCACTGGGTTGGTTCATTAAGTGGGGGTTCAGGGTGTGTGTTCACTGTGTAGGTTCTGTGGGTGTGTTTGTTCAGTGCGTAGATACTCTTCTTTGACGCAGATGGCTCGATGTTGTTCCGTCTAGATACATTGTTGGCAGGCCTCGGCTTGGTGATTGTTGACGGTAGGATATAGCTATTGCGGCGGAGGAGACGAAATAAGGAGGAGCATTTAGAACGTGCAATTCCATGCTTTAGTTAACTAAACTGAAACAGTAAACTCTATGTACTTCAATGTATTATACATACTACATTGGTACACACTAAAAGTGAATATTATAAAGCAATGATGTTGAATGGAATTGTTGAAAACAATAGTTTCTGAATGAAATGATAGAATTTGTTTGTTTAAAATAATAATAATAATAAAATAAGAATATAGTTTGTCAAAGGAAACCTGAACATCTTTGTTATGTTGAAATGAGGAGGCAAGCAATGGTAGTGCTATACATATATTATTAAATTTTAATCCATTTTGATATATGTGTGGATAACACTAAAATCTATTATGGGTTATATGGCTATGTTAATTGTAGATGAAACATATGAACCTGCCCATATGTAATATAAAGCAATGATGTTGAATAGAATTGTTGAAAACAATAGTTTCCTGAATGAAATAATAGAATTTATTTGTTTAAAATAATAATAATAAAATAAAAAATAAAAAATATAATTTGTCAAAGAAAACCTGAACATCTTTGTTATGTTGAAAAGAGGAGGCAAGCAATGGTAGTGCTATACATATGTTATTAAATTTTGATCCGTATTCATATATGTGTGGATAACACTAAAATCTATAATGGGTTATATGACTATGTTAATTGTAGATGAAACATATGAACCTGCCCATATGTTCCCTTATGTAAATCTTAACTACTTATAATGTATTTTTGGTCAAATGTGAAAAGTGAAAAAATGAAAAACTGATTTTTTAGTCAATCCCCATTTTACCCTTGTCAATGAATGTAAATTGAATGCACCCATCCATTTTCTCTCTCTAAAATAAAACACACCAAAATTCTCTCCAAAAATCTGCTACAGAGTATTACACCCCCTCTCTCTCTCTCTAACCATCCCTCTTCTACCACCGTTGTAACCCTCCACCGGACGTCACCAACAAAGAAACCACACGAACATAGAACCACCGCGACGAGGCCTCAAGACCCATGACTACCGTTTTGAGTTATTTTTTGTTTTCGAGGTATTTTTTATTTGGTTTTTTAATAATTATATTTGTAGATCTATAAGTTTTTACATAGATGATAGATCTATCTAAATTAACATTTTTGTTTTTTTTTACTACAGCCGCCTGGCCAGAAAAAACTACTGTCGCCGAAAATATTTCTGCCGTCGCTGGAAAGAATTGCTATCGTCGGAATAATAGGTTTTGAGGTATTTCATGTTTTGAGGTTTTGTTTTGCCGTCGCTGGAAAGAATTGCTATCGGTTTGGAACAGTTTTTTAAAGATATGAAGATATTTTTCTTGGAACAAAGTTTTCATGAGGTTTTTGGCATCTTTATATTGCAGCCGACGCCAGCCGCTGGAAAACTCTGCCGCCGCCGCTTGATCTCCTTTTTATATCGGAAAATGTATATTTATTTTTTAAAGATTGATGGTAATATTGATGTTACTTTGTGAGTGGAAAACTGAGGCCAAATGTTCTTGAAGGATGACTTTCTAACAGTTTGTTCAAGTGTTAATTTTAACTTTTTTTTTTTTTTTTTTTTTTTTTTTTTTTTTTTTTTTTTAAGTCAAGGTCAATTATGTTTTAATGGTTAAAAGTTTGTTAGTTTTCTTGAGATTTTAAAGGTTTTGTTAAGATATATAGGATTTTTTTTTTCTTCATCAATTTGATTTTTTAAGTTTTTATTTGTAAGTTTGATTTTTTGGAATGAATCTGAGCTTTTTTTTTTTATAAATCACTATTGTTACTACTAAATATATTGTTATTTATTGTTTTTTCTTTAGTACTATTATTTTTCGAATCTGATATTTTTCATTTCTTTATAAATCTAATTTTTATGGTTTTTTTAAATTTAGTAATAATTATGGAAACGATTTGGTTATTCGGTTACATCTCGAGTCAATAAATCGGATTGTGGAAATGGTTGATGACTTAACAAAAATATCTTGGCCGGGTTTAATGACATTAAATGTATGATTGGTAACTTATATGTTAACAAAAATATCTTGGTCGGGTTTAATGACATTAAATGTGTGATTGGTGACTTATATGGTTGATGACTTAACAAAAATGTCTTGGCCGGGTTTAATGACATTAAATGTGTGATTGGTAACTTATTGTGAGATTATAGCCTTTTTTTGTTAAACTAAAAGAAATTTGATAACTATGTCAAACTTGATAATGCACATTATAAGTAGGAACAAATCCAAATTGAGTTTAGAACATATTTATGATTAATTTTGTATTTGGAAATTAGTACGTATGACTTCTGAGCTTGACCTTTTTGTGTAATTTAGCAATATTTCTTGTTATATTTGCTGAATCTAAGGCTCATTATATGATTCGATTGGGAATTGATATCTAAACTTGTATAAAAAAGATGCAAATAATCATCCACTTTTGAATCTATTTTGTCGCTACTTTAAAGTATTTTATTCATAATTTGTCAATAAATGTTTTGAGCAGATTGTTGTCCCCCTTTTTGTGATCGTCAACTTATTTTTTGCCTTTGCATGAAACATGAGATATAATTACCAGGCTCTAGGTGCTTAATATTTTGTGCATTTTACATTTGAAAAAAGCTTTGTTTGTTTATTCTTCTTCTACATGTTAACTACAAACTTCATGATGGGTATGGTTGTCTTCACTAAAAAGGAATAGGTAAGACATTTGTCGATCGTATTATAAAGTCAGTAACTAATTTCATGTATTCATCTATGGTTTTCATGTATTTGCGGTTGTCTAATTCTTTTTGAGCTTAGGTGTTTGTGTCTTATATTTCTTCTGCTTGTCTACTTAGTTTTCTTTATTATTAAATGTCGACGCCTGCGCTAAAAAAGGATGTTAGTTGCTTATTAAAAAACAACTTACTCGCTGCCTTGTACAAAACCATTAGAAACATTTGTTAGCTTTATAATGTTAATACGGTAATATTTGTAGATCTTTTGGCGTTAAGGGCGAACTCAGTTTGCAAATTTTGGAGCTTAGGTGTTTGTGTCTTATATTTCCACTGCTTGTCTACTTAGTTTTCTTTATTATTAAATGTCGACGCCTTCGCTAAAAAAGGATGTTAGTTGCTTATTAAAAAACAACTTACTCACTGCCTCATACAAAACCATTAGAAACATTTGTTAGTTTTATAATGTTAAAACGGTAATATTTGCAGATCTTTTGGCGTTAAGGGTGAACTCAAGATCATCATGAGTAAGTATAAGTGCTGATACTACCATACACTTGAAGCAGTATGGTGCATTCATCTTTTAACTTAATGACTCAACCATGTTCAATGATATGATGAAATGACTCAACCTTGTTCAATGATTAAATGCTTACGTACATATTTATATTTGTGATTGTTTTCATGATATGTTGTAATGAATGTTTTAACGGGTTCCTGGTTCTTAAATGACCCAGGTATTTGTGCGACAGTCCTCTATGCGTATAATGTAAGCTGTATGGCGAATATATATGTGATGGAACCGATGATGATATTTGCAGCCTTGAATGTGAATATAAATTATTGTTTAGGGTTAATTTATGCAGGCTATTTTAGTATCATGTATAATTGATTTTTTCATATTTTTTCTTAGACTAGATTATGAAAATTGTTCAGATGAGAAACTTAATTATTCAGCTGCTATCGAAGGTTAGTTTCTATTTCACATTTTGTCTTTGATATCAGATAAGTGAATCATTGCTAACTTAGTTTCCCGTCATACTTCTAATTTGTAGATTTGTTTCCTGCAAGCCTTGCTATAACGAAAGGGGAAGCCATATGTGATTACTGCTGGTACCCTTACATGTCGTCTTCAGGTGCATCCCCTATCTGTTTTACATCATTATCTAATCTTCTAATTATTGTTAGGTATCAAGAAGTTAACCGGAATTAATGTACTCAGATTGTGTTGTATATCCGGTGTCTTGTGTGTTTGCTTCAAAAGGGCTTTCATGAACAGGTGATGAAGTCTTATTGTTGGAAAGGTATACGAGCAGAATCAGGCTGTGAAAAAGGTGACTATTTGGGTGTAATTTCATACCTGCACTTTGGTACCTCTTAAAATTTATGGGGTCACTCATATTGTCCAGTTCCTTTACTATAATTTTGGATTATTTTCTGTGTATAATAATAATGAAGAAGAAGAAGAAAAAAAATTGTTGAACCACTTGCTTTTGTTGTTCTTTCAGGCAATCAAGAAGAAGACGATGATGATATTGATAATGATGATCAAGAAACAAAACAACTTACGGCTAATGACTTTGTTGCTGCTCCTCCGGTACTAGCTTCTTTATGTTACTTATATGCTACTATTCTTTTCTAAACTTTATCTCATCCTAAAACTTCTTTGAGCCATACAACTCTCTTGTATATCTAGCCTTTACAAGTTTTTTCTTTCGTTATCCTATATTAGTTCTGTTTAGTTTGTAGGAAATGGTAGAATCATTTTCCTCTCTTATATGGGAGTCTGAGGAATTAAGTTTGATTTTCATAATGAGGTACCCCTCACCGGTCTCCATTTTCCATTCTAACTTGTCTCTATGTGATTTTTTGTAGTAGTGAAGATACTTCCGAACACTAAATCAAAAAAATTCTTATATAACACAAGAGACATGTATACCATTCTATGCTCTTTTAATGGTGGGCCTGGTCGAAAAATATGTATGCCAACCTGCACAAAGCAAGAGACATGTATACGAAGCGTATGAATAGGTTGGATTATAACGTATTCAAATACATGTATCAAGTATAACAATTGATTGGTTATGTTTTAAGTCCTTAAATTGTAGGTTGGATTATATACGAAGCATAGGAATAGGTTCACTATTTGAACTACTTTCTCAAATTGCAAGGTTGGATTTATCTTTTAGTGAATTTGCAAGAAGTTCAGGTGTCATTTGCTAGATACAATATTTGTTTATTGATATGTAAATTTTCATGGTTCAAATTTTATTGCCTTTTCATGATCCATGTTACAGGTTGAGCTTACATGTGAAGCAACTCCTACAACCTTTGATGCAAACAGGGCTGCTACTATAAAGATTGCAATTAATGCCGCAATAGACTACATGTGAAGCAACTCCGACAAGCTTTGACTACTATAAACCGCCATGTTAAACTGTTGATAATCATGTTCTTAATATTACAAATATCTAATAAGCATGTCAACAAGCATTTATTTGTTGCAAACGTGGCAAATCAAACAACGATTTATGAATGTTTACAAAAATTTGAATTGTCAGTTATTATCTCATAATTGATATACTACGTAATATTTTATTTTCGGTTTCATTAAATGTTTTTATATGTTCTTTGATACATGTTAAGAATTTTTGCCTGAGTTGAATTATCGCATGTTACAACATTTGCAATTACATTTTGATATTTTCATGTTCTATTTTGAACGTTACATGAAACATTTACTACAATATCACATATCGTTAATTATCTGCCGCTAGAAATTTCCGTTGCTATGCACGGGTACTCGCCTAGTACATATAAATGGCTCATATAGATGTGGACCTCACAATTTCTCTTAACCAAAAATAAAAAAAATAAAAATAAATAAATAAATAAATAAAACCCTATAGTTTCAATTAAAAGACTTAAATGGTGTTTCTTTTCTAGTATATGTGGAGGGAGCGTGGAGCCCACACCTATATGAGACACTTTATGTGGAGGATCTAAGAATTTTTGGCTTAGGGATATAGACTTATTAAAAGAAAAAGTGAGTCCTATTAAAAAAATAGTAATATTAAATTAGTGTGTTCCACTATTCCTTCACATATAGTGAAAAAGAAATACCTTTTACTTTGGTGCAGAAAAGAGGAAGGAACCATCAACAAGGTTGAAAGTTAGATGAAAGAAACTCAATAAGGCCATTTTACACCAAAATAAACATTACACAATCATTCTATACATTAACACATCTCCCCCGCAGCAACATGCAGATTATCCAACTCGTTTACTATTTATGTGTAAAAAGTTATGATTTAAAACTTTCCCGTTACATATCATTAAAATGATAACTTAATTACGTAGCTATTAACTCTTATTAATTTCGTTAGATATCATCTTTGTTCTTGGAAAGCCAAATCACTTTCCATATGAGATAGGTTAAAACTCCTACGTAGTATTAAATTGCCCCTTTGTATTGTATAGTGTCTGTTTATTAAGAAATCCCAGCTTTTCGAAAAATAATTACATACCTATTCAATAAATATTTTTGGATCCGTTACAACGTGCGGGTAAAAATAACCTTTGACAAACAATTTAGAACCCAGGTAAGTAACTACCGAAATAAACCCAGTAAAAAATAAAGCGAAGAAAAGGGAAGACTATTTTTTATTAATACAAAATAATAAACAATAAATTTGAAGCAAAAAATTGAGAAAAGAAAATAATCCAATTATATAGGCGTGGAGTTAGCCCATTTGGCGAAGACTTTCTTTATTTTGTGAACTCTATACTCGTGAAAGTTGAGTGGGGGTATCAAGAATTAATGATGGTGAGCTGGAGGTTCAAAACTCGCGTGTCTTATGCCAAAAAAATCTCAAATAGTTCAAAGTTCAAACTTCACACTTCAAACTTCAAACTCCATTCGGCCATTCCTGTCCCTATATATAGTTTAAACTTTAAACACCATTCCTCATAAAAATCTCAAATCTGTTCTATTTTCTATGGCCTTGTTTTCACACCTTCACTCTGTTGATTTTTCATACCAAGGCAAATCATTTGGTTTGGGTATGACTCCAACTAATGATATGTTGAATAAGAACATGTCTTCTGAACCCCCTTCAGTTTCATTTTCCGGGGAGTCGAGATACCTGACGCCACTTTGGGTCTTTGGAAAAGCTGATGAACTTTCTCAATCTACAACTACTGCTGGTATATCTTTCTTCCTAGCTAGTCTACTCGTATAATTTTGAGCTATAACTAGAAACTTGTAATATCTGTGTAATTTAAGATTTGTGTGCATGCTTCTGATTGGGTTCATCATTTTTCTGAAATATAGATTATGAGCTGATGGCTGCTGAAATCGACCCACATAATCAGATAGTAGAGGATAAGATCAAAGCTGTCCTAAAGTTGCTAACTTTCCGCGAGCAACGTGTTCTTGTTCAGTTTTGGTCACCTTGTGTCGTTGGGGAACACCAACTACTTACAACTGTAGATCAACCGTTCGGTCTTGGTGTAAATCATGATGAAGGACTTCTTTCCTATAGAAGGGTGTCTCAGCACAACCTTTACGTTGTGGATAAGGATTATGAAGAAGAAGTAGACCTTAGTCCTCTTGCTCGAGTATTCAAGCTAGGAATATCAGAATGGTCCTCCGATCTAACTAACTACTTGCCAAAACATTTTCCACAACAAGAGTGTGCGATTCGTTGCAATCTCCATGGATATTTGGTTTTACCAGTTTTCGATTCAACTACAAGATTATGTGTTGGTGTTCTTGAATTGTTGGCTTCTTCAAAGTATACGAGTTTTGACTACGAGGTTCAACAATTTGAGAAGGCACTGAAGGTTAAAATCTTTATAACTCGCTTAATTATTAATAAGTCATGTTTTCTGTTGTATTGTAATCTAGTTTACTCTTCCTTGCATATATAGCTACTAATTTCCAAATGTTGTCAACTTGGCAGACACAAAAGTTGACATGCCTACAAGTATTGGATGATCCTGCTTCAAATGTAAGTTGTGCATGGCTGATTTGTTATATGAAATTCTACTATTACGACTATTCTGAAAGAGTCCTTTTTGAAATCTTATTTTTCTTCGTACGAGTAATACTTATGTCGGAGATGTCTTTTAATTAATCTACAGGTGAATGAAAGCAGGCTGAATGAATTGGAAAAAATATTCAATATTCTGAAAGTTGTGTGTGACACTCACCAATTACCTCTTGCTCAGACGTGGGCTCCGTCCCCATTCACTAGTGTTGCTTCCTATGAACAAGTTTTAGAAAAGAGGTGTAATAGTTATGATTGTAGATGCCTTGGGAAAGTCTGCATGTCAACATGTGCTTTACCATATTATGTTCAAGACTTGGGCTTGTGGCCTTTTCGAAAAGAATGTAAAAAACAACACTTGGACAAGTCTCGTGGCTTTGTTAGCAGGGCCTTGTCATCTGGTGGGTCGTGCTTTTGTGAAGATGTAACAAAACTCAGTGAAGACGTCTACCCTTTGGTCCACTATGCACGGATGAGTGGGTTAACTAGCTGCTTCGCAATCTATCTGCATGGTTGTGAAAGCAACAACGACTACGTGTTAGAGTTTTTTCTCCCGTCGCGCATGAAAGAAAGCAAACACTTATTGAACTTGGTCCAAATGTTGAAGCATAACCTTGAGGTTGCTTCTGGATTTGAACTAGGTGACAAGTCATCCATAGAAGTTGTTGGACCACCTATGGATCTCTGTTTAAATAATCAAGAACCAGAGATTATTAAAAGACCATTGTACATGATGGACACCTTTAGTGATGGAGAAACGAGCAACCCTTTAAAAAAAGGCACAAAGCGTAAAAGAGGCACAAAAGTGACGACAACTTATGGAGAGGATGTCAAAAGGTTCCGATTTTGTATTTCACAGGGATTGTTGAAGCTGAAAAACAAAGTGGCAAAAAGGTTCAAGCTAGAGAGTGAAATGATTCGTCTAAAATACAAGGATGAAGACGATGATTTGATACTTCTTTGCGGTGACTACGATTTGCAGCCTGCTTTGGTTGCTTCAGGCAATTTAATCTGCGAGCTATCAGCTTAATTGATGATGGTTTTCGTACATAATGTTATTAAGAGCTATTTTATGTATTTTTCCACTTCTAATGTATTGATTTCGTTGTAATATTAAATTATGTTGCATATTGCCGTCTCTTATATTTTATATATTAAACATTAAGAATATAATACCCAGAAATTATATTTAAAACTAACCGAATGTATGTATGCATGACACGACATATAATCTAGTATGATATATTAATTTAAATATATCATTACGAATACATTTTGGTCGTGCATGAGTACTTTCAGGTTTTGTGAACCATTGTAACATATAGAACCATAATATATTATCTTAGCAGTGATTGGACGAGGGTGGATCGCGAGACACCCATAAATTTTTGTGGTGTTGTATTAAGTTAGTAGCTGAAGGTTGAAAATTCTTAACAAATTTTGAGATTTAACGAAATACGTAACATACTTTATCAATTGTTAGTATCGCTAAAATACTTTCATTCTTTTGTCAATATCACTATTATGACCAGTTTAACAGGTTATCTGGAAGTGATTTGACTAAGATACTCTTGTGTTCTTTCCTTTTATTTTTATTCTTGATACAATTTTTTTTACAATGTTCATGCATGTCTAAACCCAAAAATATCAGATATCGTCACTTACAGATTTTTATCAAATTTGGATGTATGACTTCTACCGTTTTGTTTTTGAAAATTACAATTACTTAATTTGGGTTTAGATTGAGGTTTTTATTTGATTTGATGGTTAAACAGAAATTAAACAACTAAGCAAAAACAGTACAAGAAGATTAAATATATCAATTGGTTAAATCTTTTCCGCTTTGTTTCCCCATATCTGCATATGTATCTATTTAATTTTGGACCTTTTCTTAAAAAAAACAATACCAGAAGATATGCAAATCGTCATTGTTTGTCGGTTCAACTTGTATTATACTATATATATAAACCCCGGGCACTCAACGAGAGGCCGCCACGTGGAATACTGTAGCAAATGAACAGTACCCGACCACTGTTCATGCTACAGTACGAGCTACAGCAATTTTTTTCTTCTTTTTTAACGCATCGCTACAGTTCTCGCTGCAATTTTTTTTTTTTTTTTTACATAAATTTCCGTATGAAAATTTGTTTATAAAAAAAAAAATTAATAACAAAAAATAAAAATAAAAAAATACGAAAAATAATACACTTACAAAAAATTCTTATACAAATTTGTTTTCTTTTAAAATACCCAAACAACAAAAAAAAATTTCAACCGCAACGCAAAAAAAAAAAAAAAAAAAAAAAACGTAAACATAAACAAATTATGCTTCCAAGTAAACATATGCATATTTCAAATAACAAAATTATTAATTACACCGTACAACCGACAAAATACAACGACTGTTATCTTTAACATTTTTCCAAAAAATGCTTTTAACGCAATTACCATAACCCAAAGCCATTAAATATTTGCAACCACAAACAAAACTTAACCGACACCCAATAACTACTTAAAAAAATATATAAACTATTTCTCTATTTTTTTTACAACCAACGCATAACACCAAACTACTATTTAAAAAACCCGCCGCAACGCGTGGGTTACTAAACTCGTTCATATATATTTCTTGAAGAACTTTCAAATGGGGAGTGATGCGATATGTGGGTAGGAATCTGTTAAATAGTCAAAACCATACAATTCATTAACGGGCAAGTTATTTGGAACCTCTCATAGGAAGGTTTCCAATTATTGCATGCATTATCGGTTTGTAGAGTATGCATTGCAGGTTGCACGTTTTAATCAACCCTTTGTTAAAATTGTTCGCGAGGGAGTTTACAAGCATTAAATGACTTCATATTTGCAATAGTGTTTTTTTATTTTTTATTTTATTTTTTTTTTATTTTTTTATTATTTTTTTTTTTAAGAAGAAGAAGCAAAGAATTTATCATGCCACAAAGGTTAAAAAAAAAAAAAAAAAAAAAAAAAAACGGGCTCTAAGATAGAGCACTGGAAATAGAGCACCAAAACAAAAAAACACCAAGAACCAAAAAACAAAGGAAGCGACGATGAAGCAAATTCACCGGGATTTTGGATCTAATTTTCTCATGAGAAGAGTTTCTTAGAAGAACGATTATAAGCTCATAAAAGAGACAATCTTTGCACCGAAGGAAAATCATCCGACTATTATAAGCCCATATATGCAATAGTTACTAAGATCGTCCAACAAAATTCAAAAGTAATACAAAATTAGCAATTTGGGTCATGACAAATGTGACAACTGGCAAAATAGGGAGCCGTTTTATAAAACCCGCATTACATCTATATAATAAACATGGAATTTCTGAAAATTTATTGTAACGAGATATTTTACAAACGTTGGTACTTGATTTTAATCGTACGATGTTTATGGGAATTAGTTATTTAATTATGGTTTGATTTGTTTCGGACATGATGAATTATTATATTTTGAGATCGTTATTGTTGGCACTACCTTGACTTCGGCACTAGGTTGACCTAACAATTTATTTATATTTTTACGGAATTCGGATGTTTTATTATTTTGAAACGGATTCGGTTGGAAAAGTGGATCGGTTATTAAAGGTTTCGGGTCTGGCCCGTGTGTTTACTCGGGGCTACCTAGCCCACTACACACTCCATATTATCACTAATAATTATTAAAACAAAAATTTTTTTTTTTTTAAAATCGTCCTTGTGGTCCGGTTTTAACCAACACCCCACACCACACACACACAAAAACATACAAACACCATCTCTCTCTCTCCTTCATCCTCACATCTTACCATCTCAAAACCCTAGCACCCTTGAGCCGCCGCCGCCACAGTCGCTCCACCGCCTCACCCACGACTACACCACCACCACCAAACTATTCCCCATCTCATTTCCTTTTCGATCCACTACTACACGCGCTCAAATACCCCCTCAAACCATCACGTTAAATCACCAAAGTCATCATCCTTTTATTGTTTGGAGGTTACCAAGTTGTTTTCTTGAGGAATCGGAGGTGAGACGAGTTCCTACTCGTGTTTCTTGGCGAAAACGTGACCATTGGGTCACGAATTTAAAGATACTCGTTTTGTTTATGGGTTACCACATGAAATATTAGTGGGTTTTTGATAGAACAAGATCTAAAACGCGTTTGGTATCCGGGTGGATTGTTTTGGGGTTCGAATTCGAGGAAGGATTCTTGTTTGATGATTTTCTTGGTTGGTTTTGTGCTCGGTTTTAGCATAACCGAGACCCTCGAGGTCTCGGGGTCGGTTGTTATGGCTTGTTTTGTCGAGCCGAGACCCTAGGGGGTCCTCGTTGACATTATTGTTGTTGTGGTTTGGTTTTGGCCGACGACCCTAATGGTCCGTTTGGTTTGGCATGGCTCGATGAGAGCTAGACCGTGACCTCCCTTGGGTCCGGTCGAATGAGTGGGTGTTTTCCTTTTTATTTAGGACCTTATGGTCGTGTGGTATTTGGCCGAACACCCCACTAGGGGCTGTTTTGGTTCGAGCAAGCTCAAAGAGCTAGCCGAGACTCTTTAGTCTCGGGCGTGGCTCCATTTTATATCTTGAACTTATAATTGACCCGGGTTGACTTGGTAACTCAACCCGTTGCATAATTGGTTTCGGACAATATATGTTACTTGATATTATTTATGTTTGTTGTGATTGTATTATGGGCATTTGGTTATTAATTGGACGCGTTGCGGTATCTTGTGATTATGAGTATATTTGGAGTTGTGTTGACGAAAGTGGATTGGGGACCGATTGTGAGACGGTCATTAGATGACGGAGATAGGATTAGTCGGGTGCCGTAGTCGGACCCTCATGTTGTAGCATGTGGATGTGAGATTGGTTGGGCGGAGTTATTATATTTATTATTGCGACTTGATTATATTGTTTGGACTTGGACTATGAGCCGAGGGTCATGACTCGGACATTTGGACCAAATTCTATGACTCGATAAATCTTTAAAGGTTGATATTAAAAATAAAACTCGTAATAATATTATTAAGAATATAATCGTTTATATACGTATATAGACGTGTTAAACGTACATATATATATATAAATGCGTATATTAATAATAAAACGATCACGAGTGAACGGATAATAATAAAGCGATAGTTATTACACTACGATAATGGTGCAATAAATATCGGGATATTATTATAACTAATAACCATATATATATATAATGACGAACTTTACGTCGAATAACTAACAACTAAAAACGTGACTTTAATTATAAACTAGAAACTTATCGAGTTATACGAATTTTTGGGTCTTTAAAGTCCAAGTGGGCCTTATATTGTGACTTCGTGTTGTCACGGATATATGACGGTTAATATAAACATTTTATATATCGAATGACTTATTCTAGATCGAGTGATTTGACGATATAAAATAGATATATTAATGGGCATCGTATCCCACGACGCCCATAGGATGTGGTATATATTTTAGGGCAATGAATTACTATATGTCTCGTGGAATTTTGGCCGATTCGACAATATATATAGGGAATTCATTGGGCTACGACATATACCAAATAGAAATTTATGTGCAAGGTGTTTAGATTGGGTATAATTGTGGAACAATATATTACGTAAATAAATATGGGAGGTTATCAAATCGACGGATTTGATAAGCTTCGATAATTATTTAAATAATATATTGGGCTAACGTTAGACCTGTAGCTGTCTTATTATCGTTGTTTGTTGTGGCTTTCTGGTTTGAGTTGTGTCGACCCTCCACCCGTATGGATACCAAACGTCGAATTTCAAATGAATATGAAGTAAACTCGAGAAATGGATAATTTTGGAAAGTAAAAATGAATTACGTTCGGGAATGGGAATATTTCATTTTGAGGAAATGATTTCTGAACGGGTTTAATATTGTTAGGAAGTGCCGAGTCAGTAGTTGCCGTTACGTGAGTTGCTTGAGATTACTTACGTCTCTCTTCTATCATTTCTTTTGAGGATTTCCGGACTTGAGGTGAGTCATAGCCCCACTTTTACTCTTGAACTTTGTTTTCAATACTTGGGGTGAGAAACGTGCAAATGTTTTATGTGGACTATTATCGCTTTTTGATTTCAAAACTTGCTATGCTTATAGAACTAGGTAGAGCGAGGCCTAGACTAGATCTAGGTAAGCTATTTGATTTGGTTATTGAGCGAGGCCTAGTCCCCGAACTAGGTAAGCTATTTGATTTGGTTATTGAGCGAGGCCTAGTCCCCGAACTAGGTAAGCTATTTGATTTGGTTATAGAGCGAGGCCTAGCCTAGAGCTAGGTAAGCTAAACAACGAGGCCTAGACTAGATCTAGGTAAGTTGAACATGTCGTATCCTTACGAATGTTGGGTATGTCGTATCCTTACGCATACATATTGAGCGAGGCCTAGACTAGATCTAGGTAAGCTATTGGATTGATTATAGAGCGAGGCCTAGACTTGAGCTAGGTAAGCTATTGATTGGATTGATTTGAGCTATAGCGTGCACCTATAGGGAGGATTTGATTTGGTTGGAGTTATTTTGGTTGGATGATTGAGCCCTAGTCTAGCTAGCAAGCGTTTTGCGTACATGTCCACTATATTGAATTAAGAACCTAAACCTATGATCTCACCAGCGAAAGCTGACTTTTAGCACGTTTTCTCAGGTAATTAAGTGATGCTCTACGGATGCTTGGGATTGGAGGCTTGGCATTTGGCACCGGTTGTGGATCTATATTTCTAAAACTCTGATAACTATTGTGGACCTATATTTGTTTCTTTTGGGCCTGACTTTGGATGTTTTTGGGATAATGTAAACTTTAAAACCCCGCGTGGTTGTATTTTATCTTGTTTACTTTATCTCGTTCTTTTATATCTTGTGTTTGGATACCAATCCCCGTAACACCCCGAAAGCTTGTTGAGTCTTCCGCTGTACCAAATTTTGGGGGTGTTACAGATTGGTATCAGAGCCAAGGTTATAGAGAACTAGGTAAATAGACACCTAAACTATAACCGATTTTTATGGAAAACGATCCTCGACCATTGCCCGCCAGCCCGCCAAGCCGAAGCATCATTGTTATTATTGAGGTATTATGAGATATTTGAGATGATTAGAGATTTGAGATTTCTTGAGATGATTTGAGGATTTGAGGTTTATTGATTTGGTGATATGATGCGTTTTTGAGGAATTATATGTGTTTTGAGGAATTATATGGCTTAATTGTTTTGAGAATGGTTTTAGTAATGCGGTATTTAAATCTTTCTTGATTATGTACGATTTGGAATTTTATGATGATTTTGGATATGATATTTTGAGTTCACGGTTTAGTTGTTTTGAAACACTTACACCTACCCTACGCCGTTGTCACAGACTATGGCCTCCCATACGCCTGATGTCGTTGAGGATATTCTTACTACACCGGTATTGCCAGCACGGTTCACCATGGCCCCTGACGATCCTTACCAGGTTGCCATGCATTCAGCTACTATGACACTGACAGGTTCTACTTCAGCACCATCTGCTGCATCTACGCAGGGACCCTCATCTTCTCTAGGGCTCCCTGGTACATCGAGGCAGCTTACTCTTCATCAGGCTTTGGCTCATGTGGCTCCACGTTTTGCCCATCGAGCTACGGCACGCATGTCGGTACGCCCTACTTCACTACCTTTACAGATTGATGCTCATTCTCTTCTGTCTGAGGCGCCGCCCACATCATTGCGTCGTCGTCCTAGATCACCTACCCCTTCACCACGTGGTTCACCTAGTAGGAGACGACGATTGATGATGTACTCTTCCGATGAGGAGGAGGAGGAGTACGAGGGTGAGGATGAGGCTGATGACCCTGAGCGGGAGGATGACCCTCAGGAGGTTGAGCAGGGTGATGATGATGACCCTGAGGAGGAGGATGACCCTCAGGAGGATGAAGTGCCTGATGATGATGATGCGTTAGTACCACCAGCTCAGGCTGAGGAGCCTGATTCACCTGTACACCCGATTGAGCCTGATTCACCTGATCATCTGTTTTTGTTTGAGTTGCCACCTGGTAGTCCAGCTGGGTCGGATGCGTCTTCTGAGATTTCTGCTGAGCATGCAGAGTTGGGTGAGATTGGCAGGTTGTGGGCTCGGATTACTGAGCTTAGTGAGAGAGTTGCACGTGTATCTGATCGACTTGAGAGGGTTATTGGAGAGTTCATAGCGGATCTGAGAGTGGATATGACTGTAGTTGTGGGCAGGACTACTGAGATGAGGAGAGTTTTGATGGAGGTTCATGAGCATATCGATAGCATTCAGCGAGGGTTTATTACTGCTCGTGAGGCTGACCGCAAGCTTTGGCAAAGGAATGCCGAGCTAGAGAAGGAGGTGGCTGACCTCAAGAGAGACCGAGACACCCATAGCGTTGAGCTAGGATCGTTATGGAGGGATCTTGATGGCTTGAGGCAGGAGTTGAGTAGACTCCGCCAGCAGCGTGGCTAGTTGATTGGTTTATGTTGTCTTGTTGCTTTCTTAACCGAGGAGTGTTCGGTTAGAAAAGCTAGTTATCCTATTTTTGATGTATTTTCCGTTAATTACTCGTCTTGTTGGAACGATTATTATCTTTGTGTTTTCAGTAGATGGGATGATGTTGGATCTTTCTTGTATGATCGATGGTTATTATGAAATGGTATTATGTGGTTTTTGGGTATTATGGAAATTGAGTTCCTATTCGCCTTATTGATGTTTTATGGTGTATTGTTGATTTTCTTTCTATGATTTGGCTTCGTTGATTAAATTCTTGTTGAGCATATGATAAGTCCTATCGGAGACTCACGAACTTGTATGATGTTTCAGATCAATGGCCCCTCGAAGAAACCCTGTTAGAGCTACCAGAACTGGACCTGCAACGACTACCCCTAGTCGTCGAGGACGCCGTCCAGCTCGAAATGTTGAGACCCCTACTCCTGATAACCTGGACACTACTAACCGCAACAACAGGAATCAAAATGTGGATGTTCAGGGAGACAATGATCATGTTCCACTTAATGCACCTACTGTGGATCAAGCAATGATCAATCAACTCGTGGAGCAACGAGTTGCTGAGCTACTAGCTGAGTCAAATCATTCCAACAATTCTGCTGGAACTTTTCCACCTGTTCGTGCTAATGGATGTCACTACAAGGAGTTTAAGATTTGTGGACCGATTGAGTTTGGTGGAACTGAAGGAGTGGTCTACTTGGTTAGGTGGATTGAGAAGACTGAGTCTGTGTTCAATGTCAGTGGTTGTGCGGAGAATGCGAAGGTAAAGTTTGCTTCTTTTACCTTCAAAGATGAAGCCTTAACTTGGTGGAACAATTACCGTAACTCGGTTGGGAGTGATGCGGCTTATGCTATGACTTGGGAGCAATTTAAGTCTTTGCTGATTCAGACCTACTGCCCAAGGAATGAGATTAAGAAATTGGAGATTGAGTTTTGGAACCACAAGGTGAAAGGTACCGATATGGCAACTTACAATCGCCGCTATCGAGAGTTGGCCTTACTCTGTCCCGATATGGTTAGGACTGAGACCCAAAAGATCGAGAGGTATACCGATGGATTGCCGGTAGCTACAAGGAACGATGTGATTTCTGCTAAGCCTGCAAACATTCATGAGGCTATTACTATCGCTCAACAATTGATGGATTCTTTGGCATTGGAAGAAACTGAGAAGAATAAGAATGGAAAGAGAAAGAGGGACGATCACTCTAAGGGTAATGATCGTCGAAACAAGCGACAACTAACTACTAGAGCTTATGCCATGAGAGATGGAGACAAGAAGAACTACAATGGAGATGCACCCAAATGTAACCGATGTTACAAGCATCATTCTGGTCGATGTACTATAATGTGCCAGAATTGCTCTAAGATGGGACATATAGCTAAGGATTGTAGAGCTCGACCTCTTGCTATGGTTCAAGCTACTCCTGAAACTATGAACAAGGCAAATGTTACTTGCTATGGATGTGGAAAGAAAGGACACTATCGGAATGAGTGTAGGAAATCGTGGAACCGAGGAAATCAAGGATCGGGTGGTAATGGGTACAACAATGGAAACCGTGGAACTGGAGGAAACCGTGGACGACAAGATAATGGGGACCAACGGGTGGAAGCTGGAGTTGCTCATGGGAGAGTGTATGCACTCGGGAACGAGAGAGGAGAAGATCCGAACGTTGTTACTGGTACGTTCCTTCTCAATAATCGTTATGCTTCCATATTATTTGATACTGGTGCCGATAAGAGTTTTGTGTCCACTAAGTTTGCACCCTTACTTGAGAAACCCCCGATGGCCTTAGGAATTGGGTATGATGTAGAGTTAGCCAATGGAAACATAGAAAGGATTAAGACTATCGTTCGTGGATGCACGTTAAACTTTCTGAACCGTCCTTTCAACATAGATCTTCTACCCGTCACATTAGGAAGTTTTGATGTCATTATTGGTATGGATTGGTTGTCGAAGTATCGTGCCCATATAATCTGCGATGAGAAGATCGTGCGTGTGCCTTACGGCAAGGAGATTCTGAACATACCAGGAGATAGAAAGGATTCGAGAGGCCCATCTAGATTAGCAGTTATATCTTGCACTAAGTTGCCGAAGCTAATAGAGAAAGGAAGCTACCTTTTCTTAGCCCAAATTTCTGAGAAAGGAGAGAAGGAAAAGAAGGAAAGGTGCATTGGGGATGTACCTATAGTTCGTGATTTTCCGGATGTGTTTCCCGATGATTTGCCGGGAATTCCGCCTACTAGGCAAGTGGAATTTCAGATTGAGTTAATACCTGGTGCTGCACCAGTAGCACGAGCGCCTTATCGCCTTGCACCGACTGAATTAGAAGAGTTGTCGAAACAATTAGCGGAGTTAGCCGAGAAGGGATTTATAAGACCAAGTTCTTCACCTTGGGGAGCCCCAGTCTTATTTGTGAAGAAGAAGGATGGATCGTTTCGTATGTGTATTGATTATCGAGAGTTGAACAAGTTAACGGTGAAGAATAGATACCCGTTACCGAGGATCGACGATTTGTTCGATCAACTTCAGGGATCGAGTGTGTATTCGAAGATCGATTTGAGATCGGGATATCATCAGCTTCGAGTGCGCGAGGAAGATATTCCGAAAACGGCTTTCATAACCCGTTACGGGCATTACGAGTTTCAGGTGATGCCGTTTGGGTTGACTAACGCACCGGCTGTATTCATGGACCTCATGAATCGGGTGTGTAAGCCGTACTTAGATAAGTTCGTGATTGTGTTTATTGATGACATTCTGATTTATTCAAAGAGTAAGAAAGAACATGAGGAGCATCTAAGACTTATCTTAGAATTGCTCAGGAAGGAAAAACTGTATGCCAAGTTTTCGAAATGCGAATTTTGGATCCCAACAGTACAATTTCTAGGTCACGTAATTGATAGACAAGGAGTTCATGTGGATCCTGCTAAGATTGAAGCGATTAAAGATTGGGCTGCACCTACGACACCAACGGAAGTTCGTCAATTTTTGGGATTAGCCGGTTACTACCGAAGATTCATTGAGGGATTTTCGAAAATAGCAAAACCGTTGACCAAATTGACTCAAAAGAGTGTTAAGTATGAATGGGGAGATAAGGAAGAGGAAGCATTTCAGTTACTTAAGGAGATGTTGTGTAGTGCTCCTATCTTGGCGTTACCTGAAGGTAACGAGGATTTTGTTGTCTATTGTGACGCTTCTCATAAAGGTTTAGGAGCTGTGTTAATGCAACGAGAGAAAGTGATAGCTTATGCTTCCCGACAGCTCAAGAAACATGAGAAGAACTACACCACCCATGATTTGGAGTTAGGTGCTGTGGTTTTTGCTTTGAGGATATGGAGACATTACTTGTATGGAACCAAGTGTGTAGTGTTTACTGATCACAAAAGCCTGCAACACATTCTGAACCAAAAAGAGCTTAACATGAGGCAGCGACGTTGGATTGAGTTGCTAAGCGATTACGATTGTGAGATTCGCTACCATCCTGGTAAAGCAAACGTTGTTGCTGATGCTCTTAGTCGAAAAGAGAGAATTCCACCATTACGAGTTAGGTCATTGGGAATGACTATCGTATCGCCATTACCGTCCCAAATATTAGAAGCTCAAACGGAAGCATTGATAGCAGAGAATAAACCTGCTGAGAATATATTTGGGATGGCAGAAAATGAGAAAGGATTTGTTAAGCGTTCAGATGGAGTGTTATGTTTTAGAAATCGGCTTTGGGTACCATTGTATGGAGGGATTCGAGATCTGATTATGCATGAATCGCATAAGTCGAGGTACTCCATTCATCCTGGGTCGGACAAGATGTACCAGGATTTGAAGAAATTATATTGGTGGCCAAATATGAAGGCAGATATAGCATCGTACGTTAGTAAGTGCTTGACGTGCGCCAAGGTTAAGGCTGAACACCAGAGACCGTCAGGACTGCTAACGCA
This sequence comes from Artemisia argyi, assembly GCA_030686995.1. Classification (NCBI taxonomy): domain Eukaryota; kingdom Viridiplantae; phylum Streptophyta; class Magnoliopsida; order Asterales; family Asteraceae; genus Artemisia; species Artemisia argyi. The sequence goes on from CM060697.1 coordinate 174,068,030, forward strand.
ACCAGAACTTCCAGTCTGGAAATGGGAGCGGATTACTATGGACTTCATTACCAAATTACCGAGGACAGCTAGCGGTTGTGACGCTATCTGGGTAATTGTGGATCGTCTGACAAAGTCTGCTCATTTCTTAGCTATTAGTGAAGATGATAGTGTGAGTAAGCTTGCAAGGTTGTATGTGAAGGAGATTGTTTCTTGGCATGGAGTCCCGATATCTATGATTTCGGATCGTGATAGTCGTTTTACGTCGGCCTTGTGGCGATCACTGCAAACGGCTTTGGGAACGAGACTTGATATGAGTACTGCATATCATCCCCAAACCGATGGCCAAAGTGAGAGAACTATCCAAACTCTAGAGGATATGCTTCGTGCATGCATCATAGACTTTGGTAAGGGCTGGGAGAAGTATCTGCCCCTAGCGGAGTTCTCCTACAATAATAGCTACCACACAAGTCTTAAGGCTGCACCATTTGAAGCTCTGTATGGTCGAAAATGCCGTTCACCTATTGGTTGGGCAGAAGTTGGAGATAGCCAACTCACAGGCCCTGAGCTTATCTTGGAAACTACAGAGAAGGTAACGCAGATTCGAGATCGACTGCAAGCAGCTAGAGATAGGCAGAAGAGCTATGCTGATCAAAGGCGTAAACCCCTAGAATTCCAGGTTGGAGATAGAGTTATGTTGAAGGTCTCGCCTTGGAAGGGTGTGATACGTTTTGGGAAACGAGGGAAATTGAATCCCCGCTACATTGGACCATTTCGTATTCTGGAAAGAATTGGGCCCGTAGCGTATCGTTTGGAATTACCTATCGAACTGAGTAAAGTTCATGATGTGTTTCATATTAGTAATCTGAAGAAATGCCTTTCAGAGGAAACACCAGTGATACCTATCAAGGATATTCGTGTGGACGAAAGTTTGAATTTCGTAGAAGAGCCGATTGAGATAATGGATAGAGAGATCAAACGACTCAAGAGGAGTCGTATTCCGCTCATCAAAGTTCGTTGGAATTCGCGGCACGGACCGGAATTTACGTGGGAACGTGAGGATGAGTTTCGGAAGAGATATCCGAAGTTATTCACTTCGTAGATGGGTTATTTCGAGAGAAACCCGGGACGGGTTCCTTCTGAGGCTGGGAGGATGTGACAACTGGCAAAATAGGGAGCCGTTTTATAAAACCCGCATTACATCTATATAATAAACATGGAATTTCTGAAAATTTATTGTAACGAGATATTTTACAAACGTTGGTACTTGATTTTAATCGTACGATGTTTATGGGAATTAGTTATTTAATTATGGTTTGATTTGTTTCGGACATGATGAATTATTATATTTTGAGATCGTTATTGTTGGCACTACCTTGACTTCGGCACTAGGTTGACCTAACAATTTATTTATATTTTTACGGAATTCGGATGTTTTATTATTTTGAAACGGATTCGGTTGGAAAAGTGGATCGGTTATTAAAGGTTTCGGGTCTGGCCCGTGTGTTTACTCGGGGCTACCTAGCCCACTACACACTCCATATTATCACTAATAATTATTAAAACAAATTTTTTTTTTTAAAAATCGTCCTTGTGGTCCGGTTTTAACCAACACCCCACACCACACACACACAAAAACATACAAACACCATCTCTCTCTCTCTCCTTCATCCTCACATCTTACCATCTCAAAACCCTAGCACCCTTGAGCCGCCGCCGCCACAGTCGCTCCACCGCCTCACCCACGACTACACCACCACCACCAAACTATTCCCCATCTCATTTCCTTTTCGATCCACTACTACACGCGCTCAAATACCCCCTCAAACCATCACGTTAAATCACCAAAGTCATCATCCTTTTATTGTTTGGAGGTTACCAAGTTGTTTTCTTGAGGAATCGGAGGTGAGACGAGTTCCTACTCGTGTTTCTTGGCGAAAACGTGACCATTGGGTCACGAATTTAAAGATACTCGTTTTGTTATGGGTTACCACATGAAATATTAGTGGGTTTTTGATAGAACAAGATCTAAAACGCGTTTGGTATCCGGGTGGATTGTTTTGGGGTTCGAATTCGAGGAAGGATTCTTGTTTGATGATTTTCTTGGTTGGTTTTGTGCTCGGTTTTAGCATAACCGAGACCCTCGAGGTCTCGGGGTCGGTTGTTATGGCTTGTTTTGTCGAGCCGAGACCCTAGGGGGTCCTCGTTGACATTATTGTTGTTGTGGTTTGGTTTTGGCCGACGACCCTAATGGTCCGTTTGGTTTGGCATGGCTCGATGAAAGCTAGACCGTGACCTCCCTTGGGTCCGGTCGAATGAGTGGGTGTTTTCCTTTTTATTTAGGACCTTATGGTCGTGTGGTATTTGGCCGAACACCCCACTAGGGGCTGTTTTGGTTCGAGCAAGCTCAAAGAGCTAGCCGAGACTCTTTAGTCTCGGGCGTGGCTCCATTTTATATCTTGAACTTATAATTGACCCGGGTTGACTTGGTAACTCAACCCGTTGCATAATTGGTTTCGGACAATATATGTTACTTGATATTATTTATGTTTGTTGTGATTGTATTATGGGCATTTGGTTATTAATTGGACGCGTTGCGGTATCTTGTGATTATGAGTATATTTGGAGTTGTGTTGACGAAAGTGGATTGGGGACCGATTGTGAGACGGTCATTAGATGACGGAGATAGGATTAGTCGGGTGCCGTAGTCGGACCCTCATGTTGTAGCATGTGGATGTGAGATTGGTTGGGCGGAGTTATTATATTTATTATTGCGACTTGATTATATTGTTTGGACTTGGACTATGAGCCGAGGGTCATGACTCGGACATTTGGACCAAATTCTATGACTCGATAAATCTTTAAAGGTTGATATTAAAAATAAAACTCGTAATAATATTATTAAGAATATAATCGTTTATATACGTATATAGACGTGTTAAACGTACATATATATATATAAATGCGTATATTAATAATAAAACGATCACGAGTGAACGGATAATAATAAAGCGATAGTTATTACACTACGATAATGGTGCAATAAATATCGGGATATTATTATAACTAATAACCATATATATATATATATAATGACGAACTTTACGTCGAATAACTAACAACTAAAAACGTGACTTTAATTATAAACTAGAAACTTATCGAGTTATACGAATTTTTGGGTCTTTAAAGTCCAAGTGGGCCTTATATTGTGACTTCGTGTTGTCACGGATATATGACGGTTAATATAAACATTTTATATATCGAATGACTTATTCTAGATCGAGTGATTTGACGATATAAAATGGATATATTAATGGGCATCGTATCCCACGACGCCCATAGGATGTGGTATATATTTTAGGGCAATGAATTACTATATGTCTCGTGGAATTTTGGCCGATTCGACAATATATATAGGGAATTCATTGGGCTACGACATATACCAAATAGAAATTTATGTGCAAGGTGTTTAGATTGGGTATAATTGTGGAACAATATATTACGTAAATAAATATGGGAGGTTATCAAATCGACGGATTTGATAAGCTTCGATAATTATTTAAATAATATATTGGGCTAACGTTAGACCTGTAGCTGTCTTATTATCGTTGTTTGTTGTGGCTTTCTGGTTTGAGTTGTGTCGACCCTCCACCCGTATGGATACCAAACGTCGAATTTCAAATGAATATGAAGTAAACTCGAGAAATGGATAATTTTGGAAAGTAAAAATGAATTACGTTCGGGAATGGGAATATTTCATTTTGAGGAAATGATTTCTGAACGGGTTTAATATTGTTAGGAAGTGCCGAGTCAGTAGTTGCCGTTACGTGAGTTGCTTGAGATTACTTACGTCTCTCTTCTATCATTTCTTTTGAGGATTTCCGGACTTGAGGTGAGTCATAGCCCCACTTTTACTCTTGAACTTTGTTTTCAATACTTGGGGTGAGAAACGTGCAAATGTTTTATGTGGACTATTATCGCTTTTTGATTTCAAAACTTGCTATGCTTATAGAACTAGGTAGAGCGAGGCCTAGACTAGATCTAGGTAAGCTATTTGATTTGGTTATTGAGCGAGGCCTAGTCCCCGAACTAGGTAAGCTATTTGATTTGGTTATTGAGCGAGGCCTAGTCCCCGAACTAGGTAAGCTATTTGATTTGGTTATAGAGCGAGGCCTAGCCTAGAGCTAGGTAAGCTAAACAACGAGGCCTAGACTAGATCTAGGTAAGTTGAACATGTCGTATCCTTACGAATGTTGGGTATGTCGTATCCTTACGCATACATATTGAGCGAGGCCTAGACTAGATCTAGGTAAGCTATTGGATTGATTATAGAGCGAGGCCTAGACTTGAGCTAGGTAAGCTATTGATTGGATTGATTTGAGCTATAGCGTGCACCTATAGGGAGGATTTGATTTGGTTGGAGTTATTTTGGTTGGATGATTGAGCCCTAGTCTAGCTAGCAAGCGTTTTGCGTACATGTCCACTATATTGAATTAAGAACCTAAACCTATGATCTCACCAGCGAAAGCTGACTTTTAGCACGTTTTCTCAGGTAATTAAGTGATGCTCTACGGATGCTTGGGATTGGAGGCTTGGCATTTGGCACCGGTTGTGGATCTATATTTCTAAAACTCTGATAACTATTGTGGACCTATATTTGTTTCTTTTGGGCCTGACTTTGGATGTTTTTGGGATAATGTAAACTTTAAAACCCCGCGTGGTTGTATTTTATCTTGTTTACTTTATCTCGTTCTTTTATATCTTGTGTTTGGATACCAATCCCCGTAACACCCCGAAAGCTTGTTGAGTCTTCCGCTGTACCAAATTTTGGGGGTGTTACAACAAAACTATACAACACGTATGTAAACTGTAAAAGAAAAAGACGTAACAGAGAATCATGTTGATAAACCAGTTAAAAAATAAGTGGTTGGGGCGTCGGCTAAAGTATAGAAATCTAAATTTTGGAACTAAAAAATAATTGTAAATTTAAGAAGATCAAAGAGGGAAGAACACAAGGGTATTTTAGTCAAATTACTTAAAATGAGCGAGATCGTTGACAATTTGAAAGTATTTTACCAATACTAGCAACCAATAAAGTATTTTACGTATTTCGGTAAATCTCAAAATGTATGTCGCGTGTTTTTAACATTCACCCTAATTTAACTAAATTAGGGTAAAGTAAAGTACTTTACTTTACTTTACCCTAATTTAGTTAAAAAAGACATCGATTTTTCTCAAACGCACCAAGTCCCAAAAAGTTGTATCTATAGGTAATGTTTAGTTTATTCTAAGTGCACGTTGTCATTTTGTATCCTAATTCTGTCTCTGATTATAAGTGCATTTAGTAGACTTGTTGTATGTTTACCAAAATTAGAGCAAATGCAAATGCCTCAATATTATAAATTCCACATGAAAATATCCGGATAATTAATTTCACATTGTATCTATCCAGCTATAATGTTCTTGACCATATAGCAATGAACAATCCATCGACTATTAGGGTATTGAACTACTGTTCTACAAGTATCGATCTTTCTGCGTCATAAAAACATGTGACCTATCAAGCCAAATCCTAGTTTAGCCAATATATAAGTTGGTTCATTCTATTGTAAGTCCTTTTACCATTGGTGTTAGACCCGTTTTTTGGGTACTTGGACCCCACCCTAGATGAAATGGATTAAGGACTTTACGTGATTTGCCAATCAACGAATGTTGCGTAGTGGTCAAACCTGATAGTCAAAAAATGTGTTATAATGTTATTAAAGTATTATGTGACACAATAGAAGGAAATAGACTTCAAGGGCTTAAGTTGCCATTGTGGTAAATGTGTTATAAGTTAGTTGCGGCCAATTTAGAAGTAAAGGAAATTGAAGGGCTTAAAGTGTCATTTTGGTATATAACTTTGGAATGGAGAAAGCTATATCTAGAAATCCCCTGGATGTATACAATTGATGGTTATCTAGGAGTGTGTATTGTGTGTGACAGTTTTGAGAGAAAAGGGAGGGAAGATGAGTTTGGCGAGGAATAGCTAGAGAATCAAAGATGTGATCAAGGGTTAAGCTTTAGTAAGGACCTTCACAAGTAAGTAATCCTTACTAATAATTATAAGGTTAAAGTTTATGGGTTAAGTGGGAAATCATCATATGATCACAGTAAGATCATATGATGATATGGAAATGATGATTTGGGTAAGTTATGATGGGTTATGTTAACCCTTGTTTACAATGTTAATTATTATGTTGTTAGGTCTTGATAAATTGTGAAGATTGATAATCATAGTAATGGATATGATGATGATGATGATGATGATGGTAGCTTAGCTTTGGAAGCTAAGGTAAGTAACTTGATTGATATGTGTTTAATATGATTGTTTACATATTATGTGATTATAATATGAACCCGATGCTTTAGTTTTGTATCCTTTGAGATAGCCTAGCTTGCCTTTTATGGCATGTATTTGGCATCCTTCGGGATAGCCTATCTTTCCTTTACGGCATGGTTATTAGCTTGCCTTCACGGCATGGTTGTTTAGCTTGCCTTCACGACATGGATGTTAGCTTTGAATTGGTGAGTGTGGCCTTGATAGGCGATTTACCAAGTAAGCCAACTCAAGTGATAGATTATGAGTAGGGAATGGCTAAGGTATGTTGTGATGCTTATGTGTTTGATGATTGAAGTATTCGTGTTGCATCTATGTCGATTAACGTGTTAATCATGTGTTAATCTAGTTACTTACTAAGCAAAAGCTTATGGTTTAGTTGACAATTTTTTGTAGGTTGGTCATGGGGTGAAGCTATGGCTTGGATATGGATTAAGGATTTGAATATGCAAGTATAAAGGTAGTATGCGTTTACAAGCTTAGGTAGAATACCAAGCTCTATGTTGATATTGTACCCCCGTGAGTCAATTAATATTTTGTAAAGTATGGTCAAGTGTAAATGTATGAATGTGTATGTTATAGTATGGTTAAAGTATGTTTTGAGTGTTATTGGTAAAAGTTAAAGAGGTGTTTGACATAAGCGTGATTATAGCCATTTTGGGTTGTAAAATGGTTAAGTGTTTATGGAAACATTTTAATATGTTATAGTATTGATGTTGGTTAAGTTTGGTGGATAATTGAAGTGTTATAGATGGTTTATTATGTAAATGGGTTGAAACGGGTTTTGGCACAAAACCCCTCAAGCTGTAAAGTATATTTTCAAGTGTCAAACGGTATATGTTTTTGTATGAAAATGAGACCAATGATATATTAAGTAAATCTGGAAGGTTTGGTGAAATATCGAATTCGGGAGGTCGGGTTTTCAAGTACAAGACATAGAAGTGGTTCCGAGAGGTCAGTATCCTCCATCCGATCGGATGGAGGGTTCTGCCGATCGGTTGCAGCCCATCCGAATTGGATGCGGGAGCATGCGGATCGGATGGATGGTTTTCGACAGTTTTCAGTAATCTTTGAAAAATCATATCTTTTAATCCATAAGTCGTCACGGGTCGTACCACCAGGCGTTTTGAAGATAATTGAGTCTAGTTTGATTTAAAAATAGTCTCAAGGTCTGAGTATTTATAGATTTTTGTAAATGATCAAAAGTAATAGAATGTCCGTTAAAGTCAAGTGTTTCCGCGCAAAAAGTTTTAATATTTGGTCTAAACATGCCCGGGGTATAACAATAGGGTAAGGGTGTAATTGTCTACATTTCACCTTCCTGTATACCTCACTACAATTGAGTATTTTTGTTATTGTTGTTAAGTTGGCTCGATCTGTTTATAGGACTAAACATCGTTATTTAATTAGGGTACTACAATTGGAAACCTCTAACCCCTCCTAAATGTTTTTACCTACTTTACTACCATGACTAGTTTTTTTTTTTTCCTCTTTCTCGTATCTTTTGTCTTTTACTACTTTTAACTTATCAAACTTTTTATCTTGTGTTTGGATGGTAATATATATATTCACATTTCTAAAAAAAAAAAAATCATATATTTTATGTTTCACACTTTTTTTTCAATTTTATCTACTTTATTAACAGATAAGTCAGTTTTTATAGTATTTTGTTTTGAATTGTTTATATTTTACTACTTTTACCTTGTCAATTATATATTTTCTGTTCGGTAGAGAGGCAATGGGTCAAGAATGGAAACTGAGCCAAGATCTTTTTGTGGATCAATTAATTCATAGTTTAATTGCAAAATAAGTCGGGTGGGCCTCAAAGCAACTATATGTATGAGGGCCATCTGTGATGTCGAATTATAAAGTACTAGTAACTTAATGTTAAACGGTCAAAGTGTCAATAATATATTTGCTTATGTCAAGAATCAACGATGTAGGTTGGCCAAGATACTTATAGTGGAGAAATTAAATAATAATTAACGTTAATTGCAAAAAAAGTTAGTGGGCCTTAAATTCTTATGTGGTGAATTAGTGTGAAGAGAAACAAGATGACCATCTACTTATCTCAACATAACCACGGATTGATTGAGTGTGGACTTAAACATAAACCAAGTTCAAGTAGTAAATCTTTTCGGACCATAGAAATCTTTTTCTTTTCGGTATACGTTCGTATAAGTAGTAAATGGTTGTCCTTTTCATTTATGATTTCTATTGACCACACTAATTATGTTAGTAATACTGTCTTTAAAAAGAATTATGTGGCCCGTTTGAATTAATCACTTATCATTTATTTCGCTAAATTCTGTTTATTAAGTTATACGTATTTTCTTAACAAGAATATGGAGTAATAATATTTTGACTTCGGAGTGTTCTAATTGACTTCCTTAAATATAAAAACAGACGATGGGGGTTAGGGAACTGGGCTATAGAGTAGAGACATATGAAAAAGAGAAATTTAAACCCATTTGTAAACAAACAAACAAACTATCTTTTCCTAATACTAATGAGATGATATGATTTATGTTAGGGGTGTTTCTTTTTTTCTTAATATCCTAGATGGTAACAAGCCTAAATAGTGAAAGAAAAGTTGGGTGTTTCTTTTAAACTTTTTTGTAAACACAAATCCTAACGCTGCGTTCCCGAGTTTTATTTTCGAAAGAAGAGAAAAGAAGTGGGAAGAAAAAAAAATAAATTCGTGTTTCTGAGTTTTTTTAGGAGAGAATAGAATAGAAAATGAGAGTAATTTTGGCTAAACTTCCCTCCAAAACTTTCTTTCCAAAAGTGGGATGATTTGGAGAGAATTTATATTAGGAAGCTTTAAATAAATGAAATTACTTAAATGATCTAATATAAAACATAACTTTTATATATAACCAAGGGTATAATTGTCAAATCATATGTTATCTCTTCTTTTCTCTCCTAACTCGGGAACATGATATAGAAAACTTAATTTCATTCATCTCCTCTTCTTTTCTGCCCATTTTTAACTCTTCTCTTCTCTTTTTCACTTCAAAAACTTGAGAACAGAGTGTAAATGTGGAAGAGAGTGAAAAAGAGGGGACTCCCCATCCACGATATATTATTACCCATCCATTACAATAACTAGCTTATAGACCCGCGGAATCCGCGGGATTTTAGAAGGATTTTGATTAAAAGACCCGTGCACCGATATTTTTAGGTAACGTCGAAAAATGTAGCAAATGACATTGTATATTATGAGGTTATAAGTGAGAAAGAAACACATCTGGATAAACATGTATCATTGATATTAAATAGTACCCATATAAACATCAAACACACGAATCCTAACATTCAAATAGAAACTAACATGTACTAACTGAGCATTAAAATTTTTTTTTAAAAATGCAACTAAATGGAGGATTGAAGATAAAAAAAATGCAACTAAATGGAGGATTGAATTGTGGAGCAGTTTTATTTCAAATCAGGCTCAATTCGAGCAGCTAATATGGTACGTAAGTTGTTGCATTCACTGCGTATAGTTACTGTGAGTTAATTGGAACCCAAGGCCTTTGGTCTAGTAGTATGTGAGTTGCCCACCAAGCTAGAAGTCGTGAGTTCAAGCCTGCTCCTTACATGTTAATAGTGCATATTAAGTATTTGATATGCACAACTTTTATTAGATATTTCCAATAATCCGGAGTAGACTTGTTTAAACAATCAAAAAGAGAAGCACTGCTCCTTACATGTTAATAGTGCATATTAAGTATTTGATAAATTCCATAGGGAAGAAAATGCTCAACAATTTATATGTTCTTAAAATAGCTTGTTTATAAATTTATATAAACATCGAAGGTTCATACATGTTCTAATTGTATAATAAAAGAAGAGTTCAATTTCACTACAAGTTGTAGGAAACAAAAAGTAAATGATAGCGGGCCGGTTGGTGCAACTTGAGTGTTCTTAATAAGAGGAAAACCCATGAGACTTCTTTCATGTCAGTCCGCACCTCCTGCTCATAATATACAAAATCAACAATTATGACCCACAACTTGAAATTCCTAATAATAGTGTGAACTTGCTTGAATAAAAGATTGTACATCAGCTGGTGATTATGTACTTTTGAAAATATAGATTTATAAAAGTGGTTTGTCAAATAAAATAGTTAGTGAAATATATGAGGAGGGAATTTTAAATGCTGTTAAAAAGAACTAAAGAAAAGGAAATTGGTAATCATCTATTTTACTACTCCTTAATACTCTAATAGCGCAAAAGTAGCAAATCTATAATGGATAGTCATCTTTTCTGAACAGTCGCACTGAAGTAAATAGTTTCATTCAAAACATTCAAAAAGCTTATTTGTTTTACATAAGGTGCTGTTTAAAATTGCTTTTTTCAGTTGCCTCTTTAAAAAATGCAGCCCTTTTCAATAAGCAATCTCAACTTGAATTCAGACTGTTTGGGAAGGCTTAGTAAAGCTTCTTATAGAAGTTGTTTGGGATCTCAAACAGTGTAACTAATTGGTAATTTTAATTTGTTACGGAAGACCCGCAAAACCCATACCCAAGGGACTTTGTGCATACCTTACAACTGACCCCGCCATAGTTGTGGACGGAGATGAACATTCTGCTGAAGGATGTGACGCTAAACCACCTAAAAGAAGGTACTGGTATACCTGAAACACAAATGCAAACTTCCATTAGAACATAATAAAGTCTTGCATATCAATAAAATGGGATACTGAAAACTGTCCAAGATCAATATTTGAATGTACGAAAAGCTGTGTAGAGATACTTTATTCACATATGCTAAAGCTAAAGATTTCAGTATGTAAATTTACACCATTTAAGTGTAAGGCTAAAATATTATAAGGGATTAAGAGGAGGGGGTAACTCTTTCAAAAACCCGTTATACTACGTTATAACTATTTAAATTAAGAAAAATTGAAATTCCATATACCACGTATACTACAGCTTCAACTTTCCTTTGTGCTCCCACGTTAAAAAGGCTTGCATAAAGTAGTGCCCTGTTTTGGACAAACAACAAATTATATATATGTTGAATGTTGAAATACAAATTTTACATAGGATATGTATACAATGAAATAACTCTTCTTATACTAATTGCCTAGCAACTTACCATTTATTCTTCTTGTTGTCGACGTAATTCAGATCTTTGATTGTGACATGCTCTTAAAATGGTCTGCAACTTATTTAGGTCTTTCCCAAGAACAACTTGGGCCAACTCCGGATGACTCTGACATTCACATCTATAGGCCAAAAACCTGACAGTATGAAAAACATGGATATGTAAGTAGCTAAATAAACTAATTCCACCTGAAACGAATGGGTCATCAAATCTACATTATTTCGGATTTGTTGCTGGAATGCAGCTTGCTTCCGTGCTGTTGCGTCTGGATTTAATGCTTCTTGGCTTGAAGCCTTGAAATATTAAGAGTTCATTGTTTGCATAAAAGGAAAACTTAACATGAGTGAAACAAAGCATGCAATGTGAAACTTAGCATGAGTGGAACAAAAAACTTTACCCATATAATGACAACATAGTTTGTGCATTGAGGACCAACCTGAATAACAATAAAGACACTCATACATCAAATGAAAATAAGTATCCAACCATTTCTAGTTTCAGGAATATACCGGCTGCTGGCTGTCACAAATAGAATAAATAACCTGTAATAAACATGAACTTCAATATATCAGTTTGAAGTCTAGTTGTCTGGGATTGCTTACTTTTTAAGCAGAACAGTTTTTTAGTAAACTACGTATCTGCCTATTTATAGTAATGGATTGCATTTACAAAAGAGGTAAGAAGTTAGCAAAATGGTTTTTTCAAAGAACAGGTCTCAACCAACGCTTTGGAAACTACATTTTCCCACGATTGTTTTTCAAACACTACCTTTTTGTTATCCGCGTTACACAAACAGAATCAGACAATCTACTTCAAAACGCAAACCCAAACACCCTCTAAATACGCAATTAAAAATAAATACCTTGGTACATGTTACAAATGAAACTCAGGTCTGCGAATACAGAAGCAGGCAGTAAATAGAAACTTACTTTTAGATTTAAACATTGAACGGGTGTCAAATGAGTATACAAATCCTTAAGTCCCTGAAGAAGAAACACATCAACTGATGTGTTGCTTGTAGAGTAGCACATAACATGCTTTTATTGTATTAATGACATCTCTTGTTAAGAAGGTTTTAAGGAACCAAAACCAATCTGATAACTATATTGAATTTTCGGTTATAACCATAAACCAATGCATAATCCCAAGAACCGAAAACCGAGTAACCAAAAGCAAAATGGGCCGTCGGTTTTTCGGGTTAACCTAATTAATAAACACCCCTAATTGTAAAGCATTGTGACCAAACAACTGTATCAAAAGGATATTTTGCTCACACATTTCTCAAGCTGAAACCAAGTTATTTTTCTAACATCATTACCTGAAAATGTTATTTCTAACACCATTCGGTTAAAACATGACCCAACATTGAAAATGTTATATTTCTAACATCATTACCTGAAACCAAGTTATATATCTCCCGTGACTAATTATGTCCGTTGAGACAAGCTTTGGAGTGGTTACTCTATGTTAAAAGATGGCCCAACAATTGATATACTAAAATAAGTCTGCTATTACCTTGTCAATTATATATTTTCTGTTCGGTAGAGAGGCAATGGGTCAAGAATGGAAACTGAGCCAAGATCTTTTTGTGGATCAATTAATTCATAGTTTAATTGCAAAATAAGTCGGGTGGGCCTCAAAGCAACTATATGTATGAGGGCCATCTGTGATGTCGAATTATAAAGTACTAGTAACTTAATGTTAAACGGTCAAAGTGTCAATAATATATTTGCTTATGTCAAGAATCAACGATGTAGGTTGGCCAAGATACTTATAGTGGAGAAATTAAATAATAATTAACGTTAATTGCAAAAAAAGTTAGTGGGCCTTAAATTCTTATGTGGTGAATTAGTGTGAAGAGAAACAAGATGACCATCTACTTATCTCAACATAACCACGGATTGATTGAGTGTGGACTTAAACATAAACCAAGTTCAAGTAGTAAATCTTTTCGGACCATAGAAATCTTTTTCTTTTCGGTATACGTTCGTATAAGTAGTAAATGGTTGTCCTTTTCATTTATGATTTCTATTGACCACACTAATTATGTTAGTAATACTGTCTTTAAAAAGAATTATGTGGCCCGTTTGAATTAATCACTTATCATTTATTTCGCTAAATTCTGTTTATTAAGTTATACGTATTTTCTTAACAAGAATACGGAGTAATAATATTTTGACTTCGTAGTGTTCTAATTGACTTCCTTAAATATAAAAACAGATGATGGGGGTTAGGGAACTGGGCTATAGAGTAGAGACATATGAAAAAGAGAAATTTAAACCCATTTGTAAACAAACAAACAAACTATCTTTTCCTAATACTAATGAGATGATATGATTTATGTTAGGGGTGTTTCTTTTTTTCTTAATATCCTAGATGGTAACAAACCTAAATAGTGAAAGAAAAGTTGGGTGTTTCTTTTAAACTTTTTTGTAAACACAAATCCTAACGCTGCGTTCCCGAGTTTTATTTTCGAAAGAAGAGAAAAGAAGTGGGAAGAAAAAAAAAATTCGTGTTCCTGAGTTTTTTTAGGAGAGAATAGAATAGAAAATGAGAGTAATTTTGGCTAAACTTCCCTCCAAAACTTTCTTTCCAGAAGTGGGATGATTTGGAGAGAATTTATATTAGGAAGCTTTAAATAAATAAAATTACTTAAATGATCTAATATAAAACATAACTTTTATATATAACCAAGGGTATAATTGTCAAATCATATGTTATCTCTTCTTTTCTCTCCTAACTCGGGAACATGATATAGAAAACTTAATTTCATTCACCTCCTCTTCTTTTCTGCCCATTTTTAACTCTTCTCTTCTCTTTTTCACTTCAAAAACTTGAGAACAGAGTGTAAATGTGGAAGAGAGTGAAAAAGAGGGGACTCCCCCATCCACGATATATTATTACCCATCCATTACAATAATACCATTCTTCCTTTTCATTTTCTTTTACACAAATCTCATCTCAACCTGAATCTCCCATTCACATTGCCGGCAACACCATCGTCGCTCGTCCGCACCACCACCGCTCATCCATCATCACACCTCCTATGCCAGCCATAATATTACGAGTGACCTTGAATTTAGGAGATCTATAAAGTCATCCATTACAACAATCTCCTTCCTTACAACCACCATCGCCCCTGTCACCCTCTCTTTTTGGTCTCCGACGTTCTTACCAGAGTCATACTTTTTTCGGTCGGGGTTCACCTCTTCACTCCGATGCTGCTTCCCTCAAGGTTTTGTTTTACTTTTTCTTTCCACTCATTGAGATAAGAGAATCGAAATTGTGTAACACCGATGTTGCTTCGATTGGTGGAAAATTGGGTTTATGAAGAAGATTGTGCCAATTTCTATATGATTACGGTTTCTTACTTTTTCCTTTTAAAAAAATAGTTCTGGTTATCATTTAAAAGAATCAAGATGGAATTTGTGGTTCACTTATTTTTTTTCTTTTTATTTATTTGAGTTTATGTGATTCGATATGTTTGGAGTGAAGATTGATATACTTTGTTTTTCATGGTTTAATTATACAAACAGGTTGAATTCAATTTGGGTTCTCACATATAAAAGGGTAACATGGTTATTTACCTTATTGGTATTGGTTGTTCAGAAAAAGAAAAGAAACATAAATTTTTAAAACAGGACCACTCTAAATAGATTCTTTATGCAAAAAGATACAAGATGCAAACAGGTGAAAAAAATGAAACAGCCTCTTAGACTACCCTGATATGATTTATATTAGGATACCCGATGATCATACCCTCTCATCTTTCACATATGCGCCACTTCAGCGTACTTCACTATTTACGTCCCCGATGCGAGATATTGCAACCTCAAAAGGAGTTTTACTTCTCAAGGGATCTCAAAAAGTTTTGCAATCCTTCAAGCAGTGTACCTGACCGTTGTAGTGTAGTATAAGTAAATCCGGAGGATTGATCGTTCTATAGGGGAAAAATGTCCTTAGGTTGAAGTGTATGTCGAGTTAAGTCTAAAGATGAGCGATGATTCTTTTTATGTTTATTTTTATGTTTTTTATAAAGCAAGTAAAGATCTCGATTTTGAAGGTAGGGGCGGAATTAGTTGTTAAACAACTAACCCAAAAACTATTTTTATAAAACAAGAATTAAAATAACAAGAAAAGTAAATGTGGTGAACTTCTTATGGTGAGACAAACGTCACCGTGTCGTGTTTGATAAAAACGGTGATTAAAATACTATTGTAGTGGAACTCACCTCATTTTTCCTCTCCTGTGTCCAACCAAATGGCCTATAATGTTAGATTTATTATTTTGCACGTATATACCTTTGTGGACTCCGAAGAAGAACACCAGTGGTAAGTTTATCAAGTAACCCCACGTAAGCATGGACATGTTCATCACTTACATGGACTTAAAGTAAATATAATCTTATGAATCATGTAGAGTTTTTATTGGCCATTTGTTGGTTTATTTCATGCTATGCTTCTTAGTCGATAGATTTTTATTGTTGCAGAAACAAGATTGTGGATGTGGCATAGAAGTCTATAAAACTGGAAAAAAAAAAATACTAATAGAATGCTTTTATTGCCAAGTGTTTTAACTGATAGCGGGAAAATCATGTTTTTAATTTGTTATATCAGAAAAATATCATTTTTAACGACAGATATACAGATAATAGGACTGTCTCAAGGTTATTTAAGGCCTAAAGCGATTTCGTCGTTAAAAGCCTTGCAATTTTTTTTCACTGATTTTAAAAGGAGGCGCCTTGTTAAAGCTTTGGTTTTCTATATTTGCAATTAAGAGTAATCGAACTTGTATTTATTAAAATTTTGAGGCCTTATAAAACTCGAGGTTTATAGCGCTTGCTTTGTTTACTTTATGGTTGAGACTTGGGTAAAATATCGATTGAGTTTACTTCCAAAAGACAAACACCATCTTGGTACAATAAAATCATTAGTTACAATAACGAGTCTCAAGGGGAAAAAACAAAACTCGCACGTTCATTTGTTATCTTTCGGTATAAGACCTTAACATGTCCTATTATTTGTAAATGAATTAGATGATTTTGATGTTCAAAACAAACTTACTTCCTATGTCTCACATTAAGTGTCAAAACAAAATTATTTTTCGTATTATATAATAATGGATGTAAGATATATGAATGGTTGTATATTTATTAAGTATTTTATAATACAAACAAATATATTTAACGTCAAAGTCGAGGAAAAAATATTTAAAAAAGTCATAGTAAATATTTAATGTGCCACGGAAGTAGTGGATCATTTTTACCTGGTTTAAATTAAATTAAATTAAATTAATAAATAAATAAATAAATAAATAAAGAATCCGAATGATGCTTATAATTTTTCAACACCCCAAAATTAAACATCGAAAATTACATTCTTGCCGTTCAAATAACCGACTTTATTTTATCTTCGTATTTAGTTAATCGAATCCTCATTGTTGTTAGGTGCGCATTGTAAGGTTTATTTTTAATCTACATTTCTACAATATAATTAAGTACGTATTTCACTCTTACATGCAGGCAAGATGAATCGCATTTACATTTTTTTTTCTTCAGTATTTTGCTACTATTACTCGTACTTGTTATTGGGTATATATAAATCGATTTGCTACTCCATAATTGTTCCATTTTGGGTCTTATAATGGTTCATGAAACATATGTGCGGACTTTTACGCGCTATAAATGGACGACCCTGATAAGAGTTCAAATACTATATCCTCAACTGTATTTCCATTATATGTCGCGTTACAATAAGGCGCTTTGTGTTAGATTATGGACATTATTTTAGTAGTCGTATATTAGGATCGAACTCGAGATCGTGGGATTGCACACTTTACGTATGAAGAGTAAAAGAATAATTATTTATAAATGTTATATATAATTATTAATAAACACAAAACTAGTAGCGACCGTTAGTATTTAACGGAAAATGGCTAACGACCGTTAGACAAAGATTAGGAAAGTAATACTTGTGAATAATTGGAAGGTCAAGAAAGTTCTAGAAGGAGTTCCACCTCCTTTGTGCCTTGAGCTCCAAGTTTCATCAAGTATATAAACACCTCATGGGATATTGTTTTCTTATAACTTGTACACACATAATAGGTGTTTTCTTTCTCCTTCTCTTGTCCCAAAATCGATTCATCAAACAATCCCTACAAGGGATTCGATTTTCATAAGCTTAAAAGTTTTGTGTTTAATTTACTTGCATAAACTTTTACTTGAATTAGTACGTGTGTACAAGAACACGATTCAAACACACTATTGTTTGATTCTTGGATTGAATTACAAAAGAGGTAAGGGGTAATTCTTATAATCAACATAAACCCTAATTAGGGTTCTTGATTTGAAGATTGCAATTGATTCTTGTTCGGGCTAGAATCACAAAGGTACGTTTACTATTTATTATTGATTAATTAATTACATGTTATATGATCTTGTTATAACGCTTCCGTATATGCTCTCTTGATGTGTTTGGTTTATTTTATATGATTGTCATGATATCATAATTCCAACAGTGGCATCTAGAGCCGTTATAATGTGTAATTAATTATCGAAACACATAAAAATTGAATCTTGATTCGTTTAGTTACATGTTTTTAGAGTTTTTTTATTCCTAGCCCTAATTTTTTATGGGCCGATTTAGACCTATTAGGGTTTTAGGGTTTTGGTTTTGATTTTTTAATATGATTAGAAACCCTAGGATGTCATGTAATTGGTTATGCGTTTTAGCAAACGATCTTGGTGCAATATGTTAATTGTTAAGCATAATCCATGGAAAAGTGCATATTTGCATGGATTTTATTTTGTGATAATTTAAATGGTTTAAATTGGATATATGAATTAATTGTTAAGTTATATCGAAACTTGTAAATTTATTAATAGATGTCGAATTGGGGAAGACTCCAATATTAATTAATCAATTATGTGCTATGTGGTATTTGTTTAGTTTTGGTTTACGCAATCGATTTATCGATGTATGTGGCTCTTTTTCCTAGAAGAAGAAAGACTTAATTGAATAAATACATTATACACCTAGACTTGATTATTAATAGGACTATTGAATAAGATTTGCATGTGGCTACATGTTTTATACATATTTAATTATTATGTTATGTATATGTTTATTTGGTTGTTTTATTTTTTATTTTATATTACTTGTTTTTGTTTATTATTATGGTAGACATGTTTATAAAAGAAAAGGGTAATTTTTTGAATAGAAAAATAATACGGACTAAATAAATGGCGAAATTGTTTTGGTTTTAAGAGTTTAAATTTCAAAGGATTGGTTGATTGATGTTTTTGTACATAGTGTGCGAAAGGCGGACCGAAGGTTGCCATACAATGTGCTTGTAGAGAGGGGTTTTTAAAGACCATGCACCTACCGGTTCTCTACAACCGCTTGTGTGCCGACTCTAGACTTACCTATATCACTATATTACGTACATTGTCATCTTAAGGGTGAATTCACCACAATTCCACAATGATTATCCGAAACACTAAGCCTTATGGCTTATGCAAAAGTACGATATAAGTTGACGATAATTGTTGGTAATTCTTTAATTGGTGAACCCGATACCTCAATCAAAATTTTGCTATCTTATTCTTAGTAAATTGGTAATAAAAATGTTTTATAAAACCAATGTTATGAAGTTGTATACATGCTTCTTCATACATTATTTTGATTACACGTCAAAATTTAATACCCTTATAAAATTAAGTCGAATGCCATCTAATTAAGAACACTTGAAGTTGTAATTTACGTCATGTGAGAACTTGGCGATATTGCAATGGAGAGGTAAATTTCGTAAATTCATTGCTAGCAGATCAACTGATGTGATGGATTTATGAGTTTGCAGTTTTTAAGTTAGACGACTTAAATTGAGTAGGAAGTGAGATCTTGGACTCAAGGCATTAAGATGGGGATCAAACATGCTTACATTACAAAAGTTTTGTGATTGTAAATCCCATAAATCTAGGAATTGGAATATGATATTGGCAATTATTGTTCGACAATTACCTTGTTGAATACTATCATTACTAGCAGATCAACTGATGTAATGGTACTATGTCAATTAGGATCCTAGCTTTAAGAAAATACTATGGTTTATATGAATATTTACCAATGGGTATTTTATTTTCTTAAAGATCTAATTATCGAAAATACTGAAATTGAATTTTGTAATTCGTTTTAATGTATTAATGCAACGTTCAAACCGTAAATGCACTTTGGGCTTTGGTAAATTTATCTCGTTCTGTTTTCAAACAAATGTTTGATTAAGAATAATTTACTTAAAAGACAAAAGAAGTCTCTTTTCTATGAAAGAAGAGTGAGATACAATCCTATTTCTTTTCATGAATAAAAAGGATAATAGGAATATTAGATATGTCTAAATTCTAATATATAACTCATAGCAAATTTTTTAATAGTTAAGAAAATTGCGTATATTTTCCATAGGGATTTTATCATCCTCATTCGGTGATTAAATTCTTAGTAACAAATATGATATTTGGTTAACAGAAAATTATGTATGACATTTTATGAGTTATTATAATTAGAAGATAGACTAATTACCGCAAAATGGTTAAAGACAAACTAGTTGTTTTAACTATTTTAAAGGTGCTACATACATTGTAGGATGGTAGACCTATTAAGGAAGAAATTGCATGCCCAATTTTTCAAGTTAATCGCATTTGGTGGATAGTCCATCATTTACGTAGTAGAATACACTTTTAGTGCATAAGTAATTGTTACGTATGGACATTCAAAGGTGTAGGAAAGTTAAAAGCACACTATTTTCTTTCACTGGATATGAAACATTTACAATGTTGTCAAATTCAGTGGGAGTATTGTGTACTTATTACTGAATAAGGAATTATTGTAATGATCTTTAATTCAGTGGGAGTTACAAGCTTTGACATCTTGGTAGCTAAAGATAATTACTTTCCAAGTGTAGACACTCATACTTTTAAGGATAGTCTTGTACGTTTCCTTACTAGACATTGTTGTTCTACATCTACTTGTTATGCTAAAATCTATGACACAATCATATTGATCACATAAACAAATGCATGGCGTGTTGTTTATCAACTATATGAGGTTGTTCCATGCACAAGTGGGAGAAATGTTGTCTTTAATGTGTGCAAGAAACAACTCATAAAGATATGATGGATTCTCTTGACTGCAAAGTAAGAGAATAAAGTTCTAATATGAATTATACTAATCTAATTCAAGAAACACTTGGTGTTACAATTTATGTTATGTGAGAGCTTAGCTAGATTGCAACAACAAGGTGCATTTCATATTTTCATTACTAGCAGATCAACTGATGTAATTGAACTATGAGAATTTGCAGTTTCTAAATTAGATACCTATTAGAACATGTGTCAATATGATATCAAGACTACTTTAATTTGTATATTTATGAATTCATGGAATGACATAAATTAATAAAGTAATCTAATGCTGCTTCAATCTGAATATTTATGTGTTCTTGGAATGACATAAATAAATGAAGACATAATGTTATTTACATTATTGTGAAGTAATAAATTAACTTGAAATTACTATTGAAACCAAAAGATGGTGTTCATTGTAAATATATAAACATAAAGTCTTTTAATTGTTACAAGACTTATAATAAAGTAAGACGTTATCTTGTTATGTTTTTTTAATTAAGACATAAACATGAAGTCATTAAATTGTTAAATGACTTATAACGTATAGTGGGATTATAACAGTTTATGTTTTCTTGTAAAGACATGGACATGAAGTGACTTTGTAAAAAGTACTTGTATTATAAAGCATGTAATTGGCTTGAAAATTATTATACCATTAAAATGAATTAGTTGGTAAATAGACAAGTCAAAAGGAATATGGTTATCTTAAATATTGTTAGATTGTCTTACAATATTAATACTAATGAAATATCAAATGTTTATGGTATGTTCAGTTAGAAAATCAAACTCTTGTTATATTGTTTGATTAAAGATAACTATGACTTCTTTTCTTCCAAAAGTTATCAAGGTTAGAATGTTGAGTATGACTTGGATATATTTAAGTAAACTCCAACCTAGAAGATTAATAAGACATCATCATATGATGGAATGTGATGAATATGATGAATTACATTAAGTCTTAAATTGAAGTTCTAAATTTGTTTAACTGCTTATGAAGAGGTTATTAACAAAGTAAAGTCAGGAACTGTCAATATGTATTTGTAATATCCCAAAATAAAATATTGTATTGTTGCTTTATTTGCTAAGTATTTAAAGATAGTCTTTAAATTGCTAAAAGCAAGTGGGAGTATTGATCTTTAAAAGATAAAATTATAAGATACATAATCTTCTAAAATACACTAGCAAATATCATGATGAAGTTAGACATTTGAATGTTAAATCTCAACATGATAATAAAGTTTGACATTTAAATGTTAAATCTCAAGATGATGGAATAATCATTCATAGAATAGTAATATATCTCAGATATTTGATTAATATGCTGAGGGCTATGATTTACAGGATTATTGTAAACCTGATAATCATTATGATACATTATCAAATATGTAATTGGGTAAAGTATACATGATATGAATGATTAAGATGTTGTCCATAAAGATAATCAATTTTAGAAACTTGGTTTATCTTAATAGTTAGACTAGAAAATGAAGATGAGTTTCTTCAAAGATAAGGTAACCATTGTGGTTTAAATCTTTGTATAGAAATCATATGGACAATGTTGTACACGTATTTAATATATGTTTTATGACAAGATTATTAATCACACTTAATCAATTAACTATGATTGAGTATTCTTTTCTAAATACATTAAATATATATAAAGATTATGATTGTTATATTTATGAAATTGACAATGGAATATCAAAACTATTTCTTGAGTGATTACTTGAGCGAGGACGATAAGTAATCAAAAGGAGTTTATGAATTCAAATAAATCTTTGAAAGTGTACAAGGTGCAATAATCCATGAATGGATAAATGCATGCATCTAGAAGATTACTCTTATGTTTAATTATTAAATTCATGTTATGATTTATAATTGAAATAAGATAATTTCTAAGTATTCCTAAAAGTTAGTGGGAGTATTATGTTTAATTTCCTAAATCATATATGTTGTAAAACATATTAAAAAGTAACATTTCATATAAATTAAAAGTTAAGTCTTAGTTTGGAATGAAACTTTACTTGTAAGATTAAGAAAATAAGACATACAACCTTGGAATGAATGTTTATTGTTGAAACATGAGCGGTAAATGAATCTAATATTACATGATATATTATTTAGAAAGTCTAAATAGATATATATGACATGAATAAAAATCTAAGTATGACTCAAAGATTTTTCATGAACATCATGTTTTGTTGTATCGTGCTTGATTATAAGATGATTTGGCAATATTAGTATCTAAGTAAAAGGTTATTAGATAACTTGTGTAATATTCTAAAAAGAATATGTTTGATTATAGAATCACATCCTAAATCTGGAACAGCTTCCAAATTCTATAGATGAACAATTTTTCAATTGTTGTGAAAATTGTCATAGCCAACAAACTTGAAAGTTTGAAGGGCATCAAACATTGCACAATAGAATGTTTACGGAAAGTTTTAATAGTATATTGTTGTTGCATACAATGATGCTAAATGAAATTGAGATGACACTCAATACTGGTTATGGTAAAGGATTTCATCCTTTGCTATTACTAGTTATGCTTACTTAATAAAGCATAGTTGCATTATACATTAAGAGAATAAGAATACTTTAAACTTTAAAATGTTTGGAAGTTTGATTATCATAAATTTGTGGTTAAGGATGTCACACATTTTATGAAATATAATATGGCATTATCAAAATAGTTGAGTATGCACATACAAGAACTTCATTAGTTGAATTCTTGAAATAAGTATTCTTAAAATTCCAATAGATCAAAGTTGGATGATTTATGTTTTGTCATAAAGTATGAATGTCATTGCTTGAGACATAATTCATCAACAAGAGTTATCATGCATTGATCTATTTAGTATTTGGATAAGGGATGTTAAACAATTATTATAATAAAATACATGGCATGTTTAATTTATAATATATTGTATCCTATTTTTGCATGTTTAATCATTGAATAAATGTTATTCTAAATTGTCCGTTGTCAGTTAATAATATGGGAATATTATTAAATCAAGACAAATCTAAAGGTTGGTATAATATACTTAAAGTATATTGATGCGTAGTCATGCCATTTCAGATGATATTCAATGATACTGAATATAGGACTTATCCCAACTACATGATGTTACTTTATAGATTTTGTTATTAAGTAAATCATGAGAAGTTATCCTCAGACTTGAGATGCAAGATAAGTGTCATGAATGTAGTACATTTTTATGGAACAACTTAACGCCATACGTAACTGGTAGTCATAAGGGTTGTTTTCGAAAATGTTACAAAGTTTGTGGGTTTTGCTTGTAGTCAAGATAGAATTTGTTCCTTCAAATTTATTTTTGGAGTTTAATACTGCTGGGCCCCTCGTAGGGTTGGTAAGATGTATATGCGGCCGCACCCAAGATCTCACCTGAATATGTTCAGAAGATTTGGTAATCTTGATCAATAAAAAACAACGAGAAACAGAATGGTTAATTAAGGAATGACTTTAATCCATATCCTTATTAACATGGTATTAGAAACAAAAGGATAATAATAATGAGAAATCATTATAAGGTTTGTCCAGAAGCCTTACTCGAGATCGTACTAGAGGCATCGGCGTGTTGCAAGACGCTAACCGATGTGATTACACTATTAAAATATGTCCAAGTGGGAGCTGTTAGATTATGGACATTATTTTAGTAGTCGTATGTTAGGATCGAACTCGAGATCGTGGGATTGCACACTTTACGTATAAAGAGTAAAAGAATAATTATTTATAAATGTTATATATAATTATTAATAAACACAAAACTAGTAACGACCGTTAGTATTTAACGTAGAATGGCTAACGACCGTTAGACGAAGATAAGGAAAGTAATACTTGTGAATAATTGGAAGGTCAAGAAAGTTCTAGAAGGAGTTCCACCTCCTTTGTGCCTTGAGCTCCAAGTTTCATCAAGTATATAAACACCTCATGGGATATTGTTTTCTCATAACTTGTACACACATAATAGGTGTTTTCTTTCTCCTTCTCTTGTCCCAAAATCGATTCATCAAACAATCCCTACAAGGGATTCGATTTTCATAAGCATAAAAGTTTTGCGTTTAATTTACTTGCATAAACTTTTACTTGAATTAGTACGTGTGTACAAGAACACGATTCAAACACACTATTGTTTGATTCTTGGATTGAATTACAAAAGAGGTAAGGGGTAATTCTTATAATCCACATAAACCCTAATTAGGGTTCTTGATTTGAAGATTGCAATTGATTCTTGTTCGAGCTAGAATCACAAAGGTACGTTTACTATTTATTATTGATTAATTAATTACATATTATATGATCTTGTTATAACGCTTCCGCATATGCTCTCTTGATGTGTTTGGTTTATTTTATATGATTGTCATGATATCATAATTCCAACACTTTGATCCTAGTTTTTTATTCGGTTAAAACAAATTTTATAAGAACATACAAAAGAGCTACTAATGCAACAAATGGGGTTTTTCTTGTTCATCGCGATAGGTTCTTCGGGTTCTCTAAATGGTGACTTTTGAGAATGCAAGCCACTCCAAAATAACGAAGGTCTTGCATTCTCAAAAGTCAAAACCCGAATCATATATAGAGGCCTTTTTTGTATCTGAGAAGTTCAAAAATTGGTTTTACATGTCCACACTTCAAAATTGAGTCAATCATGTTAGGTGTTTAATACTTTAATGAGCGTACTGTCACGACCCGCATACTTGATATGGATTATGTTCGGGATTCCGGATTTTTCTACACTTCTCTTGGAGGATCATGGATAAGCTTGGAAGCCCTTAGAACATATTAGAAGATGTAGGAATAAGTTGGAAGCTCTAGAAGCTTATGGAAATCATGGAAGCTTATGGAAATCCTAGAAGCTTCCATAGAAGTGTGTAGAACCTTGTACATACTAGTATAAATAGGTGGTAGCCTCATTTGTAGGGATTATCCAAGAAGTTCTCTTGTTAACAATCTTGTAAAGTTCTCTAAGTAATACAAAGCGTTTTCATATTCCACTTGTTCCTTTCTTTGAAGCTTTCTTCGTTGCATACATCGTTGAGTATTCGAGTAAGGCTGAGCTTAGTCGAGACTAAGTGCCGCACGGAATACCTTGTAGAGACAAGTTCGTGACAAGTGGTATCAGAGCCAGGTTGATTCGAGGCGATGGCGAACGTAACCGAGAAGATTGGTGCTAGTGGAAGTGTGATTCTTGATGAGAGGCAAGGTCGAGACGATAAGCGTCAAGACCCCAAGAGGAGAGGAACGTCTAAGGACGTAGTGACGAGTTTGGATACGAGATTGACGGGTGTTGAGACATCCGTGACGGAGTTGAAGGACCAAGTTGAGGGCTTGGAAGGTCTTAACTCCGAGTTTACGAGCATGAAGGAGGACTTTAGGGTCGTTCTTAATGCTCTTAGCGGTGACATGAAGCGCGAAATCCATGGCTTAAAGGAAATGCTCATGGGTGAGATCAAGAAAGTGCGAGAAGAGTTTGGAGAAGAGATCTCTAACATTCGTAAAACCGTCGAAGACTTGCAAGCTGATGTGGTGCTATGCAAGCGGTCCATGGCCAATGGAGGTGGCGAAGCTAGCCATCAAGCTCCGAAGATTGATGTTCCTAAACCATCACCGTTCTTGGGAAAACGGGAAGCTAGGGCGGTCGATGATTTCTTGTGGGAAATGGAGCAATACTTGGAAGGTGTCAAAATCACGGATGACGACTCCAAGATCAAGATGGCGACCCGATACTTGAAGGATACCGCCGCGTTATAGTGGAGGCGTCGATATGGAGATATCGAGCGAGGTACGTGTACTATCAACACTTGGGCTGATTTTGTAGTAGAACTTAAGAAGCAATTCTATCCGGAGAATGCTAAGAACGAGGCAAAGAGTCGGCTTCGTAAACTCAAGCAATCCGGAACAATCCGGGATTATGTTAAGGAATTCACTACACTTGTCTTGGAGATTCCGGAACTTTCCGACCAAGACTCTCTCTTCTACTTCCTTGATGGCTTACAAGGATGGGCTAAGACGGAATTAGAAAGACGTGGAGTTCAAGACCTTGCTACGGCTATCGCCCATGCCGAGGCCTTGATCGATTTTGGTACTAAGAGGGAATCGTCTAAGCCGAAGGATCGAAAGGTGAACTAGGAGAAAGGTGGGGGAGAGAAAACCGCTCAAGTAAAGAACGATAATACACGTAAGCCACCAACCGGAAAGGGCAAGGACTTGAAGACAAATTATAAGACGGGAGGATGCTTCATATGTGATGGACCTCATAGAGCTCGAGATTGCCCCAAGAAAGCAAGCCTCAATGGAATAATAGCTCATGAAGATGAAAGTACTAGCGAAGGTGGATGCATGAGTACGATGAGGATTTTGAATGCAATCAAGGCCAAGACGGAGGTGCCAAAAGTTGTAGGAAAAGGACTACAATTTGTGGAAGCAACCGTCAATGGGACAAAGGTACATGCTCTAGTTGATTCCGGTGCCACTCATAATTTTGTGTCGGTTGATGAAGCCAAGCGGTTAAGGATTAGCGCTACGAAAGGGAGTGGGACGTTTAAGCCGGTAAACTCAAAAGCCAAACCGATGGAAGGAGTGGCTAGAGATGTTCGGGTGAAGATTGGAGAATGGGAGGGGTCGGTTGACTTGTCAGTGGTCCCGATGGATGACTTCGATTTGGTTCTTGGGTTAGAGTTCCTCGATAAGGTACGAGCTTTTCCTATGCCATTCGCTAACACTTTATGTATCCTAGATGGTGGAAAGACTTGCATGGTTAGCACGGAGCGGGATTCTAAGTGTGGAGTGAAGACCCTTTCGGCCATGCAATTCAAGAAAGGGTACAACAAGAGTGAACCTTGCTACTTGGCGGTAACAAGGATAGAGACGGATGACGAATCGGGCAAAGTGGAGGTACCTAAGGAGATCGAGCGGGTACTTGATGAGTTCAAGGACGTGATGCCCAAGGAGTTGCCCAAGAAGCTACCACCTAGGAGGGAGGTGGATCATACCATCGAGTTGGAACCGGGTTCCAAGCCACCCGCTAAAGCCCCTTACCGAATGCCACCGCCGGAGTTGGAGGAGTTACGTAAACAACTCAAGGATCTATTGGAGGCGGGCTATATTCGACCCTCGAAGGCCCCATATGGTGCGCCGGTGCTATTTCAAAGGAAGAAGGACGGATCCTTGCGGATGTGCATAGACTACCGGGCACTTAACAAGGTAACGATAAAGAACAAGTACCCTATTCCTCTCATTGCAGATTTGTTTGATCAACTTGGAAAGGCGAGATACTTCTCCAAGTTAGACTTGAGATCGGGGTACTACCAAGTACGGATAGCGGAGGGAGACGAGGCTAAAACGACGTGTGTCACGAGGTATGGTTCTTACGAGTTCTTAGTCATGCCTTTCGGTTTAACAAATGCTCCCGCTACATTTTGCACCCTCATGAATAAGTTATTTCACCCATTCCTTGATAAATTTGTGGTGGTATACTTGGACGACATTGTTATTTATAGTCATACCTTGGAGGAGCATGTCTTGCATTTGAAACAGGTGTTCCAAGTGTTGCGAGACAACGAGCTTTATGTGAAGTTGGAATAATGCTCCTTCGCCCAAGACGAAGTCGAGTTCTTGGGGCACAAGATCAAAGACGGTGGATTGATGATGGATGGGGCAAAAGTAAAAGCTATCCAAGAGTGGGAACCACCAACCAAGGTGACGGAGTTGAGATCTTTTCTTGGCTTGGTGAATTATTATCGAAGGTTCATCATGGGATACTCCGCAATAGCATCTCCATTGACGGACCTATTGAAAAAGAACAAAGCTTGGATGTGGGATGAGAAGTGCCAAGCGGCGTTCGAGAGTTTGAAGAATGCGGTCATGGAGGAACCGGTGTTGAGATTACCGGATGTGACCATGCCCTTCGAGTTACATACGGATGCATCGGACTTTGCAATTGGAGGAGTTCTAATGCAAGACGGACACCCGATCGCATTCGAGAGTCGAAAATTAAATGAGACTGAGAGGAAGTACACGGTGCAAGAGAAAGAGATGACGGCAATCATCCATTGCTTGCGGATTTGGAGGCATTATTTGTTGGGTTCGAGATTCGTGATCAAGACGGATAACATTGCCACGAGTTACTTTCAAACCCAAAAGAAGTTAAGTCCCAAGCAAGCTCATTGGCAAGACTTACTAGCCGAGTTCGACTACCAATTAGTGTACAAGCCGGGGAAGGCTAATGTGGTGGCCGATGCATTGAGTCGCAAGGCGGAGTTTGCGGCAATCACCCAAGCACAATTCTTCCTCCAAGATCGAATCAAGGAAGGATTGGAACATGATCCTTTTGCCAAGAAGCTCGTGGCCTTAGCAAAAGATGGGAAGACTCGAAGATTTTGGCTTAAAGGAGACATGTTGTTCACAAAAGGAGATCGGCTTTACGTGCCTAAGTGGGGTGATCTTAGACGGGTAATCTTGAAAGAGTGTCATGATTCAAAGTGGGCCGGTCATCCAGGGATCAAGAGGACGTTGGCATTGGTTGAAGGCACTTATTATTGGCCAAGGATGGAGGACGATGTAGAGACATTCGTGCGGACGTGCCTTATTTGCCAACAAGATAAGATAGAGCAAAAGAAGTCCGGAGGCTTGTTGGAACCTTTACCGACGCCCAAGGGACCATGGGAGAGCGTTTCCATGGACTTTATAACATGCTTACCGAAGTCAGAAGGAAGTGGGAGTATTATAGTGGTGGTCGATCGATTCTCAAAGTATGGAACTTTCATTGCCGCACCACCCGATGTTACGGCTGACGATACGGCTAAGCTCTTTTTCAAGAATGTGGTGAAGTATTGGGGAGTGCCACATGTGATCGTTAGCGATCGAGATCCTAGATTCACAGGGCGCTTTTGGTCAGAGTTGTTCAAGATGATGGGAACAGAGTTGAACTTCTCTACGAGTTTTCATCCCCAAACGGACGGGCAAACGGAAAGGGTGAATGCACTATTGGAGCTCTATCTTCGGCACTACGTAAGTGCCAACCAACATGATTGGGCTAAACTCCTTGATGTTGCTCAATTCTCTTACAACATGCAACGGAGTGAAGCCACGGGGAAGAGTCCTTTTGAGTTGGTCACGGGGCGCCAACCATTGACTCCCATTGCCTTAGCCGCATCATACGAGGGGAGTAGCCCGGCCGCTTACAAGACGATGAAGGAATGGCATGAGCAAGCGGACTTGGCCCGGGCATCATTAGACAAAGTGGCTAAGAAGATGAAGAAATGGGCGGATGAGAAAAGGAGACACGTCGAGTTCGAGGTCGGAGATCAAGTGATGGTGAAGCTCTTGCCTCAACAATTCAAGTCATTGAGGAAAGTGCATAAGGGATTGATACGGAGGTATGAAGGCCCTTTCTCGGTGATTTGGCGTGTTGGGAAAGTATCTTATCGACTTCGACTACCGCCCAAGTTGAAGATTCACCCGGTCTTTCACGTTAGCTTTCTCAAGCCTTATCATGGAGACGAGGAAGACCCGGGACGAGGGGTGTCCAAGCGGGCACCAACAGCGGTTGTAACTTCGTATGATCGAGAGGTTGAGGAGATCTTGTCGGATCGTACGATACGAAGACGAGGAGTGCCGAGCTACAAAGAGTACTTGATCAAGTGGCGTGGTTTGCCCGATAGTGAAGCAAGTTGGGAGGCTGAAGACTTATTGTGGCAATTTGCGGACAAGATCAAGAAGTATAATGAGGAAGGCACGACGAGGACGTCGCAAGCTTAGGTGGGGGAGGATGTCACGACCCGCATACTTGATATGGATTATGTTCGGGATTCCGGATTTTTCTACACTTCTCTTGGAGGATCATGGATAAGCTTGGAAGCCCTTAGAACATATTAGAAGATGTAGGAATAAGTTGGAAGCTCTAGAAGCTTACTAGAAGCTTATGGAAATCATGGAAGCTTATAGAAATCCTAGAAGCTTCCATAGAAGTGTGTAGAACCTTGTGCATACTAGTATAAATAGGTGGTAGCCTCATTTGTAGGGATTATCCAAGAAGTTCTCTTGTTAACAATCTTGTAAAGTTCTCTAAGTAATACAAAGCGTTTTCATATTCCACTTGTTCCTTTCTTTGAAGCTTTCTTCGTTGCATACATCGTTGAGTATTCGAGTAAGGCTGAGCTTAGTCGAGACTAAGTGCCGCACGGAAGACCTTGTAGAGACAAGTCCGTGACAGTACGTAAAGAGTACTATATATCTTGGCGGTGAAGTGGTGATGAACTGATGACTCATAACTAGCGGTTAAATTGTTGAGCAACGCTCACGTTAAGCAAAAAAGATACCTACATATTAAATTACATGCAAAGCGTAAGAGACAACAAATGTTGATGTCATTAATTACGTATTATGATAAGTTGGTGATAGAATAAGAATAAGAAAACATATTGATATGTACACTTGTCATGTTATAAATTATTTTGGAAAACTTATAAAACTGACGTTTAATATGTCACTTGTTTTTAACTCACTCATTTTTATAGGATATTGTTAAAATTAAGATTCTTTTTTAAATGTCAAAAAAAAATTATAATACCCCAATTTTAAACTTAGGTAAAATACATTGTACTACATTAAAATAAAAGTTTGCACCGAAAGTCAAAGTACAAAGTTAATTCAACATCCTTAAATATAAAAACTTAAAGCGTAAAATTAAAACATTAGAGGCTCATGTCGAGCCTAACTCGTCCCTTTTATTTAATCCGTTCTTCTCATCGAATCCGCACCTATTATTTCAAACATGAAGATGTACAATAATGCGTCAGCCGAAAGACTTAGTGAGGTCGTGTGTTGTTGTGTACATAAAAATATCGCACGTATGATACAAATGCAAGATAAATGATAACATAACATATAACTTATGAGATCTCGATTATAGTGTTACAAACTATTAATAATTTATTACTAACTCTTTTGCTAGTCTTTTTGGCTTTAAATTTAAAATCACAAAGATAGAAACTTAAAACATATAAGAAATATTATAAAAAGAAATTTCATTAAAATAGTCCATCATAAAATAATGAGTAAACTACACCATTCGTCCTTATGGTATGTGTTGACCGACAAGTTTCGTCTTTTGACCGAAAAAAGTGCACCGTCCATCCGTAACTACGAAACGTTATGTATCGTTAGTCCCTCGCTCTAACTGGCATCACTAACGGTCGTTATATCTCATCCACTAGAGGGTATTTCAGTCTTTTCTCAACCATAAGGACCAACGGTGTAATTTACTCTTTTTTATTATTTATTTAACTATTAACAAATAATAATTTTCATACGTTTTATATTTTTCGTCTGTTTATTTACGTTTTCATCTGATATTTTTAACGTTTTCGGCCGATTTTTTACGTTTTCGTTCGATTTTTTAGATTTTGTCTGACTTTTTACATTTTTGTCAGATTTTTTACGTTTTCGTCTGTTTTTTTACGTTTTCGTCCGATTTTTTACGTTTTCATCAGATTTTTTACGTTTTCGTCCGATTTTTTACGTTTGCGTCCGATTTTTACGTTTTCATCAGTTTTTCTACGTTTTCATATGATTTTTTACGTTTTTGTCTTATTTTTTAAAGTTTTCGTCAGCTTTTTTACGTTTTTGTCAAAATTTTTTTGTTTTCGTCCGATTTTTACGTTTTTGTCAATTTTTTTTACGTTTTCGTCTGATTTTTTAACGTTTCGTCCGTTTTTTACGTTTTCTTCCGCTTTTTTACGTTTTCGTTAGATTTTTTACGTTTTCCTCTGATTTTTTACATTTACCTACGGTTTTTTTGACATCTTCATCCGATTTTTACGTTTTCGTCAGTTTTTTTAACGTTTTCGTCTGGTTGCTTACTTTTTTGTCTGACTTTTTAACAATTTTCGTCTGTTTTTTATGTTTTCTTCAGGTTTTATACGTTTTTGTTTGTTCTTTTACGTTTTCGTCTGAGTTTTTTACATTTTCGTTAGATTTTTTACGTTTTCCTCTGGTTTTTTTCATTTTTGTTCGATTTTTACGTTTTTGCCAGTTTTTTTTTTACGTTTTCATCTATTTTTTACTTTTTTGTCTGATTTTTACGTTTTTAACTGATTTTTTAACGTTTTCGTCTGTTTTTTATGTTTTTGTCCGATTTTTAACGTTTTTATCCGTTTAAAAAATCAAACAAAAACGGACAAAAACGTTAAAAAATAGACAAAACGCAAAAAATCAGACAAAAACGTAAAAAAAGCTGACGAAATCGTGAAAGTCGAACAAAAATGTAAAAAAATCAGAGGAAAACGTAAAAAATCGGACGAAAACGTAAAAAAAACAGACAAAAACCTTAAAAAATCTGACGAAAACCTAAACAATCTGTCGAAAACGTAAAAAACGGGCGAAAACGTTAAAAATCAAACGAAAACTTAAAAAACACTGACGAAAACGTCAAAATCGGAGGAAAACGTAAAAAATCTGACGAAAACGTAAAAAACCGGACGAGAACGTAAAAAATGGACGAAAATGTTAAAAAATCAGACAAAACGTAAAAAATCAGATGAAAACGTAAAAAAGCTGACGAAAACGTAAAAATCGGATGAAAACGTAAAATATCGAAGGAAAACATGAAAAATCTGACGAAAACGTAAAAAATCGGACGAAAACGTAAAAAATCTGACAAAAACGTAAAAAGTCAGACAAAACGTAAAAGATCAAACGAAAACGTAAAAAATCAGACGAAAATGTTAAAAATATCAGATGAAAACATATAAAATAGACGAAAACGTAAAAGCAGACAAAGAAGTAAAAAATCAGCCGAAAACGTAAAAAAACTGATGAAAACGTAAATAAACGGATGAAAAATATAAAATGTATGAAAATTATTATTTGTTAATAGTTAAATAAATTATAAAAAAGAGTAAATTACACCGTTGGTCCTTATGGTTGGAAAATGACTGAAATACCCTCGAGTGGATGAGGTATAACGACCGTTAGTGATGTCAGTTAGAGTGGGGGACTAACGATACATAACGTTTCGCAGTTAAGGATGGACGGTGCACTTTTTTCGGTCAAAGGACGAAACTTGTCGGTCAACGCATACCACAAGGACGAATGGTGTAGTTTACTCCAAAATAATCAATTGATCAGAATAGTGTACATGCATAACTTTTATGAAATGCAAAGGCCTAATACCAAAATAGAGCATCATACTTGTCAAAAAAACCTCTTATGAGTAGCGAACTTTATTTTTTCCTTGTTTGTGGGTCAAACTCGACTATTTTCTCCACAACTGAGTATTTTTCCACCCCCTCATCAAGTTACCGGTTATAACCCTCTCTCTCTCTCTCTCTCTCTCTCTCTCTCTCTCTCTCAAAACATAAGACCAGCCACCACCACTACCGATTGCAACCGCCGGCCACAACCACATACGCCGCGACATCCATCACCATCTACAGCCTATCACCACAACTTCTTGCTCTCACACACCAAGATTCGACCACCACTACCGCTAACATCATCATAGCTATATAAACTTTAAGAAAACCCACCACCACACTTCCACACTTATCATCATCACCATTTACACTCGCTACCACCCACTGCTTCCCCACCCTCATCACCACCTGGCCAGATCTGGAATCAACACCACAACCTCTCTCTCTCGTACACCCAATTGTCTTTTTATATTTTTTTTTACCAAAATTCAACACGCCTACAAATCCAAACTCATACACCAAAATTAAAAAATCATATTTAAATTAGCCTGATGAGTAAGAGCTTGAACCCAATCAGCATCCCCATGACCCAAAGCATTAACAACAATTATAAAATAAAACCATAACATGTGGTAACAGTTGTACAAATGTATACTTTACAACGAAGTTTAACACTTTACCAAACTGAAACACTTGAAATTCAATACGTCCACGACAAATCTTGCTTAAAAGACACAGACTTAGCAGCACCTTGAACACCCCTGTAAGATACTTGAGGACAATCATTCACAACCAGAACTTCCAATTTACATAAACCGATTAGCAACTTGAACCCGTCATTAGTAACTCCTAAACACTTGGTTAACCTCAACTCTCTCAGTCGCGGGTAATGAGCCACAAGTTCAAGCCCTTCATCACTTATCTCTTGACACCTCACAAGTTCTAAAGTTTTAAGATGATCAGCATAACAAAGAGCTTCCCAATATTGTTAAAAGAATAAACACGATTTAAATATAGGTTCTTTATGGGACATGTTCTGATCAGTCCAAGAATCCCAGCAAGTGAAAACGAAGATAATGAATTAAGTTGTTTTGGAATTTGGGTGTTTGTTTTGAGGTGGGTGGTTGGATCGATGATATGGTTGTGATGTTTTTTGTGTTGATGATAAACATGGTTGTTATAAGGGTTTTAATTTGTGTTTGATTGGAACAAAGATAGTGGGCTGGAAAAGTTAAAAAAAAATAGACCATAGCTTGAAAACATAGACCAAGGGTTGTTTGAAAGGTTGCTTTGGTTTTGAAAGCTTGGTCTAAAGTTTTGATGGTAGTGTGGTCAAGAAAATCTTTGGTTTGGGTAGGAGTTGTCTCTCCTTTGGTGTGAGTTATATCGATGGTGTAAAGACCTTTGGTTGTAGTAAAAATTTTTCTTGATGATGATTGATTGTTTTGAAAAGAATTTCTTTGTTTATATGAAGGCTTCATATTTGGTGTAGGTTAGATAGGTCTATGGTCGACTCGAGCTTGTGTGTATCCAAGTCCATTACATGAAACCGGGTTGTAAAATTGTTTTGGGGATTCATTTCTTGTAATGGGTGTTTGAGTATCTCGAGTATTTACAAAAGGAGTTTGAGGAGTGGTAGGTTTAACAAAACGTTTTAACGTAACTCCACCTTTCCTCAGAGTCATGGCGCGCCGCCGGCGTGTCGACGCGTCATCCAGCGCGTCAGGCTCGGAAACTTTAGGAGTTTCATTTTGGCTTTCTTTTACAAATACAATAGGTTTGGTTAGACTCTCGAAAATTGTTTTCTCATTTTTCAAAAATCCAAGACCTTCCTTATCTTGGGATAATTTTTGTTGACTTAACATATCATCCAAATCATTGCTACTTTTCTTAAATTTGGAAAAACTTAATGTCTCCTTTTGAAGTTTGGATACTTTTTCATTTAAAGAGTTAACCTCATGTCCAAGTTTTTCACAACTTGTGCAAGGTTCAACCTCCTCTTTGCATTGAGAAAGTCTCTTTACTTCTCGTTCGAGTTCAAAAACCTTTTTATTAAGAGAGTGTTTCTCCTCAACAATTTTTTCAATAGTTTTAAAGAATTCCTTATTCTCTTTTTGTAAATTACGAATATTTAAATCTTTATTAGAAATAGAAGAGTTTGGAGATACCTCTTGAGTTTCAAACGCCATGAGATATGTTGCGTTCCTTTCCGAATGATCCCTGTAACAATTCGCAATTTCAGGTTAATTACTATTCCCGGGAAATTTACTATTCATTTTACTATTCACTTTTACTATTTATTTTTCCCGAAATTCTCCCGAAAGTTGATTTTTATTTCATATTCTCGAGTGATAAATCATTTCCATGGCAAATTAAATATTTGACATTCGTCAGATCATTTTCGTGAAAGTTATTAAGGAATTACACGTTTTAGGGTAAAACGTCATTCAGAAATTCTACGCACAACGAAATTTGACCCCGTCAGGTGACCCCACATCAGAAAAATGTTTGACACACTCATGATTTATTTGAGAATAAATCATGACTGAGAAAAATATGACCAGAAAAAAACCTCGGCCGTGAAAAACTGGAATTTTCAGTTTTAAGCGTTTTTACTCAGCCGTAACCCTAGCCTATACCTGCACCGTGTTTCTAAGATGTTTTGAGTTTTCAACTTATTAGAATAAGTCAACATATTTTTCCCTCCTCCATTGACCAAAAATCATCCCTTGATGTTATAAGTCATTCCTTGATTTTTAGGCTTACGGTTTGATGTCTAAAAGACATTTAATACCAACCGACACTGGACTGAGCCCAGTCTAGACATTATAAATCATTTTAAATCATTTTTAACCTATTAGAAAAGTAACATTTTACTTTTCTCAATTTTACGCAATATTCGTACATTTTACGTATTACGCGTTTTAGACCCGTGTTTCCAGTTTTAGCAGGGTTTTACCACCCAAATGGAACCTACCACCCATTTTATATTTTATTATGGGACATATGGACATGTCTAACAATACTTTAAAGTTCCATAATTTTACAACACCCGGTTTTACGTTTTGAGGCCTAATCATTTACGGTTGGCATTTCCCGGAGTCAAAACTCATCCTAATACTTAGGATAATACCAAGCCAAGCCAACTCATCCCCCCTAGCCATTGTGAACCGCAATTAAGGGGGGGGGGGAGTCACACCCTCATGTGGCTTGATCTTGTGCTAAGTTACCTTGGATGTGTTACATGTGTTAAGCTTGTCATAGAAGCCTTTGACTAGTCTCATTTTGTAACCTCCTCATTGAGCTATAAAAGCCCCCTCCCCCCTTGTTGTTGCCGTCCATACCTCACACCACAACACCCCATCCATAGCTTTATTTCTTCCAAATTATAGCAAGGTTCAAGTGATTCTTCAAGATAGAAACCCTAGTTAGATTATCATTCACCAAAACACTTCCAAACCCTAATATACTTTGGTGATTTCTCTTGAGTTTAAATCCACTCAATTCACCTCAACCTTCATCATCCATCTTTCAAGATTACAAGGGTAGAAAGATTGCATGAAGTGAAGTGGGTTGAAGCAAGTCTATCAAAGTCCTTTTCCTTACTTGCTACTTTCCTTTCATCTTTGAAAGCCAAAAGTTGTAAGCCTAAACCTAACATGCTTCTTGTTTATTAATCATGTTCATATCATTTACATGTTATTCTTGCTATATTATGTCTTGTATTAATGTCCATGGTGTATAAAAATGACTAAAACATGTTGTTGTAATTGATTGTTAAGATAAGTTACTAAAACAAGCAAACTAGTGACTTTCTTGGTAAGACCTGATCAAAATGGTAAAAATTTGATATTGGATTATTACATATTACAGTAGATGACTTAATAAGGAAACCATAGCAACTTGAACCACCTAAAACGAGTATACGAGTCAAAAGTTACGCCCATTTGAAGTTACCAAAGATTTCCGGCAAAACTGCCTAAAATGTTTCTGTGACAGAACCTAAAACACGCAAAAAGAGGCCTTTCTGGTCCATTTCATGAAAAAGTTAAAACACGAAAGTTGTCCGGAATCACGTTTTCGTTCAGGAATAAAGAAGCTCGAGCCTTGAAAACGCTTTCCGAGTGAGATATTTCTCAGTTTCTTAACAGCTATTTACATATATATAAGTCACTATATTATGGTTATACTTTAAAAGGAACAAGAGGTCTTATGACCTATAATCAAGACCACCACCATGGCTAGAGCCAAGGTTGTGTCTCATGACCTTGGAACAAGGACCAAAGATCATGGCTAGGCTATGACGAAATGACCATACCAACTTACATAGGCGTAAACATGAAACAAGGAATTGGCGATATATTGAACAAGCAATTTGGATCTACTTCACTTAGAAAGGAACCATGAGATATTACAAAGAGAAAATGGTCATACAAGACTTATGAAACTACCCCTAATAACAATCTTCATGTACTAATAAACTTTCCTAAGTTTATTCAAATATCGGACATGTAACTTTTCGGATCAAAACTTATATCTATATATTTTATCAACTACTACAATAGTAGGGAGCCTCATGTGAGGAGTTCATTATGTAAGCCGTCGAGTTAAGTTGTGGATTTACGAATTAAAGTGTCCTGGCTCCTCGAACGCTTACTAAAATGACTTCTGAATTATGTCGGCCCGAACGGTAGTAAACGATATACAAAACATACATGTTCATGAATCTTTTCTTTCAAAGACTTACAATATACATCATACCACATCATGGACTATAATGCAAGATATATATATATATATATATATATATATATATATATATATATATATATATATAGGCACTACTTCATATTCTTTACACAAATCCTAAGTCGCAACATTCTATTATAGGTTGCTCGTAGAAACCTACACGATCCAACCATCACCTTCATTACTTGCTATCCTACTTAAGGTGAGTTCATAGCCCCACTTTATATTACTTCAATGTTTTACAAACCCTTGGGGGAAATACATGCTACTTTTAAACCGAACACAATGCTTTGAAACTGTATGCTGCCTGATTGTTTTATTATTACTAAGTACCTACCTTGCCAATCCTAGGCCCCTATCATGAACCATTAAATCACTAGTATTAGTGAGCGCGAGTATTGTGAATAGGCCTATTGGGATTGACGAATCCCATTTGTTTGAGCAGATTAGTTCAACAAATGCACTATATTTGAAACATTAAGTATGACGGCAAAGTACTTACCGGGGCAACAAAACCGCCGATTGATATTGGTACCCGTTAACGTATTGGTTGCATGAGCTTAGTATATAATAATAACTGTTTTGTTTTCTAACATGAGTATGAGTCTAATTAACTCATTACTACCAACATATTGTGTTCAACCGTTAAACAAACTCTATGAATTTCACTCAACCTTTGTGTTGACCTCTTAAGCATGTATTTCAGGTCCATGATAATCAAGAAAGGAAGCGGAAGGGCACGTACCGAAGGAAGAAGGCTATAAACTATTATGTCATTCGATAAAAACATCAAAGACTTTATATTGATGTATTTTGAAACATGGAACCTTTTTGGGACCTTACTATGTAAACTATGATATATTTGAATAATATGAATGACAACTCTTTTTATTACGACTCGGTTAGAGATCGTTTTCTATTATTATGACTGTTGTGCCGTCGAGTAACACCCAAGTTGAATTCCGCTGCATCATGAATTGGGGGTGTTACAGATTGGTACCAGAGCCATGGTTATAGAGAAACGGGTCTAAGTGAGACCTAAACTATAACTACAATAACAAGCAAAAACCTTTTTATAGCCTTCCGCTCTTCGTGCCTTCCATCCTCCAGAAGATTATGGACTTATTACACATGTTATGTGTAACACCCCAACCCGAGAAGGGTTAAAGTATCACATTATGGTGACATATCAGAACATACTAAGAATAATACGCAAGCGGAAGACTTCATAAATAACATAAGTCGTGAACATCAAGACTTAAACATTACAAAATCCAACATAAGTCTAAAGGAAATAAATGAAGTAAATAATCCAACATAATCCCAACATCCAACATAAATTCCATAATCATCCAAACAATGGGGAAACTAAATAGGGTAGGTCCGCTATGCTCCTACTCTCAACACTCGAGCCCAGATTCCCGCTTATTACCTGCCGCATGGAAAAGAAAACGCGGCTGAGCATAAAAAGCCCAGTGAACAGATATATATATATGCAAAGCAAAGGTAATAAGCAAACGAAATGAGAAGGATCATAAGAATGAGCATAATGTATCACCAGTTTAATGAATGAAGCATAATAGAGATATCAAATGTAAGCATAATCAGATAATAATCAGAATCATAGAGTACGTATCAACAAAGGCTTGTCTACCCGAGCCACTCGAATAGACACAAAGAAATATAGGAAAGCCACGAGCCGACCTACCCGAGCCACTCGAATAGGTCTCCTACCACATAATCATATATCCGACAAAGCCTACATGCACAAAGAGGGGAGACCTCTAAGTACCCAAATGGAGTCGCGAGCCTCCAAACGTGAAGAAGTGTAAGCACACACTCACATTCACCCTACACAGAACAAAATACCTAGGATGCATCCATACGCCCCCCCCCCCCCTACAAAGCAAATCATACATATCATAATAATCAAGAGCTCATAACATATCATATCAAATGGGGACGCCGTGGATCAATCACACCTCCACAGAAAGTGTCATGCCATTGGTGCTTCAATGACACGCCCATGGTACCTCCATGAGTAGAATAAAAACTCGGGCATCAGAACAGAACAAATCATATCATATCATATCGAATAATCAAATCATATCCAACAGAACATAGCAAACTGAACTGAATCATATCATAGCAAACGAATAGCAGACGGATATCAAATCATAGAATCATATCAAAGGAATCATATCAAACGAATCATATCAAAGCTCATATCAGAAGATCATAACAAAGGGATCATAGCAATGGCATATCAAAAGGGAATCATAGCAGTGTCAAGGATCAAGAGAGTCATGAGAAGTCCCTACTGAAAAGGGAAGAATATCTGTACCTTAAGCAAAGCAATTAACCAACCACAGCAAGCAAACGAATATGGCAACTACTCCCGCTTCACCCGATCTACACGAATATGATAAGGTATTATTTTATGTTCATAGAATCAAGTTACTTATTTTAGTATACTATCCATTTAAGTAACTTCTCATTTTTAGGAGGTTTCCCGATTTAGCAAGTTTCCAAACTTGGTAAGTTTTCCCGGATTAGTGATTTAATACTTTAAAGTTATAATGGCCAATTTATAATATTTAAGGTTAAAATGACCAATATAATAGTTGGGTCTTAAAATATAATTGTTATAAGTTTAGGGTCTAAAATATAAATTATCAAAATTAAATATTAAAGGTCAAATAAATTTATTTTAAAGTTTATACTATACTTTTATGTTAGAAGGATAATTTAGACCCCGTTATCTCATAATTTATTTAAGACGCACTCTCGATATTAATTTAGACCGCGACGACCAAAATATAATGTTTCACATATATACTCATACGTACACACGCTCACACTTTCTCTTGTTAAGCATTCCCCATGACACACGCATGCATACACCTTCGAATTTTATTTAGTGAACAGATACATGTATGCCTTCTCTTTTACCAATTCGAATTTAACACCACACATGCATGCCTTCTCTTTTATTATTCATGTTTAAACAACCATGTGCATGATTTCAAACAAAGGCTTATGTGACACTGATCATTTAAAAAAATAGAACTGATGTCGACAAGTATATATTGTAAGACTTCGTCCCTTAATGTTGCGTATAGTACGGTACTCGCACACTTCAAGTTTAACGAAACAAACGATTAGTTTAGGATTCCAAGTCGTTATTCCATGTTAAGATTTCCATGATTTCATGTAACTTAGTTATCATCTCATCTGAGTTTTGTGATCGTAAAACATGCATACAAGTAACCGATTCATACAGTTTATCATGTGGCGAGATCAAAACGAGAGGAATAAGATTAGGTGATATGAGATACCCTTGCTCGAGCTAATATTCATATGTTAACCCTCTATTGTTTTAATCCCATTCAAACCTATACATGTTTTATTTATTTCTTTTTATTCAATTCGATCAGATGATTAATTCTGTGATATGTTTATTGTGTCGAACCATAAAATAACAGCCAACAAGAATACGCATAAACATGTCCATATGATTGATTATATAAGTAGTTAGTCGTCATTTTATGTGAAAACTTGTATGATTTCATGTGAATAGTTTTTATCATTTCATGTGAGAATTTTATAAGCCGATTCATATGTTATTCAAGTTACATGTTAAACGATTAATAGATGACCAAAATGAAATAAGAATAGAACAAGGACGATACGAAATACCCTTGTTGCGTGATCGAGATGAAAAGAACAACGAACTAACGACCCGAAATTGAATCGAAACTAGCAACCCAACACCCTCGAACTAGAAAGATATCACACAACTTTTTGCAACAGAAAACCTCGATCAAAACCACCCTTAGATGCACTCTTTCTCCAGCTCAAATCCCACAGAAAATATAGCAGCTGTTTATTGAAAGTATTTAGGGTTTTGTGTGTTTTTGAATGTGATATTTCGGTTGAAGAAAATAAGCAGCGAATGGGGTGAATATGGACTGAATCAGCCGAGTTTTATGGGAGATTGGTGACTTATCTACTTCAAAATATTCAAAAAGCATTTGGTCAAAAGTTTTGTGTACACCAGTTAAATACATTCAACCCTATATGAAACATACTACGTGTGATGTCTATATTAGAGTATTAGCTGTGTACAATATCTTTAAAATAAAATGGACCCATTAAGACTAGATAGGCGTGTGATATACTTAGCTAGGACCAATATTTGTCAAATTATTTCGTATCTTATGTTATATGTTCAAGATCAAATATTTTAAGGCATTAAATATATTAGTGTGTTATAATTCTTCCCCTCTTAAAAAGAAAAATTTCGTCCGCGAAATTTGAAATAGGAAGGTCAAAACGAACGTACCGAATCACGAAAAGAAATGTGGATAACTAGTACGCATCGATTCTTCCGTCTCCCAAGTAGCCTCGCTATCGGGATGGTTTCTCCAAAGAATCTTAACGAACGGAATAGTTTTGTTTCTCATGACTCGATCCTGACGCTCCAAAATAGCCTCAGGCTCCTCAATAAAAGATAAGTCTTCTCGAATTTGGTCAAATGGATATGAGACAACATGGAGAGGATGATAGTTATATCCCCTCAGAAGTGATACATGGAATACATTATGCACATGGGAAAGTTGCGGAGGTAATGCCAAACGATATGAAACCTCACCAACACGGTCTAAAATCTCAAACGGACCAATATAACGCGGACTGAGTTTACCCCGAATCCCGAAACGTTTAACACCACGGAATGGAGAAATCTTAAGGAAAACACGATCACCAGGACTAAACTCTAATGCACGACGATGACGGTCTGCCTAGCTCTTCTGTCTAGTTCTAGCTTCCTTGAGCTTTTCCCTAGCCATAGCAACCTTCTCGTTAGTCTCCTCAATCAATTCAGGACCCTCAATGAGGCATTCACCAACCTCATTCCAACAAACAGGAGCCCTACACTTCCTACCATACAACATCTCGAAAGGTGCCATCTTAATACTCGCATGCCAGCTGTTGTTATAAGCAAACTCTACCAAACACAAGTATTCATCCCAATGCCCTGTCCACTCTAGAGCACAAGACCTTAACATATCCTCCAATGTCTGAATGGTGCGTTCCGACTGCCCGTCGGTCTGCGGATGAAAAGCCGTACTGAACTTGAGCTGAGTACCCCAAGCTTTATGTAGACTCTTCCAGAAACGAGAATTAAAACGAGGATCCCGGTCAGATATAATAGCTGCTGGTGTACCATGTAAACGAACAATCTCCTGTTGAAAGATCCGAGCCAGATGACCAACAGAATAATCTTTACGAATAGGTAGAAAATGAGCAGATTTAGTTAATCGATCAACAATCACCCAGATAGTATCATGCTTCTTAAATGTACGGGGCAAACCGGTAACAAAGTCCATCGAGATCTGATCCTACTTCCAAGTAGGAATATCCAAAGGCTGCAAAAGACCACTGGTGCGCTGGTGTTCGATCTTAACCTTCTGACAGGTCATACATTTAGCCACATACATCGGGACATCCTGTTTCATACCATTCCACCAAAAATGTTGCTTCAAATCTCTATACATTTTGGTAGAACCCGGATGAATCGTGAAAGGAGAACTGTGTGCTTCGGACAACACAGCTTCACGAAGAGAAGGATCATCAGGGACACATAAACGATTACCAAACCAAACAACTCCATCATGATCAACCCGAAATTCTGTCTGCTTCCCTTCCTCCACATTCTGAACAATCGACCACAATTCACCATCA
Organism: Artemisia argyi; assembly: GCA_030686995.1. Taxonomy (NCBI): domain Eukaryota; kingdom Viridiplantae; phylum Streptophyta; class Magnoliopsida; order Asterales; family Asteraceae; genus Artemisia; species Artemisia argyi. The sequence continues at coordinate 174,112,393 of CM060697.1, forward strand.
TCCTTTTGAGCCTCTTTGATCCGTAAAATAAGGTTAGACTCAACCTTCAAACTAGCCCAGTAACCATCATATCCACGAACACATAACTCTACATCCATCTTCTCCAAATCATTGAGTATCCTAGGCTCGATCTCAAGACTGGCAATCATGCCTGACTTTCTACTGAGAGCATCCGCCACCACATTAGCTTTACCCGGATGATACTGAATGTTGGCGTCATAATCTTTCAAAAGTTCCAACCAACGCCTCTGTCTCATGTTCAACTCCTTCTGCGTGAAAATATACTTGAGGCTCTTATGGTCTGTGAAGATGTCACATGTCTCGCCATATAGATAATGCCTCCAGATCTTCAGAGCAAAAACTACCGCCGCTAGCTCTAAATCATGAGTGGGATAGTTCTCCTCATAAGGTCTTATGGTCGTTGTCGCAATCCCGCCCCTCGGGTTTGCGATCGTGTTGCTCGGAAGTTTTCCAGAGCCCGAGGGTTGTTCATTTAAAGATTTCTTGATTTCAGAAATCTGGCTGACCAACAACCTGTTTGTCTCTTCTTGAGTTTTCATGAACTGCTTCAACAACTCATCGGATGATGGTTGTGGAGCTGGGAAATTTTGGACACGGAAATTTTGGACACGGTTATTTTGATTATAACCTTGTTGTGGCTGAAAATTTCCCTGATTTGGGTTACCATTTCCCTGAAAATGATTTCCGGGGTTGAAATTGTTTCTGTTAAAGTTTCCTTGATTGTGGAAACCTTGATTCTGTCCAGGATTGAAATTCCCTTGGTTTTGATAACCTTGGTTCATTCTGGGTTGGTTCTGGTTCCTGTTTTGCAAATTTGGGTTTTGATTAAACCCGGGTGGTCCCATATGTGTGTTAGCACGGTAACTTGGTTCCATTTGAGGACGGTATTGATTACCTCCCTGATTTGTAGTTCCGGCTAAGGCATTGGCTTCAAAAGGACTACCATCCGTGGCAGTACAATTGTAGTAAGCATGTGGGCCACCACAAGTGACACAAACTTCCACTTTTTTAACTTCAGCATGTGAAGGGTTTTGTGTGAAAGTGACTTTTTTCTGGCTTGAGAGAACCAAAGCATGAATGGCGTCCGTGAGTTTATCTATCTTAGCATCGGTGCTAGAAGTACTCACGGGTGATGAAGTAGAAGGACCAGCACTCACTTGGGAGTTATATGGCTTTGTGCGTGTAGTGCGGACTTTGGACTTATTTTCAATGATTTCTAAAGCTTCTTTTGTGGTTTTGCTCAAAAAATTACCTCCCGCGGAGGCATTGAGAGAATCTTGGTCAGATTGACTCACACCATTATAAAACGTGTCAATTTGCATTAATTCAGTGAAACCATGATGAGGACATCGACGAAGCAATTCTTTAAAACGATCCCAAGCGTCACCAAACGATTCATCAAACCTTTGAGTAAATTTGATGATTTCATTTTTAAGACTTGTCGTTCTGGACGGGGGAAAAAATTCGTTTACAAATTTGGTAACTAGATCTTCCCATGAGTGTATTGAACGAGGAGGTTGTTTTTCCAGCCAAATCCGGGTTGCTCCCTCAAGAGAAAATGGGAAAAGAAGAAGTTTGACTGCTTCGGAAGGGACGTTCTTGTATTTGATGGTTGAAGTGATTTTATTAAACCATTGAATGTGAGCATTGGGATCATCCCTCTCAAAACCATAAAATTGGCTTGAAGTCACTAGATTTAGTAACCCGGTTTTGAGCTCAAAGTATTCAGCCACAATGGCTGGGACAACAATAGCGTCTCCGTAACCCTCAATGGGTGCTTGGAGAAGCTCATTCATCGGACGGTCTTCCGCCATGATAACTTTCTTAGGTGAAACAGCACGTTCCTCAGATACGGCTGTTGGGGCAGAACGTCTACGGCGTCTTCGAGGAATTCTGACAAGCTCACGTAAAGGGCTTGTGGACCTAGAAGAACGAGTGCGCATGCACTAGAGACGACTCTAAGAATACTTAGAGTGACGGGAAATTTACAAATAGAAAATAAAATATGAACAAAAAGATGATATATAACAAAGGGTGAAAATTCAAACTCACAGATATTTCAAAAAGTCGTAATACGCAGCACACCTCCCCGGCAGCGGCGCCAAATTTTGGTAGGCTCTAAACAGTCAGATAATATTAACCAAGTTATGGTCAACAAGTCAGACAGCCTAAACCAATACTCCGGTGAGTTTAGTGTTTCCCCGGATCGTTAGATCCCAACGAGATGTGAAATCTGAAATAAAACGACTTTAAGATCAGGTGAATTGAACAGGAAAAGGGTTTAAGTGATTTGTACTACTGAAATATAAGAGAAAATAGCTTTAATAAGCTATATCAACTAATACGTGAAATCAGATAAGTACACGTGAAAAAGGCACTGAAAAACGTAAACGTTTATTAATTAAACGTAAACAAAAACAAATTTACTTATAGTAGGATTTTATAAGCCTTAGGGGCTTAAATGCAAATTAAATAAATTTAAAATATTTATTTTATAATTAAAAACTATTTAATTAATTATTTTTATTTAATAACTATTTATTAATTATCTAATATTTAACTATTAATTATGAAAATGTAAAATAAGTCTAGAAAATTAAAATTAAAATTTCTAAAAATCTAAAATATTATAAAACTTATTTTAAAATTAAAATTATATTTTTCACACTATTTATCTATTTATTATTAATTATTTATTATTTAATTATTATTTAACTAATTATATTGATTAACTTATTTAAAATTACTAAAAAGACTTAGATAATTATGAAAAATTTTATATATCTAATTAACCATCATGGGAATCCTAAAAATTTATAAAAACTTTATTTTATGTATTTTTAATTTAATCTACTAATTATTATTCTAATTATTAATTAATATCTAATTAAAATAATTAAATTATGAAAACTAGTAAATGAACAGTATAAATCACAAGAAAATTTCTAAAATTATTTTATGACTTATAGAAGCTAGGAAAAATATAAAATATAAGTATTACCTTATAAAAATATATTATGCTATTTAATTCTTATTTATTATTTAATTATTAAATAAACTAATATTAATTCTAAATAACACTAGATGACAAAAGAAAATTCTGGAAAAATTTATAAAATTACTTTAATATATAATAGATTTAATAAAAATATAAAATAGCATAAGTGCTTATAAATAAGCTAAAAGGAAAATTAAATAGATAGTTTCTATTAAATAGAAGCTATCACTATAATTAAGTTTGGTTTTTTCTTGTTTTTCTTTTGTAAATCTAATAAAATACTTAAAATATGAAACTTTTACAAAGACAAATAATTTAAAAACCAAAAATAAGCACTGAGAGTGCTTATTGGACCAAACAGTTGACTAGGTTTGACCAAACAAAGAAATGAGCTCAAATGAGCTTATGTGGGGTCCACAAGGGTAAAATCTGATTCACCTAAGTTAATTGGACTTGAATAAGCTAGATTTGTTAAGATAAGCTCACTAATTAAGCCACAAGACCACAATAAGCTGATTGCTTATTTGGTTCTGGGTCAGAAATGGGACAATGTTTGGGTGCAATTCTAGGTGGGGTCCAGTGGTGTACAGGTCAACCAAAGGGTCAAAGGATGAACCTTGGTAGGAGGGGGGGTTAGAAGAACTAGGATTTAGGGTGTGGGACCCAGTGATAAGCTCAGAAAGAGCTTGGGAAGTGAGGGGTCCAAACTGGTTCACTCAGTTGACTGAGTGAGTGAAACAGGCTTATAAGCTTGATGAAAGCTTTAAAACAAGCTTAATAAAGAAAATAAAAAGTTATTATTATGTATATATAATATATTAATAAGTATGAACAAGTGTGTTCACTGGATTAAGCTAATAAACTTGTGAAAAGCTTATAAGCACTTCCAATAAACTGATATCCAAACACCTTTGACAGGCAACCAAATAGGCCAAATTGAGCTTATGAAATAAGCTCAATAGAACTTATTGAGTGCTGAAGTGTGAAGATGGGCTGGTAAGGATTCCAAAATAGTAAAACTCAACCAATGGGTAGCACTGGGTAGCTTATGCAGGGCTTATGAAGTTTGGTTGTTTGACTGAGTCACTCAGCTAACTTAGTGAATGAACAAGCTTCAAGCTGATTGCAGCCCTAGTAAAGGGCTTTGAAAATGAGAAATTAAGCTTGAAATGTAAAGATGAGCTGCTTAGCTTCTAAAAGAACCTTAGATCACAAGCCAAAGCTCAGTGATGAGCTTATGATGGGCTTGAGAAATTGCTTGTATTCACTGAATGCTCAGTGGTTAAGTTATTTTGATAGCACAAGTTAAGTAGATAAAGCAGACCAAATAAGCAATTAAGGACAAATAAGCACTTATTTCAGATAACTAGCCACATGGGCATCACAAAGATCCAATTTACTCAGACCAACACTCAATAAACAAGCTTGTGCAAGCTTATGAAGTTGGGTGTCAAACCTGTGCACAGGGGATGCTTATGAAGAATTACCAAAAGCTAAGCACAATTTAAGCTCTTAATAAGCTAGTATAAAAATTATGAAAAATAGTAACAAAGAGATCAGCAACAAGATATTTAAAACCTACAAGCTCAGATCCTAATTTCAAATAACAAGCACACACCAAAATTCCAAAGTTTATTCAAAAATTAGTTAGGCTGCAATTTGACTTTTCTAATTACCAACTAAGTTGACTAAAGTGAGCTTGATCCTAGATTATCTGATTAAGTATGTTATAATAAGCTCTACTAAGATGAAAATAAGCTAGGTTATCCAATTTTAAGCTAATATGGTAATTATGAGACTGATAACACTAACAGTTAACAAACTAGATTAGATTAAAACTAATTTTGACTTTCTAACTACTGAGATCTATATGTTATGACAGATATGGATTATATTAACCTAAACAAACATGCAGCAACAAATATCAGCAACAATAACATGCATAAATTAGTATGGCAGCTTGATCCAAACACCCTATAGCAAGACTGTTTTTGTGATTAGTGTTACTCAACACTAATTTAGAGCATGAGATTGATTTCTAACACTTAACACAGATGATATAAGATTAAATGAGCACAATAACACAACAATTAACAACTAGAACCTATGAATCACTACTTAAGCTATTTTAACTGTCTAATTTATAACAATTAGCACATGAGATTTCCAATAAACAACCTACTGATTTTAAGTTGTAATATCACTAACAAACATCAACTAAGCATGAATCAAGAGAAATTATACTAAATTAACAACTAATACAGTGAATGGCAAAAATCAAGAAAATACTTACAATTTGGAAATAAGATGAACACACAGAACCAAGGACTGAGAACCTTCCTATAGCTTACCACTAAGCACTAATTCCCAAGGCAATCCAGAATAGCACTTGCTCCAAGCTTCTTCTACAGTAACCTTTATTTTTTTTAATTATTTTCTATTTTTTTATGGTATTTTCCTAATTATTGATTCTTGATTGTTCAAATGACTTAAAAGCTTGCTAAAGCTTACTGAGAGCTTAGTAGTGTTATTTGAGTCCTCTAAACAACAATCATCCAACTGAAAATTAAGAGACTTGAAATAAAAATGGTACAAAGATTGAAATAACTGAAAATTGAAAGATAGATTGATACAAGTAACCCAAGCTGTTGAATACACTTTAGAAAAGTTATACAACACTTTTGAAACAGAATTGAAAGATTACACTACTAGTGACAACTTAGTTTTATTAAGCTATGTGATCATAAACTAAGATTACAAAATTATCTATCTTCCCTTCTGCTTCATTCTTCATTTATAATGACTCAAAAGCATCCCACTAGCTTCCTCACACTTTCCCACTTTAAATTGAGGCCATAGATGCAGTCAAAATGATCTTGGCCGTTTAAACTGTTTTGGCGCCAAAGTCTCCTAGAAAGCTTGCAGCCTGATATAACTCAATTAAGGGTTTTTGTTGGCTTGTATGAGGTGTATTGTAACTTTTGGGAGATTTTTATGCAAGTTGGGGTGATAAGAAGAAAACAGAGGTAGTAAACTAGTTTTGGAGGGAAAAGCTGTGAAAACAGCATTAATTGGAGATGGGATAGGTGTAGGGAGGTGGAAGGGAGTTGGTGGTGAGGTGTATTGGTGAGGTGGAGGTGCAAGGTGGAACAAAACCACCTGGTATGGTGGTCTGTGTGGAGGGGGTGGTTTTGGGAGGGATGGGTGAACAGTTGGTGGTGTTTGACTCGGGTCAACGCCCGTATTAACTAAAAAGGGTGTGGGCTGGGTAAATTTTTGGGCCCAAGTGGTGGACTGGATATGGTTTTAGTTTTGGGTTGGGGTTTAATTTGGATCCGTTTGGTTTTAGCTTAAGAAAAATCACAAGGACTAAATGTGTAATTCGGCCAAAGTTGAGGGGTTTGTTTGTGATTTTTCCAAACTTCAATTAAGGACTAAACCTGCAATTAACCATTAGTACAAGGACCACAAGTATAAATTTTATCATTTTTAAACCTCAGGGACCAAATCTGCCAATTCCACAAACTCCAGGGACCAAAACTGTAATTTTCTGATTTTTGAAGGGTTGAATTTGTAACTTCTCAAAAGTTATCATAAGGACCAATTTTGTCTTTTTAGAATAGTACAAGGGTGTAGTTTGATAATTTTCCAATTTTAAACACCCAGGGAATAAATTTGACACTTTTCAAAAGTTGAGGGACCAAAGTTGTCATTTTGCCATTTTTAAACTTTAAAGGACTTTTCTTGACAACTTATGAATTCCAAGGACCTTTTATGACATTTGTACAAGTTTTGATTTACCAGGGACTAGTTTTGCCAATTTTCCAAAGTTCAGGGACTGAAACTGTAAATTATGTAAAATGTTTTGTTTTTTATCAGTTTTCAATCCTTATGCATAAAAACACAATCCAGGGATAATTTTATGTATTTTAAGGCATTCTTGTGTGTTTTCATATGTTTTTGCAGCTTAAATGTAACAGAAATGATGAGTATTTACACACTCATCATAAGGTTTCAACTGTCGAGATGCATAGGCGATCACCTTCCCATGCTGCATGAGAACACATCCCAAACCCTTCTTTGATGCATCACTGTATATTTGATAACCACATGTACCCGAAGGAAGAGTAAGAATAGGAGCCGAAACTAATCGTTTCTTCAATTCCTCAAAACTTTGTTCCCGCTCCTCAGTCCATACAAACTTCTCACTTTTCCTCATCAGCTGTGTCATAGGCAAAGCTATACGTGAGAATCCCTCTACAAACCTCCGATAATAACCAGCAAGCCCCAAGAAACTCCTGACCTCAGTCACATTCGTAGGTCTTGGCCATTTTGTGATAGCCTCAACCTTTGCCGGATCCATTTTGATACCATCAGCGGATACGACGTGACCCAGAAATGCTACTTGCCTTAACCAAAACTCACATTTAGAAAATTTAGCATACAACTTCTTCTGTCGTAGAATCTCCAAGACAATTCGAAGATGCTGCTCATGCTCCTCCTTCGTCTTAGAATATACCAAAATATCATCAATGAACACGATGACAAATTTATCGAGGTACTCATGAAATACACGGTTCATCAAATCCATGAAAACGGCCGGAGCATTCGTCAACCCAAACGGCATCACGAGGAATTCATAGTGACCATACCTAGTGCGGAATGCAGTCTTAGGAACATCTTGCTCCTTAACTCGCAACTGATGGTAACCTGATCTCAAATCGATCTTAGAGAAAAATTTAGCTCCCTGAAGTTGATCAAACAAATCATCAATACGGGGAAGCGGATAACGGTTTCGAATAGTGATACGGTTCAACTCACGGTAATCGATACATAACCTCATACTTCCATCCTTCTTTTTCACAAACAACACCGGAGCACCCCAAGGAGAAACACTTGGACGGATAAAACCATAATTAAGAAGATCCTGCAACTGTTCTTTCAATTCCTTCAACTCAATAGGCGCCATACGGTAAGGAGCTTTAGATATGGGTTCGGCACCCGGAATCAGATCAATGCTAAATTCAACCTCTCGTTCGGGTGGCATACCCGGCAATTCATCAGGAAAGACGTCAGGGAATTCACAAACAACGGGATGATCATCGATACTAGGACCGTCTAAAGAAGTATCTTTAATTGAAGCCAGAAAACCCTCACAACCATGAGAAAGTAGTGAACGAGCTTTTAGAGCAGAAATGATCTTAACAGAAATACCAGGTTTGGAACCTTGGTAAACAAATTCCGGAGCATACAAATTACCAAATATAACTCGTCTGGTATGACAATCAATTGTTGCCCGATGCTCGGACAACCAGTCCATACCCAAGATGATATCAAAATCGTACATATCCAGCGGAAGCAAATTGGCAGAACGGATTTTATCGTCAAAACGAATAGGGCAGTTTAGATATTCACGATCAATAATCACATGATTCTTCATAGGAGTAGAGATAGATAGAGTTTGTTTTAATGGTGTTGCAGGTATATTAATATGTTTAGCAAATGAGTTAGAAATCACTGAATGTGTAGCACCCGTGTCAAATAAAGTAAATGCTGTACGACCAAATAAATGTAGAGTGCCCGAAATAGTACCTGAAGTACTGGCAGCCTGGTGCCTGGTCAAGGAATGAACTCGTCCCTGGGTAGCCTGCTGACGATCGCTCCCATAACCCCTGTTGTTGTTCTGTTGACGATCACCACCATATCCCCGGTTTTTGTTGGTACCATTTTTCTGAGGACAATCCCTGGCCATGTGTCTGGTATCACCACATAGAAAACACGCCCCAATAGCCCTGTAACACTGTTTACCCGGATGTGTCTTCCCGCAAGAGTTGCAGGGAATTGAAGTAGCCCGATCACCATTTCCTTTCTGCCTATATGAACCTGAAGTACGATAGTCCTGTCGACCACGGTTTTGCCGATCCCCCCGCTGATAATCACGATTTTGATAATCGCGTCCAGATCTGTAGTTACCCTGATCCGGTCTACCATAACCTCGATAATCATGTCCCCTACGATCACCTCCTCTAGTATTGCTCCCTCTCTGACCATTACCCTGTCCTGACTGCACTGGCTCTCCCTCATAGTTCCTCTTCACTCCCTGTTTGGCCCTTTCCTTTAGAATCTCCAGATTACGAACCGCATTCGCCACTTGGGCGACATCATCAAAGTGTGTGTTGACAATACCCTCCAGAATCTCGTTCCTTAATGCCCATTTGAACTTCTTTGCCTGCTCAGCCTGAGTGCCAGCTCTTGCACCCATAAAACCAGCCAACCTAAGGAACCTCTTCATAAAATCTGTACTAGTCTCCTTTTCGTACTGGTAGATATTATGGTACTCACGCTCAAACTTCTCCTGTTCGGACACTGGAAAATAATGAAGAAGGAAGATTTCCCGAAAACCAGCCCAAGTCAAAGTAGTCATAAAGTCATCACCCTTGGCCGCCTTATATGACTTCCACCAATTTAGGGCATCGCCCTCAAACTTGTAAGCCGCCAACCTCGCTTTGAACTCGTCCCCACATCCTAACACCTCAAACACCTTTTCAATATGACCGAGCCAATCCTCCGCCTCAGAAGGAGAAGAAATGGAACTGAATGATTTGGGTTTCTGTTTCGAGAATTTCTCCAACCATGTAGCGATAGTAGATGGTGGGTTACCACCACCCGAACCTCCACTAGAACCTGGTTGGTTGCGATGCATCTCTTCAGCAATACGGGCAGAAATGTTGGGAATCAATGCGTCAACCCGCCGCTGAACTGCTGCTTCAAAGGCAGGGTTGGAAGTGAATTCATCGGTGAAACGAGTGTTAACCATCTGAAAGACATAAACGAACCAACGAAAGAAATTAACGGTTAGGAATCAAAATACGAAAGGAAAGATCGAATCAGAAGGAAGCCTAATGTCTACCCAATCCTCACAGGTCATAGTCTAAGTCCTACAGGTCAAAACCTAGAGCTCTGATACCATAATTGTAACACCCCAACCCGAGAAGGGTTAAAGTATCACATTATGGTGACATATCAGAACATACTAAGAATAATACGCAAGCGGAAGACTTCATAAATAACATAAGTCGTGAACATCAAGACTTAAACATTACAAAATCCAACATAAGTCTAAAGGAAATAAATGAAGTAAATAATCCAACATAATCCCAACATCCAACATAAATTCCATAATCATCCAAACAATGGGGAAACTAAATAGGGTAGGTCCGCTATGCTCCTACTCTCAACACTCGAGCCCAGATTCCCGCTTATTACCTGCCGCATGGAAAAGAAAACGCGGCTGAGCATAAAAAGCCCAGTGAACAGATATATATATATGCAAAGCAAAGGTAATAAGCAAACGAAATGAGAAGGATCATAAGAATGAGCATAATGTATCACCAGTTTAATGAATGAAGCATAATAGAGATATCAAATGTAAGCATAATTAGATAATAATCAGAATCATAGAGTACGTATCAACAAAGGCTTGTCTACCCGAGCCACTCGAATAGACACAAAGAAATATAGGAAAGCCACGAGCCGACCTACCCGAGCCACTCGAATAGGTCTCCTACCACATAATCAAATATCCGACAAAGCCTACATGCACAAAGAGGGGAGACCTCTAAGTACCCAAATGGAGTCGCGAGCCTCCAAACGTGAAGAAGTGTAAGCACACACTCACATTCACCCTACACAAAACAAAATACCTAGGATGCATCCATACGCCCCCCCCTACAAAGCAAATCATACATATCATAATAATCAAGAGCTCATAACATATCATATCAAATGAGGACGCCGTGGATCAATCACACCTCCACAGAAAGTGTCATGCCATTGGTGCTTCAATGACACGCCCATGGTACCTCCATGAGTAGAATAAAAACTCGGGCATCAGAACAGAACAAATCATATCATATCATATCGAATAATCAAATCATATCCAACAGAACATAGCAAACTGAACTGAATCATATCATAGCAAACGAATAGCAGACGGATATCAAATCATAGAATCATATCAAAGGAATCATATCAAACGAATCATATCAAAGCTCATATCAGAAGATCATAACAAAGGGATCATAGCAATGACATATCAAAAGGGAATCATAGCAGTGTCAAGGATCAAGAGAGTCATGAGAAGTCCCTACTGAAAAGGGAAGAATATCTGTACCTTAAGCAAAACAATTAACCAACCACAGCAAGCAAACGAATATGGCAACTACTCCCGCTTCACCCGATCTACACGAATATGATAAGGTATTATTTTATGTTCATAGAATCAAGTTACTTATTTTAGTATACTATCCATTTAAGTAACTTCTCATTTTTAGGAGGTTTCCCGATTTAGCAAGTTTCCAAACTTGGTAAGTTTTCCCGGATTAGTGATTTAATACTTTAAAGTTATAATGGCCAATTTATAATATTTAAGGTTAAAATGACCAATATAATAGTTGGGTCTTAAAATATAATTGTTATAAGTTTAGGGTCTAAAATATAAATTATCAAAATTAAATATTAAAGGTCAAATAAATTTATTTTAAAGTTTATACTATACTTTTATGTTAGAAGGATAATTTAGACCCCGTTATCTCATAATTTATTTAAGACGCACTCTCGATATTAATTTAGACCGCGACGACCAAAATATAATGTTTCACATATATACTCATACGTACACACGCTCACACTTTCTCTTGTTAAGCATTCCCCATGACACACGCATGCATACACCTTCGAATTTTATTTAGTGAACAGATACATGTATGCCTTCTCTTTTACCAATTCGAATTTAACACCACACATGCATGCCTTCTCTTTTATTATTCATGTTTAAACAACCATGTGCATGATTTCAAACAAAGGCTTATGTGACACTGATCATTTAAAAAAATAGAACTGATGTCGACAAGTATATATTGTAAGACTTCGTCCCTTAATGTTGCGTATAGTACGGTACTCGCACACTTCAAGTTTAACGAAACAAACGATTAGTTTAGGATTCCAAGTCGTTATTCCATGTTAAGATTTCCATGATTTCATGTAACTTAGTTATCATCTCATCTGAGTTTTGTGATCGTAAAACATGCATACAAGTAACCGATTCATACAGTTTATCATGTGGCGAGATCAAAACGAGAGGAATAAGATTAGGTGATATGAGATACCCTTGCTCGAGCTAATATTCATATGTTAACCCTCTATTGTTTTAATCCCATTCAAACCTATACATGTTTTATTTATTTCTTTTTATTCAATTCGATCAGATGATTAATTCTGTGATATGTTTATTGTGTCGAACCATAAAATAACAGCCAACAAGAATACGCATAAACATGTCCATATGATTGATTATATAAGTAGTTAGTCGTCATTTTATGTGAAAACTTGTATGATTTCATGTGAATAGTTTTTATCATTTCATGTGAGAATTTTATAAGCCGATTCATATGTTATTCAAGTTACATGTTAAACGATTAATAGATGACCAAAATGAAATAAGAATAGAACAAGGACGATACGAAATACCCTTGTTGCGTGATCGAGATGAAAAGAACAACGAACTAACGACCCGAAATTGAATCGAAACTAGCAACCCAACACCCTCGAACTAGAAAGATATCACACAACTTTTTGCGACAGAAAACCTCGATCAAAACCACCCTTAGATGCACTCTTTCTCCAGCTCAAATCCCACAGAAAATATAGCAGCTGTTTATTGAAAGTATTTAGGGTTTTGTGTGTTTTTGAATGTGATATTTCGGTTGAAGAAAATAAGCAGCGAATGGGGTGAATATAGACTGAATCAGCCGAGTTTTATGGGAGATTGGTGACTTATCTACTTCAAAATATTCAAAAAGCATTTGGTCAAAAGTTTTGTGTACACCAGTTAAATACATTCAACCCTATATGAAACATACTACGTGTGATGTCTATATTAGAGTATTAGCTGTGTACAATATCTTTAAAATAAAATGGACCCATTAAGACTAGATAGGCGTGTGATATACTTAGCTAGGACCAATATTTGTCAAATTATTTCGTATCTTATGTTATATGTTCAAGATCAAATATTTTAAGGCATTAAATATATTAGTGTGTTATATTATGCTACATGAACATATTTGTATATTGTTATATGCACATTGCCATAGTTTTATCATTTTCCATAAAAATTTGATTTATTTTGACATCGATATACTAATTGTAGACATCATGTCCGCACCTCCATCTCCCGATCATCTTCCTGCTATGCCTGAGTATCTACCAATTCTTCCCGGACCCGGTCTTTTCGGTTTCTTCAAAGTTTGTTAACTTTAAGCCTCAAAGATCACCAAGTGGTTATACAACAATAATCACAACCACAAACACAAACAAAGTGTATAAAGCATGTAAAGAGACACCACGATATATACTGGTTTGGGATGGGGGGTTTATACCATCCGTACATCTAGTTGCGAATCCACGACACCGATACTATTACTCTAGTATAATCCTTTTAGTGGATTACAAACCGTTACAACTTCACTCCACCGATATGCACTAAGATCGGTGCTTACAAAGAGCTACTCCCCAACGGTATTCCGCCCTCGGAAACCACCCAAAAGAATCTCGTGATTCGACTTACCACTAAGACCACAAAGACTTTCCACCGGAAGTATCAAACCCCAACTAGATCCCCAATGATCTAGGCTTGGTCACCAAGACACAAGACTTCAAACTAGATCCCCAATGATCTAGGCTTAGTCACAAAGACACAAGACTTCCTTTACAAACAAATAGAAAGAATAAGTGTTTGTTTATTCAACCAAGCCCTAACCTAACTTAGAGACTCGATTGTAGTAGAAAGGGTAAAGATAAGAAGACCCTTGACACAATCACAAGAGTGGATTAAGTTCTTGAGATTCTTCCCTTACAAGGAGATGTGTTCTTTCAAAGATGTTAGTGTGTTTAACTAAGAACACAAGATAGAATTAGAGGATTAGAGAGAAAGAATGTAGAGAGAAAGAATAGTGACAAAGGGTAAGGAATACAAGAGGCAAAGGGGTATTTATAGGCCAAGACCCAAACTTAGGAAAAATTTATCGAGCCCGGCGCGTTGCCCACGTGTCAACGCGTGGGTGACGCGCCAGAGGCACTGTAACATTTTTCCCAAATGTTGAGTTTTGGTCTTGTAAATACCTTACCTTGCTAAACCCCCAATTGTACTTCACACTAAACCTTAACATTAATCAATCTAAAGTTTACCAACTCAAATAGCCAATTTGGAAAATGTTTTTGTGAAGTGTTTATAAGAAAACCAAATACCAAGGGTAGAAGAGTAGAATGGGTAATTTGGTAGGGGTAGAAAGGGTACTCCTCACATGGCATAAAAGAGAAGAGAATATGCCATGAGATATTCCTTTAAAGGGAAGTGTGAGTGTCGTTAGGTTAAGAAGTAACCATGGTTAGGTTAGAAAAAAGACGAAAACGTAAAAAAATGGACGAAAACGTGAAAAATTTGACTAAAACATAAAAAAATGGACGAAAACGTTAAAAAACGGACAAAAACAAAAATGTAAAAAATGGACGAAAACGTAAAAAAATGGATGAAAATGTAAAAAGATTGACTAAAACGTAAAAAAATTAATGAAAACGTTAAAAAAAACGGATGAGAACGTAAAAAAATGGACGAAAACGTAAAAAGATTGTCAAAAACGTAAAAAAATGGACGAAAATGTAAAACGATGGACAAAAACGTAAAAAAATGGACGAAAACGTTAAAAAAAACGGACGAGAACGTTAAAAAATAGACGAAAACGTAAAAAGATTGACAACGGTGCAAAAAATGGAGACTTTTTTAGAAAATGAGGACTAACAATGCAAAAAATATTAACGGAGGACTAACGATGCAAATAACTTAACGAATAAACTAACGGCGCATCCAAATTAGGGAGTAAATGTGTGACAAATTTCAAAAATAGGTATCTCTGATGTAATTAAAATGAAATACGGACTAAACATGAAATTTGTGTAAACCACGAGGACCATCCGTATAATTTTTTCTATTTAAAAACATCAAATGTAATTGTGGCATTCTATAATTTTTTATGTATAAAACCTCAATTTTGAAACCTAAAAAGATAAAGGTGAATTAGGGTGCTCTTGGTTCAAACTCGGGAAAGGGAAATACAATGATAATGGTGGAGAAAGGGAAAGAAAAACATTCCTCCAAATTATTAGGTAATGGCCCATTAGAACTATGAGTTAGAATCAAATAAGAAGAATAATAAAAATATAAATAATAAGAAGTAATTACAACCACACATTATAAATGCACCTACAAAAATGAATACATTTTCATTCAAATTTTTCCTCCCAATTTAAAATATGTGGCTAGAATTATTTCTTATCCTTCTTATTTTAATTATTTTTTATTGGATCCATTCATTACCCACTATTGAATAATGAGTCATTGAATTATACTCTAACAAGCACATTTTTTCATTACCTTTCTCATTCCTCAACCCCTATAACATCCTACCAAGCATGCTCTTAATTTGTATTGTCAATTATATCCCCATGCATGGGTCAAACAACAAGTAAAAGAATACGATAATATCCTAGTATACTGACAAATGCTAAGATGTTTAGGCTGTGTTTGGCAAAGGGCTTGTAGGGTTTTGTAGGGGCTTGGACTTTTAAAATAAGTCGGCTAATAAAATAAGTATCGTTTGTCATGCGGGTTATAGAAGGGCTTATAAAATAAGTCGGCTTAAAATTTTAGCCCCATAAAAGGGCCTAAAAATTTAGCTCGGGGCTTTTGAATAATAAATTAAATATTTACTCACAAAAATATATAATATATACAAAAATTAAATTAATTATGTTATTTTTAGTAATTTTGCAATAATAAACCAAAACCCCAGCCCATTTGTCAAACAAGTTTATGAAAATACAAATTTTAGTTTCGACTTATTATATAAGACCCAGCTCCAGCCCCAGCCTATTTCGCCAACCATACCCTTAGTGGGAGTGAGTGTGGGACACATAAGTACACATTAATAGTTTAATCAATATGAAACCAACATGTCATTTCATGTGTTGCTATCGTGTGGGCCAATCAAAGGATGACCAATCAAATTACTCAAATGTGTGGTATAAACTAAGGGCCCGTTTGGTTTATAAATGGGTTTAGGATTTAGTGTAGGGTTGAAACAAAATATTTGGGTTGAGAGAAAAAATGGAGAGAGAAATAATATAATAAGTTATAAAAAAAATTATGTTAAAAGTTGGTATAAAAATTATAAACTATATTTTTCTATTAAAAAATAACAATAAAAAGTTTAAAAGAGGAAAATTGTGGTTGTAAAATAAGATGGACCCACAAATATAAGACTTATAGCTCTAAACCCATCAATCCCATCAGATTCGTGTAAGCCTTATTATTTGGCATGAACCCAATTTTCAAGGCTTTGATTTTAATACCAAACATAGTTTTACACTTTAAAACCTAATACTAAAGTTGACTACCCCTTACCAAACGGGCCCTGATACTACGTAGTAGGAAATTATGAGAACTTTTTGCTAGGACATGGCAATAATGAAGCAAAAGACCGTGGGAACGTAATTTTTTTTCCTTGAGACACCATTTATTCAGAGTTAATTGCAAAAATCGTCCCTAAGTTTTGCTCAAATAACAGATTTCATCCCAAATAGTTTAAAATTGCAAAGATCGTCCCTAAATCAAACCTTTTTGCAAATTTTGGTCCCTAGCTTTAACTGCCGTTAAGTACATTTCGTTAGAATTTACACGTTAGCCATTTTAGCCAACAATTCTTGCGGCGTTCATCCTTTAAACTAACACCCGTTATAATTGAAAAAAAATCAATTTTTATACGTTCATTTTCATCTGTTTTTATACGATTTCGTCAGTTTTTCTTACGTTTTATACGTTTTCGCCCGTTTTTCTTACGTTTTAGCCCGTTTTACTTATGTTTCATACGTTTTCGCCCATTTTTATACGTTTTCATCCGTTTTCGGCCATATTTATATGCTTTCATCCATTTTTATACGTTTTTGTCCGTTTTTAGACAATTTCACCTGTTTTTATGCGTTTTCGTTCATTTTTTACGTTTTTATACGTTTTCGCCCGTTTTTATACGTTTTCGTTCGTTTTCGCCCGTTTTTATACGTTTTCATCCGTTTTCGGCCATTTTTATAAGTTTTCATCCATTTTTTATATGTTTTGTCCGTTTTTATACGTTTTCACCTATTTTTATACGTATAATACGGATAGCAGGCTTACTGTGCTTGGATCGTATTATACGTTCGTTTTTCTTACATTTTTACACGTTTTCGTTCATTTTTATACGTTTTCGTTTGTTTTTATACGTTTTTGCTCATTTTTATATGTTTTCATCCGTTTTTCTTACGTTTTAATACGTTTTCGTCTGTTTCCCCTTTTGTTTTTTTTATATGTTTTCGCCTATTTTTATACATTTTCATTCATTTTTATACATTTTCGTCCGTTTTTATACGTATGAAAACGGGCAAAAATGTATAAAATCGGACGAAAGAGTATAAAATGGACGAAACCATATAAAAACATACGAAAACATATAAAAATGGCCAAAAATAGATGAAAACGTATAAAAACATAAGAAAAATGGGCTAAAACGTATAAATAGACGAGAACGAATAAAAATGGATTAAAGCGTATAAAAACAGACGAAAACATATTAGAATGGCTGAAAACGGAAGAAAACGTATAAAAACGGGCGAAAACGTATAAAAACGTAAGAAAGACGGGCGAAAACGTATAAAAACAATTGAAAACGTATGAAAAGGTATAAAAACGGATGGAAACGTATAAAAAGAAAACATATAAAAATGGCTGAAAGCGGATGAAAACATATAAAAACGGGCGACAACGTATAGAAACGTAAGTAAAATGGGCGAAAACATATAAAAACAAACGAAAACGTTTAAAAATGGATGAAAACGTATAAAAACGGGCGAAAACATATAAAAACGGAAGAAAAACTAACGAAATCGTATAAAAACGGACGAAAGTGAACATATAAAAATCAATTTTTTCAATTATAACGGACGTTAGTTTAAAGGATGAACGCCGCAAGAATTGTTGGCTAAAAGGGCTAACGTGTAAATTCTAACGAAATGTACTTAACGGCAGTTAAAGCTAGGGACCAAAATTTGCAAAAAATGTTTGATTTAGGGATGATCTTTGCAATTTTAAACTATTTGAGACGAAATCTGCAATTTGAGCAAACCTTAGAGACGATTTTTGCAATTAACTCATTTATTCATGAAAAGTGTAATTTGATTTTTAGTTAATAAAGCTTTGGCTACACTCCTTGACATGTGTCACTAAAATC
The DNA here is from genome assembly GCA_030686995.1 of Artemisia argyi. Taxonomy (NCBI): domain Eukaryota; kingdom Viridiplantae; phylum Streptophyta; class Magnoliopsida; order Asterales; family Asteraceae; genus Artemisia; species Artemisia argyi. The sequence goes on from CM060697.1 coordinate 174,130,789, forward strand.
CAAGGTTATAAATAGCGTGAGGCGTGGCATGACGGCATGGTCAAGCCTCATGCCTTAGCGTGAGGCGTGGCGGAATTGCGTTTTTAAGGCGTGAATTAAGGCGACAAAAAGTATTTATAGATTTATAGATTCATATTATATTTCATTAGTATATCATATTTCATATATATCGAGTTTACCAAAAGTGTTATACATAAGCAATAAAATCAAGAAACTCTCTTTACATTTGTAATCTTCTTCAAATACTAGTAAACCCCTAAACGCCAAATACCAGTAAACCTCAAATACGATGCCTAAATTTTAATTACTAGTAAATCCCCTAAACGTCTCAAATATGAGTACACCTTATCGCGTCTTATCACACCTCATCTCATGTCAAGTCTTAAGACGACGCCTTGGTCAATTGCGTGGCGTGGAGGTGATGCCTTGCGCCTTTGCGACGCCAAGACGCGCCTTTTAGAACATTGCTAAAATCTATGAATAGCAAAACACTTTCATTGTCACTAAACTTCTGTCAGTAAATATCACTTTTCTTGTTACAATATTAAAACATATCACGTCGGCACTGTTTTATACTCCAAGGTCCCATTTTGATACATTTATAGTACGATTTGTTGTACAAAATAATAAGCTACAAGAAAATGTCACCATGCACGACTGTTATCTAAAAGCTTGTCTCCAACCCAAAAGTAGCTCCACTAGTCCATTAGGACAAAGTCACACAACCTTTATATCTCCATACAAACTTTTTTTGTAGGGTCTTCATGTTAGATCTTTTAGCTTTTTGTTCCTTTTAACGTTTGGCATGGTGATCGTTTTTCGATTTTGTATCAAAGGTGGTAGGTCTTGCATGATTGAAAGTTGTACACATTAAAAATGTGTTAAGTTGTGGGTTGTTGAATTGCTGAATTGGTTGTAAAAGATTCATATGTGCAATTGAAATTGTGTAATTTGAGCAAACAAATTTTTGACTCAGATTTGTGCGGTTTTAGTGGGGTATTTCGTTGTTCCTGACAATATCTATAGATACCTCTAAATATGTACATACAGTAATTAAATTTAAATATGAAATTTATGACTAAGGATCAAATGAGAAGAATCTTTAAAATAAGAAGGATGAGAAATAACTATAACTATACATTAGAGATACATCAATTTGAATTATATGCATTTTTAATCTTTTAAATGCATCACAATACATTTTTTAGCAAAAAGTAGATGCATATACATATATTAGATGCGGAACAGGAAAATCACACCTGTGACGAAGATTGGAAAGTACGAGCTCATGCTAAAGTCTGGAGTTAGGATAAATTTAAATAATTGTTGTTATTCGTCAGAAATGACAAGAAACATTATTTCATTTCATGCTTTGTTTAAGGATGGTTATCAATTTTCATTTGACAATGAGAATGGAGATATTTTGGTTTATTCAAATGGTTGTTTTTTATTTAAAGCTTCTCCTTGCAAAGGCATATATGAAACTGTTGAATGTATTAGTGATAATGGCAATGTGATTTTAAATGTTGTTCGTCTAATGAGCTTGATAAATCAAAATTGTGGCATTCTCGTCTTGGGCACATAAACAAGAAACGCATCGCCCAACTCCAAAAGGATGGAGTGTTGGAATCATTCGACTTCAAATCGGATGATGTATGCGAGTCTTGCTTATTGGGAAAGATGACTAAATCACCATTCACAGGAACATGTGAAAGAGGTGAAGGATTATTGGACTTAGTACACACGGATGTGTGTGGACCATTCCGATCAACCACAAAAGATGGAAATCGCTACTACGTTACAATTTATTGATGATTTCAGTAGATATGGATATGTTTATCTGATTAAACATAAGTCAGATACTTTTGAAGTATTCAAAAGGTATCAAAACGAAGTAGAGAACCAACTGGGTAGAAAGATAAAGGTAATCCGATCCGATAGGGGAGGAGAATACCTTAGTATCGAATTTTTCGATCATCTTAAAAACTGTGGTATAGTTTCATAGTTAACTCCTCCTAGAACACCACAACTGAATGGAGTTGCGGAGAGGAGAAATAGAACCCTGTTAGACATGGTTCGATCTATGATGTGTCGAGCAACACTTCCAATAAGCTTCTGGGGTTACGCATTAGAAACAGCAGCCCATATCTTAAATCTTGTACCCACTAAGAAGGTTTCGAAGACACCTTTTGAGATGTGGAAGGGAAAACGTCCTTCCCTTGGGCACATCAAAATATGGGGTTGTGAGGTTTTCGTTAGACGAGAAGCTCAGGACAAACTAGAAGCCAGATCTGAAAAGTGTCTTTTCGTCGGTTATCCTAAAGAGTCATTTGGATATTTGTTTTATAGACCCAAGGATAATGTGGTGTTTGTAGCTCGAAGAGGAACGTTCCTCGAGAGAGAAATGATATCCAAAGAGGACAGTGGGAGTAAAATAGACCTTGAAGAAATTCAAGATTCTGCCGATGAAGAACCTATAGTAAACACTGACATTCAACAAGAGGTGGTGACACCTGTTGAACCTGATGATATATCCTTACCCATTCGCAGAACAAGTAGTAGAGTAAGCAAGCCTTCTCAGGATCCTCAATTCTATTATGGTTTCCATATTGAAGAGGACAAGATTAGTGATAGTACACTAATTGATTTGAATGAACCTGCTAACTACAAGGAAGCGATGGCAAGCCCTGAGGCTGCTAAGTGGAAGGAAGCTATGAAAAGCGAGATTCAATCTATGTATGACAACCAAGTTTGGAATTTGGTTGACACTACACTCGGTCTTAAGATAGTGGGATGTAAGTGGATCTTCAAAAAGAAGACAGACATGGATAGAAAAGTACACACTTATAAAGCTAGGTTGGTAGCGAAGGGTTATACTCAATCCCATGGGATTGATTATGAGGAAACCTTCTCACCGGTAGCTAAAATAAAGTCAATTAGGATAATGCTTGCCATAACTGCGTTTCATGACTATGAAATATGGCAGATGGATGTCAAGACCGCTTTCCTTAACGGAAAACTAACAGAGGATGTGTTTATGGCACAACCAGAAGGTTTTGAAAATGCAAAGTATCCTAAAAGAGTGTGCAAGCTTCAAAAGGCCATTTATGGACTTAAACAGGCATCTCGTAGCTGGAATCTCTGCTTCCATGAGAAAGTCACACAGTTTGGATTTTCTAGAAGTGAAGATGAATCATGTATATATGTCAAGGTCAGTGGGAGTGTTGTAGTCTTCCTGGTATTATATGTAGATGATATACTACTCATAGGAAACGATATCCCAACGTTACAAAGTGTAAAAGATTGGTTGGGGAAATGTTTCGCTATGAAAGATTTGGGAGATGCAACATATATTCTCGGTATAAAGATTTACAGAGATAGGTCAAAACGTCTTATAGGACTTAGCCAGGACACATACTTAGATAAAATTTTGAAAAGATTCAAAATGGAGAATTCTAAGAAAGGGAATCTACCCTTACATCATGGCATAAAGATTAGTAAGGAGCTATGTCCGTAAACTAATGAAGAACTAGACAAAATGAGTCGAGTCCCATATGCTTCGGCTGTAGGATCGATCATGTATGCCATGACGTGTACAAGGCCTGATGTCTCCTTTACTTTGAGCATGGTGAGTCGACATCAGCAAAACCCTGGTGAAGGTCATTGGACAGCAGTAAAGAACATTCTTAAGTATTTAAGAAATACTAAAGACAGGTTCTTAGTTTATGGTGGAGAAGAAGAACTCAGAGTGACTGGTTATTGTGATGCAAGTTTCCAAACAGATAAAGATGATAGTCGTTCACAGTCTGGTTGGGTATTTTTGCTAAATGGGGGAGCGGTGACGTGGAAAAGTTCAAAGCAAGATACAGTGGCAGACTCCACATGCGAGTCCGAGTATATTGCAGCTTGTGAGGCTTCAAAGGAAGCTATCTAGATGAAGAATTTCATTGGAGATCTTGGAGTTGTTCCAACAGTACAAGACCCCATTGAAATATTCTGTGATAATGAGAGTGCAGTCGCCTTGACGAAAGAACCCAAGGATCACGGAAAATCAAAGCACATTGAAAGGAAATACCATTTTGTTCGAAGAAAGGTAGAAGAAGGACACGTGATTGTGAATGACATACGATCAGAGGATAATCTAGCTGATCCATTCACAAAGGCATTGGCTAAGTCCAAACATGATGAACATGCTTGGAGCATAGGATTGAAAGATAAAATAAAGTTTTAGTTGTTAGTTTGAGTTTGAAACATTATAAACAATGATTGAAATCGTAATAGATTTGGTGATTAAATAATGGAGATTTGTTTATTTGCAAGTGTGCTACCATTTACTATTGTTTATCATTGTGTTTCATTTTTGCATGTTTAGAATCCACTTCCTGAGTACTTAGTTTACTCAAACCTCCTCAGTCATTCATACTACAGGAAGTAAGTATTGATTTAAGACTGTCATGGAGTGTTAGTTGATTGTCTATAAAGATTAGACATAGCATAGAGAATGCTGCAACACTCATGAGTACTTAATGGGAATTAAGTATAGGAAAAACCCGTACTTAGAGAGATTACTTCATGGATTGAGATCACGAGTAATTCTAAGATGATAATATCCTCTATTCTTAAAATGGAGATACATCGAGTATCTAGTTTTCAAGTCTGTTATACTTTAGTTTATTCAAACGCTGTGCGTAAATGCTAGTTATAAAGGGTATGCTAGGTATGACATGATAAGTTGACTAGTTCTATGTATTCAAAGTTTATTTGTTCCTTTCGCCTAAAAGGGAAAGCGATATCAGTGGGCCCCTTGATGATTAAATGTTGACTTAAATGTGCTAGGCCTAGCCGGGACTAAATTGATGTGTTCAATTCAGTAGTCTCATATAGTCAAATTATCGGAAATCGAGAAACATAATGTTGAACCTGGAGATTGATTAAAATCCATGTCTCAGGTTCATACGATATCAGTAGAACAAAGGAATAGTTGATTGCTTATCTAAGGGCTGACTCTAAGATATGATTCAGAGTTCGGCAGTTGCATTGGATGGCACTCTCTGCTTGGTTGATCGGAATAGGCTTAGACCAATTATAGTTGATGAATTGTCCAAGTGGGAGACTGTTGGAATTAATGTCCAAGTTCATAACTAATTGGTAAGACTATCGTCAAAAGTAGAGTCCTTTTTGGGTCGCCCTCAGTGAACCGTTAAGAGAACTAATAAAGAAAAGATAATATTAATTAGAATTAATATTAGATGTATAATTAATTGGTTTGTTAATTATCAAAGTTGATAAATTAATTGGAAGCTAATTATAAAGAAGGCTTTGGACATGTTTTTGGAAAAGTCCCACATCGCTCCAAAGGGTAAACCAAATCCCATCCTTTCCTTATAAATAGGAGGAGCATGCCAAGGTTTTCTTTGCTCATTCCAACTATCTCATTCTCACTCCTTATAAGAGTCTTTCGCATTGACGGGACCCTAGGAGTTCGAAGAATAGTTTTTCTTTGGTTCGTGGGTGTGAGCTATTAGAGGTACAGAGGTACTCTCGTTTGGGTACTCGCCTCCAAGTTCGACAAAGGTGGTCCGCGTGTGAGAAATTTGATTTTCTCAAAGGTTAGTAATTTTCTTATTACTTATTTAATTATTTATTTCTTTTAAGTTGCTTTTAGTTAATTAGGTTTAGATCCTTTAGGGTTTAGTTCCCTTCTTGCGCTAGATTATTATTATTTCCGCTGCGTATTAATCTAGTTGCGTATTAATCTAGTTAGGAATAGAAAACCCATCAAGATTGATAATATTCTGCTCATGTATAAAATCAACGTTAACAACTAATGGTGAACGAAAAAAACAATTTTATGTGGTAACTAACATATGTCATATTTCATATACTTGGTGAAGACATTATTAACTTAAAAGAAACAGTGGTAATTATCTCAATGGATTAAACTACAAACACGAAAAAAATAAAGTAATGAGAATTAAACCGGATCAACAAAGTTTTAAGAGAAATATTGAATACCAAGTTAAGAAAAATTCTAAATTATACAGTATTCAATAAATATTTATGAAAGTTTTTTTTTTTTTTTTTTTTTTTTTTTTTTTTTTTTAATTGGCGACTTTCAATTTTTTTGATTTACGCCTTGTCTGCAGGTCCTCATCCACCACATACCCATACTATGTTGTCTGAACCGGGTCCACGCTGTCGCAGTGAGGATTAAACGGCCTCCGCCCGGAAACCGTACCGCCTCCACACAAGTATATATCTCGCTGGAGTAATGGTCGGATGAAAACCGGGGCCGGCTCGGATTCGAAACCTCCACAACTAATGGCTCAAAAGTTCTCCTCTTCATTGCCTAATATCATTAGAGCTTGTGGTTCTCAAGTGAGGACTTCTCGGTTGGTCACCCAACCCGATACTACTCTCACCTAGGCTCGCTTAACTTAATAAGCTTTACCCATTGGACCACAAGCCCCATGATAAATATAAATATTTATGAAAGTTGAGTGAGGTATATTGATGTTGACCTGGAGGTTCAACAATTTGAGAAGGCTCGCTTGAATGGTGAGAGTTGCCCCAATCCAACCGAATCTTTCACTGCGTCAGAGCTCCCCCCATTAGGTGATGTCACATTTTTTATGGGTCCCACGTGTCCTTATATAGTTTAAACCCTGGTCCTCATAGATACCTCAAATCATTCTATTTTTCTATAGCCTTGTTTACACACCTTCACTCTGTTGATTTTTCATACCAAGGCAAATCATTTGGTTTGGGTATGACTCCAACTAATGATATGTTGAATAAGAACATGTCTTCTGAACCCCCTTCAGTTCCATTTTCCGGGGAGTCGAGATACCTTACGCCACTTTGGGTCTTTGGAAAAGCTGATGAACTTTCTCAATCTACAATTACTGGTGGTATATCTTTCTTCCTAACTATAATTTGTAGCTAGCTAGTCCATGTTTCATTTTGCAAACAAAAAGGTTTATACTTTGTAATATTTGTGTAATTTAATATGGGTTTTTCTACTTGTGCCCCTAGCACACCAAAAGTACACAGTGACCCAAATAAAAGTACACATGTCTTTACTTTTATGTGAATCCTGTGTACTTTTTCATGGGCCCTTGTGTACTTTTGGTGTGCTTAACTTGTGCCTCTAGGGCACAAGTTAGAAAAACCCATTTAAGATTTGTGTATGTGCATGCTTCTGATTGGGTTCGTCATTTTTCTAAAATATAGATTATGAGCTGATGGCTGCTGAAATCGACCCACATAATCAGATAGTAGAGGATAAGATCAAAGCTGTCCTAAAGTTGCTGACTTTCCGCGAGCAACGTGTTCTTGTTCAGTTTTGGTCACCTTGTGTCGTTGCGAAACACCAACTACTTACAACTATAGATCAACCGTTCGGTCTTGGTGTAAATCGCGATGAAAGACTTCTTTCCTATAGAAGGGTGTCTCAACACAACCTTTATGTTGTTGATAAGGATTATGAAGAAGTAGACTTTAGTCCTCTTGCTCGAGTATTCAAGCTAGGATTATCAGAATGGTCCTCCGATCTAAGTAACTACTTGCCAAAACATTTTCCACAACAAGAGTGTGCGATTCGTTGCAATCTCCACGGATATTTGGTTTTGCCAGTGTTCGATTCAACTACAAGATTATGTGTTGGTGTTCTTGAATTGTTGGCTTCTTCAAAGTATACGAGTTTTGACTACGAGGTTCAACAATTTGAGAAAGCACTGAAGGTTATAATCTTTATAACTCTCTTAATTATTAATAAGTCATGTTTTCTGTTGTATTGTAATCTAGTTTACTCTTCCTTGCATATCTATTAATTTCGAAATGTTGTCAACTTGGCAGACACAAAAGTTGACATGCCTACAAGTATTGGATGATCCTGCTTCAAATGTAAGTTGTGCATGGCTAATTTATTATTGTAATTCTACTATATTTTGAAAGAGTCGTTTTTGAAATCTTGTTTTTCTTTGTAATACTTATCTTGGAGATGTCCTTTAAATAATCTACAGGTGAATGAATTGGAAGAAATATTTAAAATTATGAAAGTTGTGTGTGACACTCACCGATTACCTCTTGCTCAGACATGGGCTCTGTCCCCATTCACTAGTGTTGCTTCCTATGAACAAGATTTAAAAAAGAGCTGTAATAGTTATGATACTAGATGCCTTGGGAATGTCTGCATGTCAACATGTGCTTTACCATTTCATGTTCAAGACTTGGCTTTGTGGCATTTTCGGGAAGAATGTAAAAAACAACACTTGGACAAGTCTCGTGGTTTTGTTAGCAGGGCCTTGTTATCCGGCGGTTTGTGTTTTTGTGAAGATGTAACAAAACTCAGTGAAGAAGTCTACCCTTTGGTCCACTATGCAAGGATGAGTGGGTTAACTAGCTGCTTTGTAATCTATCTGCATGGTTTAGAAAGCAATAACGAATATGTGTTAGAGTTTTTTCTCCCGTCCCACATGAAAGATATCAATCATGTATTGAACTTGGTCCAACTGTTGAAGCAATATTTTGAGGTTGCTTCTCGATTTGAACTAGGTGACAAATCATTCATAGATGTTGTTGGACCACCTATGGATCTTTCTGTGAGCATAGAACCTGATATTATGGATACCTTTAGTGATGTACCAGATATTGCTAGAACTGACTTTGTCGATGTCCCAGACGAAGGCTCATCCACCAGCGTGAGTACTGCTTTTACTGAAGGTGGAGAAACCAGCAGCCCATTGAAGCTGGGCATAAAATGTAAAAGAGGCTCAAAGATTAATATGGTGTATGTGAAGGCAACTTATGGAGAAAATAGTAAAGGGTTCTGGTTTTCTATTTCATCTGGACTGTGGAAGCTGAAAAGCAAAGTGGCAAAAAGGTTCAAGTTGAAGAGGCAAATGATTTGTCTCAAATACTGGGATGAAGACAATGATTTGATACTATTTTCCAGCAATGACGACTTGGAATTTGCTAAGATTGCTTCAGGCGATAACAAGCGAATCAACTTAATCTGTGAGAGTGTGCCGCCATCACATTGATTGATACACTTAGGTGGTGATTTTGTTACCAGATTATAAAATCTCTGTATGTATTTTTCCATCTGTTGTGTACAAGAGTTGGTTAAAATTTGTTTGTGATTTTCTTAAAATAGTATTCAAATAACTTATGTTAATAACAATTCTACTCCGTAGAATATAAAAGCAAAATGTATGGGTGTACATTAGTTTAGCATCATCAATATAAATAGTTAAATACATTTCGCTCGTGCATCGGTCGCTTTCATTTTTATACTAGAAAATAAATAATTTTTATGTAGAGAATCGAGCTCTTGTAGATGAGCTCGAGTTGATTGAATCATCCTGGTCGAGCCTGCATCAATGAGATTTGTCAAGTTATCAAATTTAGCATATGAGTTTCACTCGACTCCTGGACTATAGTGTGGACTATACAATGATATCTATGATAGTTCATAGTATGCTTGGATCAATAATCGAAGATGTGGGTACTGGGTAGGCCAAGATGTTTCAGTGCGTGCCATGAAATCCAATACAATCACGTACATGATGTCCAGTTGTCAACGTGTGAAGAGATACAAGCTGAAGGATTTAAGTTATATCAACACAAGCTAGCGATCAATTGAGATTAGACTAAAATATAAACCAAGTTTAAGTAGTTTTTTCTTTGGACCATAGATATCATTTGTGTTTGGTATTTAGGCGTTCAAGTTTATCTGGTTTTCAGTGTTGCACGGTTATGATTTATGGTTTATATCGGTTTGGCGGTTACTCGCCTTCTTTTCAATATTTGGTTTTCTCTAGTTCGGTTTAACCGATTTAAAGATTAGATAGATTACAACAATTATGATATGATTGGATAGACACGTATATTAGTAAACTGCTATATCAAACAATTGACAGAGAGTGTGCAACTTAAATGAGGCGATGATGGAGAAGTAAGTGGTTTAGAGCAAAGACAAAGTTCAGTTGAAAAAGAGAAATTTGAACCCACGTGGTATCTTTTTTCTTCTTCTTTTGACGAGGATTCTCACGACACGATATGAATAAGGGTTGCTTTTCGTATACCTACTTCTTTTTACGCGCTCTTGTGTTGTTGGATATATATATACAATTATTATAGAGAGCTTTGAAAGGATATAAGACTATCTTTATTCACAACCTCATCCAACCCAATCTTTCATTAAAATATTATTTTCTCACTCATCCACATATACAATCTATACATACAATCAATCTCAACTTTTTTACCATTTATCAACAACCCAATCTTAAATATATACTCGTATTTAATAGAGCACTACTTTCACTTTTAAAAGCATTTTATTAACCCGTACGAGTATTAAAATTAAGAAAAGAACATGATAGTGGGATACAGTGATTTTCTCGAGAATCTACAATATAGTGTATGCACCTTATAAAAACAACTTTATTGACTTTTGTTACTAGTATTCTTTTTCATCTTCTTTGTGTCATCTTCTTCAACTGTAGCGTTAATGTCCGGCCAGATCTGCAATAGTTTTACTGTTTCATTCCTTCCAAAATTTAAATTGTTGGCAGAGTGACACGTGGCAAGGTCGGCTCAAAAGTTTGGAAGTCACATACCGACCAGATCGTGCCTTTCTCTCTCTTTGTTTGGTATTCTTTTAATATAATATTGAGTATTTTTTGTCGTATATACTCCGATCGGTCGGATCAATTTGCCGATAAAGATAGTCTAATGTAATTTTATTTTGTTTGTAAAAAATTTGATGATTTTGACCCGGATCAAATATAGAAGGGAAAACAAGTACGATGCGTAAAGTTTTTTTTATAAAGGCTTCAAATAGCTGACTTTGATCTTTAAATTAAATAATCATACCCTTTGTCCTATCAACTATCAATGTGTTTGGTGATCGCATTTTGGTGCATCAAGTTGCACGCATCACATAAAAAGGATATTTTATGCACATATTAAGTTAAGAGGGTGTTTTTTGTAACTTATATTACAAAGCATGTACGCAGCATATATAGATGACAAGCATTACTGTTTTCTTTTCTGTAATTTATATGGGTTTTTCTAACTTGTGCCTTAGGGCACATGTTAAGCACAACAAAAAGTATATAAAAATACTCAGGGATCCACGCAAAAGTACAGACAAGTGTACTTTTGTGTGAATTCTTATGTCCTTTTTCGTGGGTCCCATGATACTTTTTGTGTGCTTAACATGTGCCTTAAGGCACATGTTAGAAAAACCCAATTTATATTACTGCATGTATTTGGTACGACTTACGAATTATTATGAGTAGACGTTACATCTATTATTAGTCTATAATTATTCCATTTTGGGTTTTATAACGTACTGTTCTATGTTTGTTGCCCGTGAATCCTATGAGTAGTTCTATTTACAACTTTTGCTTTGTTCTCTGACATATGTCCCGACTTCTTCCTTATCCTTTTTAAATGGACGCCCCTGACTTCTTAAATGTTTATTCAAAACTTTATGTCAATTATATGGTGCAAGTATAATACTCGGTACTAGTTTTCTACCATGATAAGCATATTCTGTGTGTGGTATTGTTTATATCATGCTTAAGCTCGCCAAATATTTTTCAAACATGTCCGTCATTATTCAAATTTGCAATAAAATATGAAATAAATATGTATTTATTTCAAAGCAAATCATAGCTGCATCAAGAATCAAATTATGCTAAAATAGTTGACAAATATTATTTCATATCCACAAATTAACAAGGTTTTTTCTTTTTTTTTTGGGTGCAAAAGGTGAAAATATATTAATAAGCACAAAGGCAATTTACATCAGAATACCAAGAGAAATATACAAGCCAATATTCTCTTATCAATACTAAATTGAAAAGGGGAATATTAGCAAACTATCACAGACAAACAAAGAAACTTCACAGACAACATACTAGTTCAAAGTCATCTAGAAACTGTAGGCAAATCATCCCAATTTGCGAGCTTTGAGCAGTTTCAAATTCACCTTTTATAGCACCAATAACCATCTAACTACATTTCCATATCACCTTCCACCAAGACCATTCAACCATCATCCACAATGATCAAGATAGTAAAGGTGTATGACTTCATTAGGAACCCATTCACTCATCCAATCAAGGGCTCTTCAAGGATTCCTACATTTCTCTCTTTACAAAAGGCTTCAGAATCCTTGAAACACTCACCTTGAGAGAGACAAACACCTTAACCTCCTATAGCAGTGTATAGCTTGGACCAAGTAGGTTCATCTTTCACTCCTCACTATTCCAAGCTTCATACACTGCCCACCATGCTTACTTGCCCTACTCAACTGGATACCTACTTTATGGACCTTTAAAGTTCATTACATCAGTAAAGGATACTTAGTAACAGACTGAAAAAGCCCAAGGTACAAGGCCAACAGTTGAAGCAAGCATAAGAATTCTCTATTCAAGGGATGCAAAAGAGAAAATCATTATTTTCAATAGCAGTTTTTTCATGAAAATCACCCTGCATATCCATAAGGAATACAGATTCCAAAATAGACGCATGCACCAAAACACACCTTAATGCATACTAGCAACCTGATGCTATTGTAAAAACCAGGAACCAAACACCCCTTTAACATCTCATATCCCAGAACCATCTTCATACAGCATAGAAATTTACCTGATCAATATGCCCTCAATATCTTCTCAATTATGGAACTTAAACTGCACTCCCCATTCTATTGCCACAGCTTCAACCTCATTAGATTTCTTGACTTGAATACTAAGTAACTGCAGTCTAACATTATCCTCGATTTCCTTAAACAGCTCATTATGACTTTTCTTCTCAGATGTAAAGATTCTAGCATTTCTTTCTCTCCAAATATGATATACACTTGTAGCCAAAACCATTTTCCTAACCACACTTCTTATGTTGTTATTACAGGGCATATCAGACATCTTATCAATCACCATTCTCCATTCAGTATCAACATTATTGACTTTCATCTTCCTTTTCAAAACCTTCCACACCTCTTTGGAGTAGTCACAGTTGAAAAACAAGTGATTGTGGGAGTCATTGCATTTAGAACATAATTGACAAATCAAGTTCATATTTGGATTCCATAGCATAATTCTGTCTTGAGTTTGTAACCTTTCTTTAATGGCTAGCCACAATATAAAAGAATGCCTTGGAACCCCTTGAGAATACCAGACTAGCTTGTCCCATTTCACTTTCTCTCCATGATTTCTCATATCCTCCCATACCGTTTTAACACTGAATTTTGTCAACTCTCCATTACTTTTCTTCCATTAGGCACGTCATTATTCAAATTAGGAACAGTGATAGAAGCAAGAATAGGAATAGCTTGAAGCCAACCATTTGGCCATAACGAGTTGCCATTCTCTATCATTTCTGCAACAGTCAAATTATCATCCATCCTTGCTGCATATCTGTAGGCTTTAGGAACAATGTTACCTATAACCTCATGATTACCCCATCTATCATGCCATATTGAAGTAGACTAACCATCTCAACAAGGTTTTTTCTTGACCGGCGACAAAGTAGCAAGGTTCCGTTATGAAAATGAGGTGATTTGCACACTATTCAAAATTAATTGGCAAACTCGAATTTAGAGTATTTTGAGGATTTAAATGTCAATACATTCTAAATTAAAATGTACCAATCAATTAAGAGAATATGCAAATCACCTTATGAAATTTTGTAACTTTGATGCACCACATATCATAGAAGGCTTAATGCACTACTAATTTGTCCTCATGTTAATCTTTATACGTATTAAATCATTTTCAATGTATGGAAAATTTTCAAGTAATTTAAGTCGAAGGAAGGGAACAATATTTTCGATCAATCCTCTATTGACGCGTTTCTTTCGGCATATCTCTCTCATGTACACAGTCACATGGTCCACTTGATCTTTTTCACACACAGTCACAAAGGATATGACAATGCTCTTTTATTTATCATTTATTCTTCATCATATCTTTTATTTATCCTTTATGTTCTTGCAATGATGCAATTACTTTTTGTTCAAGTAATGGTGCTTGAAGAAGAAAAAAACATATATGTCACAGCCGTGCCAAGTGAATGTGCGTTATATATAAAGTACGAAATATAAAATATAAAGTTTGATAAGAAATACGGAACAAAAACTAAGAAAAAACAAAAAATACGGAAAAAAATTGTTTTATACTATTAATCGAGAGAGTAAAAAATAGATAAGAGGGGTAAAAGTGTCTAGGAAAGTAAGCATAACAACACCTTTGCGTTATATTAAAACCAAAGTAGAGAAGTTCGATTTTTTTTTACTTGATCGGAACTTCATGATTGGACGAACTAGTTATATGTCAATAAAAGTCAAACACCAAGATATAGAGCCATGTATTAGACATTTAAATGTCAAAATACAGAGCTATTTTTAACTAAATATTCTTTATCACTTTATATAGCAAATCTAATCAGTACTACATCTGTTAAGTTGTTTGTCTTAACAAGATAAACATCATTTTTGGTGTTTATTTTTTCATAAAGTACGAATTCTTAAATGACCTTCGATTGATCTTTATCGTCAATTATCAAGTTCTACAAGTAATATTCACATTGACAAATAGTGGCAAGTCACATAATAATAATTTGGATTAATTTCATATATCACCCTACTTTCACGATTAATTTCATATATACCCAAAATACAAGCATTAAATGCATAATGTACAATATTTTTAATGCATGTTTGGGTATACATGAAATTTCCAACTAAAATAAAAGGAGATATAAAATTGTCCCTGATAATTTCATAAGTGTAGTAAGGTTCAAGATCACTAGGTACAAATTTAAAATTAAGTGATCAGTTAAATGGTGAAAAACGGTTACCAAGACTTATATCTTTGTAAAAAAAAAAAAATCACTATCTTCCAATAACTGAACAAAGAAAACTTTATTCATATTTTGTTGGAATTACATAACATGTCAAACATAAATAGGAAACACATAATACAGCAAAGAATATGCGGAAGCGTAGGATCATATAATTGCAATTAATTATCTAACCGAATAATAAAACGTATGCGTACCTTTTGCAATTCCGAGCTAGCAATTAATTGGATCAATTTAAGTACCCTAATTAGGGTTTATGTGGTTTAACGAATTGACCATTACCGTTTTTCAATTCAATCCAAGATGCAAACAATAGTGTGTTTGCACTACGTTCTTATACACATGTACTAATAGTCTAATACCAAATTAATGCGAATGCTAGTTTAAGAAAACACAAATGTTTTGTTTTGGTTGGAAAAACAATACCGATCGTCCCTTGTAGGATGTTGTGATCGGCCGAACACCAAGAAAAAAAGAAAAGAAAACAAGATTAGGGTTTAGTGTGTGTACAAAAGTTACAAAACAATATAACCATTGGTCGTGTATTTATAGGGTGAGAAACTTAGTGTCAAAGTTAGGTTAGGATTGGGTTTCCCCTTCCCTAGCCATAGAAGTAGGTATTTCCATGCACAAGCATTTAATACAAAACTTATTGGGGTGGGTTAACCGGACGGTCCTCAAAATTTTAGCCGAACCCCCCCCCCCCCCCCATTTGTTTTTATTTATTATTATTTTTTATTTTTATAATTTTGTTTGTATCAAAAAACTATAAACCTGAAAGTGCGGAACAGAAAATATAAAGTTTAATAAGTCAAACTGTTAAAACTGTCAAAAATTCGGAACAAAAACTGACAAAAAACTGTTTTGTACCGGAAGAAAGTGGAAGGCAAGAGGAAAAGGACAAGGGGACATGTGGGGTCACCCCGTCCTGTTAACAGCCCCCGTTACTAGCCAACTCCACTGGTGGCCTAGTTTTGGTCAAGGCATGAGTTAACCACACCCTCCCATAGGGAGGGTTTGCAAATGATTGGACGCATCTCCCGATTGTACGGTATGCATCACAGGTTGCACGGTTTGACTAAAAACTTATAATGTGACACCATAGAGAGGGTTAGGATAACACAACCCTTGGTCAATTAAATCATCTGACACGAGAAATTTGTCATGCCATAATTCAACGTAATTACATTCATTTGTATCACGTACATATTTTGTATTACCAAGTTTAGTACAGTACTTATGATGTTCAAAGATGTACTTGTTTTGGTCATTATCTATTTGTCAATTAATCTGTAAATTGAATGTAGTTGTTCTCACAATTGAGAATTTGAATGCAGAGGCTTTACGAGTTAGGATTACGTAGAGTTTTGGTAACAGGCACAGGCCCCATAGGTTGTGTTCCAGCAGAACTAGATCGGCCAAACAACCCACAAGGGGTTTTCGGAACTTACTTGAAATCTAATTTTCACTCTAGTCCTTTTATTTGATCGTTAGTCAATTTCTATTAATTACTTAACGTTCGTTAGTCGTTTTATGTATTTAATAATTAAACACAGCATTTTATATTTAATTATGAATCATTAATTTTTCATACGTAAAGTGTATAATACCGTATTCTCGAGTTCGATTCTATACATACATATATTAAATATTATCCATAAAACTAACATATTTTGTTATTTCATCAACAGAAAATGTTGTCAATGTCAAGTGCCAAATAATTGGATTGAAGTCATGCACCCTTTTTATCATTTTGACACATGAAATAAAACAAAATTGAGTCAAGAAAACATGATTTAAATCTAATTATGAACACAAGTTACCAATTCTTTTTAATGTGATATTCAATCATGTATTTCCTAAATCTTCAAATTGATAGCATATTTGAATAGTACTCCGTGATTCTTTTACATAAAACCTCAAACCAAATATTGTAAATATGAAATATCTAGTACAAAACATAAAAGATATCTAATATACAAAATCAGTTCAATACGATAATAATTTGTTTGATGCAAAAGTAATGATCCTTCAAATATGTCTAGCATTCAGGTTTTTCGAATTTTATTAGTTGATGTTTATTCATTGATGAAGGAAATGATAGAAGGTAGAGACAAAAAATCTTATCACATTTAAGAGGGCTAGCTGAATAAATTACAAGTTGCAGCCTATGGCATGCTATAGGTTTTTTTTGGCACTCATGTAATCATCAAACCGCATCCCTCGTAGCAAATATGCATGTTATCTCGATCAAATCTTGTTATGCGTTTTTTTTTTTTTTTTTTTTTTTTTTTTTTTTTTTTTTTGAGCGAGTGAGGTAATTTTGATGATGTGTTAAAGTTGCATTTTTGGTCCTTGTGGTTTGACGAAACTGCAGGTTTTGTTCTTATTTTTTCAAAAGTGCTTTGGTGGTCCTCATTGTGAAGTTTTCGTTGCACGTTTGGTCCTCGACCAAAGTTAAATAACTAAAATACCTTTTGTCTTCTTCCACTTGAATATTTAAATAAATATTTCGTTTCTTTTATTTATTTTATTTTTAAAAAGGTCAACCCTTTTATTTTTTTTCCCAGATTACAACATATTGCTACCAAACACAAAATATGAACACCATTACGACATCAAAAACTCAAAATCAATACGAGGTATTCAACATAACTTTATATCCGCAAATAAAAATGCAACAACACTTATGATTGTTAAAAGAATGTTGAAGCATTTCTCTAAAACCCCAAAATCAGTAACATTAATTTCCCAATCTTTCAAAATATTTTTTTAAAACTTTTCAACCACCACAAAATCATCCTATCAATCACACCACCACCGCCCATAAAAATTAAATAGAAACCTTATCGAGGCTTTCAAATACCAAAACTCATTAACAAACCTTGAGAGGTTTTTAGAATCATCAAAATCAAATAAACAACATGGAAAAACGCGCCGTAACCCTGCCCAAAAATCTGAAAACGCTTCATCGCCGTCTGCTGTCTCCATAAACAACCGCCAGATCATGTGTACTTGCAAAAGTATTAACAACAATTACAATGAAAAGCACTAATAAACTTCAACAAGATTTTAGGGAGATGATTTGAGGTTTTCGAGCGGTAACCATTTTTTCAGATCTGGTCATCGGTTGGGTTTTCTGCTTTCGCCGGAATTTACAGGTGGCCGGCAGTTGGGATTAGGTGTGTTATGAGATGAATTAATGATATTTAAGAACCCCAATTGAAGGCGGTGGTGATTCAGAGACATGATAAATATGGTGGATGAATGTTAGATTTAATAGGGATGGATAGGGTTAATGGGTTTTGTTTTATGTGTTTGTTGATGAAGATAATTGGATGTTATAGATGTAGTGTTTGGTAAAAATGGGGATATAGTTAAGTTTATGTCTTGAGAGTGGGTGTTTTTTATGTTAATGATATGAGTTTACTATATATTTAAGTATTAAATTTTTCGTTTATCTGGGTTCTTGTTTATGTTCTTAGTATTGGATGAATAAATAAAAAGAGAAAATAACATGAAAATTAAAGGAGAAGAAGACAAGGGTATTTTAGTCCTTTAACTTTAGTCAAGGACTAAACATGCAGCCAAAACTTTAAAATGAGAACAAATATTGCACTTTTGAAAGAATAGAGATGAAACCTGCAATTTGGCCAAACCACAAAGACCAAAAATGCAATTTACTCTAATTTTATTAGAGAAATATTTATAGTATATGAGTGTTATAGGTAACGTGATTATATAGCGGAAAATGTACCCCACACATTAGTTTTTAGGCTTTTGAGGGGACAACATCCTCTCCCTATCCCAACCATATAAACATTACAAAAAGAGTGGAGAACGCAAATATAATCTCCAACGCTTTGATCAAGCGACATTATCATTTTCCACCGGATTGAACACAACTTTTTCTTCACCGCCAATCGACTAAGGTTCGGTTTCTCTCTTACTTCAACTTCTTTATACACTCTGTCTCTTCATAGCTTCTTATGAGTTAATCTGCTTGTTATGTTAATTATACGTAACATATAGCTTTATAACATGTGATGTAGGATCATGTTTTGCAAACGAACAACTAATCACATATGTATGGTTATGTTCATTCGGTCAAGAATCTGTGTTTTTCCAAATCAGGAGATTGTTACTTATTTTGATTACGTTCGCATTCAATATCAACTTCTTTCCTACTTTTACTTTATAGAGCATCATCCTGAATTTTGCACACTTTCCGTTTAGTTAATTCTCAAGAAATCTTTAGTACCATGCTGTTCATGGCAAAGATCATGAGAGAGTAGTATAGATTTGACCCAAACAGAAATTCATTTTGTTTTACAAGGACTTCAAGTTAATTATGAAGTCAAACATTCACAAATCCAACACAAGTTATATTTGTCCATAAACATTGTTTCACTATTAAATAACACTCATTGACCCCACGAATATGAGATTTTATTATTATTTTTTTTTATTTTTATTATTATTTTTTTTTTGTGGTGCCATTTTTGAGGTTATTGATTGTTGGATTTAATTAGGATTTAGGAGCTGATTGTTTGTAATTTCTAATGGTATGCAGCAAAACAACCCCATTTTCCTTTGCAACCAGTCGCACAGTAGACTTGCTGACCAAACAATCCCGCCACAGGTATGTACGAGTATATATGATTCTCAATGTTTGTAATTCTAATCGTCCCCTTCTTGATTCACAAAAACACACTTTTTTTTTTTTTTGGTCCACTAAATGCCCTTTTGAGTTTGACATGATCATTTTCTATGAACCAGACTTGATTTTTATGGAGTAAAAAACAAACAGGATGCCAATATACAATATTAGAAATGCTTAATTAAAATAGGTTCATAGGGTTTGGACTTTGGACAACATTAACTACCCATCTTAACCCTCTATTATCTGCTTGATTAATGGGACAAGACAATTTTTTATTGTTTTTTTGTTATGTATATTTTGTCTTTTATTATTTTGACTTTATGATTTATATTCTGCATTTTTTCCGATAGTTTTACTCATTTTATTAACAAAACAAAGACATTTTTTATATTTTATTCTCCTCAGTGGTGTATGAACCCAGAACCTTTTAAAATAAAGACTTACCATCTCAGTTCACATTAGAAAACGATGGATTAGTTCATTTTTAAAAAATACTATAATAATATCTTGCTGGCTTGCAATTTATCAAAATATAAAAACAGGTCATTATCAGAAATATCCATTCCCAAAAAATATTTCTTTTGAAAGGCAACAAGTAAACATGGATTGAAGATGCTACGGTTGAGTTGAGAAAAAAATAAAAAATAAAAAAAAATGGTGTTTGTCTTTTGATTGACTTATAAGCTTATCTTTTTGGACTTATAAATTAGCTGACCTAATAAGTTCATGTTGAAGCTTATAAGCTATTAAAAAAAGAGTTTTGGTAACTTTGCAATTTCTGTATAAACTCATAAGCCATGAAATAAGCTTAGACAAATATGACTTACCATTTGGTTTAGAGATAGGATTTGATTTAGGATTGGACTCATGGAAAATATAAAGTAAACGAAAGCGCATGATAAATTGACAAATTGTTTAGTTTATGTGATTTTGCTATATATGTTATTTTAATTTAATATGAAATGAAAAATATATAGTACAGGACCCTCCCATACTAAAAAAGAAAGAAAATTGAAAACTGACAACTAGTGGCTCAGAATTAAATAATTAATATTCGATATTCAAAAAAGAAAGTCCAATTCAACATGCATTTTTGAAACGTGACTGTCGTGCTAGGCATTGCAAAAAGTAAGATATTTAGACATCATGCCAAATATAAAATTTGTACCCTCACATCAAACATAACTTTAGTCTTCCTTATAGACACGTCATTCTATCTCCCAACATTTACTATGTGCAATTGTAACAATAGAGTTTTTGACCACACGATCGTTATATGTTTTGTTATAAGAAGTTCAAAACAAAAAATTGTGCTTTATAAAAGATAGGATATCAACACACGTAACTTTTCTCAATTTCATTCTTTACGGTTTCGACCTCATTATGTTTAGCTGTATCTAGACATTTGTCGGTCAAACCGGCATGTCAGGTTCCCGATTTAACTGGTTGAACAAACCGATCCCGGTCCAATTTTCAAGACAAGAATGGTCCAACCTACCCTTTGTTTTATTCAAGACAAGAATGGTCCGGACTTCGACTCCCGCGTCTCGTTCATCAGTAACTCTTACTAATTTTCAAGCTTAAAATTACCATGTATATGTACTCAAGTTTTATGTTAACAATTGTTGTAGCGTATAATATAATCTTAAAAAGAGGATTTTTGTAACCCCATGTATTAAGGTGGATGATATGGGGCTAAGAGAGAAGATCAACATCCATCGGCAAATTTGGAACACCTGCCCCGGATCGTGCTTTTTCCTAGACAACTGACCTTCCTTTCTGATAATAAAAGAGAAAGAAAGTATTTACAAACACGCTATGTGTGATATGTATGTGTGTTTTGTAGTTGTAAGTATTCGATCTTATTAATCGAAAATGAGAAAAAGTTTAGTCAGTGAGAGCGAATATTGCACACAAAGATAAGCCATATGTTCGGTTGGTTGGGGGAACGCACCCCGTTAGCATTAGTCCTATACGTCTTTTGAGTAATTATGATTGCTCTCTTAAAGATAAGCCATATTGATATTACACCTACTACTAACTTGCATAATTACATATTTCTTCAAAACATAAACATCGTTGTATATTATGCATTGGCCTAAGTTATCCATACCTCTAAATGGATACTAGCAACCCCTCATTTTTTAATTTTTATAATAAAACTCCAAAACTAGATGCATGGAATATAAAATATGAAATTTGATAAGTTAAAACTAGTAATAGACAGAAAATACAAAATTAAGAATGAAAAAAAAAATAATAAAAAAAATAAATCTGTCTTTTTCAAACAAAATCTAAAAAAGAATGCAAATCCATTAACCACTGGTAACACTCCAATAAAATAGACAGACACAATAGATTAAAAAAGGGGACCCCTATAATAACGGGGTCTACCCCTAGCCCTGCCCACTTGTCCCCCATTTTTGTCCCCTTTTTTTCCAGCGCAGCCCAGTTTCTGTTCCGTATTTCTGACAGTTTTAACAGTTTGACTTATTAAACTTTATATTTTTTGTTCCGCACTTTCAGGTTTATAGCTTTTTGATATAAACAAAATTATAAAAATAAAAAAAAAATAAATAAAAAAAAAAAAAAAAAAAAAAATGTCACTAAATGCCAAATTTGGCATACCCCCGTTAGAATAAAAAAAGTACCCCCGTCCTTATAACTGCTGCTTTAAAAAAAGCAAAGGTGTCCACGGTTGTTCCTCTCTCCTTAACCACTGAGGTTTATGATCATCAATTTTGTGAGATAATTCTTGCATTTCTAACATTAACTATTAATGCATATAAATAAATATTCTTTCATTTACGATAATTTATATCTCGTTTATATTTTTCACCTTATATGTTTATTTTCGGCTTGATTAAAAGCTACTGTAATTTTTTGCATTTTCATCAGAGTACATATATATGGATACATTGTTATTTATTGCTTTAGGCGGTTATTGCCTTATTTGTTAATTTGATATTATGTTATTCTATTTATTTATTATATGAGAGCGAACAAAGTTAATTTGGCACTTAATCGTTTGTTGAAGTAGTAAAAGAGCGTAGTCGAATGAATTAGGTTGTGATTCTATCGCTATTTAACTGGGAAAAGATGTTGACAGCCAAAATCATTTTTCTGTTCTGCTACTATGTCAACTGTTTTTTTGGTTCTTATTAATAGATACAATTATACAAATCCTGATTTAAGTGAAACAGTTTGCAGTAGTAACACGCAAATTTACGGAATTATGGAAAATCTTCAACCAAAAGAATAAGTAATACGATAACGGTTTTGTTCTCAAGCTTAATTATAAAAATAGTTGACTAATCTGTTATGTGGCCCCCCCTACTTTTTAACTTTTTATCTTAGTTATTTATTAACGGGGACCCCTATATTAACGGGGTCTACCCCTAGCCCTGCCCACTTGTCCCCCATTTTTGTCCCCTTTTTTTCCAGCGCAGCCCAGTTTCTGTTCCGTATTTTTGACAGTTTTAACAGTTTGACTTATTAAACTTTATATTTTTTGTTCCGCACTTTCAGGTTTATAGCTTTTTGATATAAACAAAATTATAAAAATAAAAAAAAAATAAAAAAAAAAAAAAAAAAAAAAAAAAAAACGTCACAAAACGCCAAAAAAGGCATACCCCCGTTAGAATAAAAAACAAACCCCCGTCCTTATAACTGCCCCCTTATTAACATGCTTTTTTGTGCATAATTCTGAATTTAAGTTCGATTTTGTCTAGAATGGCTAATGTTTGGACTACCTGACTCCTTAAGCATAGCGATAGATAAACATCCTAAAATGTTTAGTTCCTTGTTTAAGGTTAACGTATTACTCTAGATGTAAATATGTAAATATGTAATGCATAGATTTGACCTAAAAAGATAAATTTAATATTCCATAAGAGAAATTTAATTTGATAGCAAGGACTTAAAGCTAAAGATTGAGCTAAACCTTCACAGACACATCACTTTTAGGGTGCGTTTGGTATGTTGTCTAGAATGGGTATGAGTTTGATAGTAGCGGTGGGCCTCTCTGGTATGAAAGATCCATACCTTGCAACTAGCTAGCTTTAAACCCCCATCAAGCCATAGGGGTAGGCGGAAGACTTTCTCCTCTCGCTGCAAGAAAAGCCCTTTTATCGATCTTGATTATATGCCGTAGTACCTACCCCTCACCTGGCCTGCGAGGGGCTTCATAGGCTCACAATGCCCCTTTTTAATAAGTAGGACTTGCCTGCATCTCCCCATTTAATAGGCTAAGCAGCTAGTACCTTGCCGGTCTTGGCCCTTTTGAGGTATATGGCGTATGGAACATATGTATCATTCATTCCCATATTTGAAAGATTTAAGGTGCCGTTTGGTTTGTTGCTAGGAATCACAATGGATATCGGATTTGGTATTGAGTAGAATGATAATAGATATGAAAAAGTGTATGATTACGATTGTTATGTTTGGAAGACAAAATATGGTATGAAAAAATGTATAGATATTTGAAGAGAGAGGCCCACGGAATGGATTTCATAGACACTAAATTGGTGGGTAATGAGTCTATGACTATGATATACCATTTCATTCCTGGGCACACTAAACAAACACCTTTAATAATAGAACTTTGAGGTAAATGAAATAGATATGGTGTCTTTTTATAAGTTCTTGGTTGTTAGATTTAGCTGATCTTTTTAGTTGGATTTCGTTATGCTGTTAAAGAAAAGGCTAGTTTCTATCTGTATTTAGTATAGGAGGCTATTATAGCTTGACATTCATATTGCACCTGTGTTTTGTAGAATAGGGTCAAAATAGGTCGTTGAGAATTAAGATATTAGAAACATAGGAGCATTGCCGTGGGATAGTGGCAAAGTGACATGCGCTTTTGCTTGTGTTATTCTTGCCATGCAGTTCATCATATTATCTTCTAGTTCAAATTTCAAAATGATTAGCATCTTTTTCTATTAATGAGAGTATTCATCCGGAACAGCTAATAAATAGTCTGTTTTATAAACATCCTTAGTGGCCTTCTTCACTGATATGTCTTTGTTCAGTTTTGGTCCAACAGGCTCCTACTTGCACAGTATATAAAGAAGTCCTACTGCTGAAATGTGCCTGATCTCTATGGACTTTCCTGAGCAATTGCAATCAGGTTGTGTTTCAGGTTTTGGTTTCGGTTTGCTTGGTTATAAGATAACACAATTGGTGATGAACAAGATAGAACAACCAACACTTCCATTTTCTGGCGAGGCGAGATACTTGACAATGCTTTGTGTTTCTGGTAAAGAAGTGCCTCTGGAGGAAGTAAAGGAGAAAATAAGAGCAGCACTAAAGCTCTTAACTTTCCTTGAGCAACATGTTCTTGTTCAGTTTTGGTCGCCTCTTGATGTTGGGAAACGCCAAATGCTTACAACTCTAGATCAACCATTTGGGCTTGGTGTAGCCAATGATGAGCTTTGTTTTTATAGGTGGAGCTCTGAGCATAATGTATTTCCTGTGGATAAGGATAATGAAGAAATAGAAGAATTCACTAGTCCTCCGGCTCGAGTATATAAGCAAGGATTACCAGAGTGGACTTTTGATATAACTAATTACAAATCAAAAGATTTCCCACAACAAGACTTAGCAATCCGTTGCAATCTTCGTGGATATATGGCTTTACCAGTGTTTGATATTGCTAAAAAATCATGTCTTGGTGTGCTTGAGATCTTGGTATCTTCCAAACATATGAATTATGTTCATGTGGTTAAACAAGTTCACAGTGCCTTGAAGGTTTCCATCTAATCTCTTCTATTTAGAGTTTTAAGGCTTTAAGCACACCTGAAGTTTTCTTTTCTTTTTTTTTTTTTTTTTTTTCTTTTTTTTTTTTTTTTTTTTTTTTTTTACTTTCCATTTTCTAGTCTTTTATATTTGATTTTTGGGCAAGCACTAAACAACCTTGGCTGAATTATCTTGTGTTGTTGTATATATATGCTGCATTTGTTTCTTCAATGTTCTTCATGAGTTTTCCGTTGTTTGCTTGTCAGTTTGGTCTGTCTTAACTCCATTGTCCTTTTACTCTAGCCATGCTAGGATTTCTAGCTAGGCCATGTTGTCAAAATCACATCATAGATTCACAAGACTGAGTGTAATGGTGGTGGTCACCACCACCTCCATGTCAGTGGGGCATCACTACGGCTAATCTAATAATCAATACTATTAATGTTTTCCTAGATTCGATACTCTTCTCGGACAAGCTTTCTTAATGCAATCTAAAGGAGTAAAAAGATTAGTGTAGCCAGTATTTATGAAACATGTTTTCTGTTGTATTCCAGTTTACACATTCTTTCATTGCTGCTCATTTCAAAATTGTTGTAATCTTGCAGAAACAAAGTCTGACATGTCCACAAGTATTTGTTCGTCCTGCTTCATATGTAAGTTGGGACTTGGGATCTATAACTTAATTCTATCACTCAAGTTTAACATTTTGTGCAAAATGTTTCTCTAAATCTTGTTTTTCTTTGGAGCTCTTACGTGGTAGATGTCTTTTAATACAGGTTCCCAGTGAGTGCGACAAAATCCGTGGTATTTTGAAAAGTGTGTGTGACACCCACAACTTACCTCTTGCTCAGACATGGGCTGTTTCCCCATCTACTAGTTTTGTTTCACATGATAAAAATATAAAGAAGAGTTGTAGTAGTTTTGGTACTAAATGCATTGGGAAGGTCTGCATGTCCACGGTTGCTCTACCTTATTATGTTAAAGACTTTGGCATGTGGGAATTTATGGAAAAATGTAGAAAGCGACACATGTACAAGTCGGAGGGGGTTGTTGGGAGGGCATTGTCATTCCAAGGTGTATATTTTTGTAGAGATATAACCGAACTCAATCAAGTAGAGTATCCTCTGTGCGGTAATAAGGTTAAAAGCTGCTTTGCAGTTTCGTTGCATAGTGTTGAAGGAGACAACGACTATGTTCTAGAGTTTTTTCTTCCAGTGGGCACCAACGATGGTAGATTTGTTCAAGATGTGATGATTACTTTGAAACAGAAAATTGATGTCACCTCTGAATTTGTACTCGGTGATACATCATCTCTGGATTTGTCTGGTACGGATCGAACTTGATACTATTAAAATGTTCATGAATATGATTGCTGACTGATCCATTTTCATGTAGATAATTCAGATTCAGAGTCAAGTGTGACAGATGTTTCTAAAACTACTTGCTCTGTGAATGACCCAGAGTCCTCCACCAGTGTGAGTATGGAGAGTCGACATGCTGCTATCTTTACCGATGATGGAGATACAAGCAGCCCTTTCACACAAGGCGTCAAAAAGCGTAAAGTAGACCATAATTCAGATCTTTACTGAGTAAGTAACTTTTGGAAAGTCTTTTACAAACTTACAGTAGGGACAAAGATGACAATTTGATACCCATTGATAGATTTTTGCCGAGAATAGGTGTATCGTGTCTTATCAACTTACGCTACCGTCTTTTTATGTATGATTTTTGACTATAGATGATATTTCTCGGGATATTTATCATATGCCATTCGCATGAACACTGTGTTATGTGATTACTTTACAAACCTGTAGTTTTAATTTGTTTCTTATGTAGTTAATGTGTGTTTGTATGCTCCTAGCCTTAATTTCTATATGTCACAGAAAGTTATATGTGTCGAGAGCTTGTATAGTATATTGCTGGTTCCATCTATTTTTATATAATTCAAAAAAGTACAGCTCATTAGTGAAATGCAAGCCACAGCTTTCACTGTCATGGTTAACAACCAAATGCTTCTACCGTTCTACGTAAATTGAATAAATGAATACTATAAAAATTATAGAAGTAGGATCACCAATGAATCATTCATAAGCGGTTGATGAAATTACCGTCCTTGTCCTACATTAACAGAAGGCGATAGTGGTTAAAAAGTTAATTTGTTGAGTGCTAATAACATCAACACCTTTGTTTTTTGGTAACTAAAGATAGGAAAGAAATTACTGTGTATTGACACAACCTTTCATGTTAATATAGAGTTCTCCTCGAGTCCTCGATGAAACAAAATTTATTCGCACGGTGTATATTTGAAAAATGGTAAGGTGCTTGAGTTGCTATCCTGATTCTAGTAAGAAATGTATTTTTTAAGGCAAATTATCGAAGAAGGAAATGGTGTAATCCATGAACTTGTCTTTCATAATCTATGACATCCACCGTGGGAAAGTTATTTGAAAACTTTGCTTAGTGTGCCGGTTTTGAGTTTTGGGAAGCCTTGCAGGAATACCTTTCCCTGCGGCAAACCCACTTCCCATCCTGGCAAACCTGCAGTAAAAACAAAAACGCATCCCTTACGGCATATTAGTCCCAGAAATTCTAAAGAGAAATCGTTGCGGCGTATGTTGTGAGTAAGTGAATGAGTATTTTGTATGTTGTGGGACTAGTCAAGCTCAACCAAACTTGAGAGGATGATCCTTATATTCTTTTGATATGATAAGATATCGGGCAAGTTAGTTTTACTTTTACCTATTTTTTATGCTTTTTCTCGATTGTGTTAACATAAATTCTCCACGATTACGCTTCTGCATATTATGTTTAGCTACTTATTATATCCACAATGATCTGACACTAGTGATTATTGTTCTTTGTTTACCCCTAAATATGTAATTTCTCAATACATACGTTTTACTAGCACTTTGTGAGCCGAAATATCTGTGTATGTTCATTAGTCAGTGAATGTAAAATCCGGGACGGAACCAGGACCAAATATGACCGGGGTGCACAAATTTTTTGAAAACATAATATAGAAACACATTTACATGGACCGGGTGCATCTAAGATGCATTTAGGAAAATTGATGTTTTAGGAACCCGCGGGAACCGCCTGCTTGAGACCCTGTGTAAAAATCTAGGGAAGTCCATTTAGTTGGACGGGGAAAATAAATATCTAAAGTCTATTTGGTTGGACTCACGCAAGTCTATTTTAATCAATATCTAAAGTTACTAATTTTATAGTACTCGAACCCACTTTATTTTCCATCTGTTTGGTCCAACCAATTGGACTTTTAATAATGGCGACTTTTATAAATCTTTTTGGCCTTGTTGACTTCGAACAATAGTGATTAATGGCGGTGGCGGAGCTTGAAAGTTTCTTGTGAGAGCGCCGAAATAGCTCGAAGTCTTTATGGGAGGCCCAAGTTGTAAAAACATGACTTTTACTCATGAAATACATGTAAATCTACACTGGTGTCTAAAGTCTCCAGGGTCACCACCAAGGGCGGAGTTATTAAGGAACCGGGAAAGGTCCCGGCCCCCTAGGCCTAAGCCCGTTAGTGTATGTTTTCGCGATTTCATGTGTTAATTTTTTTTTTCATCTCGGCCCTTCTATCTAATGTTCTTCCGAAAAAAAAAAAAAAAAAAAAAAAAGTTTCAGCCCTCCCAAAAAATTTGTTCTAGCTCTGCCACTGGTCACCACCCTCCCTAGTCCCTTCATAGCTTCGATTTTGATTAATGGTGATTCATTTCAAGTTACTCCATATAGGCAAGGAAAAGGTCCATGGACATGAAGTAAAGGCACTCTTATAGATCACGTAGAGCTGTTATTCGCCTATTGCGGGTATATTTCATATTATGCTTTTGAGTCAATGGATTGATTACGGAGTAACGGATTTGTGGACGTCTTATTCAATCATTATAGAACTAGAAAGACGAGGTTTATTTTGCCTTGTGTGTTTTGGGCGTTTTCAACGTTGCTAGAAACGGAAAATCCATTTTCAGTTACATCAGTAAATTTAGTATAGAAGAAATTTTATCATGCTATTCTTTCTAATTTTATAAACGGTCAAAATGGGACAATTCCGTTTTCTCGCTAACCAATCGGTCGACTCAAAATCATAGCATGAATAAACAAATAAATGGCTAATAACAACTCCACATGACATAAATTTATCTTTTACTTTAAGTCCGTGGAACTTGCCACTTAGTACGTGGAATATATATCACTTGAGATGAACTTACTACCACTTACCATTATTGTTCCAAGTCCACAAGCCATTGAAGTTCATAAAAGTCACCATTCATGAAAGCCACAAACGCATAAACGTGTTAATGGGTTAGGTGATTGCATTTTAAACTTTATCCCTTTTTGTCGTGTTAATGGTTATGCACGTCTAACGTTAAGAAGATGTTTTGTCATTTACATTTTAAGAATTCGAAGCACGGAGGCAAGCAACATGAATTGAACTGCGCTGATATTTTTCATAATTATATTGTTCTATCTTTGTTTAGGAGGCCTAATTAAGTGCAATCCGATGTCATTTTTTTTTTGTCCGGACTTGGGTTGTTTAGAGATGTATTTCATTTTTGTGTCTAAAAAACGTACACTGCCTAGATTATAAGTGTCCGAATGAAGTTCTCTTAAAACGACGTACATACATTATTTGTGGTATCATTTCATAGCATGCATGCATAATGATCTCAACTATAAAAATAAGAGTCCTAACAATTTGGTTTTCCCGGGTATTTTTATTTTTTTTAATACCACAGGACTGATTGCTAAGTTGTGCCTGGTTGATAATGATTCAACAATGAATACGTAAAAATAGTATATATATATATATATATATATATATATATATATATATATATATATATATATATATATATATATATAACGTTCAATACAGAACCACTTTTTTGTACAGAACTTTACAGAACCACTTTAGACCAATGAAAATTTAGTATTATTAAATATTTCTATTTAATTCAAAAGGGCATAATGGTAAAAACACATTTGCACCTTCTTTTTTATTTTTTCTTAAATAAAAACGTTTTTTTTAATCCCTTAATTTTAGGAATTAATTAAAAAAAAAATTCAACATACATTGTTTTAATCAAGTGCATTTTTTTTTTTTTTTTTTTTTTTTTTTAATATTGTAAACTTCATATGTTTCTTGCTTACATTTTCTTGTTTAAAATGGTATGTGCACATATGTTTTAAATGTATATTCTTTAATCTTCGAAATTTATAATAAAAAATATAAACACATACATGTAATCTCTAACTATTTAACAAATCAAGAACATCAATATCATTAAAAAAAATTATATTAAATAAAATACAATTCAATACAAAAGTATATCAAAATTATTACAACATATATGCACGTCTTCTAAAAACATATATGCACGTTATAAAAAGCATGTGTGTACTCTTCCAACAACATACGTGCACGCTTCAGTTTCTCATCAAATTCGTTAGAACATTTGAGTATCCTTCCAGAACATATGTGCACTTTGTCTTTTCTCGTCAAATTAATTAGAACATATGTGCACGCCTTCCAAAAACATATGTGCACGTTGTCTTTTCTCGTCAAATTAATTAGAACATATGTGCACGCCTTCCAAAAACATTTGTGCGCGCGTCATATTTTTAAATGATATACTATCAAATTTTTTGAACATATATGCACGCCTTCTAAAAACATATGTGCATGTGTCACATATATGCACGCCTTCCAAGAACATATGTGCACGATGAACATTTTTTGTGAGCACCTGGTCTTGCATTCGCTGCATATCAAAAGGAACATACATGATTATCATAATAACGAAATCACATATACCACTACTTAAGTATTACTATAACAAAAGAACATAAACATATTAGCTACAAAAATATTCAACAAAACATTACAACAAAAAAACAAATACCAGTTACAAACTGCACTACACTATTCTTTTAGTTTTGCATGAGAGGTATCAAATAGATCATCACTGATCAGTTTGATAAACAATGACTGATTGACATATAAAACAAAGTCAATCAATACTACCACCTACTTAACGAGCTATCCACAATATTTTCCAATATCGCTACGCTATTCGAGGTTGAAATTATTATAAAAGCCAGTTAAAATTCAATACATAACAAACAATCATGTATTGCATATTATGATGGGATTTTCTAACATGTGCCTTCCCTAAGGCACATGTTAAGCACACAAAAAGTACTATAGGACCCACGAAAAAGGACATACAAAAGTACACTTGTCTATACTTTTGTGTGGGTCCATAAGTACTTTTATGTACTTTTTGTTGTGGTTAACATGTGCCCTAGGGCACATGTTAGAAAAACCCTATTATGATAACATCTGCCACATGTGAAGTAAATTACAAATTACATACATCAGTACCCAAAGACTTCACTTTATCGAATTTCAAAAAATCAAAATACAACATCATACATATAACAGTATTACACTACACAATAATTCTCCTTGGTTTAAATGATTCAATAACAAAATTGATAGCGAACATCTCGACAACAACTCGGTTTTACCTTTTCTATTCGATTCACTATAAACAAAAAATACTAACAGATTAAACTCATTAAAAAGCTTACATTCACATGAGGATAATTTTGGTTACAAGACGCCATCGATTGGATTAAATTGATGAGGATTGACGGTTGACGGAGGAGGATCCGATGGACGATTGATGGAGGGAGATCGCCTACAAATCTTGTCACCGTAGAGGTCTGGCAACGGATCCGGCCACATGGTTTTGGGGGTTGAGAGGAAAAGAGGGTTTGTGGTTTATTGTTTTTTTGCCCGAACAAATCTGGAGAAGAAGAGAGGGGCGGTTGTATTTTGGGTGGGTTTTTGGCCGAATAATGAGAGGCGACAGTTTTCTTTTTGGGGGATTTCTAGGTTTTTAGCCCTTTTTTAGGGATGACCAAATGCCTAAATTGCCCTTCCAGCATTTTATTTAATTGAAAAAGAAACCTTCATCTTTTATTTAATTTCAGTTTTTGCACTTTTAATTTTAACCTTTGATCAAACTTATCCAATGGCCTAGATTTGTTTATATGGTTCTGTAAAGTTCTGTACAAAAAGTGGTTCTGCATTGAACGCTACACCATATATATATATATATATATATATATATATATATATATATATATATATATATAGTTTATTCAATCCCTTTCATGTTCAGTATAATGTTAACAATCTTGTTTCTATCCCAAAAAAAATATATATACGGGTTTTGATATGATCATAGATTCGATGTGATTTTTTTTTTTTTTTTTTTTTTTTGGCTTTGGATCTGAATATTTTTTGCTTTCGTTCTGAAAATGAAATATGTTTCTATTTGAACTTTAGATCTATGACCTTATGTTTAACAGATCTACGTATGTTTATAATATGCACATGTAATTGAAACCTAGTGACTTTACATGTAATTGAAATATTGGGCTTTCTTGTTGTTAATAATATATGGAGTTTACATGTAATTGAACCTACTGAGTGCACATATGTTTAGTTGTTGTGTATGACGTGGTCCACTTTAAGATGTATAGAATAAATTTAAAGACTAAAGAACAATGATCGATTGAACACATAATGAAGTACTGATTATTAAAATTATCATTTTATAGTCTTTAAGATCTTATTGTTTTTTAATCCTAATCTCAAACTTTGTTGAGATCATACTTTTGTGACTACTTCTGTAGGCTCAGAACACAAATCTAGTGTCTTTTAACTTTAACTGATTCCGTTATACGTATGGGTTAATACTTAGTTCTTATGTTCGGATAATAGTTACTATGTGTCTTCATTTTGTAACGAATAGTATTTGGCACTAGTATCAACTTATAATTAATTAAAGCGATGTGTGCATCGAGCTTAATCTTTACATTTAAAAGTATGTGGAGATATATGAGGTATTAACTTTTTCTAATAAATTTAAAGAAACAGGTACGTTCATAAACGGAAAGGGGTGTGCATATGTGTTTAAGGTTAACATAAAATCAATGAAATAGTGCATATGTGTTTTTATGGTTACTATAAATCAACGAAAATTGTGCATATGTGTTTTATGGTATGCGCATACTTGTTTTAATATTGATATAAAATCAATGAAGGGTGTACATATGTGTTTTATGGTTGATACAAAATCATTTGAAATGGTGTGCATATATGTTATAAGATTGATATAAAACTAATGAAGAAGTGGGCATATATATTTTATAGTTGGCATAAAATCATGAGAAGCTTTTTAGTTTAGTTTGAAAAATTATTTTCTTACTTTATTTTTATTGTTTCAGGTGGCTATAGCTTAATCAAGGTGGTTGTTTTGTTTGACTTTAAAAGAATAGTTGATGATGAAGAAAATGAAGGCGTAAGCTTACTTACGAAGATGAAATCATGTGTATAGAAGTCACGTGTGCACGAATGCAACGATAAGTACATGTACACACATGTGAACTAGATGTTAAAGAAAATATATGACACAAATGTGCATGATTGCGTTAAGTATTATTAGCGCACATATGTATAATCGATATATTGTACTTCCGTTTTCTTTTAGACATTTGTATAATGTTTTTGTTCTTGATTTTAAAGTTTTGAATATTAAAGAATTGTAAGCTAAAACATATGTACACTACTTTATTTTATATAAACACATACGCACCTCACTTTTAGAAAACATAAATATTGGGAAAAAAAACAATTCCGAAAATTAAGGGATTTAAGCAATTAAATACTACATTATACGGAAAAAAAAAAAAAAAAAAAAAAAAAAAAAAAAAAAAGAAAAAAAAAAAAAACATATGCATGTTACATTCTGAAATCATGCATGCTAAAAAAAGTAACTAAAAAATAAAACCTGAAAGTTAGGAACTGCCAAAACGTTTTTTTATTAAAAATAAATAAATAAAAATATAATTTTACTATTGTACCCTTTTAAATTAAATATTAAAAATAAATATCTAAAAAAATCTGATTGGTTGATATCGGTTCTCGCAGTTTTCGCAATTTATTTTGGTTCTGAAAAGAATCTCACCCTATATATATATATATATATATATATATATATATACGTTCAATGCAGAACCAATTTTTTGTACAGAACTTTACAGAACTACTTTGGAGCAATGAGAATTTAGTAATATTAAATCATTTATTTAATTCAAAAGGGCATTATGGTAAAACACATTTTCACTTTTCTATTTGATTTTTTTGTATATAAAAAACGTTTTTTTAAACTTTAAATTTTCAAACCTTTTTTTTTTTTTTTTTTGGGGGTTGGGGGGGGGGGGGGGGGGGGTATGCATTCAAGTTTTCTGGGAAAAGCAGGGTGCATATATGTTTTTCTTAGTATTGTAATTTTACATGTGTTTTTTTTCATATAATTGTTTACACATCAAACTTGTTTCGCTTAAAATGATAATTACATATATGTTTCTAGTTTACATTATTTAATCTTTCAAATTTATAACTTAAAAATATAAACATATACAAGTAACCTCTACATTTATAATAAACCAAAACATAAATTGTATACACAAAATTTGATATTAAATGAAATACAATTCAAATACAAATGTATCTTGTTAAATATAAATTTGCACGTCATCCAAAACATGTGTGCATTCTTCAAACAACATATGTGCAAACTTTACTTTCTCATCAAATTCGTTATAACATACGAGTATCCATCTAGAACATATGTGCACGCTGTGTTTTCTTATCAAATTCGTTAGAACATATGTGCATCCCTTCAAAAAACATATATGCATGCTTCACATTTTTGTTGTTTCCATCCCATACATTGCGAAAACCCATCACAGCCTCCTGTTCTAAATGTCCCATAGCTGCAAGTTTCAATCAATGCAATACATATAGTTAGATATTCAAAACTAAGGTGTTTTTCAGTAAAAGAAGTTAGTGAATGAAGACAACAGTTCAAATATATAGAATGAAAAAACATATAATTAACCGCCTTGGTACATCAGTTTCACATATAAAATTGATCCCTCAGCCTAGAGCATCTTTTCTGAAAATTATGGGCTGAATAGCAAACTGATGTTCTTTCAAGAGGATAAGCGCCATAGTTTTAGGATATAAACATAATAACGATGTGAATTCATTAGCCAAAAAATAAGCTTACACAGGGTGAAATGCAGTTGTCTTTACTGGATAAACGATGTCTTTTCCAGCTTCTAATTTTCGGTGACATTTAAATGCATACCTGAATAGACCAGTAATATTGTTAAGGAACTGGCAACAAAACCATTTTCACAAAAGAAAGTGATAAACACATATGCACTAGTCGTCATCATCAGGAAAACACATATGCACTGGTATATCACAAACCAATTTTGAAAAAAAGAAAGTGATAGATACATATGCACTAGTCGTCATCATCAGTGTATACAACCTTTAAAAAAAAGAAAACACATATGCACTAGTATATCACAAACCATTTTCACAAAAGAAATTGATAAACACATATGCACTAGTCGTCATCATCCGAAAAACACATATGCATTGGTATATCACAAACCAATTTTGAAAAAAAGAAAGTGATAGATACATATGCACTAGTCGTCATCATCAGTGTATACAACCTTTAAAAAAAGAAAACACATATGCACTAGTATATCACAAACCATTTTCACAAACCATTTTCACAAAAGAAATTGATAAACACATATGCACTAGTCGTCATCATCAGGAAAACACATATGCACTAGAAACACATATGCACTGGTATATCACAAACCAATTTTCAAAAAAAGAAAGTGATATATACATATGCACTAGCCTTCATCCAAATCTATATGAACGAGCATAACAAAAATGAAATCATTTTTAAAGGGTCCAATTATACACGCCTAAGTTACAAAACGGTATTATAAAAAAGAAAATCATTTTTTAAAAACCAAAATCGAGTTCATTATCAGATAACGAAAATCACAAAACAATATAAAGAACGAAAATCACAAACATCACAAGCAGCTTAAATAAAATCGATTTCATTATCAAAGCAACTGATCATTAAACATTTTAATAGCAACAATTACAATATAACTAATAGAAACCAAAAACACAGTTACGTTTACACTTTTCTTCAAACAATCATTTAATAACTTATCAAGGGTGATGTTTAATGATCATCTAATAAACTAATAGAAAGTAACACGCTTTGAACAAAACAATAATAATAATCTAATACGTAGTAACTTTTGAAACACAAAACAAACAAAAAAACACATCTGAACAAAATAAATTAAAAAAACCACTTACTAACTTTATAGATCTAGTATTGAGATGAGATCCAAAGAGATTGGTGACATTTTTTTTTTCTTTTTCTCATACTTGATGATGTTTGCACGATCTAAAAAGATTCATGATGTTTATTATTTTTCTTGGCCGAACAACTGATCTAGGTTGGGTGTGATCTGCGATTGTGTGGTGGTGAGATAGTTTTTGAATGTGATTGAAATAAAAAAATACGTGATTTGTGGAGAGGGCGGTTTTAATAAAATGTTAATACAAAATGCCCAAATTACCCCTCAGCCTATTTTTATGTTATTGTTAAATTTGAATTATTTACTAAGATGCCATTGTGCATTAATTACCATTGATCAAATGATCCAAGGGTCCATAAGGGTCAATAGGAGTTCTGTAAATTTCTGTATTAAAAATTGGTTCTGCATTGAACACTACACTATATATATATATATATATATATATATATATATATATATATATATATATATATATATATATATATATATATATATATATTTTATTCATTAATCACTTAATTCACAACTATCTTGGAGAATCAAACTAAAAGAAATCAATACAGTATAAATATTCTATTTGAATTCCTCTCTTGGCGAGTCTTTCTCAACGTCACCTCGTCACTTACTCGGTTACATGGCCCACTCGATATCTTTCACTAACTGCAGATTCATCGAATCAAGTCATCAACCATAATTCTTGTTATCAACGTTCTTAAAAACTTATTCTAGTCTTTTCTTTTTCTTTTTTTTTTTCTTCTAACAGGCATCACAATTCATAATCTTATGTATTAAATAGTTTCAGTTGACTTCCACAAATATACGCATTGACAAAAAAAAAAGTGGAATGCAATGTAAGGTTTGGTTAATAAGCACTTTTTCTTTTTTTTACTTCTTTTGTCAACAGCAGGGCAAAAGTTTTTGTTTATTTTTTTTGCAGACATAATTGTTTCTTTTCACTTCTTTCCTATTCTAACCATGATTATCGGATAACTTATTTACATATGC